>CM048745.1:628444683-630844683 GCA_026315105.1 Locusta migratoria | reverse complement strand
CTTGTCTCGCAATAATACGTCATCACAGGAGGAATGCACTGATCAAGTACTGTTTTCTTCAGATTTACTGGCATTGGGCTGCATTGTTGTATTCCTTCCAAATGCTTGCCAGCCAAACTTTATGCGCCGATGTTCAGGCCTACATATTTATAATCTGGACAAGGTAGATATATTCACAGCCCTCTTCTAATGCTCTGTTCTCGACTTTCACGTCAACAGTTGGAACCCATTTCTTGGACATTTCTTCCGTTTTGTAAAAGTTACGGTTCAAGCCAACCAAATGACATTTCGATGCAAGATCCGTAACTAAGTTTTGGAGCTCTACGACGTAGTTGGCCAGTAAGGCAATATCCTCATCAAGTCTCAAGTTGGTGAGCTTTCTTTCTTTAATTATGATTCCCTTACCTTCCCAGCTCAACTGTGACATAGCTATTTCCAGTACAGCTGAGAACAGTTTTAGGGAGACGGGATCGACTTCCTTGACACCCTGTCTCGTAGATATTCATATAAATCTACAATTTTATTATTATCACGATGAAATTTTAGCATGCAAGAAAAGTAAGGTCTATGTCTACGTAAAATTTCGTATGATGGATGTGGAGGATACTTACATACACACTTCCACACATAATTTTACACTTGACCATCAAGACAAAAGGAAACCTAAGAACAGTATTTGATCCCATTCATTAATTATTAAACAATTTGCTCATGTCTGTTTTCAAACCGAAATTCAGTCTATGGTACATGTCAAAGAGTAACGTGCAATAACCTCTGACAGTGTATCACTGACCTCCATGAAAGAAGACAGATACAGATATGGGGAGTAGAAAATGAAGAGGAGAAATGAACAGAGAGATGGCGAAGATATGGAAAGGATGGGAGGGCGGAAGAGACGGGTCGAAAGATGGCAAGTAGGCAGAGAGATGGGAGTATCTCTTCATTCCATACTCTCGTGTTTCATCAATCCTCTCTTTGTCTCTGCTCATCTCTTCCAGCAGAGGCAAAGAGAGGATTGATGAAACACGAGAGTATGGAATGAAGAGATACTCAGGCAACGTCGGGTTTTCAGCTAGTTTGTAATTACAGTCTCTCTCTGTGCGGGACTTACATAATGGAATGAATGAGTGTCATGGATAATGGCAGTGCATCATTACAATAAAAGATAAACATGTTACGTAGATCTTTGTTTCTGGCAAAATATTGTTTGAATTGCCTTTTGTGAACCACATTCCACACAAGTGTGAGGTCATGCAGAATGCTCTGACTGCAATAGCTATTAAAAGTTTGTTGCCGCGTGAACGCACCACCGGTCACTTTGCTCTACTTACCAGCTTCAATTTTACGAATTATTGTATTCATAGCCCAGTAATATTGCACCTTTCTTAGTACCAAGAGCTTATAATTTTCTTTACAGGCATCTAAGTATGGACGAGATCTTGACATGGAGAATTCGTTAGGTATCTACTTTACACCACAAGTTATCACGGACGAAACAGACGAAGATGTCGATTTACGTGGCAATTTCAATACCTAAAATTTCCCTAGGCATAGAATTACTTATACTAAGTTAAACTGACCTAAGACAACACACACACACACACACACACACACACACACACACACACACACACACACACAAGCGCGCGCGCGGGCGCGCGCGCGCGCGCGCGCGGTCGCGCGTCGAGGGAGGACTCGAGCCTCCGATGGCGAGCAAGCAAGCACTCCGCATCAAAGCGCCTTAGAATGCTCGGTAGAACGGTCGACCAATCCACCGCGGTTGCCATTAGTTGCTAGCTGAATATGAAGCAATTGTAAGACATACTAATGAAGATTATATATATATTAAGGAAGTCATAGTTCGATGGGGCGATCTATAATCGTTTAATAATGATTTTGCAGCCAAGATCGCTTTTTTCATTTATTATGTTACCGGTTTCGGCGTGCTCGACGCCATCTTCAGACCTGTCGTAATTTACATAACTTCATGACAATTTTATATACTAAAAGAGTACATCCAGGTTAAGGCATCACCAAACATAAAAATTAGAAGTCACAAAATATATACATCCATCTTCTAATGGTTCTGAAGCGAGGTACTTCAAAGTCTAAGTTCAATATTAATTGAAGTCCAGTATAACACTAACACGTTAGGTTAGTTAGTGTTATACTGGACTTTAATATTGAACTTAGACTTTGAAGTACACTAACTCGTTACGTTAGTTAGTGTTGTACTGGACATCAATTAATATTGAACTTAGACTTTGAAGTACCTCGTTTCAGAACCATTAGAAGATGGTTGTATATACTTTGTGACTACTAATTTTATGTTTGGTGATGGCTCCACCTGGATGTACTCTTTTACTATATAAAAATGTCGTGAAGTTATGTAAGCCGGCCGCGGTGGCCGAGGGGACTGAGGCGCTCCAGTCACGGTCTGAACGGCCACTACGGTCGGGGGTTCGAATCCCCCCTCGGGCATGGATATTTGTGCCGTCCTTAGTATAAGGTAGCTGATAAGTAGTTTGTAAGTTTAAGGACTGATGACCCCGTAGTTAAGTCCCATAAGCTTAACAAACATTTGAACATTTTGAAGTTATGTAAATTACGACAGGTCTGAAGATGGCGTCAAGCACGCCGAAACCGGTAACATAATAAATGAAAAATGCGATCTTGGCTGCAAAATCATTATTGAAGATAAAATAATTGCTTTCTGTGTTATTGAACCTGAAATTCAGCGGACACACACACAAAAACTGACTACAGAAGCTGAAGCACAATGTAAAATAGTTGGTTCCAGTAAAACAGAACAAGTTAATCGACAAAAGTACCATATTTCAAATAATCAAAGGACAAAAACTGCTTGACAAATGATTGTTGGCTTCTCAGTTGCGAAACAAATATAAGGAAGAATATGGCTGCTGAACCTGGTTACGCGTTTCTGACGCTAATCAAGTTCAGATACCTCTAACTCCTCTGAAAATATTTGAATGGTTTTTAGTGGCGATTTTATTGCATCAGATCTAAAGTGGTGTTTTGTATGCTGTATAGAAAGGTAAAATTCCCGAAAGAGTAAGGACCCCAAACTTGCCCATCCCTCCCCACTAACAAAAGGATCATTGCCTTTCACCGACATATATATGAGGCGTCTGTTCCGAAAGAAAAGGCGTCACTTCTGATCCTGTGGTTGTTATTCTTTCATATTCACAAAATATATGACATCAACTGCGAATGCGCAAAGCTGGGTACACATTTTCAGCTGGGTGCAAGTTTTCAGCTTTGCGCATTCGCAGTTGATGTCATATATTCTGTGATTATGAAAGAATAACAACTGCAGGATCAAAAGGTCAAAAGTGACGTCTGTTGTTTCGGAACAGACACCATATGTGTATAACAATATTGTTGTCGCCCACTTCTGCGTAAAAATAGTGACAGTTAAACCAAATTTCAACACTCGGCACAAGAAGTTTGACGATGGAAAGCTAAAGAATCAGCAGACATTGGAACAGATTCCAGGTGTTCGAGACTGAGAAGGATGTAGTGCCTGAATGGACCGAGGTGAAGAACATCTTTGAGGAAACAAGTGAGAAGCAGCTCGGGTACAAGAGCTACCTGTGGAAAGAAGGGGTACCTGACCAGACGTGTGATAGGATGAATCACAGGAAGGAGATGAAGGCCAAGTTAAACATCTGCAAATATAGGCAGCAGAAGACTCAAATTTTCAAGTATTCGACAACAGATAGTCAATTGAAAACTAGTGTGCGAAGTGATCATAGGAGGTATAATGGTGAGTAGGCAGAAGCAGCAGCAAAAAAAAAGGGGGGGGGGATATGACCTTGACGTCATCACAAAGATGCTTGCGAAGAAAAGCTTTAATAAAACTAGGCCAGCGAAGACCAAGACAGGTGAGATCCTTACTACGTGCGAACACCAGCTAAGCAGATGGAGGGATAACGTGGCGGTTTTTTTTTTTTTTTTTTTTTTTTTTTTTTTCTTTTTTTTTTTTTTTATAGAGGTGTGAATGAAAAGAGAGCTGCAAAGAGAAGATAAAGAGCAAGAAAAAGAAGAAGGAAATCAGCGTGGCATCAGTTTTGATACTCCATTTCAGTGTGAGGTACAGACAGCACTCAAGCAGATGAAAAACGGGAAGGGACCAGGTCTGAACAATATTCCTGCGGAAGTACTGAAAGCAGACTTAGATGCTACAGTCAAGTGGCCGCACCCGCTGCTGGAGAAAATTTTGAAAGAGGAGGAAATAACGACCGACTGGAAGAAGGGGCTGATAGTCAAGTAGCCGAAAAAAAGTGGATACAACCAATTGTAACAATTGGAGGGCTGGCCGCTACGGTCGGAGGTTCGAATCCCCCCTCGGGCATGGATATTTGTGCCGTCCTTAGTGTTAGCTAGTTCATAAGTAGTTTGTAAGTTTAGGGACTGATGACCCCGTAGTTAAGTCCCATAAGCTATACAAACATTTGAACATTTGAACAATTGGAGGGTTATTGCCTTGCTCTCCATTCAAAGCACTGACGCGAGTCATTCTAAATCGTATAAAGGACTCGGCAGAAAGAAGGCTTCGACAGGAACAGGCAGGATTTAGGCAGTATCGCAGTGAGTGGATCTCATCACTACACATTATTCTAGAGCAGAGTGCAGAATGGCGGAAAACCCTCTACCTCGCATTTGTGTACTCTGAGAAAGCCTTTGATTCTGCAAATCAAAGAATCATGTGAAGACCCTAGAGGAATGCAGAATTCCTACAAAAATCATTAAGCTCATGAAACAGATGTACGAGGGGTATGTGTGTCAGGTTTTTCATGAAGGGAAACTAACAGAAAAGATAAACGTCAGATCTGGAGGTGTGTTCTGTCCCCCACTCTGTTCCTCTTAGACGTAGATAGCGTGACGATGAGGGTAATGGGAGAACTCAGAAGGGGTCTTCAATGGGGGACGACACCGTATACAGATCAACATTATATTGCTTTTTCCATACGTAACTACAGTTGGCAACTAGCGTAAGGATTCCGGAGGTACACAAACTCATCCGACATCACAGAAGCGCCAAGATAAAGTGTGCTTTTAGAAAGTAGGCGAAGGACAGAGAGGGAGAGAGAGAAGGAATAGTGAAGTAATAAGTGAAGGCTTCAATAAATAAAAATTAAATACTCGGGCAACGCCGGGTTTTCATCTATTAATTTATAATGTAGACACGGCTTCCATTTATCTAATGTAGGTGATGAAAAGTTACTGTTTGAGTGATAATCGTTTATGAAACGTGCTGACGTGTAATCACTGCATTGCAATCAGGCAAAAGTTGGACGAAAATGTACTAACTGGAGTTCAAGTATTAAAATCAAATGTGGATAATGATGAAAGAATGAAAATGAGCATATGCGAACAGAATGTAATAATTTCTAACACAACTATGGTAACGAGCATTAATCACGACAACGCTAATTATGGAAAATCAACCATTCGTAACTAAGCGTCATCTGTTATAGGCAGTTATTTCCGAGAATATCGCAATGTCTCATTAAGTAAGCGATTATAACTGTTGTGCAGTTTAAAAATATGTTTACAATTTGCAATTCAAGTATGAATTATGAAATGCATCATACTGCAGTTCTTTTTAACATCAGTTCCAATTATTTTTACATTGATTTGCCACGGATCGTTGTTTATTCAGTAACTATTTCGTCAAACAACAAAACAGGACTCGTAATTTTGGTAATTAACAGAATTAATTTATTTTATTACTTTTAGTGAGCTATCTTCCTTTCGGTTACGACATATTCCGAATCAATAATGATTATGGAATAAGTAGAGTATTTGATAACCGTATGGGGTAACGTTAATTTACCTCTTGGCCATATGGTGACTTGCTGGGTATTTATATAGTACACATAAACCATCGACGTAGATGACGTAACGTCAGATTGCCTATCTCAAGGGACGTGTAAGTAGTTCCAGGCCACTTTAATTTTTCTCATACTGTATTTATTTTATTAAACTTCATTTTTTCACTTTATTTGCATATAAGACATTTTGTCGAATTCTGACTACTTCAAGCAGCTTCCATTTCGAAATCTAATAAGAACTACGTACAGATTGTATGATGATTGCAGATTTAATTTATACCAACGGATTCTGACTCGTAACAACCCGGCGATTTGTGACAACAAAAAGGGGGCGCTTTGTACATAGTTACGTTGCTTTAGGGTAAGGTGGTACAAATTCGATATAGGTACAATTCCGATCAACATACGTTTTCGCGCCATTTGTCTGTCTCGTATTGTCTCGTTGTGTCGTAGAATAGCAGGTTTCTAAAGCTCCTACTGTCTTTTCCAAGAATACACCGCTTTGCGGTAAGGAGATATAAATTTTTTCCCTTTAAAGAGGCAAGAGAAGCTACTTCGTCTAACGCACTCTTATAAATCATCTAGTTAAGGGTGACTAGATTCGCTGCCAAAAATGCAATGTTTGGTACCACGAAGTATGCGTTGGTGCGTGACAGAAAAAGTACTTTTTATGTGGAATATGTTTGTTCAAATGTTTGTTAAGCTTATGGGACTTAACTACGGGGTCATCAGTCCCTAAACTTACAAACTACTTATGAACTACTTACGAACTAGGACGGCACAAATATCCATGCCCGAGGGGGGATTCGAACCCCCGACCGTAATGGCCGTGCTGACCGTGACTGGAGCGCCTCAGTCACCTCGGCCACCGCGGCCGGCTGTGGAATATGCCCGTAATCAAAATTGTACGAGGAAGTGATCATAATTGTACCTAGTGTGGTACATTTTCGATCGATGTTTCTCAATTCCGTAACCTTTTTTGTGTTTATACCAACATTTGTAACTGTATAATATTTGTGTTACATATTCATTAAACATCCAAGAACAAGTGCCATAGTTAAAATTATTCCTTTTCACAATTTATTTCCAGTTATAATAACATTTGTCCGAAATGATCGAAAGTGTACCACCTTACCCTATATGCAGAGCAGCAAACATTATGTAAAAATGTTAGGACTAGTAATCGATTTATGTAGATACATTTTTACGATGAATAAGCAGAATCTTAAGACAAGTAAGATAACTAGTACTACTCAAAGACAAAGCAATTGTACAGGTTTCTACTGTTCCTAGGTTTCCATGTAATCAGCGTTTGAGGCATTCGATTTCCCTAAAAATATTCCTAAAATAGCAACGAAATTCTTGTGTGTAATACTGTTTTGCCCCTAGCTAATTTATTTTCTTGAGTTGAGCGGAAGAAACATTAATCCTGGGACCTCATAACAATTGATTTCTCCACACGATGGAGTGGAGGTGTCATCACATCATAGCGACAGTGATGCCATAACGCCTTTGTTACTTCCAAACTTCAGTGGAGGTCTCCTGCAAACAGTGGTTGCTTATCGTCGCTGGAAGGAGGGGTCATGTAGTAAAGTAAGCTACCACCAAGTTTGTCATATAGCAAAGGCTGCTGGCAGAAGTGACGCTATGGGGGTAGATACCTCATTTAGAAAGATCGTGGCATGTGAGAGGCAAGGTGTTAGATTTGAATTACATGTAATGTAACAGACAGCTTCAAAATATTGTTCTATTATTGAGTTTCCGGTGTCTTCGTCTATCCGTGAATGTACTTTTCTGCACGATGCTAAACTGATGAACTATTGCAGTCAGTGTGTTGACTACAAGCTTGGAATAAAGCGTTTAGCTGCTTTCCGCTTGCATGTTCTTCATTGCTGGCCTCCATTGGGAAATTTGTCTGGTTTATGGTGAACCTAGCTACCACAGAATAGCATCTTTCAAGCTGAACGTCTTTTGAATATGACATGGCGTCTCGGTCGTAGTGAATCATCGTCTTGGTAAGATTGTAGTATTACTTTGAAATTTTTATTCATATATACATATCTGCGACGCTTGTCGCTGACCATCGCTTTCTTAGGCAGCTAAGTACGCTCTTCATATATTTTTGATGTTCATCTATCTTTTACGATCTGCTCAGAATGCGGTTGTGCATTTCGTCTTTCGTGATTTATTGCTCGTTGAGGACAGACGCACAAAAGGGATTTCTTCACTACCAATTGTAATTGTGTGTGAGACCGTCTTCTCCGTGAAATATGATGAAAATATAATCAGTTCAGTTGAAATATTACTTATTAAAAATGACCCACCTTTCAATAATTCATGAAGTGTTTCTATTTTTCCAGCAGTAATCTTGATTATGTAACATAATGCTTGCAGCCATGTTTGTACTTGTATCTGCAATTTGCCAGAAAATTACGTGTAACCTTTCATGAATGTGACTTTATTGTAATACCTACAAGGAAATCTTCGGAAATGAACGAAGTCCGACCTATTTCAATAGCCTTTGTCGCTAAAACTAACTTAATATTTTTTCATGGTCATTCCGTTAGCACAATCTGCTCTAAGCAAACCAAGCATCATTATGAGAGCAAAGAATTAAGAGTTTTCGTTATTACAATTCACATTTTATTTGAGCAGAAATATGCATATATTTTACAAAATACACTTAAAATCATTGAAATTTGTTTTTGTTACAATAATAATATTTTAGAGTTAATGGATGCCAACATTCAACATGAAATATTATTCTGAGATAGAACCGATGTCCCTTGATATATGTTTTATAGAGTAGTATTAGCATGTGAGGCAAATCTAAACCTCCAATAAAAGTGTTGTACTCTTTTACTATGGCTGCAACCAACCTTCGTCTTACAACTACAACGGGCTCTTTTATATGAAGTAATAATTTGGATTCCTTTATTGTCAAACCATTTAAGCACGATGACTTTTCCTGTGTCTCTATTGTATAATCATAATAGCCTCGACTAGTTTGTCATCTGGCCCCAAACAGCAACCAGACAGTCAATTATTTCTCCGAGTTTCCACCACGTAGATTCCCAACTTCTTTAGTTCCACAGCCAGATCATAGGAGGCAAACCAATTGTCTACAAATAATCTGAAGGTCTGCTGTTTAGGCAGATTATCTACCAGCTCATGACGGCATTAGCGCTCATACCTATGGGCTCATAATGGGTAGAATGAGCCCAGTACATCCTATACCTCGGTATTAGAACAACTGCAACTTTACGTGTGCATTCCAAGAAACTGTGACTGATAACTCAAATCGTATTCTAGTATCACAAAAAATAAGTGGTATCTTCTTTGGGTTGTATGTAATTTATATCACAGTTGTTACTGATTACACATTTGTAAGAGATAAATGTTGACAGTGAGAACTAAATATCCGATGATCGACGGTAATCAGCACATCATTCTCTAAATATGAAAGCAAACGAAAGTATATATATATATATATATATATATATATATATATATATATATATATATATGTGTAATATATACCTGTTATTATATTCCAAAATTTGTATTGCAATACAAAAACGAACGCTATGCGCACGGCAACAAACAACTCATGTTTGAGACCAGGGATAGCAAACTACCTGACGCGGCCGACAGCCCGAAAGAATTTTTTAATGCAAAACTCACCGTGAAACTATCTATTCATACATCAGTCTCAAGTCCTCTAAAGGTGTTCCTGTTTTCTGAATACTGTACAATCATGGCAGGGTTGTTGTTGTTGTTATGGTCTTCAGTCCGGAGACTGGTTTGATGCAGCTCTCCACCCTACTCTATCCTGAGCAAGCCTTTTCATCTCCTCATAAGAACGACCACCCACATCCACTTGAATCTGCTTACTATGCGCGTCTCTTGGTCTCCCTCTGCGATTTTTACCCCACACACTTCCCTCCAATGCTAAATTTACGATTCCTCGATGTCTAAGAATGTGTCCTACCAAGCGATCCCTTCTTTTAGTCAGGGTATGCCAAAAATTCCTCTTCTCACCAATTCTGTTCAGTACCTCTTCATTAGTTATGCGATCTACCCACCTAATCTTCAGCATTCTTCTGTAACACCACATTTCAAAAGCCTCTATTCTCTTCCTGTCCGCACTGCTTATCGTCCATGTTTCACTCCCGTGCAAGGCAACACTTCACACAAATGCCTTCAGAAAAGACTTCCTTATACTTAAATTAACATTCGATGTTAGCAAATCTCTCTTTTTCAAAAATGCTTTTCTTCCCATAGCTATTCTGCATTTTATATCCTCTGTACTGCGACCATCGCATGTTATTTTACTACCCAAGTAACAAAACTCATATATCACCTTCATTGTTTCGTTACCTAATCTAATTCCTTCAGCATCGCCGGATTTTCTAAGACCGATTTCCATTATTTTTGTTTTGCTCTTGTTAATGTTCATTTTGTACGCTCTCTTCAACACACTGTCCATTCCATTCAACTGCTCTTCCAGGCCCTTTGATGTCTCTGACACAATTACAATGTCATCAGCAAAACGCAATGTTTTTATTTCTTCCCCCTGAACTTTAATCCCTATTCCAAGTTTTTCTTTGCTTTCCTTCACCGCCTGCTCGATGTACAAATTGAATAACATTGGAGAAAGGCTACAACCCTTTCTTACTCCCTTCCCAACTGATGCGTCCCTATCATGCCCTTCGAGTCTAATAACAGCGGTCTGGCTTTGGTAAAAGTTGTAAATAACTCTCCTTTCCCTGTACTTTACCCCCGCTGACTTCAGGATTTG
Organism: Locusta migratoria; assembly: GCA_026315105.1. Classification (NCBI taxonomy): domain Eukaryota; kingdom Metazoa; phylum Arthropoda; class Insecta; order Orthoptera; family Acrididae; genus Locusta; species Locusta migratoria. The sequence continues at coordinate 630,834,024 of CM048745.1, read as the reverse complement.
AGAGAGTGTATTCCAGTCAACATTGTCAAACGCTTTCTCCAAATCTACAAAAGCTAAAAATGTAGGTTTGCCTTTCCTTAATCTATCTTCTAAGATAAGACGTAAAGTGAGTATTGCCTCTCGGGTTCCTACGTTCCTCCTGAATCCAAACTGATCTTCCCCGAGGTCAGCTTCTACCAGCTTTTCCATTCTCCTGTAGATAATTCGTGTTAAAATTTTGCAACCATGCCTTATCAAACTGATGGTGCTATAATTTTCACACCTGTCTACGCGTGATTTCTTTGGAATGGGGATTATTACATTTTTCGTAAAGTCTGAGGGTATTTCGCCTGTCTCATACATCCTACACACCAGTTCAAATAGTTTTGTCATGGCTGGCTCTCCCAGAGACTTTAGTAGCTCTGAGGTTATGTCATCTACTCCTGGGACCTTGTTCCGGCATAGGTCTTTCAGGGCTCTGTCAAATTCATCTCTCAGTATAGTGCCTCCTATTTCAACTTCTTACAACATCGTCTCTAAGTTCATTTCCTTTATAGAGCTGCTCTATGTACTCTTTCAGCTTTCCCTTCTTTGCTGAGAACTAGTTTCCCATCTGAGTTCTTGATATTCGTAGAGTTGCTTTTCTTGTCCCCTAATGTCTCTTTTATTTTTCTGTAGGCGGTACCTACTTTTCCCCTTCTTATACATTCTTCTATATATTTGCATTTGGCTTCTAGCCACTTCTGCTTAGCCATTTTGCACTTCCTGTCAATCTCATTTCTTAGTCGTCTGTACTCCATTTTGTCTGTTTTATTTACTGCATTCTTATATTTTCTCCTTTCATCAATTAAATTTAGTATTTCCTGTGTTATCCAAGGATTTTTTGTAGGTCTTGCCTTTCTAACTATTTTGTCCTCTGCTGCCTTCACTATTTCATCTCTCAATGCTATCCATTCCTCTTCCCTGTTTCTGTCAATTGTTGCCTAAATCTCCCTCTGAAATTCTCCAGAACTTCACGTTCCTTCAATTTATCTAGGTCCCATCTCCTTATTTTCGTACCTTTCTGCAGTTTTTTCAGTTTCAGCCTACAGTTCATGACTAACAAGTTATGGTCACAGTCTATATCTGCCCCTGCCTGGGTATGTCTTACAGTTTATAACTTGGTTCCGGAATCTATGTTTTACCATTATGAAATCTATCTGATACCTTCCGGTGTCTCCTGGTCTCTTCCACGTATACAACCTTCTTTTGTGATTCTTAAACCACGTGTTTGTTACGATTAAATCATGTTCCGTGCAAAATTCTACCAGGTGACGTACTCTTACATTCCTTCTGCCCAGTCCATATTCACCTACTATTTTTCCTTCTCTTCCTTTTCCTACTACCGAATTCAAGTCTCCCATCACAATTAAGTTTTCCTCTCCCTTTACTGTCTGAATTATTTCCTTTAGCTCCTCATATATTTGTTCGATCTCGTCATCATCGGAAGAGCTAGTTGGCATATAAACCTGTACTACTGTTGTCGGTGTTGGCTTCGTATCTATCTTGACAATGATAATGCGATCACTGTGCTGCTCATAGTAGTTTACCCGCATTCCTATTTTCTCATTCATTATTAGTCCTACTCCTGTGATACCCCCAATTGATTTTGTATTTATAATCCTGTACTCACCTGACCAGAAATCCTGTACACGCTGCCACCGAACTTCAGTAATCCTCACTATATGTAACTTCAACCTATCAATTTCCCTTTTTAAATTTTCTAATTTTGATACCCGATTAAGGGATCTAACATTCCACGCTCCGATCCGTAGACTGCCAGTATTGTATTTACTGATGACAACATCCTCCTGAGTAGTCCCCGCCCGGAGATCCGGATGGGGGACTATTTTACCTCCGGAATATTTTACCCGAGAGAATGCAATCATCATACTTCCATGCAGTTGAGCTGCATGTCCTCGGGAAAAGTAACGGCTGTAGTTTCCCCTCGCTTTCAGCCGTTCGCAGTAACTGTGTGACAAAGCCACAGTAGCTGATGTTACAAGGCCAGCTCAGTCAATCATCCAGACTGTTGCCCCTGTAACTACTGAAAAGGCTGCCGCCCCTCTTCAGGAACCACACGTTTGTCTGGCCTCTCCACAGATACTTGCACCTACGGTACGGCTATCTGCATTGTTGAGGCACGCAAGCCACCCCACCTCGGCAATGTCTGTGGTTCATGGGGGTAGCATGGCAGGGTAACGTTAAAATTTAAAAGTTTTCTCGAAACGTTCTCGTAGTGACATAACGTGTTAATAAAGTAAGTTGCAGCGATGCCCGACTATTTGTGTATTCTGTACTCTCGTAGTCCAACTTCTCTCCCCCACCATCTCTCCCGTTCCATCCATCTCTTGCTTTCCCACATCACCCCCACCTCCCCCTCTCTCGGTCCATTTATTCCACCCCTCTTTTCCCTGCCGCCTCCTTGGTTGTCTCCCCCAACCCTACCATAACTCATATATTTCTCTGTCGACTTTCGATGTGATTAGTGAAATAAAGTTCCTTTGTCATGCACCTTACAAAAATTTATGTAGATAATAATCTTGGTTTAAGGGTAAAGTGTCCAAAAATTAATAAAGATAGGAGCTAAATTACGGATTTATCAATGTCCGTAAGTAAAGTACCTTCCGCCATGCACCATACGAAATTTTATGTAGACTGCGAGCTTTGTCTTCTTTTGAGGGTCAAGTGTGCAAAATTTTATCAAGATCGAAACAAAACTCTAGAAACACAGTGACACATTGAAAAATTACCTTTTAGGTCCTCTCAGATTTTTCAGTAGTTTTCCCTAAATTTTATTTCAAACAAAACTTGTCCTGACAAATATGAACACAACAATAACAACACCAAAAGATCGTCGTAATTTGTCGAGCCGTTCTCAAGTTATGGCGTGACCAAGGGTAATAGCGATTCCTTTTTATATACACTTTGAATTAGTTACCCATCAGATATTACGTTGTTCGTTGTAGATCAAAATACATATTGTAAAAAGCCGAAACAATGCATTAATATTTGGTAGAAGGATAAAATTATGTGAGTGAAAATGAAAATACATCCTTAAAATGTTCACGCCAGTAATAATGTCTATTCTTCAATATATAAAGCAAATATTTTGGACTTGTATTCTAAAATATAATTTACGGAAACACTCACATTTCCCATCTCAAGCATCAAATCTCTCTTCGTGCTTTCGTTATGTTTTACCGTCTTGTTACGATAGTCATTTCCTCATTTCGTGCTACGTTACGCGTTTAACTACGTAATCACTGAATTCATTTGATGTCCACTTTTACAGTAGCACGTGTAGAACGTTTTCAAGACTTTTCATGTCATGAAAAATATGTGTTCCGGTAATAGACTGAGACATATTCTGTAAGATACGTCGACACTACATATTATTATCCAGTTTTTTTTTTTTTTTTTTTTTTTTTTTTTTCGTATCCAAGGGGAGTGAGCCGGTCGCGGTGGCCGAGAGGACTGAGGCGCTCCAGTCACGGTCTGCACGGCCACTACGGTCGGGGGTTCGAATCCCCCCTCGGGCATGGATATTTGTGCCGTCCTTACTGTTAGTTAGTTCGTAAGTAGTTTGTAGGTTTAAGGACTGATGACCCCGTAGTTAAGTCCCATAAGCTATACAAACATTTAAACATTTGAACAAGGGGAGTGAAGTAGGAACGTCAGAGAGACAAATATTATCATACGAAATGGGAGATCAAACGCACTCGCGGAATCAATATATCGGACACCTGTCACCCTCAGGCGTCGCACAAGAGGTAAAACAATATTCCCGTCAATCGTCGTGCGATGACGTTACCATTATCGAAAGCAGTGGGCGTCGCCAGCTGCAAGAAATACGTATGTACCTCCACTGCCACACGGTTTGGCTCAGCAGGACGTGAATAGCCTATTACGTTATTCTCAAACACATCAACACATTTGTACTTGAATCCTGTAGTGCGCCAGTGTTCGCATACGGAGATATACAAGCAACATATTTGTAAGGTACTGTAGACGCATAATTCTTTCGCTTTTCCTTTATTGCTGAATTACTCCCACAAGCAAAGGTTTAGACACAAATTTTATAAGGCGGTTAAAGTCTGTAACTGATCGGCTGAACATAAACCTAAATAATGGGCTACAATATTTTTATGCTTTACTAGCTTATATGCCCGTGCTTCGCAACGGTTGTTGAAGGAGGGCCTGTGAGTATCATGGCTTTTTAGGGTTCCGGGCCTCAGTCAGTAAAAGTAGAATCCCTAACGGATCACTCTGTCAAACTCCATTGTCCTAGCCAAGATGTCAAATGTAAGTAAAAGTAATAGTTCGAAACGATGTTTCTTCATAAAGTTTTCGGTACAAAAGGTGAAACGTGCCAAAATAAGCGAAGAAAGTCGTTAAGATTGCTTAATTATGTCACAGACGTTCGCTTCCTTGTTGTACTACGCCATACTCATTATGCAGCAGCGGTGTTTATTAGTTCTTTGATGCACTGCAGCGCCCCTATCGCTTGTTTGCTGTATTAAGCAATTCGTGATTGAAGCATAACCTACATCTAAATCAATTTCCCTGATTCTACTCTGAAACAAAGTTGCTCCATGCAAATCCGTGAAGTAGTTTAGGAGATCGGGTATTTCTAATGAACAGACAGTTACCGAAAACAAGATTGCGATGTATATTTTTTCCATTATTTGATTTTGATGAAATAATGCCTATATGTTTCCCCAATCTTAGCTCAAGTTTCCTGTAAAAACCGCATGAAAATGTGTCAGTAGCTTCTTTTTAATACGTTTGCGAAACGTGTTAGAAATAGGCATATGTTCATGAATATGATGTAGCATACATCAGTTATATTCCACATTTAAAACATCTATTTCATGATCAGTCATATCTCTGGACAATGGGCTGAGGCATGGAAACCTGAAATATAATAAGTATTTCCTTAATGAAGTAGAAATAACAATGAAAACAATTATTATTCTTACAGTTGGCTCTCTTTCCGTTACATGCGCTTTTGTTTCTCCAAGCGTGAGACTTAAAACTTCCATAGCAATTGTACATATACGTTAGACTGTGATATCTGAATGTACATATATGGATTAAACACGTCGAGGATTGTATGAGTTTTATATTCATTGCGTTGAATCATATTTCGTAGAACATAGCAAGCAAGGAAACGATTTTCAGAAATATGGTAAATCTTAAAAGTAAAAAAGTAAATAGTATTTTCAAAGGGTAATAATCCGATCGATGCGCCGAACTTCACACAAACACCCGCAGCGCTATCTATTAGTTCTTTGCCGCATTATACCGTGTTTTCCAAGCATGAATTACACCTAAAACTTCAAATTACGATATCTTTTATTTTCCTGATCTGATTTTGATTAAATGAAGCCAATATGTTGCCCCAGGATATTCTCTATTTATCTGTGATACATCATGCATGTTCATTTAGTACTTTTGGAGATTACTGCCTACAAATAGAAACATGCGATTGCTTTCAGAGATATGTTTAAATTTCTCTGATCCGATTTTGTGAAATAAAGCGTTTCTGTAGCCGCAAGATACTCTCACGTTTCGTGCGAAAAACCTCTGAGAATTCGTCTATTAGGTTTTGAGATGAAAGAGATAGACATGACGGTTGTCGATAAAAAACGTTAAATTGTGATATTCTTATTTTCGTGATCCGATATTTTTTAAAACTAAGTCTTTATGTTGACCCAAGGTACGCTGAAGTTACCTGTGAAAACCCCATGCGAATTCGTGAATCAATTTTGCAGAAGTGGTTTCTAATAGATGAATAGACAGGCACGACGGTCTGTGAAAACGTGATTCTATTTTTATGAAATCATACCTAGATCCTGAACCAATCTTAGTTCATGTTTTCTGTGAAAACTGCTTGAAAATTCGCCCAGTAGATTTTAAAATTGAAGCGAACAGCGACAGGCCTACATTTAAAGATTTATTTATATTGACAGTTGTAAAATTTTGCAGGAATATATTAATTTGTATAAGTGCTGTATGTCGGTAAAATCTGTTGCGAATATGGTTAGTAGTAAAGGAGTAATAGATTAAAACGTGATGCTTGATGGGACGGTTTTCCATGAACGTTACTCTTTACGTCCTCATATCTCATGAAGTACGTGTCGTAATGTGATACAGTGTATAAAGTATATTCATCTGTGTCGTAATGTGATACAATGTATAAAGTATATTCATCTGTATGTGTGTATACTATCTGTAAAATTTCCTGCGACTTCAGTTTGTAGTGTAGAAATTATAAATTGTAAGGTTATACCGAATTCCGTAGTTTTGCTCCATGGACAGCGGAAAAGTAGTAAGCGAGAAACTTGTTTCCTTCCATTATTTTAATGTGGTTGTCTGCGAGGAAAAGTTTAATAAAGGTTTGAAATTATTTATAAACTTTGTTGCAAGTCGCCATGTACTGTTATTCTCATAATGTGTATTTGTAAAGTCTCATCGCATTATGTAGCAGTTTTTTGCGATTCCTTTTGTTCATGACTGTATTTCTCCTTAACCATGTCACGTACGTGGTTCGTACTCCTACAGCAATTGTTAGCTCATGTTAGAAATATATGTACCAAATTTGGGTGAAATCGGTACAGTGGTTTAGGAGGAGATGTGGAACATACATACACACATACAGCCTATTTTATAAGATGTAAGATAAGATTACCACCGCCGTTAAACTTTAAAGTCACATTCCACATCCTTTTTTGAGTCTGTTATCTATAAAATTACTTTATCGTACCTAATCTGCCAAATTACTTCCCCGTAATATTAAAAAGCGAATAAAACTTTAAAAGCGACCCGAATGATTATCAATCATTCCAACACCTGGTTAGGTTAAAGAACGCTGTATCACAAGATACCTCATGCGCAGCACAAAAATGCACTTGGTTGTGTTTGCATCCAGTTCTGAGCAGTCACATTACGTCATGTGTGGAAGGCAACTAGACCGATCCCAGGATGCAAAAGTTGCTTTTTTACCGATTTACGCCTGAAAACATTAATCACTGTCAATTAAATTCGTATGTGAGTGCTCTGTCAATACGTAAAATCCCCACTGTTATAAATGGCCGAAACGTTAGGGAATTTGATTTATTGATAATACCACATATCGCGTCGAATGTTACTGACAATGCTAACGACTTCAGAAGCCTACACTCACAAATATTAATCCTACTTTTTGTCGCGCTTCTACTGCTTTGCCTGTCTTCAACAGACTATCTGTTGTAGCATCCATGCCGCCTCAGTAATGTTATTTCTGAATTAGAAAACACTTTGGGCATCAAAATACGTGCGTCTGTTTTACGTTTACCAGAGAATATGACGATGTAGTGATATATCTTTGGTGTCATTAGGAAATTTCGAGTAAATGTGATATAGGTGATATGTGGTGCTGCAAAACTGTAAATAACAACTCTCCAGTACTCTTATATATTTTTCGCAATTTTTTCTTTCTTTTTTTACGAATCTACCCCTCGGTATTTCGACACGTTGTCTTCCTAAACGACCTTTTTGCTTCAGCCACTCGTAGTTTTATATGCCCTCATATCCACTGTCCATGTGTAATTCACTTCCTTTTTCTTGTTAACAAACATGAGAGTTGCATATTCGGTAACACATTGTCATTAATTGTGTGTTTTTAGTATTCGAGAAAGTATATGTTTACATTGTGCTCTTTTCAATATCCATAATTGTTGCTGTTGTCTTCTGTCGGCAGACTGGTTTGATGCCGCTCTCAACGCTATCCCGTCCTGTGCAAGCCTTTTCATCTGACAATACGTACGGCAGCCAACACCATTTTGAACCTCCTTACTGTACGTCCCTCGGTCTTCCTCTGCGATTGTTACCCCACACTCTTCCCTCCAATGTTAAATTTACGATTCCTCGATGTCCAAGAATGTGTCCTACCAAAGCGACCCATTCTTTTAGTCAATGTCTGCCAAAAATTCCTTTTCTCGCCAATTCTGTTCAGTACCTCTTCTTTAGTTACGCGATCTACCCCCCAAATCTTCAGCATTCTTCTGTAGCATCACATTTCGAAAGCTTTTATCATCTTTTTGTCCTTATCGTCCAATTTCACTCCCATATAATGCTACATTTCAGACAAATGCTTTCAGAAAAGACTTCATAACATTTAAACCAATATTGGATGTATCCATAATTATTGTTCCTGATTTGACTCATTTAATGCTTGATCTTCTTAATATTCTGGAAATATTGGTCTGTCGTCCGTACGTTATCAGTATGCTTTTCTATTTTTTTTTTTTTTTTTTTTTTTTTTTATGGATATAGCCATATCGGTTGTACGTGTGCTAGTGCAAGTATTCTCTTCTAGAGCATAATTTTGTCCCTTTGTGGTTGCGCAAGATGCAAGACAGACTCATAGGGTAAGTTTCCGATGTGCAGACTATTAATGACTGAGTTTAGGGTCACAGAGATCGTAAATATATATGTTATAGACCTCACACTGTATTAGAGAAAGTGTTAGCACTCAGTAAGTAAAAGTCTGACAGTTTCGTTTCATTATCCAACGAGATCCGGAGAAAGCACAGAAGCTGCACTTTCACAAGGCAAAATTTAACTCAGAAACAGCAGAATGGTCAGAGCAGACACAAAAAATGCAGTACAGGCTCAAGCACACACCCAAACTGTTTCACTGGTGCCTCTTTATTCCCTACAAATCACAAGAAGCCGAGAAAGACGAATAATTAGCAAGGAACAATTAATGAAACTTTCGTGGTATCTGTTGTGCTTTCTTTGTTTCGGACAAATATGTGCAGGAAACAGTGATACTTTTGTAGGATCGCACTGGCTTGATTCAACAGTACATATACACAACGCAGCCGGGCGTCCTGTTTCTTCAGTGTTTGTTCGCGCGTTACTGTCAAATGTTTGTAAAGTCTATGGGACTTAACTACGGGGTTATCAGTCCCTAAACTTACAGACTACTTATGAACTACTTACGAACTAGGACGGCACAAATATCCATGCCCGAGGGGGGATTCGAACCCCGGAACGTAGTGGCCGTGCAGACCGTGACTGAAGCGCCTCAGTCCCCTCGGCCACCGCGGCCGGCGCGCGTTATTGTCCTTAAGAGTACGCACTTGTGTAACAGATCCCTCTCCTTTGGTACTAGGCATGCTGTGTCGTGAGCGCCTTCTACTGTATGGCACCACGTGACTAAGGTTGAAAACTTTCTTGTGGAAAACTATCTGTAGGAGCTGCAAATCAGCTGTGAACTTCTTTTGGTCTGAGATTCAATCACCTGTTGCTACTGTATTCATGTTTTGCGTCCGTCACACATCCGAGAAAATTGGGAGAATACTGAAACGTACATTTGGTTGTGTATTTAATCTACGGACTAAGTCGGTCTCTTATCGATCAACCTTGGGTTCCGGAAAGTATGAGTGCACCACACTCCACGCCAGTGAGTGAAAATGTGTGTGAGAGCGTATGGCCACTACAAGAACGATAAGTGTAAGATCTGCCGTACACAAATAAGAGAAACAGACTTAGTCAGCTGTCGTCGAGTATTATGAAACACATCTCTATATACGTCTTTGGTAGAAAAGTAATCGCCACGACGGAGTGACCAAGCGCATTGAGGCTCTGTGTTCCGATGCGCGAGGCCGCATCGGACATGGATGTTTGTGTTGTCTTTAGTGTACGCTAGTTCATAAGTATTTTGTAAGTATAGTGACTGATGACCTCTCTGTTAAGTCCCATAAGCTTAACAACCTTTATTTATTTATTTATTTTTAGAACAGTAATTAGTAATTCAGATGGTAGTAGGTAGGTACTACGTGCCAAAGACCTACAGCTGTGTAAAAATATCATTGTCTCGTGTATGCAGCGTTGCAACTTCTGGGTTTACGACCCAGATTTAGTGGGGCCTTTTTTCAGAGGGCAATTTAAGGAAGAAAAAAGTGTAGGGGGATTTTTAGCAGGAATAAGAAACGTCAGGAAGATTTTCAGGGAGAGGACGGGGGAAATCAGTAAAGAATGACTGAAAAAGGGGGTAGCAAGAGCACCACGGTCATGTAGCTAAATGTCAGAGCGCAGAAATAGTAACTGTTGTATTCATTTATTTCCAAAGACATTCTTTCAAATGACAAGTATTCTTTCTTCCTTTCTTTTGGTTTAGAATTCCAAAAAAATTTCGATAACTGCCCAAATCAAATTTTACTGTAAGTGCAACTGCCACCCCCTATCCAGAACCACAATAACGCCATATGATGACAATGCCTTGTTTCCTTTCTGCAAATCAGCACGGCACCAAGTCTTTCGATTGCTGCCATTCAGAAAAAGGGGATCTGCATGCTTTACAACACTACCCACACAATTGATGAAAACTCTTAAAAAATAATTGGACACCAGTCTGAGCTTTTTTCGACATAACATGACGTCACATGTCCTGTGATTATCTAATTATATGGTGCGTATCTTACAAACGATAATATATAAAATCAAGAATTAACTTTTTTATAAATTTCTGGTGCAATCCTTCAAGTGTAAATAATCATTAAGAAAGTTAAATGAGGAGTTGAATGTGTATTTTAAAATTCTCCCACAGTTTTTAAATTATACAGTACATAGGTCGGTGGGGGTGTGTGTGTCTTTGGGCAGAGATCTTAATTTGTATGTATAAAAGAAGGGGAGGAAACGGAAAGCCGCGGTGGAGTATCTGAGCGGTCTAAAGCGTCTCGCTGCGGAGCGCGCGGTTGCTCGCCGTGGAGGTTCGAGTCCTCCCTGGGGCATGGGTGTGTGTGTTTGTCCTTAGGTTAGTTTACCTAGGTTTAAGTAGTTTGTAAGCTACGGACTGATGACCTCGCAGTTTGGTCCGATAGATCTACAAACATTTGAACATTTTTGAAACGGACAGATAAATCTCCAAAAATGCTAGATTCTTCTTTTCTTTAGAAAACGGGTCACGGGTTGCAGCTCAAACGCAATCCCCTCCTTTGCCTTTTTAGGCGTTTTCCTTACGATTTAGGGGGATTTTGTAGTAAATTTATGGGGAATCCAGCGGCAGAGCTGGTAACTCTGCGTTCGACACGAGACTCCAAGTTTAACTGTCCGCAGGTGGGACAGACACGGAGGATGGAGTCAGAATTGCATAAACCTTTATTATTATATAAACCTCTCACATGCTGGTCCAGCTGTAAAATATGGTAAAACCAAAATCATGTAATTTTTCTAGCAGTTATTGTAGTGAAAGGATCACTTACCGAGCACATATTGTTGTTATAGTAGAAAGTATTTTTGAAAAATCTATTTTTAATTGATTGTGCAAAGAAGAAGAATTAATTTGAAAGGGATTTACATAAATGACAAAGTTTTTATAGCAATTTGTTAATATTTCAGTATCTAATGAAATAGCTAAATAACCATCAGTATTATTATTGTAGTTAAAAAGAATTAGCTTTTCCTACTTTGAGTAACAAGTGTTGAGATCTATGAACTTTTCGTGTGTAAATAATTCAAAGTTTTATAACCAGAGCCGCGATTTCCGCGTGTGTAGAAACAATCTTACAATTGGATTTATGTGAAATCAGTGATTCATATTCCGCAAAGAATTCCATTATTGGTAACATCCACAAAGTTGAGAAAGTTATCATTTAATTTACGGAATGAATTTGTTTTAAATAAGAGTAAAATGGCAAAAGCTAAAGTTTCAGAAAAGAATAAAGTTGATAGTAACATTTCTTATGAAATTACCGTCATAAATGAGCAGTTTAAAAACATCTCAAACTGATTTTAATATAAAAACATGCCAATTATGGCTAGAAAGTAAAAGAGCACACTTTGTATTGGTTTAGAGAAAACTGCTTTCCACTGCCACCAAACTGCGTGACCCGCTGGAGGTGCTCTTTTATGTAGAGGCGCTGACGTCATTTGACAGTGAACGGCGAACAACGAACAGCTCTAATGTGTTCGGCACAACGTACTCTTTACAGTACTTAAACACAATGCAATCATTACTAGAGTAATAAATAAATAAATAAAAATAAAAAATAGATGTTTATAAAAGCGAAGGAAAGTAAATTCTACCCACATGTATCCAAATAAATTTTCATTGTTCAACAGCAAACATTAAAATTGTTTAAATCACATGAGGTTAGAGACAGGAATATTTTCACGATTAATAAAATGTTTTCATCAGGGCTCAAAATTACGTAATTCTCCAGTTACTAACAGTACACCACATACATATTGTTGAACAACGGTTCACACGGTATTCAGCATAATTCTTTATAATAGGTTTCAGCACGATGCAACAACAGACTTAAAAAGTAAGTTCCGTTGAGCTTTCAGTTTCGATTGTGATGAATAGTTTAAAGTTCTCACCTTAATACTGACCTATAGCTGTTTACTTCTAAGAAATAGTTCTTTGAATGAAACTTTCACTTTGCAGCGGAGTGTGCGCTCGTATGAAACTTCCTGGCCGATTAAAATTGTGTACCGGAACCGGGACTCGAACCTGGGACCTTTGCCTTTCGCTGGCAAGAGCTCTACCACTGAGCTATCCCGACACGACTCACGATCCGTCCTCACAACTTCTACCAGTACCTCGACTCCTACTTTCCAAACTTCACAGAAGTTCTCCTGCGAAACTTGCAATTTTAATCTTCCAGGAAGTTTCATATCAGCGCACACTCCGCTGCAGAGTAAATGTTTCATTCTGGAAACATCCCTTAGGCTATGGCTAAGCCATGTCTCCACCATATCCTTTCTTCCGGGAGTGCTAGTCTTGCAAGGTTCGCAGGAGAACTTCTGAGAAGTTTGGAAAGTAGGAGGCGAGGTACTAGCGGAAGTAAAGTTGTGAGGCTGCATCGTGAGTCGTGTCGGGATAGCTCCGTTTGTAGAGCGCTTGCCCGCGAAAGGCAAAGGTACGAGTTTCGAGTCTCGGTTTCGGCACAAAATTTTAATCTGCCAGGATGTTTCCTGTTATATGTACAAAACAACTGGGAAGAAGAAAACAAAACCGCTCATGTTTACAGCACACTCGCAGTGAGCAGTATAGAAATGTTTTTATAACATGTTTATATCTTCTTCAGAGTTTTTGAATCGAAAACAAACTAATTACAGGAAGGTCATTCCATATGAAACAAAACAATTAATTGAAATAAAATAAGTGTAATGGAACTACAACGTCTCGAAAGTCTTTGTGCTGCGTTCATTTAGCAACAACGTTGCTACATACCGGTAAAATTTTACAATCCGCGATACATGCGTGGTACAGCTATGTTGGCAACAGCTGTTGAATCGTGGGAATGAAGTCGACCAAAATTGTCAAAGCTTGAGATGAAATTTTAGATGGCAAGTGTTTGTTCCGAAGCGAACTGATGCATCCGATTCGTAATCGACTGCTGGATCGTATCTGAACGCCAAACGTTCAGTCTTTATCGTCACACGTGGCCGTCTGTTTTATCGGCAATCGAAATTATTTTGTGCGTAAGCTGCAACTGAGCGATATAACGGAGGGGCTCCTAAAGAAACAACGTTTCAAGTAAAATCTGTCTGGCTGTTTTAACCCTATGTGAATAACGCCATCTCCCTTTATTCGAAACGTCTTGGCGTATTTTCGCTCCATCACAGCGTATTTGGTCGCTAGGCGAGTAGCGAATGAATAAGCTGATTGTTGGAGAATCTAGAAAAGAGCCCAGCTGGAAGCGTACTTTCAGTTTTTCTCAAACTCTGATATTTTCCGGCAGATATTACCAAAAAATTTTCTTTCATAGAAGCCTTGTCCTGAGAATTACGAACAGGACAACGAAAACATCAGCTAAATCGGTGAAGCAATTCTTAAGTGATGCGCTTTCATACATGTGGCAATTCATTTGTATTAATATACTGTAGATACTGCCGCCGTGGAGTGACTGAGCGTTCTAAGGCGCCTCACTGCAGCGCGCGCGGTTTCTCGCCGTCAGAGGTTGGAGTCCTCCCTGGTGTGTGTGTTGTCCTTAGGTTGAAGTTAGTTTAAGTAGTTTGTAAGTCTAGGGACTGATGACCATAGCAGTTTGGTCTAATAGGTTAAAAACATTTCATTTCAATTACTTAACTTTAATTACTTTTATACTTGGTTCAAAAAAGTTAAACTAATAGGTTCTGCTCCATATATAAACAGACACGTAATTTATATGACTGGATGATAAAGAACAGAACCAAGTGGCATCAGGAACACATTCTTGGTAAAATTCCTTTCAAAACTTTCTAAATTTTTCAAAATTAGCATGATAGAAGCTTTTGAAACGTGGTGCTACAGACGAATGATGAAAATTAGACGGGTAGATCGTGTAACTAATGAGGAGGTGCATAACCGAATCGGGAAGAAAAGGAGTTTCTGGCATATACTGACTAATAGAAGGGATAGATTGGTTGGGCACATTCTGAAAAAAAAAGAATGTTTGTATAGCTTATGGGACTACGAGGTCATCAGTCCCTAAACTTACAAACTACTTATGAACTAACTAAGACTAAAGACAGCACAAATATCCATGCCCGAGGGGGGTATTCGAACCCCCGACCGTAGTGGCCGTGCAGACCGTGACTGAAGCGCCTCAGTCACCTCGGCACATTCTGAGACATCAAGGAATTGTCAACTTAGCATTAGAAGGAAGCGTGTGGGGTAAAAATCGTAGAGAGAGACCGAGGGATGAATATAGTGAGCAGATTGAAAAGGATGTAGGTTGCCGATCGTATTCTCAGTTAAGAGACTTGCACAGGACAGGGTAGCATGGAGAGCTGCATCAACCCAGTCTGCGGACTGAAGACCACAGCAACAACGACAGTCCTCGTTAATCTTCCTGACTGCCTGGTCAGGTATGCTTCGGACGGGGAATAGTAAATACTGTTCGTCTGTCACAGTTGTTGCCCTGGACCTCTAAACAGAGCCCGAAATTTGAAAATTATTCCAGGTCCTTAGGACATCTCTCTGAATTATTATGCGTCTCGTAACTTTTCGGGATAAAACTCTTGTTGACATAGAGCAACAATGCGGGTGCGGATCAATGTTGACATTCTTATTTACGTCATCGGAGTATGTCCATAAAATGTCTACAAAAGCTCAATCTGTAATGAAAGAAGATAGAAGTGTTATTGACTCACCTACATTCAACAAAAGTTTGCTTTCAATACTTATTTGACATGTGCACTGCATGCGGTGCAGGCAAGGCTGTGCCTCTACATTCGCCGCCCCTGTACCTTGGCTTGTCGTGTTTCGCGCGCCACGTACGGTCCCTGCTTTACGCAGGTTGATTGCCTGTAAACAGGAGCTCCGCCAGCCTGTTTTCCTCTAAGTAGCTCGTGGCCGCCGCAACGTCAGGGGTTGCAATCCCTCCCTTTGTCGCAGCGTACACAGCAGTATTAGCAGTAAACAACGCCCGAGTAGCAGGTACCAGTTCGCTTCTCGTAAGTCATGTTGTGCCGAGAACATCTGCTTGCAACACACTGCGAAGAGAACAGACACGAGGTAGTGTTGCGTACACAAGGTGGAAAGGGCCGCCCAATCTCACAGCTGCCGTTTGTACTCCCTTGATTCAAGGTTTCCGTCTCACGACGCGAATTCTTAAACGCAAAATGGTAAATGGAGCTACACGCATGGGACGTACCTTTTCTGAAATCGTTATCTCTGTATATAAAATGAAGTGTCCCGATTGACTGTCTGACTGACTGACTGACTCATCATCGCCCATCCCAAAGCACTGAAGATAGAAACTTGAAATTTGTAGAGGGTGTTGATCTTACTCTGCAGGCGTCATTTAAGAAGCGATTTTTCGATTTTCCGTCCGTAAGGGGGTGAAATAGGGGATGAAACGATTTTTGAAAATACGTATCTATGCAGGCAATTTTGAAGCTAGAACTACACAATTTCGGATTTTAATTCAGGGTTCGAATACGTACTTCGGCATTTTTTGAAATTCGACAAATAAGGGGGTAAAATAGGTGACGCAAAAAATTAATTTAAAAAAAAATATGTTGCTGTTAACTCAAATTTCAAGCTATAACTACGAAACTTTGGATATGGGATCTTGGTCATGATTAAAAATCCATGATTTTTAGTATTTTTGGAAATTCAACGAGTAAGAAGATTAAATAGAGGATCAAAAATTCTTTTTGAAAATACGTTGCTATTGATACAATTTTGAAGCTACAGCTGCAAAAATTCATATTTGTACAGTTGGTTAGACGTTCAAAAATACGTGTCTCGGTATTTTTGGAAATTCAACATCGACAGGGTTAAATTGGGGAGGGGGTGTTTTTCGAAAAAATGTTGCTATTTAGTCAATTTTATATTTAGAACTACAAATTTTCGGATTTGGATTCGGGGTTCGAATTTAAAAGACACGTGTTTCGGCGTTTTTTGAAATTCAACCAATAAGGGGGTATAACAGTGGACGCAAAAAATTGATTTTGAAAAATATGTTACTGTTAACTCAAATTTCAAGCTATAATTACGAAACTTAGGATATGAACTCTTGATCAGGATTAAAAAGACACGAATTTCGGTATTTTTGGAAATTCAAAAACTAAGGGGGTAAAAGAGGGGATCAAAAATTCTTTTCGAAAAAACTTTGTTGTCAAGACAACTTTGAAGCTATAGCTGCTAAAATTGGTATTTGTATTGTTCGTTACGATTTAAAAAATACGTGTTTCGGTATTTTTGGAAATTCAACCATCAAGAGGGTTAAATTGGAGAGGGGATGTTTCTCGAAAATCTGTTGCTATTTAGGCAATTTTGAAGTTAGAACTACAAATTTTCGGATTTGTATTCGAGGTTCAAATTTAAAAGACACGTGTTTCGGTATTTTTGGAAATTCGACCAATAAGTGGGTGAAATACGAGATGCAAAAATTGATTTTCAAAAATATGGTGCTGTTAACTCAAATTTCAAGCTATAACTACGAAACTTAAGATATGGATTCTTCATCAGTATTAAAAAGAAACAACTGGTGCAGACCAACCAGCCTACGCATGCGAAGCAGCGGGGGTTCAGCTAGTAGTCAATATTGCGTTGCTCTTACCAAATCTTTTGAAATAGCCACTTATTATAACCTTGTCAAAACCAAAGACCCCAGACAATCGACATCGCTCTAGAGTATAGAAGCTGGCCACACCCGGCACACCTTACGAGCATGCAATGAACGCTTTCCCGACCGGATGTCATAGTTGCTGGTAGAACTTCCGGATTGTAAGGCCGTGGTCCATACAACTTTTATTTCCTAACGTTTCGTCTAGAGCTAAGCCGGACATCTTCAGAGGTTTTCTTACTTCCGTTGAGTCTTGCCGACTGATGAGTCGGGTGTCTGAGAGCGCCATATATACTGTGGAAAGTGGGCGTGGCCAAGCTGTCACGTTATCAGCAGAAAAAGTCCTCGTCAGAGATAAAACATCACTATCGACTGCAATCGGTCAGAGATAAAACCTGAGTTTCATAGCTTCTTCTTTCCTGTTAAAATTTTCCTTATGTTATATATATCAATAGCTTTCTGTATTGTCGAGAATAATAATTCGTCATTTCAGATAAAATCAAGGGAAACAATTTGCCATTCTCAATGCTCTTGAGTTAATAAAGAATCCACACCGACAGCCGGATTACTTGGGACTCGTTACGAAATCCGGAGAACCACAACTTCTTCATTGAAGAAATAAGATGTAAAAACAGAAAGTTGTAGACACACAACTGGCTGGTGCATTTCTAATGGATGAAATCACATCGACGGATATTGGAAAATAACTAGCTACAATCTTGCTAAGCCGGCCCCGAGGGGACTGAGGCGCTTCAGTCACGGTCTGCACGGCCACTACGGTCGGGGGTTTGAATCCCCCCTCGGGCATGGATATTTGTGACGTCTTTAGGAGTAGCTAGTTCATAAGTAGTTTGTAAGTTTAGGGACTGATAACCCCGTAGTCAAGTCCCTTAAGCTATACACAGATTTGAACATTCGAATCTTGCTAAAAGAGCAGCTCGATCACGACAATCAAAAAAATATTCAAATGTTTGTAAATCTATCGGACCAAACTTCGTGGTCATCATTCCGTAGCTTACAAACTACTTAAACCTAGGTAAATTAACCTACGGACAAACACACACACCCATGCCCCAGGGAGGACTCGAACCTCCACGGTGAGCAACCGCGCGCTCCGCAGCGAGACGCTTTAGACCGCTCGGCTACTCCACCGCGGCTCATGACACTCAATGATGATTAAACTCCCAATATCTCCGAATTTGAGAGCTATGTTCGCAGGTCATGCGAACCGCTGATAATAGGCTTTATCCACGGTTCAGAATAATTGATATATATATATATATATATATATATATATATATATATATATATAATGTCGTGACTGGTAGCAGAATTATTATTTATGAGCAAAGTAAATGTGTTTCATGTGCTCAATTACTGATGGGCCGTTTCTGAATGACAATGTGCCATGTCATCTGGACTCATAACGTTTTAAAGAACTTTCTGGACACGTACAGAGAGCAAAATGGCCACCCAGATCATCCAACGTAAGTACCATCAAATATTTATGAGGAATAATGGAGAGCACAGTAGGTTCTGCATCGGTAACCCATCCGCATTTATAGACAACCAAAGTGGCCTTCTCACGACTTGTTGAGTCCGTACCGCGTTTTAACTTCTTCCTAACGATTCCGGTCAAAAGGGCATTCCCGACGATGTTAGGAGTTATCCCATGATTATTTTCACCTCACCGTACAATACATTTGCGATCACATTTGCACTATTGTTAGATGTAATGAAATGTGGCTTTTAGTGTGTTGCGAGACTTCTGTTCATTATCGTAATGGACACCGTGACAGTTTACCTGCAACGGCCAGTTCCATGGACCCTACTTTATGGGGATGACGTGATGCTGGCAGCAGGAAAGCATCCTTGACCTGCAGAGCCAAACTCAAGAATGGAGTGATCGGTTGGAGAAACATGGTTTGCGAGTGCTGGCCGACTGCAGTTGACAGAACGTCGCCTGCATGTAATGGAAACGAACATGCTAAGGTGTACAGCAGTCGTCACTAGGTTAGATCACGTTTCCAACGACAGCATGTTATACTGGTAGGTGATGACTGTTGGCAAGACGGGTTACACACTTGAAGCCATCGGGAGAAGACCCAAACGGCGACTTAAACACGCTGGGCTGATACGCTGCGTAGACTCAAGAGCGTGAACATTCATCCAGATGCAGCCCGAGACAGAGCGAAGAGGAGACAATAGACCCATGCAGCGGACCTCACTGGCGCGCGGGACAAACGCTGAAGGGAAAGAAGAAGTGTGTTGGGAGATGTGTCTGGACGTTGATGTTTATTTAATATACAGGGTGTCCCACTCAACTGTTTCACCCCAGATATCTCTGAAACTACAAGTGGTATTGAAAAACCACTTTCATGGTCATTAACAATCGGAAGGGACTTATGAAAGTAGGTACTACGAGAGACTATAAAACGCGAAGAAATTTTATTTTCAACACAAACTTCTGTTTATTAAATGGATACCCCATATTATTTCTTAAGCAACCGATAGGATGAAAAATCACAAAAAGAATGGCGAGGCTCACTGTTGAGCCCCGGACACGCGCTAGCAGTGCGCATCACCCATTTCAAACGCCAACTTCGCTTCCCAGTTTCTCCGGGTGTAATGGACGCATCGCGATGCAACCGACGCCATTCTTTTTGTGATTTTTCATCCTATCGATTGCTTAAGAAATGAAATGGGGTATCCATTTACAAACATAAGTTTGTGTTGAAAATACAATTTCTTCACGTTTTAGAGTGTTTCGTAGTACCTACTTTCATAAGTCCCTGCCGTACGTTCATGACCGTGAAAGTGGTTTTTCAATATCTCTTGTAGTTTCAGAGATATCTGGGGTGAAACAGTTGAGTGGGACACCCTGTATATTTATCATCAAAGTGGTTTAATATATAGGTCTAAAATTATGTATACGTCGTGTGTGTGGTTGCTGAATGCTATCAGACAACAAACAAAACAAAATACAGACTAAATTTTTTATACACACCACCGGTTATAACTCACTTTCATAGTTGGCACAGCCCCTGTAAACTGTGGAATCGACCACAGAACGTCTGTCACTCGATCTTTGGTGGCATTCACGTCCGCAATACGTTCACCTGTCATGGCCGGCTTCAAGCGGCGAAACAGGAAGAAGTCTGCACACGGCACGCTCGGTGTGCAGCGGCATCGTAGAGGAGCAGAAGGCATTTTCCAGTCCTATGCCACTCTGGCCGAACCCGCCAGATACGCTGTAAGAATCGAATCGAAACGGAACAGAAAAATGCATATTTAATGGTGTGACCTGCTGGAACAAATTATTCTATATTCATGAAGATGCAGAACTGGTTCTTTTTGCTGATGATACCAGTATAGTTATCACACCTGACAGATTAGAACTAACTAAATAAATTGTAAACGACGTCTTTCAGAAAATCATTAAGTGGTTCTCGACAAAAACGCGATCATTAAATTTTAATAAAACACAGTACGTGCAGTTCCATACAGTAAATGGAATGACACCATTAATAAATATATATTTTGGTCAGAAATCTGTAGGAAAGGTAGAATATTCAAAAATTTTAGGTGTATGCATTGATGAGGGGTGAAATTGAAAAAAAATGAAGATCTGCTGAAACGTTTGAGTTCATCTACTTATGCTATTAGGATAATTGCAAATTTTGGTGATATACATCTCAGTAAATTAGCTTACTATAGCTGTTTTCATTGTCTGCTTTCGTATGGCATCATTTTCTAGGGTAATTCATCATTGAGTAAAAAAGTATTTATTGCACAAAAGCGTGTAATCAGAATAATTGATGGAGCCCATCCAAGATCATCCTGCAGACATTTAAGGAGCTAGGGATCTTAACAGTAGCTTTACAGTATATATATTATGAAATTTGTTATCAACAGTCTGACCTAATTCAAAAGTAATAGCAGTGTGCATAGCTGTAAAACTAGAAGAAAGAATGATCTTCACTGTGCACTCGATGTGCACGGAAAGGGGTGAATTATGCTGCCACCATAATCTTTGGTCGCCTACCAAACAGCATCAAAAGCCTGACAGATCGCAAACTAGCATTTAAAAATAAAATAAAAGAATTTCTGAATGAAACTTCTTCTACACTATAGTTGAATTTTTAGATACATATAAGTAATCTGGAAAAAAATTAAATTAAAACAAGAAAGAAAAAAATAACAATAAAATGTAAAAAAAAGTGTTATGAAATATTTAGTACAAAGCAATAATTTGTAAAGTCACCTTTCACTAACCTGACACGTTCCACATCATTACGATGTGTTGTATTCATGATCTATAGAACAAGTACGAATCTAATCTAACCTACTTCTAGAAATTGTTGTCGAAGAAGTCTTTCCATGCAAGGCTCCTAGCTGTGGAGTGCGCCACTGCTTGCCGTCGGAGGTTCAAGCCCTTCCTCGGTCGTGAATGTATCTGTCGTCCGCAGAAAAAGTTTTCTCAAGTTGTTTCTAAGCCTAGGGACTGATGACCAGAGTAGTTAAATACCATAGATTGCAAACATTTGAATATGTGAAGTGTTTTCATATTGGATTTTTTGCAGACGACATGGATTGCCGTTTTGTTTCCAGGTCTCATCTGCCGTGACAATTGTCTTGCTACAACGCGCTTACACTGAATACGTTCAACTGGTCGCAGTCTGTTTACATTGCCAGTCACATGGACTGCACGCTGTAAGTCGATGCTCCTGAAGTCTGAAAATCCATGTTCATGCACTCAAAAGATCCGCCAGGTTGCCATTCAGACATGACACTATTCATCGAACCTTTTCGACTCACCACGTATGTTGTATCACCATCTCAACCATCTTTCAGAAGCTAAAGATTGCCATCTGACAGTCACATTAGGCTGAAAAACCGTGGGACGTTCTCCAGGGAAGGAAATCCAAGGTACAAGCCACTAACGCAAAGGATGTTGGTACTGACAGGATTCCAATACGCCGCGGTGGAGTAGCCGAGCGGTCTAAAGCGTCTCGCTGCGGAGCGCGCGGTTGCTCGCCGTGGAGGTTCGAGTCCTCCCTGGGGCATGGGTGTGTGTGTTGTTCTTAGGTTAGTTTACCTAGGTTTAAGTAGTTTGTAAGCTACAGACTGATGACTATGCAGTTTGATCCGATAGATTTACAAACATTTGATCATTTAATTCCAACACACTTCTTGAATTTGTACAAGCCATCTCATATAAACAGGAAGACAATACAGTAGTGTCGAAACTATTCTGTCGCTAATTTCGTTTTCCGCTCTTAAAGTGTGTTCTACAATCATAACAGTTAGAACTATTTAGTAACATGATTTCAGCAATTAAAACTGAGCTGTAGGCAATCTGTATCATTTCTTGCCATTCAAAGACCGTACATTGAGATCATTTACACAAATTAATATTAAACAACTCGTATTTCAGCTATCATAAAAAATTTAAATTCACATATGCATGTAGATTAACGTTATTTTTTAAAGTAGGCATTTCGCCAAAACAATAAAGATGTGTAATATGACGTTCTCAGCTAATTGTTGTCTAAAGCGTAACACACTAAGTTGTTGAGAAATAATATTCTGGATGTAGTAGACAGTCATATCACCCAATACTCATGTAATTTGTGTTTAATTGTTCTCCAAACCTATGTTCTCGTTTGCTAGAATCAGTCATATAGCAATCTCAATTGAGGACTGACCACTGTTGGGTAACTTAGGCAGTGGCATAACTGAGGCACGTAATTGATTTATAACAAGTTAGGTAGGGGCTGAATGTAAGGATTACAAAGGACGTAAAAACTAAACGAGAGATCAGTCAAATTCTTTACCGCGCGTGTAATCCTCCTTCGTAGGGGCACCTGCCCTACGTGTACATATTAACTTAGTGTACTGCATAGTGGTTGCATATCTCGAATCCGTATGTAACTGAAATAATATAATGAAAATATATATTCTTAACGACAATATTGTTCGATATTATACTTGCTAAAATAATGATTGTTTTCTTGTGGGTTTTTAGAAATTCTTGCGAACGCACCAGTGCACTATAGTTAGAAACAATTACGAAATTAGCCTATAAAATCTACAGAAGCAGTTAACTTAGTTAATAACGTATTTGTAAAAAACCACTATTACAAGACTGTGCGAAGTAACTAGCACTCTGTCCTAGTTAATATTCTTATTTGAACTTACCAGTACTCGATTTATATTAGAGAGTAATGGGAGAGGATTCCCAAGAAAAAACTAGTTTTGCCGATGTACGTTAGTCTTGATCTAATACTGAAAAATGAAACCTAAGTGTGCTGTAATTGCAAGAAAATGCGAACAACGAATCTAGAAAATAAAAGAACAAGACTTATTTATGAGAAGCAATAAAATCTTCGAACATGGAAAACAGCTTTAGATTGCCTGCGGCATATGAGAAACTGGTCACATTATCAACGTCAAATGAATGCAGGATGCATTTGACTGGTTCAATCACTGACAGATCGGAATGGCTGCTAATGTGAAACGTAATGCTGTTATTTAAATAACATATTCTCTTTGATCTCAATATGCGATCGCTGTATAACTGGTTCAGCTTTCAGTTTATCCTCTGGACAAACTCAAAGGTATTGACTTCCCGTCCATTAAACGCCACACCAGTAAAAATTTGTACGCTGCCTTTTGTTTTCTTTTATCTTTGCTCAGACCAGGCAGAATTGTTTCCTATTTTCTCCCTTTACGATCTTCTCATATTTCCTTTTCCTTTATTTTGTCCAAATTTTTGTAGTTTTTTCTACCTTAAAAGCACGCTGCGTTCAGTGCTTTACTCTTACAGTTTTCTTTCCACTCTTATTCCTTCCATTCCGTTTGATTTTGTCGCTCTTTTCTCTTGTTATTTACTTTCTTGTTACTGCAAATTCCTGCTGTTGTGACTTGTATCCATACAAATAATGAGGTATTTGTTTCATAAGAGTGGTATCATTTATTTGGTTACTATCTTAATGCCCGCTGCTTGGCTTGCGTAGGCTGGTTGGTATACACCAGTTGTTTCTCCCCCTAAATATAAATTTTCAAAAAGTTCAAATGTTTGTAGAACTTATGGGACCCAACTAAGGGGTCATCAGTCCCTAAGCTTACAAACTACTTAGCTAAGACTAAGGACGTCACAAATATCCATGCCCGAGGGGGGATTCGAACCCCCGACCGTAGTGGCTGTGCGGCCGGCATAAATTTTCATAGATATAGCTTAAGTACTAACGCATTTAAATGTTGTGATACTACTTGTACCCGCTGCAGAATTGCCGTGGGTATTGAGGCGCCATGCTGCGGTGCGCGCTGCTGTTCGCCGTCGGCGGTTCGATTCGCCCCTCGGGCATGGGTGTTTGTGTTGTCCTTAGCATAAGTTAGTCTAAGTCAGTTTAAGTTAGTGTAATTAATTTGTAAGCCTTAGGGACTGATGACCCCGTAGTCAAGTCTCTTAAGATTTACAAACATTTGATTTTATTACTTGTAACCCCCTATGGCACCCCTTAATAGTTGAATTTCGAAAAATACCCCAACATGTGGCTTTTAAATTCCAACCAAGTATGCAAATATCTTTTTTTTGTTGTAATTCTGGGTTCAAAATTGGCTTAGTAGCAGCGTATTTTCAAAAAATGTTTCATCCCCTATTTCACCCACTAAATGATTAATTTTCTGAAAATACCGAAACACGTATGTTTTTAATTCTGACCAAGAAAACATATACCAGTTTATGCGGTTATAGCTTCAAAATTGCCTTTAGCAAAAGATTTTAGAAAAACGTACCTTCTCCAATTAATCACCCTTGATGGTCGACTTTGAAAAAATACCGAAATACGTTTTTTTAATTATAACCAATAATACAAATATAAATTTTTGCAGCTCTAGCTTCAAAATTGTCTTAATAGCAACGTGTTTTCAAAAAGAATTTTTCATCCCCTATGTTATCCTCTTACTTGTTGAATTTCCAAAAATACTGAAACTCGTGTTTTTTAAATCCTGACCAAGATTCCATATCCGAAGTTTCGTAGTTGTAGCTTAAAATTTGTGTTAACAGCAACATATTTTTGAAAATAAATTTTTTGCGACCTCTATTTTACCCTCTTATTGGTCGAAATTTAAAAAAATGCCGAAACATGTGTCTTTTAAATTCGAACCCTGAATTAAAATCCGAAATTTTGTAGTACTTGCTTCAAAATTGCCTGAATAGCAACGTATTTTCAAACAAACGTTTCATCACCAATTTCTTCCCCTTACAGACGGAATATCGAAGAATGACGGCTTCAGAGTAAGATCAACACCCTCTACAAATTTCAAGTTTCTATTGTCAGTGGTTTGGGGTGGACGATGATGAGTCTGTCAATCAGTCAGTCAATCGGGACATAGCCTTTTTATATATAGAGATAACATGTGTTAGCTTTTGTATACTTTTCTTCTCCAATCATGTCATTAAGGTCGATGCATTATAACAGTTTTAAATGTGACGAGTCTCCTTTCAGTGAGAGATACTGGACTATCTGCCTGTCAGTAAGGAAAACCAAGGAATTTAGAAGATACACTATGTGATCGAAAGTATCCGCACACCCCCAAAAGCTCACGTTTTTCCTATTAGGTGCATTGTGCTGCCATCTACTGCAAGGTACTCCGTATCAACGACCTCAGTAGTCACCGTGAAAGAGAAGAATAGGGGATTCCATGAAACTCGCACTTCGAACGTGGTCAGGTGATTGGTTGTCACTTGAGTGATAAGTCTGTACGCGAGATTTACACGCTCCTGAACATCCTTAGGTCCACCGTTTCTGATATGATTCTGAAGTGGAAACGTGAAGTGACACGTACACCACGAAAGAGTGCAGGCCGACCTCGACTGTTGATTGACAGAGACCGCCAACAGTTGAAGAGGTTCGTACAGTGCAGTAGGCTGGTAATTTTCCAGGAATTCTAAACTGCATCAGGATTAGGCATGCAACATCACTGATAGAAACATCGATGTTCAGACATCGGAATTCATGCCGAAAAACATCGATGTTAAATACTATCGTTCTGAAGAAAAAAAAATGCTATGACGTTCTTTCGATGTTTTCGAATTATTAGGAAAAACACTCTGAAATGATTCTATTTTTCAGTATCATAATAAATGAAAGTAAGTTATGTCGTCAGAGACAATTTAAAATACACAAACGAAACTTCTTTCTTCACAAAATCCTACATACATCTATCTACATGACGTTAGTGAGAGAATACACCAACAGGGGTGTTTGTAATTGGTATTAAAATGTGAATTATTTGCCTCTATATGGTCTTCTATCAGGCTAGGAATACACATCGAAATGATAGATTAGAATGAGAACATAGTTAGCAATTAGGTTTCGCAACGTATTGTGCTGATTTGAATTGGGATTTCCATCGATCTCTTGAATACAAACGAAATAACTTGCGCATTGTTAACGTATTGCATTTTTCTTAGCTGTTCAAAAATGTTCAAATGTTTGTAAAGCTATGGGACTTAACTAATCTGGTTATCAGTCGCTGGGCTTACAAATTACTTTAACTTATGCTCCCGACAACAAATACATCCATGCCCGAGGAAGGACTCGAACCTCCGACGGCGAGTGGCAGTGCACTCCGCGGCAAGGCGCCTTGAAACGCTGGGCCATTGCCCCGCGCCGCGGTGGAGTAGCCGAGCGGTCTAAAGCGTCTCGCTGCGGAGCGCGCGGTTGCTCGCCGTGGAGGTTCTAGTCCTCCCTGGGGCATTGGTGTGTGTATTGTCTTAGGTTAGTTTACCTAGGTTTAACTAGTTTGTAAGCTACGGACTGATGACCACGCAGTTTGGTCCGAAAGATTTACAAACATTATTGAACAGTGCCCCGCGGCTTTTTTAGCTGTCAGCGTGGAGAAATTTAAACGAAGAGAACATACCTTTCAGTTATTATTTAATGAAACATTTTAAAAATGAATATTCATCGATGACGGCTATCAAATGATGTACCTAACTGAAATGAAACTCTGTGCTATGTTTAAAGCTTATTGGATTCTGATTTTTCGGCCGCCATTAGTTTGACGTTTTAATTGATGCTTTGAAAGCACGATATCAGAATCAGATTGAAATGTAGACTCCATTAGGAGCAGTGTGCACCACGGCCATAAAATGTTAAATATCCAAAGAAAATTCAACATTGGTCGTACATTTATTTATTATTACAGATCGATGTCGGCAACTGTTTAGCAACTTTCGGTGCAACTGAAAAAGAACACGCGTAATAGAAATACAGGAAATACAACAATGATTACATATGTATTACATATGTTTTTACATACCTTGCACAATCGACTAGAAACATTACTGATCTTACTAATCCAGCCACAAGGCATGGCTACAAGCAGATACAAAATGATGTTATCAGATTCAAAATCGCTACTGAGCGACTTGTAGGCAGCCTATAAAGCTGAATTCTACGTCTGTGACGCGCTCTGTTATAGATGTAACGTAAACAATTATTTGTCATGTTATAATGTAGTCTCATGCAGATAATTTAAAAAAATTATAGAATATGGAAATTTTATGTTTCCTACTATCTTCCTAATGTTATTTCGACATAATTATTAGCTTATCAGAGAGTAGCACTTTCAATGAACACTTCATCTCTTCGATTTGATTTACCCTAAGTCAGCGACTGTGAAATAACTTACATGCGTTTGAAATAACAGTGAAAATGAAGTACGAAGGTAAAAATACTTTGGAGCATGGCGAAATGCTTATGACTTTTATTGCGGATTTAAAAGACGGTCTGTAATCTCTCTTCCAATTTTTTTCTTTTTTCGCATCTCTTAAGTCCGAAGAACAAAACTGTTCTTCAAGTGCTGAAATATTCAAACTTAATTATTTCAGCAGCCATCAGGAAAATGACGACGATAACACTTGTAAACATCAAAAATCATATGTTACGGAGTGTTTTTTCAAGAAACTTATAGTTTATGACGTATCTGCTGAGCTAATCGTCGTACTGCGATATGATTTCAGAGGCATATTATATACGTGTGTGTGTGTTTGTGTGTGTAATGCCTGTAAAATGTGTCGCGGTACATTAGTAGTAAAGAATTAATAAACTGTAATACCGATTGCCATAGAATTATTAAAGATAGATAACGTGTTACAACTTATCACTCAAGTGTAACACATATATTTTGTAAATACTTCTCTGATAAAAACATCTATAGTGATATAGAACAGAAGGATGGAAAAGCTGGTAGAAGCCGACCTCGGGGAAGATCAGTTTGGGTTCAGGAGAAAGGTAGGAACACGGGAGGCAATACTCACTTTACGGCTTATCCTAGAAGATAGATTAAGAAAAGGCAAACCTACATTTCTAGCTTTTGTAGATTTGGAGAAGGCTTTTTATAATGTTGATTGGAATAAACTCTTTCAAGTTCTGAAGCAAGCAATAGTAAAATATAGGGAACGTAAGGTTATTTACAACTTGTACAAAAACCAGACAGCGGTTGTCAGAGTTGAAGGGCATGAAAGGGATGCAGTGGTTGTAAAGGGAGTAAGACAGGATTGCAGTCTTTCTCCATTGTTGTTCAATTTGTACATTGAGCAAGCTATAAAGGAAAGCAAGGAGAAATTTGGAGAAGGAATTAAAGTTCAGGGTGAAGAATTCAAAACATTGCGTTTTGCCGACGACATAGTAATTCTGTCAGATCCAGCAAAGGACCTGGAAGAGCAATTGAACGGAATGGACAGTGTGCTGAAAGGTGCATATAAGATGAACATTAACAAGAGCAAAACTAGGGTAATGGAGTGCAGTGTAAAAAAATTAGGTGATGCTGAAGGAATTAGATTGGGAAACGAAGCAATAAAGGAGGTAGATGAGTTTTGTTACTTGGGCAGTAAAATAACAAATGATGGTCGCAGTACAGAGGATATAAAAAGCAGAATGGCAATGGGTAGAAAAGCGTTCTTGAAAAAGAGAAATTTGTTAACATCGAATATTGATTTAAACCTAAGGAAGTCCTTTCTGAAGGCATTTGTATGGAGTGTTGCCTTATATGGGAGTGAAGCATGGACGATAAACAGTGCGGACAGGAAGAGGATTGAGGCTTTTGAAATGTGGTGCTACAGAAGAATGCTGGAGATTAGGTGGGTGGATCGCGTAAGTAATGAGGAGGTACTGAACAGAATTGGGGAGAAAAGGAATTTCTGGCATACCTTGACTAAAAGAAGGGATAGATTGGTAGGACACATTCTTAGACATCAAGGAATTGTGAATTTAGCATTGGAGGGAAGTGTGTGGGGAAAAAATCGCAGGGGAAGACCAAGAGATGGATACAGTAAGCAGATTCAGACAGATGTTGGTTGCCGTTCTTATGTGGAGATGAAGAGGCTTGCTCAGGATAGGGTATTGTGGAGAGCTGCATCAAACCAGTCTCCGGACTGAAGACCACAACAAGAACAGTGATATAGAAACCCGGTATAATTTTTATTGTTTTACTACGCAACTTCTAGCCTGTTTAATTTTACTTGAATAATTTCTGTAATTACTTATTACTTCGAAACGGTTGATCTTACAATTGCAGTTCATAAGGCCCTTTACCGATAAAACGCCACAGTCAAATCCATACTCCATTAGTTTAAACACAATAAGTACACACCGTGGAACACGCAGCAAATTGATATTGAACCGCTGATTATTCCACCCGGCTTCCATATTAGGAGACGTATTGAACAGACAACCTACCGCCTACGCTTTGATGTTACCACCGGCGATCGGAACCGCATGCAAGGTCAACCGCTTCGTTTGCTCCGACGACACTCAACGAATCGGTTACCTGTCATTCGATGGCTTTCGTTGGCTGAGTCTGTACGTTTCTGTAGAAGGACGTCAAGTGAGCAAATGCAAATTATTTTGCAACCTTACAAATTTAAGGAACCTAGGAAACTCTATTTCAGAAATTTTATTACTCTACATTAATTATATACTGATTTTTGAATGTTTTCCACCAGTGTACTTAATATATTTTACATTTCAGCACAATACGAATATTTAGAGATACTTAGAAGCAAGATCACATTGTACGACAAATAAACTCGGTAAAAAGGAAGGCGAATGGCAGTTTACTGTAGAGTTTTTCAAACTTTCGGCAAACTTGTGCCTACGTTTAGAATCCTTAGGTATCAGGCATCAAATGGACGCGTGTTACGGTCATAACTAGGTCGAATAGTTCATAAGAGATTGCCAGACACCCGAGAAACAATAATCACGCCGTAATTAACATAAAACGCTGTTAGATAAATTTAGAAAACCAGTTTTCGAAAGCATCTGTGTCAGCTGTATCATCGAATATTTCACGTAATAATTTCGATAGTAGAGCGCATTGAAAGAGATATAGAGTGGCAAATATGTCTGGTCAATATCTGAATGGAACCACACTTCACCACGCACCGTTCTGTGGTTTCTGGAATTAATAATGAAACATAAAGTAATCCGTTTAATTCTTGTTTTTCTTCTAATTATGAAATTAGCCTGAATTTTAATAAGTATCGATGTTTCGCTGTGTCCACCAGAGTAAGGTAGTTTCAACTAGTCGCCCAAAATAACAATGTATCACCATGTCATCTACAACCACATTTCACTTGTTAAAATATAATAAGTCACTATAGGAGAGCACCTGCCCCCAAAATTGTGTAAAAATAAATTATTTCCATTTTGTTGACAAAATATCACACGAATACTTATTCATTATCTGCAGTCGCTAATAAAGGATGTGATTTGAATGAATAAGTCTATCGGAAGAGTTAGGGCGTTGTAGAAATGACGACTGAAATGTAGCGATGCTGTAGAACAAGCTGTGATTTACATCACGAACGAATATGGCACCTACAGGTACAACGTTTGATGCTTATCTCAGTCAAAATGTAAGACATACGCCTTTATAGAAATGATAACTGCAATTCTCCGATTCTGAAGAACAAGTTGTGATTTACACCACGGGTACGACACATACAGAGAAAACTTGTGACATTTATCTCAAACTAAAAGGTAATAAGC
Source organism: Locusta migratoria (assembly GCA_026315105.1). Classification (NCBI taxonomy): domain Eukaryota; kingdom Metazoa; phylum Arthropoda; class Insecta; order Orthoptera; family Acrididae; genus Locusta; species Locusta migratoria. Next base: position 630,802,886 of record CM048745.1, on the reverse strand, counting down.
TCTGCCTTCAAAGAATGAAAAATAACTCACCTCAAAGTGGAGTGGTGCTGAAGGAGACAGGAAGACGCACCTGAAACATGAAAGCAACAAATATTTCAGTAAGGGCTTCCTTTCATTCAGAAGTCTACAGTTATGAAAATTTAAACTGAAGGCTATTCTCCACCTCACCATGGGTCATAATTAGACTTCTTCTTTATGTAATTGGTAAAAGCTTGTACCTAAACATGTAGTATTACTAATATTTTAATGGAGCATATTGTAAGTAAATAAAATTGCAAGGACTTGAGGTATTGATGGAATGCGGTGAAGAATTAATCCGTACACATAGATGGATTATCCTTTGTTTTTCGCTCTCTCCTCTTCGGTTGCAGTTATACAGTTTGTATAGCTTAGATTACCGTCTTTTGCAACTGTAAAAATTAGTCTACTTGAGACCAGACACGTTTCACTTTGTTTCTTGAGATGGTTTAAAATACAAAAATGGATACTTGCAGGTGTCCATGTATGTTGCGAGAATCTCCAGGATGCCAGTGATGATTTCGGAGAAACATGGAATGGACCACACGTACGTGGTGATACGATAGCAAGGCACCCCAAGACAAAGTGGTAAAATAATATTGGAGGGTATGTATTGTTCTGGAAATTATTCCTATTGATCGACAAAACTCATCAAATCCACTTGGTGTGTTTTCTTGAACACTAAACACCTGAAAAATTATATTCTTGCTGTGGAAGAAAAATAAAAACGTCTTAGAAGTTAATGATACCAGAACAAACGTAGGTATGAATTTAGAAATAGGTGGATTTTAGGATTTTAAAGCTGACATAGGTGAAAATAGACGCTAACCTCATACTATTCATCTTTAAAACTTAAAATCCATTTATTTCTAAAAGACTTCCACAAAAGAATCAAAGGCAGAAGCACTGAAATCGATATTTGAAAAATTAAGTACTGCCATTTATGTGCACCGGCATAACTAACGCTGAGTAAAAATTTTGTGGATTCAGCTTACAGAGACACTGCAAAGGATCCGATATTGCAGCCTCCTATGTATGAATTTCTGTTGATGAAACTAGAGACAATCTTGGCCGGAATATTTCCCAAACGATTGTTAGCAATCCTCAGCTTATTTGATTTGTTCAAAACTAAGACTACAGAACAAATAATCGCACACTTTGTCAGCACTGGCGTAGATGAAAATGAAGTTCTTCTGGCTTTGATAAATACTACTGCACATATGGTTGCAGTGTTTCAATGCTCCATGTGTTCCACTATTTGATGCGGCATGTAACTGGTGCAGCACATAGTATGAAACAGGTAGCAAGGCCCTTTAGACTTGACGTCCCCAACGAAAATAAACTAATCTCGAAGGTAAGCAACTTGATACTTATATGTTTAAATAAAATATTATCTTTGGATGAACTAAAGTAAAAAATAATATTTATGGTCGAGATCGGAGACTGAAACAAGCGTGTGTGAGTGTGCAAGGTTTGTGTGCAGATGCATTAGTACCTATCTAGATTAATACAGCACTGTGAATGTAGAAATTATCTGAATGCCTGAACATCAAGGAAGAGTCAATATTATAATCAATCAGCCTGGCATCGACTGATTGCAATGAGTATGGCCCTGTTAATGCGTTTAACTTTCCAGAACACGAGTCTGGTTAAACAATGAAGGCCAAATCCGGTTGTAGCTCAAGTTCTGATTCTTTAATCGGAGAGACAAATTATTCATTAATTAAATTAAATGCTGATCAATGTCTGACACAAATTTGATATCCAAAACTAAATGTGGTCATGGGTGGAGTGATAGACAATCTCAAACAGTGACTAACAGCAGCGGAATGGCGTAACGAAATGGCACAATAAAAACACTCAAGTTGACTATTATGTGTCTATTAATTAATTAAAGATTAAAGTTTAGATTACTACCACACAGACTGAGCACGAAATCTATTAGTATAATGACAAACCATAACAGTAGCTAATAGCAATGAAAGCAACTTACAATCTCCCCTAGAGTAGGAACATCTAAGTCGATAAATTTGTACTATCTATTCTAGTGTGGAAACGTCTAAATCTTTGTTGTTGTATTGGTCATCAGTCCGCAGACTGGTTTGTTGAAGATCTTCATGCTACCCTATCCTGTGCAATTCTCTTCATCTGAGAATACGTTCGGCAACCTACATCCTTTTGAATCTGCTTACTGTATTCGTCCCTCGGTCTCCCTCTACGATTTTTACCCCACACGCTTCCTTCTAATGCTAAGTTGACGATTCCTTGATGTCTCAGAATGTGTCCAACCAGTCTAGCCCTTCTCTTTGTCCGTCTAAATCGATAATTGTGTAATTGACTAATTATTTACAGGAGAGATCAAAGTTTAGTTTATTAGATGCCAAAAGTGACTAGGTATGTATTCGGTTGCGAGCTAAACATCAATTATTGTGTGTACCGACACCTTCTGAAACTATGAGCTAATTTTATTAACAAAGCTGTTATTGTGTTGTCACCAAGTGGTGTAATTAATATCTGTATGAAAAGGTACGTTGCACAATAGACAAATAATACCGGTAGCTACCTGATAAGCAAGTTGCTTACGACTTCTACAACTGAATATGAATAACAGAAGTGAACAATAAGCAAGTGGTATAATTAATTCGGTATGTCGAGTACTTTCCAGGATTGGCAAGCTACCTGATAAACCAGTTGCTTACGATTCTTGTATCAAAAATCACTCATCTTTTATCCGATGACAGCAGGCGAAGACAGCAGCTTCTTGCAGCACATTAATGATGAAATATAAATAAAGTTGAAACTTGTATCTATCCTACCGTTTAAAAGTTTCAGCCTAAAATAACTTGGGGATAAGAGATATAAGTTTGAACAAAAAGAGGGACATAAAGCATTCTTGAATTAAAACAAAGTTGTAAGTAATAATGATGATGATTATTATTATTATCATCGTTACCTTATCAACATGATCATTACAAAAAATACAAAAATCAAAATCGGAATTATTAGGAATCCTAACGGCTTACAACAATACTCTCGTAGCACCTAACTTCGTCCGTCCACTTCCATACACTCACACCTTCTCTCTGTCTCTACTCTCTACTCACTGCCTACTACTCTCGACTACCAAAATAAAATCTCTGACCAGAGGATGACAGTGAAAAAACAAGGCTGCCACCCTTCAAACTTTCTGGTAAAGAACCTTCAACGATTCCACTGAATGCAGCGTTCCTGTCCATCATGTGCCGAAAGTGAATTAGCCGGCCGCAATATCCAAGCGGTCTACGGCGCGCCAGTCACAGTCTGCACGGCAGCTGCGGTCGGGGGTTCGAATCCCCCCTCGGGCATGGATATTTGTGTCGTCTTTAGTATAAGGTGGTTCATGAGAAGTTTGTAAGTTTGGGACTGATGACCCCGCTGTTAAGTCCGTTAAGCTGAACAAACATTTGAACATTTTGAAAGTGAATTACATCCCTGTCACGCCCGTTGACGTAGGAACGTTCATATCTCGATATGTAAATAAATAGTAACAGACGAGCGCCATGGCTCTTTTCTCCAAAACCTAATAATGAGTCAATTACTGTGATGTGAACTATGGACTGAATGTTTGAAACCACCTGTTTTCAGAATGAAACTTTGCAGCGGAGTGTGCGCTGATATGAAACTTCCTGGCAGATTAAAATTGCGTGCCGGAACCGGGACTCGAACTTGGGACCTTCCGGCACACAATTTTAATCTGCCAGGAAGTTTCATATCAGCGCACACTCCGCTGCAGAGTGAAAGTTTCATTTTGGAAACATCCCTTAGGCTGTGGCTAAGCCATGTCTCCACAATATTCTTTCTTCCAGGAGTGCTAGTCTTGCAAGTTTCGCAGGAGAACTGTGAAGTTTGGAAAGTAGGAGGCGAGGTACTGACGGAAGTAAAGTTGTGAGGCGGCATCGTGAGTAGTGTCGGGATATCACAGTCGGTAGTGCGCTTGCCCGCGAAAGGCAAAGGTCCCAGGTTCGAGACCCGGTCCCGGCACACAATTTTAATCTGCCAGGAAGTTTCACCACCTGTTTTGTTCAGCGTTTACATTACAACGTATTTCAACATATGACTTCTGAGTTGCATAGTATTTTCGTATGAAATGTTCAACAGTTTTATGTAACAACTTACGTTCAAGCCTTAATCTTACCGGTTATTATTTTTTTTCTTTTTATAAGAAAAAATACCAGTACAAAATCGAAACTAGTACACCAATAACGTATGCTTGCGGTGTCTGTTAAAATTTCAGATTATTGCGAAACTATCTGCAAAATACTAGGGAAACAACATGAGAGTTTTCATTCTGGTCGCTAGCATTACTGTCCATCCGGGGAAGAAACTTGAAAATATTGCAGAAAATCTTGAGCATTTATGCTATTGCTTGAGAGCAACATTAACCAATGAAGGCTTTAACTAACTTACGCTAAGGAGAACGCATACTCCCATGCGCGAGGGAGGACACTAACATCCGTCGGAAGCGGCCTCGCAATCCGCAACATGGTGCCATAAGCCAACCGGCAATTACCACGCGGCCATTGTATTCTTATCTTCGAAAAACTATAGGGGTTTGTTGTCAACTTGATTATTAATGATGTGTGATGTTTTCGGTGTTGAAAAATGTGCACGTTTTCATTTTCCTTATCGTAACCGAATAACAATTTGCTCATAACTCAACACTACGTATTTTACATTATGTTTCTTTCTTCTTATGAATGCGTTTTAAGGCGTATTTTAGATTTCTTGTGGCCTAAATGATGTAATGGAAGAGCGTATTTTGGGCGCCTAAAATTTTCTTTTTAGGACCTAAAAATCCGCTTTCTTCTAATGACAGCATCCTCCACAGGGGGGGGGGGGGGGTTGTGATGAAACAAAGTGTGAAAAAGATTTATATGGCAGTGGAGATGGTTGTGGAATAAAGATGATGAGCTAGACACTATGCAACATTCTCGTCAGTACGAAAGTCGCATGACTAGACACTGCATATATGAGGAGATTAATATTAATAACGTCAATGTCCATTAAATAGATTTTGTGGTATCCATATTTTCTTAATTTTTTCGCTGAATCGAGTGGTAGTCTCACTGAGTCAGATATGTATGATTTCCTAGCGTAGTTATTATAATACCAAATGTCTTTTAATTTTTTAAACTTGTATTCTTGAAATTCCGTACAGGCTAGTTACGCTCTGCTTTGCCTTTATAATGATCTGAAATTGAAACCGGTAGCGAGCATAAAATAAGCAGCTGATAGACAACCAATATGAAGTTTTACCTTGTATCAGAATTCTTCGCTAAGAAGAAAAGAATGTATTGATTACGTCATCTTACAAGGGTACCCTTTCTTATCGTATAAGGAAATGAACCCTACAGTACGTATAGGTCATTCTCTAACTTCGACGCGAATCACAAGCAATATAGTTAGTAAACAAATGTTTCCTGTTATATTCCTCGGTTGACGCGACAATGGCATGCGATGGAAAAGGCCCAAACTCTCAACAAGCAACGCGGTGGAATTCCATTAGAACATATCTGACTTTCTGTACAGGCACAACAATTTGCTTCTGAAAGGGAATGCCCATCAAGTCATCGTGAAGGATAAATGAGAAAACTCATGGAAAATACTTTCATGACTGAAGTTAGTCACAATCATAAAATACTAACTAATCGACATGAGCAGCAGGGTTTTGGAACATATCCTGTATTCAATTATTATGAATTATCTCGAACAGAACGATCTATTGACTAAAGGTCAACACGGATTTAGAAAATATCATTCATGCGTAACACAACTATCTCTTTATTCACACGACCTGATGGGTGCTATCGACAAGGTTCGCAAATCGATTCCGTATTTGTTGTTATCCAGAAGGCTTTTGACACCGTACCTCACAAACAAGTTATAAGCAAAAAGCGTGGATATGGTATATCGCCCCAAATTTGTGATTGGATAGGGGATTTCCTGTCAGAGAGAACACAGTTTGTAGTAATCGATGGTCAGGCATCGACTAAAACACAGGTGATATCCGGCGTTCCACAGGGCAGTGTTATTGGTCCTCTGCTGTTCCTTATTTACATAAACGATTTGGGAGAAAACCTAAGCAGCTGTCTTAGGTTGTTTGCAGATGACGCCGTCATTTACCGTCTAGTAAAATAATATGAAAATGAAAATCAACTGCATAACGATCTAAATATGATATCAGTATGGTGTAAAAATTACCAATTGACTCTAAATAATGAGAAGTGTGAAGTCGTCCACAAGAGTACGAAAAGAAATGCATTAAACTTTGTTTACAAGGTAAATTAATCAAAAGTGAAGGCCGTAAACTCCACAAAATACCTAGCAATTACTATTACTTCAGACTTAAACTGGAAAGAACACGTAGATAATGTCGTGGGAAAGGCGAACCAGAGACTGCGTTTTATTGGCAGAACCCTTAAAAGATACAACAGAACTACAAAAGAAACTGCATACTCTACGCTTGTCAGTCCACTTTTGGAGTATTGCTGCCCAATGTGGGGTCCTTATCAGGTGGGTTTGACGGAGGACATCAAAAAGAGTCCAAAGAAGGGCAGCTCGTTTCGTATTGTCACGATACAGGGGAGACAGCGTTACGGAAAAGATACAGGATCTGGGATGGGAATCATTACAACAACGGCGCTTATCGCTGCGGCGTGGGCTACTTACGAAACTCCAATCGCCAACATTCTCCTCCGAATGCGAAAATATATTCTTGACTCCCGCTTACATAGGTAGAAGTGATCATCAGAATAAAATACGAGATATCAGAGCTCGAACGGAGAGATTCAGGTGTTCTTTCTTCCCGCGCGTTATTCGAGATTGGAATGGGAAATAAATAGTATAATAGTGGTTCGATGAATCCTCTGCCAGGCACTTAAATGTGATTTGCAGAGTATCCCATGTAGATGTAGAGCACAATATTAAATGTCAAAACACATCTGAACAGTGTACTGTACAATACTACGTTCGTGCTGACAGGTAACATCAGACTCAAATCTGATATGACTCATGTCTCCATTTCTGTAAGTGAATGAACCGAAGATGGCAATTTAAGTATCTGAAAACGGTTATCAATATAGATATTGCAGTGCCGTGATTTTCAGATAAAACATTTCAAGTAAGAAGTCTCTAATGATAGTTATTTGATAAGGCTCCAAACAAGCCGACGATGTCAGGTAATTGGATTTAAGTAATGTTTTGCACTGTTGGTGGAACAGTGAGCAAACATGTGTAGTGACGTTCATTATGAAATAATGAATGCGTCCCTTTTACGTGACATAGAAGGCACATCATTATATAAATACGCTCACACGAAAATTGTGGTACAGGTTACTAATTTATTCATACAATAAGTCTAATGAAAGTTACATAATTCGAAAGATTTTTTGTCGTAGATTTCACGAATATAAATATTATGTGTGCATTTAGCCATTAAAAGGAAGTATAACTGTTTTCTACAGGTTGGATCAAGTTCTACATTCTCCAACAATCAGCTCAATGGTTGGCTATTCTCCTCGACCAATGACGCTGTAATGCAGTATTAAAATAACGCATTAAAATAAGTGAATATCGAAACATGGAGTGCTCCCTACTCACTTTCTTGTGCCGTTCAAATGCTTCATTTTCGCAATGATTAAGAGTGGTTAAAGGAAATGGATATTTTCATATGAATGCCGATATAAAGGATGATGCGCCGGGAGAGGCATCTAGCGGTGCTCGGGTGGAACTACAAAGTCGAGAATGCCGATATACATGATGATGCGCCGGGAGAGGCGTGTAGCGGTGCACGGGTGGAACTACGAAGTCGACATGTTGTCAGCTCCAGAATTCTGAATATCGCAGTATCGAAATAACATTACTTCTTGGCGTTGTATAAATATTCGAACACCGAAATTGTAGTTCCATTTCAAATATTAAGCTAATGAAAGTTATATAATTCGAAAATGGCATGATAAGTATATACTTCCGTTTTATTTGTTGTTATTGTGTCAGGCATTTACCTTAATCCGAAAAAGATACCGTTTCATACCTCCCAGTGCCGGTTAAATTTTACAAAAAATCCCAGCGGCCTCCTATGATAATGTTGGCAACAGATGCTGAATAGTGAGAATCCAGTGTGTCTTCATTTTAGCCAATCTTTTGACAACGCTGATGTTTTCTCATCGAATCTTCGCTTTACGAGGGCAATTATTTTTACTGAGCGGACGAGGGTACATAAAACATTCTGTCAACCATAAAGCAGGAACAGCATTATTTGTTTACTTCATGGTGTGTACGATACACTAATCGAGTCATTCTATGTGGTTCGAACAAATGGGAAAAGATTTTCTATCGTGTTGTTGATGTTTCCAACATAACCACGCGAGGCCGCCGACATGATACGAAAAATTTTACCCCCAGTGACCATTGTAAACACAATGTGGTCGATTTTAGATCACAGGGAATACTAGTTAAAAGAATACGATGTAAGGGAAGCACGTCCCAAACCAAGAAATTTCTTTATAGCCACTATAAAATTTGTGAACTCATTGTCGTAAAAAAAATAAATGAAAATTAAACTAAATTAATTTATGTGAATTTCTCTAGCGATTTCAGTGGTATTGAGCCCATTTCCCGACACTTTTACCGATGTCCGCTGCTGCGTGGTACATGGCATTGGCTGCAGAGTATATCGCTACAACGCATTTAACGTTTCGATCGGCCTTTACTAGCGCTGGACTGCGGCATTTTAAACCTGGGCGATATTTACGTGCCGCTCAGATTACACGGACTCCCATATTACTGCTCTACTCCGAGTTCACAAAACAAAGTACGCTTGCAGTTGCTGGCGTTTTATGTGCACTGCTGTGGAAACGAAATACCTGCATTTGCGTATCTGTGGATTCAGCAGTACAGGGAATAGCCAATTGGCTTCCATAAAACATATGCTTATCGACAGAGTGCCAGTGTATGTTTCTTCCCCATGTTACACCGGTCAGGATCAGTTTCCATTATCAGAAAACGTAGAGCTTTGCTGAATCTATTGCAGCTAAACCGCTATTAGTGAATGAAATAAAACCTACAACGAAAAACAGACCCGACTTTCCAGCAGTTTATGATACCGTAAAGCATAGGGCCTTTGATCTACTGAGAGCAGTGTGGAACGTAATAATCCGATTTGGGAGATACCACAGCTTAAACAGTGTTAAACGGATTTATAGCTTATGATATGGTAATGAATAGTGTACATGGCGCGTTTTATCCTGAATTGGCAAATATTTATAACGTTTCAGGTCCAACATCAGTAAACTAGGGCGCGTGAAATACATTGACAAGCACGTGATTAGTAATTGAGAAATACCTGATAACTTAATTAAAAAAACTGTCTATATACAGGGTGTTACAAAAAGGTACGGCCAGACATTCAGGAAACATTCCTCACACACAAAGAAAGAAAATATGTTATGTGGACATGTCCGGAAACCCTTAATTTCCGTTAGAGTTCATTTTAGTATTTCTTCCACCTACGCTCACTGGAGCACGTTATCATGATTTCATACGGGTACTCTACCTGTGCTGCTAGAACATGTGCCTTTACAAGTACGACACAACATGTGCTTCATGCACGATGGAGCTCCTGCACATTTCAGTCGACGTGTTCGTGCGCTTCTCAACAACAGATTCGGTGACCGATGGATTGGTTGAGTCTGACCGATTCCAGGGCCTTCACGCTCTCCTGACCTCAACCCTCTTGACTTTCATTTATGGGGGCATTTGAAAGCTCTTGTCTAGGCAACCCCGGTACCAAATGTGGAGACTCTTCGTACTCGTATTGTGAACGGCTGTGATACAATACGCCATTCTCCAGGGCTGCATCAGCGCATCAGTGATTCCATGCGACGGAGGGTGGATGCATGTATCCTCGCTAACGGAGGACATTTTGAACATTTCCTGTAACAAAGTGTTTGAAGTCACGCTGGTACGTTCCGTAGCTGTGTGTTTCCATTCCATGATTAATGTGATTTGAAGAGAAGTACAGTAGAACCTCTCAAACTCGACACAATGTGGACTTAAAGGTTGTCGAGTTTTTGGGAACTTAAATAAAAATAACTAGGAGTTGAATAAAATGCTTATTTAGAGTATTAAAATTGTACATTTACTGATTTATTATATACAATTATATATTTACATCAACATTTATAACTTATAATCAAAAAATAAAAAAAATAAAAAATTGAGACAAAAGGCCTAGTAGAATCTGAAAATACAGTGTTCATTACAATTATTACTGAAGTGGTTTATGCTGCTTATAAAAAGTCCATCACAGTTATTTATGGGAAGTTTTCTGAACACTAGAAGAAAAGTGTAAAAGAAAACTTACTGAAGTCGTTTGAAAAACGCTGTGATTGAAGACTGCTTTTCTGTCTCCACACGGCGTCTCGCAGCTTGATCACGGAGTCGCCTGAGGAACAGAATCTCCATTCCCGTCGCACTTTGCTGCTCTAAGTACTGCAATGTCCCTTCAATAAATTTCGCAGCCTCACTGTGGCTAACGTTTCTTTCTTGTCGATGATCCTATTCCTCCTCTTTCTCTGAATCGTCCCCTTCTACGTCACGCCCATTGACAGCTGCGATGATTTCAACTTCTCCTAATGATGAACTTCTCCTCTGATGCTTCGTCGAGATCCACCCATTCTTTGACATCATTGCTTGAAGACTCTTCATACCCTGGGATATTTTTCATGAGTTCAATCAAGTCGCTATTTTCAGAATTGATTCCATTGTCACGTGACAAATCATTGCCTGCGTGATCTAGAAGTTTCCTCCAAGAACGAATGAGGATTATGGCCTCCAGTTCGATCCAAGATTGAGAGACCCATCCAATGACATCTAATAAATCGAACGTGTGCAAACAATAGCCTGCCCTACTAAGCAGGTAAAGTGTGCGTTGAACAACCTTGGAAAACACAGTAACCTAGTGTGAGTCTCTAGCGCTCTCGGGCGGCCTATCAAATGCCCCATGCTTTACGGTATGGAAAGCTTTACGTTATGGGTGGTGTAAAAAAAATATTAATTCACCAGCCCTGTCGAGTTTTACGGAATGTCGAGTTTTCGGGAATCGAGTTTGAGAGGTTCTATTGTAATAAAAAGCGTTTCCGGACACATGTCCACATAAAATATTTTCTTTCTTTGTCTGTGAGGAATGTTTCCTGAAAGTTTGGCCGTACCTTTTTGTAACACCCTGTAGAGAACGCAATTGGTTTGGTAGATGGTAAAGAGTACTTTGCAATAAACATTATTTCACTGATCGGCATGATAGTTGACAGAAATGTGATTTCCACGTGGTGACGAGGCGAGCGGGAGGGGGGAGGAGGAGACGAACAGAGGGGAGAGAAAGAGATGGACAGAGGATGGATTAAGGAGATCAAGGAAATGCAACAGTTCTACTAAAGAAACTGCCTACATTACACCGAACCAAGCTTAGATTGAACAATTTGTGTAGTGCATTACCATGTGTAATACTAGTATTAAAGTTAAAAAATAAAGATTATTACTAAAATAAATATAACAATAATATAAAGTTTCCTTGTGCCAATATTGTCTCTTTATACAAAGGTATTAAACATAAGGACAGGCAGAATTAAAGTATGTGGTGTGGAGGGAGAAGTGCTTTGACAGTCCGTGTAGTCAACATGGCTGCAATGCTGTGTTAGCTGAGTGGTCTAAAGCGCCTTCCTAGTAAGTAGGAGGTCCTGGGTTCGAATCCCAGCCATAGCACAAATTTTATTTCAATGCCTCTCCTTAAGTTTAATACCTTTCGTATAAAGAGACAATTGTCCCAAGGAAATGTTCTATTGTTGATATTTATATCACCTCGGCCTGAGGAACAAGGCGGGATTGTTCCCATTCGCGTTCTTTGCTGGGGTGCTATTCCAGTATAGGAGAGCCCTGGCAATTTGATACGCATTTCATAGGGAACACGAGGCAGAATTAAAGTATGTGATGTGGAGGGAGACGTGCTTTAAGACAGTCCGTGTAGCCACTTTGGCTGCAATGCTGTGTTAGCTGAGTGCTCTAAAGCGCCTACCTAGTAAGTAAAAGGTCCTGGGTTCGAATCTCAGCAACAGCACAAGTTTTATTTCTATTCATCTCCTTATGTTTAATAATACAAAGATAATATTAGATAAAAATGATAATAATAACAATAATAATTATGACTTCGTAAAGATCAGCAAACATGTTTCACATTGCGAACATCAGCCATACTACCATTTAGGAATTGCTTCGTTATGTTGTTGCAGATTGTGAGTTATTCACACAGAGCAGAGACATAAGACGACAATGTGGTGAGAGAGATATAGAAGTAGATTGGTTAGAGGAAGAGAAATAGAATGGTAAGTTTCAGGTCTATGATGGAGAGAAGAGAGGAAGAACCGAGACGAGTATAACAATGGAGGCTGTGCCGCCGTTAATATGTAAATTTTGAGTTTCCTCTTGAATGTCGAGTGGTTTAGACTAAGACGTAGATCACACAGTAGTGTATTCCATAGTCCTATGACTGAGATGAAGAACGTGAAGAAGAAAGATTTAGTGTTGCGTAAAGGTAAAGCCAAGATGCTAGACGTATCCGATCTTTTACTGCTTTTGTGGAATGATGATAGGTCTTTAATGTGAGAATATAAGTATTGGGGGCACTGGTGGTTGAGAAATCGGTGAAGCAATCACAGCGTTTGAAAATCTTGCCACTAATGTGGGCGCATCCACTCTAGCTGGGTATATGGACTGACATGATCGTACTACCGCATATTGCTGCACATTACGGGATCCTTATCAGGTGGGACTGACGGACAATGTAGAGAAGGTTCAGTGAAGGGCGGCTAGATTTCTATTATCACGATAGAGAGTGTCACGTAAACGATGCACAAGATGAGGTAGAAATCATTAAAAGAACGGCAAAATTTCTTCCACCAACTTTCTCTTCCGAATGCAAACATTTTTGTTGACATCCACCTACATTGGTTGACATGATCATCATCATAAAATAATAGAAATGAGATCTAAAACAAAAAGATGTAGGGCACTGTATCTAACAATAAGAAATAGTAATGACCCAGAAACAGTCAAATATTATAAAAGCTACTGTGCCTCATTAAGAAAAGTTATTAAAAAATTCAGAAGTATGTGCATCATTTCTGAGATTAGTACCTCTGATAACAAAATTAAAACAATTTGGAGTATTATTACAAGGCAGACAGTGCCACCAAGAGCACAGGAAGATGGTTTTACCATGAAAGTAACTGAAAAGTGTACAAATAATAAGCCAGAAGTTGAAAACATTTTAATAATAATTTTTAAAATGTTGTGGACGAAATAGTATCTAAATGTTCATTAGAAGAAGCAAGGCAGGTAATGCAACATGCCACACCTACACAATTTGATACAATTGAAAATCCATCCACCTCTCCTTCTGAAATTAAGAAAATAATGAATTCTTTCTAGAGCATAAGCTCACATGCAATTAATGGCATTTCCAACAGTGTCATAAAAGCTTGTTCTCAAGAAATAAGCATGATTCTTTGAAGCAGAATATTTTACCTGATTGACTGAAGTATCTGCACAAAAGTGGGGATATGTCTGTTGTCAACAACTACCGACCAATTTAACTTCTGACAGATTCACTAATGAAATATTAAATGTTCTGAATAACCGGACATCACCCCCGTTGCGATTATTTGTGATCTCTCAAAGGCTTTTGATTGTGTAAATCATGGAATACTTCTAGTCAAGCTTAGGTATTGTGGTATGGATGGGACAAAGCACAAATGGTTCAAATCATACCTAACAGTAAAAAGTTGATGTAATTAGTTCAAAGAATATGCAAAAAAAAAAAAAAAAAAAAAAAAAGAACCAGCTGATTCCTCAAACTGGGGAACAGTCAGGAATGGGGTGCCACAAGGTTTGGTCTAGTGTCCTTTGCTGTTCTTAATATATATTAATGACTTGCCATTTTATATTCAGGTGCAAAGCTGGTTCTTTTCGCTGGTGATAAAAGTATTGTTATTGTAACTTGTTGGTTTGTTTATTAATTAATTAAATCTTTAGTGGATGAGACGCCACCACTCTATTTTTTACACTAAACATTAATTATGTGAAATTAAATGATGTGATGTTAATAACCAATTAAATATAGTCTGATATTATTTGGGATCTAAGTAACACGCATTGGTCAGGTGCGTTTTGATACTGTCAAAGAATTATCATTACCCTATCCAAACCTACGCATTTTCAAACATTCAGCACAAGCATGTTGGCATTTCAATTCCAAAGTGATCAGCTGATTCAGCACATTGACAATTTTACTCTCTCCCTTACTGAATGGTATGACACAAGATGCAATTTCTTTGAAAACATACATATATTGAACCTCTCCAAAAAGATTTTGTGAAACAGGACACTACTAAACGATGCAGTCGAGACAGAATGTATTCTTTTCTCATTTAATTTAGAACCCATTTGACATCCTAACTGAATAACAAAATTGATTATACAGAAAAACAAACTATACAAATATGATTTATCATCATAAGCAAAGTGGAATTACTTTCACAAACAAGGTAATAAAAATACAACTGAGTGACTGGTTAAGTCCCTGGCATTCTATTACAATATTAACCTGCCCACAAATGGAATTTTCAACTCTGAGCAGGTCCGAAGGATTCCTCCCAATTTTATAAGTACATTCGCTTCAGTATTAGTTTCCCTGTGGTTAGCAGTGAGCGAGCAACACATTACCCGAGTTGACAGGCTCTCAGCAGGTCTGGAAGAGCAGCAGTCGGTGGGCAGCGAACTGCTGGCAATCTGAAAATGCGCGCCACGAAAACTGCAGTAATCAGTGGTCTGTGAAGCAGATCAAATATTTTATTCACGCTTCTGTCGTCTCGTTAGACTGACAGTGTCGGGCATTTCCTCCAATAACTGCCTAGGTCTAAATTATCAGAACGCACTCCTGTGTATATATGCGAGTAGGTTTCAGTAGACCCGAGATTAATAACTGGCCACTAGCGCAAAGTGCAGCTAGTAATAGACCACAGCTGTTCAATTTCCTATCACAAATGAATCGGAAATTGTAAGATAATTGCTAAGTATACTTTGCAATTACCGACAATCTCCACGTCACTATAACAAGAAATCAATATCA
This sequence comes from Locusta migratoria, assembly GCA_026315105.1. Taxonomy (NCBI): domain Eukaryota; kingdom Metazoa; phylum Arthropoda; class Insecta; order Orthoptera; family Acrididae; genus Locusta; species Locusta migratoria. The sequence continues at coordinate 630,787,648 of CM048745.1, read as the reverse complement.
AAACAGAAAGAAATTTTCACTCTGCAGCGGAGTGTGCGCTTATATGAAACTTCCTGGCAGATTAAAATTGTGTGCCGAAACCGGGACTCGAACGTGAAGCGGCTATCAGTGGGTGGGCGCCGGCAAAAACTTCTAACAGTGTCACAGTGCTGACGGACGCCAGACAGCCTTTCTGCGTCAGACCATGAATCAGTCTCGACCAGAGTCCCTCCTCAGGGACCTTTCTCACCGGTCTCTCTCGACCGACTCCCCACACCAGACTTCAGAAACTAAGTTGCGGAGCGCTACTGCTGGAAGCCACGCCTCCGAAACTTTAAAACTCCACTCACATGCAGCTCTAAACGACCTACCCAATCTGTTAATCTGTTACAGTTTCATGTACTGACTTGTTCCATGATCATGGCAACTTGCTGCTGTACTGTGTGATACGGAACATGATATCTGATGTACAAAAATGTTTGTACGTTTGTCCGTATTTTACACGCTCCCGTGACGTTCGTGTTTGCACACTTGAGCTTCAAAACAAGAATAATGTCACAAACTGCCTAAAATTTCGTATGTGTTGTGGCAGATGTGTTCACATCTTAATTAAATTTTGCACAGGTAAATGTGGAACCAAGGAAACATGACTGTCTATCTCAAATTTTATACGGTGCATGGAGGAGGGTTCTCTTGCAATAATCACCATGTAATCAGAGTTATATAATTTTTCACAGATAGGAGAGGCGAGGGATTGAACAGGTGGAGGAGGAATTGGACAGAGAGACGAGGAGGTAAACGGAAGGTGAGGTAAAGGGAAGGTGAGAATGGCTAGAGAGAGGGGTACGAGGAGACGAACAGAGAGAGGAGACAAACGAAGATTGATAGAGAGAAGGTTGGCAGAGAGAGACATGGACTGACTTAAAGCCAGCCGCAGTGGCCGAGTGGTCTGCGGCGTGCCAGTCACGGTATGCACGGCTGCTGCGGTCGGGGGTTCGAATCCCCATCGGGCATGGATGTTTGTGCCATCTTTAGTATAAGCTAGTTCATAAGTAGGTTGTAAGTTTCGGGACTGATAACCCCATAAGCTCTACAAACATTTGACATTTTGACTGACTTAAGATCGGAATAAATAAGCGACGCCCAATTTCAGCTAGTACGTAAAGAAAAGCAAATAATAAAGTATTTTATAGAAAATTCTTCCTCGCATTAACGCTCGTGTTTCGTAGCTGTTGACTCACATTCACATTAATGCATTCTTTCCATGTCCCATCTACTTTTTATTCTCTCCTTGCTCCGTCCATTATGGTTCCGTTGAGCCTCCACGTAGTCAACATGCATAAAAACTCAGTATTCCTTGTATTCCACCACAGTCACATTACGTAACGCGGAATGATCAAAATATTTCACTCAATCGACGAAACGTAACGTGTCGTACATGTCTCCTTTTCTGCGTATGCAGTCGGAAGAATTTTGAACAATCAGATTAATTTCTGTATCGAAATGACGTCCGCCCCACGAAACTATGAATTTCAAAATTTGGTATTCGGCAGCAATCAATCGTCATTGAGGCGTTACTTTTCGAAATACTTCATGCAGCACTAATTGAAGTTCACTTACTGACAGGAATGAAGCCTTTTAGACAGCAGTACTATATAAAAAAACATTAATTCGCTTAAACCTAATTACTGTAATAAACAAATGGAGAAAAAAATTATGTTGACGAACAGATTCAAGTCTGTAGGTGACATGAGCTAATACGAGTGTGATGCAGTGATCGTGCTCCACAAATTTGTTTACATATCAAGGTTAGGGTAAAATGTAAATGGTATTTTTGTATTATTCTCCGATGTTATTCAATTTGTACATCGAGCGGGCGGTGAAAGAAAGCAAGGAAAAATTTGGAATTGGGCTCAAAGTGCAGGGTGAAGAAATAAAAACATTGCGTTTTGCTGATGGCACTGTAATTCTGTCAGAGACAGCAAAGGACCTGAAAGAGCAGTTGAATGGAATGGACAGAGTGTTGAAGAGAACGTATAAAATAAACATTAACAAGATCAAAACAAAGATAATGGAATGCAGTCATAGAAAATCAGGTGATGCTGAAGGAATTAGATTAAGTAACGAAACAATGAAGGTGTTTGATGAGTTTTGTTACTTGGGTAGTAAAATAACATATGACGGTTGCAGTACAGAGGAAATAAAATGCAGAATGGCAATGGGAAGAAAAGCATTTTTGAAAAAGAGAAATTTGCTAACATCGAATATTAATTTAAGTGTAAGGAAGTATTTTCTGAAGGCATTTGTATGGAGTGTTGCCTTGTACGGGAGTGAAACATGGACGACAAACAGTGCGGACAGAAAGAGTGTAGAGGCTTTTGAAATGTGGTTCTACAGAAGAATGCTGAATATTAGGTAGGTTGACCGCATAACTAATGAAGAGGTACTAAACAGAATTGGTGAGAAAAGGAATTTTTAGTATACCTTGACTAAAAGAAGGGATCGCTTGGTATGACACATTCTTAGACATCGAGGAATCGTAAATTTAGCATTGGAGGGAAGTGTGTGGGGTAAAAATCGCAAAAGGAAACCAACAGATGCATATAGTAGGCAGATTAAAATGTATGTGGGTTGCCGTTCTTATGAGGAGATGAAGAGGCTTGCTCAGGATAGTGTAGGGTGGAGAGCTGCATCAAACCAGTCTCCAAATTGAAAACCGTAACAACAACAACAGAGTCGTTAGCAATAAACATATCCTAAATGGGATCCCGGACTTTATTTTGAGGAGAATACCTACTCGCAGCAACAATCGGTGTGTTAACTCACTCGACTATAAGGCTTGTATGAGCAATTTCATTACACAGGCGTTTGCGTAGGTAACAAGTAATGTATACCTTCTCTATAATGAAAGCGGAAATATAAACAGTGAAAGCTACAAGAAACTTTACCACAAGGGGTGCTTGCGAATGGAGATGGGTCGTGGCTACATGCATCTAAATCTACATCTACAAGGATACTCTGGAAGTCACAATGAAGTGCATGGCAGAGGGTTCATCGAACCGCTCTTACGATATTCCATTCTCTAATAGTTCGCGGGAAAAAGAAAACCTAAATGTTTCCGTTTTCGATCTGATTCCTCTTATTTTATTATGATGATCATGCCTCCCTGTGTAGATATATATATATATATATATATTCGCATTATGTTCAAATGTTTGTAGCACTTATGGGACTTAACTACGGGGTCATCAGTACCTAAGCTTACAAACTACTTATGAACTAGCTAAGACTAAGGACGGCACAAATATCCATGCCCGAGGGGGGATTCGAACCCCGTGCAGACCGTGACTGGAGCGCCTCAGTCCCCTTGGCCACCGCAGCCGGCTTCGCATTATGAAGAGAAAGTTGGTGACAGAAACTTGGCAAATAGATCCCGCTTTTCTTTTAATGATTTCCACCCCATTCGTGTGTCATTTCTCTTCCCTATATCGCGATAATACAAAACAAACTTCCCTTCTCTGACTTTCCTCTAAATCGTCCGTCAATCCCACCTGGTGTGGATCCAACAATGCGCAACAGCAATACTCCAAATAAGACGCACAACTGTTGTGTAGGCAGTTTCTTTAGTAGAACTGTTGCATCTTGTACGTGTTTTGCCAATGAAATGCATTCCTTCGTTCGCCTTCCTACAATATTTCTTTAAGCTGTTTGTAATTGATACTCCTAGGTATTTAGTAAAATTAATGGCCTGTAGATTTGAGTGATTTATCATGTAACTGAATTGTAACAGATTTCTCTAAGTGATCGTATGGATGACCTCGTATGGGTCAATTGACAACTTGCCATGAAGATATTGTGTTGTGGTCTTCAGTCCGAAGACTGGTTTGATGCAGCTCTCCACACTACTCGATCCTGAGCAAGCCTCTTCATCCATCTCAATCTGCTTACTATATTCATCTCTTGGTCTCCCTCTGCGATTTTTACCCCACACACTTCCCTCCAAAGCTAAATTCACAATGCTTTGAAGTCTAAGGGCCACTTTACACGCTCCGAGATGTACGCAGACTTGTCTGTACAGACCTCGTTTGCTCAGACATGTCGGAGCGTGTAAATTACTCATGATTTGGTCTGCGCTACTTGTCGGTATCCGGTTTGTGCAAAGTCTGGCACGGTTTTAAATCTCACAGATGGCACTCAGACAAGTCGCAGCGTGTAAACGATATCTCAGACGAATTGCACAGTCAATTGTTGCTGTATCCAACGTACAGTGAAGTATTGTTGTTGTTGTTGTTGTTGTGACAGTGAGGGGGTTCACGTAACAATATGAGTGATGTTTCAGGAGAGAGTCACGACTCTTGAATGTACTCATTCATTGAATTTTACAAATCGTTTTCAGTCATATGAAAGAGTAAAAGCAGGGACTATTCTGACAGTAATAAAAAACATGTAGCATATGAAGCATTAATAGCAAAACTGAAAGGAACCAAATGAAAATAGAGAAATGGTTGTAAATAAAGAAATGCATAAGGATTGTGACTAACTTCTGTTCTCATCTTCAAATATTAGTGCCTTAATGTTGCATATATAGCACGACATGTTTCTGAAATGATGTGAGATAGTGATGATGATGACACCACAGCTAAAATTTCAGGTCACCATAACTTCTGCCTGTAGCTAGAAACCGCAATGTCACTAAAAGTCTCTCATAAACACTTATTAACTTTCTCATTTAAGTGTGGTGTAACGTGTTCTAAAAGCACAAAAGATGTTTCCTCATCCATTCGTAAATAATTGAACCAGTCATCTTTTTCGAATTTTACTTCTTTTAAAAGATTAATGTGTGAAAGTGATAAACGTTTTAATAGCCAGTCTTTGACCCACTTTTTACGTTGTGACCTCTTTCTTTTCTCTTCTCCCAATATAATTGCTGTGGACAGCAGTATTGTTTTATAAGCAAATTTACTTAGTTTTCCCGATAGCCTTTATTCCATGGACAGAACATCTCAAGACTGAGCAAAGATGTATCAACGGTCGGAACGTGTAAATGGAACGTTTTAATGCGCAGACGGTCAAATGTTCAAATGTTTGTAGAACTTATGGGACTTAACTACGGGGTCATCAGTCCCTAAGCTTACAAACTACTTATGAACTAGCTAAGACTAAGGATGGCACAAATATCCATGCCCGAGGGGGGATTCGAACCCCCGACCGTGGTGGCCGTGCAGATCGTGAATGGAGCGCCTCAATCCCCTCGGCCACCGCGGTCGGCCGCAGACGGTCGTTGCGAAACTAGTCTGCACAGATATGTTTTAGGGTGTAAAGGGCCCTAAGAAGAATGTGTCCTACAAATCGATTCCTTCTTTTAGTCAAGGTAATTCCTTTTCGTCCCAATTCTGTTTAGTACCTCCTCATTAGGTACGCGATCCACCCTCCTAATCTTCACCATTCTTCTGTAACACCACATTTGAAAAGCCTACCATGCATCATTTTGCAGTCGTGCGCATTACTCTCAATTGCGTCACAGATTTCTGTCGTGGGTGGGCAGAGGGGCAGAGGTTCACGTGATCAATGGAATGTTGTATTGGAAAATGCCAGCCACAATTCACTCTTGCTGGCGATGCGTCAGATTATCAAACATGTCGAAACAGAGACCTGCAGGTAATAGTGTTCGATACTGTAATAATGAGTAAATTCAGTTTGAGGTGTCGTGGGACGCTGCATTGTGGGTGCTCGCATCATGACGGCACGGCAATTTCGCAGTCCGCGGCGCGCTAGTGTCCGATGTGAACGGCGATAATGAAACTGATGCGCAATTTCCTGCGACAAAACGCGCGGGAGCTGCCTGCACTTCCTGGCCTGCCAACTATTGTCATGACAGAGAGTCGGTCTATGCATTCAGTAGCGTGACAAGAGTTTCCAAAACAAAACAAAAATATGATATCTGATGGGAATAAACGTTGCGCCATTATAGCTTCTTTGACATCCTGCCTATCTCATCCACGCAAGCGTTTAATGTATCCTGTGCTTTTAGACTGAATAGGCGACGGCGGTGCGCCTCGCTTGCAAAGTGGTAGAGTACCAGACTACAAATCCAAAGGTCGCGGGTTCGATCCCCGCCAGGTCCTAGAATTTTTGTCTGTCACTTTCCACTTCTTTCACCTCTGGCAGTATTGCTCATGTGAAAAATACCGAGTAGCAGCGTGGTTCGGAACCCACGGTAAACTGTAGGTCCCCCTATAACTGGCTCGGTAAGTCAGTTCGAAGGAAGGCAACGGCATACCACCTCCAAACAGGACTATACCTAAAAAAGCACTGAGTTCAAACCAATCTTCGGATTGTTCACTGCTTACCAGGCCACGGCGTATATTTTCCACGAATCCAAAGGAGAATAAATTTGATAATAAACAATAAATGCGATGTGTTCTACCCAAGCACGATATTTTGTCTTGCAGTGTAAAAATAACGCGCAAGTCATTAAAAAAAGGAAGTGATCGTATGAAAATTTTGATCGAAATCTATATCAAAATATCGTCAAATCGAATAAATGTCATATGACTACATAAACCACAGTGCAGTGCACAGCCTTGACGCTGTTGGCATATGTAGCCAATAACTCAAATATATGTCGTCTATAAAGATATCTAGATCGAACGAAAAATTTCTTGAAAACTAATCTTGGGCTTATATACAAATGCCGTACAGGAAGGACCATAAAATTCAAGTCGGAGTATATATATGTACTACGAAATTGACTTCATGTAGAAAGACGTCATCACCAGTTTCACCATCTCATTTCTTTTGAGTATTAGCCTTAAACTTCTAGATATGTTACGATCCTCTCAAGAAGATATGCCATTATTTCACTGGTCCACCTAAAGTCATGTACCACCTTCGTTTAAAAAGAAAACTGAAAACTAAACAAATAAATAAATAAAAATGAAGAAATCCATACAGGTGTTATAGTTAAAAGGCATTTTACGCCGCTGGAGAGCGATCAACAGTTTATAGAAAACACTTCATTTTTACTCATTTGTTTTATTTAAATATTTTTACTCTTTACAAGAATATATAATCTGTATATGGTTCACCCTTCACTGTTAATGTAGACTTCGTGTCACTTATTTAACTGAAGGGAAAAGTTTTAAAATCTTCAAATGACTTGGGACATAGAATCCTATACTTGACTATAACTGTAGTTGTATATCATTTTATTATAAATGATCTTGGTTTTTAATGTGAGGGTATAACTTTAGTCCTTCTGCTCTATGTAGACATTAAGCTATTTATGCAACGACTGACTTCTTTTCTCATAATATGAGAATTATTATCTGAATTTTTATACATTACATATTATAAAAAAAGAAAAAAAAGGTATTTCACAATTCCACTGTACTTGGAACTGTGTAGATATTACTTTATCAATATTTATAGTCATGTATTTCTACTCTATGTAGACATTAGGCTACTTGCACAGTGACTTAGTTGTCTTCTCATAATATGAGAAACTTTATATATATAGGACTTCGTAACTTCACAGTACTATGTTTCTTTGAAGTTGAATTTGCATCCATACTGTTTTGTTTCGACACCACTGCCACCTAGTAGCAACCTGTAGCAACTCTGTTGTGCAATGTTTTCCTGTTCAGTCTCCTGTTTGTTTGGGCCAAGGCCATATTTTATTCATTACGACGAACCACCATATGATGAGAAATTTTAACAAGATGTTTACGTGTGTTAAAAGGTTATGTTTCTATTTTTACATATGACGCTAAGGTAATGTATTTGTTTTGTTAACTGTCATTTTATTTGTATACCACAACTTTGCAGTTTGTAGACACTGTATAACTTTTTGCAGTGATTGTACTGGACTTTCTGAAGATGGTGACTGAGCTCACCGAAACCGGTTAAGGGACGAAAATAATTTTTTAGCTATCTTGGCTGAATGAAGTGTTTTATACCATACAGGTGTGACATGGCGGGGACCGCCGCTTCGCAGTGCGCGCCGTTAACGTTTGCCACCACGAGTGACGCATTGCAGTGAGGCGAAATACACACGTTTATAATTGCAAATGACAAAAACCTGAGACGATTATGAGTTTAACGTAAATAGAAAGAAGGATTTCACGACCGGTTGAGATATCTACATACATAAAATGAATGTTTGACTGTATCTACATCTACATACATACTCCGCAATTCACCGTAAGGTACGTGGCGGAGGGTACACTGTAACACTACTAGGCATTTTCTTTCCTATTCCACTCCCAAATTGAACGAGGACAAAAAGAATGCCTATATGGCTCCGTACGAGCCCAAATTTCTCTTATCTTGTCTTTGTGATCTTTACGCGAAATGTAAGTAGGCGGCAGCAAGATCGTACTACACTCAGCTTCAAATTCCGGCCCTCTAAATTTACTTAACAGAAATTCACGAAAAGAACGTCGTCTTTCTTTCAGCGATCCCCAATTGAGTTTCCGGAGCATTTTCGTGACACTCGCGCATTGGTCGAACCTACCGGTAACAAATCTAGCTGATCGTCTCTGAACCGCCTCTATGTCTTCCTTTAAACACTTGAGCAATACTCAAGATGTGGTCTTACAAACGTTTTACACGCGGTCTCCTTTACAGGTGAAATACATCTTCCCAAAATTCTCCCAATAAACCGAAGTCGGCTGTCCGCTTTACTCACAACTGTCCTTACATGCTCGTTCAATTTCATATTGCTCTGCATTGTTACGCCTAGATATTTGAACGACGCGACAGCATCAAGAAGCTCACAACTAATGCTATATTCGAACATTATGGGATTCTTTTTCCTACTCATGCGCATCACCTTACATTTTTCTACATTGAGAGCTAACTGCCATTCTTCGCACCAACTAGAAATTTTGTCTAAGTCATCCTGTATGCCTATTACAGTCAGTTAAAGACGACACCCTCCCATACACCACAGCATCATCAGCAAACAGCCGCAAATTACAACTTACTCTGTCCATCAGATAGAAAATAATAGCGGTCCTATCACACTCCCCTGGGGCACGCCTGACGACACACTCGTCTCTGATGAACACTCGCCGTCGAGAACAACGTTCTGTGTTCTATCACTTAGGAAGTCTTCCAGCCAGTCACAAATCTGTGAACCTATTCCATAAGCTCGTATCTTCGTTAGGAGTCTGCAGTCTGCACCGCGTCGAACGCCTTTTTGAAGTCGAGAAAAACACAATCCGTCTGTTGCCCTTCATCCATGGCTCGCAAGATGTCATGTGAGAAAAAGGGCAAGCTGGGTTTCACATGAACGATGTTTCGTAAACATCTCCTCTATGTGTTCATAAACCAAACATTTGATTGCAATGAAACTTTGGCGATCTGTTCACCGTGCGCCCACGGAGGTTCCTGTCACAAAAACTAAAGACCACGACATGTAGCTCAGGAGTAATGACGTCATAAATAATGAGATGTTTGTTCATATGTTTGTAAATCTATCGAACCAATCTGCGTGGTCATCAGTCCGTAGCTTACAAACTACTTAAACTAAGGTAAACTAACCTAAGTATAGCACACACGCCCCTGCAAGACTCGAACCTCCGATGGCGAGCAACCGCGTGCTCCGCAGTAGGCGCTTTAGACCGCTCGGCTACTCCACCGCGGCAGATAATGAGAGGCCACCACGTGAGAATACCCAGATTTATGCGTCAAACACTGGAAAAGGGGAGTAGGTAGTAAGGGACCTGCAAAAATGTTTTAAGTGACCCCACCCTCCCACACACAAAATGATGAAACGAAAAGGAATCTACCGCTCACAACAGTTTCACTATAGTTGCCACAAAACAGTCGTATCAGGCATGACCTTGTATCAAATAAAGTTAGCATTAGAGATTTGCATGTTACTAATTATTTTGTCTGCAAGTCAGTCTAAATTCTCTTGCATCCAAAATTGAGCTATCTGTTTCCTTAATCTCAATCTATATAAAAGCGAAAAATTGAGCTATCTGTTTCCTTAATCTCAATCTATATAAAAGCGAAAGGACATTCACTAACTCAATGACTAAACACGAAATCTCGAAAATACTTCACAAATGAAGTTGAAATTTGGCAGAAATGTAGTTTATAGGTAGAAAACCTCAGATAAGAAAGTATTTTGTGATATGTGCATGGCGGAGCATACTTCTCCTACAGACTCACGAAATCTACAGATTCATTCCGATATTTACGAAATTCCGTACGCCTGGCCTCCAAAACAAGAGGAAGGTCACCGTCTACCTTAAGTTTCGTACGGCACACGGGGAAACGTACTTTGCAACATAAAAATGGATCCCTAAATACCTTAGTCGCGCCATAACTCGAGAACGACTCGACCGATTTCACAGATCGCCTTTTTGTTGTTTCCGTTATTCTCAGAACAAGGGTCGTATGAAGTAAACCTGGAATATTTGAGAGGAACAAAGTTCGTTTTTCAATGATACCCTGCATTTCTATTGCATAAAAACCTATAGTTTTGTTCCGATATTGATGAAATTTTGATCACTCTACCACTCACTTAAAAACAAGAGGAATGTCACTGTCTGTATAACATTTCGTTCGGTGCTTGGTGGAGGGTACTTAACATACGGAATTTTACAAAATGCGTAGTTTTGCTCCAATCTTTATGAATTTTTGCACAGATGACTTTTAAATCAAGAGGAAGATCACTGGGTGCACAAATGTTTGTATGGTACATGACAGAGGTTACCTTGCAGAAAACTTTGCCGAGAGAGGGAAAGGTGTAAATGAACAAAGAGATGGGAGAGAAAGAGATGGATGCAGACAAAGGGGGGGGGGGGGCAGGGGATGTGGACTGCGAGAGTGTAGGATAAATAAACACTCGGGCAACGTCTGGTTTACAGCTACTTGGTTAATACATCTGTAAGGCCGCTTCCTAAGAAATTTGCTGTTTCCATACGTTTCGTTCGATGCTTCGTCCGACTTCTTCGGAGGTTGTCCGTCTGATGAGTCTTACCGCCTGACGGGTTGGGGGTCTCAGAGATTTTTAAATACCGTCTATACGGAATCTAAGAAGGAATCTGACGGCTTGTTTTAGTCACTGCGTTACTTACAGCCAGTTGGACGATGATTTTTACGAGCAAGTCGACGGCATCGCAATGGGTAACCCAGAAGGTCCTGCAATTGCAAATTTTTGTATGGAGAAATTTGAACAATATGCTCTGGAAAAATAAAATCGGTTTGCCGATGGTATATTTGTGATTTAGAGCCATGGTAAATAAATAAATAAAAACCTTTAGATAATTATTTGCCTATCTGAGTAGCATAACTCCTAAAATTCAATTGACCATGGAAACAGAAAAATAAAACAGGTTATCCTTCTTGGATGTTTTAAATATAAGACGAACTGACGGAAGGTTAGAACACAAACTTTTACGATATTGACCCTCTGTCATGCACTACAATGTTACTTACAAACTATTTACGTAGATTTACGTAGATGTAGATATCTGCATCAGAACGCCAACAATAACCCACAACAAAACAGAGGTGCGATGAAAAGTCTTGTAGACAGAGCCAAAAGATTTGCACGCCGAAACATCTGGACGATCAGCTACAACATCTGAAAATGGCATTTTATAAGAATAGTTATTTAGAGAAAGAAGTAAATCGAATTTTACGACCAAATAAGAATAGAGAAGGAAACCACACAACGAGGGAGTAATACGTTTTCTCTCCCCTTCGTTAAAGAGGTAACTGATCAGATTGGGAAAATTCAAAGAAAACATGACTTCAGACCGGTTTTCAAACCAAAATAGAAGATATACCTAGCCCTCAGATCTGTAAAAGACAAACGTTCTCCTTTGTCAGCAAATCGGGTTTATAAAATTCCATGCTGCTTAGGTAAGACGTAAATACCCGACTACAGGAGCACAGAAGTATTTGCCGACTTGGTAAAACTGGTAAGCTGTGGCGGAACATTGTTTACAATCTCTAAATAATATAGTAAAGTTTTATGAGACAGAAATTTTATCATCTATGACGAATTATTATCGAAGGTTGTACAGAGAAGCAACTGAACTATATAAACATAGTGATAATTTCAACCGAAAAGAAGAGACTATGAAACTCAGCGATATATAGACTGTGGTTCTGCAAAATCGACAGAATGCTTCATCTTCGACACGGTTCAATAGTATAGCTTTATCTTTGAGAAGGAACATCTCTGTTTATCACGCGGAGGTTAGTCACACCCAATTTAGACGGTGTTTAAGAAGCTCTCAGACCTCCAACTCGTCAGTCGGCAAGACTCAACAGGCGGACAACCTCTGATGAAAAGTCCGGCGCAGCATCGGACGAAACGTTAGGAAGCCTTACAACCAGAAGATTTATTAACTAGTTTCACGTAAAGTTTTGTGAAATAATATAGAAGTAGGCCTATCCTACATTATACTATCGTAATTGTGCAGATTATTTCACATGCAGTGTGCAAGATAATGTATGGCATAACATTATGATGATGAATAGTTCAATCGTTCACACGAACTACAGTGTACTTAACAAGAGGAACTTATTTATTCAGGTTTTATTAAGGTAGTATATACTAGGTAAAACATTCTGAAAATTTTAGTAACAGTTATTCCATAATTATGTTATCGTTCCGAAAAATAGTAGCTCTCGTTTCCTGCAGAAATAGAAAGCTAATTTTGAGCAAGTATAACAGAACAGGTCAAAACACGTGTTTATTGTCTTACAGGAGCTAGTCCGGGAAACAGTATTGACCGAGGCCCAGAATATTCCAGAGAGTGATGAATAAAGTATAAGCAACGAAGCGTGCTAATGTGGGATTTCTGATTGTTCTGAGACGCCACGGTAAGCATAATTTGAACTCTTCTCTCAAGATAGTGAACTTGGGAGTTGAAGCGGCTGCTTAAGTCAAATATTGGGTGCCATATAGGTTTGATTCCCGTGTATGCTATCTGTAGGTGGCACTGCACTAGGCAAGGCCTACACCTCAACAGGAAAGGAAAGGCTAAAACTGTCTGGATTGATTTCAAGTAACTTAAGGGAGACTCTGTCACAAATGGTAAAATACCAGGGGTTACAGATGTCAGAGGGATGCCTTTTTTAGGATATGAAGAGAGAAAGAAAACCAATTCTAAGAGACCTTAGAAAACAACCTTAGTTTGAAAAAAAGAGGTGAACAGAATGTAGATTTCATCTTACAGCCTCCAAGCAAACAACGTTCAAAAGAAAGTATTCAGAAACGCCAGTAAAAATTCGTCCTAACAGTTACAATTCCATTAGTATGCAAAATCAGCTATCTTTATCACTTCAAAAAGTGATAGTTGGATTCAAAAATAAAGTTCAAGAACTATTCATTTATATACTTCAAATGAAATTGATTAAAACACAAGGTATTTATGTTATTAGTCACTATTGTTTGTATTTTATCAACTACTCATTTGTATTGATGAAATAGATTCTCTAACCCAACTGACATAATCTGACTCTCTGAACGTCATGTGACCATTGGTTTAGATATGTTCCAAATTTCAGGATTCAACTTTTCTCCCCACTTCTGTAGAGTAGATATTGAGGGAGAAGTAGTTGCACATTTATTAAAAACTGCCATAAATACAACAACATTGACATTAACTAATTCTGTCTAAAATAGCATTTAGAAGCGTATGCAATATAAGTCGAGTTACATAACAGATCTTATACAATAGTAAATTTACCGAGCAGCTGCAGGAAATTATAATCTATTCTTAAATCATCTAGAAATTTTATTGGGTTATTTAACCGGAAGAAACAAAGAAAGCATTATTACTGGTGACTTTAATACAGATCTTCGTATGGAGTATTCCAGTATACATTCATTGCAGTTAGTAACAATGTTGTTGTGGTCTCCAGTCCGCAAGACTGGTTTGATGCAGCTCTCCACGCTACCCTGTACTGTGTTAAGTTTCTTCATCTGAGAATACTTTCGGCAACCTACATCCCTTTACACCTTTTTGAATCTGCTTATGTATTCGTTCCTCGGTCTCCCTCTACGATTTTTACCCCACAAACGTCATTCTAATGCTAAATTGACAATTCCTTGATGTCTCAGAATGTGTCCTACCAATCCACCCCTTCTCTTAGTCAGGATATACCAGAAAGTCCTTGCTGGCCGCGTTGGCCGAGGGGATTGAGGCGCTCCAGTCACGGTCCGCACGGCCACTACGGTCGGGGGTTCGAATCCCCCCTCGGGCATGGATATTTGTGCCGTCCTTAGTTGTAAGTAGTTCATAAGTAGTTTGTAAGTTTAGGGACTGATGACCCCGTAGTTAAGTCCCATAGACTCTACAAACATTTGAACATCTGAGAAAGTCCTTTTCTCCCCAATTCGATTAAGCACCTTCTCATTAGTTACGTGATATTCGTCTGTAGCACCACTTTTCGAAAGCTTCCATTTTCTTGACTGAACTTCATATCGTCCACGTTTCACTCCCATACAATGCTACACTCCAGACAAATGCTTCCAGAAAGGACTTCATAACATTTAAATTAAAATTGAATGTTAACAAGTTTTGCTTCTTTAGAAACCATTTTCTTCCCATAGCCAATCTGCATTTTATATCTTCTTTACTTCGGTCATCAAAAGTTATTTTGTTACCCAGATAAAAAATAAATAAATAATAAAAAACTCATCTACTACTTTCATTGTTTCATTGCCTAATCCAATTCCTTCAGCATCACCTGATTTTCTGACATTCCATTCCATTACCCTCGTTTTACTCTTGTTAATGATCATCTTATATCTTCCTTTCAAAACACTGTCCATGCCGTTCAATTGCTCTTCCAGATCCTTTGCAGTCTCGGAACAAATTACTATGTCATCTATCGACATGGGATACTCTGAAAATCACATTTAAGTGCCTGGCAGCGGGTTCATCGAACCACCTTTATACTATTCATCTCCTATTCCATTCTCAAATAGCGCGCGGGACGAAAGAATACCTGAATCTCTCAGTTCGAACTCTGATTTCTCGTATTTTATTCTGATGATTATTTCTACCTATGGAGGTGGGAATCAACAATATATTTTCGCATTCGGAGGAGAATGTTGGTGGTCACGCCTCAGTGGTAACCGCCGTTGTTGTAATGATTCCCATCCCAGGACCTGTATCATTTCCGTAACACTGTCTCCCCTGTATAGTGACAATACAAAACGGGCTGCCCTTCTTTGGACTCGTTCGATGTCCTCCGTCAAACCCACCTGATAAGTATCCCTCACTGGGCAGCAATACTCCAAATGAGGATGGACAAGCATAGTGTATGGAGTCTCTTCAGTAGTTCTGTTGCATCTTTTAAGCGTTCTGCCTATAAAATGCAGTCTCTGGTTCGCCCTTCCTAAGACACTATCTACGTGTTCTTTTCAGTTTAAGTCTGATGTAATAGTAATTCCTAGGTAGTTCGGGGAGTTTACGGCCTTCACATTCTATTGATTTATCTTGTAAACAAAGTTTAACGGCTTTCTTTTCGTACTTATGTGGACGACTTCACACTTCTCATTATTTAGAGGTAATTGCCAATTTTTACACCATACTCATATCTTATTTAAATCTTTCTGCAGTTGGTTTTGATCTTCAGATGACTTTACTAGGCGATAAATGAAGGCGTCATCTGCAAACAACCTAAGAGAGCTGCTCATATTTTATCTTAACTCGGTTTTGTTGATAAGGAACAGGAGACGAGCAATAACACTATCCTGTGGAATGCCAGATATCACCTGTTTTAGTTGATGTCTTTCCATCGATTACTACAAACTGTGTCATTTCCTATCCAGTCAGAAATCTAGGGAGATATTCCATAACCATGCAATCTCATTAAAAGCCGTTTGTGAGGTACGGTGTCAAAAGCCTTCTGGAAATCAATTTGAGAACTCTTCTCGATAGCACTCATCACTTCGTGTGAGTAAAGGGCTAGTTGTGTTTGACATGAACTATGTCTTCTAAATCCATGTTGACCTTGGCCGGCCGCGGTGGCCGAGGCGACTGAGGCGCTCCAGTCACGGTCTGCACGGGCACCACGGTCGGGGGTTCGAATCCACCCTCGGTCATGGATATTTGTGCCGTCTTTAGTATTAGTTAGTTGATAAGTAGTTTGTAAGTTTAGGGACTGATGACCCCGTAGTTAAGTCCCATAAGCTATACAAACATTTGAACATTTTTTGTTGACCTTGGGTCAATAGATCATTCTGTTCCAGATACTTCATAATATTTGAATACAGAATATGTTCCAAAACCCTGCTGCAAATTGACGTCAATGAAATAGGCCCGTAGTTTAGTGGGTTGCTCCTACTTCCTTTCTTGAATATAGATGTGACCAGTGCAACTTTCCAATCTTTTGGTACAGATCCTCAAACCGCAAAGTTTTTATTTCTTCTCCCTGAATTTTAATGCCCTTTACAAATTTCTCCTTGCATTCCTTCACCGCTTGCTCAATGTATATTACTGCTGTTGGTATTTTAACGTATCTCGTCGGCGCGAGTAATGTTTACAACTGAAGTCGCTATAGACAACATGTGTGGAAGATGCTACATTATCAACAAAACTTCATTTTCACCTCAAAACGTTTTAAGTATATGAGTCCCATTCTTCATTAGCTGAATAAGATGGTAATCGGACTTCGCGGAATAATACTGAAATGTAGGGTATTTTTCAGTTTTTCTAACCTCGTGGTGGGCCGCAGGACAAGGCTTAAGAAAAGGGAGTCTTATGAGATTAGATTAGATTAATACTTGTTCCATAGATCATATATACGACATTTCGTAATGATGTGGAACGTGTCAGTTTATTAAATGTTGTCTATACTTGACAATCAATATTTTAAGGATTTTTATTTGTGTTTTTATTTATTTATTTATTTATTTTTTTAAGTTTTATCTTAAAATTTATCTACATTGTAGAATGAGCTGCCATTCAGAAATTCCTTTAATTTCTTTTTAAATACTAGTTGTCTATCTATTACGCCGGGGCTTCTTTTTTTAAAAGACAGGGAGGGAAGGTCAGACTTTTGATGCTACTTGGTAAGTGAGCAAAGACTTTTGTGGCAGCATAATTCACCCCTTTCTGAGCCAAAGTTAGATTTAACCTTGAATAGTGAATATCATCATTTCTCCTAGTGTTGTAGCTATGCTCAGTTCTATTACTTTTGAGTTGAGTCGGATTGTTAATAACAAATTTCAAGAGTGAATATACAGTGAAGATCCCTAGATTCCTAAATAAATGTCTGCAGGACATTTGGGTGGGCTCCAGCATTCTGATTACACGCTTTTGTGCAATAATTACTTTTTTACTCAATTTTGAATTGCCCCAGAATTATGATCCCATATGAAAGCATAGATTGAAAATAGGCATAGCAAGCTAATTTACTGAGATGTATATCACCAAATTTTGCAATGACTCTGATAGCATAAGTAGCTGAACTCAAACGTTTCAGGAGATCTTCAATATGTTCCTTCCAATTCAATCCCTCGTCAATGCAAACACCTAAAAATTTTGAATATTCTACCTTAGCTACAGATTTATGTTGAAAGTCTAACTTTATTAATGGTATCATGCCATTTACTGTATAAAACTGTATATACTGGGTTTTATCAAAGTTTAATGAGGGTCCCTTTGTAGAGAACCACTTAACAACTGAAACTTCCTGGCAGATTAAAATTGTGTGCCGGAACCGGGACTCGAACCTGGTACCTTTGCCTTTCGCGGGCAAGCGCACTACCGACTGTGCTATCCCGACACGACTCACGATGCCGCCTCACAACCTTACTGTGGCTAAGCCATGTCTCCACCATATCCTTTCTTCCAGGAGTGCTAGTCTTGCTTGTTCGCGGGAGAGCTTCTGTGAAGTTTGGAAAGTAGGAGGCGAGGTACTGGCGGAAGTAAAGTTGTGAGGTGACATCGTGAGTCGTGTCGGGATAGCGCAGTCGGTAGTGCGCTTGCCCGCGAAAGGCAAAGGTCCCAGGTTCGAGTCCAGGTTCCGGCACACAATTTTAATCTGCCAGGAAATTTCGTATCAGCGCACACTCCGCTGCAGAGTGAACGTTTCATTCATTTAACAACTTTCTGGAAGATATCATTTACAGTTTCATCAGTTAATTCCTATTTGTCGGGTGTGATAGCTATAGTTGTATCATCAGCAAAACGTACTAGCTTATCATCTTCGTGAATGTAGAATGGTAAGTCAATATATATTAAGAACAGCAAAGGACCCAAGAGCGAACCTTGTGGGACCCCATTTTTGATAAACTCCCCAGTTAGAAGAATTAATTGTTTCATCTATATCATGTGAACTGCTTATTTTAACTCTCTGCACTCTTCCAGTTAAGTATGATTTAAACCGTTTTGCACTATCCCACTCATACCACACCCTGGTCACCCTACTGTTAACATTTCGATACGAGCCATAATAAGGACTGAACGTACGACCGCGCTCGCTAGTCGCGACAAATTTAGAAACGATGTGTAAGGAAACGGGCGGGAGGTGTGAAGGTAGCTGAGAGCAGTTGGTAGCCAAGTTCTAGACGGCGGCCCTCGGCAGTAATTTATGAACTGTGGCAACGGCGCACCGAGTTGCGCAGTGGCTGTCGCCGCACCCACCTCCACACGGCGGCCAACTTGCGTGCCCGCAGCCACCACGCGACGGCCTCCCTAGGCGCAAACTTGATACGGCATCTGCTGCGAGTTTCACCTTAGGGCGCGCTCAAACACAGTGCGTCGAATTTGCGCTCCGATGTGGAAACTGTTTCTCCCTACAGCTGCTCGCAGAAATTAATGGAGTAATAGCTGAGGCAATACATTACGAACTATCTTACAAGGGTACCTCCCCATCGCACCTCCCTCATATTTAGTTATAAGTTGGCGCAGTAGATAGGCCATGAAAACCTGAACACAGATCAGTCGAGAAAACAGGAAGAAGTTGTAAGGAACTATAAAAAAAGCAAAATATAAAAACTGAGCAGTCTACGCGAAAGATGAGCAATGGTGAGAGAGAGAGAGACCGGTTTCGCTACTTAAAGTCGCATCCTCGGGTCAAGTACAATTAAAACATAAGGCGAAGATACCCAATGGGAAGCCAGCGGGTACTAGTGAAACAATATTAGTGTTGCGGTTTTATTCAGTTGATACAATATTTCGTGGTGTAGCTGCTACCTCGACAGAAGCTAGATCGGCATGTGACGTCATCTTCGGTGTCGTCAGCTTGCCGTCTCGTCGCGTCTTCTATTTGCTGACTGCCATGAGCTATTCGTTGCGTCTGGGAGTCGAAGAAGAGTCAGACGAGAAGGTGTGACCGGTCCCACCTCCGGTCTATGCAGCTGGTCGTGAGTCCTTCCTCGGAACCATTGGAGTCGGGCCGGCCGCGGTGGCCGAGGAGACTGAGGCGCTCCAGTCACGGTCTGCACGGCCACTACGGTAGGGGGTTCGATTCCCCCCTTGGGGATGGATATTTGTGCCGTCCTAGCTCGTAAGTAGTTTATAAGTAGTTTGTAAGTTTAGGGACTGATGACGCCGCAGTTAAGTCCCTCAAAATTTATAAAATATATATAATTGGAGTCGGATACGTGGTGACATGATCTCTTGATACCGGCTAGCAGGGTAGGCATCAGGCGCGTCCATAAGGATTCAACCAATGACGTCTGAGCTTCCTCAGGCAGCAATTATAACGTTGTGAAGACGATAGTGCCTCAGTGCACCATCTTCCATGGATGGTGATCAATTCGTAGTAATTCCCGTACTCCATATCCTAGGTGCTATTAGTGACTACTAGCCCCTACTGCTTCATCTGAGACGTGAGCTGGTGATTAGATCATTGGGTCGATCCCAAAGACCACTTGGCTCGAGCTATGACGTGTGGTATGGTTCGTAGCGGTCTGCAGCGTTCACCCAGTAAGCCTGTTAACCACTGACTTATCACCTCACTACTCACTCTTGTGAAAGAGTTGTGGTTATGAAATATTTAGAAGCTAACGAATATATCCTCTCTCTTGTCTTTTGTCGCAGTCAACAGACAGCAGACTGTAGGCTTTCGACTCGTAGACGCATCGACACCTGCCGTCACGAGAGACTGGCATTGCATTTATGACACAACTGATGACAAACTTCTCGCCTGCCTGACTTGCGACTGCTTGTGCAAACTAAAACAACTTTGTTTGTTACTACTGTGTGCTGTAGCACTACGCTGGCTCCGTGCCGTGGATTCCGCCCCCAAGGACCAGAATTGGTTGCCACTCTGCAAACTGTTTGGTTAAGGCGGCCAACTCAATGTGGGACATTTCGAGGATGTGAAGGAGGGCTAAGGTCACGTGACTCATTGTTCAAGTTATTCCGAAATTAGGAAAGAAATTTAGACGAGCAGAGTAGGCCTACTCACTTACTTTTAAAGTAACTTACAGTATCTAACATGAGTGACATTTTATTCTTAATTATCAATCTATATTTACAGTTCATAAATATTTTCTTATGCTCCTATTTTGAATTTTAGAGTCTGACACTGTTTACATATTCTTTCCTCGTTACGCTTTCCTGATCACCTTCGTTTTCTGTACTACTTTATTTGTTCCAGCTCTTACAGCATCGTGCTCCACACATTTTGATAAGTTGATTACTCTGCCCAAAGATTTATGTTTTGCAATAACCTCGAATTAAATATGATAAAACCTGCTTTTTAAAACCATTTGAACTACTCTATTATAGAAGTTCTTTCGATGAAGTGCAGAGGTTAATTGTGCCTTACTACATGCAATGCTGACTCACATTCGTTGTTGCATTTTCAGAATTTCACCACCCTTTTTATTCCTGTAGGTAAGATGAATACAGATATTGTATTTGCATGTCGGATTATATACAGACAGTGATACTATTACACCATGTAAGTATGACCACTAAAAGAAATCCGCTGAACTTCAATTACGCGATAAATCAGTCAAACCTTAAGGTCGTAGATTCTACCAAATACCTAGGAGTTACAATTACGAACAACTTTGACTGGAGAGAACACATAGAAAATATTGTGGGGAAGGCGAACCAAAGGTTACGTTTAATCGGCAGAACGCTTCGAAGATGCACCAAAGAGACTGCCTACATCAACCTTGTGCTTCCTCTCCTGGAGTACTGATGCCCCTTGTGGGACCCTCACCAGGTGGGACTGACGGAAGATATTGAGAAGGTTCAGAGAAGGGCAGCTCGTTTTGTTCTATCTCGTTACGGGGGGGAAAGCGTCACGGAAATTTTGCACGAATTGGGGTGGAAATCATTAAAAGAAATACGTTATTCATTGCGGCGTGATCTGTTTGCTAAGTTTCAATCACCGACTTTTAGTTCTGAATGTGAAAATATTTTGCTAGCACCCACATACTTATGGAGACATGACCATCCCAATAAAATAAGAGAAATCAGATCGAAAACGGAACGATTTAGGTGTTCTTTCTTCCCGCGCGCTATTAGAGAATGGAACGGTAGAGAAAAGTTATGAAAGTAGTTAATAAACCCTCTGCCAGACACTTGAATGTGATTTGCAGAGTATCTATGTAGATGTAGATGACACAGCGTGCCGTACACAAATAGTTTCGGCTTAATCTCGTAGACCAACAATTTTAAAATTAGTGGAATGCGTGACGCTTTTGCCATTTGCGGGACATTTTCAGTAATTATCCCAATGCGAGACATCGAGTTCAAATGCGGGACTGTCCCGCAGAATCTGGGACGGTTGGCCGCCTTATGTTTGGTATCGGCTGTGTCCAGATGAGTGCCAGCGATTTTTAGACTCACATCCAAGGCGCCACACACCGATCCGCCAGGCTTCCTGTCGCGCGACGTTTTGTAAGCCATCGTCATAACATTGACGGAACAAGTTACGAACTGCCAAATTCTACCTGGACACAGCAACATCATTCTAATGAATGTATGATTTACTTCACTATGAGATACCCGTTACGCAGATTTTGTTTCTCCATCTGGTGAACGCTAACATAAAATGTTATCAATGTTCGTTAGAGACATTCGTGCTTCCGTTTTTTAGGTCGGTTTTCTTTAACAAGAAGTACTAAAATCAGTTCCGGTAAGTTGACTCTTCCACATCTTCCGAAAACGGTTTCAGATTAATTCTGGAATGATACCATAAGAACATTACAGAAATTTCACTTCTTTTTGTTCTTCGGAAAATTTTTAGCGCTACTTCCCCGATAAATCCATGAAGACGACTCGTTAAGCTCTAATCTTCGTTTCTTTAAAAACATCTCCTCCTTCACCTCCCACTCTCCATCCATCTCTCTCTCTCTTTCCGTAGCCCTGTCTTGCCCCCTACCCCGCACCCCCCTCCCACAACATTTCTGAGTACAGTTAGTGACGTTGGTGTCTTATGGGCGTCTATCGGAAAGCAGGATATATTGTCATATATTGATTTGGAATTGTTGAGAGGCTGTGTGAGCAACAGAGACGCACTCCAGACTGAGAAATAGAGACCACTGCAGATAACAGGCTAAAACAGACACGTATATCTTACGGGATGTAGGCACTAAAGAAATCTCCTAGCGAACTGCTGATGCCCTCAGCCACCATCCCAGAGTGGAGGTTACCTTTCGGGGAAGATAGGCGTAACTTCGTATAGCGTCTAGACGCTGTTGTAAGACGTTACATTAGTACTTGGTGGCCAACAGGCACGTTTTAATGTACGTAGCAAAGTTGATACCAGTCACTTGGGAACAGCAATGTCAGTGGTTTCATGAGGCTAGAGTGAGAGGGTAAAGAAGAAAAACTGCAAGTTAGCAGTTCCCTTGAGGCGTGGCCTAAGGCGGAGCCTAAGGCGTGGCCAACTGACGTAAAACATTGTTGTTATTGCCCATATTGGGTAGCGTCGTGACGTTTTACTTTCAGCTGAACAATGTTGCTACCAAGTATGAATTTTGTTAGTGCACAAACAAACCACCTCCCCACCCGGGGAATGGCAGAAAGGACAGGGCTGAAACGTGGTTCGCTAGAGGACTCAGAGAGAGGACAAGCCACAATTTAGATTGGTTGAACCAAGCAGCGGCCAATAGGAAATTGTTAACTGTCGGAAAGTGGGGAAAAGAGTGGCGCCCACACCGGTCGTTAAAACCCCTGGTTTTTGGATGAAGGGGGGAGTTCTCAGTCAGACTAGTCGGGCGCCAGCCCGTGACTATCGTCACGGTGTGCTCCATGACAGTCTGTTTCTCGCGGGGAGTGCGTCTGTCTAGGGGATGCTGCTAGGGAACGTAATTACTGGCTTCTGTTGTGGCAAACGATTTATACTTCTTGTTTTTAAATAACTAACCCCAGTGTAGTAGACTTAGTATGGGATGCAATAAATTCAATGCAAGGTACCTAGAAGTTCCATAACGTTTCCTAAACAAGTATCCTCTCGAGTCCCGAAATCCGCATCTCTAGTAGATGCCTGTACTGTCTCTCTGCAGTCACTCCTTTCCGTTTGGGATATGCAGACTGACCTTACTACCTCTTCCCTCTTTCCTATGTAGGACACGACAATATGTGGAAAGAAAGAAGCAAGGATTTATTTCTTTTAGTTATCCCTACATTGTATTCCTCAAGATTCTAATTAACTTTGTTTAGAATAATATGTTGCAATTATTGCTAAAATTATTTATTTAAACTAAAAAACTATGCCGACAGTGTGGAGGGATGCGGAGAGAAACTGTATCATCGAGAAATCTGCCTTAGGTTCTCAACTTCAACTGCAAAGTATTGGAAGCGGTGGACCACTTGAGGTACACCCGTGCGGTTATGAGGCAATGTAGGGCGGGGGAAGTACGAAGAGGGCCAATTAAAGTACTTTCTTTTGTAAAGCAATGTTGTGTAATCCTTTTCCACTTCAGCATGTGTACTAATGTATTAGGGAAAAGGCAGCCAATTTAAGTTAGTTAAAACAAAAACTAGAATTATTACAGCCTTTTTCACCAGAGAGGTATTTTGAAATATTAGTAAAATTTCAAATGCGAAAGACACATACACACACATTGTGTATACATCTTGTTTAGATGTATATCATAAACCAAATTAAACACACAGAGAGAGGGAGAAGTTCTTGCATTTAGTGATAGCTCAAAATGTTCAAATGTTTGTTAAGCTTATGGGACTTAACTACGCGGTCATCAGTCCTTAAACTTACAAACTACTTATGAATTGCAAACGTAGGCTTCCGCGGCAGCTGTCACTATCAATAAAATTCTTCTGGGTATTATACCGTGTCGTCATTTTGTAAACTTTGCCGACGTTTCGGCCACTATTGCAGGTGGCCTTCATCAGGGTCTGTGTCTGACACCTGCAATAGACACCTGCAATAGTGGCCGAAACGTCGGCAAAGTTTACAAAATGACGACGCGGTATAATACCCAGAAGAATTTTATTGATAGTACTTATGAATTACTTACGAACTAGGACGGCACAAATATCCATGGAGCCGTGACTGGAGCGCCTCAGTCCTCGCGGCCACCGCGGCCGGCTAGTGATAGCTGCGCCGGCCGGCCGCGGTGGCCGAGGAGACTGAGGCGCTTCAGTCACGGTCTGCACGGCCACTACGGTCGGGGGTTCGAATCCCCCCTCGGGCATGGATATTTGTGCCGTCCTTAGATGTAGGTAGTTCATAAGTAGTTTGTAAGTTTAGGGACTGATAACCCCGTAGTTAAGTCCCTTAAGCTTAACAAACATTTGAACATTTTTTTTTTTAGCTGCGCGGGAGTAGCCGAGCGGTCTGGAGCGCCATGTTGCGGATCGTGCGGCCTCCCGCGTCGGAGTTTAGAATCTTCCCTCAGGCATGGCTGTATGTGTTGTCTTAAGTTAGTCCATAAGTAGTTTGTAAGTTTAGGGACTGAGAACCCAGCAGTTAAGTCCCATACGCCTTACAAACATTTAGTGATAAACAAGAAATTTTACTACTGTCCCTACTTTATTCGCAGTTTACATATTAACAAGCCGTCGAGGGCGCGCTGCTGTTTCATGGAATTCTCTTGCAGCTTCGTTCAAGTGTAACTTACGTTACTGATATATGTAAGGGGTGCAGGCGAGAATGAATAAGCAAATTATCTCAGTGCGTTCATCAAATAAAGCATGCTTTATGTCCAATGAGATCGGTACGTTCTTACTGACCCTGAGAATAATAGTAGAACGTTATGGCACCTAATGTAAGAAGTTCAAAATGTTCAAGTGTTTGTATAATCTATGGGACTTAATTACGGTGTCATCAATCCCTAAACTTACAAACTACTTATGAACTACTTACGAACTAGGACGGCACAAATACCCATGCCCGAGGGGGGATTCGAACCCCCGACCGTAGTGGCCGTGCAGACCGTGACTGGAGCGCCTTAGTCACCTCGGCCACCGCGGCCGGCTGTAAGAAGTGAAACAACAATACACGCAACCTACGGAACATTTTGATGTACGTTTATTCTTTTATTCCGAGTCTGATGCTCGACTTTGTTGAACACATCATACCCCGATTTTCGAGTATCTCTTCCTCGGTGAGAAAGCTCTGGCAGTTGTTTGTTGTAAAAAGAAAATGTTTTCTACAAAATCAGATGAAAGAACCATAATCTTTAAGCTTTCTATAATAGTTATATCATACCGTAAATTATACTGTAATATTCTTATGGTGTTTATCGCACCGAAGATAACATTTGCAAAATGCTCGTAATTACACTGTTTACTACATCTTATTGAAGACGTATATGGCTAAATGCATAAAATTGGAGGAGCCAGAGTAAACGATTAGAGAAAATTACGACGAGGTCCTCAGATATTCAATAAGCATGTTCAACGAATGTTTATGACGTTTTATTACTAGGGTAACTAGGTTAGAGGTTAAATATGGGAAAGCCGCTTGAGAATAAAACAAATGAGAAGGAATTACCAAATAGATATGACCGGCGTATATATCGATAACGCAAATCCCTAACTTCCAAAATGTTCAAATGTTTGTAGAGCTTAAGGGACTTAACTACGGGTTCATCAATCACTAAACTTATAAACTACTTATGAACTAGCTAATACTAAGGACGGCACAAACATCCATGCCCGAGGGGGGAATCGAACCCCCGACCGTAATCGCCGTGCAGAACGTGACTGGAGCGCCGCAGACCGCTCGGCCACCGTGGCCGGCCCCTAACTTCCACGAAGAAGATAAATGTAGGCTGGAAAATGCTTTGTTGTGAAACTTATAAAATTAGTTAGATATTTCAAGCGTAAGAATGCGTATTACTCATAAGAAGTCGAGAAATAAGCGGCCTGACACATTTGTGCCTAGTATCAGTTCAGCTAAAAATTCAGTTTTGTGACGGACTGAGAGATAGTACGAGACAACTTATTATTTATGTATTAATTCATTTCAGTCTTTTTATTACTTCATTCTATATCTGATCGGACGTAGAACATTTAGCCGATACCAGTTAAAAATTTAAGACTTTCCGGATTATTTCCATTTCCGGTCTGTACTTTTGAATGAATCCCGCTATTTACATTTTACTTCAACCGTTCCACAAACACAATTTTGATTTCCATGCTCTACCTTGTACCTTGGCAAAAGTTACCGTTTCCATAGTCTAAAGATATTAGTGTCTGTTTTGATTTTTTTTTTTCTTTACTGATTAAAATTTGAAGTTCTATCTATGCTAGTATGGTCATATAATTAGTTATTTTGAATAATGAATTTTAACACACTGGAGAATATCCCACCCGCATAGATGCTGGTAAACTGGGTTCGACAAATTAGTTTCATTTTTTAATTTTTGGCTTCAATTTTCGAAGTTTATTACTTGCATATTTCTTTCACTGTAAAGAGAAATATGTCTTTCCATATTTCTGTTTTAAAACTCTCGTTTTCTTGTCATATCAACAACGCCTCTGAAATTACGTCTTTGACGCAGTTGCAAGATACAGACACTGCAACGTGAGGTGACGTCCTTGACCACATCCTCAGGTATATCGATCGGTGAACACGTGCATCGCGTGACATTACGTCATTGTTTTGTTCCTAGATAACAGTCTGAAACTGCCTCGCTACTGGAGTGTTCCATTGAGTATTGCTCCTTTTACGTAAGTTTATGAGTTGCCGTAAAAACATGTGACTCATCAAGCAGAATATTTTTTGCATCTTTCATGGAGATGGATTTTATGGACAAAGGTAGCGAAGTTCGTCACATACAAACAAACAAACAAAAA
Organism: Locusta migratoria; assembly: GCA_026315105.1. NCBI lineage: Eukaryota > Metazoa > Arthropoda > Insecta > Orthoptera > Acrididae > Locusta > Locusta migratoria. Next base: position 630,760,448 of record CM048745.1, on the reverse strand, counting down.
AGTCTACTTCGAACATTTATAGCACCGTTCAAAGAACCAATATAAGAGAATGGTCTCATTGCGTTTGTTCTACGTCATATTCATCGACTTTTTATAGTCCTTGACCACATCCTCAGGTATATCGATCGGTGAACACGTGCATCGCGTGACATTACGTCATTGTTTTGTTCCTAGATAACAGTCTGAAACTGCCTCGCTACTGGAGTGTTCCATTGAGTATTGCTCCTTTTACGGAAGTTTATGAGTTGCCGTAAAAACATGTGACTCATCAAGCAGAATATTTTTTGCATCTTTCATGGAGATGGATTTTATGGACAAAGGTAGCGAACTTCGTCACATACAAACAAACAAACAAAAAGTCTACTTCGAACATTTATAGCACCGTTCAAAGAACCAAAATAAGAGAATGGCCTCATTGCGTTTGTTCTACGTCATATTCATCGACTTTTTATACGTGCATGAAAATGATTAACAGCAACAAGAACAGCTCCATACAATATCCTAATACACCAAGTGCGATGGTTCGTGAACCTCTTGGAGTAGGTTTTGGGATCTAGACCTTTCAGTAACCAGAAAATGATACTTTCTGCATGAAAATGAAGGTAAACACAAGTCTTGCTCATCTCATCATTTCACAGCTAACTACACCACATTTGCACCAACTTCATATAATGAAATAGATAAAACCACGCTACGTGGACTTAGTGATTAAGTTGCGCCTTCCAAAACATAACATAATCACCTTCTCGTGATATTGGCAATTTCGTTTCATGATTGTTTTGGAATATAAAGAAAAGTGTGATGCTCAAATGTTGCGCCTGTAGCGCCATCTGGTACCATGTTGTGATGTGACCAGCTAATTTAGTCAGCTTTGTTTTTACTTTACTGTGGCCAAGTCAGAACGAAGCCCCCATAATGTTGGTGAACGATTGCATTTGCAAAAGGTTTCCTTTGTGATGTCGTGCTGGAAATGAAAAGTGGGTTTGCAAAGGAAATGAATTTAAAAATATGTAAATATCAATGACTTTTTATTATAGCATATTGAGTACGAGTTCAAATGTCTGCTTACAGATACGACGGTGGCAATTTCACCTGTTGAAGGCGGGCACCTAAATAAAGGTAATTAACGACCTTGGCTGTTTACCGTAACAAATTAATTGAACAACTCGTATGCAAGTATGACAGACTTTTCTATAATTCTATTTGAGATATTTCAGTAGACAAATTCCTCACGAAACGACAGAAAATGACAAAGAAAAAAAATCACTTCTTCAAATGTTTTTACCCGATACAAAGTTAATATACCAAAATCATTCCTGGAATTGAAATGTCTACGATTAGCTTCATGTAAATTGAGTATGGTATTTATCAAATATGCTTCCGGGGACGACTTCTAGACGAGATACAGAGTCCACTGTAAGACCTGTACAACAAATTTTTCAAACAATGGAAGACATGACGGGACAATATATCAAACAGTTGTTAACCGTTCGTATAGGAACAAGCTTGAAGAGTAAGGAAAATGTAAAATTCCTTATACCTTAAACGTAAGGGAGTAACACACAATTAAGTAAAAGTAGAAGCGTTCTTTTGTAGCTGACAAACACCGTTTTCCCGTTACCTTAACCGTTCTTATTCAAACAAACTTTAATTAGATATATGCACGGGCTTTAAAACTTTAGTTTGTATAGAAATACGAGAAGCGTAAGTCACGTAAGCTTCGCAAGGGACACTAAGTTTTATGCTTATTGGATTAAGAAGCGGCTGTGGACCCAAACGAAAGTTTTAAGCAACTAGCTTGAAAGTTGGACAGTTTCAAATGCATAATATTCCACAAGGTCCAACTGAGGAGCAGGTCTCCATGTTCATGTAAAGAGGCAGAACATGAAATTCTAACAAAAGAGTAATAGTATATAAACGTATAGAAACTTTACATAGATGCCAAGCCTGAACCTAAATATACACAAACCATTAGCTTTTTTTTTTAAAAAAAAAAAAAAAGTAATCGATAAGTACTCTAATAGTTGAAGTCAGGAATAAATTAAACATCAACTTCTGTGTTCCAGGATAGAATACTACTTGCAGTATGTCACAGATAACGAAATGAACGGAATTAATTAAATGCGAGTCCTATTTTATTGTAAACTGTGATTTATCCTGCCTCTGAAGTCAAAGTACAGATTAAACGACATATCATAACCTCTAACTAACGTGTGATTGGTAGTAAGTGTATTATCTAATCAGTTAATTTTGCCCAGCGCTACACAGAAGCCATTCAAGATGACGAGTAATGACCACCCACTAGAATACTGAACACGTCGAAACTTTAACGAATAGAAAAAGAAAAAAAATTACACTTTCTTTGTTGCATAATTCATTTGCTATATCTGTTTAATTAACAGTGAGAACTGATACATATTATTCAGGAATAAAAAATAAGTTACATTGTAATTTTTTTTGAAAATAATGTTTGAAAATACTTAAATGCCATCCAAAGGCGGTCCATTAAGCGATAACAGTGAAACAAGACGTAACTTTTTCGATTGAATGAATTAAGAGACCAATAGCGTAATTCCCAGACTTCTCAACAACAGAAGAGATTCGGGAGCTTACACCTCATATCGCTGGAACCGCCCATTTCGGAATGTGAAGAATTACACCAGCAAGTAACGTCAGCAAGAGATGACCTTTATCTCCGGCTGGTAGCACGTAGAGACAGAAGAGTGACTACAACAAAGTTGTACCATATACTCCAGGCAGCAACAGGACGAGCATTAATTCCAGATATGACATGAAGTCCCTGATGAGGTATGCGCCCATTTTTGTGTTTTACTTATTAAATAGTGCTATTAGGGACGCTGTAGGAACATAAAGGCTATTCATAATCATCAGAATCTAAGCCTGGGTAAAGTTTCATACTATACTATACTACGTATTCTATACTATATTATACTACACTATACTATACTATAGTTCAGCAGGACCATGACGATATACGATTCTGATGATCATTATTCAGAAACGCGTGATACACATTTTATACTCAGAATTGATATTAAGTAATGACTGTATTTTTGTTGTCTTTGGAACACAAGTACCTTTATTTGTCGTTGAATAAATTTTTCTGGCATATAAATGTTTATAGTGCGGATGATACGTTTAATTCCATTTCACTTACAAACAACTGAAATAAAGAATTAAATGATTCGCATCACTCGCAATAATTCCAGTATTTAGAGATGCTATGCATCTACAGTGCAATTAAAGAAAGGATAACGATTTGAATGTTCTGCCTTATCAGTCTGCCTTCTTAATTCATAACAGATTCAAATTGAAAATTTGGTTCCAGTAGCTAACTTGGTCCAAAACTGTCTTAGAAGTTGACTGATCAAAAATTCCTTGTTGTCTTCCAGCTAGCGCCTTCACTTTTTAGATGGTTGAACAGCGACTTCAATATTGCCCTCACATTTATAGCTCTATTCAGCACAGTTTTAGCGAATTGCAGGGCCCACTTTGTAGTATGTTTTTGGAGCCTCCTTACTGTTTCTCTAGACTATAATTTTGTTTACATACTCTGCAATTATTATGATTATATTTTAACTGCGGCATTATCAGATGCATGATCACCAAGAAAAGTACGAAATATCAATAGTGGAATTCTGCATGGTAAAAAACAGTGTTTTGATGAAATAGAGCCTTAAAGAATGACAAAAGTCGCAAAAGTAATCAGGCAAATATAATGGACTCTTATGAAGATGCAAATTGCTCTCTACAGAAAATTACTTCATAGGTTACAACAAATGGAACTTCTACAAGAAGTTCGCAGGAAAGATCCAGAGCTTTGTTCCATGTAACAAGTGCGTCGGAAATCAAGATGAAAGGCTTTGCACCGACTAACCAAGAGTACCATATAGAGACGGCTATGTCTTACGCAGTATCGCCATCAGACTCTCGTGAGGAGGCATCTATGTACAAAAATCATGGATCTTAGCCACACACCAATTATGGAATCCGTACACGCAAACTCAGATTCAAAAACTACAGAACATCAGTAGTGGGGCAACGCCGCTCTCATCCCACTGAGAATCGCCCGTCGACGATAGTGTCATCGACGCCAGACGCTCGGCCAATTGCCGGACCGCAGATCAAAGAATGCCGACACAGGATGATTGATGCTAAACAAAGGACGCCATCATAACGCACTTAAGGATGATTGACAGGTTGCAAGTAAACAACACCTGCCTCGGTCACACACGACGCCCCCCTCCACCCCTCGGCGCCGCCGCCAGACAGGCAGCACCTCCGACAGGTCCAGACCTGTCTACCCCTCGACATGTCTGTACTTGCACCCTCTCCCACATACCTGGCCGAAACCGCGACCCCTACTCGCTCGGCCGATTGCTGGACCGCCGCCGCCGACAGATGCTACCCCCCTCCTCCACGCTCGCGACCGCTTCTCAAAAGACGCCGCCATCTGCCCTACCCGCGACGACAATACCGCAACGATTGTCTTGACCGCATCGTCATCTCTAAACAACACCGCCCCCGCTGGCCGACCCCTGCGCCCAGGACAGGGGCGTACTGCACTCTTTTTTACTGCAACCGCGCCCCGCCAGGTCAGCAGCCAATTAAATTGCATCTTTATTATTAAGCGCGCTGCAGCGATCCGTACACCAGTTCTCGATTTACGTAACAATCTCCGCCGTTTATTATTATTCTTGGAAAAAGTAAAGCTACCATAGTGTTCATCGTATGTATTTTGGTGTAATGCTAAAAAAAATTGCAAGTAAGTATTTTTCGATGAGCAAACAGTCCCATCTCTCTCCATGCTCTTCGCATAGACTACAGCCGACACGCGTGCTTAATAATAATAGCGCAGGTTACGGTAACGAACGCCACAAACTTACATATCCATCTTAACATATACTCTTTCGATATACAAAAACAATTCCAACCAGAGGCAACTAACCAAAAGAAAAGAAATGGTCCGTTTCGTTTAGACGATGCGAGCAACAGCCATTGAACGGAATGTAACTTGTATGCCAACCACTCTTTCGACAACAACAGCAGCAGCAGCAGAAGACGGCATATTGTTTATAGAAAAATTCTAAATAACGAAAATTGGCAATGACATGTAGCACAACGTCTCTAAATATACATCTGCAAGCCGGCCGCGGTGGCCGAGGGGACTAAGGCGCTCCAGTCACGGTCTGCACGGCCATTACGGTCGGGGATTCGAATTCCCCCCTCGGGCATGGATATTTGTGCCGTCCTTAGTGTTAGCTAGTTCGTAAGTAGTTTGTAAGTTTAGGGACTGATGACCCCGTAGTTAAGTCCCATAAGCTATACAAACCTTTGAACTTTGAACTATACATCTGCAAACACCGTTAACAATCGTCCAGAACGCAGAGCGCTGTCTCGGCAGGCTACATAAAAGAAACATATGCTAAGTGTTTAAAAGCACCTAAGTTACATCTCCAAATGATCAAAACCTTCTACGCAGATGCACCACTCCGGCAAGATAGCTCGCATTGTATTTATTTAATGGAGCTGAGCCATGCCGAAAGTTCCGAAATTTAACACACTCTCTCTCTTTATCGATCTTGCCCTCTTACGTTTCCTTCTTAGATCGAGGTATAGATGCGCCTTCCTAGAATTCGGGTACTTTAATTTTACCTCTTATTTCCTTGCTACAGCAGTACACATCCCGTCTAAGGAATCTCTATGTCCTGTTACGATGCAAACTACATTTATCTGACACCGACATTCCAGCGCCCCAGAAGACATTTGAACCCTATTGTGCAACAGAGAGTCGAAATAAAAAAAAAATATACGTGAAATAATTTTCTACCGTCTACACTAAAACTTTTCGAAAGTATTGGCCTAACAACACACTTATTCGACAATACAGCAACCACAGAACCGAGGTTACCTGCCCAATGCAACACCGATTTCCAGCTCGATCCGCCCTTTACCCACAAAACTCCTACTCCAAGTTCCTTTCTTGTGCATTCCACTAATCCGAACTAAGATTTATTATTTTTATTACAAGTAGATGTCTACCGCAAACGAAGATGCTAACCTACACACCGCAACACATGATCCTGGAGTGATTACACTTTTTTTTTTTGTTACAGCCCAACTGAGTACATGCAACGTAATGTTCGCAAAAACTTATATTGCACCCAACGCCCGCATACATCGATCATAACCTGCTATCTAAGGAATGGATGGGAGTCACACACACATAATTTCAAACCTTTATTAAACTTTTTCTCGCAGACAACCACATTAAAATAATGAAAGGAAAAAAGTTTCTCGCTTACTACTTCTTCGCCGTTCATGGAGCAAAACTATGGCATTCGGTATAACGTTACAATTTATAATTTCTACACTACCAATTGCACTCGCAGAAAATTTTGCAGACAGAATACACACTTAAAGCTGAATGTACGTTCGAAATTGTATCGCAGTACGACACGTAGGTCATGAGACATGAGGACGTAAAGAGTAACGTTCTGGGAAAACCGTCCCATCAAGCTTCACGTTTTAATCTATTACCTCTTTACTACTAACCGTATCCGCAACAGATTTTACCGATGTACAGCACTTATACAACTAAATATATTCCTGCAAAATTTTACAATTGTACAACACATAAATACTATTAATAAATCTGTAAATGTAGGCCTGTCGCTGTTCGCTCCAAACTTCAAAATTACTGGACGAATTTTTATGCGGTTTTCACAGGAAACATGAGCTAAGATTGGTTCAAAATAGAATCACGAAGTGTTTTCATAGGCCGTCTGTTCATCTATTAGAAGCACTACTCCAAAACTACTTCACGAATTCGGATGGGGTTTTCACAAGCAACTTCAGCGTACCTTGGGACAACATATAGACTTAGTTTCATAAAAATAGGATCACGGAAAAAAGAACATCCCATTTTAACGTTTTTCATCTACATCCGTCATGTCTTTCTTTCTCTTTCATCTCCAAAACTAATAGACAAATTTTCAGGGACTTTTCAGCGGAAACATGAGAGCATCTTGTGGATATAGAAACGCTTCACTTGACAAAATCGGATTAAAAATAGTAAGACATCACAATTTAAATATTTCTCGGAAAGCAATCGCAGGTGTCTATTTGTAGAGAGTTACCTCCAAAAGTCCACCCCCACGAACCACAGACATTGCCGAGGTGGGGTGGCTTACGTGCCTCAACGATACAGATAGCCGTACCGTAGGTGCAACCACAGAGGAGGGGTATCTGTGGAGAGGCCAGACAAACGTGTGGTTCCTGAAGAGGGGCAACAGCCTTTTCAGTAGTTACAGGTGCAACAGTCTGGATGATTGGCTAAGCTGGCCTTGTAACATCAGCTAATGTGGCTTTGCCACACAGCTACTGCGAACGGCTGAAAGCAAGGGGAAACTACAGCCGTTACGTTTCCGAGGACATGCAGCTCTACTGTATGAACATATGATGATGGCATCCTCCCGGGTAAAATATTCCGGAAGTAAAATAGTCCCCCATTCGGATCTCCGGGCGGGGACTACTCAGGAGGATGTGATCATCAGGAAAGACAATACTGGCATTCTACGGGTTGGAGCGTGGAATGTTAGATCCCTTAATAGAGTAGGAAAATTAGAAAATTTAAAAAGGGAAATGGATAGGTTGATGTTAGATATAGTGGGGATTAGTGAAGTTCGGTGGCAGGATGAACAGGATTTCTGGTCATGTGAGTACAGGATTATAAATACAAAATCAATTGGGGGTATCACAGAACTAGGATTGATAATGAATAAGAAAATAGGAATGCGGGTAAACTACTATGACCAGCACGGTGATCGCATTATCATTGTCAAGATAGATACGAAGCCAACACCGACAACAGTAGTACAGGTTTATATGCCAACTAGCTCTGCCGATGATGAGGAAATCGAAGAAATATATGAGGAGCTAAAAGAAATTATTCAGACAATTAATGGAGAGGAAAACTTATTTGTTATGGGAGACTGGTATTTAGTAGTAGGACAAGGAAGGGAAGGGAAGATAGTAGGTGAATATGGTCTGGGCAAAAGGAATGAAAGAGGAAGCCGCCCGGTAGAATTTTGCACTGAACATAATTTAGTTATAACAAACACCTGGTTCAAGAATCACAAAAGAAGGTTGTATACGTGGAAGAGACCAGGAGACACCAGGAGATACCAGATAGATTTTATAATGGTAAGACATAGATTTCGGAACAAGGTTTTATAGTGTAAGACATACCCAGGGGCAGATATAGACTCTGACCATAACTTGTTGGTTATGAACTGTAGGCTGAAACTGAAGAAACTACAAAATGTAGGAAAAAAAGGAGATGGGACCTGGATAAATTGAAGAAACCTGAGGTTCTTAAGAATTTCACAGGGAGCTTTAGGCAACAATTGACAGAAACAAAGGAAAATAAAACAGTAGAGGAGGAATGGGTAAAATTGAGAGATGAAATAGTGAAAGTAGCAGTGGACAAAATAGGTAGGAAGGCAAGACCTACAAAAAGTCCTTGGATATCACAGGAGATACTAAATTTAATCGATGAAAGGAGAAAATATAAAAATGCAGTAAATGAAACAGGCAAAATGGAGTACAGACGACTAAGAAATGAGATTGACAGGAAGTGCAAAATGGCTAAGCAGGAGTGGCTAGAAGGCAAATGCAAGGATGTAGAAGAATGTATAAATAAGGGAAAAATAGATACAGCCTACAGGAAAATGAAAGAAACATTTGGAGATAAGAAAAAAAGCTCTATGAATATCAATGACGCTGATGGAAAACTAGTTCTCAGCAAAGAAGCGAAAGCTGAAAGGTGGAAAGAGTATATAGAGGGGCTCTACAAAGAAAATGAACTTCGAGACAATATTGTAGGAAGGGAAGAGGATGTAGATGAATATGAAATAGTAGATACTGTACTGAGAGATGATTTTGACAGAGCCCTGAAAGACCTAAGTCGAAACAAGGCCCTGGAGTAGATGATATTCCCTTAGAGCTACTGAAGTCTCTGGGAGAACCAGCCATGGCAAACCTGTTTCACCTTGTGTGTAAGATGTATGAGACAGGCGAAGTACCCTCAGGCTTTAAGAAAAATGTTATAATCCCCATTCCAAAGAAAGCAGGTGCAGACAGGTGTGAAAACTACAGAACCATCAGTTTAATAAGTCATGGTTGCAAAATATTAACACGAATTATATACAGAAGGATGGAAAAACTGGTAGAAGCCGACCTCGGGGAAGATCAGTTTGGGTTCAGGAGAAATGTAGGAACTCGGGACGCAATACTCACTTTACAACTTATCCTAGAAGATAGATTAAGAAAAGGCAAACGTACATTTCTAGCTTTTGTAGATTTGGAGAAGGCTTTTGACAATGTTGATTGGAATAAACTCTTTCAAGTTCTGAAGCAAGCAGGAGTAAAATATAGGGAGCGTAAGGTTATTTACAACTTGTACAAAAACCAGACAGCGGTTGTCAGAGTTGAAGGGCGTGAAAGGGATGCAGTGGTTGGAAAGGGAGTAAGACAGGGTTGTAGCCTTTCTCCAAAGTTATTCAATTTGTACATTGAGCAAGCTATTAAGGAAAGCAAGTAAAAATTTGGAGAAGGAATTAAAGTTAAGGGGGAAGAATTAAAAATATTGCGTTTTGCCGGCGACGTACTAATTCCGTCAGATACAGCAAGGGACCTGGAAGAGCAGTTGAACGTAATGGACAGTGTGCATATAAGATGAACATTAACAAGAGGAAACTAGGGTAATGGAATGCAGTCTAAGAAAATCAGGTGATGTTGAAGGAATTAGATTGGGAAACGAAGCAATAAAGGAGGTAGATGAGTTTTGTTATTACTTGGGCAGTAAAATAACAAATGATGGTCGCAGTACAGAGGATATAAAATGCAGAATGGCAATGGGTAGAAAAGCGTTCTTGAAAAAGAGAAATTTGTTAACATCGAATATTGATTTAAGCCTAAGGAAGTCCTTCTTAGGGCATTTGTATGGCGTGTTGCCTTGTATCGGAGTGAGACATGGACGATAAACAGTGCGGACAGGAAGAGGATTGAGGCTTTTGAAATATGGTGCTACAGAAGAATGCTGAAGATTAGATGGGTGGATCGCGTAACTAATGAAGAGGTACTGAACAGAATTGGGAGAAAAGAAATTTCTGGTATACCTTGACTAAAAGAAGGGATAGATTGGTGGGACACATTCTTAGACATCAAGGAATTGTGAATTTAGTATTAGATGGAAGTGTGTGGGGTAAAAATAGCAGAGGAAGACCAAGAGATGGATACAGTAAGCAGATTCAGACAGATGTAGGTTGCCGTTCTTATGTAGAGATGAAGAGGCTTGCTCAGGATAGGGTATTGTGGAAAGCTGCGTCAAACCAGTCTCCGGACTGAAGACCACAAGAACAACCTCCAAAAGTACTAAATGAACATTCATGGTGTATAACAGATAAATAGAGCATATCCTGTGGCAACATATAGGCTTCATGTCATCAAAATCTGATCAGGAAAGAAGTTTTAGGTGTAGTTCATGCTTGGAAAGAACGGCGTAATGCAGCAAAGAACTAATAGATAGCGCTGCGGGTGATCGTGTGACGTTCGGGGCAGCGATCGGATTATTACCCTTTGAAAATACTACTTACTTTCACTTTTCAAATTTTCCACATTTCTAAAAATCGTTTTCTTGGTTGCTATGCTCTACGAAATAAGAATCAATGCAATGAATATAAAACTGATACAATCCTCGCCGTGTTTAATCCATATGTTCATGTACTGATATCATGTCTAACGTAAATGTCCAACTGCTATGGAAGGTTAAGTTTCACGCTTGGAGAGATAATAGCGCATCTAACGGAAAGAGAGCCAACCATAAGAATAATAATTATATTCAGTGATATTTCTATATCATTAAGGAAATACTTATTATATTTCATCTTTCCATGCCTCAGCCCATTGTCCAGAGATATGAATGATCATGAAATAAATGTTTTAAATGGCAATATAAGTGATGTATGATGTAAGCTATATCATATTCATGAATATATGCCTATTTCTAACACGTTTCGCAAACGTATTTAAAAAAATTACTGATACATTTTAATGCGCTTTTCACAGAAAATTTTAGTTAAGATTGGGCCAACATATAGGCATGATTTCATCAAAATCAGATAACGAAAAGAAATGCATAGCTATCTTAAGCGTTTTCAGTAATTGTCTGTTCATCTGTTAGAGATACCTAATCTCCTAAACTACTTCACGGATTTGCATGGCGCAACTTCGTTTCATAAAAGTGGAATTAAGGAAGTGTTTTAGATGTAGAATATGCCTGAAGTATGGATTTTGTAGTACAGCAAACAAGCGATAGAGGCGCTATAGTGCACCAAAGAACTAATAAACAACACTGCTGCATAGTGAGTATGGGGTAGTACAACAAGGAAGCGAACGTCTGTGACAGAATTAAGCAATCTTATGTCTACGGATACTAACAAACATTGAACATAGTGTTATTGATTTCGCTTTGTGTATTAAATACTTAACGACATTTCTTTGCTTATTTTGGCACGTTTCACTTTTTTTATCAAAGACCTTATCAATGTGCATCTTTTCGGACAATAACTTTTACTTACATTTGACATCTTGGCTAGGACAACTGAGTATGACAGAGCGATCCAAAAAGGATTCTGTTTTTATTGACTGAGGTCCGGAACCCTAAAAAGCTAAAAAGCTTCTTCAACAACCGTTTCGAAGCACGGGAATATAAGCTAGTTAAGAATAAATTGGTAATTGCTGAAGTTTCAGAAAACAGTGAAATCTGATTAGTAAAATTTCTTATGAAATCATCGTGATATAAGTGCAGCGACATTCACATATCAGGGATTTTAGAGAGCAAAGAGCACCTCTTGTATTCCTTTAAATTAAACTGCGTTCCGCTGCCGTAACTGCGTGATCGTCAAGAAGCATAATTTTATTACGAGGCGATGACCTCAGTTAACGTTGGGCATTTACGGTACTAAAGGGTGGAGTTCAACGTCGCCTTTAAAATGCTTAAACGCAACGCTAATTACCTCAGTGGAAACCACCTAGACGTTTCTAAAAGCCAGAGAAATTAAATTCTGGTCACATGTATCCACATGATATTTCATTGTTTATTTGCATGTATCAAAACTGTATAGAAAATACGAAATCAAATACAGTAATAGTTTGAGGATTAATTCAACATTTTTATCAAGGCACAAAAATATATATTAAGAGTACACCACACACATATTATTCAACAACAGTTCACACAATCCTTACAGTAAGTTTCAGCACCACGGAAGGGTATAATGTATGTAATGTAATTTGCACTGAACTCCCGAGTTTCAGAACGAGGTAAGCCAGAAGGAATCGAGAGGAAAGTTTCACGATAACCTTAATATATCTATTTATTATTTTTTCTTCAAATTGAGATCGGTTAAAAGTCTCTGATAACATAGTCGATTACTATATTATTTAAAACATCTTTTGCAGATCTGCTGCTAATTACGCAAAATATAAAAGTTTTTGTAATTTAATATCTTAGCTTAACAAGCTGCATAAAACGTGGCAGCTATAAACATATCCAACTGCGAAATACATATTTATTTCACTGCAGTTTTACGACAGTCACGCCAGATGTTAGTATATGACATACCATCGTAGACCTAAGTTACGAGGAAAATTTATAAGAAAATGTTAATATATATTTTCGTATTATTTGATTTTTAATCGGATGGAATTTGATTAATGTAATTCTTATATACGCAGGAGCCTGATTGTGGCTAAAAGCTGAAACAGCTGTAGCGCAATTTAATAAAATATAAGCAGTGATCTGGACCTTTCATTACAAAAATATGGCGCTTTCTTTTTCTTCTTTATCATAGTCTTATCCTACGTTAAGTAGGGTCGGTGTTACTCTCCTGGATCTTTCTCCTCCATAATACTCTATTCACTGCTTTTCCCTTCTTCCATCCTTTCTCCCTTAGGTCCCCCGCTATATTATCCTTCCACCTCATCTTCGGTGATCCTCTCCTTCTCACTCCTTCAATCTTTATATCTTCAACTCTGTTTTCGATATACTCTTTCCCTTTTCTCTGCAATGTCCATACCACCTTAGTCTACTCTCTTGTATCTTTTTCCCCATGGCTCCCACTTTCACAACTGCTCTAACAAATTTATTTCTAATTGTGCCCTTTCTTGTTACCCCACACATCCATCTCAGCATCCTCATTTCTGCTACTTCCATCTTCCTTTCCTGGGCTACTGTGATTGGCCATGTCTCTGCCCCATATATAGGAATGATGGATGCTTCTCAAAAATATGGAGCTTTCTGTTTGTAACAGAAGTTGTGAGATTACCGCCCATTAGAAATATTGGTAATTAATAGCATTTGTAATTAAACAGTATGAAGTTCACTGCAAAAATTGACCATGCCAATGCGCCAAATGTTACACAATTTTAATCTTAATAATTATGGTAGCAACGTATGTACGCAGTTGGGTGACCACATTTATAGTTAGGCCATAGGCAGAAATTCTCCACGTTGAGATTTGCAGTGTGGTTGTAGCTGAGGGGAGGCGGCTAGCAGGCCGACATTGGCTTGTTCCAGCTTAGGATTTTCAAGTCTAGTTTCCGTGAGGGGAGAGAGGTACAATGGCGAGTGCCAGGCGCAGTGCAGTGCACAGCGTGAAATAAAATATTCTAATACTACTTGCATTTGAAGTAATACGATGCAGTTAGGAACATTTAAGGCCCTCATTACAAAATAGCCTGTTGACAAATAAACAATACATTAGCTGATATAGACACATCTGGCGTAATATGTTTAATTGACAATGAAAAGTAATAAATTACCAATGAATACAAGACAGTTACACAACTAGCATGGCAATGTTTGTTTATAAAATAATATATTAACTATTTCTCATTTTATTTTCAATTAATCTTGTGTATTTTATCTTGAAGTATTCAGTTAAATCATCTGTGATATAAGAAATTGCACGATTATAATAGTACAAAGGATGTTTACACCAATCTAAAAAACGTAATAAAAATTTGTTTAATGTGTAGTGTAATTATTTTGATTTTAAGTAAAGTTTTAGAAATGTATTGGCTGAGCGCTGTACGTTGGCAAGTCGGTTAGAACAGCTCACCTGAAGTTGATGACGTAGGGAAAAAACCAGGCAGTTGGGCGTTTGGCGCGCGCTCGCGCGGCCCAGGAAGTGAAGAGTCGGGAGCGAGTGATGTAGTTGGCTGGGCGGCGTCGCTCTTAGGCAGTCGGCATGTGGATCTCCAGGTGGAGACTATAGATTTTTGTGTGGTAATTGCCAAGTGTGGTTGCTCGTCATAGACTGCACCAAGTTGTATCCAGTGCTACTGTGTGTGTTGTGAATATTTAGCCAGTGGAACAAGGTGTGCAGCGCACTAAATTAAAGTGACTGTTTTGTTAATGTAACACGTGTCGTCGCATAGGCATGAACATAAACGGTGTTTGAGACAGACACATGGTGTGAAAACAATTTTCGACAAATAGTCATTTCATCTAGGGGCTCACGAGCTATAACGTTATTTGATAAATGTGTCGCCATACAGACGTATCAGCCACAGGGTTTTAATATGGTGTAATAAACAACATAAAGTGAACTTTCACGTGTTTTCAAAAATAGTAGTTAGTACACCCTTTTCTCACATGAACTTAACTTTATTTTGAATTTTTTGTTAATCATATGCAGGGAAGGAAAGCTGCGAACGTGTGATATCATCCCCTAGAAAACGAGTCAAACAGTAGTAATCACAGTTCCAGTGTTTTTGCATGTTTAGGAATATGGTTCGCAGCTGGTGGTTGTGAGTTTTAAAAATTAAACTTTCCCTATTTTAAACTCTCACCCCGACCTTCACCCTCGCAAAGTCCATTTGCGAAGTAATCGTTACTAAATTCTCAATGCACCTCTATCTCTGCAACCTCAGGTCAGAAAATGAATTACAGGATGATTAAAATGTCTTGGATTCCTGTGGGACGATCGTTCTACGACCAAGTTTCTTTCCCTTACATTTCTACGAATTGTACCCAGTTTCTTGTAAACATGGTAGGCAGTAGGCGTTGACGAACATGTTTCTGCCACCACTAAAGGTAGATTCACTTCGATTTCCCTATCATTCACTGGTCTCACTCAGCTGCTGAGACACACAAAAGGATACCAATCGGCCTACTAGCACACGGCCGACGCGGGACGGTACACAGTTCTGCGCACCAGTAGCGGTGCGTTTGGATTCATTTGGGCCATTCATCGGAGCGGCGCAATTTTCGGAGGGCTATTGGAAAGCAC
Source organism: Locusta migratoria (assembly GCA_026315105.1). Classification (NCBI taxonomy): domain Eukaryota; kingdom Metazoa; phylum Arthropoda; class Insecta; order Orthoptera; family Acrididae; genus Locusta; species Locusta migratoria. The sequence goes on along the minus strand of CM048745.1, from coordinate 630,745,068 downwards.
TTTGACGCGGCATCCGCCGGCGCGATATTTCGCCGAGAGCAGCACTTGTCGCAGGCGGCCGGCGCTGTGTGCGGCCGTGAGTTACTGAGCCGCGTGTACAAGTGTGATGGACGAGGCGGCCAACAGCGCGCTGGCGCACGCCCCAGTACCGATAGCCACGCCCCCCCCCCCCCCCCCCCACACACACACTCCTGCCAGTTGCAGCAGCTTCCCTTCCCTCTCATAGCCTACCCTCGCCCGAGATCGCTGTCCGTTTCCGGTAGCGCACTTTGGCGGCTACCTGCTCTTCCTGCCAGCCCGTGCGGAGTCACACTATATGCACTGATCAAAACAATTAGGGAATCAGTGAGATAAAGAGTATACATATTGTAACGTACACTCCTGGCCATTAAAATTGCCACACCACGAAGATGTCGTGCTACAGACGCGGAATTTAACAGACAGTAAGAAGATGCTGTGACATGCAAATGATTAGCTTTACAGAGGATTCACACAAGGTTGGCGCCGGTGGCAACACTTACAACGTCCTGACATGAGAGAAGTTTCCAACCGATTTCTCATACACAAACAGCAGTTGACCGGCATTGCCAGGTGAAACGTTGTTGTGATGCCTCGTGTAAGGAGGAGAAATGGGTACCATCACGTTTCCGACTTTCATAAAGGTAGGATAGTAGGCTATCGCGATTGCGGTTTATCGTATCGCGACATTGCTGCCCGCGTTGGTCGCGATCCAATGACTGTTAGCAGAATATGGAATCGGTGGCTTCAGGAGGGCAATAAGGAACGCCGTGCTGGATCCCAACGGCCTCGTATCACTAGCAGTCGAGATGACAGGCATCTTATCCGCATGGCTGTAACGGATCGTGCAGACACGTCCCGATCCCTGAGTCAACAGATGGGGACGTTTGCAAGACAACAACCATATATATGAACAGTTCGACGACGTTTGCAGCAGCATGGAATATCAGCTCGGAGACGAACCTGGGTGCACGAATGGCAAAATGTCATTTTTGGGGATGAATCCAGGTTTTGTTTACAGCATCATGATGGTCGCACCCATGTTTGGCGACATCGGGGTGAACGCACATTGGAAGCGTGTATTCGTCATCGCCATACTGGCGTATCACCCGGCGTAATGGTATGGGTTGCTATTGGTTACACGTCTCGGTCACCACTTGTTCGCATCGACGGCATTTTGAACAGTGGCCGTTACATTTCAGATGTGTTACGATCCGTGGCTCTACCCTTCATTCGATCCCTGCGAAACCCTACATTTCAACATGTTGCACGTCCTGTACGGGCCTTTCTGGATACGGAAAATGTTCGACTGCTGCCCTATCCAGCACATGCTCCAGATCTCTCACCAATTGAAAACGTCTGGTCAATGGTGGCCGAGCAACTGACTCGTCACAACACAATACGCCAGTCACTACTCTTGATGAACTGTGGTGTCGTGTTGAAGCTGCATGGGCATCTGTACCTTTACACGCCATCCAAGTTCTGTTTGACTCAATGCCCAGGAGTGTATCAAGAACGAGGTGGTTGTTCTGGGTACTGATTTCTCAGGAACTATGCACCCAAATTGCGTGAAAATGTAATCACATGTCAATTCTAGTATAATATATTTATGCAGTGAATACCCGTTTATCATCTGGATATCTTCTTGGTGTAGCAATTTTAATGGCCAGTAATGTATTTTATGTCGATATAGGTTACAATTGTTTATTTGTGTTTGTTACACTGCAATATTTTGCTGACTCAAGTCTTTGCTTAAGACTTACATGGCGTTTACTTAGAGCGAGGCACCATGGTGCTACCATAACAGCGATAATTTTCGTAGCCCTCTAGAATATTGTGTGATCACCTCGGTCATCCAGGACAGCGCACACCTGCGTGGCATGGACAATATAATTGGCACTTGATAGTTACTGTAAACGCAACAAAAAGTCGCGATAGAGGTAGGCGACCATACTTAGAATTATTGGTATTGCCGCGGGTATGCTGAAAAGGTCGCAAAACATTTTCTATAGAAATTATTCTTTAATTACGCCTTTCGGAGATTCCATCATCGGCTTTGTATCTGATGGTGACTTCAGCCACTCTAACATAAGATACCTTTATATGGATGTTATAAGCTGTTTGTGTCATGGACTTGTGCAGGCTGTGTTACAGTGGCTGAAGTCACCAGCATATACAAGTCTGATGATGGTATCTCTCAAACGCGTCATTAAAGAATAATTTCTATAGAACATATTTTGCGACCTATTCAGCATACCCGCAGCACTACCAGTTCTCCTTGAGGGTTACTTGGCCATTCTTCCATGAGTGCAATGTCCAGCCCTGTAACCGTTGTGGCAGGTGGTAGTCCGGCTGCAATGCGTCTGCCAAGTTCATCCCATACAATCTCAATCCGGTGAACAGGCTGGCCACGCCATTCATTCAATATCCTCAGCTTCAAACGTTGTCTACCAGTAACGCTGCGTGTGAACGAACGGTATCGTCTCCAAAGGCTCCAGCGTACAGCACAAAAAAAATATAAAAAAAAAGCCGACGTACCTCGTCTTTTTACCTCTGAGCAGCCATTATGGACGACATAGAAGTCCGTACGTTCCCCAATACTGTCACCAGTCCACACCATTCCTCCATTACTATGATATTGGTGATGTCTCGTGCACATAAACAGGATTCGTCAGTGTTCCACGTTCCATCCAGAGAAGGGTAAAACGATTGTGCGACGGAACACAAAATCATGACTCATTTATGAACAGCATCCGGTGTCATTCATTACTACTCCGTCATGATGTTCCTCTGTCCAGTCTGAGGGCTAAACTATCGTGATTTTAATGGGACACACACCATACGCCTCCGTGCGTAGAGGTCAAATTCCCGAAGGCGATTTAGGACTGTTTGTGTTGATTTTGCGTGTCCTATTGCTGCGTAGAGGGTGCGTTGCTGCTGAGTTGCAATTAGCCTCTTCTCTCGATGGACTGTTAACCGGAGATAACGTTCATCTCTTGCTGATGTTACCCATGAACGAACTTGGCGTTACCTTCTTTTAACGGTTTCAGTTATTTGAAATCGCGTTTAGGTCCTGGTACTTAGTGACACTCCAATAGCTGCAGCCATCTTTCTCTGTGTCTGTCCCGTTTCCAAATTTCCTATGGCTTCCCATGCCATAGCTTCGGATAAATAACTACATGCTCACTGAAATACCTGAACCCAACTGCTCGTGTAATTCGATTTGTAAACATAACACCAACCACGTCTGCAGCAACTTTCTGTTATTACCAGTATCTTGGTTGCAGTAATTTTGTTGTCTCCACTCCATTGAAAAGACGTCAGAACCTAGATGTCTCAACTGATCCCTTCATTATTTTGACCAGTTTATATTCGGCCTTGGGCATATTTTTATTGCAATTTTGCGTCATATGTTGCCTTTGGTAAATTTGTATTGGAATTTTACCTCTAATTTCGTATGTTCCATATTTATGTAAACCTTTGTCTTCAATTTGATACTTTATGTAAATTATACCAAAGACTGGTATACGCCAACGAGTGTCGCGCTGTTAGTAGTTGCTCCGCAGTGCAGCAGCCGAGCGGTCCAAGGCGCCTCGCTGCAGAGCGCGAAGTTGCTCGCCGTCGGAAGTTCGATTCCTCCCTGGGGCATGGGTATGTGTGTTGTCCTTAGGTTAGTTTACCTTAGTTTAAGAAGTTTGTAAGCTATGGACTGATGATCACGCAATTCGGTCCGATAGATTAAAAAAAAATGGAACATTTGCTAGTAGTTGCGAGCAGGCGGTATGTAAGTAGAGGGTGTGAGGAGGTTTTTTGAAGCAGACGCAGTCTGCTAGTGAGAGTGTGTGGTTGTTAGCTTAGGCAGCTACAATGCACGTTGCATGTCGGTGTGATTACTTTCGTATGGACGAAAGGCTGCCCAGTGGTGGAAACAATTGTATCAGTTTTTGAGAAAGCATTTATATTTATTGGATAGAGACACTGAAGTAGAAAATAATGTAAATCCATGTAGATTTATTTTTAATATCATGATCATTGTTCTAATAGGTGCGAACCTTTAGTGATTTACCAGTTACCCATTCCTTTCATTATTTTGAAAATTAATTTTTGAACTAGGTTAAATTCTTTGTGTTATGTGAAAATGCAAATAATTGACATAAAGATTGAAAAAATAGTAATGTACGTATGATTCTGATGAGATCGGTTTGCGTAACTAATGAGAATTATAAGTCAGGCACAGATAGCTAAAGTAAAACTCATGAGTAGAGAGTTCTGTTGCATTGATGAAAGTTTATATTGTTAGGTTCATTGATGAGATTAACAGTAAAAGGCAAACTCAGTTGTGAGAGAGAAATAATTTGCATTCAGTTGTGTTCTTTTAATGCTAATCAGATTTAAAAATCCATTAAGTACAAATGAGACAATAAAACGATTGTTGTACTACGGACATTACCAGTTTTACTGACATTGATGATTAAATAATTTTGAGTCCTCTAAGTGGCGGACTATTACGGTAATTGCAAAAACAACATTATTCCAAATAGCAAATTTTTCAAGAGAAGCAAAAACTGTGTACAAGCTATGTAGCTATGTAATGTACAGTGCGACGAATCTATTAATTTTAATATTTTCTGTATGTGTTAGTTAAACTTAAACAATAAAACAAAGTACTTAAATGTAACAATTTTGCACGTATGACTTTGTCAATTATGTGGGCATACACCAAAATTTGTTTATATTATCAATAATATTTTACTATATAAATCTGATTTACAATACTACTTGTAGGATGTCTGTACACATTGTCTAATATTGTTTTACAAAGAGAATTAAAAAACTGTTAATATATGCTTACACTGAATGGAAATACTAACGATACGAGCATGTAAGTCGTGGCACTAGGACATAACAGGACAATAAAGCATTAATACTAACTAAAATTTATTTTAGACGGTAACACAGTGTTGCTACGGTATCAAAGAATACATTTAAGTAGAGTGAAAATGCCACGGATTTTCACACATGCAGAGTGTCGTGTTATGATGTTTGTCCGTGATTTTTCCAATCGGAATTCCAGAGCTGCTGTGCGAGAATACCAGCAACGAGTTCCGAATCGCAGAATGCCAGGTAGCAAGGTGTGTAGCAGGCTGTTTCACGGAATCCGTGAGCGTGGTTCGCTTCTCTGTGTCCCGTACGACAAACTCTTAATGAAGTTCAGAATATTCGTCAAGTAGTGCAACGCAGCCGATCTATCAGCTCTAGACGAATTATTGTCCAACATGGTACTACGCAAATACGCCTTCTTCCAAACCCATGTTTTTGGTACTGCTCAGAATGTAATTCTAGATTTAAAATTTGGCTCGAGCCGGTTCAATTGGTTTTAAGTTGGGCCGCTTGCTTGATCAGTTATACATGGCGCTTAATTTTCTCCTGATGCCATAAATATTGTATTCTACTTAATGTAAAGCATTTTGAGCCTTTTTGTTATTCAACTGTTATTTTAGGGTTTAAGGGCTTATACTGAATTGTTTATGCATCATTTAAAGTGCGTACTCTCCTAAAGAAAAATTGTTTGGAAATATTCAGAGACTATTTGTATTTTATTCTTTTTGAAGTTGGTCTGCCTCCCTGCCGTATCACAAACTATACCTTAATAACATTAGTTAGTGTCAACTAATTTGTTCAGATGCTCCGTTAAGCTCTTCTGGTTCTCGGCTTTTCCTTTTTAATTGACATTTGCTTTCATTAAGTGTACCATCAATACTAAAGCAATTATCTGATTAAGCCACCAATTTTGAATCTTGAGTTTTCATAAATTAAAACAAACTGTTATTTTAGTGATATTAAGTTATTGTCTGGAAAAATCTATTCCTTGGTTCCTTCTTTCTCTTACAAAAAATGTCAGGGCGCCTAATAACAAATTTCGAGGTCATATAATTTGTTCCTGGCAGTGAGCGGTGTTATAAATATATTTTTGGGAATAATGAAATGCCAAAATCGCGGTATTTCGTCTCTATTTATAACAGACGACCGGTTTCGATGTACACAGACACCATCATCTGGTCTCTGTACTAAATTACATCATTACATGTGAGTTACGAGCACTGGGTACGGTCCATGGCCGGCGGGAAATAGACCACTCCCCGTTTTGGGTCGCTATGCTTTATTCGTAGTCGGTCACGTATGTTGAAGAAACAGAGGACCCGGTGACCTCTTGTTTCAATCCGCCAGTTTAATTTGTGGTGTGTTAGTAGGTTCCTCTTTTTTATTTGTAATTTTCATACCCCTAGCAGCGGCATTGGCGCCGCTTTTCAGACAAATGACAATAAATTTGTCAATTAGTGATCAATCGATTGAGCATACAAAATAAAACACCAATTTAAAATACGAAAGGTGAGTGATAGCGAATGACATTAAAAGCAGAGTATGATGGACATACATTCAGAGTTAAAATTGCCACAGTGACTAAAACACACGGATGTTAACACTGTAGAACAGAGGACGAAACGGGGGCACTGATAAGAACACGTGGCAACACTTTATTCTGCCGATACGGCGGTTGCTGACGTTTTAAAATGCGATGAGACACAAAAGACACTTGAACAAAACACTGGCACAAGGGTCAAAATTCTCAACGAAGAATCCGCAGGGGACAGGGGAAGGATGGGTAGCGCGGAGAGGCGAGAGGAGGGTGGGAAGGTGTTGAGGGGTGGGGAGGGGGAGAGGAGTAGAGAGGCAAGCGTGGGAGGGAAAGGGACGACGAGGGCGTGTCAAATACGGGGAAGGATTAGGGCTGGTAGGAACGAAAAGTGTCGGGACGGAGAGTGTCATCCGGGAGGGCAAGCTAACGGAGTTTACCCTCGGGTAGGATATAGCGTTTAGGTGGGGGGGGGGGGGGGGGGGAGGGAGGGATATGTTGGTAACAGTGCGGCAGAGGCCCAGTATTCAAGAGGAGGGGAGAAACCATAGGGTGACGAGATTCTATTTCAAGGGTACGGACTAGGGATGGGAAAAAACCACCGGTTAAAACCGACACCGGTATTTTAGTTATGAATAACCGGTTTTTTCGGTATTTATTTGGTGTCGGTTGTAACCGGTTACTTTTAGTTATTGCCAAGAACCGGGTAAAAAAACCGGTACGACTACTTCCTGTAGTAGTGGTTCAAAAGGTGTTTTTGTAAATAATTTAAAAAAATTAGAACTAGTATATCCTAATAGTTAGGGCTATTCTTAAAATTTTCACTGCTGTGAAATATTAGGTCATTGCATAAACTAAGAAAAGCGATCAGTGATAATTTAAGAACAATCCCGGCAGTCAGAAAGGCGCAACTTACGCGTGGCATAAGAACTTAAGAACTGGTGCAGCTACTGAGGCATCGATGCACCTGTTGCCGTGTGGCGTGGCCTATTAGACGACGCGCGTGCACCGGCAGTGTACAAGACTTGCCTCCGTCCGGTCATGCGGCAGTTCCTTGCTGTCGTCGCCAGACATCATGTCTTAAATGGCACCATCCCGAGTGTGGAAGTACTTCACGAAGTACGGTAGCAGTGAGGTACAATGCTCCATTTGCTTTAAAAAGCTGAAAACGGATGGAGGTACTACAAACATGCTGTGTCGGTAAGGAAAAAGCATCCAAAATTTTTCTTGGAAGAGAAGATAAATTCAGATCATATACCTATTATGGAAGCTTGGAATAATAACTTTTAATGCACCATATTGTTGTGCTAACAAGTTTTACTAATGTGATTTCTTGAAAGCGAGGGGTTTTTTTAATAACCAATATGGGTTTAGGTAACATTCATCATGTGGCGCCTCGCGAGGTAGCCGTGCGGTCTCAGGCTCCATGCTACGGACTGCGCGGCTGCTCCAGTCGGAGGTTCGAGTCCACCCTCCTCCCTCGGTCATGGGTGGGTATATTGTCCTTAGCGTAAGTTAGTTTAAGTTAGATTAAGTAGTTTGTAAGTGTAGGGACCGATGACCAAAGCAGTTAGGTCTCATAAAAACTCACACCCACGGCCGGCGCAAGCCCAAATGCTGCACCGTGCGAGCTGCTAAATTGCCGCCCCCCCCCCTCCGCCTTTTTTTAAATTATTATTATTATTATTATCATTATTTTACAACCGATTGTCGAATATTATTTAAACAAATCTGTAGGTAATACCAGCAATCAGTCGAAATTTTTGTTTTTACTTTTCCGATCTACCTAGGTTTCTGCCAATGAGTGGCCAGTCTCAAAGTTTTTACTATGTGCTTGCTTCTAACCGTCGTGTTTACAGTTACGTTTGCCGGCCGCGGTGGCCGAGCGGTCTGCGGCGTGTCAGTCACACAGTCACGTTTCGTGGCCGGCGAGAAATACAGGCCTGAGCGCGCACATCATGCGACGTAAGCAGGGTAGTTCAGAGCCGGCGCGATCGCTAGCCGATTGGCGGCCTCTGGGGCACTGCCCACTGCGTCATAGCGGGCAGCCACTGAGCTAGCGATCGCGCCGGCTCGGAACTACCCTGCTTACGTCGCATGATGTGCGCGCTCAGGCCTGTATTTCCCTTTGGCCTCGGTTACGTTTAGCATGACGGTATAGATGTAAACATAACTCAAAGCACTGAGAAGAGCCACACTGTGCTCGAAATCTATGTAGATCTAGAAAATAAAAACGAAAATTACGACATTCTCTTCAGATTTGTACAAAACAGTAGCTGGGCACCAGCACCAGCACCAGCTCAAAACTGGAGTCAAACCTGATTGAAGAAATCTAGCTAATTTTAATAAGCCTTGTGAATTTACAAAAATGTTCAAATATGTGTGAAATCTTATATTACTGTAGATACACTCACTGCACAGGAGTTGAAGTCATTAGAATTGAGCCACGAGAAATTGCATTTCAGACCGAATTTCACTAAAGACGTAGGTGAAACGGTCTAAGAGTGGGGCGGAAGACAATGGAGAGAGGAAGAATAAGGAGATGGAGTAACATATAATGCAATAAATACACACCTGGTCATCGACGGGTACTAATGCTAGTCGAAATATATTAACTCACTGCACTGAGGTTTTTCATTTCAAAGAACTGACACTCGACATCTGTCGTAATTTCCAGGTGTCAGTTCATTCTTTTCTGATCATGGAATAAGGGGCAACATAACAGTCATCGCCGTAACACGTCACTTTTCTGCGTTTTATTTTCATTCCAGCTATTGGGGTGACGTATGCTTATTTGCCGACTTGCCAATTTTTGAAGTAACAGATCATAAGAAAAATAAATTTTCGTATTCTTCAATCTGGAAGGAGACAAATTCTAATTTATGAGTAACATGCATGCGCAATACTAATTGTACGTTATATGAAAAGCACTTACTGTTACATCTCAAGTTGCAAGAAATTCGGACGCATCAATTCTTCTGTTCATACGAAATGCAATGAAAGTGCTTCTGACCAATCTTGACTCCCTCGGCCATCTATCGAACGTTCTGTAGTTTTCGTTTTAGAGAACGCAACAATGAACAATACCTATCGCCTGGAAAGGCGAAGTGGTGACGCGGTAGTGCCAGGATCTAGGTCACGTGACGAGGTACAGCGAGCCTACGGTTAAACTAGCGCCCAAGAAGAAGAAGCTCACAATAAGTATGTGACCGATGATATGGATAAATGTATTATCAGGCAGCAATTCCTATAGTATTACAAACAATAGAAAGAAATGCGAACTTTGCGAAAACTGCACCAATTTTTTAAAACAGAAATGAGCTTCAAAGCTAGCAAGGAAACCCTTGGAAGCAATGTTCTGTCTATGGATTTTCGTTTTACAAGGTGTCAAAGTTAACGTTTTGTTTTGAGCGAACGAGAGGGCATTGTTGCTAAAAGACCATACTTTCTCAGGTTTTCATCAGAATCAAAGCGACCAGTAGTTTACTTAGATGAAACGTGGATTCACACGCATTGTACAGTAAATAAATGTTGGCGATGTGATAGAGTGCGAGTAGTATTGTCAAACAAAAGTGCCGGTCAGAGTTTAACTGTTGTTCATGTAGGCGGAGACAGGTGTTTCATGACTCAAAAACCAAAACGTCCGACTATCACTCAGAAACGGATAACAAAAATGTTCAAAAATACGTCGAAACCCAACTTATTCCAGGCTTACTACTAATGTCCCTATCCCGTGTAATTACTCGCAGCGTATTTACTCATTCGGAATACTTCTAGCCATTGTAAGTGTTGGACATGTTTGACTGTAGTAATGTTCAACCATATTTTTCCATAATGCGGGAAGAATGAAACACTCGGAAACTGTCATTAAAGGGCTTCAGACTTAACATGTAACCGCAGTATCAAACATGGCATTCGAATTTAAAAATTAGATTTAGTCTTCTGCAAAATTAGTTGTGAGTAAACGCACGGCGCGTAACAGGCTGGCAGCGCTCCACTCTTAATAATACTGGCTTGTACTCCAGACTAAGGCCGGTATTACACTATCAAATTATTTGTCAAAGAATTGGACAAAGAAAAATTGGACGTAGTGTGATGGGAACATCGTCCAATATTTCATCCAATCTAGGCCTCGGCCTAGATTTGATCAAAGAAATCGCTCGTCTTCTGTTTCCTGCAGTGAGAAATGTGACCGCTTGGAGCGCTAGTAGTATACAGCTTCCTTGCCACTACAGCTGTTTTATTTGGAGGTTAAATATCTGACATTACTTGGACATAAAGTTCGTATTCGTAAACATGGCTAGTAGTGGAATGTTTGTGTAGCGTTTTCTAGCAACAACAAAATTTTAAAAAAATCAGATGGGGCGTTGTATAACAGGTGACAAGGCCAATTCACACTGTCCGTCACGTCAATTCGCGTAGCCCCAATACCCTGCGGCAAAAGTGAGGTTGAGTTACAATCCGTGATGTAAAAAAGTCATTATATACTATCGGAATTGAAGAAGTAATACCCCGAAATCTTAATACGGCCGAAGCAGATTTTAGAATGTATGATTTTGGTAACGTGGTGTGCTAAGTTCTGGGAAATGAAACAACTTTCAAAACATCGGTATCTGTTTGCAAGCGAATCTATGTACATATAAATACGTCAGCCAATTTTTGTAAGGAAATAAATAGAGCCTATTTACTTTATCAGCAATGTTTCCCCCGTTACATTGTTAATAACGTCATAAACAATTTAGATTATCCTCCTTGTCAGTGCTCACATTTTTCATTTAAAACGTTATTTAATGAAACTTGCTTTATCAACTTAACAATCTTATTCGTATACACTGTTTGAGTCAGCCTCTTTGTAACTCTATTGCAAACTGTGAAGGATTAAGAGCGACAAAATTAGCAGTCAAAAGCCTGGCTGTTTTGCCGACTGTATAAAAAAGGAAAATCCTAGCGGTCCCGTAACAAATTTTATTTATCTCGCTCTGACACCCACGGTTTCATCCAAGTGCGTTTCCTTTTCTTTTTTCCCTCGTTCCCTTCTAAATACAGACACAACGCAACTGCAGTATAAACAACAGCTGAGCATAACACCGCACATTCTGAAGCAAATTTGACAAAATATTGGATGATAGTGTAATACCCCCTTTTGCGTTTCATCCAATTTCTTTGTCAAAAAATATGACGAATATTTCATCCAATTTTTCGTCCAATTCTTTGTCCAATAATTTGATAGTGTAATACCGGCCTAAGCAGTCTGTTGCTCCGGCGCAAACACGACGGTGCTGCCACTGTGGCGCGGACGAAATTAGTCATCCTCACTCCCCCCGTTCAACATGGGCGGCCGGCAGGTAGTCGAGGCGCCGTGCCACAGTTTCCAAAGCCGCTCCCTTCGAGGTTTCGTTTCGAATCCCCTCATAGGCATGAATGTTGAGTTTGTCCTAAAAAATAAAAAAATAAGGGTGGGCGGCGGATTTGCCGCCCCTAGGAAAGTGCCGCCCCGTGTGGCCGCACGTTTCGCACGTGCCTTGCGCCGGCCCCGCTCACACCCATTTGAACATTCTTTGATCATGTGTTACACAGCTTTCCTAGTTCAATTTGAGTAAATTTACACTGACATCATACAGTTGACTTTATTTTTGAAATACTTCTGCAGCATTGATTGAAGTTCATATATAGTGTATATTACGAGATATTCGTATGCGCTGGCTCACAAGTCCAACTTACAGAGTGGTTGGATCGATATTCGCAGCTGTTGGATGGAAATACTAGGCCAGTAAATCTGTATGCTTCGTATATCGTCTTCTAAGGCCTCCTGGCTAGGCTTACACACACTCAAGAAGGCGTAGTATCGCGAGGGGATCTTGCAAAATATGGAAAGACTAGTGATTTGTTGTATAACAAAATTTACCTAAATTTTAAATAAATTTCGTAAGTTTCGGTTTCGACCGAAACTAGAAGAAGCAATTTTTACGGTGCGGTTAAACTGCAGATGAAAAGAACCGGTATAACCGAAAACTGGTTGTTTCAGCGATAACCGCCATCCCTAGTACGGACATGCTCCATGAATTTGTGGCGGTGCGGAAAAGGAATATGATCCACATGGGGGGGGGGGGGGGGGTTGAGGATGCGGAAAGTGATGTCTTATAGTAGGCAGGGGAGGCGGAGACCCGACTTATGGATCACGTCGATAGAGAAAATAATACCAGCTGAACAGTTCGGCTTTCGGCACGGCCACAGCACGCAACAACAACTACTGCGTGTTGTGGAGGATGCAATGGGTGCTCTGGAGCGTCGCGAGTACGCAGGGGCAGCTCCGAGACGTTTCCAGGGCGTCTGACAGCGTGTGGCACGAGGGCCTCCTGTACAAACTATTTGTTTTGGGGGTACCGACGTCGCACATCAAACTCATTGCCTCGTATCTTCGCGGCCGAACCTTCCACGTCCGTGCATGCCGACTGTGAGGTCCGTACGTGCAGGGGTGCCACAGGGGTCGGTCCTCTGGCCCTTGTACTCACTGTATACATCGGATGTACCTGAAAGCCCGAGAGTTTCGTTAGCGTTATACGCGGACGATACGGCATTCTACGCGCGCGGCATCAACGTTCGTGTTCTCAGGCGCCGTCTGCAAACTGCATGCGGATGCTCTGGGAGCATGGGCCACGAAGTGGCGTTTAAAATTCAGGCCGTAATTATAACGCGGCGTAGAGTTCCGAGGGATCTTCAGCCTGTGGAAATCATGGGAGATCCCATCCTATGGTCCTCAACGGCTAAGTCCCTAGGGGTACCCTCGACAGGCATCTGACATGGGGTCCACACATCAAAATGTTCAAATGTTTGTAAAGCCATACCTCATTGGCATGGAACTTTGTAAACGCCAGCCTTTCCTATCAGCAAGTCATCCTTAACCGAACGAAGCAAATCTGAAAATTTTGATGGTGGGCGGAAAATAATTTTCACCTGAAAATTATGGAGAGTTCAAATCAAATGTTTGTATAGTTTATGGGACTTAACTACGGGGTCATCAGTCCCTAAACTTACAAACTACTTATGAACTACTTACGAACTAGGACGGCACAAATATCCATGCCCGAGGGGGGATTCGAACCCCTGACCGTAGTGGCCGTGCTGACCGTGACTGTAGCGCCTCAGTCACCTCGGCCACCGCGGCCGGCGGTCCACACATCCTAGAGGTCAGAGGGAAAGTACTCGTCGTCTCAGAGCGCTTTACCCGCTCATCAGTCCTGAGTCAACATTGCCCCCAGAATGCGGCGTCACGCTCTACGTGTCACTGATCCGACCAATGACAGAGTGTGCGGCCGTCGTATGGGGCAATGCTGCAGACTGCCACATTAAGAGGCTGCATGCACTGCAGGGCAGGGTCCTCAGACTGGAGCTGCATCTCCCTCGTGACTTCCCGACACGAGAAGTACACGAATGGCGGGAATCCCTTTGCTAATAGAAAGATTTCGACAGAATGCTCGGCTGTTCTATGAACGGTCGCAGCAGTCTGCAAGTAGGCTAATATCAGAACGGGGCAACCAGTCCCACTGGAAGCCAGCAACAAGATGCCATGATCGCCTAATACAGGAGAATTAGGAATTAGAGAAGTAATGTACCCAACTTCACAAAGAGGCCAAACACTAAAATGATGCAAATATGAAAACACTACGAGGATAAGCAGAAACAAGCCGAATGGTTTTAACCTGCACGAAACCAGACCAACAGGATGGAATTTAAGGAAAGGGTGGCTGGGTGGACGCTGAACAGGACAACACGCATGAAGGAACGTTAGTATCGTGTAAGGGTTGTCCGGCCGCAGAGGAGCTTGAGCAGGTTGAACAGTCTGGAGGGAGCGTAGTTTGTTCCTGTGACCTCAGTGAATTTATCGAGCCAGTGCTGTCTGTGCAGCTCTGTAGCCTGTTGTGGATATCTGTGCGGTAGATCCCCAGCACCACATAGGATGCCTCTAGTGGTGTGGTATTGAAGGCTCCAGTCTTGCTATCGTCTTATTAGTTTGCATCAGGGCTGGCGGATCACTGCACACTGAGCTGTGGGGGTGCAGCACAGGTGCGCGCATGCGAGGCAGCGAGCACCAGCGGCATCTGTTATTAGACCGTGTACCTAGTCCAAGACGACGGCTCCACTTTCTGGTTTATGCGGTAAAAGCAAGAGCGCAACCAACGGGCTTCAATTTCGTAGAGTGGCTAACGCACGGCTACAGCGCTCCAAGCTGCAACCAGCGTAAACTGAGCCGCCATATTTTAGGTGGTCAGTACTTGAGAGTAGTCTGTGTGTCGTATGTTGTTGAACTTTAAGTATTGATTGTAATTAGTGTGTAATGACTATGCAATTTTTGCTGCTGAAATATTCCTAAAGTGTGTTCAGCATTTAAATGCACAAATCGAAGTGATAAAACGACAAGTACTTTGCGCAAGAACACCAAATGTTTTGCCGTGTTTTATTTCAATCTGCCTATACTCAAACAAAATTCCTGACTAATGACACTTGGCTGCCCCAGTAGTGAAGCTCAAATGTTCAAATATTTGTTAAGCTTATGGGACTTAACTACGGGGTCATCAGTCCCTAAACTTACAAACTACAACTACCTTATACTAAGGACGGCACAAATATCCATGCCCGAGGGGGGATTCGAACCCCCGACCTTAGTGGCCGTGCTGACCATGACTAAAGCGCCTCTCTCCCCTCGGCCACCGCGGCCGGCAATAGCGAAGCTTCAGATGACCTATCCTGCAGTTCCCTTGAAGTACACACCATAAAAAAGTCAGTTTTCTACTTAGTGTTGGTTTGTTTTTGAGATATTTCTTCTTCTGTCGCTCCTGTAGTCAATGAAACCATACTTTTGAGTGTCTACACCTTCTTTAAAAATAATTTCATCTATTGTTGACAATACCTGATCGAGTATGGTTCACATTCAACCACTGCAAAGCGTGGAAGCAGTTGCGACAACCAGAAATTTTACACTTGTGTATGTCTGAATTCTTTGCAATAAATCTGTACTTATTTCACCGTGGCGACGAAAGTAGTTAATGATACTTTATTCCAATGTAGAATGCTTTTGTGACAGCTGACCCAGGCATATTTTTTAATTGTAATATTCTGTTATGACTTTGGTCTTCGTACTGAAATTTCATGTACCAAACGTTACTTGTTTCAGCATGGCAACAAGGAAATTTATTAACGACCTTATTTCGACGTGGATTGTTTTTGTGGCAGATGACGTAGGAGCATTTTTAACTGCTGTATTTTGTTGTCACATTCATCTTTGTACTCAAATTTCGTCCACCAAAGTTCACAACCAAACCCCTTAACAGCAATTTTCTAAGTTTGTAGACTTTATAGGTTTAGTAAACACAAGATAAGTGTATACTAGGCTTTATGAAAGCAGTTGTTACAACACATTCACAGCAGATGCAGATCAATGGCCATGATTGTTCGTCGTAACAATTACTGTTCACTTTATGTTTAGCAGCTCGTTTAGACCAAGTACTTGCATTAAAATCAACACAGATATTTTGGCAGCAGCACTTTCATTGTTATTGAAAACCTCAGCTAACTTCGACATGAAAGTATAATACTGACAGGTTGGTGATATTTCATTGCCGCAGTTTTAGGAAATTTACTACCAGGCTCGTCAATATGCGGCTTCGAAAATGTCTGATGGAACTTGATGCACATCCTTACTCAATAATCAATCGTTATTTAAAACGTGCAACTGTAGATAGTTAAAATTCCCAATTAGGTGTCTAAAGCTCTGCTCATCACGTTCCGTCTCTTCAATTGGACAGACGACTTATTCCACCTTGTAATTCGCACAAGGACTGATCTGTAATATTTTTGTGCCCTTAAACGTTTGGCTCTGCAGGTGGAACAAATGTGACGTGATTCCTAGGCTTAGACATCGGAAAGTAGTACTCATTTCAATTCAAGACGGATAAGTGGTCCTTAACCATACTCAAAAAGCTCTGAACTACCGCTCCTATAAGTTGAAAAATATGAATAATTACTGCTGAGTGACCTCACCAGGTGCGGGAATGCGGTATTGGCAGTTTCTCAGTAAATAAAAAATTAACTCATCACTGAGAGATAAAAACGTAATTTATTATTTAAAACAATTAACCTTGAAATGAAAATAGAATTATGAAATAATCAAATAAATTTAATAAGTTATCAGAAGAAATGAATTAAGATAAGTTTCTGCCATAAACAATATCACTGAAATACATATTTTTTAAATGCCTGAGGTGTTGCAATTACGCGTAATTCTTTCGTTAATAAGCTGAAATACCGGACGAGAGGATGTCAGAAATAATATTGTAGTGGTGTCTGTGGCATTGCACAGAACCTACACTACTCAAATATCGTCGTTCGCTCGCGTTACATATGCGCACAAATACCATATGCTGCGTCGATGCTGCGTCTCTGAAACCTGTAGAAATCTAGCTGACTAAATCGATGGCCAAAAAATTCCTATTGCACTTGGTGAAGTCAAGGCTCGCTATTTCCCCCTAGTCAAACATATTGGATGGGTACGCTAATTTAGCAAATTAGTCCACCAGAAAATGCCACTCAAAATCGTCAGCAGACGTTAAATATCACCATTATGGACTGGCAAAATGTCCACTGCTCTGTGATCGTATGGTAGTTACATGTTACGCATGTAACTCAACACCTGGTACCGGAAACTCCGCCGTACACGCAATCAGTCGTAACCAAGGTAAGTCGCTTTCAGTTTCACAGAGCGCGCGTTCCCTTCGCCTACACGAGGCGGGAGAAGACGCCTAAGTGTCCATCGACAATCTCTCCTACCATGTATCTCTCCTCAGAGCCGGAAAATATACCACTCCCCGTTTTGGGTCGCTATGCTTTATTCGTAGTCGGTCACGTATGTTGAAGAAACAGTGCACCCGGTGACCTCTATCGGATGCTTCCCATTCTGTCTTGTTTCAATCCGCCAGTTTAATTTGTGCTATGTTAGTTGGTTCCTCTTTTTCATTTGTAATTTTCATACCCCTGGCAGCGGAATTAGCGCCGCTTTTCAGCCAAATGACAATAAATTTGACAATTAGTGATCAATCGATTGAGCATGCGAAATAAAAGACCAATTTAAAATACGGAAGGGGAGTGATGGCGAATGACAGTAAAAGCAGAGTATGAGGGACATACATTCAGAGTTAAAATTGCCAGAGTTACTAAAACACACGGATGTCAACTCTGTACAACAGAGGACGAAACGGGAGCACTGATGAAAACACGTTTGTTCTGCCGATACGGCGGTTGCTGACGTTGGAAAATGCGATGACACAAAAGACACTACAACAAAACACTGACACATGGGTCAAAATTCCTAACGAAGAATCATCGTAACAACACGCCTTCAGCCAGCATTCGCCAATAACATCGCGTGTTACATACAGTATAGGCCGTTCCATAAAGTTTTTGTTTTGCTCTAGAACGCGTCGCTCTCGTAAAGTTATGCGGCTCCAACCTCCCCGTCCTTTCTTTCACTCCTTTGTCCGCCTAAAAGCTCTTTAGACGCGGCCCTTCTGCTGTTTAAAAGGCTTGTGTGTGTTATCCACGGGTCCTCTCTTTCCACCTGCTGACTCACCGTCATTACCTCGCTCCGTCTACGCCGTGAAGTGTCCCTTGTCTGCGTGCAGAATCCTGTCATCAAACATTAAACGCAATTGACAAATTCGTGTGTAATTACTCATTACACTCATGACCAATACAAATATGACGTGTGAGGTATCAAATGAATTGGAATGATGAGTAGAATGTGAATCTTTGCATGAAACTGTCATGGAAGGAAGTCAGAAAACCTTGACTCCTTACAGGTGTAGCACACCAGCTACCAGCCGATACCCTAAATAACATGGCGGACGCCAGTTCAATTTGCCTTAAATATGGCGGACCTGTCGCTACTCTATGACATTTAAGCTCATTGAGCCCAACACACCCCGTCTCGTTTATCCCTTACGTCCCCTGCCGGTAGAAACATTCACCATATGAGCGGAGAAGTGTAACGATACACTTAATTTTTTGTTACTCTCTTGTCTATGTTCGTTCTGTACGGACGTCTTCCAATGTAAGTTATTGTGATGCAAGTTGTTGTAAAAATGTATTACTTAAATTTAAAATCATCCCCTCTCTTTGGCTATTATTTAAATGAATCCCTCCACGTCAAATACTTATTTTATACTGTTTTCAGCTCCTCGACGTCCGTAATAGTTTAATGTTCAGACGCCATTACAATCGCTTCGCATTGTCTGCAAAATTTCAATCAATCAATCATCCTTATACTATACTTTGCTTGAATTTAGAACCTGCAGTCATTTATTTTGTAATTTCACGAAGTCCGATCTTTTTTATTATTATTATTCTATCATTACCAGTAACTTCATGTTCCACCCACGATCTCACAACAATGAAAAGCGAAGTGAACAGTCTGAACATTGATCTACTATGGAAAGTATCTTCAACGTTCATATATTAAATAAAAAAAAGTTATTATATCCAGCTTCTACAACACGAAGCGCAGGATCCAGCTAGATGCTTTCCGTAAGTCTTATAACGTGCTGTTGCTTGTATGGTGCCCGACTTTAATATGCAACCCGCGGTTTATTTGCTTTAATGTTCATTTTGTGCTGTACTTTAAGTAACTTATTTCAACTTATTTCAAAATTCAAAACAAAATCGGTACCATCAATTCCTTCTCCAAAAAATATAATCGCGGAATCTACTTTAACAATTATGGCATCATACGAAGCAAGGGCAACGTTATAGAGGGCCGCGGAGTGCACGCCGTGACCCGGAAGCTGCACATATCCACGTTTGCAGAATTTCTGGCCAGCCCTGGCTGAAACTCGTCCGCTGTTCTTTTGGCTGTTAACTAGCCCTGTTTGCGAAGTTAACAATTGACTGCTTGCTCACAAAATCTCATTACGGCGATATTCACACAGCGGCGGAAGTATAAAGTTCCCTTAAGCAGAACTCTGATTCTATAAGCTAAGCAAACAGTTCTACCTTTACTGTAATCTTTAGAGAAAACTGCACACAATTAAATAATGATCCACACTCATGGATCTAAATCAAAAATCATAAATGTTGGCAACGGAAACGCAAATATTCTATCCTCCAGAAAGGAGCAGAGACACAAGATACATGAACAAATTACCACACATTAATCCAAAATAAATGATGAGGGGAGAATTTAAATTAGCACAAAAGGATTATAGTTTAACAAATTAATTTAGTGTCAAAACAAGAACAACAAAGGGGGAAGACCTTTTTTTAAATTACAATAAAAAAACACATCTTACAAATTGTTCAAAATATCCACAATTACATGGCCCTAAAATTGCCCACCTGCAAGGTTGAGTACAGGTTCATTGCGATCTCGTTTCATAGGGGGGAATGGAGGAACTGCAGCACATTCACACACAGATTCGTACGCCAAGCCATGCAGGTACTTACTAAGCACCTGACACCAATACACCAAGACGACAGCCAAGCAATATGGAGAATGCAGATCGAAGGTTCACTCGCGCACAATGAAATAATACTTCGCTTCCATAACGTGTCAAACTACTGGCTTAGGCTCATTATAAACTATCAGAAACAAACGCACTTGGTTTAAGACTACAAAGTGCGGTGTACAGAAGTTCTAACTATACATTAAATCAAGATTTCATTAAATAATATCTAAAAATGGTCGCTCTAGCGTTCGTTTAGCACAGGGAGAAGATAGCTAAAGAAGGTTAAAGTTGTTAGATCAATACAGCACTCTACCAAGTTGGAACACAAAATATGCATAAAGTTAACAAAATCAATTTCGAAGAGAATAAGATCGCGAAATATATCGTGTAACCATTCTTTCTGATCAGAGGAATGATTAGCAAGGTTACAGATTGCTACAGCACAATACAGAGTTCAGTCACAAAAATTCAGAGAAGTGAAGTAATTCTATTTCATGAAAATTAATAACACGATATACGTTGTGCAACAGTTCTTTCTATACAGAGGAAAAAGATATATTTAATGGTAATAACTACGGCTAATCGGTGCACACATGGGCCGACAAATACACAAATTACAAGCTAGACTGGACAATTTTCGGGGAAAATTATCATGCTACACTCACTAGGAAACACATTAGCAAATTAGCTATACAATTATTAACCACTCATGTGCACTGAATGATGGAAAAGCTGAAGGCTTAGTCTGATATCGTCCACGTGTTCTGTCAACGAAGTACGAACAGTATAGGTACCGCGAGTCCCCGAAAATATTTGAATTCAACTATGATAAGAACGCGAAAGACACTGAACATATTTAAACAGGCGAATAAATTATTTAAAAGTTATAAAGTGCAAGAACTATGCTAACGAAACACCGTCAGAGCCTCGGAATCAGATTCCAGAAAAAATCGACATAAAATTAGCAATCCAGTACGAAATTAAGCAAAATCTCACTACTATTGCTACTCCCGTAATTAAACTCCCGAAAAGGCATAAGTAGGACTATGGAGCCTGAACTAAGTCGAGCCACGAGGCCACAGCAGAACCAAACCCAGAGGTACTTACCCTACCAGGAACCAAGAAGGGAATGAATTGTTCTCTTGACCACTGCATAACCGTTTACCAGAGGAGGGGTAGTGTAAGGGAGCCCAGATAGCGTCATCGTTCGTCAGGCAGGTAACCTGACTAACTCACAGACAAGTAGGTTCTGCTCAGCAGTTGGCAAACTTACTTCTCGCCCAGAGACATTCAACGCCCAGCGTTTGAAAGAAATGACGACACAAAACAGACAAGGCGCATCTAGCACTTGCTAAACTTTCTTACATACAAAGTTTCATTCATTCTGTGGAACCCAGGGCCAGTGGGAACACATCACAGTACACACTAATGCATATTTGGGGCCTAAAGTACAACATAGAATTTTACATACAGATAAAACTAAATCAATATATAATGCCTGGTATCTCGCATATTGTGAGTGGAATGCCTTGCTACACTAAAAAAAGTCTGAAGCTCGTCAACATTTGTTCACAGGGAGTCAATTAAATGGAGCACATGTGGATGTGTTTCATGGTCCACATGTTCAGTCTGGAAGATCGAGCACTGGAATTGTTTTCAGATGTCAATATGGTGTATCCTTATCGTCCTTATGAGCAGAATGTAGTGCATAGGATTTAGTCTTGCACAGTATTTAGTCTATCAGGAAATCTTTTAAAGGGCCACTGTAGGAGCGTGTTCTACATTTTACGTATCAAATGAACCATATTCGATAAAGGGCAACGAAGATTTATTCCAGTTTAGAAAAGGAACCATTCGATGCGATTTGGAGAGGTCCAATTTTATAAAGGCCGTTTAATCCAGAGGGGTTTTCTCAAGACAGTTTCATTGTGGAGGATACTTTTGATAAATCCTGGCAATGCAAGGGTGGAATGTCCGGACATTACCTTTTCCGCTCCATAGGGAATGCAGAGTTTATTACTGTGGGCTGAAATCAAGAAGTGAACCATGACTTTCAACAGGCAAACAGTTTGTGAATAGTTTAAGTTGTATGTTATTTCAGAAATGCTCCAATAAGTTGAGGAGCCGCACAGAACTCTGCTGTTCAGGATACTAATTCAAATCTCTGTACATCCATCTTGGTTAAACGGATGATGGGATGATGGCGATGTATTAATTTGACAAATGAAAATCCTTCAGCCCTTTTTCTTAATTACATGTTTACATTATTGTCATCTTCAAGCTTATGAGATTCATGCAGTAATGCGAAACTAGCCATCCATTATAATACTGCATTACACCCTCTCCCACCAAGTGTAGCCGACAACTACATGTATTCTCAAAAAATTGAAATGAAAAAAAAAAAAAAAAAAAAAGAAAAAAAAAAAAAAAAAAAGGCTGAAGGTTTTACATTTGTCAAACTAATTCAAATGGTTGGCGATACCTGCAAGCAAAATTTCTGATAAAAATTTCAAACTACAACCATAAATCTTGGTAAGTATGTTGTTTCTGCGCTTGAGCGTCAGATGCATATTTAGCAAGTTTGTCTGCCTTAAAATTATTTCCTATCAAAATTATTGGACAGATGAAAACCTGATGCTATTTTGGCAACGGTGTACTTTATTACTAAATAATAAGTCAGAATTGTATGACCAGAATCTCAAGTTATGTTACTTTCCTGCTTTTATTTCCTCTGTGGATAGCATTATCATGAACATGATATCCATTCAGAGAATGTTCAACAAATATGAAAACTTTCTTTTTAATTCAATAACCGCCCTTTCCTTGTTCGATCAGCATAGTAGAAGTTGCCATATCCAGTTAACACACATAACACTCCACGCAAACTGCAGAAAATCCCATAAATTATCCTGCGTTGGGTGGAATATTTTATGTGGAGTTGAAAATAATGTCGGTAACAGTATGCCTACTATAGAAAATTGGTGTAATTGATCTTACTGTGATAGTAAGTGCCTGGGAACTCCTGCCAACATTCAACATGGGGCACATTGGTTGATAGTGTGATTCACTGCCTTCTTAGGAGAATACAGAAATGCTACTTCTTATTGTATCAATTACTATGTGACAAAGGAAACAATTTTCATCTGGAACGCTTGGTTGAGAAAGCATCAAATATACACTATGGTCACTGACGATATTGATAGAGGTTCTTTATAATATTGAAGTTTGGAAACTGATAAACACTTAATCTACAGCAATCTTTGATACTGCTAGGGCTTAAAAGAGCTGACAGCGCACGATACTTCTGTTCGGCCAGAGATTCGCATTCATGTCTTCTCTTTGGCGCCTGTAGCCATTCAACAATGAACTTCTGTAACGCGTCGGTCTGCCTCTCCAGACGATTCTCGTCGTCTTTGAAGTGACGATACATTTCGATACAAGAGGAAGCCTTCCTTCAAGAGGAGACGAGAACGCCACACGTGGAGGTGCGAGACACCGACAACAAAGGATTTTCTGTCGGGTCACCGATTTTTTGTAATACTTCGCTATGAACGTGAGCGCCGCAAGGAATTCCTTTCTCGCGCCATTCTTCAAATTTCATTTCAGAATTCGTCCAGGGTATCTGGAAAATATGTGACTGGCTCTAGGAATGACTCATAGAATCCAGACTGAAAGTTTGTTACTAAAACTACCTAGTAAATTAACAATGAATAGAATTAAATGAAATTATTAGAATGAGAACATGGCGAGCTGACTTTGTTTATGTGAAGTAATTGCGTGGCTAACAATTAATATAAATTTCCGAAATCACATCGATATCAATTCTAATTCCCTTGCAAAACAAATAAGATGCTGTAACGAGCGATACTATTAATTACGATTTAAAGACAACAAAGAAATGTACTGTGTAATTATCAAACAATATAATTAATTACGTTTTCTAGGAAACCAATATCAGTAAAATTGAAAGAGAAAAACTAGTCTAGTATGTATGATTGAATAAATCTGCCTTCATACACAAGATATTCGACGTAAAGAAACCAATTTTCAATTACCTATGACTGAAAGGAAAGAATAGTTTCATTTTCAGAATACTGTTTTTCTTAGCGTTACCCACCCTCTTCCAATAATAAAAAACCATAAGCGAATGAAAATGAGCGAAGTATACACTTTTTTTTGTTAAATTTTCACTTCTTTCAAATATTGTTCAAGTAACAAACAAAGCAGCATTTAGTTTTTGAACAGGATCCTGAACGTAGCTTCTCACGACAGGTTACTTTCTAAGTCGGGTGGACGAAATTATGTCAGCACCAAACATGGACACATTATTTATTACCAAGGATATGTCTCACCATTGGCTTTGAGGACATCTGAGATCTTCATGAAACAGATTGTCAAAGTGTCATCCATTCTTGTACAATAGAATCCGCTAATTACTTAAATAATAAGAATTATATAATTTCAGCACTGTATATTCATTGTTCGTTACAGTTACACTATAAGCTTATTTCGACTTAGTCATCTTCAGGTGTTACGCCTGCAAAACATAATTTTTCATAACTTTTGTACTATGCAGCATACTTGTTATATGCCGGCCGTGGTGGCCAGGAGACTGAGGTGCCCCAGTCACGGTCTCCACGTCCACTACGGTCGGGGGTTCGAATCCCCACTCGGGCATGGATACTTGTGCCGTCTTTAGTATAAGGTAGTTGATAAGTAGTTTGTAAGTTTAGGGACTGATGACCCCTTAGTTAAGTCCCATAGCTTAACAAACATTTGAACATTTTTTGAACTTGTTATATACAGAGGGAAATGAAATGATACAACCACATTTTGTTAAGCTGTACATTTCGGTCTTACTGTGACGTGATTTCTTTTTTTATTGCACAGAGAATATACTCGTATATCTATGATTGTTAAGAGATAGATTATATGATCGTTTTCTGAGTACAAATAATGTAAACATACTACATCTCTGGAGAGCTGTAAAATAAATCTCAGAATCCGTAACTTCATAAACATCTCGTATGACAGCATAATATTATAAGTTACGTGATATCAATATTATATCAAAAAGAATTTTTTTTTTTTTTTTTTATGTCTTGGGCGCACTGTATTTATTTTATCATTACGCGTTTCGATACATCATTATCAGACAACTTTTTTTAATAACGATGGTAATTAAAATACATCTTATTGGAGATGACTACCTAAAATATAAACCACCATCGTGGATGTCTAGGTGTGTCGACTAGAATTTCATGCGAAAATGGAAGGTTTAAAGAACCAAGTGATGAAGTATGCTGCATAGTACAAAATGTTATGAAAACCTATGTATTGCAGGCATAACAGCTGAATATGACTTCTAAGTCGAAATAATGAAAAGTGAATATACAGTGTTGAAATTATATAATTTTATTATTAAAATGTTGATGTACAACGTCTCTAACACTGTGGACCCTGCAGATAACAAATTACTTAAATGTTGTTGGAGTTCCAAATTTGGTTCATACTCTCTGCTACGAATCTCAGGTGGTGAGTTATTCCACTACTATGTAGTACTTTGGCTATAATGAAGATTGGGATACATACCTAAGATGGCGAGTTAATCCATTAGTATATAGTACGTATATTCTGCCCTTCATATTACCTTACACATCAGCCTAAGTAAAGAGTAGGATACATGTTTCAGGTGGCGAATTATTCCACAAGTATGTAGTAAGTGCATCTAGTAATTGTTTTCTTTAGTTTACTTCATATATCACTCAAGTACAATAAATCGTACAATATTAGCTAAATATCTTAGATATTTAGGTATAGTTCGTATTTCACATAGATCAGTGCTTTTTATTTTATTTTATTTTTATTTATTTATTTATTTTTTTAAGTTGTCATTTACTTCATAATTTTTCAGCGCAAAGTTTCAAATTCCTTTTGCATCTTTGATATATCGATGACATGTCTGTCAAAATAGGTGTCAAATATCGACAACATAAGAATTATTTAAAAAGAAGTATAAATACAGCAATATAAGAGCTGTAACAACAACAGTCTTTTACAAATGCAAATCAGAACCTATACATATAAGAGAAGCAGCGATCTTACAAGGTACACCTGACGATGGCATTCACGACCTGTCGTATTAAATAACTTAATAAAAAGCAGCGTCTTTGGTATCAATAATTTAAATGTCTCTAAATGGCATATATGACTCAGCGGGCCCAGAAGATTATATATGGCTCCGTTGTTCAAAGCCGACGGGCTGTGTTTGAATGCTGATCTTTAGTAATCCCAGAGGGGGCGCGGCGGCGGCCCGCAGCCGTGCTGCCTGGGGCATTATCGCTGGCAGCCGTGCTGCGTGGAGCATTATCGCTGGCAGCCGTGCCGCCTGGAGGTCCCGGCCCGCCTGTTGCTGAGGGCCCTCTGCGCCTGCCGGTCCTCCAGGAGAGAACGGAGACAACGGCTCCCCACACCGGCCCCACACACAACAGGCGGCGGGCGCCTCGACGAAGAGGCTGTCAGCAGCACACGAGGCTCCAGTTGGAACTCGGTTGACATTCACGTCCATGTTTTGTGATTTCATGTTGACTGGGTCTGAGTATTCACGCCATTGTAGAACTGATATTTTAATTACGTCTGTCTGTAACTTTGGTCATGCCTCGTTAAATGGTCTGACATCTTTCTTCCTTTTCGGTGTTGTTTTGTTTCTCGACGTGTCGTACAATCTGCGAACGCCTTGTTTTAATTACAATTTCCAAAGCGGAACCAGGGTATTTTTCCCCCTGCTTATGTTGCCGTTTGTGGTCATTTACCTGCCCTGTCCATCAAAGTATTTGTCCGCAGCGTTCTTTCTGCCCCTGGTCGATTACTGCCTCGGAGAGTGGGTGTATTTTGCGACTTTTTGTTACGGAATTTGGGTAATCGCCTCGCATAGCCTTTTGTTGGTTGATTCTGGTTGGAGTGCTTGAGACGGTGCGATCACTGTCACCCCTTGTATATCGATCTATCGGATCGTGCTTGTCTGTTTATCTTTGGCGCACGAGATCGTTCTCAGGGGGCTTGCCCTGGGAAGAGGAATAATGACGTGATAGTACATTTACCAAGGCGGGGACGGCAAGGACGAGTGCGCCAGGAGGTACACACGAGGTGATCATGTCTGTCAGTGTGTCCGTATGTGGCAGCATGGCACGGGGACCGCTGATGTGGTGAAGATTACCGCAGCTTCTCCAGTTTGTCTACAAGCGGACGGCTGAGTTCGGCAGGGAGGAACTGTCTGCCTTACCAGCAAGTGTGGTTTCCGGACTTTCGAACGATATTTCGAAGTTGTCCGTGCGCATGGTGGTGCGTTTCCTGGGGCAACGACTGACTGGTATTATATTGGAAACTGATAAAGGAAGTGCTCCGGCTTACCCACCCAATGTGGGTAACTGGTGAAACTTTTGTCCCCCTGCGAGTCATTGTTCTGGCTTTTGTTTCAAAGAACTCTTGCGAGAAATGGTTTCACACGCCTATAACTAATGCCTTTGAGCCTCTTAAGCTTCGTGTACTTTCTAGCGTCCAAATTTAGGTGTTTTGTGTTTCTATTTTTTAATACCTTCCATACTAATAGTTGTCTCTGTGTATTATAGAGCCAGATTCTGATTTGGTTGTGGCTATGGTGATGGGGCCCGTTGTTGGTGTGCTAAGTGTGACTGTCGACTGTTTCTTTCGAGCGGGCGCGCTGTGTGCGGGACAGTTCCGTTTACCGGATTGGCTGCTGTCCGTGTGCTGCTGTGCCTGAAAGTACGCCAGCTGGACTTCTGCCTGGGCTCCCACCTTAAGTTACGTGATTATATATGTTATATATCTTTAAAGCATGTAAACCTTTTACTAAAGTGGATCCAAAATGTGAAAGTCTGTTGTCTTAAAACGGCGCCAGAATTTGTTTTTTGCTTGAGTATTTCAGGTGATTCCTGTAGTGTAGTTCTTGCAGCGAGTTTCGTGAGACTCTGTGTACTCTCAGACTTAAAGTGGCTTGCCACGTAAACTTTTGGTAAAGTACTGAACCAAATCATTTAATTACGTAATTAAGTCAACTGATTGTACCCCTTTAAGATACGTAAATTAATTGTTCAAGTTTATCGTTTTTCTTAAAAGCGTAAATGAGTTAATGAAAACTTATTTAGTTTGTAAAGGAATGTGGATTTTTTTCTGCTCACAATTGTCTGTTGTGTTGTAAAAGCTATTTTTCGGGTTGAAGAACTTTCGGACACTTTCGTTTACTGTATGCTTTCAAAATTCAATTTAATTTTAAGAATTTTTGGGAATTGTTTTCTTTTTTCTAAAATTTTTACATCTATTTAAAAAAAAAATTGTGTCTCAGTGAAAGATGTTCAATACAATCCATGGGCAGCACATTTGTTAATCTACTGCTCGCTGGTTAAGTGTTCCGTAATTAGCGGTATCAATGCTTATATTATCATGCTGTCAGGTGTGTTCAGGACATCGTTGGACTTGTATGTTAGTTTACACTCTATTGTGATGCGTTATGTTTTTATTGTGCCTTTAAATTTTAATTCAACAATGGCATCTTTCTTGTGGTAGTTATTGTTACGAATTCATGGAAACTTGGCGATTTGCTTTTGAAACCTTTGTAAGATTAATTAACCAACTAATATATGCGCCTCACTCTCTGGTTGTCAGATTTTAAGGGGCTTCTTCACTCAATGATCACTTTCATTTGATAATGTTAAAGAATTTACTTAAAGCTGATGCCTTCCCTTTAAGGTCTTTGTACGATTAATTAACAAATTTTAAATTTTAAAACGGGAAAAGGGAAAGCTGAAAGAAGGAAGGAATATATAGAAGGCCTGTACAAAGGAAATAAAACTGAAGGCAGTATTCTAGAAATTGAAGACGGAGGAAGATGAGATAGGAGATACTATTATGCGAGATGAATTTGACAGAGTACTAAAAGATTTGTGTAGAAACTAAGCCCCTGGAGTAGATGATGTTCCGTCTGAACTGCTACCATCGTTTGGAAAGCCAGTCATGAAGAAATTGTTCCACCTGGTATGCAAGATATATGAGACAGGGGAAATACTTTCAGACTTCAAGAAGAATATAGTGATCCCAATATATAAGAAAGTAATCGCAGACAAATGTGAAAATTACAGAACTATCACCTTAA
The DNA here is from genome assembly GCA_026315105.1 of Locusta migratoria. Classification (NCBI taxonomy): domain Eukaryota; kingdom Metazoa; phylum Arthropoda; class Insecta; order Orthoptera; family Acrididae; genus Locusta; species Locusta migratoria. Next base: position 630,715,973 of record CM048745.1, on the reverse strand, counting down.
GAAGTTATGGTTACAAAATACCAACACGAATTATTTACAGATGAATGGAAAAACTGGTGGAATAAGATCTTGGGAAACATGTTTGGATTCAGGGGAAATCTGGGAACACGTGAGGCAACACTCACATAACAACTTATCTTATAAAATCGGTTAAGAAAAGGGAAACCTTCGTTTTTAGATTTTTGTGGATCTGGAGAAAGCTGTTAACAACGTTCCCTGAAATACACTTTTTCATATTTTGATGGTAGCAGGGGTAAAATATAGGGAGCGAAGAGTTATATTCAACTTGTACAGAAATCAGACCGCAATTATTAGAGTCAAAGGGAATGAAAGGGTCGCAGAGGTTGGGAAAGGAGTAAGACAGGGTTGTAGCCTTTCTCATATGTTGTTCAATCTGTACATTGTGCAAGCTGTGAAGTAATGCAAGGAGAAATTTGGAGAGGGAATTAAAGTCCAGGGAGAGGGAATAAAAAAAAAAAAACCTGTGGTTTTCTGATGACATAGTAATTCTGACAGCAAAAGACTTGGAAGAGCAATTGAACGGAATGGAGAGTGTCTTCAAATGAGGGTATAAGATGAACATTAACAAGTGTAAAATAAGGAATGTGTCAGAATATGAGGCGTTGCTGAAGGAATCAGATTAGGTAGCGAAACAATAAAAGTTGTAGATGAGTTTAATTATTATTCGATAGCAACAAAATTCAGATGGCCGAAGTAAGGAAGCTATAAAATGCAAAATGTGAAGAAAAGCGTTTCTGAAGAAGCGAAATTTGTTGAGAGTCAGTATTAGTTTAAATGTTAGAAAGTCCTTTCTGAAAGCATTTTTGTGGAGTGTAGCATTGTTGTTGTTGTGGTCTTCAGTCCGGAGACTGGTTTGATGCAGCTCTTCATCTCCACATTAGAACGGCAACCTACATCTGTCTGAATCTGCTTACTGTAACCATCTCTTGGTCTTCCTCTGCGGTTTTTACCCCACACACTTCCCTCCAGCGCTAAATTCACAATTCCTTGATGTCTAATAATGTGTCCTACTAATCTATCCCTTCTTTTAGTCAAGGTATGCCAGAAGTTTCTTTTCTCCCCAATTCTGTTCAGTACCTCCTCATTAGTTACACGATCCACCCACCTAATCTTCAGCATTCTTCTGTAGCACCACATTTCAAAAGCCTCTATCCTCTTCCTGTGCGCAGTGTTTATCGTCCATGTCTCACTCCCATACAAGGCAACACTCCATACAAATGCCTTCAGAGAGGACTTCCTTAGGTTTAAATCAATATTCGATGTTAACAAATTTCTATTTTTCAAGAACGCTTTTCTACCCATTGCCATTCTGCATTTTATATCCTCTGTAGCATTGTATGGGAGTGTAAAGTGGGCGATAAGGAATTCAGACAAAATGATGATAGAAGCTTTCGACATGTGGTGCTACAGACGAATGATGGAGATTACATGGGTAGATCACGCAATTAATGAGATGCTCAACAGAACTGGGGGGGGGGGGGGGGGAGAGGTTCTGGCATTTCCTAATAGAAGGGATAGGTAGAGGTGACACATTCTAAGACATGAAGGAATCGTCAACTTAGCGTTAGAAGGAAGTGTGTGGGGTAAAAATGGTAGAGGGTGACCGAGGGACGAATACAGTAACAGATTCAAAACGACGTAGGTTGTCGTACGTATTCTCCGATGAAGAGGCTTACACAGGACAGGGTAGCGTGCAGAGCAGCATCAAACCGGTCTGCGGACTGAAGAGCACATCAACAACAAATGGGTTTTGCCTAATGTTTATTTATAATAAATAAATGACAAAGTAGCAACTGTTTGGTAACACACCGAGTCCTTCCACTTGTCCAAGGCCAAATTTGAAATTACAATCACTTCCATAAATTAATACAATTCTCACATGTCTGGCTGCGTAACGTCATAATTTCTACACTATTTTAGACAAACAGACACGTTGTCATTTCCAGGTATTCCCTTATAAATTCTAGGCTGTCACCCGAGTCGCTAAATATCGACGCAACTTCGGAAGATAGCAGTTATTCCCACAAGCTACCTTTCCACCTTATTGAGAAGATAGAACTGGGAAATAGTTCGCAGGAAAGGGGAACATGTATACTGGTGACAGGAAGTTGAGTATAATTTCGTCTCGTTTATTATGGAAAATTTAATGTTAATTGTATGGCACGATTTGCAGTGTACATACGATTGTGACAGTACCGAGATGTAGTTAGCAGTTTACAACATATTATGAGCCATACAGCAGCGCACCTGGTCAGCAGAAGAACCAGCTGTGTGCAACTTTGGCTGTTTTTTGAAATTATTAATAGAAATAGTAAGTTGCTGTCCTGAAACCATCCAACATGTTTGAATTTCATAGAAGCTAATGAGTTCGGAACCATGGCGATTCGGTGGCTGTTGGCCTTCCTGGAAGGGAGAGACGGTTTGTCATAACACGCGGTTTTGCGCGGGGCAGGGGTCAATGTATTGAATATCTTGTACTGCAGAGAAGGCCGCGAGTCCGACAAGGGACGGATGTGGAGTGACAACTGATTTTGGTCGACGGAGAGCAATATGTCTTGCGAAGACAAGTGTTTGCGGGCGTCGCTATTCGATTTTGCCAGGGATCGGCCATGATGTTCACTGCACTGCGAAGTTTGCATCTATGTGTTCTGCAAAGCCTATAAGTATCAGGGTTGCTCATTGGCTAGACGTCTGATGATGTGGGGGAAGTTTGGTGCCATATGTAAGAGGCGGTGTGATAGTCTCTTGCCCATAACCGCTTTCGCGTGAAATTTGAGTCACATAAAATAACGTACAAACGGACAACTTCATGTCACTTTCTCAGGAGTGGGCTCAGCAAAGAAGTTATTCATGTTAGATCCTGGACAAGTCGCAAGAAATATTGTTTATGGTAAAGTTGTGAATTAAATGAATGTATGAATGTTACATATCATTTGTATTTTGATTACTATCCTTCTTTGTTTGGATACTGCACATAAAATTTTGTATATTATGCAAGACAGCATATATTCTCTGGTTTATATCATATATATTATTTTTCATCGGTGTTTTTATATTACGTATCCAAAATTAATGATTGAGGTATCACTTAAATCCAGGAGGGATTCGAGCCCCCGACCGTAGTGGCCGTGCAGACTTTGACTGGCGTGCCTCAGTCCCCTCGGCCATAAAGTTTTATTTTGAATGAGTTTGTACTGTTCGTACAATCTAAGTTGATACCCGGCGAATGTATTGTAGATGGGATATGGATTTACGACAGTTGTTCCCGTCACCCACCGTGCCGAGTAGCAACTTAGGTTGCGCGGCCGATGAAAAAGCATTGTAGAAGGTACCACCTGTTTAACTAACAAGAACGACAGCTCTTGCACTTTTTTAGGTTCTTTATGCAAGCCAAAATTATTTGATGCAAGCATAATTTATCGGACGATTTCGGTTATACACGTCGATGTAAGGCCGAAAAATACACAAATAATTTAATATACCTAACAGTCACGACAGCTCTTGCAATTGTTTAGATTCTTTACGGAAGCGTAGTGTATCACGAGATTTCTGTTCCACAAGTCGATGCAGGACAGTCGGTGGGATTGTTCACTTAGTTCAAGCAAGCGTTGTGTACTGCGAACTTACTTTACTCAACGTTCATCACTGGTAAATTCACTGAATCCGATAAAACTATGTTAATAGCACGCATTAACCTCACACCTTATGATCCAACCATACCGTTCCAAATGATAAGAAGAAAATTCCCAAATAAAATCCGCTATGACCATAAATAAAGCACAAGGTCAGACGCTTGAAAGGACTGGATTATATTTACCAGAATCTGTTTTCAAATGTTCAAATGTTTGTTAAGCTTATGGGACTTAACTACGGGGTTATCAGTCCCTAAACTTACAAACTACTTATCAACTAGCTTATACTAAGGACGGCACAAATATCCATGCCCGAGGGGGGATTCGAACCCCCGACCGTAGTGGCCGTGCAGACCGTGAATGAAGCGCCTCGGCCACCGCGGCCGGCGAATCTGTTTTTCGAATGGACAGTTATACGTGGCTTTCTCATAAGTTCGGTCATTCAGTGATACATATGCGTTTGCTAAATACGCATACAGCTAAAAAGTAAACGATGATCACATTCTACATATACATATATACTTCACAATCCACCGTAAAGTGCGTGGCGGAGGGTACACTGTACGACTACAAGGCATTTCCTTTCCTATTCCAGTCACAAATAGAACGATGGAAAAAAGAATGTCTTATGCCTCCGGACGAGACCTAAGTTGTCTTATCTTCGAGATATTCATGCGATATGTAAGTAGGCGGCAGGAAGATCGTTCACAGTCAGACTCAAATTCCGACCCTCTAAATTTCGTCAACAGAACTTCTCGAAAAGTACGTAGTCTTTCCTCCAGCAATCCCCATTTGAGTTTCCGTAGCATTTCCGTGACACTCGCGCATTGGTCGAACCTACCAGTAACGAACCTAGCTGCTCTTCTCTGTACTGCTTCTATATCTTCCTTTAAACTGATTTGCTGCGGGTCCCAAACATTTAAGCAATAGTCAAGATGTGGTCGTAATTGCGTTTTATACGTGGTCTCCTTTACAGATGAAGTACATCTTCCCAAAATTTTCCCAATAAACCGAAGTCGGCTGTCCGCCTAAAATTGTTTTCAAAGAAGTTTTGTAAAATAAACAAGTTTAAAAAAAGAGACTTGAAAAACTCAATATGTGATATTCTATGTGTTTCAGAATTAATCATATTGTATTTAATTATATAAATTTTCTTACAATGAGACTAATATTTCCAAAATGAAACTTTCACGCTGCAGCGAAGTGTGCGCTGATATGAAACTTCCTGGCGGATTAAAATCGTGTGCCGGAACCGGGACTCGAACCTGGAATCTTTGCCTTTCGCGAGCAAGCGCTCTACCTACTGAGCTATCCTGACACGACTCACGATCCCGCCTCACAACTTTACTTTCGCCAGTACCTCGCGTCCTACTTACCAAAGTTGACAGAAGCTCTTCTGCGTACCTTGCAAGGCTATGGTTAAGCCATGTCTCCGCCATATCCTTTCTTCCAGGAGTGCTAGTCTTGCTATGTTCGCAGGAGAGCTTCTGTGAAGTTTGGAAAGTAGGAGGCGAGGTACTGGCGGAAGTAAAGTTGTGAGGCGGCATGGTGAGTCGTGTCGGGATAACTCAGTCGGTAGAGCGCTTGCCCGCGAAAGGTAAAGGTCCCACGTTTGAGTCCCGGTTCCGGCATACGATTTTAATCTGCCAGGAAGTTTCAGACTAACATTTGTTACTACTATTAAAAGTTTATTCTCTTTTATACATATGTACTTGCATCTGCCTTTAAAAGAATGTTCAATTGTTTGTTAAGCTTATGGGACTTAACTGCTGGATCATCAGTCCCTAAAATTACAAACTACTTATAAACTAACTTATTATGCTAAAGACAGCAGAAACATCCATGCCCGAGGGGGGGATTCGAACCTCTGACGGGGAACGGCCTCGCGCATCGGAGCATAGCGGCTCAATGCTCTCGGCCACTCCGTCGCGGCTGCCTTTCCTCCATTACTATGTTAGCTATCTGTGACTGATCAGGATAGAGTGCGAATTATTCGCACAGGTCAACTAGTAACGTGTTATTAGAAAAAAGATGGACAGTGGGAGAAGGGAAATGAGAAGTACTAACTCAAGGCTTGAATAAATAAATATATATTTGGGCAACATTGGTCACAGATCGGATGCCATCTGCCCTTTTCCTATCCTTTCTTGTATAGCCCAGCTTTGCTCTTTCTATGGCTCTCTTGAAATGGCAGTGGGCCGGCCACATCGCGAGAAGATAAGACAATAGATGGACGAAGATATTACTGGAGTGTAGTCCGAGAGAGCACCGGAGGCCTAGAGGAAGACCACCGGACAGATGGGACAAAGATATCAGGAAGGTCGCTGGTAGCACCCGGCAGAGAACTGCTCAAGACCGATCCACTTGGAGAACACTGCTGAAAGCCTACCTAAATCCACGACTCAAGTAGGCCACATCATTAAATGATTGAAATGGCTGATGATCATGATGATGATCCGGGCAACGCCAGGTTTTTAGCTAGTGTTTCATAAGTAAAAAAAGTCTTTCTTACCTTTTTTCCATGACGGAACATGAAATTTGGACGGGTCTTTTTAAATTTATGGTTTCCTACCCCAAACATCAGTAATCAACGGGTAGAAATGTATGCGTAGCGCCTGGCTGTGCTGCTTCGTGAGCCTTCTGTTTTTGTGCCTGGAGAGTGTAAAACGCAGGGCGCGCCTCCCGGAGTGTTCTCGGCGTGCTGCTGGTGGCCGGGTGACGCGTGACAGCAGGTATGGAGCTCGGTACGCCGGTAAATCCATAGCGGCCGGCGCGCTGCCTCTGCCGCTGTCCTGAGCGATGCGCGGCTCCCTCATCGGGCAGGGGGCCCTCCTGCACCGCGCGGCCCAATTCGTGGAGGGCGGCCGTCAACGAGTAAACTGAGAGCGCTCCAGCGAGTGGGCCGTGCGGCGGAGGGAGGCGGCACTCTGCAGAAACAGCCCCGCCTGTGGTGCGGAGAGCTACTCTGCACAGCTGGCAACTCCACTGGACGGCTGTCCAAGGGAACATCCAGGTCACTACATCTCGTCGCTTAGGACCTTCTCGGGGAGGGTCTCCAAATAAATTTGAGACTTCTTCGCTTTGGTACCTTAATGAGGGAAGGAAGGTAGGAAGATTAGGATTTTAATACCCCGTTGGGCTCCCCTGTAGACGGGGATACCACGCGTCAGCTTTGACCCGTGACGTCAACGAAGCGCGGTAGTTTGGAGGTGCGTGCGTGTTTGTAGAAGGTGTGAGTGATAATGTGGTGGTTGACTTAAAGACGATAGTTTCTTTACAAACAAAACAGATTAATATTGTGTGTTTAAAAAGTGATCTGTGGCTTCTCTCTGATGGTTAGGTGTAGGTTAACCGAGAGACTTTTTTTTTTTTTTTTTTTTTTTTTTTTTTTTTTTTTTTTTCGTGTGTGAGCTCCGAAGGCGAGAATTTTTGGCTAAGACCTGTGATCGATGATACATTCTATTATCTATAATAACTACAGATTATTTGTATCTACAATGCAGAAGTATTAAGATATCCCGTATACTGGTTTTCCGACATCTTGATGACGTCATGGGTCATAGCAGACGGGTGTTATTCCGGTCTACAGTTATGCCCCCCGTTCACAGTGCGGTCATCACATTGAGTATAAAACTTTCTCGGACTTCTTTCCGCGTCAATTATTGATAAAATCTTAAGCTTTCGAAGATAACCTCCATTTTCTTCGTCAGGAGCCACTGACTGACAGTGCTGATGCTGTGGTGGATATCTTCGAAAGCTTAAGATTTTATCAAGAACTGACGCGGCAAGAAGTCCAAGAAAGTTTTATACAGAAATGTCGCCGTGAAAGACTTCGTACTCATTCATACGGTCATCACATTGTTTGTCTAAGGACGGCGAAGAAAATCGGCCGTGCTCTTGCAAACGAACTACACTCGTCAAAACTATTAGGGGATCAGTTGAGACATCTTGGTTCTGTCATCGGTAAAATAAATTAAATTGTTCGATGTCTTTCTGTCGTTTCTACGGTCTGGAAACACCTATGTTACGACAACCGAGATATTATTATTATTCGTTCGGCATTTACAAGGCGAAATGTTAAAAAGTGTTTACAACATAAAACGAGACACAATTATCTTTACATTATACAGTATTTTTATACAATAAGACTTATTCAATAAAAAAATTCTGGATATTAGGCCACGTCATTTTTAAAAACTTAGCAAAGGAACTGCCGACGTTTCGACCACTGTGTAGTGGTCCTCTTCAGGGCTGTTAACTGTTGGACACCCTTATATACTGTGAATTTTTCGGCTATCTGATACCGACGTCACACATGTAAAATGGTGATTGGTTGGCAGTAGTGTGTCAGCGGGCTCTTACTTTTGCTACCACGGTAAGTGATTGGTAGGCAAAATCTTGTATCTGACTGAAACGCAACAGCCAGTGAGCAACTAGCAGCCTGGGGGTGGTGTTTCCTGTTGCGAACGTTCAGGCCGCGCGTCAGTTCTACTGTGGCCGCTGTTTATACTGCAGAACTCTGGTCAATCAAATGTTCAAATGTTTGTTAAGCTTATGGGACTTAACTACGGGGTCATCAGTCCCTAAACTTACAAACTACTTATGAACTACTTACGAACTAGGAAGGCACAAATATCCATGCCCGAGGGGGGATTCGAACCCCCGGCCGTAGTGGCCGTGCAGACCGTGACTGGAGCGCCTCAGTCTCGTCGGCCACCGCGGCCGGCTGTTGTTATGTCTTTTAATTATTTCAATGGTTTCTCTTATCGAACAATTTACACATATTTCTGGGCGCGAACTGTTTTTTATGTAAAATTTATGTTACAGCAGTGACATAACACCAGAAGTAATTTGGGAACCGTGGATGCAGCGACGCAAAATAAGAGAAGCTTTGGTTTTATCGGTTTCGGCGGATGTTGCCGCCATCATCAGAACTAAAACAATCACAAAGTAGTTGGTTTTCGTTCTAGGAGGCGATTCACTTATAACATTGTAAAAAGATATTAAAAAAGCCAAGATCGCTGATAATTTTTATTTACGACGACCGGTTTCACTTAACTACGTCAGCATCATCTGGTCAAATAAAATATTTTACAAGGCCATAATCTTGTAATGTCGATCAGTTGTTATATATATTTTATTTGACCAGATGATGCTGACATAGTTCAGCGAAACCTGTCGTCGTAAATAAAAATTGATTATCAGCGATCTTGGCTTTCTTTAAATATCTTTTTACAATCACAAGTCGCCAACTTACAGCAATCGTTAAGTACCCAAATGTGTAAACATTCTAAAATGCTGGTTACATACCTGTCTTAAAGTGGTTGCACAACTATTCTGCATACTTTTGTCTGTAGGTCGTGTTGCGGGTTTGTCACTGATCCTCTTCTTTGTGATTGTTTTAGTTCTGATGATGGCGGCCGAAACCGGTAAAACCAAAGCTTCTCTTAGTTTGCCTCGCTACATCCACGGTTCCCGCGCAAGCACGCGATGTTCTCGGATGTTAATATTACCGCCGCATTCCTGCTGGTGTTCTGTCACGGCTGACTTGTTGACTTGACCCAATCGTACGTAACGTTCATGTTCCGAAACCCGAGTGCTGATGGCTGCCGGCCACGGTGGCCGAGGAGACTAAGGCGCTCCAGTCACGGTCTGCACGGCCACTACGGTCGGGGGTTCGAATCCCCCCTCGGGCATGGATATTTGTGCCGTCCTTAGTATTAGCAAGTTCATAAGTAGTTTGTAAGTTTAGGGACTGATGACCCCGCAGTTAAGTCCCATAGACTATACAAACATTTGAACATTTGCTGATGGCTCTCCCGGTTTCACCAACATACTCTTCGCTGCATTCACATTGTTGATACACTCCTGCACTGTGGAGGGAATTTATGGGATCCTTGTGGGCCTGAAATGTCACGGATCTTGCGGCCACTCTCGGAAATCGGTTTGATTGCTCCCCGGATAAGAACCTTGCCTATAAGTTCTCTGACGCCTCCTCACATATGGTGTACGAGCTATAGATTCAAATGTTCAAATGATTGTGAAGCTTATGTGACTTAACTGCGGGGTCACGAGTCCCTAAACTTATAAACTACTTATGAACTACCTTACACTAAAGTCAGCACAAATATCCATGCCCGACGGGGGATTCGAACCCCCCGACGGGGGAACGGACTCGCGCTTCGGAGCATAGCCCCTCAATGAGCTCGGCATCATTGCCTATCTTGTCTTCCTTGTACCTCATAGCTTGTTGTTTGGCCCTGTTGCTGTATCCATTGGGTGGAATGTTGCCTTCAGATCACTCAGTTCTTGTTGTAAGCTGTCAGCGACGCTAATCCTGTGAGCTCGTGCTGTCAGCGCACGCAATGCAGCGTTCTTCTGTGATGGATGATCATGAGAACCAGCAAGACGCGGCATAATACCCAGAATATTGTTTTATTAAAAATGACGCCGGCCGTGGAAGTCTACTAACTTATAAATAAGACTTATTATTTTAAGCAATTGAAAATTGCTCGAGTTCACTATTAAAACCATGCACGGTACACTCCATCAAGTGACCCACTGATTGGATGAGTCCATACTCGCATTTATGGTCGTTCGAAAATCCCGATGTTGTCATTATCTCCTTGCACCTTCCGACGCCCCTACTCACACGGTCTAGGGTACTCCATACTCTACTCGAAAGACGAAAGTGCTCTACTGGTATGTTTGGATCAGCAGTCATTCTTCTTCGCTGTGCTCTTACTCCATAATCTTCTCCATTCCTTTGCTGGATCGTAGTGAAACACCTCTCCACCTCTTCTTCATAGAGGTATCGTAACTTCAAGCGGTGTTTTAGTGCCAAGTCCTCGTGTATGGGAAGTTTTGGGTTCGACAGTATTTTACTACATTCTCTAGACAGTAACCTTCTATTTTCAGGTAGTGCTATCTTAATACAGGTAACCAGTCTATATATGTAGTTCTAAGAGTTTAAACTATTATCCTTATTGCTTCTCGTATTTTAATATAGATTTTAGATACGAGTGCACTTCTGGCCTATACAGGAGCGCAATAGTCGACCACGCTATATACTAGTGCCAAGGCAGAAGTCCTTACGGTATTTGCATCACACGCACAGGATATAGACCGGTTAGCTGTACTAACTAATCGAGATAGTAGTAATATTTGCGACTGGATAGGGGATTTCCTGCTGATATCGGGCTTTCAACAGAGTAGTGTTATTGGTCCTCTGCTGTTCTTTATTTACATAAACGATTTAAGGGAAAATCTAAGTAGCTCTCTTAGGTTGTTCGCAGATGACGCCGTAATTTACCATCTAGTAAAATTATCTGAAGATCAAAACCAACTACAGATCGATCTGAATAAGTTATCACTATGGTGTAGAAATTGGCTGTTGACTCTAAATAATGAGTACGAAAAGAAATCCGTTAAACTTTTTTTACAAGATAAATCAATCAAAAGTACGTAAAATACATAGGAATTACTATTACTTCAGACTTAAACTGGAAAGAACACGTAGATAATGTCGTGGGAAAGGCGAACGGGAGACTGCGATTTATTGGCAGAACCCTGAAAGATGCAACAGAACTACTAAAGAGGCTGCATACACTACGCTTGTCAGTCCTTTTTTGGAGTATTTCTGCCCAGTTATCAGGTGGGTTTGACGGAGGACATCGAAAGAATCCAAAGAAGGGCAGCTCGTTTCGTATTGTCACGATACAGGGGAGACGGCGATTGCAGTTTCGTTAAGTAGCCACGCCGCAGCGATAAGCGCCGTTGTTGTAATGATTCCCATCCCAGATCTTGTATCATTTCCGTAATGCTGTCTCCTCCGAATGCGAAAATATATTATTCACTCCCACTTAACATAGTTAGAAATGATCATCAGAATAAAATACGAGAAACCACAGCTCGAACGGAGAGATTCAGTTGTTCTTTCTTCCCGCGCGCTGTTCGAGAACTGAATATGATATAATTGTGTAACGGTGGTTCGATGAATCCTCTGCCAGGCACTTAAATGTTCTTTGCAGAGTATGCCATGTAGATGTAAACACACAAATTACTGTTGTAACTAATATCTGAATAAAAAACATTACCATATGTATATTGTGTATGATCACTCAGTTGTTTTAGGCAGTGTATATGTCTGCTGCGATTTAGGAAAATCACGGAAATTTTGATTGCTGGAGCGGGATTTCTATCAACATCCTCCAGATTTCGAGTCCAGTGTGGTTACAATTGCGTCATCTCGGTCGGTGTACCTTATCGAGTTCATAGACATGAGACACACCCTCAGTTCGACGTATTCACATGCATAATGTTTGACACTTGCATTTTGGAGACAGCAAGTTCAGCTCTTGCTGAAAATTTATGTAACAATTGGCGCATTTGGTCATATTCGTTCCTGCACTGGGGAGTCCTTCCTCACTTGCAGTGATTCCCTGAGGGGCCCCGATGAATGCTTCCCTCGCCACCCTTAGATAAAGGTCATCCGAGAGACCATTTACGCCGTAGAACAACGTGGACGGTATTTCTCGGGATGCCAGGACAGGTCGTTATACAGGGAAATGTACTCTGACAGGTTAGGTAAAGAGGCTACCCATAACCCAACTCTGGAGATCGGAATTTCGGCTTCTGACCTTCGTTGAATGTTACGCAGTCGAGTACTCAGTGTATAAACTAATGGCGTACTCTATCAATGACCAATAACTTGAGAAAAATATAGCAGACAACGAACGTAAGGAGGTCCTTCATAGGGGACTCAAGCGCGGTTACATTCTTCGTAGTGAGGACCATTCTCAGTGTCGCTGTGGTTGAGATTTAACGTTTGGCAACTTTTTATTGGAATGCTCTAACTTAGCCGCCTTGAGGCCAACTTTTAATGTTTCTAATGATTTTCCTCTTGTTTAAGCTGACAATGTATTAACGGCTGATTCAGTTTTAAGCTTTATTCGCGAAGGTTTTTCTTATTTCTCTGTCTAAAGGTGGGTCCATGCCCTGATGTCTCAATTCATCACCATTCCTGCATTTCTCTCCTACCTCCTCTTTAATGTGTTCCCTGCATCATTTTATTTTGTTTTGTTTTTGACTACAGGCTAATCTTTTAGGTTGGGAACTTTCAAACGGTTAAAAATGTGGATGTTAAAACTGGAAATGACGGTATGAAAGACCGTTGATTCATATTATGTGTATTCTTTTTTTTTTTTTTTTTGAGTCGTGAAGGCCCACACTGCCGGTTTCGCAACAGTTACAGTTGCGAATTTTGCAAACGGTTTATGTTGTGTATTACTTAGAATGCTTAATGGGGATTATTGGTCTGTTCCATCCGCTTGCTTTCTTCCCCAGCTCGTCAGGTATTAGGTATAAAATATTAAAATGAATAATTTTACGGAAGTTCTTTCAATTACAATTAGCTGAAATATATGGTTTGCACCATTGATTGCTGATTACTGTCCAGAGAATAATCCTCGACGGTTAATTGTGAATAGAAAGATTAAATAGTAAGGAAAGTTATAAAACATTTGTTTACATGTAACTCCCATATGTATTTTTACAATATATAATACAGAAGTGCTTGTTGTACTTTGGAGGAGCAACATTAAAATTTTTTTGTATTTTTCAATATTAATTGCAAATCGATTTTGGTATATTTTTATTATCTCCTATTTTATGTACATTTTTTTACTGTAGTTGTCTCATTTATATTCTAAAAGTTTTATTGTTGCTTAGAGTATTACATTTTCTTTATATTTTGTTTAACTAAATGTTATAGCTTTGTAGTGATTACATTTAACTATCAAATTATTTCGGAATTAGTAACTGATTAAATATTGGGATGTATCGTGATAGCAGCCGTAGTTAAACGACTAATACAAGTGAAATTAAGGTAGTTAGTAATTTATTTTAATTTTATTTATTGAACATTTTTAATTGCTCTTTATTATAAAACTATGAAATTTAAGAGATAAATTAGGGTTACATTCCCTTTTATTTTAATTGTTAATTTTAACTTACCCGGTTAATACTAGTTAAGGGCTTTAAACCCAAAGAAACTGGCGGTATTCCATTCCTTTCAGAGGTACCTATCTCGTAACTCACAGTACACGATTTAACTAAGTAAATTTATTTGTTTGTATATATCAGTTATCGGAACATCTTTTTGGAGCTAATTTTTCTTGTTTCTACTTTTTTTTTAAAGGATTATTTCACGTCAAGCTGCAGCTTTTAGTTACGATGTTTTTTATTATGGATTTAATTTTGAAATATTTTAATGAAGGCGGATTTCATGATAATTTAACTGATATTGGCAGTGAAATGTGTACACATCCCGGTCGCTCTTATTATTGACTATAATTTTTGTTTTTTCAAATGAGGTAAGTCGTAAGGTAGTAGATGTATTCGAAAGTGTATCAGCCGTAACACAGTCGATGTATTGGAAAGTGTATCTGGTCTATACTTGCCAAGGAAGAACTTTTTAGTGAACTACACTCCTGCAAAATGAAAAAGAAGAACACCATGAAATCGTTGACCCAGCAGAGGGAAATTCTGACACATTCTTGAGGATGTATAGAACACACCATCACACGCGCAGAGCCATACGCACGTGAATACAGTCACCACAGCGTGCACAATGACGACGCTAATACCTTGTATACTAGCTACAGTAATGTAAGCTGCAATTCTACCATGGCGACGATCGCGGAGGTTTCGAATGCAGTCCTGCGGAACGGCCTGCCATGCAATTTCCACCTGTTGCCTCATTTGGGCCAGATTTCTTGCTGCTCTTGCAGACCGCACAAAACGACATTTAACCGATCCCAAACATGCTCGACAGGGACAGATCTGACGATAGTGCTGGTCAGGATACTTGACGAGCAGCTTGAATAGCAAGTCTGGTAGTACGGGATACATATGGACGTGCATTGTCCTGTTGGAAACGCATATCGCCTTGTTGGTGCATGATCGCTAGAAAGATGGGTTGAATGATGTTGAATGATGCACCGTACACTTTTCAAAGTTCCCCCGATGATCGCTATAGCAGGACGGCCATTGTAGGATATGGCTTCCTTCATCATGATGCAGGAGCAAGCGTGCCACTAGAACGTGTTCTGCTCAGGCCCAACATCGTTCACCCCACCTCCAACAGCGACGCGATAAGCGCTTACGGAAGGGTTAATAATACACAACAATATCTCCTTGAATATTAAATTTCTTCTCAAATGGGCCGTCAACCTTTAACCCAAATATGAACTCCCTCGTTCGCTGCAACACGTCTTCTATTCCTTGTTCTCAAACAAAATGGCTTATCAGAAACAAAATATGAAGTACCAAATGCCTTGTTAGGTACCTCTCCAATACTCCAAGTGCGAAAAGCAATAATGTCCCTCTCAGAGAAAGACTCGAGGCCACCTTGCCTAGCATTATTACAGCGAACAATGGCTACAGTAAGCCACCCAGAGCCACCAAAAACATCAGTACTTCTAATACTGAAATCAAATCGAGCTCCAACAAATGTAATAGGACTATGTAAAACTTCTTCTTGTGCAGTAGTAGTCAATCCATCAGAACCAGGTGTAATAGAGACGTCTTCAGTGCTGAGAGTCGCTTCTGCCTCGGTATCAGTGATGGTCGTACGCGTGTGTGGCACCGTGCAGGGGAGTGCGAAAATCTGGAGTGCATACGACAGAGGTACATGGGGCCGACACCCAGCATCATTCACTGCATACAGGGCATATCCCACACCAGCCGTTCAAAAAAAAATGTTTGTATAGCTTATAGGACTTAAGTAAGGGGTCATCAGTCCCTAAACTTACAAACTACTTATGAACTAGCTAATATTAAGGTCGGCACAAATATCCATGACCGAGGAGGGATTCGAACCACCGACCGTAGACCAGCCGTTCATCTCTGGTGATCGGTAAGGGAACACTGAGCAGTGCACGGCACATTGAAACAATAATTCAACCCGTCTTGTACCGGTCATGCACGAACAGGGCGATATGCTTTTCCAACAGGACAATGAACGTTCACATGTAACCCATACCACCCACGTGTTGTTCACGCTGCACGTCAACTACCCTGGGCAGAATAATGCCCAGATCTGTCCCACAGTGACCATGTTTGGGGCCTGATGAAACGCGGTCTGGACGACTGGCGCGAAACCGGGCCCACCAGAGGCACCGGGTGGGAACTGCATGGCAGGCCATTCCACAGCTCTACATTCGACATATCTGCGATCGTCTCCGTAGGACAATTGCGGCTTACATCACTTCAAAAGGTACTACCTTCAATCTGGTGACTATAATCATGTGCCTATGGTTCTGTCTATGTGATAGTGTAGTATAAACATCCTAAAGAATATGTCAATAAAATTTCCCCCTGATGGGTCAATGAATTCACAGTGTTCTTTTCTCGTTTTCCAGGACTGAATTTTTTTCTGCACAATTCTAGATGTGTAAACAATTTATATTGTTGTTTACATTTCTTTTTTATTTATTTAAATTAATATAAATAATTTTTCCATTTTTGTGTAAGTATTTTTATGTAACATATTACTTATTACTATAGTTTATTAGCAATGTAATTGAATTATTAATTATTATTTTAAATTTAAGTAAGAAGATTTTATTTTATGTATATTTTGTATCAGAGTTTATCAAAACTTCGATTTAAATAATTTATTCTCATTTTAAGTTGATTTACAGATAAGTAATAGGTATTGTTTCACAAATATCATTTATTTATTCGTTGAAAAAATATGCTTTTCATTTCCAGAGAAATTTAGTTTCTTAATAAAAGTTTGATTTTTAAAATATTGTTTTAAATCATTTTTTTTTAATTTTAAATATTAACTTATATTTATTGTTTAGGGTATAAGCCCTAAATTTACAAGACATTAATTCACTGATAGCTCTTTTTCATATATTAATAGGCTTAAGAACAGTTTTTGAGTTTCAGTTTGTTTTTAATTTTTATTTTATAATATTTTAGGCTTTTTATTAAGACAATTGATTTGATTTTTAAAATGTTATACTGTCCTGAAGAAGTCTCTTCACATGCGGACAAGAACGGCACCTTACTTCCTTTTGAGCCTACTTACTTTATTCGTCTCTCGGTCTCCCTCTACGATTCTTAACCCACACACTTCCTTCTAAAGTTAACTTGTTAATTCCTAAATGTCTCAGAATGTGTCTCACCAATCGGTCTCTTACTTCAGATAGGATATGCCTGAAACTCCTTTTCTCCCTACTTCGCTTAAGCACCTCCTAATTAGTTACGTGATCTACCCATCTAATTTTCATCATTCGTCAGTAGCACGACATTTCAAAAGCTTCTACCATACATTTTTCTGAACTCCTTATCGTCCACGTTTCAGTCCCAGTGCTACACTCGAGTCAAATGCTTTCAGCCGGCCGCGGTGGCCGAGGGTACGGAGGAGCTCCAGTCACTGTCTGCACGGCCACTACGGTCGGGGGTTCGAATCCCCCGTCGGGCATGGATATTTCTGCCGTCCTTAGTGTTAGCTAGTTCATAAGTAGTTTGTAAGTTCAGGGACTGATGACCCTGTAGTTAACTCCCATAAGCTATACAAACATTTGAACATTTGATTTTTTTAAATGCTTTCACAAAGGACTTCCAAACATTTAAGTTAATATTGGATGTGACCAAATTTCGCATTTTCAGAAATGCTTGTGTTCCCATGCAATTCTGCAATTTATATGTTCCTTACTTCGGCCATCAGAAGCTTTTTGCTACCTTAAATAAAAAACCTCATTACTACTTTTATTGTCTCATTATCTAATCTGCTCCTTGATGTTACGACAAGAACATGTAACCATCTGTACAGACGTACTTGTAATCAATGTATGCAGCATTCTGATGATGGCCCAGGCCGAAACGCGTCAAATAACGTCATATTGTAACCACTTCATGACTTTAATAAATACAGCGACCTATACAGCCTATTGTAGACTTTATTTACTATTAATCATCGTCGCCTCCCTCCTCCGTGACTTTGTCACAACTATGTACCTAATCTGATTCCTTCAGCATCGATTCATTCATACACTACGTTCCATTACCGTTGTTTTACACTTGTTACTGTTCATATTATACCCTTCTTTCAAGACACTGTCCATTTCGTTCAATTGATCTTTCAGCTCCTTCACTGTGTCTGACAATATTACTATATCATCGGAAAACCTCAAAGTTTATTTCTTTTCCCTGAACATTAATTCCCTCTTCGTATTTCTCCTTGCATTCCTGCATAGCTTGCTCAATGTACTGATTGAACAACAAATTTGAAGCTCATGAAGTGAGCTTTCTTTCAAGGTATGTGACAATGGCCGAACCGTGGGTTACATATTTGATCGCAAGATAAACCAACAGGTCACATCTAAAAAAAAAAAAAAAAAAAAAAAAAAAAAAAAAAAAAAAAAAAAAAAAAAAAAAAAAAAAAAAAAAAAAAAAAAAAAAAAAGGGGGGGGGTCACAACTATGTAAACATCCTTCATCCTACTACCACAAAATACTCAGGCTGCAAAAATTAGCCGGCAAGGTGATGACATCGGTCTTCTAGGATACTAAAGAGGTATTTATAGTGGATTACTTACCAACTATCAATTTAAAAATTCAAATTTTGTAAATCTATCGGACCAAACTACGTGATCATCAGTCCGTAGCTTACAAACTATTTAAACTAGGGTAAACTAACCTAAGGACAGCACACTCACACACACACACACACACACACACACACACACACACACACATGTCCAAAGGAGGACTTGAACCCCCGACAGCGAGCAACCGCGCGCTCCGCAGCGAAGCACCTTGGACCGCTATCAATTTACACTCCTGTGCGTTTGAGAGAAGAGATAAAGAAGGGACGGAAAGTTGGAGCGTGCATTTATTTGTATCGGGACAACGCACTGGTGCACGCTTTGAAACTCAGCAGCACTGCGAGTTAGAATTATTGCGTCATTTGCCATATTCCCAAGATTTGACCTAAAAATTGCGACTTGACAATGATGATTCAGTGATTGATGCTATGAACACTTAGTTCTATTAGAAATAGTTTTATACGAATGGTTTTCAGAAGTTATCTGTACATGACCGCAAGTGTATAAGTATACACAGGTATTATATTGAAAAAGAAATTGGTATTATGAAGTTTATGTATTTCTTTATATGCTAGGCTATTGACTATTCGACACCTTTTCCTCTCGTACTGAACGAAAGTAACTGCATCCACATTATACACTATTCAAAAACAATAAGGGGATGAGTTGAGATGTCTTGGTCCTAAAGTATTGTAATCTGTCGCTTCAACGTAGTGGAAAATTATAGCAACCGATATAGTGTTAATAACAGAGGGACTTTTGTTTACCAAACAAATCACACAAGCAGTTAGGTACAGATAGTGAGGGCAGGTAGCGCAATGCAACAACAACGTGATTTACTAGAAGCTATGGCTTGGAGAGCCATATGAAAGTAGGACAGACGTATAGTGATGTGGATGCTGCTGTTTGGACTGTCCCAAAATGTCATTTACAGAATCTACAAGCGGTTTCATGCCACAAGCAATCGTTAAAAGAAGGCAAGGCAGAGTCGTCGACGGGTAGCAGCAGCAAGAAATGATCGTTATATCCGGTTAACAGGCCGTCGAGACAGGAGGCTGATTGCGAATTAGCTGCAACGGACCCTCCAGGCAGCAACAGCACGGGCAATAGCAACACAAAAAGTCCGAAAGCTTCTTCTGTAATGTGGCCTCTACGCCAGGAGCCCTATGGTGTGTTGTTCCATTTAAAACACTATTAAGCCCGCAGAAACTGGACGGAGGAGCATCAGTATTGTAGTCAAGATATCGTGTCCATCCGAACAATCGTCGTTCTCTCTTTTGGACAGAACGCGGAACAATCCTGCTTATGTACAGGAAGCATCACTATGTAATTGTCGTGGACGAATGATATGGACTGGAGTCAACTTTGCCAGATGTATGAGCCTCTTTGTCGTTGATAATGGCGCTTTGACTGAGCAGACGTATAGAGACGAGATCCTCGAGCCTTTCGTTGCTGTAGGAGACTTATTTCTCGTGGACCATATCACTCGTATCAACAGAGTTGCACTGGTGGACAACATGCTTGAACCTGAGGGAACTGAACAAATGGATTGGCCAGCTTGTTCATCGGATTTAATCCTGATCGAGCATGTCTGGGATGCACTTATAAGATGCACTGTAGGCTGACCAGCAATCCCACAAAGGTTGCATATCTAGATATTGCACTCGTGGAAAAATGGTCAACTATCGCTCAAGAGCTGATTGATAACATCATACTGTCCATGACACGCAGGTGTCCAACTGTACTCGCCGTCCTAGGCGATCACACTCCACGTTACAGGGCAATTAGAATGATACTTTTCACTACGGTAGTCCCATGGTGCCTCTATATATAGACGTATATGGCCAAATAGACTGCAAAATATCGTACTGCATCACACAGAAAATTAAAATTGTAATTAACGTCTGAATGAATACCGTACCCTATGTATATTGTGTATGACACCTCACCAGATCCCCAGCCGGCCGCGGTGGCCGCGGGGACTGAGGCGCTTCAGTCACGGTCTGCACGGCCACTACGGTCGGGGGTTCGAATCCCCCCTCGGGCATGGATCTTTGTGCCGTCCTTAGTCTTAGTTAGTTCATACGTGGTTTGTAAGTTTAGGGACTAATGACCCAGTAGTTAAGTCCCATAGACTATGCAAACCAGATCCCCAGATTGAATTGAGCAGTGTTTATTTCTCGCCCCCATGCTACTGACCTGAAGTTCATCCACTCACGCAAGATTTGTTTGTGCCGTAGAGTGCTGCCATCTCTGCTACTGATTGTCAACGAGTGCGCGCGTATTTTGCAACGAAGTCGTAGCTCGAGTGTCGCCGAGGCGGCTACGTCTGTTGTCCTCCGGCAGTGGCAGTGTCAGTGGTAGCGGCAGTCGCAGTGGCAGCGGCAACACGCGAATCAATAGACCGTCTGGTGGCGGCGTGCGTGCGTCGCGGACCGCCATGGCAACACAACACGCTTTACTTATTCACCGCCCCGCCTCTGGCCTCCGGTTGCAGTCGGCCGCCGCGCAACTGCGGCCACACCGCCTGCGCGTTGCACACTTGGCCGCCGCCGCAGCATCATGCGGTGCATCTGCATGCTTCCTACAGACGTGCACAACAAAACGCTGCCAAGGCGACGACCGCTGTGGTTCTTAGGCTCTCACTCTTCCGCGCCCGGTTGAACTCTTTCAGGATTAGTGGTACGTTTTGTGTACCACGATTTCTCCTCGCATAAATGCATGGTGAGACCAAAAATATACCACATATTAATATAGCATCCAGCATGAAGGTTCATACCCTGAACCAACCATTCATTTTTAGTTCATATGTCACCAAGACATGCCACAAGCAGTACTGCTCATCTGCGGCCGTTGTTATTTCCCTTGGTGTGCACAGTGTTGCTCGTTTCTCCCCCTCTGTTTCAAAATGTTTGTTAAGCTCATGGGACTTAACTACGGGGTCATCAGTCCGTAAACTTACAAACTACTTATCAACTACCTTATACTCAGGACGGCACAAATATCCATTCCCGAGGGAGGATTCGAACCCCCGACCGTAGTGGCCGTGCAGACCGTGACTGGAGCGCCTCAGTCACCTCGGCCACCGCGGCCGGCTCCCCCTCTGTGATCAAGCACTTATTGTGTCCGTCTTTATGTGATATATTGTTGATTCATGTCTTTCGCACAGGTTAGATAATGACGGTTGCAATTTTGGAATCATTGTAACCCACACGGTACTTAAATTTCAAAAAATGTTCAAATGTTTGTTAAGCTTATGGGACAATTGCGGGGTTATCAGTCCCTGAACTTACAAACTACTTATGAACTACCTTATAATAAAGACGACACAAACATCTATGCCCGAGGGGGGATTCGAACCCCCGACGCGGAACGGCCTCGTGTACTTAAATTTATTTTATAGAAAAATAACAATTCAAGAGTAACTTCGAGTTCAAAATTTGTACCAACATGTATGACAGGTCTTCCACGTAATTCGAGGCGTTATCTTCCATTTCAGTTTATAATGAAACACTGTAGGTAAATGCTAAAGGATGATGAGTTAATGGTAACACTCCATGGTGAAATACCTTCAGGCCAGAGTTCGTCAGGTGAAGAGGTAGATTTTAGTGATGACATCCCAGGATGGTGATACATAGTTTTTAGAAAAAGATTATAATGTGTATAAAAATTCTAATTATAAAGTAAATCTATAAAATTTCACCACTTTTTTTTATAAAACTGATCAAGAAATAAAAGTCTTGTGCAACAGGGATCTAAATTTCTTATATTGGACTTGAAAGAGTTAAGAAAGCGTGTATGCTGTGACGTCATACAGCTGACAGAATATCGTTAGCGGCACGGCCCACTGTCACATGCAGCAGTGTGCTGTGCCTCACCGGCCACTCAGTCAGATACCCTATCGCGACCTGCTCTGCATAACAGGGCTGGCCAAGGAGAGCCAGATGTCCCTGGGTGTGCCACAGCCGTGCCAAGTGACGCCCGGCCGGTCTCGGGTTTGCTCGGCACTTGCCTTAAGTACTCGCTGCCGTGCGACATTTCATGTTGCTCTACGATGCGACTCTTTCCCTTTCCCGCTAATGGTGTGAAATTTCTCCGCTAGCGCCCAAGTCCACAAACTTTCTGCTTCCAAGAAATTGCAAAGTCTGTTAAAATCCATTTCAGTTTTCCAGAAAAATGAGGGTATAGTTTTCAAACCTTTTCAGAATGCTGCCAACGTAATATTTTACTTTGACACGTGTTAAATACCATTTTCTGTATTAGTCTAATGTCCCCTGAACATTTCCAAATGTAACTGACAGATTCGCAGTGCAATTTTCGTTTGTAAGACGAATTGTAATACACATGATTGTAACATAAAGTCACGGAGGGGGCATGCGACCGTGCTGAATAATGAATGAAGTCTGAAAAAGCCTACATACGTCGCTGTATTGATGTCATTACTTGGCTCCAAAATGACTTTATTTTACGCGTTTCAGAATCCTGTCGTTGAAAGTAAAGAATGCACATTAGTTACATGTTAGTCAGGTAACATTAGTAACATGTTGTTCAGCAGACTGCTCTCTGATGTTACCCGAACAACATGTAACTAATTTTACCTGACCAACATGTAAGTAATGTGCAGTCTTTACTTTCAACGACAGGATTCTGAAACGCGTAAAATGAAGTCATTTTTTAGCCAAGTTATGAGGCTGCAAACTTTATATCCATGTTTTGAATTGTGCGTGGAAACGAGATTTTTCAATAATTTAATTAACAAGGGGAGGCCATGACGTTTGAAACGCGGATTTACTGTAAACTTTGTACACTCGTACAACAAAATGTCTAAGCAGTAGCGCATACTTCTCAAGCGTTATTGAGAAAATTTCAAGATAATTTCGGTCGGTTGTCAAATATGTACCATATGTACCTGTGCGTGTCCGTTTTTGTCATGAAGGGGCGGCAGCCAAGTAGTCAGAGCCTCGTACTTGTTGGTCGCCGGATGGAGTCCCATTCATCACTTTTTTCCCTCCGCACAGTCATATTCATTACTGTTTATATTACAATTGATATAACGGGAAAGGTCCGTGCAATCAGTTGGACTTTTATTAAATTTACTATGTTTATCACAAATAAACATAAAATTTATTCAGTGCATCTGGCGCCGTTTAATTTTTGTGTTTTTCATGTTTTTACGCAACATACCATCCTGCAGCTTATAATGTCGAAAGCGACAATTAGTTGTGCATCTTTCGAAGGCCGTCTGTGGTGGTCAAAACTTGCAGGTAACAAGTAGTTTCGGGCTCCTTCAAGGAATAAGGGATTTCTCAAATCACGGACAAGCAAGCACTTTCACGTCAGCATCACTTTATGCGTTTGGTCGTTTACTAATCGGTAATTGAGAATCTTATATTACTTGTGATAATAAATGTAGACTGCCAAATAAGTTTGTAAATTTCATAAAAGTCCATCTGATTAGACGTATTTTCCCGTTATATCAGTTGTGATATAAATAGTAACGAATATGACTGTTGGATAAAATAGTGACGAACGAGACTCGGTCCAGCGACCAACGAGTACATGGCTCGGACGCTAACCATTTTTTTTTTCTTTTTTTTTAAATCAAATAGATATATATTTTGCGGTCGTTGGGTCTGTTTGCTGTTGGTTTCTAGTTGTATATTTAGTTCAACTTTTTTATTACAGAGTGCGTTTAGCTCCCTGACCGAGCGCGCTGAGTCACGGCGGCCGGCAACCACTCAGCTGCCGCTGCTTCGTGACAGAGACGGCAACGCCCAGGTACAGGGAAGGAAGGAAGCTTTGGGTTTAACGTACCGTCGACAACGTGGTCATTAGAGACCGAAGCTTACGCTCGGAGTTTTGGGTGAGGATGGGGAAGGAAATCGGCCGTGCCCTTCGAAAGGAACCATCCCGGCATTTGCCTGGAGTGATTTAGGGAAATCACGGAAAACCTAAATCTGGACGGCCGGAGGTGGATTTGAACCACCATCCTCCCGAATGCTAGTCCAGTGCGTTACCACTGCGCCACCTCGCTCGGTGCACAGGTACATATGGTACAAATTTGACGACCGACCGAAATTATCTTGCGGATTTCTCAATCACGCTTGAGAAATACGCGCTACTGCTTACGCATTTTGTTGTACTCATGAAGTACTACGAGTGTACGAAGTTTGCAGTAAATCCGCAATTCAAACGTCGTGGGATCCCCTTGTAAGTAACGTGCCAGCTTGAATTTTTTTCTTTACTGGGTTTTGAAACCCACACCGTTGGCCGGCTGCCAGTCCCTTCGGCACCGCTCTTCAGCCGAAAGACGTATATGGCCGAGGAGAATAAGAAACATGTATCTCGAAACAATAAACAGTGACAATACTACAAAAATGCAGTACAGCGATGATAAGCGTTAAAAAGGGATCACAGGAAACCCACAGTCGGCATAAAATATTGCTACCGTGAGTAAAAATACACTGTAGGTCAAAATAAGTAGGCGGCGACGAAGGATGGAGACACACTTTATGCTCATGATGGCGTTTGCGGACACCAAAATTTTTTTGAGATCACAATAGCACAACACTGATACCAATGGTTAAAATTGCGCAGTTCAAAATGGGAGAGACCTTTCAGGGAACAGGAAGGGAAAGGAGGCGTGGAGGAGTGGTAGATAGAGAGGGGGACGGGATGACAGAGAAGGGGCATAAGAACTCTAGGGGGAGGGGGAGGAGGGGAGGGCAAGAGTGGAAGGAGGGTCATATTTGGGGAGGGGAAAGGACTAAGGTTGGTAAGATGGATAGATATAAGGACGGAGGGCGTCTTCCGGGAGAGGGAGCCGGCGAAAATTACCGTGGGAAAGGATGTGAAGAGTGTAGAGGTGTAGGGAGGGAGGGATGCATTGGTACAGGCGCGGCAAAGGTCCGGGATTTAAGAGGAGACACCAGGAGATTGGATTCTACCTTGCGCGATCCGTAAAGGATGTGGATAGGTTCGAGGAATTTGAGGAGGTGCGGGAAAGGGATGAGAGCGTAGAGGATCTGCGTGCGTAGGGGAGGGGGATGTGGTAAGCGAGGCGGAGGTCGTGGCACTCCAGGATTTGAATGAACACAATAGGCAGGGGAGGCTAATATCCTGGCGGGATGGAAGCTGCAGAGGACAGGACGCATTAAAGGATGGTGGACGGCCAGGCAGGAGTTTGAGCAGGTTGACGCGGGAGAGGGATTTCTTCAGGTAGGGAATCAATGAGAGGGAACGGTCAAAGGTGAGGCCAAGGTATTTGAGGGTGGGAATT
The DNA here is from genome assembly GCA_026315105.1 of Locusta migratoria. Classification (NCBI taxonomy): domain Eukaryota; kingdom Metazoa; phylum Arthropoda; class Insecta; order Orthoptera; family Acrididae; genus Locusta; species Locusta migratoria. The sequence continues at coordinate 630,690,421 of CM048745.1, read as the reverse complement.
TGAGGGATGGGCGTTCCCCGCCTGTCAGTGTGCCGAGAGTTTTTACCAGATATCGTCTTTTGATAATTTTTGTAATAACATCATTCTGTCGGTAGAAAAGTGCAGAAGTGCTAGGTAGTATTTTGGTTTCTCTCTCTCATGTAGTTGTTTATTACAACCGCAATATTATATACATACAACAGTTTGATTTCGCTTCCCTTCCTAACACTCATGTAACATGTAAGAATGTTACAATGATGAATCTAGTTCGCACAGTATTTATAGTGTATTGCAGTTATGAACATTTTTTTTTTTTTTTTTTTTTTTTTTTTTTTTTTTTTTTTTTTTTTTTTTTTTTTTAATTCTGTACCACACTCAACGATTTTCACGTGCTACAGCGTCATCTCTTTCGAATTTGCAAATACGGCGTAATACGAAACTGAGTATCCAAGCCGGTCTCCGTGTTGCATACGCGACGGATGTGCCATCTGTACGCCGCTCTAGAATTTATTCCTCCGAAGCTCCCTCCCGGGCTGCAATGTGGCGCGAGCGTGCAGCCGGCGAACAGGGAGTGCCCCGCGTTTAGTTTTGTAGCAGGCCTGCTGCTAGACGTGACACGGCAGCGCTCAAACCTTAGGCCTGACCGAGTAGACGAGCAGGAAACGAGATGAGTTGTTTTTTCTCATGTTAAATGTTTGGTAAGTTATGGGACCTAACTGTAGTGGTTATCGGTCCCTAACGTTACAAACTACCTAAACTAACTTATCCTAAGAACAACACACTCACACATGCCACACCCTCCGCCTCGCCTACCTCGCAGATCCTGTATGACCTGATCCCGTTTCCCCACCTCCTTGAATACCTCCAGCATATCCGTATCCTCTATACCATCCGTAAAATAGACTCCCGCAACCCCCTGGTCCACCCTCTCCTTACCAACCCTGGCACTCTGCCACGCCTCTACCGCGTTATACCCCCTTCCCTTCATCTCCACACCCTCCATGTCCTCTCCCAGGGTAATTTCCGCCGCCTGCCCCTCCCTGATGACGTCCTCCGTTCCGACATATACCCGTCCTATCAGCTCTGATCCCCCACCAATAGATAAAGTGCCCCCTCTCCCCCCTCCCCTTCCACTCCCCCGCTTGGCTACCGCCTCCCCGCCCTGGAGTCCCTACGACTCCCCCCTACCACCTCCTTCCCCGCCGATTTTCCTCTCCCCCGCGCTTCCCTCCCCCTCCCCCCCTTCTCGGGGTATTGGACCGACAGTTTTAACAGCGCTACGTCAAGTGTTGTGTGCTGTGCTCCAGTGAAGTGTGTGTTTTTTAACTGTGTCCACCGCAATCAGACAAGCGTCGCACCGTGTGTTTTAATTAGTGTCTCCGTGTACATTGTTTTTTAGGTCACCGTGGCTCATCATTTTAACTAACTAATTGTGGTTTTAATCATCTGTCTATTGTAATGTACTCCCAACTGTCACCTTGTCTATGTCACTATATCTCTGTTGTTTTACCTCCTGTTATGTATTTTAATTCTCACCTCATATATGTATTTTTACTCTCGGCTGAAGAGCAGCCTATAGTGCTGCTGCCAGCCTGCCGGTGTACTGCTGGTATCAAACACAATAAAGGAAAACACACACACACACACACACACACACACACACACACACATGCCCAACGGAGGACTCCAACGATCTATATAAACAAAATAGACTGGCTAAGGTGCTGCCATATTTGACGCAAATTGAAAGCTCGGCCGCCATGTTTTGTAACGTCACGTGGGCGTAACCAGTCGTCTGCTACAGCACTAAATCATATCACTTTGACTTTGTGCAATGACTTAACAAACCATTCTCTCTCTCTGCTTATTGTTATTTTTATAGCCAAGCTAATATGTATAAAGGATAGACGTATGGTAGACAAATCGTAAAGTTTAATTACAATTGTCACATGCACTGAATCGGCTCAATATGGTTTCATTCATACAAAAGACATGCCTTTTCAATCTACATTTGCCTAATCTGCTTACCTCTTTCCTCCGTAGATTTGGCTTTTCATAAATGATATATTCTACAACTGAAGTAATGTTTAAATAACAGGTTTAGTAGGCTGGAGTAATGAGATTCCTCCCGAAATTCCGAGGATACCATTACAGTGTTCGTAGCTCATAAATAATGCAGGTTTGTTTATCGATATTCTAAATACATCTACATACATTCGCAATAGAAAATTTTTCTTCCCTAATCACGTTTCATGATTCCTCAGAACCCTTTCTGCCGCTTCGAAAAGTTTAACAAGATTTGTAGAGGGATTGAACAGACTGTCTTTTATACCTTTAAATCCGATTAATCCTGTTTTACTCTCATTTTTAGGAGCAAGGAGAACTTCCAAGCAATCTAAACACTTCAGTTTTTGCCTAATGATGCTTCCAGAAATATATTCAACTACTTTTTCGGAATATAATGCCAGCATTTTGTATTCTGGCACATAGGCATGGTCAAAGTAAATATGCCTACTGCTCTTTGAACGACTTAATCATGATTTACAATAGATAATAAAAGAGGTTCCATGCATCTCACCTGCTTAGCTACATGACATACCTTCAAATAAAGCTTTTCAGCTATCTGTCTTTTCTTGAGATCTCCTTTCTGGCGTTTTTGTTGTCTGAAGATGTTCAGGGAATGAAAATATCGATGGAATCGCATTAGCCAGTAGCCGCTTTATATCATTTCTTGCATACAAGATTTCTCTTCAAAATGCGATGAACAAATATTACTGCATGCAGTAGGCTTCCAATATTTCGCCCCATATTCGCTAACCATCGTTTTGTAAGTTCTTCATTTCTCAAAGGAAAACTAAAAAAAATATATAATTACAGCTTACTATAGTCACATTTAAACACATACACAACCCATAGGACTAATATATGCAGAAATGTGGTAAGTACAAAAGACGAGTGCACGAAGTGTTTGAAACAAAAATATACAAATACTTACTGAAAGCGCTAATGACCTTAGCAGTTGTGCGCCCTAAAATCACAAAAAAAAAAAAAAAAAAAAAAAAAAAAAAAAATAAAAAAAAATAAAAATAAATAAAACTGAAAATACTATATTCCACAGCGATTCGTACAGTTATATGCTGCGCATACACTTGGCATGATTTCAGCTTAATAAATAACCTCAGAAGCTTACTACGATACATAAAATGCGAAACCAAACCAGGGAAATAGCGTCCGTCTAATTTTTGTATTCGGCGGACTAGACGTTGAAACAAATGGCTGCCGCAGTTCCTGATGCTGCCACAAGGAGCGCTGTTAACCCAGAAATAGACTCTCTATGTAGTTTATGTAGGTCGTTGGAGGACTCCAACATCCGACGGCAGAGAACCGCGCGCACCGCAGCAAGGAGCCTTAATGCGCACGGCTATTCCGCCGCGGCTAAGGCCGCTTGCACATTGGACGATTTCGCCTGTACGGGAAAAGACCGTACAGGTTTAAATCGTAGTCGGTTGATTTTCACACTGAACGAATTTTATACGTTGAAAACATCATTCGGGGACACAAAGACCTAAAATAACATAGTTCTTTGTTGAAGCTTTTGGCTTACACAATCACATACTGAGACGCTTTGGAGGAAAGACTTGACAATTGAGAAAAGAATATTTAACAATCGATTGCACAGAGCACGAAGATATGTGGAATGTGCGTCTGGCATTATTAGTAATAAATGGCGTTTGTTTCATCGCCCTGCCAATGACCAGACACACTTTGCAGTGTTCATTCTCAATGCGTACATGTATTGCACAACTATGTACGTGACAGACGCGGATATATTGTTGAGGATACAACGACAATCACAGGTCTGGAAGATTTGTAAAGAGAAAATACTACAAGAGGATGCTTGACAGCAAACAATACGGAAGTGTGCTTAGCAGACATTTTGTCTGAGAAGTTGGAAGTGTCTAAAATATAATTTCTCAAATTCGAAACGTAAGACAGGATGAAGTGTCTCTTCTGCGGATAGAAAATCAGTGTTCTATAGCCATCGCGAAGTAGATTGCTCCTTTAAACTTTCGATACTATTGTATTTATTTAGTTATACCTCGACCACCTTATATTTAGAGAATAAATACCCCATGTTTTTAATTATTTACTTAACAAAATTTACGGAATTAACGAACATTTTTATGCAACTATCGAGAACTAACAAGGAACTAACGACTAGATGTTAAAATTTTGGGTAGACCAACTTCGTACGGCCGTAATGTCTTACAAGGAAAAATAAGATATTACTCAGTTATAATACAAATAAGTAGTTACTTTGCTTAATAATTAGTACTTGCCAACACATTTTTTTCTGTATCACTACTGCTGTCAAAATTGGTGCAAATTGCCAGTGGGGGCTGGTGCTGGTTCACTTCTTTCGTATGTTTTCATTACAAGAGCTGCAGAATGTCTGGCCTCGGCTTGTTTGGGCTTTCTTCAACTCGAGCTCAGGCATCGGCCTACCAAGCTGCTTTATTTCACACTTCATTTCCAAGCTTAAAGCTGAGTACTTTGTTTCTAAAAGATACTGAACATATGAATGTGCAAAAAAATGTTCAAATGTTTGTAGATCTATCGGACCAAACTGCGTGGTCATCAGCCCGTAGCTTACAAACTACTTAAACCTAGAATGAAACTTTCACTCTGCACCGGAGTGTGCGCTGATGTGAAAGTAGGAGGCGAGGTACTGGCGGAAGTAAAGTTGTGAGGCGGCATCGTGAGTCGTGCCGGGTAGCACAGTCGGTAAGTGCGCTTGCCCGCGAAAGGCAAAGGTCCCAGGTTCGAGTCCCGGTTCCGACTCAAAATTTTACTTAAACCTAGGTAAACTAACCTAAGGACAAACACACACACCCATGCCCCAGGGAGGACTCGAACCTCCACGGCGAGCAACCGCGCGCTCCGCAGCGAGACGCTTTAGACCGCTCGGCTACTTCACCGCGGCTATGAATGTGTACATCAACACTAAAACATAGTAAGTGACTGATTACACTTTTAAGTAACTGTAACAAAATGTTACGATGAAGAGACAATCCACCTTCGGTCCACGTGACACTAAGGAGCACCCCCTCCTTACCTTATGCATGCGCAAAGGCCACTCTTCGGTACATCTTTTCGAACGTTACATATTTGCTACAACGAAGGGTATAAATGTTATTCATCTTCAAAGTCGCGACAAATCTGCAAAAACGTGCAGAGTATATGTGGCAAGTAACAATACAAAAGTCACTGTTGTTCCCATATCTTTTAAAAAGAAGATGGGTTTAAAAACTGCTTGCAGGCGTTCTCGAACCCAATAACTGCGACAGCACAGCGTGTTGTCGCTAACCACACGGCTATTGTTGCTAGGTGGAGAGTAGTGACTTTCAATATTATTCACGATAGGATCTTCTGAAGGCTTTTATAGTTGATGCGTCTTTAATTTATAGTTATAAGATATTTTACCATACACGACGTGTTTTGATGAATCTCCAATGCGCTAAAAACAAATTTGAAAGGCGGACGTTGCCTTCATGGAGGCTTTGTGCATGTGAATGGCGAGGTGCGCATTAGCTCCATTGTCTTTGCTTCGGGACCATTGGTGCGTAACCGCCAGAGCTCGACAAGCCAGGAGCTGGTGCCTTTGCCAGCACTAACGCCAATGTTAAAAGCGATTTCCTCTCGCCACTCCCTGCCGCGGGAGCGCCCATATGCTACCTCCAGGGGATTCAGAAGAGAATTCGAACCTCAACTAAGCTTGCGCATTGCAACACTGCGGCCACTGCCTCGTTTGTTAAGCAGCAGCGCTACAACTCGTATTACGAGCCGTTTCTGCGACGTAAAACATTTCTCATGAGATGAAAATACTTTGAATGTGCATATAAAACGATCTGATGGAAGAACAAAACGAAGTATGAAGAATGATAGTTTAGTAACAAATTTTTGTTGTTTCTCGACGTGTTTTTTTCCAGGGGTTCCCTGAACCGGTGAATACATAGGGCGCCGCCACTGCAACTAGCGATATCAAAATATCAGCGCCAGTTCCTTACATAATGTAGAAATAAGCCTCCGACTGACAAACTGAATACACCGAAAAAAGCATCCTGAAACCAAAGTGAAGGAATAGAAACAACACTGGGGACAGCTCCCAAAAAACATGTTGAAATGTTTGTAATTCTATGGGACTTAACTACTTGGGTATTAGCCCCTAGATTACAAGCTACTTAAACTAAGTCAGAGTAACCTAAGGACAACACACATATCCATGCCCGAGGGAGGATTCGAACCCCCGAAGCGGGAGGCCGTGCGATCCGCAGCGACTAAAATCGTGTAGTGTGAAAGCCTGCACTTGGCCACGTATGCCACTGTGCCGTGACTACATAGGACACGGTGCCTTGTGGTGGCAGTGGCACTGGGCGGCTGCAGCGCGACTCACAACCGTGCCGCCACGGCGGAGCGGCCGAGCGCATTGAGGCGCTATGCTACGATGCGCGAGGCCTTCCCCGTCAGGGGTTCGAATCCCCCTCTCGGGCGTGGATGTTTGTGCCGTCATTAGTATTAGCTAGTTCATAAGTATTAATAGATAATATTCATCTCGGGTATGCAGCCGGATACCGTCGTCAACTAGAGACGATATTTCGGCTGACCAACTAGCTGCCGTCTTCAGGTGAGGGCGCTAATACACTAATTAGCCGGAAACTGAGGCAGAACAACAAACAGCGGCCCCTTTATACAGCGCTGATGACCGACCGCGAGTGCGCGAAACCAAAGTAGGCGCGACAGAACCAGTAGCGTGCCGGTGGAGAAAATCGGAAAAAACGATGGGTCGAAACAAGTCTAGTTAAAAGGAGCAGCAGGTCGAAATGAAGACCGTTGTTGCTTAATGTCAGATAAGATCGGGTTCCAAGTTTTACTTAGAGGAAAGGGCTTTCCTCTAAGTAAAACTAGGAACCCGATCTTATCTGACATTAAGCAACAACGGCCTTCATTTCGACCTGCTGTTTCTTTTAACCAGCCTTATTTCGACCCATAGTTTTCGCCGATTTTCTCCACTGGCGCGCTACTAGTTCTGTTGCGCGTAGGTGGCTTCTACTTTGGTTTCGCGCACGCGCGGTGGGTCGTCAGCGGTGTATAAAGGGGCTGCTGTTTCTTGTTCTGCCTCAGTTTCCGGCGAGTTAGTGTATTAGCGCTCTCACCTGAAGATGGCAGAGAGTTGGTCTGCCGAAATATCGTGTCTATTTGACGACGGGATCCGGCTGCATACCCGAGATGAATATGATCAGTTATTACGCCGGGAAAGTCTACGCAACCACATAGTTCATAAGTTGTTCGTAAGTTTAGGGACTGAGGACCACAAGCTCCACAAACATTTGAACATTTGACAACCATGCCCGTGTTGTGATCATACGTGCAGTTCATCAGTCGACTAAGAGAAATTACCCGTTCTGGTTTTTCCCTGACGGGCGAAATCTTGTAACGTGCATGTGGCCTAAGTAGGTATGTTTCGGTAGCCCAAACGAAATCTGCAGTCGAGCATACGAGGCTTGAGCAAGTCTACGGTTTGACCGAATCTGTTGTGGCTGAACATGGAAGGCTCGACCGGGTCTGGGGCAGTGTTTCACTCGTGTTCAGCGCCTCTTTTCCTCGAATGACTACAGCCAGCTCAGGTTTTTCATTCTAAGTGTGCCTGTCTGGCATCATACAACTATAGCCGGCCGCGGTGGCCGAGGTGACTGAGGCGCTCCAGTCACGGTCAGCACGGCCACTACGGTTGGGGGTTCGAATCCCCCCTCGGGCATGGATATTTGTGCCGTCCTAGTTCGTAAGTAGTTCGTAAGTAGTTTGTAAGTTTAGGGACTGATGACCCCGTAGTTAAGTCCCATAAGCTTAGCAAACATTTGAACATTTGATACAACTATAGTAACGGTATGACTGAAAAACATGTATAGCCTTCACAACAAAGAACATAAAAGTCGGCATCTACAATGCATTTCTGTTTTCTTTAGACAGAAACATGTCTTGGAGACTTACGATTAATAAACTGCACTATATTGTTGTTTTTCCGTTGGAAAAAAAAGAAAAAAACAACAAATCTCACACAAAACTCGATCAGGGACAACGGTAATAATAAAAATAGTATGGCAGTATTTTCAGCAGTTGCAGTTATCCTGCGTGATTGATTTGTGCTAAAGGAGTATCTATTTTTATAGGATATGCAAGGAATTAAATCTGTGCCCTGGTTCTCATAAATGAGAAAATTATAATTACTTCCAATTAAGATTGTTCTTCTCGTTATCATTCCGCTATATCTATAGGCAAATTTTTATCCGTCTGTGACAAATACGTGCAAGTTATGCAGGTACAGGATACAATTCTTTAAGTAATCACTTTCTAATTAGGTCATATAGTAACCAAACTCAAGTTATTTGTATAATATTTCATTAACATAATCTCTTCATGATTTCCACATCACATTCGTATTACTTCTTTCTCTCTTTTGTTTATTACCACAAGACCTGCCAGTGCAGTCATGGCCACGTAAAAAGAAAGATAGTTTCGTGTAATGAAGAATAACGGATTCTCCACAGTAGATTAAATACACCTACATAGTTTAAAGACCCCCGGAGATGACGATAGTGATAGTGATGATATCTTGGCCGCGGCGGAGTGTTCAAATCATATGTTCGAATGTTTTTAAATCTATCGGACCAAACTGCGTGGTCATTAGTCCGTAGCTTACAAACTACTTAAACTAAGGTAAACTAACCTAAGGACAACACACACACACACACACACACACACACACACACACACACACACCCATGCCTCAGGGAGGACTCGAACCTCCGACGGCGAGCAACGGCGCGCTCGGCAGCGAGACGCCTTAGACCGCTCGGCTAATCCACCGCGGTTGCGGCGGAGTGGCCGACCGCATAGAGGAGCTAGGCTCTGATGCGCGAGGCTGTTTCCCCTTGGGGATTCGAATTCTCCCTCGGGCATGGATGTTTGTACGGTCTTTAGTATATGTTAGTTCATACGTAGATTGTAAGTTTAGGGACTGATGACCCCGCAGTTAAGTCCCTTTAGCTTAACAAACATTTGCAGTGGTGGAAGAGACACGATAAACGCCTCCCCGGACTGGCTGCAGTTGCAACACGCATTTGCTGTGTGCAGGCATGAAGCGTGCTTAGTGAACGGTGTTCCAGTAAAATAAGCTTGCAGTTGCCAAATCGCCGCAGCCAATTAAATATTTAGAGATCCGCTGCTGATTCACAATAAACACAAATGCTCTCATGTTATGAACAAGATAAAACTATTTGAGGTTACTCCTAGAAATATATAATTCCAGCTGAAATCCGTTGCTCAGGTACTTCCTTGTTCCATTCTTGAGTTCGACCATCGATAGTTCCCTTTTCTCTTCTACCTTGTCTTTCCGCATTCGGAAGGATGGTTCAAATTCACCTCTGGCCATCCAGATTTAGGTATCCGTGATTTCCCTAAATCACTCCAGGCAAATGCCGGGATGGTTCCTTTCGAAGAGCACGGCCTATTTCCTTCCACATCCTTACCCAAACATTCCGAGCGCAAGCTTCGGTCTCTAATGACCACGCTGTCGATGGGACGTTAAACTCCAAGCTTCCTTCCTTCCCGTGTCTATCCGTGGTCCTCACCTCGCCCCTCCCCCCAATCTCTCTCTGTGTTCATCTTCTCTCATTCTGTTCTCATCCTCTCTCTCTCTCTCTCTCTCTCTCTCTCTCTCTCTCTCTCTTGCCGATCTCCCCATCACCTTTCCTGCATAATCACCTGCTCTTCTCCCTGTCGAACTCTGCCTCCCCACTACGTTGCTTCCTCCATCTGTAAAAATTGTTTCATGGTTATCAATGAAGTGGTGACTAACTTTATTGCTAGTTACCCGCCGCCAGGCACCGTATGAAATCATAGCTAGTACCTATCGTTTTGAAGGTCAAATGTGAAAATTTTCATACAGATCAGAATAAAATCGAAGATTTTGTCGAAGTTCGTAGATAAAGTACCCGTCGCCACGCACCATAAGTTGATGCCGTCCGCAAAATATATTACAAACAGATTTAGGCACAAATAAGGAATAAATTTAATCGTCATAATAAAATGTTCAAATGTTTTTGAAGATCAAGGGACTTAACTACGGGGTCATCAGTCCCTAAACTTACAAACTACTTATGAACTACCTACAACTAAGGACGGCACAAATATCCATGCCCGAGGGGGGATTCGAACCTCCGACCGTAGTGGCCGTGCAGACCGTGACTGAAGCGCCTCAGTCTCCTCGGCCACCGCGGACGGCCGTCATAATACTGCAATTTCTCACGGATTCAGAGTTCGTGACGTCATACCTCCTGTAGTATATGCCGTACAGTGATATGTAAATGATCGAATGGCATTGTTGGCTGGGAGATCTCGTACGGGACTGTTCTGGGCCGGCCGCGGTGGCCAAGCGTTCTGCGGCGCACTGCACGGCCACTACGGTCGGTGATTCGAATCCCCCCTCGGGCATGGATATTTGTGCCGTCCTTAGTATTAGCTAGTTCGTAAGTAGTTTGTATGTTTAGGGGCTGATGACCCCATTGTTAAGTCCCATAAGCTCTACAAACATTTTAATTTGATTTCGAGACTGTTCGGCCGCCTTAGTGCAAGACTGTTTACTTGACGCCGTTTGGACGATGATGATGATTGCGACAACACGCAACACCCAGTCCCTTGCTGGGAATCGAACTCGGCTCCCCTGCATCGACGGTCAGAGACTCTGCCACTGAGCTGCGGAAGGGGAGAGTGAGATAATTATGACCACACCCTTCGCGAAAGTGCAAACAAAATGATGACAAAATTTCTTCGCAATCGGATGAAATGGACGGCAGCACATAAAACGGTCATTGTTTTACATATTCTATTATTTGTAATTTGTTTTAAATAAGTATTTTTAGGTTACACAAATAGTACTCATTACATGTTAGCGTCATTGCAGAATACATCTTCTGTCGGGAAATGAGTCTTATTTTCTTTTTGTGGCTGTACATAAAAATATTAGTTTAACGAGCTGTATGACGTTAATTGTGTCATAAAAGTAGATTCAGTAACATTAATTTTTTGTTAAAAGAGTGCAACAATAGTAATTACATTAGTAGAGCTGCTTGGACAAGGAATGTCGATTTACATAAAACGGACCAATACTAGTATGTTCCAATATGTAAGTAAATGTAGAATAATGAAGTGTACAATACTATGTTATTATTAACCGTTATTTGAGTTTATTATTCCCTATTCTAATCAATAACTGACGTAGACCACTAACATATTGCTCCCTTGTAATACGCAGCATGGTGTTTACAAACTTATGGGGGGCAGTATATACAGGGAGTTACAAAAAAGGTACGGCCAAACTTCCAGGAAACATTTCTCACACACAAAGAAAGAAAATATGTTATGTGGACATGTGTCCGGAAACGCTTGATTTCCATGTTAGACCTCATTTTAGTATTTCCCTTTAAATGGAAATTGAAATAAAATTGTAAATTTTCACAATCAACATGTGTGGGCTGACGAGAATCCGCACGCAATTGTGCAATCACGTCATCAACACAGATTTTCTGTGAACGTTTGGGCACGAATTGTTGGTGATGTCTTGATTGCGCCTAATGTTCTTCCACCTACGCTCACTGGAGCACGTCATCATGATTTCATACGGGATACTCTACCTGTGTTGCTAGAACGTGTGCCTTTACAAGTACGACACAACATGTGGTTCATACACGATGGAGCTCCTGCACATTTCAGTCGACGTGTTCGTACGCTTCTCAACAATGGTTTGGTAGAGGCGGACCAATTCCATGGCCCACGCTCTCATGACCTCAACCCTCTTGACTTTCATTTATGGGGACATTTGAAAGCTCTTGTCTACGCAACCCCGGTACCGAATGTAGAGACTCTTCGTGCTCGTATGTGGACGGCTGTGATACAATATGCCATTCTCCAGGGCTGCATCAGCGCCTCAGGGATTCCATGCGATGGAGGGTGGTTACATATATCCTCGCTAACGGAGGACATTTTGAATATTTCCTGTAACAAAGTGTTTGAAGTGACGCTGGTACGTTCTGTTGCTGTATGTTTCCGTTCCATGATTAATGTGATTTGAAGAGAAGTAATAAAATGAGGTCTAACATGGAAATTAAGCGTTTCCGGACACATGTCCACGTAACATATTTTCTTTATTTGTGTGTGGGGAATGTTTCCTGAAAGTTTGGCCGTACCTTTTTGTAACAACCTGTATAATAGGTCACCACCTATGAAAAGTATTGGACGCCGCTTAAACTCTGCTGACAGAACAGGCGAAAGATCTGCATACAGCTTCGGCAATACAGTAAGGCTACAAATGTAAAGATATGGGAATACGAAGAGAGAAAGAAAGGAAACCTCATTGACTGAACTGCTGATGTCATCGGTCCCTAGACTTAAGAAACCACGTGAACTGACTTGTGATTGGAACATTACACACACCCATGCCCGAGGGATTAGTGGAGCTGCCGTGTCATCCATAATATGGCGCCCCAGACCGTACGGCTATTTCCGCACCGCACGACTTGTCACTACAGACACAAAGAAACACCATTCCTCTGCTACGTGTATTTTTTTTTTTTAAGAGAGTAATACAGGCACACACACGTAGCATTTTATATAGGTCGATAAATTTCAACCACCGTTTCTTCCACTTCATTATAGCTACCGACGTCGAACAGCTGTGGTGCACAACGCGGAAGTACAATTTACACAGACACTACGCGTCTGACATGTTAGTTTTTGTATAGTTTGCACATCTTTAGGGCGCAATCTGCTTTAATAGAAAAATGATGCCAAAGATCGCTTACTTGCATTTTTTTTATGTATATATTTTTGCACAACCAGTTTCAGCAGTCTAGCTGCCATCATCAGGTGTTCTACAAATATACAAGGAAGAATGTAACAACTGCATACAAATTTTTTAGAAAAAGTCTTATTTGCCTATTTGCTTGTTCCATCTTATATTTTAAAATACTAATACGTCCAGTATGCTAGGAGACGTTTTCAAATTAACTAATATTCTCCAGAGACGCTGTTTAAGAGGCTCTGTGTGATAGTTACCGTATTAGTCACTAGATGGAAGTACAGAGTTAATATAGCTGCTTGTCATTAGATGGCTTTCAAAAGCTCTGTAGTTATTGGTACAACAACGATCAATCCTCTAACTTAGACTGATCGTTTCCATTTTTATTTAACTTTTGGCACGTATTACAGTTTACCACAGGATAGCGCTACAATAAAATTATCATAAACTAGATTTTACAAAAAGTAAGTTATTCTTGCATACTGTTCAAATTTGGCCGTAAATATTTACACAAAATCTGTAAGGGATGTATTTAAAAAGACATAATTACTATCGCAATTTCCCCATCACTCTTCATCTCAAAGTTACACAAGCCACACTGCTATTACGCTTTATTAATTAATAACTACATATATTGTTTATCCTTCAAGATTTTACTTAAAGGCAGTACAACTTAAGTGAATGGTACCATTTTAAGCAATGGTGGCATTATAGGTCTATATACAGCAGTACAAAAGTAGTAGTAGTACTCAAGACCACACTAAGAGTCTCACTCATTGGTAATAGTTAAATAGTTACACAAACTTTTTGCAAAGTGTTAACTGTTGATTTTAGTCATTCCGTCGCAAATGGTAACGAAGAAGTAGCGGATACATCAGAACAACTGTGCATCTATTTTCTGATATTCCATCAGCGTAAATAATAATAATAAAATAAATGCATATTAAAAAACATAAAAATCGCCCTGAGAAGGTATCAGATAAATCGTTGAACTACAAAGACACTGTAATTAAGGCTTCCTCGTTTAATAACGTGGTAAAGGAACGTAAGAAGGCTAGCGCTAAAGAGGTTCCTGACACAAGTGATCCGCCGAGCGGTCTAAAGCACCACGCTGCGCTGTTGCTCGCCGTGGAGATTCGAGTCCTCCCTGGGGCATGGGTGTGTGTGTGTGTGTGTGTGTGTGTGTGTGTGTGTGTGTGTGTGTGTGTGTGTTTGTCCATAGGTTAGTTTACCTAGGTTTAAATAGTTTGTAAGCTAGGGACTGATGACCACGCAGTTTGGTCCGATAGATTTACAAACATTTGAACATTTGAACAAGTGATCCCCGACGAAGCAACACATCAGCCACAGGTTGCACGTGTTTTCTGTCTGGTGAAAATCGTGTGGGAAACACGATATTGTGTACATTTTCTCAGGTACTTTCATGATAAATGTGGTGGAGGGTTGTTCAAATGTTTGTTAAGCTTATGGGACTTAACTACGGGGTCATCAGTCCCTGAACTTACAAACTACTTATGAACTACTTACGAACTAGGACGGCACAAATATCCATGCCCGGAGGGGGATTCGAACCCCCGACCGTAGTGGCCGTGCTGACCGTGACTGGAGCGCCTCAGTCACCTCGGCCACCGCGGCCGGCTGGTGGAGGGCATTTAAAAAAACACGGACCGTCCAATGTCCCAAATAGCATCAAATTTGTGATATTTTAGTTAAGCAATGAGAATTACGTTTGAAAGATAACTGCTTATTTTGTATGTAAAATATGCGACGTTAAATGGGCCATGTGTTCCAAATAACGCCAGCGTCTATTCATAGTGTCGGAACCTCCATAAATAATTGTTAAAAACATCTTTAAGTTTCTACGTTAAAAAGATATTAAAGAGCCATTGTCATCAAAGTTGTGGTCCAGTATCATTTAATAACGAAACTGCAACAAGTATGTACTAAGGTGGCTTGATTTAGTCTCCTTTCCTTATAGCAAAAGGCACAATGCGTAAAAGTGGGCGTCCTTGGTGACTTCAAAGTGGATAACACTATCAGCTCTCACAAAAACTGGATTTGAATAAGCAGTACGAATAATAATGATGGAGAAAACCTTCCAAGCTATAGCACCATGTCAGTAACAAAAATCGATCTCAACAAGTGAATAACGATCTGTCGCCGAATTCAAGTAAATGAAACTATACTTATTTTACAAATATTGCAAATGGTATCATTAATTTAATAAATAATCGTATTTAAATATGTCAAAATACCGCTATCAGTGAATGTAAAAGTTTGTTGACTGGAGTACTTGCGTGGCAGCTGATTTAGTCTGATAGCAGTTTTCAAAATAGCCTCTGATGCAAAGTAAAAAATCCGCAATATACTTTATTAATTGCACTCACTTTGAGACCGCTATTTCCATTGGGAGAAAGGAACGCCCTCAATACGGCCCCTCTGCACTCCAGGTACACACGTATTTCAAGTCTTTAATGTTTTACGACGTCCGGCTGGCGCACAAAATGGCCGAAGCACCTCATCACGGCCCAGAAGTAATCGCCTTTCTTTATCCAACGTTCAGAATTTACTGACCGTTACCTCTATCCACATCGCCATAGGGGAGCCATTTACAACGTCATAACTGCAGTGCAGCTACTGTTTACCACCAACCGTTACTCATCGGGGCACTTCGAAGCCGTTGTTCTGTTAACGGCACACTTCACTATAGTTGTGTAAAGTGTGAAAAATTTATCTAGTAGTTGCCCATAACCAATTTTCTAAAAGCATGTTATTAAATCGTATTTGTCGCCATTTGCCAAGTGCGTGAACCGTCGCTGAAGTTCAGCAAGGAAATTGTAACGGTACACTTATATAATTTATTTGTTATTGTTATTATTAGATCTATATCGACATCCATACTCCCCAAGCCACCCTACGGTGTGTGGCGAAGGGTACCTTGAGTACCACTATTGGTTCTCCCTCCTATTCCAATCACGTATTGTTCGCGGAAAGAAAGACGGTATGCCTCTCTGTGCGCTCTAATCTCTCTGATTTTATCTTCATGATCTCTTCGCGAGATATACGTAGGAGCAAACAATAAACTGCTAGACTCCTCGGTAAAGGTATGTACTCGAAACTTCGACAAACCCCCATACCGAGCGACAGATCGTCTCTCCTGCAGAGTCTTCCACTCGAGTTTGTCGATCATCTCCATAACGCTATCTCGATTACCAAATGATCCCGTAACGAAGCGTGCTCTCTCCGTTGGATCTTTTCTACTTCCTCTATCAACCCCACCTGGTACGGATCCCACACCGGTGAGCAGTATTCAAGCTGTGGACGAACAAGTGTACTGTAACCTACTTCCTTTGTATTATCGTTGTTGTTAAAGTACAACGGTTTTGGGTGTCTTACATCTGTGTTATTGCTATTATTATTGATGTTGTTACACACAGAAAGTGGACACACAGCTGCACGAGACCATGCGCATAAAAAAGGTAATAAAAAATGCTTAAAATATTGATTGTCAAGTGTAGACAACATTTACTAAACTGACATGTTCCACATCATTACGAAATGTCTTATATATGATATATGGAACAAGTAGTAATGTAATCTAATCTAACCAGCGGAACCATCCGATCTAATCCCACTTACTGGCTGCCGGTACAGAGTCACATCCCACCACCAGATGCCAGAAGGAAGTGCGCCCTCATGCGTGAATATCAAAAGATCCTGGGTAACCCTCAGCTACCACTGCTAAATTATGTAGCCCACGGAGAGGGCTGAGATCGAGACATCCTCCCATTGTTACAGCCAAGTACCTATCGGAAAGCACGTGCGACGTCCTCCAGTCACGGACTCAAAGAAACTGCACTGCACAGTGCCGATGCCTGCCCTGCATCGAGGAGAAGCCACCAGCTGCCATCAGCCCCGCGCCATGTGGACAACCGAATTCCCACCGGACATGCAAAACGTGCAGACGCTCTCCACAAATGGGGAAAAATACCCTCCCAAGTATGTGACTGCGACGAAGAGAGGCAAACTGTGCAACATACTGTGAAGAAGTGCAGAAAACGCTCATATGGTGGAGCATTCAGTGACTTTCTATTCGGGACTAGTCATTCTGTAAAATATATAAAATATCTGGACGTTTGCTTATAAATCAAATAGCTTAAACCTGCAGCTCCGCTCGCTTGTTGGTTGATTATGATAGACAAGCTATCATTCAGAGATCAAATTACACGTAAAATGCACTCATTTCGAAGAATCCAATCACGAAATTCAACAATAATGATTGTAATAATATCACTGATCGATCACTTGATGTAATGCGCGAAATATCAAATCGATTTTTTATAAGTGATGTATTAAAACAAATATCTATTTTACTGCTTTATTTATTTATTATTATATTTCCTTATTCGTACGCTTATCCTTACAGAGAACGAGCTGAAGACATTGTAGCACGCATAGACCAAAGATACGACCTATGGCATCACGTTTCGCTGAATGTAGCCTACTTGCTATAGAGTCGCAAACGTCATCGCTGGCCTTCAGTCCGATTTTTTAAAATAATTTGAAGATTTTCAACCACCATATCTTCCACCCCCTTATAGCTATCGGCATGGAACTGCTATGGTATACAACGGGAGACTTCGGTTCAGTCACGGTCTGCACGGCCACTGCGGTCGGGGGTTCGAATCCCCCCTCGGGCATGGATATTTGTGCCGTCCGTAGTTGTAGCTAGTTCATAAGTAGTTTGTAAGTTTAGGGACAGCAATTACACACACCATTTGCTTGCGTTCTGTAGTTTTCGCTGTAGAGCGAAATATTGACACACACACACGTAGAATTTTATATACCCGACAACTTTCCATCCCAATATACTCCACCCTTTCATCATTATCTACCCTCAAGCAACAATGCAACCAATAAAACCATTTTCAAAGAGTAAATATAATTTTTAACGAGTAATTATTGTTCCGCATTTCGCGTTATATTCTTCAAATTACTAAATATCTATCAAATCGCTATAAAACCGTGCCTAAAACCTGCCTCAGGTATAAATTAGTAACTGTACAAATATTTAAGTCTCTGCGTCTTGTCGTTCGGACGTGATAAGCGTACACCGAAAAGACATTCACAGCTATCCGATCGCCATAAAACCGTGCCTAAAGCCTTCCCCGCGTAGACATTAGTAACTGTACAAATTTTTATGTCTTGTGGTTCAGACGTGATAAGCGTACACCGAACAGACATTCACATTTATACATATAGATAATGTCGAAAATTGTTATATAACCTAATGGTAAACATTTGTAATTTGTAATCTATTACACATGTGATATCGTTATTTTTCAAACTTCCATACGCTAAATAAATAAATTGATGTTGTTAAAGCACAACAGTTCACACTGAACCAATTTAGTATTGCCTACGATTATCTTCCTCGAAGTTGTTTCTAACTCGAAATGTGGGATACCAACAAGTCCCATTTCTTGTAACAACGTTTCACATTTAAACTTAGCATCTGATACACGAAATACTCCTGTTCTACTTACCTTCTTCATATATATTGTGTCCGTGTGTTTGTGGATGTGTGTGTTTGTATTGCCTACAAATCTACAGTTTTGTACCAACACTGATGAAATTTTTCAAACCAAGGGTAAAGCAGTGGCGCAGCTAACGGGGCAGGAGAGCCCTCCCCTCAGCACCTCCCAAAGATTTTTTTAATTTAATTTTTTTCATTTTTTATTGTATTAAAGAGGTCGGCACCGAAAATTTGGAATAGTACACATATAATAAATCACAACGTTAGTATAATGTGTCATTGTAAAATGTAAACTTTCACGTCCGGAATGGTCAAAATTACTAAAAATTTACGGGCTATTATGCCGTGGTCTAGTGGATTTATTGTCGAAACCCAACGTTTCGTCCCCGACTGCGGAGGACATTCTCAAGGGAGATCGTGGCACTTTTGAAAGTCCAATACACACACTGGCTCGCTACTGACTGAAGCCAAACTCCGTTTATGAGGGCTCGCGCGCAGAAGTGTGACGTCAGATGGTTTTGAGATGCGCGCGCAATTCGTCGTTGTCGATTGCCGCCGTCCGTTAATATCGCCCCATGGTGGAAGACTGTTACATTTCTTCTTCAAAACCGGAACCCGGATTTCATTTAGTTTTACGCCCTCCTCCATCCTATTGAAATTTCTACAGCCTCTCTATACAGTCTTTCGTAGTATCCAGTTGTGGCTGCTAAAATCTGAGTCTTATCAAATTGAATAAGGTGGTCCCCTGGTTGAAAAACATGTTCAGCAACAGCTGATCTGTCAATCTCCCCCCTTCTACAGTTCTCCTTACGTTCATCTAGTTTTTTGACTGTTATTTTTGTGGTACCCACGTATACGTCTCCACAGCTACACGGAGTCCTATAAATTCCTGCTTTGTGTCAAGCATAATTGAACGTGACAATGGATCGCCAATGTGATGCCGCCACTGAGAACATGTGCTGCTGTTGCTGTGAGCGGTTTGAATGCCGCCGCGATCAGCTTTGATGCTGCCGCTATTGTTACTGCTATGCTATAGTTACGAGCCAATTGTTCATGTGCGGCCTCCCGCTGCTTAGCAGGTCAGCGGCGCCACCGAATGGAATCTAATGAACAACAATAGCAATTGCGTAACTAGGACTTGGCTTTGGGTGGGGATAGGTCTGATTGACGAGCAAAATTTTAGTCAGTTTCCAGACAGACTACCATCTTCCACTCCCGTTGAAGAAACTAATTCACCCCCATCCAATGAAAGATTATGGTAAAACACTCCAAGTTTTCAATCTTTACCTTTACCAGATTGCTGTTATACGATTTTCTTTTTCTTTTCTTTTTTTTCTTTTTTTTCGGGTTCTGGGGGGAGGGTTCTATCCCCCTCCGCCCAATAGTTACGCCACTGAACAATAGTGTTATTTTAGTTCAATTTTTACACATAGTCTCATGTTAATTGAACTGTAAAGATATTTCTCTTTGGCTAGTAACATAGAAGCTGCTTAATTATTTTACGAGCTGATTATATACACTCCATTTTCCCCATGTTGCTCCTCTTCCATTTTCAAATTAATGCGAGCCTACTCATTTTATTTCTTGTGCAATTGTTTTCGTAGTATAATTGGTTGAATTATAAAAAAATGTAAAAATAACTCATGGATTCATAAAAACAATAGGTCTTTTTTTTTGTCCCCTCCCCCCCCCCCCCCCAAACGAAATCCTGGCTGCGCCACTGCACTGGAGCAAGCACAATGAAATTGCTTGAAAAACAATATCGCACATCTCCCTCTAAATCACTAGACCAATAGCAACCATATTTGGTGCGCATGTTCCTTACCGTGGGGTAATAAATGCTGTACAGGTAAGAATAACCACAACCTGTAGTTAGGAATAGATTACGCCTATGGTGGGCGTTGGAAGGTACTTTACTTACGGAGCTAGCAAAATCTACAATTCTGTTTCGATCTCGATGAAATATTACACACTTAACTTTTAAGGCAAGGCGTAGGTCAGGGCCTATATAAAATTTCGAGTGGAGCATTCTGGAGGACTTGGACGAAATTAATAGTTTTGCTAGATCATTATGAAATTTTACACACATGACCTCCTAAGCAAATGGAAGGCCACTGTACACAAGATAAATAATTTAAAAATTAAAAAAAAATCGACAAGCCCTCACACCGACGTCATCTCAGACGCCGTCGCAATCGGTTCCACTGCGCGGCCGCGGCGCGGGGCGCGGACCGCGGAGGGGTCGCTCCGCGGGCGGAGGATATTTAAATGGCCCGCTACCGGGCTAGAATCCAGTTCCCTTCGAGCAGCCGTAGCGTGCGGATCTCTGTGCCGGCGCGTTCCCAGGAGCTTAGTCCGTCAGTTCACCTAATGATGGCGACATGATGATCGCCGAAATATTGTGCCCGTTGGACACTATAGACCGGCAGTACACCCGTGGATATTTTGATTAAAAAAAATTTAAAAAAAAGTCGTTTGCAACATGACGGATGGGAATGTAATTATAGTAGGATTACCAGACGTCCTCTTTTACCCGGACATGTCCTCTTTTTTGGACCCTAAAAATGGTCCAGGCGGATTTTCTGCAAAATGGGGAAATGTCCTCTTTATTTTTTTTTTTTAAGTTGTACAACTGCTTCAATTTGAAAGTGCAAAAATACAATCTTTTGAACTCTCATAAATGATAACTCTATAGAACTTATCTTCCAACACTCATTTTTTTTCTTCTAGATGATCATCTTTTGATGTCGCCCGTCCATCAAGCTCAACGTAACGATTTCAGAGAATTTGAAATAATTAGAGTTGTAATTAGCGTGTAATACAAATTGCGAGGCGGCCAGATAAAGGAATTACATATGCAAATATACAAGATAACTCAGCTTCTAATAATTTCAAATTATAATTCTTATCAGTAGCAGAGAGGGGGGACGAAGGGGCGGACCGCTCTGGGCCTCGCTCCTTGGGCGGTTCCCAAATATGTCGAAAGCTTTTTTGAGTGCACTTTGGCTCTCATTTTGGGGCGTCGAAATCTCGAAAGAATTTATTTATTTATTTATTTATTTTTTTTTTATTTTTTTTTATTTTTTTTTTTTTTTTACTGTTCCGTGCTCCCGTCCAAGGGGGCTCCAAATCTCCAAACTTACTTTCATTTATAGTGATACACGCATTTCCAAGTGAACGGGGGGGCCTCATTTTATTTTGCCGCCGCACCGGACCTCAGACAGCCTTAGTCCACCACTGATCCTTACGGTCATTTGTGTAACTCTGAAAGTGTCCTCTTTTTTTAGCACTGACATATGGGGTAACCCTAATTTATGGACTTCGAAAACATCCACGGTTTTGCTCCAATCTCCAATCTTGATGAAGTTTAGCATACTTGACCTTCAATACTAGAGTAAGGCCGTGTTTATATTCCGCGGTAGCACCGCGGCGGTGGAATCTCGGCGGTTTGGCAGTGCGCGGTTTCTCATAAGGCGGCGTGGGAGCCGTTTATAGACGCGGTTGCGGTAACGGCCCCTCCGCTCGTCCGCCGCGGAGTCAAAACACCAGCGGCTGCACTTCCAGACCGCCGCGGTTGTGCGGCGTCTCTTTACACGCCGGCTAATGGCGCTGTTCGTGCGCGTGGCTGCAGTGCCGACAACTATGCTGCCCTGCCAGATGTAGCACAGCTGCTCCGGTAGTGAGTGCACACTAGGGATGGGAAAAACCGACCGGTTAAAACCGATACCGGTATTTTAGTTTTGAATAACCGGTTTTTTCGGTATTTATTTGGTGTCGGTTGTAACCGGTTTCTTTTAGTTATTGCTCAGAACCGGGGAAAAAACCGGTACGACTACTTCCTGTAGTAGTCGTTCAAAATGTGTTTTTGTAAATAATTTTTAAAAATTAGAACTAGTAGACTCTAATATTCAGGGCTATTCTTAAAATTTTCACTGCTGTGAAATATTAGGTCATCGCATAAACTAAGAAAAGCGATCAGTGATAATTTAAGAACAATCCCGGCAGTCAGAAACGCGCAACAAGCGCGTGGCATAAGAACTTGAGGACTGTGCAGCTACTGAGGCATCGATGCACCTGTTGCCGTGTGGCGTGGCCTATTAGACGACGCGCGTGCACCGACAGTGTACGATACTTGCCTCCGTCTGGTCATGCGGCAGTTCCTTGCTGTCGTCGCCAGACATCGGTTGTGTCTGCACCATCCCGAGTGTGGAAGTACTTCACGAAGTATGGTAGCTGTTAGGTACAATGCTCCTGCTTTATAAAGCTGAAAACTGGTGGAGGTACTACAAACATGCTGTGTCATTTAAGGAGAAAGCATCCAAAATGTTTCTTGGAAGAGAAGGTAAATTCGATTCACATACCTATTATGTAAGTGATGTACTCTAAGCTTTGAATACTAACTTTTAATCTATTATCACATTGTTATGCTAACAAGTTTTATTAATGTGATTCCTTGAAAGGGAGGGGCGTTTTTAATAACCAATAACCAATATGGTTTAAGGTAACATAGATCATGTGGTGCCTCGCGACGTAGCCGTGCGGTCTGAGGCTCCATTTCACGGACTGCGCGGCTGCTCCAGTCGGAGGTTGGAGTCCTCCCTCCTCCCTCGGTCATATACCTTCTCCTTAACGTAAGTTAGTTTAAGTTAGATTAAGTAGTTTGTAAGTCTAGGGACCGATGACCTAAGCAGTTAGGTCTCATAAGCACTCACACCCTTTTGAAAATTCTTTGATCATGTGGTACACACCTTTCCTAGTTCAATTTGAGTAAATTTACACTGACAACAATCATACTGTTAGTCGGAACTGTGATATTATTTTTCGAAGTACTTCTGCAGCACTGATTGAAGTTCATTTACTGACTGTAACTTGTATATATAGACGAGATATTCGTATGCGTTGGCTCACAAGTCCAACTTACGGAGTGGTTGGATCGATATTCGCAACTGGCAGATGGAAATACTAGGCCAGTAAATATGTATGCTTCGTATATCGTCTTCTATGCCTCCTGTCTAGGCTTACACACACTCAAGAAGGCGTAGTATCGGGAGGGGTTCTTGTAAAATATGGAAAGACTAGTGATTTGTTGTATAACGTAAATTTACCTAAATTTTAACTAAATTTCGTAAGTTTCGGTTTCGGCCGAAACTAGAAGAAGCCAAAATTCGATTACGGTTTCTGTTTCGGCCATAAAATATGTTTCGTTCGAAAACTACTGGAAATAATAGCAATAAAAACCGAAAACCGGTTATTTAAAAAACCGGTTATCTTGAGCAATTTTTACGGCGCGGTTAAACTGCAGATGAAAAGAACCGGTATAACCGAAAACCGGTTGTTTCAGCGATAACCGCCATCCCTAGTGCACACTGCTACTGCGAGGGCTGATTATTTCAAAGGGCAAAATAATTAAATATTTTTGCAGACATAAAATGTATCCCAAGTTGTTGTTTCATATAATGACCTAAATTAGGGGTCATAAATATTATTACACCCATCTGGCTGACAGTACTAGCTTCAAGAACTAGCTGAATGCATAGACAAAGTTTTAATAGCGTGTGGGCCGCACAAATATGCACTATAGTTTTTGAAGCTTTCTGTCTATACCAGCCGAAGAGTAGTTATTGTCTAATAATTTTAGAGGTATGTTGACCATGCTATTAAATTATCTTATTGAAAATTACCTTAAACATTTTACATCACAATTTTAAGTTAAAATTACAATTTTGTAAATGTTTTGTATTTAAGTCCTGCAGAAACGAGCATTGAATGAAAAAGCGCTGGTACAATTTGGACAACGAAAATGTTTGTATAGCTTATGGGACTAAACTAAGGGGTCATCAGTCCATAATCTTACAAACTAGCTAATACTAAGGACGGCCGGCCGGCAATTAGGACAATGAAATCTACGATGAGCTAGTTTGCGTTTTTCACGCTAACTTAGGATAACAGATAATTTGCTCATGGCAGGGAGCGATCTTATATTTTAGTAAATCAGGAATTGCCAAGATCGCCTTGTTCTTATGTTTTTATTTACAATAGCCGAATGGTTTCGATGTCCATTGACATCACCTTCTGGTCTCTGCACAAATATACAACATTACTGCGTATTGTAGTGAGTTGGGTACTATTGGTGGGTCGTCAACTCGCTACAATATGCAATAATATTGTAACTTTGTGCAGAGACCAGAAGATGATGTCAATGAACATCGAAACCGGTCGTCTATTGTAAATAAAGATATAAAAAACCGCGATGTTCGCATTTCCTGATTTATTAGGGTAACAGCTTACTTGTTAATAAGATATATTCTTAAATTTTCGATGTAATTGTTCATTTACAGTTACGTGAGCATTGCAGATTTACATGTAAATCCTGTAATAATTTATTCAGAATATTAAGGGAAAAACAATTTAGACCCTTCAAAATGCCTCAGCGGGCGCAATTTGCCTACCCCCTAGCCAGAATAATTCTTACTGTCTTACCTGAGAGTAAAAGATAGCATCTCCTCTGTAGAAAAGCACAGACCCTGAAATAATTCTTGGTTCACAGATATACAACTACGAACTTTCAGCGACAGCTCATCAAAGGATTTGGTTGACATTCGATGAAAATTAAAGAATTTATCATTATCCTCCATCAATTTTCCGTATAATTTCGGAACACACCATCAATGTGTCTAGAGCTGTTGATAGGGTGCGCGTTCCATCACCTCGTTTTACGTTTCTTCGCTCTTCCAACAAGGTAAACGTAGTACAGCACTGCAGGTTCCATCGCGGAAGGCGAGCTCTCGGTGACTGACAAAGCAGGTGGCACCACTGTTTACCCCCACCAGGCAGGAACAGGGCCCCGCGTGCTGTTAAAGTTGGAGCGGTGCCTCCGCCAAATCGCAGCGGTTGCCCCGCCGCGGAGGCACCGCTTGTCTATAAACGCAGCCTAAGCTCATATGTTGCGCGGAATGGCCGCGTGGTCTTTGGCGTCATAGTGCAGACTGGTCGGTCGTCCCCGCTGGAGGTTCAAGTCTCCGTCGGGCATTGCTGTGTGTGTGTTTTGTTCTTAGTGCAAGTTAGTGTAAGTAGTTTCTAATTATAGGGGCTGATGACCATAGCAGTTTTGTCCAATACATCTACATCTACATGGGATACTCTGCAAATCACATTTAAGTGCCTGGCAGAGGATTCATCGAACCATCTTTATAATATTTATCTCCCACTCCATTCTCCAATAGCGCGCGGCAAGACATTCAAGAACACCTGAATGTCTCCGTTCGAGCTCTGAATTCTTGTATTTTTTTGTGATGATCATTTCTACCTCTGTAAGTGGGAGCCAACAATATATTTTCGCATTCGGAGGAGAACGTTGGCGATTGTTAACAAACATTTGAACATTTTGAGATATGTCACTTTCTACATAAATTACGTATGGCACGTGGTGGAGGGTACTTTACTCACGGATTTGCCAAAATCTACAGTTTCATTCTGATAGTGCATGAGAGATGGTATAAAATGTTCAAATCTAAAGGACTTTACTGAGACGGTTAAGGTCCCCAGGCTTACAAACTAAGGGCAACACACACACAGACTCACACCCATTCCCGAAGAAGGACTTGAACGTGACAGATCTTGAGAATATGCTGGCCAGGGCAGCATTTTCCGCATCTATAAAGGTCCGTACAGGACCTGCAACATGCTGTCGGTCAGTGTCCTGCTAAAATGTAGGGTTTCACAGGGATCGAATGAAGAGTAGAAACACGGGTCGTAACACGTCTGAAATGTAACGGCCAATGTCCAAAGTGCCGTCGATGCTAACAAGAGGTGACCGAGACGTGTAACCAATGGCACCCCATACCATCACGCCGGGTAATACGCCAGTAAGGCGTACAGGCTTCCAATGTGCGTTCATCGCGATGTCGCCAAACACGGATAAGGCCATCAGGATGCTGTAAACTAAACCTGGATTCATCCGAAAAAATGACGTTTTGTCATTCGTGCATCCAGGTTCGTCGTTGCGTACACCATCGCAGGCGCTCCTGTCTGTGATGCAGCGTCAAGGGTAACCGCAGCCATGGTCTCCGAGCTGATAGTCCATGCTGCTGCAAACGTCGTCGAACTGTTCGTGCAGATGGTTGCTCTTTTGCGAACGTCCCCATCTTTTGACTTAGGGATCGAGACGTGGTTGCACGTGCGGATAAGACGCCTGTCATCTCGACTGCTAAGTGATACGAGGCCGTTGTGATCCACCACCGCATTCCGTATTGCCCTCCTGAACCCACCGATTCCATATTCTGCTAACAGTCATTCGATCTAGACCAACGCGAGCAGCAATGTCGCGATACGATAAACCGCAATGCGATAGGCTACAATCATATCACAGCATCTGCTTCCTGTCGGTTAAATTTCGCGTCTGTAGCACGTTATCTTCGTGGTGTAGCAATTTTAATGGCTAGGAGTGTACATGTTGGAAGCTGCCGTCATCACATACCTCTAGAGCTTGCCGACGGCCACACTGCAAAGGGACAATGCGCCAATGCACGTCTGTGATCGCTCGAACTGTAGAATGCGCGGAGTCCCGTGTCGTCGATTAGCACGCTGCGATCAGATGCATTCGATATAGCTCGTTCTTGTTTGAGCATACCGTACTCGAAACTCTCGACCGTTTATTCTGAGAGAAGGATAAACCTAGTTCTCCGAGGTTTGTGCTTTAAAAAGACTCCGAGCTCTGTAACACTGCGCCACATCGTATTTTAATAAAACGTTTCGCGTTGTTTGCGTTAAAAGAAAATGGTTGCTTTTCATTTCCCATTTGTGTGTGTCTGTTTTTGACGTTATTTAGTCGTGTTTGTAGAAAGTAAGCGATGAAAGTCGTTGTGAAGTGCCGCAGCCTGTCTTGCACGTGGTCTTGATTGTCAAAACCTGTACTGAAAAACGTGACAGCGTGTAGCTTGTTGAGAGCTACGATTTGCTTTGCTCAAATGTTTGTTAAGCTTAACTGCTTGGTCATTAGTCCCTACACTTACAAACTACTTATGAACTAGCTTATACTAAAGACGACACAAACATCCATGCCCGAGGGGATTGGAACGCCGGACCGTAGCGGCCGTGCTGATTGACCGCTCGGCCACTGCGGCCGGCGATTTGCGCTGTACATTACTGTAGATGAGACTAGAGAAGAGGTTTGGAAATTGTGTTGAGTACATTTCTGGCGTTTTGTGGCGCATTTGCAAGGTAACAAAAGTAGCGCAAATTTAGCTTATATTGTCAAACACTGAAGGAGACTAGAATTACTAGATATCAGTCCAGGATATGATATAGGAAGTTCATGTGATATTTTACGTTCAGTAAACTATACACACACACACAACACAAATTCAGCGACGACTGAATTTGTCAGAGATTTATCTCCTTACGGTAGCACTTTCTAATATCATAAAAACAATTTTTAGTCAATTCTTATGACGTTGCGAAAAGAGATCCACTAAATGACGTATAATTTTTGTGACTTAATTCTGGCAGACAAATTTCAGGCTTCCTAGATGCCTGTAACATCGATCATGTTATGCAAAATACAGGGTGTTTCAAACAACTTCGAAAATTAATACATAAAAAGAGGTACAGAGATGGTTTAGGTGTTGTTTCAAAAGAAAACACATCAAGTTTTGAGTCGCGTAGTTCGCTAGTGCAGAATCGCGACGCAACAAGCGCTAGCGAGTAGCGGCAGTTACGTTAAGGATGGCTGCCTTCACTGCACCCGAGCGTGCTATTTGTGTGTTTTGGTTCCAAAGTCGGCGACAACTGTTCAGCGTAAATTTCGTACAAGTTATGCTAAAGATCCTCCTAGTAGGCCTACAATTTATGAGTGGCATAAATGTTTTGTAGAAACATAAGAAAGTACCAGGCCGTCCAAGCACAGCTGACGAAGTCATTGAGCAAGTGAGACAGTTTTGTCAACAGCGCTACGAAATCGACCCGGCGAGCATCTCGTGAACTGCAAGTCCCACATACAACAGTTTGACGTGTGTTGAGAAAACGTTTGCATTTGAAACCGTACAGATTGTCGCTTTTACAAGTAATTAAAGGCACTGATTAGATTGCTAGGGAGATCTTATGTGCGCATGTTAGACCGAGTGGATGATGATGAACTACTCTTAGAAAACATAATCTTTTCTGACGAGTCAATTTTTCACTTAAATGGCAAGGTTATCACACATAACTGCAGGATTTGGGGCACTGAAAAGCCACATGAAACATTGCAACATGCTCGTGATAGCCCTAAGTTGAAAGTTTTTTGTGAGTTGAGCAAGAAGAAAATGTACGCCCCCCACCCTTTTTTTCCCCCTAAAACGAACCCTCAACGGGATAGTGTACTTGAATATGTTGCAACAATTTTTGATACCACAGATAGATGATGACGGAAAACTAAATGTTAACTTCATTCAAGACGGCTCACCACCACACTATCTAACTGACGTCCGCGATTTTCTCAATGGCCGTTTTCCAGGTAAATGGATTGGCCATGCTGCGCCAATTGCACGGCATGCCCGTTCCCCAGACCTGACACCGCTAGACTTTTTCTTATGGGGCTTCATCAAAGATATGGTGTACGTACCTCCTTTGCCGGCCACTCTACCGATACTTAGAGCAAAGATTTACGCTGCCACCTGCAATGCTGATGCGAGTTTGGGAAGAAATCAGTTACCAATGGGATTTCTGCAGGATAACCGACGGAAGCCACATCGAACACTTTTAGTTTAAGGTAAACACCTTATGTGTTTTCCTTTGAAACGACACTAAAACCAGCTCTGTACCTCTTTTTAATAAGTGAATATGAATTTTCAAACTTGTAACGTCCCTTTTGAAACACCCTGTATTTTAGTGATTATATAGTTTTATTTTTGACTAATGGAATCTGCCCATATCATACTTGTTCCTGGCCGCGGTGGAGTAGCCGACCGGTCTAAAGGGTGTCGCTGCGGAGCGCGCGGTTGCTCGCCGTGGAAGTTCGAGTCCTCCCTGGTGTGTGTGTGTGTGTGTGTGTGTGTGTGTGTGTGTGTGTGTGTGTCCTTAGGTTAGTTTACCTAGGTTTAAGTAGTTTGTAAGCTACGGACTGATGACCACGTAGTTTGGTCCGATAGATTTACAAACATTTGAACATTTTTGATACTTGTTCCATTCCATTTCTTCTTTTCCCCATGCAATTTATATTACATGAATGCATGCCTGCAGAAGTTTGGAGATGTATGAAACTGATGTTGCCTAAAATCGCAGGCAACAGAGGACTAGCGTCAAGGTTTTACTAAACAACCGGCTGGAGGCAGCACGGTGTATCAGACAGACGCAGTGTCACCCTGCAGACACACAGCTGCTGTGACGGACGTGATCACCGCCACCTAGAGAGAAGGCCGCGGCGCTCTCGTTTGACGTCAGGCAGACCAGGTGCTTCGGCATAGTGGACCGTGCTACATAAGTGCTATAAATGCTAAATAAGTAAAGTCAATGACATTTATTAAAATTAGTAATTTCAGCAGAATTTATTGATCAATTGATAAAACATCTTAATATACAGGCACAGAATGATAATGATTATAATATATCTACAATTATATGTGAAATCACCAGATAAAGTTACCGAAAGACCGAAAGTTAACACTTTAACCGCCAATCCCGTCAATTGACGGGATACAAAAATTTTCGTAGACTGCCGATCCCGTCAATTGACGGAATTCGATTTTTCATGTTTGTAAATACGAAATCCCATCCATTGACGCTCTCAGCATCTCTTCATTGTGCCGCAAGGGGTAAGTAGAATGTTAGAAAAGGAGAAGACAGGTCTTGTTCGAACTGTAATGAAAAACAGGAAGGGAATGCCTTAGGCTTTGATATCGCCCAACATACAAAGAAGGGAACAGATATTCCGGAGGAGTGGAAATCTTTTGGCTGTGTGCTGGAAAGACAAAAGATATGTATATATGCTAAGTAGAAGACACAGGACAGAAATGATATAATTATGAAGACAGAAGATGCAAACAAAAAACAAAAACCTGCTTGTGTTGTGGAGTACAACAAAAAGAAGGTCGGGGTTGATCTGTCCGATCAAAGGATGACATACAGGGCTTTCAAACATAGAACAGTGAAATGATGGAAGAAACTTGCATTTCACTGTCTACTTATGGTGCCTGGTATATGCATGTATTCTTCATAACAAAATAAAAGCTGAGGAGATGCAAGTTCATAAAGGTGTTGTGTGCAGAATTGCCAATGTGTGATTTATACAACTTCCGATAGAGGCGACCTGAGCAGGTTATCTGCAGGAAAGCATTTTCTAGAAAAAATTCCACCTCCCACAGGTAAAAGTAGAATTCAAACGATGTGCAAAGTATGCTCAACCAGAGGAAAAAAGCAAACTGGAAAGGCAGTAAGAAAAGACACAGCATACCAGTGCAGTGAGTGCAAAATCGCAATGTGCAAAGAAACATGTTTTACATTGTATCATACGAAATAAAAATAAAAAAAAATTACACTGTGTGAAAATAATGTGTGTATATATGTGATAAGTGTTTTTATCAGTGTTTTATTATTGAAAGTGGAATAAAAGCTTTTCTACTACGAGAAGCATGATGTAAGAACTTTATGATTTCCGTAAACTTTTTCTTTTTCCCAAAAAATGACTTTGTTTGAAAATATGTGGAAAAGGAAGTAAACATTCAAACAAACTGAAAGTAGGTAATCAGGAAGAAGAAGTCCAAGGCTTTCAGGAAAGGTTATTACCACATTTAAATGTTGTCTAGTTTTTCTAATACAAAATACTAAATATTGCTAAAAACACCTGGCATTCTTAGAAATAGCAAAGTTTACAGGGCCGGCAGTCAAACTGTTAAGATTGGTAATGAGTTGTGTATCTACAATGTTCTGTTAAACTTTCCTAGACAGATTTGTGCACTACCGAGCTAGAGTACATGAGATACCTTTTTTGTGATATTTAACATCAGTGAAAGGCCAAAGGTATTTCATTTGTTCCTGTAGGTATAAG
Organism: Locusta migratoria; assembly: GCA_026315105.1. Taxonomy (NCBI): domain Eukaryota; kingdom Metazoa; phylum Arthropoda; class Insecta; order Orthoptera; family Acrididae; genus Locusta; species Locusta migratoria. Next base: position 630,658,972 of record CM048745.1, on the reverse strand, counting down.
AGAAGAAGGGAAGATAAAAAAAAAACGCCAATCATTACTAGAAGACTTCGAACGGTATATCGATCTTGCTTTGTTGCTTGTGAATGATGTTTTATGGTGCAGAATTTTTTAATTTCATCCTAATCAATGTTTTCTTTCTCCTTTATTTGCTTCATTACCTAAACAAATAATAATTCAAAAACTTTGCACTAAACACAGAACTATTTGTTAGAAAAATGGCAAATATATACCAATTACTTAAAGTTTGGAATGGCTGCTATTTTTCCTATTCTCCTTTTATAAAACTGAACTGCATTATATAAGTTGCTTTCATCTGCACCTTGAGGTACCTACTTGCAATAGTGGCCTACACAAATTTGTATTGACAATGATAGAGTACATATATACTTACATTGACTGAAGTGTGTTAAAAATGGCTACGCATGAACTGAGTTTTAGGCGTGACGCAATGACTATCTGAAATAAGGTTCATGGCTGAAATTCCTTGATGTCACTTTTGCAACATGAAACAACTGCGAGGACGAAAATGTAGAAAAAAAAAATTAGTGCCAGTTAGTGATATGTCAAAGAATTAAAAAACCGGAGCTCATTTAAATATTTAAATACATATAAAATGTTCAAATGTTTGTTAAGCTTATGGGACTTAGCTACGGGGTCATCAGTCCCTAAACTTACAAACTACTTATCAACTACCTTATACTAAGGACGGCACAAATATCCATGCCCGAGGGGGGATTCGAACCCTCGACCGTAGTGGAGCGCCTCAGTCCCCTCGGCCACCGCGGCCGGCAAATACATATAAAACTATAAACGCTAAATAAATGCTAAATCTGAATTTCAAAATGCTGAATTTACAAAGTTTCTTTGCTAATTTCACGTAGCTCTAAACGTGCCCCAGCGGCTACCCAGTCAGCTATGCGCGCGCAACCTACTCAGCCTGACGTCACACGAGAGCGCCGCGGCCTTCTCTCTAGGAGGTGTTGACGTGATAGGCGAGGCCACGTTAACAGGTCCCCACTAGACTGACGCGGCGGAGCATACATCGAGCGGCAGCCCGCTCCCAACATTCATATTCTAAACAGCCGCGCTCGAGGAAGTACGAGCGACCAAAATCCACAATATGCAGACCTCGTCGTCCACCGTACATCACCGCTGACCTGGATGCCTGGTCTTGCAATCTCTCGCCTATCGGGAACGCCTGGTCGATGATCCCGGAACGACCGGTCAGGGATACACCACCCTCTTCTACACTACCTCAACTATGGCAATGTGTGAAAGCAGTTCTGTACCCCAATAATACAATACCATCTCCGATCAAATGCGGGTTGCAGCAGGTATAACCTGCAACGGCGTCATCACTCAATATTGATTTCATCACTTTTCTCACTTTGGGCCGTAATTTCAACTTTAGATCCTGACCTTTGTACAATGTGCAGTCTACCGAATGAAGCTGCAGTATCTCCAGTCGCTTTTAATGTTGCATTTTGATCAGTTCTCAGTGAGTAACTGACAACAGGAAGAATGGCGGAGGGGGGGGGGGAGAATACATTGCAAACCGTCAGATCGGCGTGGCACCTGTGCAACGCTGTATTCAAATTAAAGGACTAACGAAAAATGAAAAAATCGTAAACTGTACTATGTTTCAATCATCATCAAAGAGCAAACATATTTTTCTCTATAAATGATTTTTAAAACATTGGAACAATCAGTGATCTGTCATTGTGATTTGTGGTTTAGATCATCTTCATACACTATCTCATCCCAGAACCTCTGCAGTACCAACATCAGGAATAGGGTCTGAAGATGATCTGAATCACACATCGAAACCGGTCTCCCTAAAAAATAATGTCCAATCTATATTCATTATATAATCCGACGTATTGACGGCCAGGAAAGCAACAGGGGGAGGAGGGGTTAATTTATTTTTGTGACATATGAATATTATGTCCATATGTCAGCAGTCACTTTTGCAATCAGTCTGATTTTTCCCATTACCCCGTGGCAGTGGTATACAATCGTAATGGATTTTTGGCGAGTTCGTTTTTCGACAAACAGTTTTTCTCTTTGTTAGATTCACGAAAAGTTAAGGCGCACTCCATCGCCATATTAAAGTGATTATCTTTACAGCAAATAGTAAAATTATACTACTTCACTGAATTGCAAAATTTAAGATTTTATATAGGTTTCAATGCAGCTAGCTTATTTTGTAATTTCATATTTACCGATTTTTGAAATTTCCATTTATTAATATTAAACAAAATTAACTGATACTTGTGAATCAGTCTGTTTTAAATTCAGATAGCACAATTAAAATAAATTATGAGGTACACTACTGTTGTATCGTTCATTGAAGTTGCTTTTTTCTCCAGATTGATCAATCTGTTCTATATATAACACTAGCTTACCTCAATAATTTATTTGAAATGAGCGATTTGAATTTAAAACAGATTGGTTCACATGGATTAGCTAAATCGGTAATTTCAAAAAATCGGTAAACATAATAATTACAAAATGAGCTTACTGTATTCAGCGTAAAAAGTTAAATTTTGACATTCAATAAAGTTGATAAATTACATTATTTGAAGTAAAAGATGAACACTTAAAATTGGTGATGTAGAGTGATGAAACTGATCATGTATGAAATAAAAAGTGACTGTTTATGATCATAGAATTCATATGTCTCAAAAATAAATTAAATTGAATGATTATAGTAATATTTTTCTTTTATTGTTAACTTTTTTCCCACATTCATTTTCAGTTAAATGTCTGTCAGTCATTGTTACAGTGTATTTACTTATTTTCCAACTGCCATAAATCTATGTTGTTTCATATACAAGTAAAGTTACAAAGCAGTGTTGTATACATTCATCAAGTTCTACATTATGTCATACATAATACGAAGAATAAGAAACACATATCCTTTGAAAACAGCAATCAGCACTGAAGTACTTTAATAAGGCCTAATGAATAGTACAAAAGGGTAGATTGAAATAAAATGTTTATAAATACTACAAACTATTGTGTTGCATATCATGAAAGAAATTACACAACAGTGTGGTTGACCATTTTTAGGCAATAGTTTTTACCTCTTGGTAATGATGCTTCGTTTGTTTTAATTTTTATTGGATAACTTGATGAACTGTGGTTTTAAATTCTTTGACCATTCTGTTGACTGATGTACACAGCATGACTATCGTGTATGTTCTCGTGAATGTGTTTAGTTACTGAGCTACAAGCTTTAGTCACTAACGTATACGTTGTCTATTCTTGCTATGATGATAACTTACTAATTTAATACCAAGTAATGTCCTAATTGGTTTCTGTTATCGTTAATTTCACCTACTAATTACACCAGTAATAATCCCCTACACTAACATTTCGTGTATTTAACCGTCCTATATCATTTTTACTACTGGCTAAGTCTCAATAAATGTTATTGATAGCATGAAATCAAGACCATTGCTTCAAGAAATAACATCTTTCAGAAACTTTGATTCTTGCATTATTTATAAACATTATTTTGTTTCGATATACCCTATTCATTGAATCGTCAAAAATGTTCACATTTTTATAAAGTTAACGGGACTTAACTGCGAGGACATCAGTTTCTAAACTTACAAACTACTTATGAAATAGGATATACTAAAGACGTCACAAACATCCTTGCCCGAGGAGGGATTCGAACCCCCGACGGGGAAAGGCCTCGCGCACCGTAGCATACTGCCTTAATGCGCTCCGCCGCGACTATTCATTGTACCATCCATTAGGCCTTATTATAGAACTTAAATGCTAATGTTGTTGCTCATTCATATTTCTTGTTCTTCGTATGTTGTACGACACAAAGTACAACATGATGTTATAGATACAGCACTGACTTGTAACTATATTTATATAGAGGCTGAAGATGATATTAATGTAATACCCGAACCGGTTGCAGAAATAAAACAAGACAGATTTACGGCTTTTTCTGGAAAAGTAAATGCAGTAGGGTCTCTGTAGTTCGACACAAATGGGACTTATATATGTCGGATTATAGAAATTGCCGGATTAATGCATTTTCTTGAAAAATGCTGTTTTTTATATATTAAAACATTTGACTCACAAAACAAAACAAATTTACTAAGTGAAAAATAAACAATAACTTTTAATGAAAAGATACAACACGGCTGCGAAACTATAACAGATGCAAAACGAGGCTCTAGCTGAAAAGCATGGAAACCATCTGAAGATGGATTTGTAAAAAGAAATGCGAAACCGGTTATGGTCTAAATAAATACGCATTATATACCATACTTGTGGCTGGTCGCTGTTTTAATTATAAACATTATAACACCAGAGCCATGATTCTCACTATGCCAGTTTTTGTGATATGAAGTCGTCTTTGGTTTTCCGAGATCAAAAAGATTTTTAAAGGTTTCTCTTGCAGCCTCCTTATAACTAAGAGTCCAGTAGCTTTTATGGCGTTTTCCTCAGTTAATGCATGACACCATGTCGAACAGTCTGTACTGGCAAAGTTTAGTAAAACTGAAGAAACCATGTGCACAAAGTGTCTTCAATTAACGAGTACTCGTCGTTTATTACCACTTTCCTGTCAATGTTTTTACTGTTCAAATTGTGCACCTCAATTTTTTTTACGTGTTCAGAATCAATAAAGGCAAAGTTTACTACGTTCCTGAAGGAACCATGTGCACAAAGCGTCTTCAGTTAATCGGTACTCCAGGTTTTTTTTTTTTTTTTTTTTTTTTTATCACCTTTCTGTCACTACTTTTGCAGCAGCACGCGCAGCGTGGCACGATGAAGGAGATGCTTCAAGTGTTCACGCCCTACTGAGTACAAGGCAATTGATGATAGTGAAATCAAAGCCTGGAGTGTATTTGGAGGAAAGGTTGTGCTTCATGCTACTTCTGTTTTTCATGGAGATATTTTCAGTTTCACTGTTACTAATCTGGGTACTGCAGATCATGGTAATGGATGGATTACACCAGCTGTAGAATGGTACTACAGTTAAAGCAGAAGCAGGTTTGGAAAGTTTCAAGCTTGTGAGGTGACAACAAGGATGTGGGAAAATCTTATTATTCTAGTAAAATGTCTTTTGTTGTTAGGACAAAGACTCACAGGAAAGTTAATGATCAATAAGCTGTTTGTTTTTGGAATAAAGATTAAACTGGTTGGAGATTTCATGTATTATTACAGAAATTAAATAAAGGTTTGCAACGCTCCTGCTATCCAGGATACTGAGAAATAATCCATAGAAGACGGCAAGCTACATGCAATAAGTGTACACCGTTAAAGTTTCACCTACCGCACCGTTCCCACCCGCTTCCGACAATTCCGCAAAGTTCCTGCACAGTAACACGCCACTCCCGAGAGGATTACCGTGTGCTTACTTATGGATAATGTCATCAAACCTTTTGTTTCGTCTCTCGAAGATTTAATACAAGGGAAAATTTTGTAAACTAGTACACTACTGATATGAAAATTAAAGTTTCTTTCTATTGAAGTACCAAGAAATTTAATAATAAATACGGTCGCTAGACTATAATATAGTCGAATTAATGTTTTTATAAGCAGTAGCGTCAACTGTGTCCACATTTTTTTTAAACTTTGGAATAGACATGCAAAAAATCAAAGGCTGTCAGTATGCACTCTGTTGTCATGAAAATAATTAATTAAAATGGTAAATTTTTGTAACCGGAAAGTGAAAAAATATGTCCCACTGAGTCCGGCAATTTTCAAAATAAACAAGAAAATCTATGGAATACACTTCTATCAAACGGCGGGAATATAAGCTTTCATAAAGCAAAACACGAAATAAGGAAGTGACAATATGACACTTAAATCACGTTGCTTGCAGCAGACAAAAACTATACACACGGTATATATCAAAATACGCGAGAATAAACTCTTGAAACAGTAGCACAAACGAAATCTGCCAAGTAGGTGAGAAGAAACCTCTTAAAAACAGAAACACTAACGTAAATTAAGAAATTAGCTGGCAACGAAATTTCACGCAATTAGATTATGATAGTTAGCGCTCTTGGCGATGAGGCAGCGAGTGACAACAGCTGACACTGGACTTCGAGCTGAGTAACTTCTATTAAAGTTACTTTTTCTGTGGTTTATAATAAAAATGACAAAAATTGTGTTGCTTAAAAAGCAAAACCCATGAACCACAGGCATTGCCGAGGTGGGGTGGCTTGCGTGCCTCAACGATACAGGTAGCCGTACCGTAGGTGCAACCACAACGGAGGGGTATCTGTGGAGAGGCCAGACAAACGTGTGGTTCCTGAAGAGGGGCAGCAGCCTTTTCAGTAGTTACAGGGCAACAGTCTGGATGATTGACTGAGCTGGACTTGTAACATCAGCTAATGTGGCTTTGCCACACAGTTACTGCGAACGGTTGAAAGCAAGGGGAAACTACAGCCGTTATTTTTCCCGAGGACATGCAGCTCTACTGTATGAACATATGATGATGGCATCCTCTCGAGCAAAATATTCCGGAGGTAAAATAGTCCCCCATTCGGATCTCCGGGCGGGGACTACTCAGGAGGATGTGAACATCAGGAAAGACAATACTGGCATTCTACGGATCGGAGCGTGGAATGTTAGATCCCTTAATCGGGTAGGAAAATCAGAAAATTTAAAAAGGGAAATGGATAGGTTGAAGTTAGATATAGTGGGGATTAGTGAAGTTCGGTGGCAGGATGAACAGGATTTCTGGTCAGGTGAGTACAGGATTATGAATACAAAATCAATTGGGGGTATCACAGGAGTAGGATTGATAATGAATAAGAAAATAGGAATGCGGGTAAACTACTATGACCAGCACAGTGATCGCATTATCATTGTCAAGATAGATACGAAGCCAACACCGACAACAGTAGTACAGGTTTATATGCCATCTAGCTCTGCCGATGATGAGGAAATCGAAGAAATATATGAGGAGCTAAAGGAAATTATTCAGACAATTAAGGGAGGGGAAAACTTAATTGTTATGGGAGACTGGAATTCAATAGTAGGACAAGGAAGGGAAGGGAAGATAGTAGGTTAATAAGGTCTGGGCAAAAGGAATGAAAGAGGAAGCCGCCTGGTAGAATTTTGCACAGAACATAATTTAGTTATAACAAACACCTGGTTTAAGAATCACAAAAGGAGGTTGTATACATGGAAGAGACCAGGAGACACCGGGAGATACCAGATAGATTTTATAATGGTAAGACATAGATTTCGGAACCAGGTTTTAAACTGTAAGACATACCCAGGGGCAGATATAGACTCTGACCGGAACTTGTCAGTTATGATGAAATAGATGAAATAGTGAAGGCAGCAGAGGACAAAATAGGTAGGAAGGCAAGACCTACAAAAAATCCTTGGATATCACAGGAGATACTAAATTTAATCGATGAAAGGAGAAAATATAAAAATGCAGTAAATGAAACAGGCAAAATGGAGTACAGACTATTAAGAAATGAGATTGACAGGAAGTGCAAACTGGCTAAGCAGGAGTGGCTAGAAGGCAAATGCAAGGATGCAGAAGAATGTATAAATAGGGGAAAAATAGATACAGCCTACAGGAAAATAAAAGAAACATTTGGAGATAAGACAAACAGCTCTATAAATATCAAGGACACTAATGGAAAACCAGTTCTCAGCAAAGAATGGAAAGCTGAAAGGTGGAAAGAGTATATACAGAGGCTCTATGGAGGAAATGAACTTAGCGGCAATATTGTAGAAAGGGGAGAAGAAGTAGAGGAGGATGAAATAGGAGATACAATACTGAGAGATGAATTTGACAGAGCACTGAAAGACCTAAGTCGAAACAAGGCCCCTGGAGTAGATGATATTCACTCAGAGCAACCGAAGTCTCTGGGAGAACCAGCCATGACAAAATTGTTTCACCTGGTGTGTAAGATGTATGAGACAGGTGAAGTACCCTCAGACTTTAAGAAAAATGTTATAATCCCCATTCCAAAGAAAGCAGGTGCAGACAAGTGTGAAAAGTACAGAACCATCAGTTTAATAAGTCATGGTTGCAAAATATTAACACGAATTTTATACAGAAGGATGGAAAAGCTGGTAGAAGCAGACCTCGGGGAAGATCAGTTTGGGTTCAGGAGAAATGTAGGAACACGGGAGGCAATACTCACTTTACGGCTTTTCCTAGAAGATAGATTAAGAAAAGGCAAACCTACATTTTTAGCTTTTGTAGATTTGGAGAAAGCTTTTGACAATGTTGACTGGAATAAACTCTTTCAAGTTCTGAAGCAAGCAGAAGTAAAATATAGGCAACGTAAGGTTATTTACAACTTGTACAAAAACCAGACAGCGGTTCTCAGAGTTGAAGGGCATGAAAGGGATGCAGTGGTTGGAAAGGGTTGTAGCCTTTCACCAATGTTATTCAATCTGTACATTGAGCAAGCTATAAAGGAAAGCAAGGAGGAATTTGTAGAAAGAATTAAAGTTCAGAGTGAAGAATTAAAAACGTTGCGTTTTGCCGATGACATAGTAATTCTGTCAGAGACAGCAAGGGACCTGGAAGAGCAATTGAACGGAATGTGTGCTGAAAGGTGCATATAAGATGAACATTAACAAGCGCAAAACTAGGGTAATGTAGTGCAGTCTAAGAAAATCAGGTGATGCTGAAGGAATTAGATTAGGTAACGAAGCAATAAAGGAGGTAGATGAGTTTTGTTACTTGGGCAGTAAAATATCAAATGATGGTCGCAGTACAGAGGATATAAAATGCTGAATGGCAGTGGGTAGAAAAGCGTTCTTGAAAAAGAGTACTTTGTTAACATCGAATATTGATTTAAGCCTAAGGAAGTCCTTTCTGAAGGCATTTGTATGGAATGTTGCATTGTATGGGAGTGAGACATGGACGATAAACAGTGCGGATAGGAAGAGGACTGAAGCTTTTGAAATGTGGTGCTACAGAAGAATGCTGAAGATTAGGTGGGTGGATCGTGTAACTAATGAAGAGGTACTGAACAGAATTGGGGAGAAAAGAAATTTCTGGCATACCTTGACTAAAAGAAGGGATCGATTGGTAGGACACATTCTTAGACATCAAGGAGTTGTGAATTTAGCGTTGGAGGGAAGTGTGTGGGGTAAAAACCGCAGAGGAAGACCAAGAGATGTATACAGCAAGCAGATTCAGACAGATGTATGTTGCCATTCTTATGTGGAGTTGAAGAGGATTGCTCAGGATAGGGCATTGTGGAGAGCTGCATCAAACCAGTCTCCGGACTGAAGACAACAACAACAACAAAAAGCAAAAAAAAAGTTCATTTATACGGTGGCCTTTATACGTAATCTGATGAAATAAGAATGGAACTACAAAGTTTATGGAAATAAAAACATTTTGCTGTCAAGTCACTTTCTTCACAATATTCATAAGTGTAACACTTCAACCATTTCATACATTACCGACATAACCGACATAGAAATGAATCACAAGTGGATTCAGCTGCATGTTTTACCCGTTTGTTAGGAGTGTATTTTTACACTTGTAATTATCTGAATAATATTGTATGTTTTTATATAGGTTCTCTTGATAAGGCTGTGTTAAGTTACATCTAAATAAAGTGCATCCCAGGATTTCACAGTCTGTACCACAAAATAAATATTTGTGGAATACAAGGTACTGAAGTATTTTTGTACTGCTCTTGTTCATTCTACGCAAATCGGTTGGCCTATTGTAATCGTAACTTCTGTTATGTTAAATGTAAGTACCCGACAGAAAAATAATAACCGCTTAATTACATAACTAGAAGTCTGTTTTTTGTAACAAAATCGCATGGCCTGTCGCTTATGAGCAAACCATTGTGTATCATATTTAAGAAAAAGTAGCTTGTGTTAGAAAGCTCTGACAGCGTTCCATGTTGAAATAGATAAAAATATAGCATTCTGAAAATTTCCTTCAGGTGTACCGGACGTGGTCGAGCCGCCCTCTCTGCAAGGGGAGTGGCGGGTTGAACGGCGTTCGCGTAGCTCGAGACGGAAGGACAATGTGGAGGCTGGCCGTCCGTCCACGCCCGTTCGTCCTGTGAGTGGAGGTGTGGCCACTCCTTCAGCAGGGTCCGAGCACGTGCACGGGGGGAGCGGATTATTAGTTATTGGGAGCTCCAATGTTAGGCGCGTGATGGAGCCCCTTGGGCAGATAGCGTCGAGATCCGCAAAGAAGTCCAACGCAAATTGTGCTAAACCAACTTCAATAACAAGATTTTCTCGCTTGACGAAAATTTTGTAACATCATCATAAGAATAAATTTGCGAGAAAATTCCATATTTAGTCATAATAATATGCTGCTGCACAACAAACTATTACGTAAACATAGTACATTTCTTCCTGGACACGTAGATGTATACTCCTTATTTATACAGTGAATAATTTGCCTCATTTATTAGTTGAAGGAAATACACGTTTGAACAGCTGATCTGTGGTGGACATAACACACGGAGAACCTACTCAAGGAGGAGGGGTACTAGCGAAAATGAACTTCCTGCTCAGAGCATATGCTTCGATGCTTTTATTCGTATGAAATTAAGAATTTCGAGAACGTTCTTTTTCTCTGAGAACCTTCTCTGGAGCATGTGCTATTTCTTATTCATACAGCCCATAGCAGCAAAGATACGAGACAGTAAGATTATCAGAAATAAATTGCAAGAGCTACTGAGTCGACTGAACAATCTACGCAATAATGGACAATTAGTGCCTATGTAGATTTCACTGATCTGTTCACACGAAGTCACCCACCCGCCGACGTCATATGATCTCATTTGGCTAGTGGTAGTCCCGATCCCCATTAGAGCATGGAAATACATCGATGGCCGGTTTCCGAAACAGTAGTTACCTGTCCCGTCATAGTTATCTGTGGGTTACTTGAACGTTAAATACAAAATGGGTTTTCGAGACAACAGTTACCGTCACAGCCGAAGTTACCTGTCCGTTAAAGATAAATGCGCGTTCCCCTGGGGTTACCTACACGTTAACGTGAGTTTTAACTACATTCAAGTCCATAAATTGTTTAACAGTTGTTATTTGTTTTTGTTTTTATGACTGGTTTCCGTGTAATTTTCGCACAATTTTAGAAGTTTTGAGCTGCAGAGTGGAAATTATTTCGTCGTCAGCGTCTTCTTCTTTTGGATGCTACGGACAGGTTTTCTGAAAAATGTGCTGTGCTCGGCGATGTTGTAAAACCTCGACAAGATTTTAGTAAATTTTTATTTATTTATTTATTTATTTATTTACTTTTTTTGTTAGTAGACAACCATTTGATCTATACAATGAGAGCGAGTTTCATACGCGTTTCAGACTTTAAAGAAGTCTGACCAATGACGTCATTGTTGGGGTCATACTAAAAAGGAAAAATGCAGAAAACAACATTCCGGGTTACATTTCACATCGTGGTCGGCGGTCGCCACAGATAATGTTGGCAACGGGTAACGTATGCATTAGCTGCATCTCTCTCGCGATTGGTCAAGCAACATCTCGACACTGAGCAACAGTGGCCAACATTATCTCTCGCAATTGCTGATCTGGATGTAAAATTTTATCACATTCCGAATCACAATATCATGCTCTCATAATAAAGCTTTCAATTAACCATAGAGATACTTCCCTTTGAAATTGTTTTCTCCCATGCAGTTGTCATTACGATCGATCAATGTTTCAAGTGATTAGTATTTTTCATTAAAACATGGGGCTCGGGTAAGTGGATGGGTGGACGTAAATTGATCAGCTGGTGGTGTCAAAAGTATTGCCACATTCACAGAACAATGAGAGGAAGAAAACTTCATAAAAATAGATGTTCACAACAGAAATAATACATATGTTTTTTATTACTAACCCAATTTTTGTTGTTTGTCGAGGCTTTTCTTTTTGAAACAGAATGCAGTTCTTTGAGCTGTCTTACCGTTCTCTCTCCTGATTTAAGGAATTATACAGTTCTGTGAAATCTTCCAACGCATTTTGCTTTTCCAAAATAGTCGAGCCAACTGTATTTTTATTTTCTATAACAGATTTCCTTTCTAAAACTAGGTCGTTCAAATTTTTCTCATATAGAGTAAAATTTTTTCCTCAGTTGTCGCCCATTGCGTTTCAAAACATGCCGGCCGCGGTGGCCGAGGTGACTGAGGCGCTTCAGTCACGGTCAGCCCGGCCACTACGGTCGGGGGTTCGAATCCCCCCTCGGGCATGGATATTTGTGCCGTCCTTAGGATTAGCTAGTTCATAAGTAGTTTGTAAGTTTAGGGACTGATGACCCCGTAGTTAAGTCCCATAAGCTTAACAAACATTTGAACATTTTTTTTTTTTTTTTCGTTTCAAAACAGGAGCAGAAAACTCGTGACAGCTGTATATAATATTACGCGTCTTCGATTTTCCTTTAATAATCGATAAAATTGGAGTATTTGCGTGTTTCGTTAGTAGTGGCATCTGTGATCTGTTGAGACGAACTATTAGCATCGACAGAAGGAGTAGTTACCTCATAGTTAACTGACGGTCGTCGAAATCAGCTACGGAAAACTCAAGGGAGTTATCTGGTATGTTAAATTATAACGTGACGGTAGCTAACGGCACGGTAACTGCAGTTTTCTAGAAACTGGGCATGAAAGTTAGAATGCTTGTAAGCATAGACTAAATATAACATAGAGTGCGTGTGTCCCTATCTCTGCCGTGTTGTGGTTTGAAACCAACATTTAATATTGCCCCTAGTCACGTGACTATCATAAGGTTCGTTTAAGCAGCTACCAGTTATCAGATTCCCGTAAAGTGAGCTGTTATCGAGGTAGTGCAACAGCTCTGTGCTTGCTCAGTGTGCTGCAATCTGGTAGCTGCTTAAACGAACCTCTTATGAGAAACAGTTTTTCTAGTTTTCAACTGAAGTCAAGAATTGATTTTAACAACAAAACGACTTTTGTACACTTATCACACATTTAGTACTAAAGGTAGTATAATTTTTGCACAATAATTGTAATATTAATGGTATTATTGTTTTTATATGTGACGAGTTGACACTTATTCAGTACTTTTTACAATAAATAGAGTTACAGATAGTGTTTATGCATCAACATGTTCTTTTTTTTTTAAACTGAAGAACGTAATTATCGACGGGAGGGCAATCCTAACTGGTCTTGACTAAATTTGTATTTCATCAAGTATGTAATTTCTAGTGCAGATATGCTTTTAATAGCGGTGTACATATCTATATTTGAATACAGAACATTCAGTATAGCTATAAAACTAGTTATACGTGTCAATAAAATTCTTCGGGGTATGACGCTGCGTCGTCACTTTATAAACTGTACCGACGTTTCGGCCACTGTTGCAGGCGGCCTTCATCAGGGTCTGTTGACTGCTGAATGTACGACCGCTTGGGGTTTATATATAAGCGGATGAGGGAGAGGAAGGGGGACGTTGGTTTTTCTTTATTGTTGGTTATATTATTGCACGCCATTGGTGGAAAGGGGCGTTGATGATTGGTGTTTTAATGGCTTGTTTTTCACATGATTGGAAGTTGCATTCTTCTCCCTTATTGGTCCAAATGGACGTTTCCGATTGGCTTTTGCATTACAAGTCGCTATTGGCGGAATGGACCTGGGAGAATGGACAGCAGTTGTGGCGTGCCGCTGTTGACTTGTCGCTTGGCGCAGACGGCGGCGGGCCGGTGCTCTGCGTGTTCGCGGCCGCTGTGGTCTCCGCGGCGCCCGCGCGAGTCATTCCGCGCGCGGTGCCGTCACGTAGTGTTGCAACTGCTGGCAGCCAAGACGACGGCAGCCTGTAGCCATTCCCCCTGTTCATATTGGCGGGACGCTTGGCTATTTATATAGCCTCTCTAATCTTCCTTCTCGTTATTGATAGTGACAACTGCCGCGGAAGCCTACGTTTGTACTTTTACGTGTGTTTTTACATCACTTATTCTAATGTAAATAGCGAGTACTTTGCAAGGTTTACGTTTTGGCATATTCATATGCAGGAGTCGTATAATACAAACGCTTCTATTGTGTAAAAATCTGATATTACGGATACAGAGCGTTTATAGTTCCAATAAAAGCATAAAGCGTATTGCTGAGAAAACGTAAGAAAACTAATGCTGTTTGTAAAATTGATTTTTCGACTTCTTCTCCCATGGCAGTTGTAAAGTAAGAGACTCACAGAGTAACAAAAACAACTATTCACTTAATTGGATCAAGTCATTTATACGTTTCACCAAGGCACATGTAAAATCTATAACCATCGCATTAACATCAAGAATTGCGGAGAAATATCGTTAATTGTACTGCTAAACGTCTTATAAGGATATGATTAGACGTTTTCTTGTTAAAATCAAAGCCACATTTTAGTTATAAATGGGAAAAACTCCATCTGTCAGCTCCACTTCACATTTCTTGTAACGACGAAAACGGCTTGTTGCTCCGAGTCACGTGACTAACAAGGAAAGTACATGGACTCGAACAGACATATCTGTATGAACATTTGCTTGCAGGATCTCTACGTACACCTCAATGTGCTGGTGGGTGTCGTTTTTCTGCAACACTCTGCGATCATGCTCTAGATAGCAATGTAGATGTAATTGTAGACGCCATACGTAATGCAGATATCTTAACTATAACTTATGTAATAATCATCGTACATGTTCTCTAGCGTATTGTCATCAAAAGTCGTGATGATAGTTGCAACTTTAACATTCTTCTCGGAAGACTGTTGGTATTCACTGCCACTGCTTCCATTGCCTCTTCCCGCACTTACCGAAGCACTACCGCTTGCAATGAGTTGTTCGTCATTATCATCCCTATTATTATTATGTGTTAGTGTTACAACAGTATCTAACTTATGCTCATATTTCTGTACCATAACAGATACGAGGAAGCATGCGAATGATTTATCTTCTACACTAATACCATCTTTTCGAAGAAGGGTTCTTCGTAACTTCATCTCAGTCAATCGCAATACATTAGCAGGATTGATTAGCAATCGCCGCCGCATCTGACGCTTCACCACACAAAAAACGTCACAAAACGCAACTTCGGAGGCACTGTCCCTAGTGCTCCCGACTGGTGTACTGGCAGGTCAAAGTGCATTGCGGCGTGGCTCACGCAGAGGCCTCTAATGGGCGACTGCAAAGTTTTGCAGATGCGAGAGTATCGCTAGTGGAATAAGGAACCTCTACATTATCTCTCAGACGATCTCTCAGTAAGGGATCTTTACATTATCTCTCATTCGATTTTGGTGTATATGTGTTTGTTCGAGCCCAAGTACTTTCCTTGTTAGATGTTAGTTTCAGTGTAATGACGTCACGCGCAGTCTATATTATCTATGGCCTCTGCTTGTAAGTATCGTACGTATGTGAGGTGCACTTGAGTTTCTAAGTAAAGATAGCTCGCTACCTTCCACACAGAACGCTGCCGTACCTGTGGGCATCCTGCAGCACAAAGTGAGCATTCCGTCACTCGCTCCTCACGTCCGCCAGAAAGCCCCCCCTCCTTCCTCCACTAATTCCACGTGACAGGCATGCCGCCCGTCTGAGCAATTCCCAGTTCAGCCCGGCACGAAGAAAGGAAAACAGTGGGTAGGTGGGGTGGGGTGGGGGTCGGATGCTAGATTCCAGAGCCGGCAATTTCGGCGAATACCGAAACTGCGGCGGACGCAGGTGTCTGGAATGGCCGGCTGGTGCTGGAGACAGTCGGCTCGCTGGAGAAATGAACGCGCCGCCCGTCCTGGAATGGCTGGGCATTCCAGCCGGCCAGGTATAATTACATTCCGCCACTTCTGGCGGGCAGGGCGGGGCGGGGCACAGCCGCGCTCTCCGGGGAATTAATCGTGCCAGTCCGCGCGCCCGCTCCAGAAAACGCGCCACCAGCGCTGCCAATGTCAGATACAATACGAAACAGTTTGACCGCAGGGGAGGTGAAAGGAATATTCTGCTTCTGGTCCACTTTGTCCTTAGTAACAAAAAAGGCCGCCGTTTGCGACGGCTTTTGACTGCTGAAAATACAGCATAAAACCCCGAGGCGGAAATTGAATAAATGGATTTGTTCTCTTTAATAAAAAGGGTGCGCTTCAACTGTTTTACTTTTTCAAAAAGGCGACCGGTTTCGCGACTTATAGTCGCATCTTCGGGTCAAAAACCTGAATAGAAAGGAAACACCAGACTATACGCCAGTGACAAACCAGAATAAGCCTGAATGAAACTTTCACTATGAAGCGGAGTGTGCGCTGATATGAAACTTCCTGGCAGATTAAAATTGTGTGCCGGAACCGGGACTCCAAGCTGGGACCTTTGCCTTTCGCGGGCAAGCGCTCTACCGACTGAGCTATCCCGACACGACTCACGATGCCGCCTCACAACTTGGAAAGTAGGAGGCGAGGTACTGGCGGAAGTACAGTTGTGAGGCGGCATCGTGAGTCGTGTCGGGATAGCTCAGTCAGTAGAGCGCTTGCCCCCGAAAGGCAAAGGTCCCAGGTTCGAGTCCCGGTTCCGGCACACAATTTTAATCTGCCAGGAAGTTTCATATCAGCGCACACTCCACTGCAGAGTGAAAGTTTCATTCTGGAAACACCCCTTAGGCTTTGGCTAAGCCACGTCTCCACCATATTCTTTCTTCCAGGAGTGCTAGTCTTGCAAGTTTCGCAGGAGAGCTTCTGTGAAGTTTGGAAAGTAGGAGGCGAGGTACTGGCCTATAGCTGCCGCGCTGAGCGGCGAGCAGTCAGTCGGTTTTCCGGGTTCCATCGTCCGCAGTCTGAAGGTTGGGCGAGGGGAGTGAGCAGTGTCTGCGCGGCCGCATAACCGTGGCCTGTTTACGTAGCTAGTGGTTCTACGAAGACCGTTGGACCACGCTGGAGTTGTCCCCTTACACCCGGGAGGAGATGTCGCGTCGTCCGACAAGTTGATTGCTTGAGTACTAATTGCAGAACGACATGTTGACCATAGCTGTTTATTAATTTTCAATGCTACCGGTTTCGGTTATTTACCATTGTCAAGCGTTAGCAGAGATTAGCTAATAGCTTAACATGTCGGAATACAAAAATACAAAATTATAACACAAGTATTCGTTGTCATTGCTCAAGTTTTTGTCACAGTGGCTGACTGCTATAGACTTGACAATGGTAAATAAACGAAACCGGTAGCATTGAGAATTAATAAACAGCTATGGTCAACATGTCGTTCTGCAATTATCTGAAAGCTATTATGCCCCATCTATTAACCTTTATGCTTGAGTACTGTTGTGTGATATCCTGCCGCCGGCGCCGACTGTGCTAACTGCATCGATGGCAACTTTCGCTACCCGATGTTGTGGATTAACCGATTCACCCTGGTGTGCTGAATCGAACGCTCACATCTGCCTGCGCCTGCAGCGTCTGGATGTGCTATGTTAAGTACTCTTTCCAGGAGGTTTTCTGAAGATCTGTGTGTGTCTTTCTCCTTCTTTTGGCCTTTGCTCGTCCGGGTGTGATATGTCTTCTTCTTCGAGAGACCTGGTGAGGTCGCCTGCCGTGTGTTAAACGTGTCGTGATTTGTTTGATGGTCTGTACTCGGCCCCAGGAGTGCCTGCTCTTCATGTCTGCATCCTTATGTTTTGTGTTGGGTTTAACCCATGAAATTCTGCCCTTTAGTAGTGCGTATGTATTAGTAAGACATACCCAGGGGCAGATATAGACTCTGACCATAACTTGTTGGTTATGAACTGTAGGCTGAAACTAAAGAAACTACAAAAAGGTAGGAAAATAAGGAGATGGGACCTGGATAAATTGAAGGAACCTGAGGTTCTTAAGAATTTCAGAGGGAGCTTTAGGCAACAATTGACAGAAACAGGGGAAAATAAAACAGTAGAGTAGGAATGGGTAAAATTGAGAGAAGAAATAGTGAAGGTAGAAGAGGACAAAATAGGTAGAAAGGAAAGACCTACAAAAACTCCTTGGATATCACAGGAGATACTAAATTTAATTTGTGAAAGGGGAAAATATAAAAATGCAGTAAATGAAACAGGCAAAATGGAGTACAGATGACTAAGAAATGAGATTGACAGGAAGTGCAAAATGGCTAAGCAGGAGTGGCTAGAAGGAAAATGCAAGGATGTAGAAGAATGTATAAATAGGGGGAAAATAGATACAGCCTACAGGAAAATAAAAGAAACATTTGGAGATAAGAAAAACAGCTCTATGAATATCAAGGACACTGATGGAAAACCAGTTCTCAGCAAAGAAGGGAAAGCTGAAAGGTGGAGAGAGTATATAGAGGGGCTCTACAAAGGAAATCAACTTCGAGACAATATTGTAGGAAGGGAAGAGGATGTAGATGAAGATGAAATAGGAGATACTGTACTGAGAGAAGAATTTGACAGAGCCCTGAAAGACCTAAGTCGAAACAAGGCCCCTGGAGTAGATGATATTCCTCAGAGCTACTGAAGTCTCTGGGAGAACCAGCCATGACAAACCTGTTTCACCTGAGTGTGTAAGATGTATGATACAGGCAGAATGCATCAGTTTAATAAGTCATGGTTGCAAAATATTAACACGAATTATATACAGAAGGATGGAAAAGCTGGTAGAAGCCGACCTCGGGGAAGATCAGTTTGGGTTCAGGAGAAATGTAGGAACACGGGAGGCAATACTCACTTTACGGCTTATCCTAGAAGATAGATTAAGGAAAGGCAAACCTACATTTCTAGCTTTTGTAGATTTGGAGAAGGCTTTTGACAATGTTGATTGGAATAAACTCTTTCAAGTCCTGAAGCAAGCAGGAGTAAAATATAGGGAGCGTAAGGTTATTTACAACTTGTACAAAAACCAGACAGCGGTTGTCAGAGTTGAAGGGCATGAAAGGGATGCAGTGGTTGGAAAGGGAGCAAGACAGGGTTGTAGTCTTTCTCCATTGTTATTCAATTTGTACATTGAGCATGCTGTAAAGGAAAGCAAGGAGAAATTTGGAGAAGGAATTAAAGTTCAGGGAGAAGAATTAAAAACATTGCGTTTTGCCGACGACATAGTAATTCTGTCAGATACAGCAAAGGACCTGGAAGAGCAATTGAACGGAATGGACAGTGTGCTGAAAGGTGCATATAAGATGAACATTAACAAGAGCAAAACTAGGGTAATGGAGTGCAGTGTAAGAAAATCAGGTGATGCTGAAGGAATTAGATTGGTAAACGAAGCAATAAAGGAGGTAGATGAGTTTTGTTACTTGGGCAGTAAAATAACAAATGTTGGTTGCAGTACAGAGGATATAAAATGCAGAATGCCAATGGGTAGAAAAGCGTTCTTGAAAAAGAGGAATTTGTTAACATCGAATATTGATTTCAGCCTAAGGAAGTCCTTTCTGAAGGCATTTGTATGGAGTATTGCCTTATATGGGAGTGAAGCATGGATGATAAACAGTGCGGACAGGAAGAGGATTGAGGCTTTTGAAATATGGTGCTACAGAAGAATGCTGAAGATTAGGTGGGTGGATCACGCAACTAATGAGGAGGTACTGAACAGAATTGGGGAGAAAAGAAATTTGTGGCATACCATGACTAAACGAAGGGATAGATTGGTAGGACACATTCTCAGACATCAAGGAATTGTGAATTTAGTGTTGGAGGGAAGTGTGTGGGGAAAAAATCGCAGGGAAGACCAAGAGACGGATACAGTAAGCAGATTCAGACAGATGTAGGTTGCCGTTCTTATGTGGAGATGAAGAGGCTTGCTCAGGATAGGGTATTGTGGAGAGCTGCATCAAATCAGTCTCCGGACTGAAGACCACAACAACAACATGGATTAGTGAGTGCGACCTGTGGGTTGTCCACTCTTCTGGTACGAATCTCATTCCTCTTTAAGATTTAACAGTTGAACCGCTGAGTGTCACTGGGGAATTTTGTCTTGTGCCCGGTCGCTTTCTGGCAACTGCCCAGGAACCGGCTTTTTTTTTTTTTTTTTTTTTTTTTTTTTTTAGCAGATTCATTTCCGCTCGTATGTGTACCGCCCTACGAATGTAGTTGACGCGTTCCCTTCCTGTCACTTTCCTTACCTCTTGCCCTGCTTCCTTTTGGAGGTCTTATCTGCTGTCAGGATATATATATATATATATATATATATATATATATATATATATATATATATATATATATATATATATATATTGATCTGGGTGCCATCCTAATCTGGCAGTGCAGTGAATTGATATCGCGAATTGTTATTGTGTCTTATCTGTTCTAGACAGCCTGTGTAAGTTGCGTGTGCCACACTGCTAATAAGGGATTTAATTTTTTTGAAAAGGTAAATAATAACAAAGGGAGGTAGAAGCATCTGTGAAACAGATGACTGGGCTCGCTTATACGTTGACGTAGTCAAGGTTCGCGAGGATGGATTTGTGCCTCAATTCAGTCAAGGTGTTAACTGTATGAGAGATGGAGATTGCTTTAAAGCCCGGTATATCTCAAGTTCTTCGAAAATATTAAGGACATTTCCTTTTCGTTCCCTGTGTAGCACTGATAGTTTAGAGGATATTCTAGTGACCAAGTGACCAGTTGCAGAAATGTGGTTGACAAGGGCTGAATTGGAGGCTGGTAAATACAGATGTTCCTTGAACCTGACCTCGAATGTTCTACCTGTCTGGCCAATATAATTATATGGACAATCATTACATGTGATTCGGTAAACACCTGAGGATTTGAAACAATCTTATTTAATTTTTTTCCCTGTGCCTGAATCTCAGACCACTATTCCTGGGGAAAAAATAAACTGGGACAATGCTCTTAGTGGAAAGATGTTTGCCTGACATACTTGAAATTCTACCAACGTATGGGATTCTATGATAAGCTGTTTTAGGGGTGCTTTTGCGCAAGAGAACTAATGTAATTAGGCCCTGTTGCTCATCTGAGGGTGGAGATGGACCTTTAAGTTTTTTAAGAACTCTTTTGTTAATATTTCTTACAAACTCATTATGGTAGCCATTGGAAAAAGCCATAAACTGTATCACCCTGTATTCCCGGTTGAACGCCTCCACAGAAAGTGGGATGTTGTGCATTCTCAGGATCATAGCCCTGAAAGCAGCTTGTTTGTAATGTATGGGATGATCGGACGAGCTGTGTATTACCAAACCAGCTGTGGCGTGCTTACCATAAATGTCAAACTCAAAAGTCCCATCACGCAGTGTGACCAAAAGGACCAAAAAAGGCAAAGTATTATTGGTGCTAAATTCCCTAGTGAATTGGACCTGTTCATTGAGGCTGTTAAGCTAAAGGACGAATTGATTACATTCGGAATCAGGCCCATTATAAAGAAGAAAAATACCTGGCTGATGCCGTATCTTGCCTATTATGCGCCGGATTAAAAATATGCTCAAGTAAAATTTGTTGAAAATTGAACATCAAGTTGAAGGGCGTCTGAGTTGGACCATCTTATCCCGTTTCTGCTCAGTTTATTGTGTTTGCATTTGGAATGTCATATTTTGCATGTTGGTACTGGACAGACATATTGTCGGCTAGCCAGAGAAGTTTCTATTAAGAGAGATTGTTACACTACTTGGTTGTCGAGCGGTGCCACGACCAGTTCGTTGTCGGTTGGCTCTTGTACAAGTCCGCTGAGATTTGGCTCTAGTACAGTAAAGTGATTGTGACTTACCAAACTCTGAAAGCAATTATTATTATTGGATATAAGGTCACTGTATATTAAAACTATCGGTACGAAAAGAATTTTTTATACTTATCAATGTCATAACTACTGAGAATGCAAACGGTGTACCATTGGAATTAGTGTTCTTTGTTAATTATTGAACAATAGAGACTTTAGTAATGTTATGGTAGTGCCTTTTCCTAAATCTATTCCCTACTTTCGATGATTGTTAATGAATTCTTTTGCGTGCTTTTACAATGAATGCCTAAAGGATTATCATGATCGTCCAGTACACATGGTGGCTTATTAATAAATTCAATTTGCTATAAAGATAAGTCGTTCTTTAACAGATCTTTATGAGACTCTAGTTGCATGAAAATACGAGCGTTTCTATGTGTGCAGCCTGCCTTTTCTTGAAGTGATAATAGTATACAGTACAGAGCACAGTATTGTTCAGATACTTTGGCGCAAGTTAAATACTTACCGCAGATTTTTCATTTCACTTTTGAATTGTTTTTGTGTAATGTATTAAATCAGTTCTGACATGCTACCAGATTTGTTAATGATGCTCGATGATGACATAACTCACTAAAGAATCACAGAACGTTCAAACTCACATAATAATTAAAAAGGATAATTTATTTATTCCACACATAAAGAAATTTTGTCAAATTATTTTTTATCTCATTTAAATTGTTAATGTTCACAGATGGCTTATATATTGCCTCCTGTAGAGCGTACTTTCACATACCACAGAAAAGAATTTTTTTTAACCAGTAACTAATAATCTGCCCATATTAACTCGATCTAATTAACCGTGCCATTACCTTATCAGATTTCTACAGTAATTATTCCAAGCCTGTTGCGATATGTTTGTTGAAACTAATATTTACTGCAGTGTCAATTTTATAGTAAAAGCGTTCCAATGTAACTTTTGTTTGAAAATTATTCTGGTTCTTCCGAAAGTCGGTACACAGGTGTAACGATATAATTCTTCGTGTGCCTCTACCGTCACAATCATTTAGTTTAATTCATTTAATACAGTTCTTATGCAAAACAGCTAAGATCGCTTATAACCTTTATTCAGATAATCGATAGCGGCAGATATAACTGTTGTTTACGGATCTTTAATTTTATGTATCACAAAGAATTAGCACAGTGCTTTCAGCTTCAGTTTCATCTATGAGTGCATATATTGCAGAAAAATACCTTTTATACACAAATAAAAAGTTTGTAAAAAGTGAAACTATTGTGAAAGGTCAGAGAAAAATATGAACGTAAATACAGCAACAAAAACAGTTGAAAGATGATGAATAAATTACGACAAAATATCGCGAATATAAACCGAAGAAAATGTGAGATGTAATAAAATATAAAGGGTGTCCCATTTATTTTCACCACCAAACGTTTCTCTGTAACAACAGCAGCTGTTGTGAAACGACTTTCGCCGGTATCAGTGTAACGCAGAGGCTAATGAATGCAAGTATTTTAAAACATTATAAAATGAAAACGTATGTGTTTTTAACAAAAACGTATGTGTTTTTAAATGGACACCGTATATTAATTCAATACCAGTCCGTATTATGACAAATCACATAAACAACGGTATTGATTGCATCGCGCTACGCCAATTACATCCCGAGATATGGCGAAGAGAAGATGACTCTTGAAATAAGCGAAACGCGCGGCTAGCGCACATCCTGAGACAGGCGAGAACCCCATGCTGCTCATGATGTGCGCTAGCCGCGCGTTTCACTTATTTTAATTTCCAACTTCGCTTCTCAGTGTCTCGGTATGTAACTGGCGTAATGGAATGCAATCAACGCCAATATTTATGTGATTGTCATGCTATAGACGCTGTAGAAATAATATAGGGTGGCCATTTAAAAACACATAAGTTTCTACAATTTTGAACATGACTTATTAACAGCAATCGTAATCCAATTTCTTAACAATTTGCTGTATCGGCCAACCGGGTGCGTAATTTTTAAGTTCTTGATCTAGGTCTCGTTGTCACTAAGGACAACTTCATCAGAAGAATAAAATAAATATCTTACATAAGGAAAACGTTTTATACAGGTAAAACAGTAAAATCACCACTACTTGCATAAAACACAATACGATGAACAACTGCAATTGAAACATAAAAATTTCTTTAACGCTTTCAAGCCGGTGCTCACGTAAGGGTGATGCTTGTATTCTGGGTTTTTTCCCTCCTCTACTCCAGTGACATTGCTTTGTCTTTAAATTGGTTATACTTCGAATGAAGTAAGTTATTTCCGCTGTACCGTGATCTTGTCAGTTTTTTGAAAATATATATATTACAGTTGCTTATTCTACCTCGCTACTAGTGTATTTCATTTGCAAGTACGTATGCTTCTGCATACTTCTGACGACATTCTGTTATATTTTCTCCTACTTGGAACCTTCATTTAATTTTGGAATACAACAGTCTTCAAAAATTTTGTCTAACCTTTCACAAATGTAAACTATTAATTATGTCCATAATTACGTAATATTACCAGCTAGTACCGACCACGTGGCTCGCGTGTGGCGCGCCCGAGGTGGTTATAATACAGGGAGACGCCCTTACATTGAAAAAGTGAAGCCTGTGTCCGCCATATTGGTCAGTTTTGGAGAAGTGTTCATATTGTACAGCTAATATTTTATGTCACTTAAAGCAGGAATAAAACGTCCGACGGTTTTGCCGTGATGTACAAAGTGTTAAAAGAGTGCAAATTAGTCGTTAATAATTAAGTTTTCAAATATATTATGATGAGTATGTATTACTATTTATTCAAGAAAGTATATTGTTTGAAAGTATACTTTACAGTGACTGTCAGTTCATTGCATTAACGGTGAGAGGATGGTTTCAACGGAGAATTAGCATTCCAAAACTGACCAATATGGCGGACAGAACTGACGTATGTGCTCGGCATAGATAATGCCATCTCCCTTTATTATGACCTCCTTAGACGCGCCCTAGTGCACGTTTACGTGGCTACGTGTCTGCTGCCTCGTAAGCAGTTCTTTCATGCCCTTCACACCATACTGGTGTAATTTGTATTTTATCTTTATGACCAGTATGCTGATTTTCATTGTAATAGACTTGAGCAATCCTGTTCGTAATACTTTTGACGTCATGTGTTTTATGTAAGTACTGGTGTTTTTTCTATTTTGCCTATGTAAAACATTTTCCTGATGTAAGATATTTATTTTGTTGTTATCATTTATAGGTAGCAATTTTTTCTTCTGGTGAAGTTGTCCTTAGTGACAAGGAACCTAGGTCAAAAACCTAAAAATTACGCAACCGGTTGGCTGAGATACGAAATTGTAAAAAAAAAAAAAAAAAAAAAAAAAAAAAAAAAAAAAAAAAAAAAAAAAAAAAAAAACACATATGTTTGTTTTAAAAACACACATTCTTTCGTTTTATATTTACATTGATGAGCCTCTGTCTTACATCGATCCCGGAGAAAGGCGTTTTGCAATAGCTGTTTTTCTAGAGATCTTTTGGGTGTTCTAGATGAATGGGTCACCCTGCATTCTTAACAACTAAGAAAAATGTGTAATTAAATACAAGAATAAAGAAGATAAAGTAAAAAGGGAAGTCGTTGCGCTAAATGATAAGAAAGATAACACACCGGGGTCGAGGAGGGTCCTCTTCAAAAATAAACTGTTCAAATATTAGGTAGAACGTAAAAATGACAAAGTAAATTATTTCGCTTACTAGACTTACGTAAAGACAAACAAAACTGTGAAAGAAAAATATGTTGTTGTTGTTGTTGTTGTGGTCTTCAGTCCGGAGACTGGTTTGATGCAGCTCTCCACAATACCCTATCCTGAGCAAGCCTCTTCATTTCCACATAAGAACGGCAACCTACATCTGTCTGAATCTGCTTACTGTATCCATCTCTTGGTCTTCCTCTGCGGTTTTTACCCCAAACACTTCCCTCCAACGCTAAATTCACGATTCCTCGATATCTAAGAATGTGTCCTACCAAGAAAAATATATTCAAAGCAATTATAAAAATGAAAATCGCACTTGCCTGTTTCACAGCCCAATTTTGCAACCATTTGGACAAAATATATAAATAAAAAATTACATATCATTAAATATATAAAATATTATATACTACTGTTACTATTTTTTATATTCCACTTTATAATTTTTTTAAATATTATATTATTTTCACGTATTTAACTTTATATTCTTAATATGTTTTTTCGATAAATCTGCAAAGATCCTGAAACTAGAACAAAACCTCTGATTGGCCATAAGACACGCCATAGTTATTATTTCACTTATGTGTTTATTTACAATTTCCGTACAAGAGGAATTACACTTCTACATCTACGTATTTACTCTGCAAATCACATTTACGTGTCTGGAAGACGGCTTATGGAACCGCTTTCAAAATTTTTTTCTAGCGTTCCTTTCTGTAATAAACGCAAAACGCAAAAACCCTTAAATATTTATTTTCATCTGATTTTCCTTATTTTATTATAATTATCATGTCTTCCTAGATAGATGGGTGCTAACAAAATATGTTCTCGTTTTTTGACCCACATTGTGTGTCATTTCCATGATACTCTCCCCCGTGTACGGTGATGAAACAAAACGAGCTGCTCTTCTCTGCCCTTATATCGTTCCTCAGGCCCTCCTAGTGAGGATCCCACAGTGCGCAGCAATACTCCAAAACTGGTCGAACAAGTGTAGTGTCGGCAGTTGCTTCAGTAGACGTGTTGCATCTTTTAAGTGTTCCGCCAATGTTACTTGGTCTTTGGTTCGCGTTCTACACGATAATTCCTGTGTGTTCTTTCCAATTACAGTTGTTCCTAACTGTAATTCCTAGGTATTTAGTTGTCTTTACCGGCATTAAAACTTAAGTATAACGGACTTATTTTAATGCTCGTATATATGACTTGACTTTTAATTATTTAGGGCCAATTACCAACTTTCTTACCATGCATATATCTATCTCATCATAGTGGTTTCTCAGTTGCCTTTGACCTTCTGATGACTACCTTACTAACTGATAAACGATAGTCTGGGCTGCTTAGATTATCTCCTAAATCTCTATCCATATAAAAGCGAAAGGACACTTATTCACTCACTTACTCGCTAACTGACCAAACACGAAATCTCGAAATCTGCCACAACTCCGTAACTGAAATTTGGCAGGAATGTAGTTTATAGTTAGAAGACGTCAGATAAAAAAGTATTTTGCAATAGAGCCAATAGTTCAGTAGATATGACGCCATAAACAGTAAAAACTTCCCCCGTCTTGCGGCACGTGATAGTGTGGCCTTATCAGTTCACTATTTGAGAAAGAGAGCACTTAGCGACTTACACAAAGTTTAAACATAATTTCAAACTTTTTCTCGCTGACAACCATGGCAAAATGATGAAAGGAAAGTTTGTCGCTTACTACTTTTCCGCTGTTCACGGAGTAAAACTACGGCATTCGGTGTAACGTTGCAAATTATAATTTGTACACTAAAAATATACAAGCAGGAAATTTTGCAGAATGTACCTTTGAAATTCATGAGATATGATAACTTAAACAGTAACGTTAATGGAAAACCAACCCATCACGCAACACGTTTTAATCTATTACGTCATTACTAATAATTGTATTCTAAACAGATTTTACAGACACGCAGCATATATAGAAACGAATACATGCGTGAAAAATTATACAATTGTACAACACACAACTCAATAAATGTGAGATGTATACTGTGCTGGGTAAAAAGCTTTCACATGAGGCACCATGTTTTATTACATTTCTTATTTACTGCTAACACACATTCCAGTGACCTTAAGGAAATTCCTGAAAGACGATAGTGCTGTTGAGAACATTGCAGCAACTTTGAACTGTGAAGAGCATACTGCTGTAGGAAGAAGCAATTGGCTTCTAGAGAAGAGACTTCTAGGAAGAGAATGAAACAGTGTACATCCAACGAATACCCATTATTCATGATGGATCTACCTTTTAACTTTAACAGACTGCAGTTTGCAGTGAGACTTGCATTTTCTGTTATGATTAATAAATCACTGGGCAATATACTCAATACTGAGCAGTGTATTTGAAATCTCCATATTTCTCACACGGACAGCTTTATGTCGCTTGCTCAGGATAGGCTCGCCACAGAAAATACTAATATTAGATCCTGGACAAGTCACAGGAAAAATTGTTTTATAGTCAGGAAGGAAAGAAGATTATGGTTTAACGCCCCGTCGACAGCGTTGTCATCAGAGGCGGAGCTTACACTCGGGTTGTTTGTGTAAGGAAATCGGCCTTGTCCTTTGAAAGGAACCACCCCGGCATTAGTTGGAGAGATTAAGGGAAAAACACGGAAAACATTAATCTGGATGGCTGGAAGCTAGCCTGAACCGACGTCCTTCCGAATGGGAGTCCAGTATTTTACCCTGCGTTGTCGTTGTTTGTTAAGCTTATGGGACTTAACTGCAGGGTCATCAGTCCCTAAACTTACAAACTATTTACGAAATAGCTTATACTTAAGACAGCACAAACATTGATGACGGGGGAGGATTGAATCCCCGACGGGAAACGGCCTCGCGCATCGGAGCAAGCGCCTCAATGCGCTCGGCCACTCCGCCGCGGCTACCACTGCGTCACCTCGCTCGGTATTGTTTATAGCCAAGTTGTAGATTAAATGAATGTATGAATGTTACATATAATTTGCATTTTGATTTCTATATTTGTTTGTTTCGATACTATACTTGAATTTTTGTGCATTATACAAGGGCTTATTTCTTATATTTTGTCTGATAAATATAACATGTATTTAGAAAATAGATGAACAAACAGAGAGAGGGATAGGAGAAGTACTCAAGGCTTGAATAAATAAATAAATACCCGGGTAACGCCGGGTTGCAGGTAGTTACATAAATACGCGAGCACGAAAGTTGAAGTACCGATTTTTAATATTAATTTTATAGAGACGCCAATGAAACTCACACATTTCGAAAGGCTATTTGCCATAGATGCCTCCAAATCAAAAGCCTACTGCGTACACAGCCGTCAATAGGAAGTAAAGAAAGTATAAGTTTTCATATCTACAGACGACGATACGCTGTGCAGGGCACAGGTCTAACACAATGACCACCTAGCTGTAGAACGAATGGAACTATAAGGTCGACAACATGGTCAGCAGTGGAAATCATAAGATCTTAGAACGAAATAATGTTATTTATGGCCTCATATAAACACACGAACACGAACATTGAAGAGCCATTTTGCAATCTCTATCTATATAAAAGAGAAAGGCTACTCGTTCTCTCACTCACTCACTGACTAAACACGAAATCTCTAAAACCACCTAAAAAGCTGAAATTTGGCAGGAATATAGTTTACAGGTAGAAGATGGTAGTTATGGAATAATTTTGCGATAAGGCCGATAGTCCAGGAGATTTAAACAATGTTTAATAATGACTTTGCAGCCAAGATCGCATTTTTCATTTATTATGTTACCGGTTTCGGCGTGCTCGACGACATCGTCAGACCTGTCGTATTTTACATAACTTCACAACATTTTTCTTTAACATTTCCTCATATATTTAAACAATGATAACCTCCCCGTCTTGTGGCATGTGATAGTGTGACTTTATCAGTCCACTATTTTAGAAGTGGGCACTTAGCGGCTTGCAACAAACTTTAAACATAATTTCAAAGCTTTAGGAAGCTTTTTCACGCTGACAACACCAGCAAAATGATAAAAGGAAAAATGTTTGTCGCTTACTGCTTTTCCGGCGTTCATGGAGTAAAATTACGGCATTTGGCGCAACGTTGCAATTTATTACTCGTACACTATTAATTGTATTCGTGAGAAATGTTACTGACAGTATACACACATACCACTGAACGTATTTTGCAGACATTTTACATACACACCACTGAATCTACCTTCGAAAATAATATTGTATTACGACATATATTTCAGGTGCTATGACGTCAAAAACAATGAAATGCTTGAAAATTCACCCTGATAAGAAAGATGTTGTAATTTACTACGTCTTTACTGCCAACTCCATTTACAACACATTTCGCAAGCAGTTTCCTAAAATTCCACTCTACGAACCTGTAGGAGACATAATTCAGGAGGTATCATGTCATAAACGTGACATCCGTAAATAGGTACTGCATCAGTATCAGTTAAGTCTTCATTACTCTGTTCGCAGCACTTACGCAAACAATATCCAAATATAGCACTGAAAGGAGCTACAATATAATATCACTGAACGACACATTGATCAGCTGATACAACGTCATAACCACTGAGCTGTTTGAAAATGAAGCTACAGGGCAAATTCCGCTGTAGATTCAAGCGAAACGAATTTTTGACAACTTTGAACTGTGAAGTGCACACCGTTGGAGGTGAAAGCAATAGACTTCTATAGAGCTACAAGGAAGGAAAAAGAATGAAACAGTGTACATCCAACGAATATGCATTATTTTCGACAGATCTAGCTTTTAACTTACAGAGACTGCAGTTTCCAGTGAGACTTGCATTTTCTATTAAGATCAATAAATCACAGGGCAATCTATTCAGTATTTTGGAGTGGGTATGACATGACCATGTTTCTCAAACGGACGACTTTCTCAACCGTGGGTTCACAAAAGATTCATATTAGATCCCATACAAGTCACAAGAGATATTGTTTATAGTAAAGTTGTGAATTAAATGAATGTATGAATGTTACGCATCATTTTTATTTTGATTACTATAATT
This sequence comes from Locusta migratoria, assembly GCA_026315105.1. Classification (NCBI taxonomy): domain Eukaryota; kingdom Metazoa; phylum Arthropoda; class Insecta; order Orthoptera; family Acrididae; genus Locusta; species Locusta migratoria. Next base: position 630,628,624 of record CM048745.1, on the reverse strand, counting down.
TCTTTGTTTGGATACTGCAGTCATAATTTTGTATATTAAGCAAGACAGCCTTATTTGCTAAATACTCTGATAAAAATAACATTAAATAAAAGGAGAAGTCGGGTTTCCAGCTGGTCGTTTATAAAGGCTGTGTCCGCGGTGGAGTAACCGAGCGGTCTAAGGCGCCTCGCTGCGTAGTGCGCGGTTGCTCGCCGCCGGATGTTCGAATCCTCCCTGGGGCATGAGTGTATGCATTGTCCTTAGGTTAGTTTACCTTAATCTAAGTAGTTTGTAAGCTACGGACTGATGTTCGATAGATTTACAAACATTTGAACATTTTGATGTCAACATGAAAATCCACCATTTACAACGATTTGATCATCCACCATACTCACCGGATGACAATCCTCTAGACTTCTTTCTGTTTTCTCGACTCAGACTCGTTTTGAACGGAAAGAGATTTGACGATATTCCTGATATCCAACGAAACGTGACAAAGCTTTCGAACGCCGTCCCAAAGGAAGACATTGTACAAAGTTTCCAAGACATGTATTGCACGGATGAGCGGTGCAGGCTTGTGGGAAGTGACTATTTCGAAGGACAGTAAGGTAACTGTAGTTCATAGTTCATGTTACAGGACTATTCACCGAACTTTTATTGTAAGAGGTTGTACTGTATTCTGACAGGGAGGTGACAATACCGAAGGACAGTTCATCATCTGTGTTACAGGACTATTCGTAAAACTGTATTGTCGGAGGTTGTAATTCTAGTATCAAAACGTTTGAATCGAAAGCATGTGATTTTAGTATACTATTTAAAAACTTCAGCGTAAAATGCGCGTATGCATGCAAATGGCCAATTAAAAGCTTTTTATTGAAACGAAGGAGAGGCATCGAATTGAAATTCGTGCCGCGGCAGGGATTAGAATCTGGAACCTTCTGTTTACCTTTGATAAATCGATACAAAATATGTCTCTGGACATTGATTTCTTATTTTTTATTTATATCAGTGTCCCTGAGGTACAAGGCAGGAGTGTTCCCATATCTGGGGTGCTATTCCGCTTTTCGAGAGGCTAGGCAACGTTGATGCAGTCTGCCCCTTAGGTCGCTACAATGGGCCTTCCTCCGTACCTGCCACAGCTTGGTTTAAATGACCGCTCTGAATGGTGCTGGTTAAGGCTTAAGGGAAGTGGCTTTTATAAAGCCACTAGTATTCTTCTGTACCTTGTATACGGTGAATGTTATCATCTACCGTGATATACAAGTTAATAACATTTTTTCATTGCAATGCAGTTTGTTTTATACACGAAAAGAAGTAGTCTTACGGCTACATGAATATGCAATATATTTTGTTTTTTGAATTTATCAATTGTTTTAAAAAATATATCAATTGTTTTAAAAATTGATTGTAAGACTTTATACAGTAGAAGAAACACTTTTTTGAAGTTTGACTTAAAAATATCCTCTCATAAAACAACCAATAAATTCTGGAGCCGCGTCAGATATATATATATATATATATATATATATATATATATATATATATATATATATAGGTCCACTACCGGTTTCGCGTCATTAGAGACGCATCTTCAGGTGTTAAATTTTTTCTCTCGTCATAATTCGTTACTGAGTCCCAACATTCTAGTTGCTTTCAACCGTCAATTGGTTAAAAATTAAATAGGGCCGAATACATCGGTCCAAGTCCAATATCAAGGGACTGATGACCTAGCTGTTTAGTCCCCTCAAAACTACCAACAACAACAACAATCCAATATCAAATCGGTGTCTATCAGAATTGAAAACCATGGACGTTAAAATGTGGGACATGTAGTCGCGTGATTTTGACTACCGTCCAATAATTACAAAATATAATTAAACGAAAAAACAACTAAACTTTCGCCCTGTCAAAAAAGTTTCGGTATACAGTATAAAAATTAAGTAAACGTAATATAGAAATGTAACAAAACCCTTCTGCAACAGTTGTTCAATAAATTTACAGTTTGAATTCATTCTTTAGGGCTTCCTGGCCACCAGGTTACAGAATGAAATATCATGGCTTTCTACTTGAAATTTTGACCTGGTAGATTTGAAAGGACTTATTTCTTCACTGCCATCACAAGTTCTTCGATAGCAAGAGACAGATTACAGCTGTTGATACCTTTCTGGCGTACAGAAAACAAAAAACATAAAACGTTTTTAAATCTTTTAAAACTTACATGTCTTGCTGGAAAGCTGTAGGAACCATTAATTTTCTCTCTTCCAGGAAGTTATAAGTTTGTTTTCTGAAGCCTATTTTATTAGATTAAGTTCTTACATTAATCTGTCTTTGTTGAAATGTGAATAGGATTGTGGCCTTGTTTCTTTCAATATGGAAACGAACAAATTCGTTGAATCTATTCATGCCTAACAAATTTTTACCTGCGAATATAGGGGGAACATCAGGCACAATTGAAGTTTGTGTGTGGAGGGAGACATGCTTTAAGACATTCCGTGGAATAGCGGTTCCATACGACTACTCTGACTTGCCCTTGCCTAGTAAGATGGAGGTCGCGGGTTCGAATCCTGACCGCTACCTTTTCTGGACATTTATTTTATAATTTAGTATTTAATAGGTATGTAGTTGCTCGATATTTCCAAAAGAATGAGGTTTTGACAACTTGTGGCACAAAACCTGGAGACCTTTGTCATACCCATGGATGTGTTACCCGGTGCGGATTGCACTTCCCAAGCTAGGCTTCTGGACGAATATGCCGCCACCAGATGCCTGTTATAAGCTCCACCATTGCCTGCCATTAACCTTCTGAGGCACAGAATATAAAACCACTAATGTGGAAACTGATGGTAATAGTTCAAATACACTATAAGAAAATGAAAATAAAAATAAATTAAATTTTGGACATTTTTTACAAATTACGGGGTGGCTTAAATTGAAGCCTCTATGACAAATAATGACAATGCTCACAATACATATGAAAACACACAACATACCGTGAACAGCATCAAAATAACTCTTTATGGAAAAGAATGAAACAATTCCTGTCAGATGACAAACATAAGCCCATACCACATGCTGTGGCATGTGTTTTGCTTCACACTTTCTCTTCTCCATGGGCACCTATGGTTTGAATGTCTTGTGGGGGTGGTGTACTACATGATGGACCTGGTAAACCTGCCATATTTCTAGTACCTAGTAAACCAGTTACAACATCCCTTCTAAATTCTTTGAGTCGTACACTTTTATCGGTGTTCCACAATGTGTACAAAATAAATGAATTTACAAGAGATACATCTACAAAGTACCAAAACAATCTAGCCAGGGCCTGTTTGTTTTATATCTTAACATTCCAGCTTTGTCATCACATCGCATATTCGCATGCTATGCCTTAGCTATGGCGGGACAAGGAATATGCTATATATTTCCATTAGCATCCTGTCTGTTTGCAGCAGAAACGTCATCTGGAGAATTGATGGCTGATTAAAACATTACAGTGCGCTTGTCTTTCCATTTTATACAGGCTATTCCATCATTCCTTACTGACCAGTCAGAATCTCTTCTACTGAGGGTTTTTTAATTATTATTATTATTATTATTATTATCATGTTTCAATTGTGGCGAGCCTTTGCGATTACATGTTACAGTTCCACAACTAGGCAGCCCATGTTATTGTAGCTCTCCTATTACTAGTGCACAAGTACAGTGGCCCCATATGAAGCTACCAAAAAATGCGAATATTTTGCTAACTACATACATTGTTGTGTGTAGTTGATACTTCAGAGTATATTTACCGGCCGCGGTGGCCGAGGGGACTAAGGCGCTCCAGTCACGGTCTGCACGGCCACTACGGTCGGGGGTTCGAATCCCCCCTCGGGCATGGATATTTGTGCCGTCCTAGTTCGTAAGTAGTTCATAAGTAGTTTGTAAGTTTAGGGACTGATGACCCCGTAGTTAAGTCCCATAAGCTTAACGAACATTTGAACAAATTTGATTTGAGAGTAAATTTACAACATTTTCATTAATAAGTACCTTGGAACATACCTTCTATGTGCTCAAGAAATATTTACTGCAGTAAATTGAACAGCAGCCACTATAACTGCTGCAAGGTCTTAATAACATTCTTATGACAACGAAACACACTCAGGACCTAGTAGCAAAACATTCTCACAGATGGCAGCACTAAGCAGGGCAGAAGCTGGCTCCAGATGAAACCACTGTCAGTTGGCTCGAGTACAATAAGAGCTAAGGTGGGCGCAAATGAAGCCACTTTGCCTCAGAGAGTTAACACTCTCGGTCTCCGGCATGACATCATTCGCAGCACAGCACAGCGCGGAGACGAATGGCTGAAGCGCTGCCCGCCTCTCCCGTCGCTGACAGCTGAGCGCGGCAACACGTGCTGGTGGCGGACCCAACAACAAACAACTGGGGCCGTTGGCCGCCGAGTGCGCTGCGCGGCTGTTACCACCGCAATGCTAACCGGCAACACACGCTCCACTCTGCCGGCTGCCTAGCGTGTTGTGTCAAAGACAGACACCACAGAACACCACTGTACTCCGAAGAGCCAAACCAAGTCGTATCAGGCGTGAGTATGCGAAGACAGAGTTATCTTAACACTCATAAGGGGAACACCAAAGTAGCCGGCCGCGGTGGCCGAGGGGACTGAGGCGCTCCAGTCACGGTCTGCACGGCCTCTACGGTCGGGGGTTCGAATCCCCCCTCGGGCATGGATATTTGTGCCGTCCTTAGTCTTAGTTAGTTCAAATGTTCAAATGTTTGTATAGTCTATGGGATTTAACTACGGGGTCATCAGTCCCTAAACTTACAAACTACTTATGAACTACTTACGAACTAGGACGGCACAAATATCCATGCCCGAGGGGGGATTCGAACCCCCGACCGTAGTGGCCGTGCAGACCGTGACTGGAGCGCCTCAGTCTCCTCGGCCACCGCGGCCGGCTTAGTTAGTTAATAAGTAGTTTGTAACTTTAGGGACTGATGACCCCGTAGTTAAGTCCCATAGGCTTTACAAACATTTGAACACCAAAGAATGGTACCAACGAATTTTGATGGGTCGCAGGTACGTTGTGCGGGAACTCCTCCTGACAACCAAGCTAAAGGGATGTGTTCCAATGCGCCTTGGTTTCCACGAAAATCGAGATGAAATTCTCGCGCGTAACAGCTATACCTGTACTTAGTGACCAGTGGTGAGTGAGTCAGCATGGTATAATTAGCAAGGTGCTGGACTGTAACAAGGACCACCCGAGTTCAAATCTTGATTGGGATTAATTTTTTTACACTTGTCTAACGACTGATTATTTATAATTATATTCCTTTTTCACACTTCATCAAATCTCATTGCAAAGATAAAGTTATATCAGGTAATTACAGTTAAATGTGAACGATACGCTACTAATGACTAGCCGCCTGGCCGCAGCATAATAATTCAAAAGTTTGTATAGCTTAGGGGACTTAACAACGGGGTCATCAGTCCCCAAACTTACAAACTACTTACGAGCTAGCTAATCGTAAGGACGGCACAAATATCCACACCCGAGGGGGGATTCGAACCCCCGACCGTAGTGGCCGTTCAGACCGTGACTGGAGCGCCTCAATCCCCTCAGCCACCGCGGCGGCAGCATAATAATCCGCTGGGACGGGTCAAGTGGGCACACACTACATGTAACAACAGTGGGGCCGGGGACTGTAAACGCAGCTAGCAAATTCTGCACAAATGATACAGCTGATAACTACAGACGCTTTACTGATCTCTAAATCGCCGTAAAAGTATGCTTCGAAATAACGGATAAAATAAAATAATCGTCCGCAACACATAACACATTGAGAAATTAACGTAAGTTATTTTCATGATCACTTACTCAAGCATTAATATAAGAGTTGCTATGAAAGCATATAATTGTCCACAATCCGTCGTCGGACAAGTTAAAAAAAAAGTATGAATGCTTTGGTGAGACGAGTGTCAACAGCCGTAATATATTCCATAAAATGCATTTTTAAAAACCATCAGCTGTTTATTAAAAACCTTATACACTTACGAGTTTCGGTCATAGACCACCTTCATGGATAAAATGGTGTTAAAACAGAATGGTAAACTGCATAAAATAAAATACATGTAGCTTAGACAAACAGGAGTCAGTATAACTAAAAGTTGAAGTGTTTTATCCATTACAGCAACTATTAAGATTATAAATAAATGAATTGCAGCAACCAGTTGCTTGTCGTTATTTATTTTGAACTTCAACGACCGGTTTCGGGCGCTTGAGTGCCCTTCTTCTGGTCTCTATACAGACAAACAAGTGCATTTGTATACAATTAGGCTATAGAACGTATAAAAGTCGATTACAGAAATATGCAGCAGTTTCGAACCAAATAGAATGTAATAAAGATAAGTTCATATAATGGGATGAAATTAACACTTACATTTTTGTACTGTTGCTTAATAGATAAACGTGCTACTAGTGGAATCAACGCTGAGTGCAAATATTATGGAATGAATAACAGTCAGCTGGTAACAAAGCATCTATGGATGAGGCTTATAGTAAAGGAGTAACGATAAAAACGGGGGAAGAAGGCTATGGGAAAACAGTAATACTCAAAGTAGTTAAGGAAAAGCATAAAGAGAGGAGCAGGTGACTGATAAATCAGGCGCTTAGCAGATTAAAATTCAGTAGTCTAGAAGTACAATGATAAGTGGCGCCATAGGCGGAATATTTCAGAACTACCAGCTGTGCAGTAGTAGGATGCTTAGACTGTCACTGTCAGAGCATCTGTCAATATAAAGAATTTGTCATTGTATCTATGGCTTGAAAATTTAATGGGGTTAGATTGATGAAGTGATTATCATACAACGAATAAGTTAAGGATGTGGGATATAAGTTTTAAGATGCGTGAACTAATGTGCAAAGAAATGTGAATGGTTACAGTAATATTAACCTAGTGTTACGATTGGAACATCTAGTCAGGCAACTGAAGAAAGTTAAACAGTGAAATTGCTAGGAATATACCAAAGAGGATAATTTTAATGTAGTTGTACTGCAGAGGAAGAAGGGTATTATGAGAGTTACTTAATGTAGTATGTGGGGGGAGGGGGAATATATTATGTTTATAAGTAAATAGCAGGTAGCAGGTGGAGAGTGTTGTGTGTGTGTGTGTGTGTGTGTGTGTGTGTGTGTAATTGATGAATAGGACAGTGTGATTGTGGACATAGGGTATGTAAGGTGTGACTGTGGGTGTGCACAAAGTTTGTGGTTATTTGTTAGGGATAGTTTTATAAAAGAAGGGGAATAGCTGATTATTGTATGGTATGGGGGGGGGATGGAGTGTAGCAGAAATTGTGCAAAGATAGATCCATATGCAATGCCCCACAAGTGTATGCTCTGTGACTGTTAATAAAGTTATATTTGGTCTATAACTGTAATGTGGGGTGGCTACTACTTTCAATCTTAAGATAGGCGGAAACATAAGGGACTAGTTCTATGTCTGTGTAGAACTAGTTATGCATTAATGTGCAGTATTAGGGTGGGTTGGTCAGAAAAGTTATGGCTGTAAAACACGTGCAATATGTGAAAGGGGCTGATGTAAAGCAACATAATGAATACTACAGTGACTTATGCAAAGAAGAGCTAATCAGTTAATGAGGAACTGTATGGGTACAGCATATCTTACTTATGGTTCGTTGAAATTAACTTTTAGTTTAATTGTTTTATTACATCTTTATCAATCTTGAAAGCCTATGGAGCAGGTATACTATGAAAGGTACTAGGATGGGTTAAAACTCAAAACAGTAGGGAGGGGAGGTGGTTGTTGGAGGCAACTACAACAGATAGGTGAAGCCAGTGTGAGTAATCAGCACACTGGAGAAAACATAGTGAAGGAATGGAGTTTAATTTGTGACTTTTATATAAAGTAGAGCAATTGAAGGGTTGGGCAAAGGTGAACAAGTTCAAACAATAATATCTGCACTTAGCGTTTTACAGAGACAATTACAATTAAGAAGCAACTATTATACTGTATGAACACATAGTACATTTTCAATGATCATCCAAGAGTGTGGCTAAACAATCAAGGAAAACCTTGTTTCTTAACACAGTTTGTTCATTTAATAGATTACAGTCTTGTGATTTAGAAAAGTGTTAAAATTACAGTGGTCATCTTAGATAAAACCTATCAGCCAAACATAACATGGATAATTGTGCCGTCCTTCGTATTAGCTAGTTCATAAGTAGTTTGTAAGTTTAGGGACTGACAACTCCGTAGTTAAATCCCATAAGCTCTACAAACATTTGAACTTTTTTTCAATTGACAGTTTGAATTCATTCTTTAGAGCTTCCTGACCACCAGTTTACAGATTGAAATATCATGGCTTTCTAACTCGAAATTTTGACCTGGGAGATTTGAAAGTACTTGTTTCTTCACTGCCGTCACAAGTTCTTCGATAGCAAGAAACATATTACAACTGTTGACACCTTGCCGGCCGCAATGGCCGAGCGGTCTGCGACGCGCCAGTAACAGTCTGCACGGCCGCTATGGTCGGGGGTTTCACTCCCCCTTCGGGAATGGATGTTTGTGACGTCTGTAGTATGAGCTTCTTCATGAGTAGTTTGTAAGCTTAGGGACTGATGACCCAACAGTTAAGTCCCATTAAGCTTAAAAAACATTTGAATTGTTGACACCTTTCTGGCGTACAGAAAACGAGAAACATAAAACTTTTTAAAACTTTCAAAACTTGCATGCCTTGGTGGAAAGCTGCTGGAACCATTAATTTTCTCTCATCCAGGCAGTTAAAAGTTTGTTTTCTGAAGCTGACTTTATTAGATTTAGTTATCACATTAATCGGTCTTTGTTGAAAAGTGATTAGGATTGTGGCCTTGTTTCTTTCTAGATGGAAACGAACAAATTCGTTGAATCTATTCATGCCTAACAAATATTTCGCTGCGAATATTTGATAATTGTTAGCCTGTGTTCTGGAAAGCGCCTGAAAACTATATTCTTCAAGATAGACTTTTACGGCCGCCGTGGAGTAGGCGAGCCGTCTAAAGCGCCTCGCTGCGGAGCGCGCGGTTGCTCGCCGTGGAGGTTCGAGTCCTCCCTGGGGCATGGGTGTGTGTGCTTGTCCGTAGGTTAGTTTACCTAGGTTTAAGTAGTTTGTAAGCTACGGACTGATGACAACGCAGTTTGGTCCGATAGATAGACAGACATTTACGGCTGTTTTTTAGAGTAATTGCTCAGTAACAAAAATATGCAAACTGATCAGTAGAATTCTACTCAAGGCATCACCATGTTGGCAACGTTTCTAAAGTAAAAATGTTCAATGATTAGGGGAAAAGTCCTCGAGTAGATAGAGAATACTACGACAAGTTACTTTTAAACATCAGGGACAAAAGAAGAAATCTGGGAGACGGACTTCAAAAGATCTCGAGGATGATGTCAACCCAAAATATTTTCTGGCCTAAGCTCAAAATTTATAATGAAGAAGAAATCGTCAACGCCGTTGACACGAATTTAAAAAAAAAAAAAAAAAAAAAAAAAAAAAAAAAAAAAAAAAAAAAAAAAAAAAAAAAAAACGTAGCGCACGTCATAACGCAACCCCAACTGAAAAATAATTATGATTTGAGCCAAATATTGCTATATTTATATTCTGGAGGAAGCTGCAAATTAATTGCAAAACATTTTTGTAAGCGCGAAAATCCACACAAACAGGTGAATAAATAAGCTTAGACTTTGTAAAATCGTTACCATTACACAGATGCGCTCCAGTCACGGTCTGCACGGCCATTACGGTCGGGGGTTCGAATCCCCCCTTGGGCATGGATATTTGTGCCGTCCTAGTTCGTCACAAGTAGTTTGTAAGTTTAGGGACTGATGACCCCGTAGTTAAGTCCCATAGACTATACAAACATTTGAACATTTTTAACCGCAGAATCGCATTGTAGTAACTAGAAAACAATAGGACCTGCATAACATTCGCAAGAAAGGGGTGGCAGGCAAGTTCTTGGTGTCCCTGTAGACCACCTGCTACCTGCTGGCCCGAGGCTTCTCACAAGTGTGCCTCCTCTCAAGTATTCCAGTCCCTGTATAACAGCTGTCTAGCACAGGTGGTACATCCGTTACTACTGCTACAATGGTAGGTTACCACTATTTGATTTTGAACGTGGTGCTAAATAGTCCACGCACGAGAGAAGGGACACAGCATCTCCGATGGAGCAATGTGGAGGTTCTCAAGTACGACGAATTCAAGAGTGCACCGTCAATATCGGGAATCCGGAAAAATATCAAATATCCGACATCGCTGAGGCCGGAAAAAGCTCAAAGAACGAGACCAAAAATAACTGCAGAGAATCGTTCAGTGTGACAGAAGAGCAATCCTTCCGTCAACTGCTGCGGATTTAAATGCTGAACCATCCGGAAATGTCAACGTGCGAACCGTTCAACGAAACATCTGCGGTATGGGCTTTCTAGGTCGAAACCCCACTCGTATTGTAACGAAGCATGCTGGGATTTATTTCCATCTTCACGCATTACTGTATCTTCCGATACCAGTGTTGCATAATAATAGGTACAAATTTATTTACCATATCATTTTGTTTTCAAATCTTTTGTTATTCTTTTATCTGCACTACTAGCCAATAAAATTGCTACACCAAGAAGAAATGCAGATGATAAACGGATATTCATTGGACAAATATATTATACTAGAACTGACATTTGGTTACATTTTCACGCAATTTGGGTGCATAGATCCTGAGAAATCAGTACCCAGAACAACCACCTCTGGCCGTAATAGCGGCCTTGATATGTCTGGGCATTTAGTCAAACAGAGCTTGGATGGCGTTTACAGGTACAGATGCCCATGCAGATTCAACGCAATACCACAGTTCAAGAATAGTGACTGGCTTATTGTGACGAGCCTTTGCTCAGCCACCATTGACCAGATGTTTCCAATTGGTGAGAGATCTGAAGAATGTGCTGGATAGGGCAGCAGTCGAACATTTTCCGTGTCCAGAAAGGCTCATACAATATCTCCAACATGCGGTCGTGCATTATCCTGCTGAAATGTAGGGTTTCGCAGGGATCAAATGAAAGATAGGAGCCACGGGTCGTAACAGATCAGAAGCGTAACGGCCACTGTTCAAAGTGTCATCGATGCGAACAAGAGGTGACCGAGATGTGTAAACAATGACACCCCATATCATCATACTGGATGATACGCCAGTATGGCGATGACGAATACACGCTTCCAATTTGCGTTCACCGCGATATGGCCAAACATGGATGCGACTATCATGATGCTGTAAACAGAAAGTGGATTCATCCGAAAAAATGACGTTTTGCCATTCGTGGACTCAGGTTCGTCGTTGCGAACACCATCGCAGGCGCTCCTGTCTGTGATGCAGCGTCAAGGGTAACCGTAGCCATGGTCTCCGAGCTGATAGTCCATGATGCTGCAAACGTTGTCGAACTGTTTGTGCAGATTGTTGTTGTCTTGCAAACGTTCCCATCTGTTGACTCAGGGATCGAGACATGGCTGCACGATCCGTTACAGCTATGCGGACAAGAGGCCTGTCTCTCGACTGCTAGTGATACGAGACCGTTGGGATCCAGCAGGGCGTTCAGTATTGCCCTCCTGAACCCACCAATCCCATATAGTCTGCTAACAGTTATTGGATCGTGACCACCAATGCGAGCACCAATGTCGCGATACGAGAAACCGCAATCGTGATAGGCTATAATCCGACCTTTATTGAGGTTGGAAACGTGATGGTATGCATTTTTCCTTCTTACACGAGGCATAACAACGACATATCACCAGGCGACGCCGGTCAACTGCTGTTTGTGTATGAGAAATCGGCTGGAAACTTTCCTTGTGTCAGCACGTTGTAGGTGTTGCCATCGGCGCCAACCTTGTGTGAATGCTCTAAAAAGCTAATCATTTGCATATCACAGCATCTTCTTCCTGTCGGTTAAATCTGGCGTGTGTAACACATCATATTCGTGGTGTAGTAATTTTAATAGCCAAGAGTGTTTTATCATTTTCCTAAACGTTTGTTATTCTTTTTTCTAATGTGACTAGCTGAAGTTGTTTTCTATTATTTGGCGTTGCAGAGATTTGTTTAATTATTAATTACTTCATACCATAAGCGTACTGTTATAGGTCATATAGTCTGCTCATTATTATTTCTGATAGGGGCAAGTAAATTCTATCTGCATAATATTAAAGTAGATACTATTAAGTTTCACAATTAATGTGGAGAATATTGTACCGTCATTACTTTCTGTATAATTACCGTTTATTGCAAAATTATTGATGAAGAACCTATAAAACTATATTTGGAAATGTAGCACTATTAATATAATAGAAACTTATATATCAATTTATTCAGTATTATTCACGATATCTTTTCTATAGCCAGTTGCATGTAATTGTTTACTTTTCCAATATAATTAGTTTAATGTACCTAATTAGCAATACGAAACTTTCAGAGACAGTGTTCCGATAATATAAATAGGGTGCTTTCGCGCCATGTAAGAGAGTCTTGTTTCGTGTTTTATAGGAGGGACACTCCACGTCACTCTGAACTCCAATTTGAAACATTATGTTAAAGTTCTTCTGTATTAGTTATACAGAAAATGTTTCTACAGTGATTATGAACTGATACTTAATAATTGTACCACGCTAAATGTACACATCGAGAAATTTTGTCAGGTTAGGAGTATTCCACACACGAACTATGTAAAATGTATTACTAACGTGTAGAATGTGCGTAACGGGTTGTAGTGACTATCATTGATGAAACTTGTACGCTGGCTTTATAGAGAGACAATTGGGCACTAGTGATTAGTCAAAGTGTCAATGAACTACAATTCTAGGTGTCGCCTAAATCATTTGTAGTAGGCTAGTGTTGCCCCACGATTTTTCAGCCAGTCATTACCGAGAGCGCCGATGCACGAGAATCTACAAGAGGCTACCAACTACGACCCAGGTAACGTCACAGTGTTGCGTTGGTAATTGCACAACACAAGGCTTCACACCTCGCCTGGTCCCGTCAACACCGATGTTGGACTGTTGATGATTGGAAACATGTTCCGGGGCTGACGAGTAACTTTTCCAGTTTTATCGAGCGGATGGACTTTTACTGGTATGGAGACAACCTCATCAATCCACGGACCCTGCTTGAAAGCAGGGGACTGTTCTAGCTGGTGAAGGCTCTTTAGTGGTGTAGGTCGTGGTCAGTTTAACTGATACATCTAGATACGGCTCTTACGAGGATGGAGTCAAATACATTCTCCCAGTTTCTGACATTTTGCAATTCAGTAAGAAATTACACATAATATATTTCACCAGTTGTGAAGTTATAGTGGATACACAGTATGATCGACCACAGATGGAGGAATTAATAATTTAAAATGAATAAAATCTTGAAATGTAATTCCTTTCGCAGATCGTATCTTAGCTGTTGCGGATAACTTGTGGTCTGCCGGTCACATTTTGCAAATCGCTGATGTAAACCAGCTGATTATTTTTGAAAATAATTTGGAGAGTCAGCGATCAGAATGATTAAATTCATTTACAACGTCAGTCAAGATCTAAATTTTTAATTCATTCAAAGATTACCGGTTTCGACCATTTAAATGACCATGAATAAACTAATTTCTTTGGGATGTATGTTGTAAATCAAATTAATTCCCTCTATGTCCCCTAGATTAGATTAGATTAGTTTGTTCGTTCCATAGATCCGTGTTGAGGTGATTCACGTGGATGTGAAACATGTCAATTATTTTCTTTTTTCTTATCTTTTTTTCTTTTTTAAATGTTGGTACTATAATATTACTAATGCAGGTACGTACATTTTTACAACCGGATAATATAATAATACTAATAGTATGAATACAGATACATGCATCATTTTGTTCTATTAAAGAATTCGTCATTGTAGTAGAAGGAGTTGGCCATTAGAAAGTCTTTTAGGCTCCTCTTACACTGATGTTTATTTGTAGCTAAATTTTTTATGGTTGTTGGTAAATTATTGAAAATTTGTGTCCCTTAGTATGGACCTCTTTTTGAACTAAAGTTAGTGCTTTTAAGTCCTTGTGTTGTTCCTAGTATTGTTGGTATGAACTGAGCTGTTTGTTGGGAAAAGGGATATATTATTTATGACAAATTTCGTTAAGGAATAAATATACTGACAGGCAGTAATTAATATAACCAGTTCTTTGAAGAGGCTTCTGCAGTAAGTCGGTGAATTTACACCACAAATAATAAGTATTACACGTTTTTGGACTCTGAAAACTTTTGCTTGACTTGAAGAGTTACCCAAAAATATTATACCGTATGAAATTATGGAATGAAAGTTAACAAAGTATGCAAGCTTTTTGTTTTTATGTCTCCTATGTCTGATACCACTCGTATTGCAAATACAGATTTGTTAAATCGTTTCTGCAGTTCTGTGGTGTGCTACTCCCAACTGAAATTACTATCAAGTTGTAATCCCAGGAATTTTATACTGTCAACTTCTTTTATCTGCTCTTCTTCATACTTGATGCATATACTGGATGGGAATCTCTTACGTGTTCTGAACTGCAAGTAGTGAGTCTTTTCAAAGTATAATGTCAATTAGTCGGCTTTAAACAAGTTAATAATATTAATCAAAATATCATTAGCAGACCTTTCTAAAACTAAGCTCGACATGCTATTTATTGCAATACTTGTATCACCTACAAACAAAACGAACTCTGCTTCTGGCAGTGTAACTGATGAGAGGTCATTAATGTACACAAGAAAAAGCAATGGGCCTAAGATGGATCCTTCTGGAACACTACATGTAATTTCTTCCCAATCTGATGACGACTGGTGGCTTAATTCACTAGTCCCTTGCTCTGACACCCTTTGTTTCCTATAACATATAGTGTGCAACACCATCATACTTCTTATTCATGTGTGCCATATTTTGATCACTTATTTAGTACCGTTGAATATCTGATGTTCTTCCTACGCCCATTTAAAATTTAATATAGGATGTTGAAAGTGGATCACCTACCTCGTCGCTGAAGTCCTCGCCGTACGCTCTTCGTGCGGCGTTCGGCTAGTAGTTAATGGGCTCGAATCCTGTTAGAAAAGAACAAAAAATCATTAGTAAAGTTGGGTCTCAAGCAAGGTCTGAGAAACATTATTCCAAACACTATAATTCCATGACGTAGACTGTGACACATAGAAGTTTGGGTTAGCCCATCAGATGTGTGCGTATTCTTTAGAGATGGAGTCCCAGTGGGGAACAGGTATCCAAATGGTACGATTGGGTAATACATCTATATCTATTTCAGCTGCGAAAATGCACACGTGACGAATTTATTGAAAAAAAATTATTAGCTTGATTTTTAATGACAAATACAAGAAGATTTGACTAATTCTGTTCACGAATCTGATCAATGTTATCAACTAAATAATTAACAGATTCTCGGAAAGAGATAATATTTACTAAATGTGACCTATGCGTTGGAGATGTTCGGTTGTAAATTTAAGACTACCGTACTAGAATCAGGTTATTGTCCTTTCAAAAGGCCTACAATGAATTACAGCAATGTTACTATCGACAGATTCAGGAGAACAGGTAATTCCTCACACACGGTTTGATTACAGATAGAACAATCAACCCCCACCAACCCCCCCCCCCAAAAAAAAAAAAAAAAACAAAAAAAAAAAACTAATGACGATGACTCGGGCCGTCATCCAAGCATTCAACCGAACATGCTCCTGTTTAATGGCACTACAAGACCAGACGTGGCAAAAGAATTTCATTGTAAGCATATCATGCTGCTTACAATTGATGAATTACCATGAAGAACGCGATGATCTTCTTAAGTTTCCATAATATTTTACATTACAAGTGCGATAAATCTTTAAATGAATAGATGCAAATGTACTGCTTTCGAGATGACAGCTTGAAATAATAAGTTATATTAGACCGCGGATTTTTAGGTTATAAAAAGCGTATTTCATTATCTGATTTCGGCCAAATAAAATCTAAAATAGGCCCTAAAACTACTGCACATGTTGGACATTGTAGTTACTTGTATGTGTTACTGCAAGTCTATACACGAATGTTCCCAGAGAACGATTTCATGCAACGTTGTTACTTTCGTGTGGCATTTCTACCTTTGCACCCAACGATCTAGAATTTCATAGAGTGCTTAACACACGAGTTAGAGCGCTCTTTGCGGTAACCTGTGTAAACTCGGCCGCCATACTGGCGGTGGTCAGTGTACTTGAGAGGCGTCTGTCCATCGTATATTGTTGAAAGTGAAGTGCTGTATATAGTGTATATTGTATTTAGTGTGTATTTCCTGTACAAGTTTTGCTTCTGCATTGTGCCTAAAGTATGTTCAGCACTTAAATACACAAATCGAAGTGTTAAAACGACAAATATTTCGAGCAAGAGCACCAGTTGTTCAGACTTTTTTGATCTTTGTCTGCCTACACACAAACAAAATACCTGTCTAATGGCACATAGTTTCCCCAAGACTGAAGCTTAAGATGATTAATCTTGCAATTCCCTTGAAGTACTCACCATAAAAAAGGCTCGGTTTTCTGACTAGCGTCTGCGTGTTTCTTCTTCTAGTGCTGCTATAGTTGATGAAAGACTATCTCGTATGTTTAATAATATAATAAAATAAACACTTTTGAATGTCCACAGCCTTCTTTAAAAATATTTTCATTTGTTGTTGACAATACTTCAGTAAGCATGGTTAACATATAATCATTGCAAAGCGTGAAAGCAATAGTAAGAGCCGATTTTTTTCCATTTGTTAAATATTTGTACTCTTTGTACCAAATATTTACTTACACCACCGTGGCAACAAGTTAATAACAATACGTCATTTCAGTGAAGAATGCTTTCGTGCAGCTGACCCATGCGCATTTTTGATTACAGTATTCTGTTGTTACTTTCGTCTTTGTGTTCAAATTTGTCACAGCTGTCAGCCGATACCCCAAATAACATGGCGGATGCCAGTTCAATTTGCCTCAAACGTGGCGGACCTATCGACACTCTATGAAATTCAAACTCGTTGATTGCATCCGATCACTACGCTGGTTAAAAGTTTGTGGCACTTCAATTTTGAAATTGACTCGCTATCACTGCAGAGTATTGCCGGCCTCGGTGGCCGAGGGGACTGAGGCGCTCCAGTCACGGTCAGCACGGCCACTACGGTCGGGGATTCGAATCCCCCCTCGGGCATGGATATTTGTGCCGTCCTTAGTTGTAAGTAGTTCATAAGTAGTTTGTAAGTTTAGGGACTGAGGACCCCGTAGTCAAGTCCCATAGACTCTACCAACATTTGAACATTATGTATGACTGAGAAGGAACGTACTTATGAAAACGTTTTTTTTTTTTTTTTTTTTCATCACTGTTAATGGCTACGTATACACATGATTACTTTGTGCGCATGTATGACAAAATATTTTTCGAATTAACTTGTCTCAGTAGCCTCATTATTTAATTAATATAAAAACTGTTACTTCAGTTGATGTTGCTACTCCCGTCATCTTTGGATAAACACCCAATAAGCACTCCATTTTTCACTGGACTCGCATTCGGAAGGATGGTGGTTTAAATCCACCTCCGGCCATCCAGATTTAGGCTTTCCGTGATTTCCCTAAATCGCTACAGGCAAATCCGAGATGGTTCCTTTCAAAGGGTACGGCCGACTTCCTTCCACGTCCGACCGTAAGCTACGTGTCTGATGACCACTCTGTCCAAGCTTCCTTCCTTCCACTCCATTTTCACCTCAATTATGAAGTAAAGAAATATTAAAATACCGAAATCCAACACATAAGATATACACAGTTTGTGTCATAATGGCTTAATCCTGACTGGAAGAGCACAGTCTACATAAATATGAGAAACAAACGTCTAAAAAGAACAAAAGAGAATAAATAAGCTATAGATTCTACTACGTTCGGTCTACTCCCAGGAAAATTATGAAGAGTTCACGTTGTAAGGTCCCTTTGGTCCCTACATAATTCATTCCGTTAATGTTTCAGTTTGTATAGGCTACGTTCTCTGGTAAATTTCTGTGTTAATCTCTGGTATTTCTGATTACTGGTACTGTTTGTCATTCTGCATTGTACGTGAGTTATTTTGTACACATTTTACAATAAATGTAAACAATGTAGCGGGTTTTGTGAACTGGCCACAGATATGCATTGTAAGTGGCGCAGTAATCTTTGGACATTCGATTGCAGAGTACGTGATCTGACTGCGAGAGGGCAGTTAGTTGCCAGATGCGCAAGAGAGCGGTAAGGTAGCGGTAAGGAAAAGCGATGAGTCGGTAAAGGCAGTCGTCAAGTATGCCTTGCGGCACGCTATTATTATGATGCATGGCATTAATTTCGTTTCCTGTAAGATTTTTTTCTGATCTTAAATTCTCTTTCCGCGTCCTCATTTTGTTTCTTCATTTGTGATTATTGCTTAACTTCATTATTACCTAACAACCATTTCTGCACATATCTATACTATGATCAAAAAAGTTATTATCCTGCATTTTGAGAGCTGCTTGCTGTTTCCTATTGACGGTTTTGTAATAAGAATATACGAGGTAAGTCAAATTTTCTATTTCTTTTTATTTGTGTCGCAGTCACATTGTCTCCCCTTTCATTATTAAAGTTAATCAGTTTCGTTGTATCTTTCAGGAGTACTTTCGACAGTGCCATAGTTTGTAAATATATTTGTTTCCCTCTTCCCGGGCGTTTCCGTTGCGCAAATTAATTAATATTATTAGGCTTACCTCCGTGGCCAGAGTCACCACAATGTTTGGTTGTGGTTATTTACGGAAGGATATAAAAGGCTCTATAAGCCGACCATGGGGAAGACCAGTTTGGATTCAAGGAAATGTAGAAACACTGGAGGCAATACTCACTTTACGGCTTATCTTAGAAGACAGATTAAGGCAAACCTACATATGCTACCTTTTGTAAATTTAGAGAAAGATTTTGCCAATGTTGATTGGAATACACTCTTTCCAATCCTGAAATCAGGAGGAGTAAAATACAAGGAACGGCAGGTTATTTACAACTTGTACAAAAATCAGACAGCAATTATCAGAGTTGAAGGGCATGAAAGGGATGCAGAGTTTGGGAGGTGTGTAAGACAGGGTTTTAGTCTTTCTCCAATTTTGTTCAATTTGTATATTGAGCAAGCTGTAAAGTAAAGTAAGGAGAAACTTGGAGAAGTAATTAAAGTTCAGGGCGAAGAAATAAAGCCGGCCGCGGTGTCCGAGGGGACTGAGGCGCTTCAGTCACGATCTGCACGGCCACTACGGTCGGGGGTTCGAATCCGCCCTCGGGCATGGATATTTGTGCCGTCCTAGTTCGTAAGTAGTTCCTAAGTAGTTTGTAAGTTTAGGGACTGATGTCCCCGTAGTTAAGTCCCCTAAGCTTTACAAACATTTGAACATTTTTGAAGAAATAAAAACATTGCGTTTTGCTGATGACATTGTATTTCTGTCAGAGACAGCAAAGGACGTGGAGGAGCAGTTGAACGTAATGGACAGTGAACTGAAAGGAGCATATAAGAAAAACATTTACAATAGCAAAACAAGGGTAATGGAATGCAGTCTTAGAAAATCAGGCGATGTTGAAGGAATTAAAAACGAATAAACAAAGGTGGTAGATGAGTTTACTTAATTGGGCAGTAAAATAACATATGATGGTCGCAGTACAGAGGATATAAAATGCAGAATGACGATGGGAAGAAAAGCGTTTTTGAAAAAGAGAACTCGAATATTAATTTAAGCGTAATGAAGTTCTTTCTGAAGGCATTTGTGTGGAGTGTTGCCTTGTATGGGAGTGAAACATGGACGATAAACAGTGCGAACAGGTAGAGGATAGTGGCTGTAGTAATGTGGTGTTACAGAAGAAGCTCAGTGTTGCCCTATTCACAACTAGTCAGTCAGATATCAGGATACCTTTACGGAATATTTTGCACTTGAAATTAAATAAAAAATAAATAAACTTATTCGGTATATCTTGCAACGTGACAGAATAGTTTCCCTACAGTGGATTTTAAGGTAAAGGTTGTGATATGAATAAGAGATTATCCTCTGATGATAGTCTTTTCAAACAAAAATGTGACTTACGTATATTACGACAAACACCTTAGAAACTACAATACTCAGGGTGATAACTAATAAAGCGTAAAAGCCATGTAGCTCATTATTTACGTTTATGTTCAGCCGATCAGTTACAGACTTTAACCACCTTACAAAATTTGTGTCTGAACCTTCCCTTGTACAAGTAAATCAGCAATAAAGGAAAAGCGAAATGTATTTTGCGTCTACAGTACCTCACAAATATTTTGCTTGTATTGCTCTGTATGCGAACACTGGCGCATGTACAGGATTCAAGTACAAATGTGTCCATGTGTTTGACAATAACGTAATAGGCTGTTGATGTCCTCCTGTGGCAGGTTGGCGATGGCAGTGGAGGTACATACGTATTTCTTGCAGCTGGCGACTTCGTCTGCTTTCGATAATGGTAACGTCATCGCTCGACGACTGACGGGAATATTGTTTTACCTCTTGTGCGACGCCTGAGGGTGACAGGTGTCCGATACATTGATTCCGCGAGCGCATTTGATCTCCCATTTCGTATGATAATATTTGTCTCTCTGACATTCCTATTTCACTCCCCTTGGATATAAAAAAATGGATAATAATACGTGGTGTCGACGTGTCTTACAGTATATGTCTCAGTCTATCACCGGAACACATATTTTTCAAGACATGAAAACTCTTGAAAACGTTCTACACGTGGTACTGTAAAAGTGGACACCAAATGAATTCGTTGTTTACGTAGTTAAAGTGTAACGTAGCACGAAAGCAGGAAATTAGAAACTATCGTAACAATAGGGTAAAATATAACGAAAGCACGAAGAGAGATTTGATGCATAGGATGCGAAATTTCTATGAGTGTTTCCGTAAATTATTTTTGGAATACAAGGCCAAAATTTTTGCTTTCTATTATGAAGAATTTTGTATCCCACCCTCGTCGCCACTTTTGTGTCTCGTTTCCGTCGGTTGTCGTAGGTGTCGGTGGCCGAGTAGAAAGACCGACACAGGAATAAAGGATGCACGTGCGTGCAGGTACGGAGGTGACCAGCCAGTGGGACAGCAGAAACTAGAAACACTAGAGTAAATTAGAACGAGGTACATATTTCATAGAGATTTAGTAATACTTAACTTTTACATTGTTCTTGACTGCAGAATGCTGATACATAGTTTACATAGAGGCCTGCCTACGGATGATTCCTAGTGTCTATCCGATAGCCAAGTATTAACTGGTTCCTATCTGATTCCCAAGTGCTAACTGGTTCCTATCTCAGTCCAAGTGAACGATGCAGTCCAGTGGCGGCCACGAGCGGAGTTGTAGCAGAGGGCGCTCGTGGATGACGTCGTAAGAATGCCACGCCGTGCGTGCATGGCGGCGCGCGGCGTAAGTACGTGGCGCGCACTTCATACTTGTGCGACACCACAAAGAATAGACATTATTACTGGCGTGGACATTTTTAGGATGTATTTTCATTTTTACTCACACAATTTTATCCTTCTACCAAATATTAATGCATCGTTTCGGATTTTTGCAATATCTATTTTGATCCATATCTACATGTTCATGGGATACTCTGCAAATGACATTTAAGTGCCTGGCAGAGGGTTCATCGAACCACCGTTATACTATATTATCTCCCATTCCATTCTCGAATAGCGCACATGAAGAAAGAACATTGAATCTCTTCGTTCGAGCTTTGATTTCTCGTATTTTATTCTGATGACCATTTCTACATATGTAAGTGGGAGTCAACAATACATTTTCGCATTCGGAGGAGAATGTTGCCGATTGTAGTTTCGTAAGTAGCTCACGACGCAGCGATAAGCGCCGTTGTTGTAATGATTCCCATCCCAGATCCTGTATCATTTCCGTAACGCTGTCTCCCCTGTATCGTGACAAAACGAAACGAGCTGCTGTTCTTTGGACTCTTTCGATGTCCTCCGTCAAACCTACCTGATAAGGATCCCACACTGGGCAGCAATATTCCAAAAACGGACTGACAAGCATAGTGTATGTAGCCTCTTTAGTAGTTCTGTTGCATCTTTTAAGGGTTTTGCCAATAAAACGCAATCTTTGGTTCGCCTCTCCCACGACATTATCTATGTGTTCTTTCCAGTTTAAGTCTGAAGTAATATTAATTCCTAAGTATTTTATGGAGTTTACGGTCAACGTAATATCTGCTAGGTAACAAATTCAAAGTGTATATAAAAAGGACTCGCTATTTCCTTTGGTCACGCCATATCTTGAGAATGGCTCGACAAATTAGGATGATCTTTTGTTGTCGTGTTCATAATTCTCAGGACAAATTTTGTATGAAATAAAATATAGGGAAATTACCGAAAAATTAAAAAATATGGGAGGACCTGAAAGTTAATTTTACAATGTGTCTATGTTTCTACAGTTTTGTTTCGATCTTGATAAAATTTTGCACACTTGACCCTCAAAAGAAAGATCAATGTCTAAATAAAATTTCGTATGGATAATCTCTTATTCATATCACAACCTTTACCTTAAAATCCACTGTAGGGAAACTATTCTGTCACGTTGCAAGATATACCGAATAAGTTTATTTATTTTTATTTCATTTCAAGTGCAAAATATTCCGAAAAGGTATCCTGATATCTGACTGACTAATTGTGAATAGGGCAACACTGAGCTTCTTCTGTAACACCACATTACTAAAGCCACAATCCTCTTCCTGTTCGCACTGTTTATCGTCCATATTTCACTCCCATGCAAGGCAACACTCCACACAAATGCCTTCAGAAAGAACTTCATTACGCTTAAATTAATATTCGAGTTCTCTTTTTCAAAAACGCTTTTCTTCCCATCGTCATTCTGCATTTTATATCCTCTGTACTGCGACCATCATATGTTATTTTACTGCCCAATTAAGTAAACTCATCTACCACCTTTGTTTATTCGTTTTTAATTCCTTCAACATCCCCTGATTTTCTAAGACTGCATTCCATTACACTTGTTTTGCTATTGTAAATGTTTTTCTTATATGCTCCTTTCAGTTCACTATCCATTACGTTCAACTGCTCCTCCACGTCCTTTGCTGTCTCTGACAGAATTACAATGTCATCAGCAAAACGCAATGTTTTTATTTCTTCAAAAATGTTCAAATGTTTGTAAAGCTTAGGGGACTTAACTACGGGGTCATCAGTCCCTAAACTTACAAACTACTTATGAACTACTTACGAACTAGGACGGCACAAATATCCATGCCCGAGGGCGGATTCGAACCCCCGACCGTAGTGGCCGTGCAGATCGTGAGTGAAGCGCCTCAGTCCACTCGGCCACCGCGGCCGGCTTTATTTCTTCGCCCTGAACTTTAATTACTTCTCCAAGTTTCTCCTTGCTCTACTTTACAGCTTTATTTACGGACATCGACAAAATCCGTAATTTTGATCCTATCTTCATTAGTTTTGGACACTTTACCTTTATCTACATACATTTTTCTAAGGTGCATTGTAAAGGAACTCTGTTTCACTGATCACACAACAATTTTTCGTCGTTTTTGCTGCAACTTAGTTTATAAACTCGCTATGTCACTACGAGAAACCTTTTAAATTGTAACATTATCCTGCCATTATTGTACAGTATTCAGAAAAACGGAAAACATTTAGATGACTTGAGACAGGTGTAGGAATAGATAGTTTCGCGGCGAGTTTTGCTGAAAAAATTCTTTCGGGCTGTCGTCCGCGTCAGGTACTTTGATATCCCTGGTCTCAAACATGTGTTGTTTGTTGCCTGCGCATGGCATTCGGTTTTGTGTTGCAATACAAATTTTGGAAAATAATAACAGGTATGTATTACATATATATAAGGTTGGCTTTTATAACTTTCGTTTGCTTTCAGATTTAGAGAATGATGTGATTAATACTGTTCATCACACGGATATTTAGTTCTCACTGTCAACATTTATCTCTTACAAATGTGTAATCAGGAACAAATATAAATTACATACAACCCAAAGAAGATAGCTCAAATCGTATTCTAGTATCACGAAAAAATGCTATCAGTCACAGTTTCTTGGAAGGCACATTTAAGTTGCAGTTGTTCTAATACCGAGGTATGGGATGTTCTGGGCTCATTCTACCCATTATGAGCCCATAGATATGAGCGCGAATGCCGTCACGAGCTAGTAGATAATCTGCCTAAACATCAGACCCTTATTTGTGGACAATTAGTTTGCTTCCTATGATCTGGCTGTGGAACTAAAGAAGTTGGGAATCGACGTGGTGGAAACTCAGAGAAAGAATTGACTGGTTGCGTGATGTTTGGGGCCAGATGGTTATTTGAAACAAACTCGTCGAGGGTCTTACGATTACACAGTAGAGACAAAGGAAAAGTCATGGTGCTTAAATGGTTTGACAATAAAGGAATCCAAACTATTACTTCATATAAAAGTCAAGAGCCCGTTGAAGTTTGAAGACGAAGATCAGTTGCTGCGATAGTAAAAGAGTACAACACTTTTATTGCAGGTGTAGATTTGCATAACATGCTGATACTACTGGATACAAAAAAAAGGGACATCGGTTCTATCTCAGAATAATATTTCATCTTGCGAACATGACATGTTTCATGCAATACGACGAATTTTGGCATCTATTAACTCCAAAAAAATCAAATTTCAATGATTTTAAGTGTATTTTGTAAAATATATACATATTTTTGCTTAAATAAAATGTGAACTATAATAACGAAGCGCTTAATTCTTTGCGCTAATATGTTACATCAGTGGCCCAATCATTCCATTTGAAATTATCTCAGAAATTGTACAGTAAAATATGTTTTTTCAACGTTATATTTCAAATTCGTGCTTACTTGACGTGAAGCTAACACGTACTCCCGTGGAAGGTTGTTAGCTGTCGAGAATATTGAGAAATGTTCAAATGTTTGTAGAGCTTGTGGGACTTAACTACGCGGTCTTCAGTCCCTAAACCTACAAACTACTTATGAACTAGCTTATACTAAAGACGGCACAAACATCCATGCCAGAGGGGGGATTCGAACCCCCGACCGTAGCGGCCGTGCAGACCGTGACTGGCACGCCGCAGACCGCTCGGCCACTGTGGCCGGCGAATGTTGAGATCCCGCCGAGATGAACAGTTAAACTGTGAAGTGTTTGTCGATAGCAAAAGGCTGATCAGTGTAACGAAGGAAATCTACATTTCAGCGGCTATCAGGTGGTCGAGTAGGACTATGGTTCACTAACTTTTCACGAGCAATCGCAGCTCATTCTGAAAATAATGTGTATTGAAACAGCTGAACCAGTCCAGGACGGGGAGCTCAACGTCAGCGACGAAGTCTCATGCTCATCAGAAGAGGAAACTACTATGAAATTGCATATAGGGCCCTGTCTGACCCAGGAACAACATTAGCAGATGTCAGTCATACTACGCCTATTTTCAGGTGCATTCAGGGACAGGCAGGAGAGAAGTCAGATGAAACGGCCTACGATAAAACACCGCATCAATAGTGGAGACCAACACAGCAGTCTGCATCGCTAACCACTGCACCATGAGTTCCGCCGGAAGAATCGCGGCAGTATGAGTGTATATGATAAAATAACTTTGCTTATATCTACGTCAGTTGAGTTTTGTATAGGGATTTCATATGCGCTAATAGTCTGTAGTTCCAGGTGTTGGCGATACGTGTTACGCCACTATTATATCTTGGAGCTCGTTTTTAACGCTATTGTTAATTTTTGCATGTGACCACGTTTATAACAGCACTTGCTTTATGTGTGACAGGTTGTTCTAATGACAAAAACCGAATCGTTAGTAACCCTAACCCTCAAAAATCTCGTTTACTTGCATTATTTACACCCTTACGCACTACTAACACTTGAATATTGTAACAATCCTCTACACATCATCTCCTATTACACATCACTGGCATTTAAACCATTCAATTACTCCTAAATCTTTTAAAAATATTATATTCTAGTCAGTGATTTAGATATTCAATTTTTGAAAAATTGTGTTTATGTTTTTCATTGACTCTCCTGTCCGCATCCGTAGATCAGTGGAAGCGTCTCTGACTACCACGCAGGAGGCCCGGGTTCGATTCCCGGCAGGGTACTGGGTGTTGTGTGTTGTCCTGATCATCAACTTCATCTCATCATCATAGGCACACGGCGTCAAATAGAAATACTTACACTCAGGCGGCCGAACAATCCCGTAAGGGATCTCCCGGCCAAGAAAGCCATACGCTCATTTCATTTCCATTGATTCTTCTACTACATTTCATTTATGTTTAAATTTTCGAGTAACAGTAACCAAAACATTTAAGAGTCAGGAAATGTGAACTACACAATGGATGTAATATTCATTATTTTTAGTTTCAGGACCGTCATCAGCGAATAATATTTTTTATCCTGATCGGAAAGTCACCCCCATCTTGTTAATAAATGTTATTGAAAGTATTGTGGTATAATTATGTGAGTTATCAGTAATATATCATCAGAATCTAGACCCAGCTTACACTTCAGCAAGTCTTAAAAATTGTTGTTACTATAATGCATTTGTTAAAAGCATTTGTTTTCTAACATTCGTATTTGGGGCACAATCCCCTCCCTCCATTATGTTCAAATGTTTGTAAACCTAAGGACAAAACAGCTGAGTCCATTCACCCTACTTACACCGACTTATGCTAAGAACAACACACGCACGCACACACATACACACACACACACACACACACACACACACACACACCTCCGACGGGAGCGATCGCGTAAGCCGTGACAAGGTGCCTTGGACCACGCTGTCATTTCCATGCGGTGCTCTGCAATGTGGAAAAGACTTTAATATTGCAAAGGTTAATCGTAAGACAAAGAATACTTCTTTAGAAACACAGTCACATTTTGACCAAATAGAAAATACACAAGTGTGGGAAGTCATCGCGCTATTAGAGTTTCATACAACTTTAGTATATAATAATGATAATAATAATGATTTCGTATAGCTCAGTGACCTGGTGGATTTCATTCTATTCTACTGCTACATCTACATGGATACTCTGCAAGTCACAACGAAGTGCATGGCAGTAGGTTTATCGAACCACTTTAATGATACTTCAGCCGGCCGCAGTGGCCGTGCGGTCTACGGCGCGCCAGTCACAGTCTGCATGGCCGCTACGGTCGGGGGTTCGAATCCCCCTTCCCTACTTGGACATGGATGTTTGTGTCGTCTTTAGCATAAGGTAGTTCATAAGTAATTTGTAAGGTTAGGGACTGATGACCCCGCAGTTAAGTCCCTTTAGCTTAACAAACATTTGAATGATACTTCTCTATAGTTTCAAATAGCTCGTGGGAAGAAAGGAACGCCTAAATCTTTCTGTTTTCGATCTGATTTCTCTTATTTTATTACGACAGTCATATCTCCGTACGTAGGTGTGTGCTAACAATATCTGTTCGCATTCAGAAGAGAAAGTTGGTGAAAGAAATTTCGCAAGTTGATCTCGCTGCGACAAATAACGCCTTTCTTTTAATAATTTTCACCCCAAGTCGTGAATCATCCGTAACACTCTCTCTCCTATATCGCGATAATACAAAACGAGCTGCCCTTTACTGAATTTTCTCTAAATCGTCTGTCAATCCCACCTTGTGTGGATCCCACAACGCGCAGCAATACTCCAGAATAGGACGCACAAGTGTAGTGTAGGCAGTTTCTTTAGTAGAACTGTTGCATCTTCTAAGTGTTCTGCCAATGAAACGTAGTCTTTGATTCGCCTTCCCTACAATATTTTCAGTGTGTTCTTTCCAGTTTAAGTTGTTCGTAATTGTTAGTCCTTCGTATTTAGTAGAATTGATGGCCTACAGGTTTGACTGATTTATCGTGTAACTACTGGACGTCTGACGGACGCTACGCTACAGTGCTTGCATTAGGAATAGTTCAGAGTACACACCCAGTTCGGTGTTTACCTCTCAATTACCTAGTTTTGAGTTTTAATTTCGTGGACAAATACGGAACAGAAATAAGAGGTTCTCAACGGCACTGGCGGGGTTCAGTAAGAACATTGAAAGGAGTACGCAAAATAATTATCACTTAATTTTTGCCTGTCATACAGCCTTGAGCATGTTTTGTTACAAAAATCTAAGTTATAATACTGTAGTAAACGAATTTATGTAATATTTTGTACCATTTCATTAATCGATATAACATACTGTACTTAATTTCATATCTTTGCTGTAAACCAAAGACTTTGTTTTATCTTTGGAGTGTGTCTTGCACTCGCAGTTGTTGCGTTTAGAAGTGTCGGTGTGTGACCTTCGTGAAGGAGAGTCGATGTCTGATTATGGTAGAATTGAGTCGATGAGTAGTAGTCGTGAAACTGTCGGGTTAGTCTGTCTGTGTGTTAGACTCGAAGAGTAAAAATTCAGACAGTTTTCGAAGAGTCGCAGCCAAGTCTGCAGATTGCAATTTTTGTATGGAAATTAATTTGTTTCAAATAAGGTAAACTTGTACTTTTCTATTGTTATGTATGGTAGCCTGTATTTGAACTATTGTAGTTGGTGTTTGGTTTTTTGCTAATGAATACTGTTTAGTGCAGCTTGCATTTATCATTTAACCCTGAGTCATTCTACCAGTTCCTCGTACCTTTCACCAATTTGAATTTCTATCCGTTCTGATCATTGTGTGTTATGATAGTGTTGCATAATTATTGTGTTTGTAAATTTATGTGCTAATTAGAACAGTTCAGTGTACGGATTTTGTCATGATCAATTGGTCTATTAATGAGAGCAGGAAATAGTTTGTTCATAAATGCAGTAAAGTTCATAGTTAGAGATTTTCTCAGTCTTATGAAAGTTCATATTATTAAGTCAGTTAATGTTAGTAACAGTTAAAGTGATTTGTCTGATCAGAAGAATAGTAGATCACGTAAAGAGATGAGAAACATTTGCAGTGAGTGTGAGACTTGAAACCATTACCAGATTTGTAGGACATTTTTTTTATTACGTTGAATTAGTATGGTAATTGTTGTGCAGAAAGGCACATTATCAAGTGCAGTGATTTTTGGTATCTAATTACTATCAAATATCTTTGTTTGACATCCTGTTTATTCGAGTAACAAAATTATCACTATAGTAGTACGCTCTTTTTGTTGGCTCTCGCAGTCGAATTGTGCATGTATAGTCTGGCTACTGGTATATGGTGCCCGCTAACAGATCTGAACTTTCATTTGCTCACATTGTCTATCACACACGAGATTAATGTGTACACCAATTACGAGCTTTAATCACTGTCAAATTATTAACCACTATACAATTTAAAGTGTTATCCGTTGCGAATCAAGCAAACCCACATTTACGTAAGATCATTACATTCCATGTCAGTTGCAATTTAATGTAACAGGGCAAAGGGAGGTACTAAGTCTCACTGCTTAGTCAAATTATTTTGTAACCATAACAGAACATTCATTTGTGTATTTTAGCGGGGACGGTCTCTTAACACAAACAGTGACACGCTCGCCCCAGACACTTACTACCTTTAGCATCCTTTCAAACACACACACACTACTTTTAACACCTCGCAAACCGATCTCAATAATCAACACTCTTGATATGTACTATTTTCCATTCGCAAAACATCCTTGAAATCATATACCTATCTATATTGTAACTACGTTGGTATAGAGTGACCGGGTGAAACAAAGAGCGGAATTAATGCTTAAAACTAAGTAACAGTGAAGTTAACAATGTATTAAACGACGAAGTTACGTAATCTAGGGTTGTCAATGTTTTAGATTGCACGACCCCACTTGCCAGTAAAAATATTCCCTCCCACGAACGATAACACAATTACGTGTGTGATTTGAAAGGCAGCGGATTTAATTTAGTTCCCGTTGATTGAACTTTTCATGTGAAAAAGTAATGTTCAGTAGTGTACATTGTATGATGAATTTTATCGGAATGGAATGCATGACCACATTTTTACGTAATTTTCGACAGAGAAATATATTCAGCATAACAGTTATTTCACATTCCAGGTAAGACTCTGACGTTAATTACGCTCGTCCCACTTACAGTCCATTTGTGAAGCATATATCGTTTTCTCTCATTTATCCAAATTACATAATGCGCCTCCATCATGTAGTTACCAATTGGTTCCTGGAAACAGTTTTCAGGGTTGGCGTTTAACCGTCGATAACAAACTATTTATTACAAAACAACCTGCGTTCTTCTAATTCAGAAATAATCATAATTTATAAAAATGATTAATTGTGCTTAGTCTCGTTGAAACTGAGGAATGTCTTGGCTGATATGAACATTTTTCTTTCGTTATAATACAAAGGTGGCTAAAGGAACAGCGAAAAACCAAAAGAAATCTAAAATCAATTACCTCGACAAGCAACCCGCCATACACAAGTATTTTGGAGCTGCAGCCGGAAGAAAAGGGGCACTCACTTGATGCTTTACAATATTAAGAGGAACACGGAAACTGGAGTACCGATATTCAATGTTTGTTAAGCTTATGGGACTTAATTGCGGGGTCATCAATCCTTAAACTCACAAACTACTTATAATCTTACTTATACTAAAGACAAGACAAACATCCATGCCCGAAGGAGGATTCCAACCCCCGGAGCATAGCGCCTCAATGCGCTCGGCAATTCCTCCGAGGCTCAATTTCATATTTCTTTTATATAAAGAAGAGTGTAGTGTTGTGTGTGTTTCTTTGCAGTTCATATTGTGAGGATACAGAGTTTTAGGTTAGTAACCTCTTTGGTTCGTTTTGGTATCGTTGGCGTGCAGCGATAGCTGCTGGCAACAATGCTTAAGTTGGAATGTTTTTTTGTTTGTTGGCCGGTGTGCGGCAGTCCAGGGTTGCCAGGTGTGGCGATTTTTCGCATTCTTGGCTATCTTTTTCTTATAATAGTAGCCATTCCAGCAGTCTGGCGACTGGCGATTAAATTTGGCTATTAAAGGAATTGGTTGGCGACTTAATGGCTATTTTATTTAACTTCAAATACAACGAATGTAAAGCAATCACTCTTTAGACATTGCGTCAATTATACCGCCTAAACTTCGGTAGAATGCTGGGGAAATGTGATCAACCTACACAAGTTAGCACATGTTTTCAAGTATCATGGAAGTGTGGGAGAGTGTCACAGAGATGTAATCAAACTCAGCTTACAGACTCTTCAAGATAGACGTAAACTACCTCATGTATCCTACTTACGATGGTTAGAGAACAGGCTTTAAATGATATCTCGAAGTATACTACAACACCGTATGTATCGCTCCCACGAGAACATGAGGATAAGATTACATAAATTACAGAATGCAAGGAGGCATTTAAACAGTATCTTTTTCCGCGTTCCATACGACAACACAACAGAAATTCGTAACAACTGTTACTGTGAAGCGAGCGTTTTGCTACGCACTTCACAATGGTTAACAGTGATTTACAGAGTATAAATGTCGATGGAGAACACGCGGAGATTTCCCAGTCGTTCTCATGGCTGATTCTTCAGTGTGTAATGACGCATTATTACGAATTAAAGTCCACCTCACCGCAAAGTATGAAATGCTTTGTGTATTATTATAAATTACCTCACCTCAAAATGTTGTAATAATTTTGTGTTTATTCAAGAAATGTTTGAAAGATTCAATAACTCTATTTAACATATGTAAATATTTGTTTTTAAGAAGATGAAAGTGATTGGTAATCGAACCTATGCATGAGAACATCCCTTGTATAAGTTTGATAGAATGATTCTTGAACAGTTTTGTGTTGTAATTTTTATAAGTTATGAAATTAATAAATGTGATAGTTAAATGTAACTGAATTTCCGGAGTCTCTCTATTATATTTACAATGTGTCAATATTTTGACTGCCTGCATTGTCAGCTGGTGGTGTGTCTGGGTTCAGTTCATGGATGGACTCAGATAAATGTTTCTGTGAAGTATGAGTTTCCTTGGAAAGTTCGGTCTGATGTCTGTGAATGTGAGAGTGCCACAGTTTGTGTTAGCTTTTACTCAGTAACCAGCTTACTCCCTGAATTTCAGGATTATTATTGTCGAGTAACATGCCATAATTCCCATAGCATAATAATGTTAACAGATTAAAAGTTGCAATATTTGTCTATTTTTACTGATGTAAAGATGGTTATATTTTGGCATTTTATTGTTGTGAAATGGCGATATTTTGGCTACTTTTTGTTTAAAATTTGGCGACAGAGCAATAGAAAAACCTGGCAACTCTGCGGCAGTCTCCCGCCGACCACAGAGCGAGGCAGCAGCATGTTGACAGTGCGTCCGTAAACCGCGTTTAGCTGTGGCTAAAGTTTTGCCCATCAGTCGTCTCGCATATGAGTTTCGGTTGCAGTTGCGTATTCAAATGTTTCAGTGTGGACATTCATCGTATTGGCACGCGGTTATTTAATCAATGTATTTAAAGGAAGAGTTTTTAACATTTGTCGTTCCATAATAAAGGAAATTAACAAAGTTTATTGTTACGGATCAACCTAGTAATTGTCCGCATCCCATACCGTCAAATCATTTGAACAATTATTAAATGATTAAGCAGCAAATAGAATATAACGGCAACTTCGCCCATCGAGGATTAGGTGGACGCAGCTGTGACGTTACAATACTAATCTACCGTCGTCGAAAGAAGAAACGAGAAGAAACTAATCTACCATCTTCTTTTGATCTGATGACATTTTGGACACTTTACCATCAAAACAAGTAGTTACCGTACAACAGTCTTTGAGAACGTTTTACTAATAATTACAAAGTTCGCTTATGTGTAATGTTTTCATAAACTTTGACAGGTTATTGCGCCAAGATCGCAAATACCATATTATTTATTTATCATTACTGGTTTCAGTGATATACAGGGTGTTTGTAAATGATACCGATAAACTTCGTCGGGTGGTAGAGGATGGCTTGAGGAACAAAATAGGGAGCCCGTGTCCGGAAACGCCTCCCAACGGCGCTACCGAGCGTTAAAGTTATACGTACTGGCGTCTGCCGCTAGGCCACTTATTGCTTCTCTTCATTTCCTTGCATTTATGGTATCCTTCCGTTAAATACAACAAAGGTGTCGACATCACGAAATATCTACCGTTATTCATATCATGTAGCCCACCGCCGTACACTCTAGCAGCGTAGATAGTGATGGCTGCTGCACTAGACGACATTATCTACAAAACATAGTACCGTTGTCATTGTCAGTTACATCCACTATACCATACTACAGCATACAACATCGTTGACTGTGTTGGAGGTTTTGAGAGGCAATAAATCGTGGGGAGAAGCCCGTTACCATCAGCCATCACGGCAAGAGAGCATTTCATTCTTAGGAGACTGGGCCGGCCCATTCAGTAAAGAAAATGTTTGTAAAGCTTAAGGGACTTAACTACTGGGTCATAAGTCCCTAAACTTACAAACTACTTATGAAATACTTACGAGCTAGGACGGCACAAATATCCATGCACGAGGGAGGATTCGAACCCCCGACCGTAGTGGCCGTGCTGACCGTGACTGGAGCGCCTCGGCCACCGCGGCCGGCCCAATTCTGTAGCTAGCTCCAACTTCTCCACCGGCGATCATTGCAATCACTCGCAAACACGAAATATCAAACACCACAGGGGACTGAGGCTCTCCAGTCACGGTCTGCACGGCCATTACGGTCGGGGGTTCGAATCGCCCCTCGGGCATGGATATTTGTGTCGTCCTTAGTATTAGTTAGTTCATAAGTTGTTTGTAAGTTTAGGGACTGATGACCTGTAGTTAAGTCCCATAAGCTATACAAACATGTGAAACATATGACAGACCTACCCGCGGTCTGTGTGTGCATAGATCGACGCGTTCGCCGCCCAAGGGGTTGCCTACCGACAGGCGCCAGCACCTATTATTTTGACGATCGGTAGCACCGTTGGGTGACGTTTCCCTACCTCATTTTGTTCCTCAAGCCATTCTCTACCACCCCACGAAGGTTTTTCGATATCATTTAGAAACACCCTGTTTATCATCATGTTCAGAAGGTTGCAAGGCTTTACAACATATTAACTTTGGAGACCTTGTCAGATGAAGAGTTTCTCGTCAAAATATAAAATCAATTAAAGTACATAGTCAAACTGTTGAAACACTTGTCTACAAAATGGATTATCAAATCTGATGAAAAGATAAAATATCTTTTTATCTTTTAATCAGATATGCTGATCCATTTTGGTGACATGTACATTTGAGTATGTTTTTAATTCATTTATATTTTGACGAGAAAGTCTTTATTTTACAAGGTTTCGAAAGTAAATAAGGTGTAAACCCATGCATCCTTCTGAACATGATGTAACTGAAATCGCTAATAATAAATAAATAATACGATATTTGCGATCTCGGAGCAATAAACTCAAAGAATGTATATTTTTACACATATTCATATTGCTCTCCACAGGCATAACATGCCAAGGAACTGTAACGTTGACAGTGTTTCACTGACCACTACGAAGGTTGACAGATAAATGTGAGTTTTAATAGGAGGGAGAACGATTGGAACTGAAGATGCTCAGTAAAAAACAAGGAGGACGAGGGGGAGCTGATGAGATGGACAAAGA
The DNA here is from genome assembly GCA_026315105.1 of Locusta migratoria. Taxonomy (NCBI): domain Eukaryota; kingdom Metazoa; phylum Arthropoda; class Insecta; order Orthoptera; family Acrididae; genus Locusta; species Locusta migratoria. The sequence continues at coordinate 630,593,952 of CM048745.1, read as the reverse complement.
GAAGGGTTGACGGGGAGTGAGATGCGATAGGAAGAATGGACAGAGAGACAGAGAGGATTTGAGGGAGGGAGGGGGTGGACTGCGAGAATATGGAAGAAATAAAGAACGAGATAACACCGGCTTTCAGCTAGTATAAAATGTATATTAATGTTATCACTTTTATTTGGCCTCTGTGATTGTATTACGGAGGCTTTAGTACTCGAACACTAATCCAGTATTTTTTGCGGTGCGAGTACTTCCTAAGTGACCAGTGATGGTGACCCCCATGCAAGAATTTGCAAACCCTGGGGGTAGGAGACACTGTTGAAAGCTACTGTTCTATCTGCTTGTAATAGGCTATAAGGAATATACCGGGTGATCAAAAAGTCTGTATAAATTTGAAAACTAAACTATGGAATAATGTAGAGAGAGAGGTAAAAATTGACACATGCTTGGAATGACATGGGGTTTAATTAGAACCAGAAAAAATGTTTTTAAAAAATGTATTGCTAGACGCGTTAAAGATCTCTTGCGTGCGTCGTTTGGTGATGATTGTGTGCTAATACGCCACTTTCGTCATGCTTGGCCTTCCAGGTCCCAAGATTGGCTTTGGGGTTACCAAGTCGCAAGTGTATCGTGATCGACCGACATCTCTAGGGATGCTGAAAGATAACATCCGAAGCCAATGCCAACTCTGAACATGCTTTACAGTGCTGTTCACAACATTATTCCTCGACTACAGCTATCGTTGACTAATGATGGTGAGCATATTGAGCATTTCCTGTAAAGAACATCATCTTCTGATCAGATGAAGCGCCATCGGACATTTTTTGAACTTTTTTTTTTTGTTCTAATAAAACCCTATTTCATTTCAAGCATGTGTGTCAATTTTTGTCTCTATCTAAATTATTGCGTGATTTACTAAGTTTTCAAATTTATACTGACTTTTTGATCACCCGGTAGTGTAACCTGGTGGATAGTGTGGTTGCATAAAAGGACAGCGGGAACGACAACTCAGTCACTCGTGTTAAAAAAAAAATACAAAAATAAAATAAAAACTTTTGATTTCAATTATCAAGTTTGAGAGTTAGAAAATGAGTGACATTTAGTATCGTTTCTGCTGTCTGCATTGTCTTAAAAATCAAAATGTTTGTAAATATATGAGACTTAACTACTCTAGTTATCAATCCCTAGGCTTATGAAATAGTTTAACTAACTGATGCTAAGGACAACAAATATAACCACGTGAACCTCCGACGGTGAACAGCGGCCTCTCCACAGCTAGGCGCCTTAAAACTTAGAAGCGTTCATTTTTCAGACCACCAGGTGACAGAAAAAATTACTACCTGACATGCAATGCAATTTCCTGGGTAAACGGTTGTTGGGCAATAACATGGGCAACAAGTGACAAAAATAAATAAATGTATTTTATATGTAATACACTTAGCAAGTAACAATTTCACCTCCTTGCATCGTGCAAATTTCATGTTTGTTCTTCAACGGAAGGTACCCTGTAGGTTTTCTACATCTACATAAATACTACGGAAGCCATCAAAAGGAGTATGGCGGAGGGTAGCGATCTTAGTCATTTTCTTTTTTTGTTTCAATCCCAGATAGAGAAAGGGAAACAAGAATGTTAAATGTCTCTATAGGACCATTACTTCTCTTTGTGGTGTTTAAGCACAATTTAAGTTGGCGGCACCAGAAGCGTTCTATAGTGTTCTTAAAATTTCAGCCCCACAAATGTCCACAATAGTCTTTCTCGAAAAGAACGTCGCCTTCCCTCTAGCAATTCAAATTTTCCCCAAGCATCTCTGTTACACTTCCGTGTTAATCGAACGTACTTGGAACAAACCTAGCCGAACGCCTGTGAATTGCATATATATCTTCCTTTGAACAGACCTGGTGAGGATCCCAAATGCTTTAGAAGTAATCAAGAAGAGGTCGAACAAGCGTTCTATACGCGGCCTTCTTAACAAATGAACTACATCTTCCCAAAATTCTCCCAGTATACCAAAGTCTAGCAATCGGCTTACCCACAACTGTCCTTACATTCTCATTCTATTTAATAATGGCCTGCAATGTGACGCCTAGATATTTAATCGACGCATCTGTGCCAAGAAGCGCATTATTTAATAACGTATTCAAAAAATATGGGATTGTATTCCAACTCTTCTAAAAGTCAACAGTTCCTCAGGGGTAGCAGCATTTAACATCAGATAACGACTTTATTTTTAGACAATGTCATGAAACTAGCTGATTATGATATATTAATTTACGACAGGTTGTTTCTTCATTTGCCGCTTTTGACAGGCACGCCTAGGAAGGAATTGCGTCCATATTACGTACTTAGTCAACTGTCTTTAGTCTGTAAATTTTTGTTGACATACTGAACTAAATAAATTAATAGATCAGTTATTGTTTCACAATACCTGACGACGTAATTTGGACGTCTTTTGTAGGATTGCATAGTCTCGCGGGGACAACTTTGAATGAAAAGTTTTCGGGTTTGCAACCGCGTCAACTGTTTAAAATCACACGAGCCAAGCACTCCTTGGCCATTATCAAGTGGTATGACTGCCTGGTGGCTACGGGTGGCGAGCCGCCAGCCGTGACGTCACTGGTGTCCGTGCTATCTCCATATACGGTAACGTTTTGGCTAGGTGGCCGGCGTGCCCGTTTCAGCTTCGCAATTGTCGGGTTCGACATGCGTTTAGCTGCAGGCCGCCGTCTCTATCACTGATGTTAATTTCTATTGCTTACTTAATTATGCAATCCCAGAAAGCGTTGGCGCGAGCCACGACCGAGGTGTCATCAAACTTGATTCGGTGGCCGTGTTCTAACGCATGTTCTACTACAGCTGACTCCTCTGTGTAGCGTAGACGATAACACTTCTCATGTTCCTACCTGCGTTGTTCTATGGTTCGTACAGTTTGTCCGACGTAAGGCTGACCACACTCACACCGTATCCTATAGACTCCAGATGTTCTGAGACCTGCCGCACCTTTAACTGGCCTCAGTAGTTGACGAATTTTTGCCGGAGGTCTCAAAACCGATTTTTTTTATCTTTTCAGCAGGCGGCTTATCTTGCCCGACACAGAGCCACTGTATGGCAAGAAAACAAGCCTGTTTTCCTGTTCCTCGTCCGTCTTTTTACTGTGATTTTTATCTGAAATCACGTCATTTATTTCATGGCGACTGTATCCATTGGTCCTGAACACTTTGTGTAGGTGGTTCAATTCGTGGGGAAGGTTGTTTGATATTGTCCTTGCACGATTCACCAATGTTTGTAATACTGTGCAGTTCTGTGTCGGGTGATAATTGCTGTTGGCGTGCAAGTACAGATATGTGTGTTTAGGTTTTATGGAGACGCTGTGACCAAGGCATTCACGTGTTTGATTGTAGACGATTTTTACAATTACTAGAAATGACGAAACTGCCTGACGCTGTTATATTTATCATAAACAGCTAGTTCGGTGGAACTGTATAGTAATATTGTCGCCGTCTGACATATATTACGCCACTGGCCCTACATAAGTGATAATCTTGACTCATCAAAACCTTTAGTGTACGGTACTTACGGTTGTCCTAATCTCGAAATTTTAAAATACTTCGATTGCACAATACAGAAAAAAAACCAATGAATCCGCTTTTTTTGGCACAAAATTTCCTCTTGCTTTTCAATAATTTAGAGTACAGAAATTACAAACATATCTTTTGACTGTATTGACTGTAAAGACGTAAAAAAGACAGAGCCAAACAATACAGGTATTCTATAAGGATTCCGTTAGTGCCGATAGAGGTACGGAACCATAAAGCAACGCGTAATATTGTTAATGGTGGCAACAAAAATTTATGTTTACTCAAGTTCAGAAAGGAAAATTAGCTCTAAACATCTGAAGAAAATTCTGTTTGTGAAAATAATAATATTTACCTTTCCCACTTCGCTAGCTGTTCCGTAACACAGAAAAAACTGCGAGGGCAGAGAATTATACGGCAGCTGGATTGATGAGGATGGAAACTGCGTTTTCAGCTTCAACTGCAAAACTCTTTAGCTCCCTTCATCATTTGCTCTTAATTCGGCGGAAATTCTTTCTTCCGTGTGATAAATCACAAACGTTCCGCACAGATGAACTCAAAAAGCTTCTGCAGGGTTGCAGTAGATGCTAAGTAAGAAATATTCCTGCTCTTTGCAGCCTATAATCGTTGGAAAATATTGTGTCGTTAGCTACAGAATCTTGTGGCTTTTTACTCGGATGAATAACTCATAATTTGCATGCGCGCGCTCTCTTGGCACGCAAAATCCTGCTGCATTTTAATGAGTTAGTCAGGAGTCTCAAAAAGGAACATTTTTCAAAAACAATTTTTGTTCTTATTTCCGCTTCATTTTTTTTCCACTGTAGAGTTGTGTATCCCCCTTCTCTTAAAGTTCTCAAGTGTACACAACTTGAGTTTCTCGTATTTTTTTCTTTACTATGAGATAGAAGGAATGAATAACGATTTCACTATTATGAGATCTGCTAAGGAAAAAAAAAGAAAAATTATGAAATCTGTGTTGAAACTTTCTTGTATCTTTGTATACAAGAAGTGAGATCTATCATACCAAAAATAAATAAATAAAATAGAGGATGGTTCTATTTACGCATACCATACACGGAAAGCCATTCGTTACCTTGTGTCAGACTACTTCGGAAATATTTTTGTCTATAGGAAAATAGGGATCAAAGAGACTAATTCTACAGCTCAAACGAAAATGTGATAGTATCTCCATTTAAAAAAAATGTAAAGTATTCTGTATCATCCAAGAAGAAGAAATATTTATGTACCACGAAATGGATCAAATGTTCAGAATTCAAAAGAAGACATCAAAGGGACAATTTAACGAGTAAATAGTCATCCGCCAAAATATAAATTTAGTTTGTGGTTCTGAATAGTAGAACTAGAGGGCTATGATATGTAAATTTTTTTTAAGTTCGCCATATCTCCCGTATTACTTACGCAATATTAATAATTGAGGTGTCATTTTCAAGGTTTCGTTCTCCACTAATGACGAAAAACACACAAGATAGTTTAAAGTTATTGTTTTCACAAAAAAAACTTTATTTTGAAAAAATTGTACTGTTCGTACCATCTAAGTTGATACCCGGCGAACGATCGTAAATGGGACATGTATTTACGGTTGCTCCCATCAGCCACCGTGCCGTGTATAATTATGTTAATTAGAATTCCTAACGCTAATCAGATATTAATTAATGGTGCAAGATTAGTGGTGACTCACTTAGGCGAGTACATCTTCACTGCTAAATTGATTGACTGCGGTAAAACTATGCTAATACCCCGCATTAACCTCACATCTTCTTATCCGACCATGCCTTTCTAAATGATAAGAAGACAATTCCCAATATAAGTAGCCTCCGCTATGACCATAAATAAATCAGAAGGTCAAATGCTTCAAGGGCAGGATTGTATTTACCAGAACCTGTTTTTCGCATAGACAGTTATACGTGGCTTCTTCACGAGTTCACTCATTCAATGATATTTATGTTTGCGCTAATGACACATTATTACTACCAACAATTTTTTCAAAGAAGTTTTGTAAAATAAACAAGTTTTCAAAAAATAAAATAAACATTAAAAATTCAATGTCAATTTTTTTTTATATTTCACAGTTAATCATATAGTATTTAATTGTATGAATTTTCTTACAATGAGACTAATATTTCTTATTACTACATGAAGTTCATTAGATTTTTTACATTTATGTACTTGCATCTACCTTTTCTCCTTTACTAGCTTACCTATCTGTGCCTGATCAGGATAAAGAGTGAATTATTCGCACGGGTCAATTAGTCGGGATTTAATGTGCACTATTAAACGTTCTTCATGAACACTCTTCTCAGACTGCATAATTTTTCTCTCAGAGTTTCGACATTGCTTCAGATTGTACTGGTACCGGTTACTCTCACTATTTGACTAATAAAACAACTAATGAAACTGATACTAAGTGGTGCACAGGATACCTAAAACTAAGGGACTCCGGAAGCCAAAGCATATGCGAACAGAAAAGATATGTTGGTTAACCTATTCCGTGATATAAGAACTACTGAGCTTCCTAAGAAATTATAATAAATTTACAAAAACAGATTGAAAGGACTATAGTGGGATCTAGAAACTAATGTTGAAACGACCTCTTAAAAATATGATTTAAACAAATCCCGAGAAAAAGTAAATCAAGACATTAAAAATTCAAATAAAAAGCTAATAACAATATAATTTGAAACAAAATCGTAGCAATCGCGTTTTATCTCAAAAGTACTTAGATCGATGTGAACTCACCACAGTGGCATAAAATACTTGAACAACATAACACCAAAGTGTATTATTTGTTATGAGAATAGCACTGGCAAGGAACACTGGAAGTGAAAATTATATACATTTTATTTTGAGCGTAACAAACAAGTTTGCTACAGACTTTCGGCATGCGTATCTGTAATTTGTATTGATATTCTTAGTGCTGTATATCGCTTTTCATACAATGAAGATATCTCCGGACATTTGCTTATCGCTTTTATCGCGATGGAAAAATTTAGAGAAAATTTTATGTATACATAAGAGCCCCTCTGAAAGTAAATAATATTCACACGGTGATGCTTTGCATAATAACCAAAATGATATTTCAAATATTAAAGTCTATTACTATAAAAACCAATTAACAAGGGGAAACAAGAAATGAACCTCAAATCATTGGCCGTAAAATAAAGAAACTGGAGACCATTCATCTAACGGAGATAAGAAATGACCCTTTGTAAATTATCAATAATAGAAGTATATTGTCACAGAATAATACCGTTAAAATAGACGCCAAAACATTACTTTTTACATCTCTTTGCGATTTTACCAGTTGTGCATGCAGTAGATTCGATCACTGCTAGTCTTCAATCAAAGAAAAAAGTCGATGAGTTGATTGTTACTATAATTCACAAGTGAAAAGTGAAATGTACATCACGGGATCTACGGAAATCTGTAACGCCAGCCGGTCCAATTTATTAACCGAGACATTGTATGGTTACATCAGATAGTGAGTCAGAGCCTGAGGATGGGTAAATGGTACACCGAAATAGGTTGCTAAAGTAAATAAACTTTTGAATTACGGCCGGCCGCGGTGGCCGAGGGGACTGAGGCACTCCAGTCACGGTCTGCACGGTCACTACGGTCGGGGGTTCGAATCCCCCGTCGGGCATGGATATTTGTGTCGTCCTTAGTCTTAGCTAGTTCATAAGTAGTTTGTAAGCTTAGGGACTGATGACCCCGTAGTTAAGTCCCATAAGTGCTACAAACATTTGAACATTTTGTTTGAATTACGGCTGTTGGGGTTTGGCTACCAACAAGGGAAAACAATTCACAGTATGGGTGCCATTTTTCTGGGAAGAGTCATCAGGGACTGTGCAGCTGAATGGCAAAGAATAGTTTCCCATAGAAATATTTCAGGTGTCAACATTATTGGAACTTACAGTTCACAAAAATAATTACAGAAACGTCCACAGCAGTAGGACTGTGCGTTTCGTGTGGAAACTTTGCAAACAGTCTCGATGTAGAAGCACTTGGCATTTAGTCTAAATCTTCTTCGGTGTATTTATACATATTGACGTACCGAATGAAAATTTGTACCAAGACTGGGATTCTAACCCGCTCCATTTTTCCGAAAGTTAAGGGTTTCATTTCTCACGTGGATTATGTGCTCATTATGGAATCTATGGCTGAATAACTCACGCTGCCGGCCGCGGTGGCCGAGGGGACTGAGGCGCTCCAGTCACGGTCTGCACGGTCACTACGGTCGGGGGTTCGAATCCCCCCTCGGTCATGGATATTTGTGCCGTCCTTAGTGTTAGCTAGTTCATAAGTAGTTTGTAAGTTTAGCGACTGATGACCCCGTAGTTAAGTCCCATAAGCTTAACAAACATTTGAACTGACATTGTGAGAATCGTGGCTGTGGTATTATAATGTTTAGAATCAAAACAGCGAACAGCCACGAATATGTTACGAAATGTTTATTTTCTTAAACCGTAACCGGTTTTGGATTTATTTTACAAATCTATGTCAAGGTAGTTTTTCATGCTTTTGAACTGGAGCCTTGATTTGTATGAGTTACAGTATATCAGCCATGTTACGTCCTTTTCTGTTATGAAATTTTCCTGTTTTTCTTGTACATCTTACACTTTGTAATAGTGCCCTGAGTGAGTGCTGTTAGCGTAAATGTTTCACACGACACTGCTCTGTATGAGTGCTGTTAATGTGTTTTACAAAACGTGGCGCAGCCACATGTAAGAAACATGAATGTGTAGCTGGGTCACGATTTGTAATTGATTATAGTGCACATTTCGTTAAATTCTGGCATGGTATCGTGTGGAAAAGCTACATTGACAGCAATTATACAGTGCACAGTGTCTTGTGAAACATCTACACTAACAGCACTCATACAGTGCTCATTTGCAAAGAGTAAATTCCTCAAGAAAAATACAGGACATTTTCATCACAGAAAAGGACACAATATGGGCGCGATTCTATAACTGATACAAAACGAGGCCCCAGCTCAAGAACATGAGGAAGCATCTGAAGATGGATTTGTAAAATAAATCTGAATCCGGACATGGTTTAAGAAAATAAAAATTTTATACCATACCTGTGGCTGGTCTCAGTTTTAATAATAAACTTTAGAATAACTTTTTTTCTTAATATTATTCTTCCTTTGATCTCCAGTCTTTCAACTGGACCGTGCTTGGTGATGGACATTGTTTCAGCTGCAAACAGTTCTTCCGGTTTGATAACTGTGTTGAAACTCCTTATTTTGACATTCCCTGAGTGGAATTGCGTGTTAGATGTGTTGTTTTCTTGAGCTGAAAGGCCATGTCATTTATTTTAAATTCTATTGTCTCTATCTCAGTGACATTCAAGATTATCCAATCACATTTAAATTTCTGACGATCCACTGTTTTGTTCTCCCAATATTGACGATGATTTTTATAAATTTCACTTATTTGATTTTACTGCGAAACAGGTGGAGCCTTATTCAAAATTATAATTACATGACATCTTATTCAGGTCGTTATATAGGAGGCGATCTATAATGTAATGGTTATGAATCTCGTTGGGATCTTTGTTTGCCATCATCTTTATTTGCCTATGGCAAATAGAGATCCCATAAGAGATCCATAATTATTGAAAATGGTCTATGACGGCCTCCAACTACATTAGCCTCCAAATCCTATTGAACAAAAGGTCGCCACTGCGCAAATGTTCGTAACCCGAGATACAGTTATTTTCATTTTTTTTTTTATTTTTTTTTATATAGAGCATCTTTCCGATCAGCCTCCCGCCTGGAAAGTCCAAATTATGAGAATTTAATATGTCGTTTGATACGAGTCCTGAATGAACTGGAAACGGAACCTCAACAAAAATTATCGAGAAGACAAGTTTGGATGTTTCACCAATGAAGCTACACAGTGAGAACAAGACATAGAAAATCTATGTAAACTATGTAAAGTAATCTTATCAGGCTAAATAAACAAATAAATAAAAAATAAATTAAATAAATAAAATATTATTATTATTATTATTTGCGTACATTCCCCTTAAGGAAAGCGCTAAAAACACAGAAATCTATCTTTTATTCCCGTCTTCTTTCTTCTTCTTTTCTTCCCCAAAACCTTTCATTCTTTCCCTTTGTGCCTTCTTTTGTTCGTCTGCCCCTTTTCGTCTGTTGTTTCTGTGTTGTGACTTAGTCAGTGTTTTGGTTTCTGATTTTTTCCCTACAGGTTTTGCGGTCTTGTATGTCTTCTATAGAGATATTTAATGTTTTCAGGTCTTCTGTGGATTCTTTGTACCAATATGTGCCCAGTTTCGATGTAGAAATTATGTTGAATATTCTTTTAGTGTCTGGTGTCATTCAAACTGGCGATATGCATGAAAACTTTTGCTCTACGTTTTCTGATATGTGTCGTGATTGTTTCAGAGTGTCTGTATAGTTTTTCTGTGGGTCTTTTTTTGCCAGATATTTTCTCTAAAAACTGCACCGTGGATTATTCTAAGAATTTCCCTTTCCTGTTTTTCAATCTCCTTGATTTTTAGCCATTCCTTTGGTGCTCGTAGTTTCTGGTGCGTAGAGAGCTTCTGGTAAAACTACTGTGTTGTAGTGTCGTAGTTTTGCGGCCGTGAAAATATATTTTTTATTGTTGTGAGACCAGGTGAGTTTATAGGCTCTCTGTAATTTTAAGACTGTTTCTTTGTTTGCTTTTGTGTTTAGCCCAGATTTTTTGCATGATTTCTCCTAAATATTTAAATGATTTTTCATAAGAAATTTGTAGAACGGTTTTCATGGTATCTCGTGGAGTTCTCTTAGAGCTTGTTGTGCTCCCGTTCTGATATTCGAGAGTATGGCGATGCCGTCTGCAAAAGAGAGGCATTAAAAAATTGAAAATACTCCTTCCCATAGCCTATATTTTCCTCCTTCCCTTTCTTCTGTCTAGGTTGTTATGGGATTGGTATAGAGACAGGAGCCAACGCCTGAAGAAGTACAGATTTTTTTGTTTTTGGTAGTGCAATTTTCCTGGTCATGGAGAGAAAATAAAACAGTGGAATATTTTGTGTCTGTACTGGTTTGGATGGTTACCAGTTTATTTTCACTGTAAGCAAAAAATGGAAAAAAATGTCAGTTCAAGCCTGTCCGCCATCTTGGTCAGTTTTGGAATCCTATTTCTCCGTCAAAACTATGGTTTAATTCGACCCTCTTACTGTTAACGCATGTACTTTCAAACAATGTACTTTCTTTAATAAATAGTAATAAATACTAATCATAATGTATTTGGAAACTTAACGTTTAACGGCTAATTTGCACTCTTTTAACACGTTATACATAAAGGCAAAACCGTCGGACGTTTTATTCATGTGTTTTAAGTGACATAAAGCATTGGCTCTACAATACGAACACTTCTTCGAAACTTAGCATTATGTCGGAGGCAGGCTTCACTTTTTCAGCGTAAGGAAGTGTCCCTGTATTCTAACCTCCTCGGTACAATTACACTGTGCACGATTACGCTGACGGAGTCACTTGCTGCTGTGGTTTGCATATCGCCGTGTGGACCTTGCAGCTTATTTGTTGTACTCTTCTGGACTTTTCCTGGACGTCCCCACATGACCGTATCCTTTCTGTCTGTGTGTGTGTGTGTGTCCCTGGAGCGCTGCGTGCCTCGGGCAGCAGGCGTGCGCCCAGGGCGGCCGGCGCGGCGAGACGAGAGCAGCGCAAACACCGCCGCTCTCCTCTAGACCAGACAGCTTCGCCCTCCAGCGTTGCACGCATACGAGGAACGCCGCGTCTCCGTCACAGTCTCAACTTCTCCAGACAAACATTCTGGCTTTGAGGGGCGATGTAATCTGGAAGCTAGCTCTTTATTCACACGAAGAGATGGGTGCTATCGACAAAGGTTCGCAAATCCATTCCGTATTTCTTGATTTCCAGAAAGCTTTTGACACCGTACCTCACAAACGGCTTTTAATCAAATTGCGTGGTTATGGTATATCGCCCCAAATTTGCGATTGGATAGGGGATTTCTTGTCAGAGAGGACACAGTTCGTAGTAATCGATGGTAAGGCATCGACTAAAACAGAGGTGATATCGGGCGTTCCACAGGGTAGTGTTATTGATCCTCTGCTATTCCTTATTTACATAAACGATTTAGGGGAAAAACTAAGTAGCTCTCTTAGGTTGTTTGCAGATAACGCCGCCATTTACCGTCTAGTAGAATCATCTGAAAATCAAAACCAACTGAATAACGATCTGAATAAGATATCAGTATGGTGTAAAAATTGCCAATTGACTCTAAATAATGAGAAGTGTGAAGTCGTCCACATGAGTACAAAAAGAAATCCGTTAAACTTTGTTTACAACATAAATCTTTCAAATGTGAAGGCCGTAAACTCCACAAAATACCTAGGAATTACTATTACTTCAAACCTAAACTGGAAAGAACACGTAGATAATATCGTGGGAAAGGCGAACCAGAGAATTCGTTTTATTGGCAGGACCCTTAAAAGATGCAACAGAACTACTAAAGAAACTGCATACACTGCGCTTGTCCGTCCATTTTTGGAGTATTGCAGCCCAGTGTGGGATCCTTATCAGGTGGGTTTGACGGAGGACATCGAAAGAGTCCAAAGAAGGGCAGCTCGTTTCGTATTGTCACGATACAGGGAGGCAGCGTTACGGAAATGATACAGGATCTGGGATGGGAATCATTACAACAACGGCGCTTATCGCTGCGGCGTGGGCTACTTGCGAAACTCCAATCGCCAAAATTCTCCTCCGAATGCGAAAATATATTGTTGACTCCCACTTACATAGGTAGAAATGATCATCAGAATAAAATATGAGAAATCAGAGCTCGAACAGAGAGATTCAGGTGTTCTTTCTTCCCGCGCGCTATTCGAGAATGGAATGGGAGATAAATATTAATTGTGGTTCGATTAACCCTCTGCCAGGCACTTAAATGTGATTTGCAGAGTATCCCATGTAGATGTAGATGTAGATGTAGAAGCTCCCGTCGAGCCCTGCGCCACTACAACAAGTAGGAAACTACATGTATTCCAGCCAGTAACGAGAGTGTGAAACACACATCGCTTTAATCGCCAGTGGGACCAGCATTAGGCTGGTAGCACAAAAAGACCGATTTTGGACGGCCGGTAAAATATCGGCCGGTATTGCATCAGCGGAGCGCTGCTTGCGCACACGCCGGAATTTTTACCTGTCAAACGAGCAGTCGCTTCGCTGTCGTGGACGTTGATTCGAAATATACCGGGTGATCAAAAACACAGTGTAAATTTGAAAACTTAATACATCACGAAATAATGTAGATAAAGAGGTAAAAATTAACACGCATGCTATGAATGACATGGGGTTTTATTAGAACAAAACAATAAAAAGTTCAAAAAATGTCCGACAGATGTCGCTTCATCTGATCAGAAAAGCCATAATCAGCATACCAAATTAAGACAAAGCAAAGATGATGTTCTTTACAAGAAATGCTGAAAATGTTGACCAATCATTCCTCAACAACAGCTGTAGCCGAGGAATAAATTTGTGAACAGCACTGTAAAGCATGTCCGGAGTTATGGTGAGGCATTGGCTTCGGATGTTGTCTTTCGGCATCCCTAGAGATGTCGGTGGATGACGATACCCTTGCGACATAAGGTAACCTCAAAGCCTATAATCGCACGGACTGAGGCCTGGGAGGCCTGGGAGGCCAAGCATGACGAAAGTGGCGGTTGAGCACACGATCACCACCAAACGACGCGCGCAAGAGATCTTTCACGCAATACTTTTATTTATATTTTTTTTTTTTTCTAATAAAACCCCATGTCATTCCAAGCATGTGTGTCAATTTTTATCTTTCTATCTACATTATTCCGTGATTTATTAACTTTTCAAATGTATACTGACTTCTTTGATCACCCGGTACATTAACGAAACCAAACGACTTTGCTTAATATTATATGACAGTTATTGCTCACATGATACAAAGAAACAATTATCATACAATAGTGTACCATTAACGAAATGCATTTTTTCTATGGTCCCTATTTCCTCAAAACCCTCATTCAGTTCTCAGAAAAACTTGTCTCCATGTACCTGTAGTCGCATTTCTGTCTTCGAACGTGTTCAAGGTTTTGTTGCACAAACCTGGTTCTGGTTGCACTAGCAAAATAAATATATCAGCAGCTATCTATTAGTCACTTAATGCACTGCATACGTATGCATATATGAGTGTATGTAGTGGCGCAATAAACCAGTATGCTCAATAGGGCGGCAGATTTAGGGGTGGCAAATTTGGGGCCAAAATTTTAAAATGTATGTAAGTGTAATAAAATAAATTTAATTACGTTTGCAGAATGCACATTGTTCTGTACGAAGTATTAAAGTATACCTTACCACCACATTATCAGCGCTATTTGACTGTGCCGTTATTAGCTCAGAAATATATACGAAAATTATTTCTTCTACAATCGTATCCAAATTGTTCTAAACATAATCTGGAAAGTGACACTCCGATCCCCAAGTTCACAGTTATATTAATTACGGAAAAGGTGCTATAATTAGGACGATAGTGTACAAAACATTATAATTAGTATGACTGTGAAATAGGGAATCGAATTCTAGAGGTTAGTAGGGGCACAAAATTTGAAAAGTCAACTTCCTGGCAGATTAAAATTGTGTGCCGGAACCGGGACTCGAACCTGGGACCTTTGCCTTTCGCGTGGAAGCGCTCTACTACTGAGCTACCCCGACACGACTCACGATGCCGCCTTACAACTTTACTTCCGCCAGTACCTCGCCACCTACTTTCCAAACTTCACAGAAGCTCTCCTGCGAAACTTGCAAGACTAGCACTCCTGGAAGAAAGGATAGCCGGCTGCGGTGTCCGAGGGGACTGAGGCGCTTCAGTCACGGTCTGCACGGCCACTACGGTCGGGGGTTCGAATCCCCCCTCGGGCATGGATATTTGTGCCGTCCTAGTTCGTAAGTAGTTCATAAGTAGTTTGTAAGTTTAGGGAATAGTCCCATAAGCTGTACAAACATTTGAACATTTTTGAAGAAAGGATATGGTGGACTCATGGCTTAGCCACAGCCTAAGGGATGTTTCCAGAATGAAACTTTCACTCTGCAGACGCGCTAGTTTATTTTCAGCTATTAGTGTGTGCACGGTCTCCGTTGGATATTTTGTATGGAATGGGAAGGTAAGTGATCTTTTGAATAGTCAGATAGGGCCATAGGTTTTGTTAACCACATTAATTGTTTTGCTAATTCTTTCAAAATTTAATCACACCACTTGCACTGATTATGAGTTTAAAGTAGCTAACCACGAAATAAAAATAAGGTTAGTCACGTTACTCAATCATTACTACGACAACAACACATTTATTAACAAGCAACCAAAAGTTATTTTTTTTATTTTCCACTAAGACCTTCTCGCTATACAAAAACCTAACAAAACCCGTCTCTTTTCTTTCCTTACAACTCCAAGTGAGGCGTCGTTTGGTGTTGATTTGCGTGATGTGTGGCTTATGGGCAGGAGCTCGACCATGAAATCCAAATTTTGCACCTTCCGCCTGTCACGATACTTGGAGTAGATCCTGATGTAGTTTGGAATTCCTGTGTGATGGTCTGGATAGATGCCTGTCTATTTAACTGTCGGCGATCTCGGTCAACAGACGAGGTCGGCCTATATACTTTCGTGCTGTACTTGTCCCTTTCTATTTAACTATCACATTACAAATAGTGGAAATCACGCGTGTAATTATGACATAGATGACAATCATGTGAGCACGTTCGGAGTCCGTGATGTCTAATGATTACTGAGGTCTCTGATATGGAGTACGTGGAGTACTCGATTTTCGAAAGGCGTTTGACAAAGTAACGCACTATAGACTGGTAACAAAGGTACGAGCTAATGGAACTGGTACCGAAATATGTGAATGCTCTAAGATTGCTTAAGTAATAAAACCCAGAGCGTTGTCTTAAATGGCGAGTGTTCATCAGAGACAAGTGTATCGTCAGGGGTGCCCCAGGGAAGTGTGTTAGGAACGCTATTATTTTCTATCCATATAAATGACCTGACGGTCAGAATGAGAGGCAATCTACGACTGTGCTGATGATTCTGTGGTGTACAAGAGGGCAAATGACTGTAGTAGGATGCAGAATGCCTTGCACTAAATTTGTAGGTGGTGTGAGGACTGGCAACTAGCGCTCAGTGTAGAAAAATGTAAGAAGAAGCAGATGAGCAGGAGAAACAATCCTGTAATGTTCGAATACAGCATTAGTAGCGTGCTGCTTGACAGAGTCGCGTCAAATACCTAGGCGTAACGCTGCACAGCGATATGATATGGAACGAGCATGTAAGGACAATCGTGGGGAAGGCAGATAGTCGATTTCGCGTTATTGGGAGAATTTTGCGAAGGTGTGATTCGTCTGTAAAGGAGACAGCAAATAAAACCCTGGTACGACCGTCTTGAGTATTGCTCAATGTTTGGGATCCCCGCCATTTCTGTTTAAAGGAGGACATAGAGGCTATTAAGAGGTAAGCGGCTAGTTTTGTAACTGGTAGATTTGATCAATGTCAGAGTTTTACCGAAATGCTACGGGAACTTAACTCGAAGTCGCTGGAGGGGACGCAGTGTTCTTTTCGAAAAGAATTGTTGAAGAAAAGAGTGCCGGAATTTTGGCGGACTGCAGAATGATTCTACTGCTCCTAACGTGCATTTCGCGTAAAGATCACAAGGATAGGTTTAAAGAGGTGAGGGCTCGTAAAGATGTATAAAGTATTCGTTTTTCCCTCGGTCTATATGGAACAGGAAAGTAAATAACTAGCTACTGACTACTCTTCGCCACGCACCTTTAAGTAGATTTCGGAGTATGTTTGTATGTGTGGAGAGAGGTGGCAGCACAATGCGCCTAATATGAAAAACGTATGTTTTGGGGGGTATCGTATACTTTTGATCACATAGTGTTCATGTAGATGGAGATGTCCGTAGAGTCGCGGCAGAATAGATGTGCGCACTAAGGCGCCCAGCTGCTGTGCGCACGGCCGTTCGCCGTCGGTCGTTCGAGTCCTCCCTCCTCCCTTAGCATAAGTTACTTTAAGTTAGTAGTTTTTAAGCATAGGGACTAATGACCATCGTAGTTAAGTCCCTTAGATTTACAAACAGTTGAACATTTTTGAACGTCTGCAGACGTTGTCCCGATACACCTACTGCGTCGTTTCTACAAGTTTTCAGTACAGCAGAGAAATGACTACCTATTGCCTCAGTTTGTACTCGCAGGCTTAGAAAATGCATCGGGTAAAAGCAACGCCACCTAGATACAAGGCCTGTGCCTTACCTGCCAAGAGTAGTCATTACACAAGCAAACTATTTCTCTTATGTAGCGTTGTACTGAGTTTGGGGATACGCACACGTTGCACACTGTGTTTCAGAATGTTTTTCGTGTCATCTATGTGATTCTCCGTGCAGATTGTTGCTAGTATGCGACAAAATATGTAATATGAATCGTCAGATATCCAGTATCGGTAAGATATCTTAATAATAGTTGTAAGGCGGACAGCCGACTTCGGTTTATTTACAGAATTTTGGGAAGACGTACTTCATATGTAAAGGAGACCGCGTGTAAAACGCTTGTACGACCACGTCTTGAGTATTGCTCAAGTGTTTGGGACCCGCAGCAGATCAGTTTAAAGGAAGACATAGAAGCAGTTCAGAGGCGAGAAGCTAGGTTCGTTACTGATAGGTTCGACCCATGCACGAGTGTCACGGAAATGCTCCGACAACTCAATCGGGGATCGCCGGCCGCTGTGGCCGAGGGGACTGAGGCGCTCCAGCCACGGTCCGCACGGCCACTACGGTCGGAGGTTCGAATCCCCCCTCGGGCAAGGATATTTGTGCCGTCCTTAGTCTTAGCTAGTTCATAAGTAGTTTTTAAGCTTAGGGACTGATGACCCCGTAGTTAAGTCCCATAAGTTCTACAAACGTTTGAACTTTTTTTTTCCAATTGGAGATCGCTGGAGGAAATTAGACGTTCATTTCGTGAATTTCTTCTGAGGAAATTTTAGGGCCAGAATTTGAAGCTGAGTGTAGTACGATCTTGCTGCCACCTACTTACATTTCGCGTAGTGATCACAATGACAAGATAAGAGAATTTGGGGCTCGTACGGAGGCATATAGGAATTATTTCTTTTCCTCCTTCTATTTGGGAGTGGAGTAGGAAAGGAAATGCCTAGTAGTGGTCCAGTGTACCCTCCGCCACGCACCTTACGGTGGATTGCGGGGTATGTATGTAGATGTAGGTGTAACACTTCATAAATATCTTATACCAAAGCAACTTTGTCTGTGAATCACATAAATAACATTCTGAAACTGAATTTGTTACGTGTATGTATTCCCAAACTCAGCGCAACGCTACGTAAGACAAATAGTTTGCTTGTGTCATGACTACTGTTGGCAGGCAGCGCACAGGCCTTGTACCTAGGAGGCGTTGGTGAAAGCCTTGTCGTAAATCCGCCTGCTTCTAGAGCAGTGGCACCCGTGGCCTCGTCGTTCACATCGCGCGGCCCGTGCGTCCGGCACACGCGATAACAGCAACAGGCGCGGGCTCGTGTTACGGCGGCCGCTGCGCATGCGCGGGAGGTTAACCCGGCCGCCATGTTTACGGGCTCCCTGCGGCTCGTTCCTGTGTCCATTACTCTGGCGCGGGACACGCGCGCGCGCCTATCGCCGAGAAACACTCCCTGCGGCCCTCTACACTGCAAATAAAAGGCGCGCGAGGCGTGCGAAGACTCGAGCCGGCCGAAATGCCCCGGCTGCGAGCTCGTGACGTGTTAAAAGCATTGCCGTATACACCGAGGCGGCAAGGAGCATGGGGTAGCGATATGAACAGGCGCGGATGAAGGTAACCATGTATAAAAAATCGCACTGACGTGTTTTACGGCCCACTTCGGATATGTAGTTTTATAAGTTTTTGCAAACATTTTGGAACAAAATAATAATCTAAATAATAATAAAATAGTTAATAAAAGTGTCTGAAACCCTTTTAGCAAAAAAAAAAAAAAAAAAAAAAAAAAAAAAAAAAAAAAAAAAAAAAAAAAAAAAAAATCAACCTCATACTATTGATGGTATTTGTAGATACTACATTATCATTTATCGTACGAAGAACGACGTGTTTTTGTTAATTCTTCAGGGCACCTTTGCTTTGAAATAATAACGTGTAAGTTACAATAAGAAAATCATCAAATACGCAACGCAAGGTGGTGTATGACAAAGAGAGTTCTGGGCGAGGAATGTCACGTGACATCTGCGAACGGTTAGTTTTCGTTAATTCAATGGAGGGTTTCAAAACTCCGTTATTTTTGCAAATGTCTCTCAAACTATACGAGATATGAAAAAAACATAAGAGAACAAAGTTATAGAGAATTTTCTCCTCTATAAATTCGTTTATTCAATTTTTCGCGTCAGATGAATGGTTTACTGGTAATTAAGATTACATTACAAACGCCTTTTTTTGGTATTACTAACGTATTCTTTGTCCGAAATATTTCAAAACGTGAGGTTCTGGTGTCTGGTAGCCAACAATTATGTCTCTAAAATTTGGGGCCGATCGGTTGAACGGTTCGCGTAAAAAGTGCGAACACGCTACAGCCAGACAGACATCGTCAAATCGCCGTTATTTTTGCAAATATCTCTGAAACTATGCTAGATATGAACAAAATATAATAGAGCGAAGTTGTAGAGTATTGTCCCCTCTACCAATTAGGTTATTCAATTTTCGTGTGAGTAGAACGGTTCGTTTGCAATTACAATTATATTACAAACGGCTTTTTTTTTTTGGGTATTACTACCGTATTTTTTGTCCGAAAAATTTGAAAAAGGGCGGTTCTGGTCTCTGAGGGCCTACAATTACGTTTGTAAAATTTGGCGCTGATCGGTTGAACTGTTCGTCTTAAAAACAGGGAACACGTTACGGACTGACAGACAGACAGACAGACATACATCCCAAAATCGCCGTTATTTTTGAAAATATCTCTGAAACGATACGAGATATGAAAAGAAACACAAGAGAGAAAAGTTGTAGAGAATTTTCTTCTCTACAAATTAGGGTATTCAATTTTCGTGTCAGGTGAATAGTTAAGCCGTTATTTTCATTTAAATTTCGAGCTTACTACCGTAACCTAAAGTGGCCAAAAAGAGGTAGGTACGTATTGTGGGGGATACGGTCTGTCCAGCTGTATGGACGTGAGGCAAGGACCGTTAGAAAGACGCAACGACGAAGAACAAGCTCTTTTCAAATGTGGTGTTGGAGGAAATTTCTTACAGTTCCATCACAGTATAAAAGATACAGTCGCGACACTCGCTGCTGTGAAAGTTGTTACCAACTGACAGTTTGTAATGTCCTTCCAATTTTTACCGAAATCGACGATTGAAAAGTTTAGTGGTACCACTAATATAGACGCATCATGTAACAAAAGGTGTCTGTGTATACATTCGTAACAAAGAATAATTATTTTAATGTGTGTTGCTATCTTTTTACAATTAAAATATATAAACGTATGTAATGTTACAAAGTAATCTTGTTGTATCTGATTGTATCTTGTCTCTTGTCTGATCTGGTCGATTCAGATATCAAGACGAAATTGTTTTTGATGAAAATGAAGGAAACATTGTAATGAACATTTGTTTCAGCAAGAAGCTAACGACACAGATTGCATCAACCGCCACCATTACGTGGCAAATATATAATTACTAACTGATAAAGCAGGGATGGGTGGAAAATAAGGCTTAATAATAAAACATAACAATATTTTATTTCAGCTCTGCAAAACCAAACTGGACTTGTATAAAAATTACGTAACATATGGTAAAATGTGGTATCTTGCAAAGATCTATAAATTACGAAGAGCATAATTTTTCAAAAAGACTATTATTACTATTCTGAGTGAGAAGTGAATAATATTTCATTAAGTAATTTCCCGATAGCCATATCTTAAAAAGTAAAAGACAGTTTTCACGCCGGCCGCGGTGGCCGAGGGGACTAAGGCGCTTCAGTCACGGTCTGCACGGCCACTACGGTCGGGAGTTCGAATCCCCCCTCGAGCATGGATATTTGTGCCGTCCTAGTTCGTAAGTAGTTCATAAGTAACTTCCTGGCAGATTAAAATTGTGTGCCGGAACCGGGACTCGAACCTGGGACCTTTGCCTTTCGCGGGCAAGCCCACTTCTGGCAAGCGAGGTACTGGCAGAAGTAAAGTTGTGAGGCGGCATCGTGAGTCGTGTCGGGATAGCACAGTCGGTAGTGCGCTTGCCCGCGAAAGGCAAAGGTCCCAGGTTCGAGTCCCGGTTCCGGCACACAATTTTAATCTGCCAGGAAGTTTCATATCAGCGCACACTCCGCTGCAGAGTGAAGTTTCATTCCAGTTTATAAGTAGTTTGTAAGTTTAGGGACTGATGACCCCGTAGTTAAGTCCCATAGACTATACAAACATTTGGACAGTTTTTATTTAGCTTCAGTGAATTCAGACTTTGCGATTTTACTTTAAGTTGGACATTGAATTAAAGTTTCAATAATATACGTAACTGAGAATAAAGGATAGGTCCCACATGAACTTCAATAGGAAATATTAATAACATTCGCCTTTGAACATTATTTTTATAGAATTTGATGTGGGACTACTATGTAAGAATACTGGTACCAGTTGAAACCTTCAACTAAAATTTGACCTGAATAATCACGTTCCTGAGATGGTTCATGTTTCATCCATTTACTGAGCTAGCTGGCAAACTAAATAAATAACATAAAGTACAAAGACAATATTTTAGAGTATTCTTACAAACCTGGCGACTTTCACGAAATTTTTTCCCAACCATTTTTTTTTTTTTTTTTTTTTTTTTTTTTTTTTTTTTTTTTTTTTTTTTTTTTTTTTTTTACAAGTTGCAACGACACTGGCGCTCCTTCCGAGGCCGGCGAGAAAGACAGGCCTGGGCACTCAGCCGGGTGACTGGTTAGCCACTAAGAGGCAGTGGGCCGTGCCCCAGCGGATAACCAGTCAAATCCGCGATCGCGTCGGTGTAGCACTTCTCCTGCCACGTCACCTGGCTAAATGCCCAAGTCTGTCTTTCTCGCCGGCCACGCGCTTCTTCCGGTGGGCAAGCCGCCAGATGGGTGACGTTTGCTTATAATTAAACATAGTCGAACATCCGTCCTTCCCACGAATGACTTTTTATGCTCGCTGTGTAGCGTTACGCTCAGATATTTAATTGACCCGACTTTGTCAAACAGCATACTACTGCTGTATTCGAACGCTACAGAATTCTTTCTGAAATGTTTGTTTGAGGCTTAACTGCTTTGATTATTAGTCACTAGGTTTACAAACCGCTTAAACTAAGTTAGACTAACCTAAGGACAAAACACACACCCGAGGGAGGACTCGAACCTCCGACAACTGGCACCCGTGCGGTGCTCAGCAAGACGGCTTAGACCGCTCGGCCACTCCACCGCGACGGACTGTTTTTCCTACTCATCTGCATGACCTTACATTTCTCTACATTTAGAGCTAGCTGCCATTCCTCACACCACCTAGAAACTTGGTCGAAGTTATCCTGCATCCTATTACAAATGACGACACCTTCCTGTAGACTGGAGCATCATCATTAAATAGCCGCATACTGCAACTCACTCTGTCCGTTAGATTAGTTAATTAGAAAATAATAACGGCGCTAACAGACTTCTCTGCAGTTATAATTACGTAGGCTTCCGCGGCCAGAGTCAGATGACATAAAAGTTTTCTGGGTATGGTACCGCGTCATGATGTAAGGCTATTACTTAAATAACCAACGTATCGGCCAACGTTACAGTGGCCTTTACCCAGATGAAGGCCACTGTAACGTTGGCCGATACGTTGGTTTTACCCAAATGAAGGCCACTGTAACGTTGGCCGATACGTTGGTTATTTAAGTAATAGCCTTACATCATGACGCGGTACCATACCCAGAAAACTTTTATGTCATCGTTCTCTGCAGTTGTTGTTGCCGATCGAAAGGTCTAGATCATAGAAGAAGACGCCTTTAGACAATTAGACGGATCGATAGCGTCGCAGAAGTAATGTCTTCCGTCCTGGAAACTTAACGGGAGGAAGTGCAGAACAGACAAAATTATCGTGTTTTGGTTCACGGGTACAGCGAGAGTGCGGATATAGGGCATTAGGAGAATTACCATTTGTGTGAGATTCCGTTATTCATGTGAAATCGTTTCAGAAATGGTTATGGAATCACGACGGGAATCAACAGGCAGTTAGTAATTCAAGCTAGACTCTTGATAAGTTCGATTTAGGATCTAAAGAATTCAATATTCAAATATCCATATTGACAAGAGAGTGTGCCGAGAATAGAAAATCCAGTTGTTAACTCTCAGCAAGGTCTACATTGTTCCCGACGGCCTGCACTTAAAACGTTTCTGTAGTGGTCAGTGCTAACCAAAGAGCTTCAGTTTCATAGAGTGGCGATAGGTCCGCCATATTTGAGTCAAACTGACCTGTCGCCCGCCGTGTTATATGGGGTTTCGGCTGACAGTTGGTATGCCACACCCGCTCGAGAATTTTATCTATTTACAGTTCCACGTTTTAAATGAAGACTGACTATTGGATGCGGATGTGCTTCTAGTTCCGTCAGACTTTATCGAAACTGCAAATTGACGAATGCGGTAATGAAATATCACGAACCTCTGAGTAATACAGTTCCTGTTCGAAGATGAGGTTTGCTGTCAAAAAATTTGCGTTGATTTTAATTCAAGTTCTTGGTCTAAACGAGTTGCGAATCAAAGTGAAAAAAAAAAACTGTTATGACGAAAAAGCATGACCATGGATTTGTGTCTGTTACTAATGTGTTGTTAACAAATACTTTCATAAAATCTAGTATACTTGTATCTTGTGTTTTCCAAACGTATTACGTCTACAAACTTGTAAAGTTGCTGTCATATGATTTGGTTGTGAACTTTGGTAGACGAAATTTGGGTACAAAGCTCTGCTCTCAGGTCGCTCCCACAATAGCATTACTCGTTGAAACATGGTGTTAATAACTTTCATTGTTACCATGGCGAAACAAGTAACGTTTCGTACGTAAAATTTGAGTACAAAGACGAAAGTGACATTGGAACACCACAATAAAAATGCGCCTGGTCAGCTGCCACAAAAGCATTCCACACCGAAATAACGAATCATAGAATAACTTTCGTTGTTTCCACGTTGAAAGAAGTAGAAATTTGTTGCGAAGAACACAGACACATACAAGCGAAAGAATTATGTCTGTTACTGCTTCCAAACTTTGCACTGGTTACATGTCGACCATGCTGGCTCAAGTATTGTCGAAAACATATCAAAACATTATTGAAGAAGATGTAGACACTCCAAAGAGTGGTTTCATCAAACACAGCCGCAGCAGAAGAAGAAATACCTAAAAAAGCACACCAACTATAAGTAGAAAAGTGAGCATATTTCTTATGGTATTTACTTCAAGAGAATTGCAGGGTAGGCCATGTGAAGCTTCACTCTTGGGGCAGCTAAATGCCATTAGTCAGGAATTTTGTTTGAGTATAGACAGTATGAGATGAAACAAGGCTAAACATTGGGTATTCTTGCACAAAATACTTGTCGTTTTATGACTTAGATTTGTGCATTTAAATGCTGAACACACTTTAGGCAGCAAATACAATACACCCTAGATACACTATACACTACATACAACACTTCCAGCTCAACAACACCATACGATAGACAGATTCATCTCTAATGTACTGACCGCCAAAAATATGGCGACCGACTTTACACAGGTTGCCGCAAAGAGCGCTGTAACTCGTGTGTTAGGCATTCAATGAAATTTAAGCTCGTTGGTGCTAACAGACATTTCACTTACTTTAAACTGCGTACACTTTTCACATCACCCGTTTTTAGTGGAGTACCTTTCGTTTTGTTTATCACTACACCACAGTGTCGCTATGTTAGATTTTTTCTATGTATAATTTAAATCAACGTCTCTCTCTCTCTCTCTCTCTCTCTCACACACACACACACACACACACACACACACAGAGAGAGAGAGAGAGAGAGAGAGAGAGAGAGAGAGAGAGAGAGAAATTTTTAATTTTAGAGAACGGGATTTTTGAGATGTTTTCAGTTACGTAAATCTCCGTATTCCCCAGAACACAGAGCTTCTTTAGAGGCAATTTGACCAATCGATCATACCAGGTTGTCATTGTTACTTTACAAAAAGAAGGCTGTGCACTCAACTTCCGAGCATTACCACATTATGAATTCAGCTTCGGAAGAATTAAATATCAGGGTTTTCTGTATTAATACAGTGCACTAAACATAAACAATGTGCATAACTTATATATATGTGGTGTCTGTTCTTTCGGACATTGGCGTATTGTGACGAGCCAGTTGCTCGGCCACCATTGACTAGACGTTTTCAGTTGGTGAGAGATCTGGAGAATGTGCTGGCCAGGGCAGCAATCTAACATTTTCCGTATGGGCCCGTATAGGCCCGTACAGCACCTGCAATATGCGGTCATTCATTATCCTGCTGAAATGAAGGGTTTCGCAGGGATCGAATGACGGGTAGAGCCAAGGGTCGTAAAACATCTGAAATGTAACGGCCACTGTTCAAACTGCCGTCGATGCTAACAAGAGGTGACCGAGAAACGTAACCAATGGCACCCCTTACCATCACGCCACTATGGCGATGATGAATACACGCTTCCAGTGTGCGTTCACCGAGATGTGGCCAAACACGGATGCGACCATCATGATGCTGTAAACAGAAAGTGGATTCATCCGAAAACATGACGTTTTGCCATTCGTGCACCCAGGTTAGTCGTTGCGTACACCATTGCAGGCGCTCCTGTCTGTGGTGCTGCGTCAAGCTGATAGTCCATGCTGCTGCAAACGTCGTCGAACTGTTCTTGCAGATGGTTGTAGTCTTGCAAACGTCCCCATATGTTGAATCAGGGATCCAGACGTGGCTGCACGATCCGTTACAGTCATGCGGATAAGTTGCCTGTCATCTTGACTGCTAGTGATACGAGGCCGTTGGGATCCAGCACGGTGTTCCGTATTGCCCTCCTGTACCCACCGATTCCATATTCTGCTAACAGTCATTGGATCGCGACCAACGCGAGCAGTAATCTCGCGATACGATAAACCGCAATCACGATAGGGTACCTTTGTCAAAATCGGAAACGTGATAGTATGCATTTCTCCTAGTTACGCGGGGTGATAGTATGCATTTCTCTTCGTTACGCGGGACATCACAACAACGTTTCACCAGGCAACGCCGGTCAACTGCTGTTTGTGTATGAGAAATCTGTTGGAAACTGTCCTCATGGCAACACGTGATAGGTGTCGCCACCGGTGCCAACCTTGTGTGATTGCTCTGAAAAGCTAATCATTTGCATATCACAGCATCTTCTTCCTGTCGCGTCTGTAGCACGCCATCTTCGTGGTGTAGCAATTTTAATGGCCATGAGTGTCTGTGGTGTATGTTCTTTCGGACATGTCCGAAAGAAAAGACACAACATATATATAACTGGGAATGAAAGGTTTAAGCTCCTAAAGTCAGACAGAGAGCGCTGGGAAGCGATAGCAGCCCTACCGTTTCCAGACTCGTCAGTCTCGCGTAATTACAGCGGAAATTAAGGAAGCCCGTGCCGCAATGATGCAACAGCGACGCCTTGACGTCTTAGTGTTCAGCCACCAACTATACACGTATATTCGCTCAGTTTACAATGCCCTTAAGTGTTCCTTTATACAAAACATAAATTATAAAACAGTAATCCCTGCACTGCCAATGTAATTATGCCTTTAACCGTAGTTCATGTGTGAAGTTTACTTTGTGCAAATTTGCTAATTGATACAGTAAGTGGTCAAAAGTATCCGGACCCCTGGTTGAAAATGACTTACAAGTTCGTGGCGCCTTACATTTGTAAAGATGAAATTGATTATTATGGTGTTGGTCCATCCTTAGCCTTGCAGACAGCTTTTACTCTCGCAGACATATGTTTAATCAGATGCTGGATGGTTTCTTGGGGGAATGACAGTCCACTATTCACCTTTTGTTACACTGAGGAGAAGTATCAATGTAGTTCGGTGAAGCCTAGCTCGAAGTTTCCATTCCAGAACATCCCAAAGGTGTTATAATAGGATTCAAGTCAGGACTCGGTGCAGGCCATTACATTACAAGGATGTTATTGTCGTGTAATCACTCTACTACAGGTTGTGCATCATGAACAGGTGTTCTATCGCCTTGAAAGATGCAATCGCCATCCCCGAATTCCTCTTCAACAATGGGAAGGAAGAAGGTGATCAAAACATAAATGTAGGCCTGTGCTGCGATAGTGACATGCAAAACAACAAGGATTGCAAACCCCCTCCATTGAAATACGACCACACCATAACTCCATTGCCTCCTAATTTTATTGTTGGCACTACACACACACACACACACACACACACACACACAGGCAGATGACGTTCATCGGGCATTCGCCATACCCACACACAGCCATAGGATCGCCACACTGTGTACCATGATTCGTCACTCCATACGTTTTTTTCCACTGTTCAATCGTCCAAGGTTTAAGCTCCTTACACCAAGCGAGGCTTTGTTTGCGTGATGTGTGGTATATGGGCTGCCGCTCCACTATGAAATCCAAGTTTTCTCACCTCCCACATAGTACTCGGAGAATCCTGATGTAGTTTGGAAGTCCTGTGTGATGGCTTGGATAGATGCCTGCCTATTACTCTATACAACCCTCTTCAACTACCGGCGGTCTCTATCGGTCAACAGACGAGGTCGGTCTGTACAGTTTCGTGCTGAACGTGTCCTTGACGTTTCTCCTTCACTATCACTTCAGAAACAGTGGAACTAGGGATGCTTAGAAGTGTGGAAATCTCGCATATAGACTTCTGACACAAGTGATATCCAATCACCTGACCACATTTCAAGTTCGTTGAGTTCCACGGAACGCTCCATTCTGCTCTCTCACGATGTCTAATGACTAGACCTCGGATTTTAGGTAAAAAACCTATTTTGATCCACATTAAATAAAGGCAATAAAAGTTGTACATACACGAATTATGAAAATTTATCCACCTAAATGTTAAAAATCGAATTAAATAAAAGATTTTATCACAAAATTGTCTGGTGGTCTTCCCAGCTAAGAACTACGCAAACATCGAAAATTGTAATTTTGTAGTACCTACAGTACCTAATTTCATAATAGATCCTGTCAGATAAAATTTGCATGACTAAAAATACTCTTCTGGTCTTCCCGGCTTATTTGTTTGCATGCGTAAACAATGAACCATCAAAAAGATTTTTAATCAAGCACCTACAAGAATCAATTTATTTAAATTTCACGACGTACCAACTCCACCAGAACCCATACTTACTCTCTGGGGAACGTGGCTAGACGCCGTAGAATATTGCAGTGAGCATTTGGAAGACATTAAAAAGATTGTTCTCAAATTACCGGAGAAGGCAGTGAGTTTACTTCAGCTAAAGATGTTCTAAAAGACCCAACATTTTTCAGCGACATTGGATACATGATATCTCATTATGCATATTTGGTCCCTGTTATTAAATCTCTGGAGTGTTCAGGGAAACCAGTTCACATGCAACTGCGATTGATAGAAGTGACTGAAAAAATCCACTTGGCCCAGGTTCTTTTGGTATGACAGAAAAAAAATCAGGACTTACATTTTATGAGGTCCCATTGCGCCTAATACCGTCATTTAAATAGACCTATGCTCCGGTGACATCCTCTGGCGTGGAACGCTCTTTCTCAGCATATAAGATGCTATTAACAGACAAGAGATGCAGTTTCTAAACGGAAAATCTGGAGAACGTGTGACTGCAATTATGGGCATGGACAGTAAAATAATGTGTATTTTGGTCAATCTGTTTATCTTTATATCTATAAATGTGAATGTCTGTTCGGTGTATCCTTATCACGTCTGAACCACAAGACATAAAGAGCTAAAAATTTGTACAGTTACTAATGTCTACCCGGGGAAGGCCTAAGGCATGGTTTATGGAAATCGGATAGGTATTTTATATATATATATATATATATATATATATATATATATATATATATATAGTTTTATAGTGATCTGATACATATTTAGTCATTTGAATAATATAACGCGAAATGCGGAACAATAATTACTCTTTGAAAATTATATTTACTCTTTGAAAATGGATTTATTGGTTGCATTGTTGCTTGAGGGTCGATAATGATAAAAGGGTGGAGCATATTGGGATGGAAAGTTATCGGTGTATATAAAAGTCTACGTGTGTGTGTGTGTGTGTGTGTGTGTCTTAATATTTCGCTCTGCAGCGAAAACTACAGAACGCAAACGAATGGTCTGTGTGTAATTGTTTGTCCGAAGTCTCCCGTTGTACACCATAGCAGTTCCATGCCTATAGCTATAAGTGGGTGGAAGATATGGTGGTTGAAATTCGTGAAATTATTTTAAAAAAAATCGGACTGAAGGCCAGCGATGACGTTTGAGACCTAATAGCAAGGAGGTAACAAGGCCAAACGTGACGCCACATAGCATATCTTGCGCATGCTACAATGTCTTCAGCTCTTTCTCTGTAAGGATAAGCATACGAATAAGGATATATAAGAATAAATAAATAGGACAATACTGAAAGATAGCTTATATATCATAATCAACCAACACGCGAGCGGAGTCGCGGGTTTAAGCTAGTAGAAAATAAAATTTCAGATTTTGGTCACCTGTTTTCTGATTTCTATAACCTATTTTTGTAAGTGATAGAACCTATTTTAGGAACCTAATTTAAGATTTTAGAACCTAAACGTCCGAGGTCTACTAATGACTACCGAGGTCTCTGATATGGAGTACGCCTACCTGGCAGTAAGTGACAGTAACTTGCACCTAATATGACAAACGTATGTTTTTGGGGCTGTCCGGCTACTTTTGATCACATAGTGTAAATGTCGAATTGTCTTCTTTTACTCAGATCGGTAGACAAATACAGCAGGTGCCGTAGCCACTCATAGTGACCTCTCCATTAGAAAGAGTCAAAGAGGGAGCGTGAAACAAAACTACTTCAAGAAAAAACGATAACAGGTTCACGAATGTAAGCAATGTCGATTTTATTGGTGCTAAGCGCAAACCTTTTTCCTACATAACTGAAAAGATCACTAATTAAATTTACTAATTATAAAAAAAATTCTCTCTAGAATACGAAGATATTATCATATAAATATTTTTGTCATTAACAATTCAATTAATCGGAAAATACCTCGAGGTGCCATTTTGATATACCGAGAGATCAAAAAGCCAGTATAAATTTGAAAAGTTAATAAATCACGGAATAATGTAGATAGAGAGGTAAATATAGACACACATGCTTGGAATGACATAGGGTTTTATTAGAATAAAAACAAATTCAAGAAATGTCGACAGATGGCACTTCATCTGATCAGAAAAGCAATAATTAGCATAGCAAATTGATGTTCTTTACAGGAAAAGCTCAATATGTTCACCATAATTCCTCAACAATAGCTGTAGTCCAGGAATAATGTTGTGAACAGCACTGTAAAGCATGTCCGGAGTTATAGTGAAGCATTGGCGTCGGATGTTGTCTTTCAGCATCCCTAGAGATGTCGGTCGATCACGATACACTTGCGACTTCAGGTAACCCCAAAGCCAATAATCGCACGGACTGAGGTCTGGGGACGTGGGAGGCCAAGTGGCGGCTGAGCACACGATCAAAACCAAAAGACGCGCGCAAGAGATCTTTCACGCGTCTAGGAATACTTTTTTCTTGTTCTGATAAAACCCGATGTCATTCCAAGCATATGTGTCAATTTTTACCCCTCTATCTACATTATTCAGTGATTTATTAGTTTTCAAATTTATACTTACTTTCGATCACCCGGTATTTCCTCGTACTGTATAATAATATTCACACTGATGCAAGTCAGCAAGCAGCAAAGATCGGTAACACACTAAATATTCTAATCAGATTCGTAATGGGGGAGGCGGTAGCTGGGCTTTCGAGAAGGGCGTGGAAACAAATACACGGCCATTTTTTTTGTCCTACAGTCAACGCAGATTTTGGCATACCTGGTCATAACTAAGGGAAGTACGGAGAATCATAACGCTCAAGTCCATCGACCGCACTGCGTCCTGTCGCAATGACCTCATTCAGACGGCTTAGGGTGACCGCTAACAGTCATATCGGGAAAAAAAAAAAAAAAAAAAAAAAAAAAAAGTGCACCGCTTATGAAACAGATTGCTGATAACTTGGCTTCCGGGGAAACTTTTTTTTATAAACGGCACGGGTCTTTGCACAAAGCGGGCAGCCAACGTGCATCCGTGGAAACAATTTTCCGAGACACGCGAGTCTAACGCTTTTAACAGGCCATGGTCGCGCGACCACGCAGGAGAGATATTTCATATCTGCGCAGCAGGGATTCGATATCTAGATAAGCAAGCCGCGTAGATATATTTGACTGCGGAAGTAACGTTTTCTGTTTTGCACGAAATGATTGTTCTGTTGTGTGCATTTTGATGAGTTAAAGAAGAACATATCATCGTCCAAGACCTTGTGTTTGACGTAAAACCTATTCCATTAACATACTTTTGATAATTGTTTTTTCCTACTGTTTCACAAAGCTCTTGTTTGTAATTATGACCCTTTTAGTTATGTTCTTGCACATATCAATTTGAAAGTTTCTGGCAGAAAAAAATAACTGTGTGCCATAGCTAGACTCAAAATAAGGAATTTTCGTACTTGTGGAAAGATAATATATGACTTGCCTATTCATGCCCAATTCATGATATTCTTTAAGAACTCTTCCTATTGGTATTACCAGTATTTTCTCCCACCTAACATCAAATAAATGGACAGTTCTGTGAATTCTGAAAGGCAGAAGAAAGATACTGGCGGAAGTACTGATGTAAGATGGTACGGGAAAGCAAGGGAGAGGGTGGGAGGGTTTGGAGTTATTATCACGAGTATGAACAGCTCAGTCGGTAGAAAAAAAGTGACCTTAAAGGACGAAGGTCAGAAAGAAAAACTCCAATTTGAGCGTAACTGTTTCGGTTCTTCAACTGCGAAATACGTGAAACATTGACGTGAAATATTGGCTAGAATGTTGCGATTAAAAAGGTAAAGCAGTCAAACCAGTCCATTGGTTTGAACACCACAGTGCTTTACTAGGCATGGTCCTGTTTGGAGGTGGTATGCCCATGCTTTCCTCCGACCTTCAAACTGACTTACCCAGCCAGTTATAGGGGGACCTACAGTTTAACGTGGGTTCCGAACCACGATGCTACTCGATATTTTTCACGTCAGCAACACTGCCAGAGGTGAAAGAAGTGGAAAGTGACAGATAAAAATCCTAGGACCTAACGGGGATCGAACCAGCGACCTTTGGATTTTTAGTCTGCAACTCTACCACTGTGTTTTTTTTTTAGTTGCAAAAAATCAAATGTTCAATAGTTTGTAGATCTATCAGACTCAACTGCTTGGTTATTAGTCCGTAGCTTACAAACTACTTGAATTAAGTCTCTGTATATCCATGTCAGATGGATGACGGGACGATGGCGATGTATTAATTTAGCATATGAAAAACCTTCCACCATTACTTTTTAATTTTTTTTTTAAATACGGCGAAAAGTTTTTCATTTGCTAAATTACTTGAATTAAGACAAAGTAACCTAAGGACAACACATACACCCATGTCCGGTGGGGGACTCGAACCCCAGACGGTGAATTAGCCGTGCGCATTGAGGCACCGTGCTGCGGTGCGCGCGACCGTTTGCCGTAGGGGGTTCGAGTCTCCCATAGGACATGGGGGACATGGGTGTATGTATTGCCCTTAGGTTAGTTTACCTTGGTTTAAGTAGTTTGTAAGTTGCAGTTGAGTCCCAAGGAGTAAAAAAAAAAAAAAAATAAATAAATAAATAAAAAATATAAAAAAAAAATCGGCCCAGTGAGCACGGTTAATCCGCCGCGTCATTAAAATTACTACACCGCTTTAGTGGGGACAGTAAATAATTAATTATTAATTTTATTTATTGTACGTAAGCAGTATAACGGTAGAAGAAACAATAAAATTTCCAGGTGTTTCTGAGTTATATTAATCTCTCAGCAACAAAGGTTTCGAGTTTGTATGTCAAAATTATCGTATATTCTTCTGTATGTACACTGCCTCTTTTACTCAATTACTTTCCCAAGTTTGTGAGGCTAGTCACCTTAGAATTTCCACCAATATTGCTGATTTGCTGTCTTTGCTGTATTAACCTGACCTACGTAAAATCACGCACCTTGTATCACACCATAAAACATATATATTTTCTCCTACATGGTTTAAGATACAGTAATACGCTAAATTAATAAGTTCCTTCAACAGCAATAACATAGTAGTATAGAATCTATGTAGTAGTTGTTATTGTGGTCTTCAGTCCGAAGAGTGGTTTGATGCTGCTCTCCACGCTACCCTGTCCTGTGCAAGGCTTTTCATCTGTGAATACGAACGGCAACAAACATCCTTTTTAATCTGCTTACTGTATTCGTCCTTCGGTCTCCCTCTGACTTTCACCCCACTCACTTGATTATTCCTTGATGTCTCAGAATGTGTCCCACCAATCTCTCTCATCTCTTAGTCAGGATATGCCAGAAATTCCTTTTGTCCCCAATTATGTTGTGCACCTCCTCATTAGTTACTTGATCTACGCATCTAATCTTCATCATTCGTCTGTAGCACCAAATTTCGAAAGCTTTTATCATCCTTTTGAGAACCCATGTAGAGAAAGTAACATTTATTTCAAATTAAGTAATTTTACAGTTAAAAATAGTAACTCTTCATATACTGATATTAACATCGAATTTTTCAAAGTAATTGTAAAAGCCTAATATCTGTAATAGCTCCTCGAAGCTACTTACAGGCCTCATGGGCCTAATAACAGTGGATTTTTTTTTTGCAAAAAGAGGTCTACTCTATCGTTTTCTTTGTGGTATGGCTTATCTGTTTAGAGGATGATTTACACGTTACAAATAATGATATTTATATCAATTATAATCAAATAATGCTTATACTTCGTAAAGTAAGTACCCTAACCCCCGTAATGTCCACGCCTAACAGAGCTAATAACATTTGAAAGCGTATTAAACACTCATGATAACGTAACCTTCACTGATGCCGGTTGAAATTTAATTTACCATGTTTAATGACAGATTTTTATATCAACAGACATAATGTTCGTCGTGAAAACAACATTTCCTTAGTGTGAGAAACTGACCTCTCTTTGTGTACCATATAACCGCATGAAATCATAGTTAGCTATATATTAGTTATACTAATATATGATGCACCTAAATTTATAGGAAGGAAGGGGGTGATTTTTTATTAGAATGCAAAACTCGTTGTACAGGCACAACAGACCAATAAGTGACAGCGAACACATTAACATAGAGAGAAATTCTTATAGTCTACATATCGAAATTAAACTTAAATTATTTACCAAATATCGGAACTTCTAACGTACAGCACCAGAGAGGGCAGCACTGATTTAGTTACACCCGGTATTAGTGTTACAAGTAAAGCGAATAGTCGCCGGCCGCAGTGGCCGAGTGGTCTGCGGCGCGCCAGTCAAAGTCTGCACGGTCGCTACGGTCGGGGGTTCGAATCCCCCCGGGGCATGGATGTTTGTGTCGTCTTTAGTATAGGGTAGTTCATAAGTAGTTTGTAAGTTTAGGGACTGATGACCCCGCATTTATGTCCCTTAAGCTTAAGAAAGCAAAGAGTTTGTTTTTATTACGAACAATGCACAGTTTAAAACCCTACAAGACTAATTTTCATGGCAAAAGTTAGGCTTAAGGAAAACACGACAAATCGTAATATTATCGTAAACCAACGCCTAATATCCTTAAAGAAAGTACCTCAGTGCTGGTTCCATGCTCCATAGCACTTAAAAGTACCGTACAATAAGAATTTGTGCTAAAATTCGATGCTGGATTGCAACTTCTTGGAACACACGTTACGTAGTCAGAACAGATGTTCATAAAAAATGAAGCATGGGAGCTATGTGATAGGGAATACAGAAAGTAACACCATATAATTTCTCAAGCTTTATCTCCACATGACATAATTCTACAGCATAATCATTTGCAGGATACAAGCCTTAAAGCAAATCGCAAAAGATTATGCTTGATCATCCTATGAGCTCTGTAGCAAGACGATAAGAAATTCGATGTAAATAACAAGACTACAATATCAAGAGCATCTTTATAAGTTACTACAACAAATATTAATTATTTGAACTGGTAGACTGAACCATAACTGACATACACGTCACACGTGTGTAATGTTGTGTGTGCATTGTTGCTCAGGACTGAGCTGACTGCAGCAGTCTGACTCTGGATTATTGTGTAGTACACTACCCCACTATTTCCCAACACGGAAGTGTCAATATAGCCTCCTCTACTATGTTAAACATCTGGGTAAGAGATAAGGATTGTTGCATGTTATTGGAGAACCTGGACAATCTTATTAGTGACATAATTAACTAGCATTATATTGAAAATTTGCAGACTATTTAGCAAGAAGTAATTGAATATGCTTACACCCATTACAGAACCGTTCTGTGACGACCTCATGGTAATCCAAAAAGTAACCATGTACTGCTCAGGCAATGCTGTCTTTTTTATATATTTGCTGTAAGTGTAATATTAACGTTGATCAATGTAGCTGCAAAGATAAATTATTATAGTCCAATCGGTTTTGTATTGAGAGGAGGAATATTTGTCGTAAATAACACCACTACATTACCAACAGCATCTTTTCACATTAATCTAACAAGTATTAATTTATTTTTGAAGTAGTACATTGTAAATGCAGAACGATTTGGTGACATCACATAGGCATCATCATAAGACAGGTGCTAAATGCTTTCTGCATCTCTGAGCTGGCCATGCCTACAACAAGAGAGAGACTCTTGTTACAAACTTTGCCAACATAAATTACGCCGAAAATGCTACTCTCCTTAACAAGGGGTATTTAAGTAAGCCCACACCAATTCCAGAGCCCTTTGAGATAATATTAAGGTAATTAAAATCTGTGATCAGGTGGACTGCCAGATATTGATGGAGAAGGGAGGGGACTTTAATCCTAAAGGAGATGTGTGGGTCATTTAACTACTTCCTGTGTAATAAATGTGACAATTTTGAGACCGAGAGACATGATGTTAAGGCTAAGTCGCCAGTGGCAGCAATGTGACAGCAAAAGACGAACTTGGAGAACACACTGCCAACAGGTGGATGCAAGGTTCAACATGTAGCAAGCACTGCTGAAGTTATCGACCAATGGGAACAGCAGGTCTCACATTAATCCCCACTCCTACAACTTCCTACTTCTTCATACTAAGCTAGGCCTAACATCTATCAATGTCTTGTTTCAGCTGGAACACTACACGATTTTCATGCCAACAATTTATTTTTGGTCTATACGAAACGTTTCAGCTTCTGAAACAATTTATTATCTCGAATGAAACTTTCAATCTGCAGCGGAGTGTGCGCTGAAATGAAACTCCAGAGTGAAAGTTTCATTCTGGAAACATCCCTTAGGATGTGGCTAAGTCATGTCTCCACCACATCCTTTCTCCCAGGAGTGCTAGTCTTGCATGTTTCGCAGGAGAGGTTCTGTGAAATGGAAATTAAGAGTTTCCGTACACATGTCCACATAACATATTTTCTTTCTTTGTGTGTGAGGAATGTTTCCTGAAAGTTTGGCCGTACCTGTTTGTAACATCCTGTATAGGAGAAAACCTGTTCCCAGGCATCTTGACTGATTTACTTCAAATTACAAACATTTGAAGATTTGATTCCACTACCATAATAAGTAAACATCAAAAATTGAAGTGCTACCAACTTACGTTCCGAGTACCCATCAAGTGCTATGTCAAAAATTATACACGAAAGCGCAGAAATGTTTGTTGGAGTCCGATTGTTGGAACGTTCATGTTCATTTTAAACTAATACACGCATACATGACGGATACCACGCAATGATGGGTGGATAATGTAAACATTGGAAATCAAAACATCGTATAATGAAGTCTGTAAACAACGCTGTTTATTCGAGTCTTTTTTTTTTCATTTACTTTTGTCTAAGAGTCACTTTCTGGTATTTTCCATCATTATGACGAAATTTCAATTAAGTCCGTAATTTATAATTTCTTGATTTTGAAGACTTACGATGATGGAAAGAGGAAATGGTTCGAGGAGGAAGAGATTTATAGAGAGATGGAAGAGAAGGATAAAACAAAGACGGGGGATAGATTGAGGAGGAAGAAGAGTAAATTGACAAAGCGTGGGGGCTTCAAAGGAAACTATTGCTTTTCTCAACGATCATTACACGTAGCATGCTTTATATTTGATAAAACCGGCTGATCTTTTTTTTCGTACATGCAAAATAAATAAATAAAATAAAATAAAAATAAAGTAAAATAAAATAAAATAAATAAAAATGGTCAATTTACAAATGCATCCAATCCAATGGCTTCACAATAAATAATATTTTTTTCTGAGGAAACACCGTTTTTGTAGCTCTCCTTTCATCCTACATAAAGGCTGGTACATTATGGTTGGATTTATGTATGTTCTTGGTGCTTTGCAAGAATTCTTTTATTTACTTTGCGGTTCACTACAAATCAGGCTTAGACACAGCTTTAGCTTCTTTGTCTTCATGACTGAGCAAAACCTCGTTATTCTGACGCTTGTGACGTATTTGTTGGCAATTCACAGTTATCGCTACGACGCACTGCTATTGCGCGTCTCTAGGTAAAAAGCAACGGATGTGAATTCAGAGTTTGCTTTTTTCTCTCTCCAGTCTATCGATGGGACTACTGTTTGTGATGGAAGTTATTTATTCTCATCGACACCACCCGATTGTCACTAACACAAAGCTATTCAGCACTAAATGCAGCGTTTACTCGCAACAAAATCACGCAGTCGAATGCTCTATAAATTCGAATGCCTGTCACTAAATTCTTTATTTGCACGTACGATCGCTATTGTAATCCAATTGTCCCCTTTTAATATCAACAGCGCTTATTGAAAAGTCCAGCCGAATTCCATGTGATATGGCTGGACACAACAGTTGGCTGGTATTTTACAGTAGCGACCGGCACATTGAAATTCTATCCAACATCAGAATTCTGCTTTCATATCGTCGGACGCCAGCGATATACGAGTTGTACATGACGAGAATTTCAATGCCTGTAAAAGCGTGGACAAAGCGTTTATACATTTCATGCTCTTCTGTCCTCAGTAAAATCTGCCATAACCAACCGGCAATACTAAACTGCCAATAAGACGCAGCCTCGACGGAGCGACCGAGCGCATTGTAGTGCTATGCTCCGATGCGCTAGGCCGTTCCCCGTCGGGGGTTAGAATCCCCTTTCGGGCATGGATATTTGTGTCATCTTCAGTATAATGTAGTTCATAACTAGTTTAACCGCGCAGTTGAGTCCCTTAAGCTTGACAAACATTTGAACATCATTAATATGGACTGTGTAATGCGACTGGTCAAGATCTGTTGAATGGCACAGACAGTTGTAAAAGGTTTTGCATTATCAGCTTCGTCTTCACTTTGAAGCCATCTGCAGGACACTAAAGTAGCCGCGCGGATTGGCTGCGTGGTCTAAGGCGTAATGCTGCGGTTTGGACGAACGTTCCCGCCGCTGGTTCGAGTCCTCCCTCGGGCATGGGGTGTGTGTTGTCCTTAGTGAAAGATAGTTTGTAAGTCTAGGGACTGATGACCATAGCAGTTTTGTCCAACATTTGAACATTTGACCCTAAAATTAATAGTTCGCTATCCTTTTACTGTGGTAGGAGCCTCTCCAACTTGTGTCATCAAATCACATAATTCCTTCACCTGCTACCAACGGCGACACCAGTTGTATAGGCTCTTAGTGCTGTTCAAATGTTCGTAAATCTAAGGGACCAAACTACGCACACACACATGCCCGAGGGAGTAATCTAATCTCCGATGGGAGCTCCCTTACAATTCGTGACCTGACGCCTTAAACCACGCGGCCATTCCCGTACTGTACTGTAAAAGGTCATGGAAACTATATTTGTTTTACAGTCCTAATGTGAAGCTGAAATCGCTGCTAATGTATAATAATTTTATTGGTATAAAAGTCGACCGGTTCCACGTCGATGTAAAAGCATCCTCAGGTGGTGTTAATACTGCTTGTTGTTGTTGTTGTTGTTGTGGTCTTCAGTCCGAAGACTGGTTTGATGCAGCTCTCCACAATACCCTATCCTGAGCAAGTCTCTTCATCTCCACATAAGAATCTGCTTACTGTATCCATCTCTTGGTCTTCCTCTGCGATTTTTACCCCACACACTTTCCTCCAACGCTAAATTCACAATTCCTTGATGTCTAAGAATGTGTCCTCCCAATCTATCCTTTCTTTTAGTCAACGTATGCCAGAGATTTCTTTTCTCCCAAAT
This sequence comes from Locusta migratoria, assembly GCA_026315105.1. NCBI lineage: Eukaryota > Metazoa > Arthropoda > Insecta > Orthoptera > Acrididae > Locusta > Locusta migratoria. Next base: position 630,554,830 of record CM048745.1, on the reverse strand, counting down.
TCTGTTCAGTACCCCCTCATTAGTTACGCGATCCACCCACCTAATCTTCAGCATTCTTCTGTAGCACCAAATTTCAAAAGCCTCAATCCTCTTCCTGCCGTCACTGTTTATCGTCCATGTTTCACTCCCATACAAGGCAACACTCCATACAACTGCCTTCAGAAAGTACATCCTTAGGCTTAAATCAGTATTCGATGTTAACAAATTTCTCTTTTTCAAGAACGCTTTTCTACCCATTGCTTTTCTGCATTTTATATCCTCTGTACAGCGACCATCATTTGTTATTTTACTGCCCAAGTAACAAAACTCATCTACCTCCTTTATTGCTTCGTTTCCCAATCTAATTCCTTCAGCATCACCTGATTTTCTTACACTGCACTCCATTACCCTAGTTTTGTTCTTGTTAATGTTCATCTTGTATGCACCTTTCAGCACACTGTCCATTCCGTTCAATTGCTCTTCCAGGTCCTTTGCTGTATCTGACAGAATTACTATGTCGTCAGTAAAACGCAATGTTTTTAATTCTTCACCCTGAACTTTAATTCCTTCTCCAAATTTCTCCTTGCTTTCCTTTATAGCTTGCTCAATGCGCAAATTGAATAACAATGGAGAAAGGCTACAACCCTGTCTTATTCCCTTTCCAACCACTGCATCCCTTTCATGCCCTTCAACTCTGACAACCGCTGTCTGTTTTTTGTACAAGTTGTAAATAATCTTACGCTCCCTATATTTTACTCATGCTTGCTTCAGAACTTGAAAGAGTTTATTCCAATCAACATTGTCAAAAGCCTTCTCCAAATCTACAAAAGCTAGAAATGTAGGTTTGCCTTTTCTTAATCTATCCTCTATGATAAGCCGTAAATGAGTATTGCCTCCCGTGTTCCTACATTTCTCCTGAACCCAAACTGATCTTCCCCGAAGTCGGCTTCTACCAACTTTTCCATCTTTCTGTATATAATTCGTGTTAATATATTGCAACCATGACTTATTAAACTGATGCGTGTGCAACCTGCCTTTAGCTCACTTTCGAGCATTCACGTGAAGTGATAAAATGTACAAAAAGCGTACAAAACGTTTTTCACGGTCGTCTACAAGTATATATATTATTTTATTTATTTTTGCAGGAGTAGAATGACATTTTATGTGAACATACTTGGAACATTTAGCTGTAAGTTGATATTTACAGGTGAACCATAATGGAGAATGTCATTATGTTAAGATTACCTGACATTGTCGGTTTTGGAGGCGATCTGATCGTTTTATGGTTTTCAAACTAAAATGCCAAGATCGCACATTGATAATTTATTCAACGACGATCAGTTTCGATGAACTGTGTCATCATCATCTGGTCACATACATTTATATTATAAAAACCTGTAATGTTTTTAACTTGTGTAATTTTTATATAGTGACTAAGTGCAATGACGTGCAGCAACTGCTCATTACACACACTTTGGTAAGCGTACAGTAATAAGTATTTCAAACCAAAGATTACAAATGTGATTACAATGGATATTTAGATCACAGACTGTACAGTTTATACTGTTGTGGTGTGTATATGATAATCTTTGCTCTACTCCGGGTCACAAGAATGTGCCGGCCGCGGTGGCCGAGCGGTCTGCGGCGTGCCAGTCACGGTCTGCACGGCCGCTGCGGTCGGGGGTTCGAATCCCCCCTCGGGCATGGATGTTTGTGTCGTCTTCAGTATAATGTAGTTCATAAGTAGTTTGTAAGTTTAGGGACTGATGACCCCGTAGTTAAGTCCCATAAGTTGTACAAACATTTGAACACAAGAATGTAAACAATGCAGTGGTTAGATTTATCAAATGTGCCGAGCAACTTATTAAAGTGGAAGCCTGATATGTACATGATGCAATACAATACAGCTGTGTTATTATAAAGTCCTTGAAATTTGTAGCTCACTGTAGGCATCAGTGATATTTCGATATTCCCATCCGTAAGGTGGTGAAATAGGGGATAAAAGTTTATATATATATATATATATATATATATATATATATATATATATATATATATATGTTAAGGCAATTTTGAAGCAGGAAATACAAAACTTCAGATTTAGATTTTTGATTAAAATTTTTGAAACATGTGTTTCGATATCTTTGGAAATTAAGCATAAAGTGGGTGAAGTAATCGAAAATCTTTTAAGGGTGCCACTAAGACTAGCACCCGTATATATAAACAACCAAAGCAGACCATACCGTCTACGCGTGCGAAGCAGCGGAATTAAGCCAATAAATTATAAAAGTAAATGAAACACAGAGTATACATCATTTAGGTTATGTGAGGGAAATCGTGACATCAGATACAAAAGTGAGTAAAACTATAAATGATATAGTAACATTTGTGCTATTCGTCTCATAAGAAAACAGCGTATACAGGAATTGGTTATGCGGCAACGGCCGAGGCAGTACTCCTTTCAACAACTGTTATCAAACCAATTAAGAATTCCATTTCGATCCAGTATTCAAAAATCACTTTGTCCAATAGAAACATTTTATGCAAACGAACAAATGACACCATTTATTTTAACGTTATCATTATTAACGTTATCACGGTAGTTCTTGCTGTCCGCATGTGCTCTGTTCACCATGCATTAGTCAGCTTTCAGCTCTACCTATACTTGGCAAGGCACCTCCCGCTCTGAAGCAGAAGGTATTTGTGTGCTACTGTCGTTTTTCTTTTTTCTTCTCCAGGCGCGTGTAGTTCGCGACAAAGACGACTGCCGGTAATTCATTTCAACCACAAACTCTGTAATTTCATCCTCATGGTCAACTCACGAGATGTACCAAGGAGGAAAGGTTTTTACCTCTGTGAAAGTTCAGGGCCAAGAAATCAAAACTTTGTGGTTCGTCGAGGGCATTGTAATTGTGTTACAAACAGCAACGGACTTGAAAGAGCCATTGAATGGTATGGGCCCGCCGCGGTGGCCGAGGGGACTGAGGCGCTCCAGTCAAGGTCTGCACGGCCACTACGGTCGCGGGTTCGAATCCCCCCTCCGGCATGGATATTTGTGCCGTTCTAGTTCGTAAGTAGTTCGTAAGTAGTTCATAAGTAGTTTGTAAGTTTAGGGACTGATGACCCCGTAGTTAAGTCCCATAGACTCTACAAACATTTGAACATTTTTTGAATGGTATGGGCAGTATCTTGAAAGGAGCGTAGAAGATGAACATTAACAATAGTAAAACGAGGGCAATGCAAAGTAGTCCACGTCAGTTGCTCAGTGACCGGCGGCCAGTGCACACGTGACCAGCAGCGGCTCTAGATTTTACGGTAACCGGCTTCTTAATAGAAGCGACTTATTTACATTTCGTGTGTGCTTTCTTTTGCAGCTCTATATACTTTAGTGTGCTCGCGTGTTTGTTTATAAGAATCGCGTTTATTTGTCTGTTCAGTTACTGAATTTTTGATTTATTAGCTCGCGTATATAGTTTTCAGATTCGCCGTTAATAAACAGTTCAGCGTTAGGTTTATACTTTGCAAAGCTCACTGTTTATCAAACTACTGTGTCCTCTGACGTACTTACTTGGAAGAAACAAAGGTTTTTAGAATGGCAAGGAACTGTGACTGCTGCGAACGGATAGAGGCAGAGTTGGTGACTCTTCGCTCGCAGCTTCAGGCGGCGTTGGCTTCGCTGGCAACGCTTGAGTCTGCGGTGGGTGGGCGCCGCTGTTGTGGGCCGCTCGCGGGGGTGCAGCAGACGCCCTGTGCGTCTGTTGTGCCCTCCTATCGGCCTGCGGCTGTGGCCAGCCCGTTCACTGCCCGCGAGGAGGTAGCCCCCCAATCCGTGGTGGATTGGGAGGTCCCCTCAGCGCGTGTCAGGCGGCGTAAGACTTCCCGGGGGACCGAAGTGGAGGCCTCCCCGGTTAGTCTTGCCAACAGATTCGAGGCGCTGTCTGTGGCAGGGGATGTTCCTGATGCGGATGGTGTCGCTTGTCCTGTACTCGCCCCTGTGCCTACAAGATCCGGGCACTCACAGAGAGTGGGTTTGTTGGTAGTTGGGAGCTCCAACGTTAGGCGGGTAATGGAGCCCCTTAGGAAAATGGCTACTAGGGAGGGGAAGAATTCCAATGTGCACTTCGTGTGCATATCGGGGGGAGTCATTCCGGATGTGGAACGGCTTCTTCCGGATGCCATGAAGAGCACAGGGTGCAGCCAGCTGCAGGTGGTGGCTCATTTCGGGACCAATGATGTGTGTCGCTTTGGATCGGAAGAGATCCTCTCTGGTTTTGAGCGGCTATCAGAAGTGGTTAAGACTGCCAGTCTTACTTGCAAGATGAAAGCGGAGCTCACCATCTGCATCATTGTCGACAGGACTGACTGCGGTCCTTAGGTTCAGAGCCGAGTGGAGAGTCTGAATCAGAGGCTCAGACGGTTCTGCGACCGTGTGGGCTGCAGATTCCTCAACTTGCGCCAAAGGGTGGTGGGTTTTCGGGTTCCGCTAAATAGGTCAGGAGTCCACTATACTCAGAAAGCGGCTACACGGGTAGCGGGGGCTGTGTGGCGTGGACTGGGCGGTTTTTTAGGTTAGATGGCCTCGGTAATACACAAAATGGGTTTCAGTCTCAAAGGGGGCAGGTCAGACACGGGAAGAAAGCAGACCTAAGAACCATTGGTGTAACAGTTGTAAATTGTCGTAGCTGTGTTGGGAAAATTCCAGAGCTCCAAGCGCTGATAGAAAATACTGAGGCACAAATCGTTATAGGTTCTGAAAGCTGGCTGACGACTGAGATAAATTCGGCCGAAATTTTTTCAAAGGGCCAAATGGTCTTCAGAAAGGATATAATAAATAAAACAGGGGGTGGCGTGTTTATTGCTATTACAAACGGTTTATCCTGCAGCGAAATTGAGGCAGATACTTCCTGTGAATTGGTCTGGGTAGAGGTTATACCTGACCACCGAAATAAATTAATAATTGGGTCTTTTTATCGGCCCCCTGACTCAGACGATGCGGTTGCAGAAATGTTCAAAGAAAGCTTGAATCATATTTCAAATAGGTATCCGAAGCATACTGTTATAATCGGTGGCGACTGTAATTCACCCTCGATATGTTGGCATAATTACGTATTCAGAACCGGGGGCAAATATAAAACATCGTCCGAACTAGTTCTGAATGCTTTTTTCTGAAACCTACTTCGAACAGTTAGTTCATGAACTCACTAGAATAGTACGTGGTTGCGAAAATACTCTTGATCTCCTAGCAACAAATAATCCGGAGATAGTAAAGAGCATCAAAACAGGTACAGGGATTAGCGAACATCGAGTTGTAGTAGCGAGACTGAATATCGAAATTCCCAAATGCACCAAAAATAAACGAAAAATATATCTATTCAATAAAGCAGATAAAAATTCGCTTCACGCTTTCCTGAGTGATAGTCTCCAGTCCTTCAAAACTAAAAATGCGAGTGTAGATCAGTTGTGGCTTACTTTCAAAGACATAATATCAGTAGCAATCGAGAGATTTATACCAAATAAATTAATAAAAGAGGGGGTTGACCCCCCGTGGTACACAAAACAGGTCAGATCACTGTTGCAGAAACAAAGAAAAGCGCATGCAAAATTTAAAAAGACACAGAATCCGCAAGACTGGCAATCTTTTACTGAAACTCGCAACCTAGCGCGATCTTCAATGCGAGAATCTTATAGTTGTTTCCACAACGAAATCCTGTCTCGTAATCTTGCAGAAAATCCAAAGAAATTCTGGTCATATGTGAAGTACACTAGCGGCAAAACACAAACAATACCTTCACTACGCGATAGCAATGGTAATACTACCGACGACAGTACTGCTAAGGCAGAATTACTAAACACAGCTTTCCGAAATTATTTCACCAAAGAAGACGAAGTGAACACTCCAGTATTCAATCCAAGAACAGCTGCCAGCATGCGAAACTTAGAAGTAGATGTTCCTGGAGTAGTAAAACAACTTAAGTCACTAAACAAAAATAAATCTTCCGGTCCAGATTGTATACCAACTAGATTCCTCTCAGAGTATGCTGATGCAATAGCTCCGTACTTAGCTATAATTTACAACCGATCACTCAGCGAAAGATCCGTACCCAAAGACTGGGAAGTTGGCCAAGTTACTCCAATATTCAAGAAAGGCAATAGGAGTGATCCTCAAAATTACAGGCCTATCTCATTGACGTCTATTTGCAGTAGGATTTTGGAACATATACTTTGTTCGAATATTATGTACTACCTCGAAGAGAACGACCTATTAACCAATAGTCAGCACGGATTCAGAAAGTATCGCTCTTGCGAAACACAGCTTGCCCTTTATTCACATGAAGTGTTAAGTGCCATCGACAAGGGATCTCAAATCGATTCCATATTTCTGGATTTCCGGAAGGCTTTTGATACTGTACCCCACAAGCGGCTTCTAATGAAATTTCGTGCTTATGGAATATCTCCCCAATTGTGCGATTGGATCCACGATTTCCACACAGTTCGTTGTAATTGACGGTAAGTCATCGAGTAAAACAGAAGTGATATCTGGCGTTCCACAGGGAAGCGTTATAGGTCCCCTACTCTTCCTCGTGTTTATAAACGATTTAGGAGATAATCTGAATGGCTCCCTTAGACTGTTCGCGGATGATGCTGTCGTTTATCGGTCAGTGAAGTCAACAGAGGATCAAAAGCAACTGCAAAGCGATTTAGACAAAATTTCTACTTGGTGCGAAAATTGGCAATTGACACTAAATAAAGAAAAGTGTGAAGTAATACACATGACCTCTAAAAGAAATCCGCTGAACAATTACGCGATAAATCAGTCAAACCTTAAGGTCGTAAATTCCACCAAATACCTAGGAGTTACAATTACGAACAACTTTGACTGGAGAAAACACATAGAAAATATTGTGGGGAAGGCGAACCAAAGATTATGTTTCATTGGCAGAACGCTTAGAAGATGCACCAGCTCCACATAAGAGACTGCCTACATCACACTTCTGCGTCCTCTCTTGGAGTTCTGTTGCCCCTTGTGGGACCCTCACCAGGTGGGACTGACGGAAGATATTGAGAAGGTTCAGAGAAGGGCAGCTCGTTTTGTTTTATCACGTTATGGGGAGGGGGGGGGGAAGCGTCACGGAAATGTTGCACGAATTGGGGTGGAAATCATTAAAAGAAAGACGTTATTCATTGCGGCGTGATCTGTTTGCGAAGTTTCAATCACCGACTTTTAGTTCTGAATGTGAAAATATTTTGCTAGCACCCACCTACTTAGGGAGACATGACCATCCCAATAAAATAAGAGAAATCAGATCGAAAACGGAACGATTTAGGTGTTATTTCTTCCCGCGCGCTTTTAGATAATGGAACGGTAGAGAAAAGTTATGAAAGTGGTTAATGAACCCTCTGCCAGGCACTTAAATGTGATTTGCAGAGTATCTATGTAGATGTAGATGTAGAAAACGTGTGGTGATGCAGGTATTTGATTAGGTAACGAAACAGTAACGGTGGTAGATTAGTTTTGTTACTTGAAAAGTACAATAAAGGACGACGGTCGCAGTAGAGACGATACAGGATGCAAAATGGCAATGGGCAGAAAAGCGTTTCTGAAAAAGAGAAATCTGTTGACACTATTGAGTGTTAGGAAGTGTTTTATGAAGACAATTTTGTGAAGTGTTCTCTTATAAGGTGGCGAAACATGGACGATAAATAGACAGGACGCGGACAGAAGCTGTAGAACTGTGGTGCTACGGACGAATGTTGAAAATTAATTGGGCAGATCTCGTAAATAACGGAATAGAATTAGGGAAATTTCTGGCATACCTTGACTAAAAAACAATTAGTTCAAATGTTCAAATGTTTGTAAATCTTATGGGACTTAACTACGGGGTCATCAGTCCCTAAACTTACAAACTACTTATGAACTACTTACGAACTAGGACGGCACAAATATCCATGCCCGAGGGGGGATTCGAACCCCCGACGACCGTAGTGGCCGTGCAGACCGTGACTGGAGCGCCTTAGTCCCCTCGGTCACCGCGGCCGGCCAAGAATTAGCGTTAGTTGTAAAATCAGACATATTGTCTGTAGGCGTAGGGAGTGTAACTGCTAGAATTTTATAAAATGGAGACATGTAAACAATGCACTTGCACATGCCACAATGGATATTTTACTTTTACATTTGTCATTTATTATATACAACTAGTTTCGGTGAATGCATGTCACCATTCTCAAGTACTTATCTATAAAAAATTTGTATCCTCTACAAAACTATAAACTTCTACATCTCCACAAAAATAAACTTTAATAGTGACTTTGTACTACCAAAACAATTACAGAAATTTTATATTAATATGGTAAGGTTGTCTCATCATTCCTGGTGTACAGAAATAGGCGCTGTTCAGAATGAACACTCATTTGTTCTGTTGACTGGACAAACAAGTGCTCGTCTAGTACAGTCAGCTGAAGCTCAAAACCAACTAACTAAATAAGATATCAGTATGGCGTAAAATTGGCAATTAACTCTAAATAATGAGAAGTGCGAAGACGTCCACATGAGTACAAAAAGAAATCAGTTACACTTTGTTTACAAGATAAAATCAATCAAATCTGAAGGCCGTAAACTCCACAAGATACCTACGAATTTCTATTATTTCAGACTTAAACTGGAAAGAACACGTAGATATTGTCGTAGAGACTGCGTTTTATTTTTCAAAATGTTCAAATGTTTGTAAAGCTTATGAGACTTAACTGCGGGGTCATCACAGCAGTACTACCTAGTCATTTCATCATGGTCGCCTACCTCCTCAGTGACTTTAAGTCGCATTTACAATATCAGTCCCTGAACTTACAAACTACTTATGCTTAAACTAAAGACAGCACAAACATCCATGCCCAAGGGGAGATTCGAACCCCCGACGGGGGACGGCTTCGCGCATCGCAGCATAGCGCCTCAATGCGCTCCGCCGTTCCGTCGAGGCTGCGTTTTATTGGCAGATTAGTATTGCCGATTGGTTGTGGCAGATCAATCAGTTTACGATTAGACTATGTAACTTGTGGATCAGTTCAAAAACGTTTACGTCGGAAATTATTTATTTTTCGGGTGACTGACAGAAGAGAGATCGAGAAAATTATTATATAAAATTTCCGTGTACAAAAGGGCAGCTTGTTTCGTATTGTCACGATACAGGGGAGACAACGTCATGGAAATGATATAGAATCTGGGATGGGAATCATTACAACAACGGCGTTTATCGCTGCGGCGTGGTCTACTTACAAACCTCCAATCGCCAACATTCTCCTCCGAATACGAAAATATACTGCTGACTGCCACCTACATAGGTAGAAATGATCATCAGAATAAAATAAGAGAAATCAGATCTCGAACGGAGAGATTCATATGCTTTTTCTTCCCGCGCGCTATTCGATATGCTATGCGATAAATAGTATAAATGTGGTTCGATGAACCCTCTGCCAGGCATTTAAATGTGATTTCCTATGTTGACGTAGATTTTCAACAATAGCTAACAGTGGTTCAGCCCATTATTATTTACTCTAGGAATGATGTAACAACCTTAGCATATCAATAGGGAATTTTTTGTAATTGTTCCGGCGGTATTGAGTCAGTATTTAAGTTGATTTTTTAAAAAATGTCCAAATGTTTGTAAGTCTAAGAGACTTAACTACGTTGGTCATACTACTTACACTAACAAAGTAAATTTTAGTAAGGAGAAAAGGAATTTCTGGCATACCTTGACTAAAAGAAGGAGTCGATTGGTAGGAGATATTCTTAGACATCAAGGAATCGTGAATTTAGAAAAAATGTTCAAATGTTTGTATAGTCTATGGGACTTAACTACGGGGTCATCAGTCCCTAAACTTACAAACTACTTATGAACTACTTACGAACTAGGACGGCACAAATATCCATGCCCGAGGGGGGATTCGAACCCCCGACCGTAGTGGCCGTGCAGACCGTGACTGAAGCGCCTCAGTCCCCTGGGCCACCGCGGCCGGCCGTGAATTTAGCATTGGAGGTAAGTGTATGGGATTAGAAACGCAGAGGGAGACCAACAGATGAACACAGTAAGAAGGTTCGATTAGGTACAGGTTCCTTTCTTATGAGGAGATGAAGAAGCTTGGTTTAGATAGAGTAGGGTGGAGAGCTGCATCAAACCAGTCTCCGGACTGAAGACCAAGACAATGAAAACCCAAGAGGAAGCTAAATATTCGTTGACATTTCTACAAAACTGCGTCCTCGAAACTTCGATAGTAGCCCGAATCGTGATGCAAATCGTCTCTTTTGCAAAGTCTGGCAGGAAAGCTGGTCGATTATCTTCGTAACGATTCCCACTTACTAAATGTAAAATCAACGAAGTCCACTGCTCTCTTTTAGGATCGCTAACTCTCTATCAGTAGTCTCCGGTACAGATCTCACACGGACGAGCAATTGTTTTATAAACTACGTCTTTGGTTGACAGGCTAAAATTTCTCAGGATGCTTCCAATGAATTTTTTTCTGTACATCTCCTTTGCTGCGACTGATTTTATGTCCTCGTTTCACTTCAAATCGCTTGCAGCAAGCGACGATCCTTTACAGGTCCTCCTTAACCTCGCTATAGTTTTCCAGCATTATGTCTTCTCTACAGGGTGATTCAGAAAACAGTTGAAAACTGACACGGCACATCGAACATACAACAAGCATCGGTAATCACATGGGATCCGCGGATCGCAAACGCCAGAAGTTGACACTGGCATCGAATGAGCCTATTAAAAGGGACCATTCAATTCCCCGGACCGACTTGCTGGTCGCATGTTTCTCGTGCTTCTGCGATAGTTTCTGCCGGACATGTTGAATGACAGGTTTCCGAGCCCGTTGTCACAGTCAATAAAATTCTTCTTGGTGAGAGACGGTATTGTCAAGGAATGACCAAAGTTTCGGCCAGAGCTGCAACTGACCCTCTCCTGGGTATTTTTCTGACAGTTTCTTAAAGACTGTCAATGCGGTCTGACACGCAAAATGATTTTCATATTCACAGAATATATGACATCACCTGCGAATGGGCAAAGCTGAAAATGTGTACCCAGCCGGTATTAAATTGTTCAAATGTTTGTAAATCTATCGGACCAAACTGCAAGGTCATCAGTCCGTAGCTTACAAACTACTTAAACTAAGGTAAGTTAACCTAAGGACAACACCCACACCCACACCTCAGGGAGAACTTGAACGTCCGATGGCGAGCAACCGCGCGCTCCGCAGCGAGGTGCCTTAGACCGCTCGGCTACTCCACCGCTGCAGCCGGGATTCGAACTTAGGTCTTCTGCAATGATCTTTTCATTAATGGGGAGGAGTGGGCAAGGTTGGGGGCCTTACACTTACGGAGCCGGCCGCGGTGGCCGAGGGGACTGAAGCGCTCCAATCACGGTCTGCGCGGCCACTACGGTCGGGGGTTCTAATCCCCCCTGGGGCATGGACTTTTGTGCCGTCCTTTAGGATAAGCTAGTTGATAAGTATTTTATAAGTTCAGGGACTGATGACACCGTAGTTAAGTCCCATAAGCTATACACACATTTGAACTTTTTTTTTAACTCTTACGGAGTACCGTGGCCAAGGTGAAGCTCGAGGCGTGCTAGGTGTCCTCAGTGGGGTAGTGGTCAGCACAACTGCCTAGCAAGAAGGTGACCCGGTTTCGAATCCCGGCTGGTTAGGCGGCCGCAGTGGCCGAGCGGTCTGTAAAAACACTGGACTCGCATTCTGAAGGATGGTGGTTCAAATCCACCTCCGGCCATCCAGATTTAGGTTTTCCGTGATTTCCCTAAATCCCTCCAGGCAAATGCTGGGATGGTTCCTCTGGAAGGACACGGCCGATATCCTTCCACATCCTTCAACCAAAAATCCGAGCGTAAGCTCCGTCTGTAATGACGACACTGTCGACGGAACGCTAAACTCAAACCTTCCTTCCTTCGGTGTGTGACACGCCAGTCACGGTCTGCACGGCCGCTGCGGTCGGGGGTCCGAATCGTCCCTCGGGCATGTGTTGTCCTTATCGTATTCTAAAAGGTTGCAAAATAATTTACTGGAGGATTTATTCCAGCAAGACTTCAGAGTCTACACATCTACATGGGATACTCTGCAAATCACATTTAAGTGCCTGGCAGAGGGTTCATCGAACCACCGTTATACTATTCTATCTCCCATTTCATTCTCGAATAGCGCGCGGGAAGAATGACACATGAATCTCTCCGTTCGGGCTCTGATTTCTCGTATTTTATTCTGATGATCATTTCTACCTATGTAAGTGGGAGTCAACAATATATTTTCGCATTCGGAGGAGAATGTTGGTGGTTGTAGTTTCGTAAGCAGCTCACGCCGCATCGATAAGCGTCGTTGTAATGATTCCCATCCCAGATCCTGTATCATTTCCGTAACGCTGTCTCCCGTGTATCGCGACAATACGAAACGAGCTGCCCTTCTTTGGACTCTGTTGATGTCCTCTGTCAAACCCACTTGATAAGGATCTCACACATGGCAGCAATTTTCCATAAAAGGACGGACAGGCGTAGTATACGCAGTTTCTTTAGTTCTGTTGCATCTTCTAACGGTTCTGCCAATAAAACGCAGTCTCTGGTTTGCCTTTCCCACGACACTATCTATGTATTCTTTCCAATTTAAGTCAGAAGTAATTGTAATTCCTAGGTATTTTGTGGAGTTTACGGCCTTCACATTCGATTGATTTATCATGTAAACAAAGTTTAACGGATTTCTTTTCGTACTCATGTGGACGACTTCACACTTCTCATTATTTAGAGTCAATTGCCAATTGTTACACCATACAGATATCTTATTCAAATCGTTCTGCAGTTTCAATCTAACAAAGTACTCGTAATGCATCGTGTCTTTCCGCCGAGTGTCAAGGATAATCAAGGATTAAAAAAAATTGCACAGAACACGACGCAAATAACTGGCGTATGTAGCACAGATTTTCTCTCTTTCCTTCTCTGTGTGTGTGTGTGTGTGTGTGTGTGTTGGCGAGCTCGCGGCGACCATTTCCGACATCCGGAGAGGCTGTCACAGTAACGACACAGAATGCGCCAGATAACGAAATCAGGCCGCGTGTCGAGCTCCGGGTATTACGTGAGCGTGTCGTGATTGTGCCGGAATATTCGCGGCCTGTCCCCGCAGCGGCGGCGGCGGCGGCCCTGTTTTCGGGCCGTGTGTAATGGAAGCGGCGCCCGCGCTGCGCTCTGATTGGATTCCCCAAGGCGCCCTCCCTCCACCCCTCCCCACGTCCCTATCCCATACTCCACAGCGACGCCCGCCCACCACTGTGCGGGGGCGTGTCGCTGACGTGCTGCGCACAGACTACAACATCTCCAGAGGGATCCTAATATCTAGTGTCCAAAGCCTTAATGCCTTAATTGCGAGGGTGAAGGTCGGGGTGAGATTTTAAAATAGGGAAAGTTTAATTTTTAAAACTCACAACCACCAACTGCAAACCAAATTCCTAAACATGCAAAAACACAGGAACTGCGATTGCTACTGCTTAACTCGTTTTCTAGGGGATGATATCACACGTTTGCAGCCTTCCTTCCCTGCATATGATTAACAAAAAAATTCATAATAATGTCCATGAGAGAAAAGGGTGTACTAACTACTATTTTTGAAAACACGTGAAAATTCACATTATGTTGTTTATTTCACCATATTGGAACCCTGTGGCTGATACGTCTGTACGTTGACACATTTACTTAATAAAGTTATAGCTCGTGAGCCCCCAGACAAAATGAATATTTGTCGCAAGTTGTTACACAATATGTGCCGTCTCAAACACCGTTTATGTTCACGCCTATGTGACGACACGTGTTACATTAACAAAACACATTCAATGCGATGCACTCCTTGTTCCACCGGCTAAATATTCACAACACACAGTAGCACTCTACAACTTGGTGCAGTCTACGACGAGCAACCACTCCTGGCGATTGCCACACAAAAATCTATTTCTCCACCTGGAGATCCACACGCCGACTGTGCAGAGCGACGCCGCCCGGCCAGCAACGCCACTTGCTCCCGATTCGTCACTTCCTGCCCGCGCGCGCGCCAAAAGCCCAACTGCCGGGTTTTTTCCCTACGTCATCAACTTCCCCATGTGAGCTGTTCTAACCGACTTGCCAACGTACAGCGCTCAGCCAATACATTCCTAAAACTTTACTTAAAGTCAAAATAATTACAATACACATTAAACAAATTTCTTATTATGTTTTTATATTGGTATAAACATCCTTTGCACTATTTATTACAATCGTGCAATTTCTTATATCACAGATAAGTGTTTTAACTGTATATTTGAAGATAAAATACACAAGATTAATTTAAAATAAAATGAGAAATAGTTAATATATTACTTTTATAAACAAACATTGCCATACTAGTTGTGTAACTGTCTTGTATTCATTGGTAATTTATTACTTTTCATTGTCAATTAAACATATTACGCCAGATGTGACTATATAAGCTAATGTATTGTTTATTTGTCAACAGGCTATTTTGTAATGAGGGCCTTAAAGGTTCCTGACTGCATCGTATTACTACAAATGCCAGTAGTATTAGAATATTTTATTTCACGCTGTGCACTGCACCGTGCCTGGCACTCGCCATTGTCCCTCTCTCCCCTCACCGGAAACGAAACTGGAAAATCCTAAACTGGAACAAGCCACCAACATCGGCCTGTTCGCTGGCCTCCCGTCAGCTACAAGCACACAGCAAATCTCAACGTGGAGAATTTCTACCTATGGCCTAACTATAAATGTTGTCACCCAACTGCGTACATACATTGCTACTACCATAATTAATAAGATTAAAATTGTGTAACATTTAGTGCATTGGCATGGTCAATGTTTGCAGTGAACTTCATATTGTTTAATTATCAAATGCTATTAATTACCAATATTTCTATTGGGCGGTAATCTCACAAAATCCCGTGAACCACTGGAAAGGCGGATATGGCATCATAAATTCCATAATCCTCCCCCCCCCCCAGGCGAAAATCTGCAATGGAAAACTTGGTAGTCATTCAACAGACTAAGAAGTGGGATGGGCAGAACAAAGGATGATATGGCAAGATGGATCTTAGAGATTCATCAACTCTTTGCAAATGTGGGTCCAAACAACTGAACAAGCAGCTGTATTAGACTTGCGCATAACAGTTCGCAATCGGGAGCGTTCACTTTAGTTTGCGGCTCTGCCGCGAACTACTTCGTTCTTTTAGTTCGTCCGCTCCCAGTGACGGCTGAGCGGAGTGGTCTGCACATGCAGGTGGAGGGAGAAGCTCCTCCACCTTGCTGCTTCATGCGCTTGCTGCTTGAGCCGCTAACGATATCACGCAAACCAAAAGAAAAAGTTTGTGGAGAATTTCTCGCGTTTCAGAGTTATCTCTATATCTTGGCATTATGGAATTTGTTAGTCAGATAATGCAGAGTGCAGAACACATCAAAACAGAAATTTTGTAGCACTGATGTAATCTAGCAGGCAGACGCTCACCTCGAAATAGCTCTCATCAGCAGAAGGCAAACACGTGATTTTTAATTATTTTTCGCGCCCTCTCTCTATTACCCGTCGCTCTTCGGAAAAGAATTCAACGAACGAAGAAGCGAGATACGTTTGGCATAATAGTTCGTAACGCATATTTTAGATCGCGACCCATCGCACATATTTTAGTTCGCGACCGGTGTCGCTCGTTTTAGTTTCGTCCGCTCTTTTTAGTTGGTCCGCTCTTTTTAGTTGGTCCGCTCGTTTTGGCTTTTGCTATCGCTACTAAAAGAGCCCTTTCTTTTGCTAGGACAGCTTTTTTATATAATGATCAGTGTTGCCCAAGCTTGTGCTATTACCCGTATTTTTGGGCAATTAGACATCAAATACTTAAGCAAATAAACCAGTTATTTACACGAATGGGTGATACAATGGTATTCAACTACTTTGCATACAGATAACTCGTAGTAAATATTATTTAGACACTGCTGAATACCTTAGAAAATTTGTGGCAGTGAACTAGCTGCATCTCAGCTCGAAATGACGGTAACTGACAGAAGGGAATCACGCGATTCTGCTCGCTCTCGCGTCCTTTCGCTGTTCCCCGCCAGTCTTCGCAAAAGGAGCGGACTAACTAAGAGGCGAGGGTTGTGCGAACTAGTTCGCGTAGTTCGCCTGTTGGAGCGCTCTTCCGAACTAGTTAGTTCGCGAACTACACAAGACTACAATAGACTCAGAAGTGGGATGTGCAGAACAAAGGATAATATGGAAGATTGGTCTTAGGCATCCATCAACTCTCTGCAAATGTGGGTACAAACAACTGAACAAGCACCTGTATACTTGTCTTCAGTGCCCATTTTCCTGTACGCTGGAGGGCCTAATGTAGGTTTGGAAAATACTGCCCAGGATACTAATTTTGGTCTAATTATATTTAATGAGTTGTAATTTCTTTATATATCTGCCTTTTACGTTTTGTTTGCAAAGCTTTTGGCACGAATAAATAAATACATATTGCTACTGATTGTGCAAATGAACAGACTGTGGTTGAAGTAAAAACATTATTCAGTCCGTAGAACGCAATTATTCAAGAAGGACACAGAGTTTCTGCGCGTAATGGTGTTACACATACAAGAGTGTGGCGAACATTCTGTATGCACAGGTTTCAGCTCTATCATTCACATTTCATTCAACATCTTCGAGCAGGAGATGAAGATTTCAATACTTCCACGTTGCTTTCCAACAGTAAAAGGACAACGTAACATTGTTAATTTTATTAGCTTACTAGCTTA
Source organism: Locusta migratoria (assembly GCA_026315105.1). Classification (NCBI taxonomy): domain Eukaryota; kingdom Metazoa; phylum Arthropoda; class Insecta; order Orthoptera; family Acrididae; genus Locusta; species Locusta migratoria. The sequence goes on along the minus strand of CM048745.1, from coordinate 630,538,043 downwards.
TATGACCGTGCTTCGCAACAGATGTTAAAGAGGGACATCGTATATATCGTGTATATCGTGGTTTTTTAGGGTTCTCGACCTAGGTCAGCTGAAGCATAATCCTTGTTGGATCGCTCTGTCAATAAACTCAGTTCTCCTAACCAAGATATCAAATTTAAGTAGAAGTCATTGTTGAAAACGATGAATGTTCATAAAGTTTTTCATACAAAAAGTGAAATTCATTTACGTCCGTAGTCTGTATTTTCGGACACGTTATCGCCATCTGGCTGGCAACACCAACACTGGCATGTGTCCGAGAGCGTCTGGAGGAATACGCCTCTGAGGGCGATGTTCGGTGCTTTGCGAGGGGAGAGCTGGGACGTCTGGCGCCGAGTTGGCGAACGCCAGGGTGGCACCCACGACATTGTTCGTCTCTGGCGCCAAGCTGGCGGGCGCCGCAGTTATACAATAGAGAGGGAGTTTGGCCGTTTCCTGGGAACAACTTACTGGCCGTGTTTTTCGACAGTGCCTGAAGGCCATCCGCCGCTACCGTGAGAACGCTAGACATAAGGGCGAGGCCCTATCGGTGGAAACGCGGGAGAGCTGACCATTGGTTACTGTCCGAATCCCGAATGCAACCCGTTATTGGCCGTTCTTTGGCGCCTCGCTGTTGATTGGCGTTTCAATAGACATAGACCGGAACATGGAGGCTTTGCAGAGAGGAGACGCAGATTTTCGAATTAGAGAGAAGGAGACTGGTGTTTGAGCAACTGAGGAGAGCAGATGCTTCTGCCGGCCGCGGTGGCCGAGGGGACTGAGGCGCTCCAGTCACGGTCTGCACGACCACTACGGTCGAGGGTTCGAATCCCCCTCGGGCATGGATATTTGTGCCGTCCTTAGTGTTAGCTAGTTCATAAGTAGTTTGTAAGTTTAGGGACTGATGACCCTGTAGCTAAGTCCCATAAGCTTAACAAACATTTGAACATTTTCAGATGCTTCTCTTCTGCACTCAGTTTACTCTTGTCTTTGAGCAGCAGTACTTAGAGTTCGTGGTACAACTTTTGGAGTTGCTCCAAAACTTGTACTAATAGCGCTGAGTATTAGCAAGCCGAGAGCAAGGTCAGCCTGCCTGATATTAGACGAACAGACGCGCTGCCATTGTCACAGTTCTGGTGTCACCTCTGCCTACAGTACATTCGTGTATCACACGTAAATTGTCTGTAGTGGCATGACATAACCGAACGAGTGAGATCATAGGCACTAAGATTCTCCGGGGTCGAAGATGGCTGATATTAGTTAAATGTCGCTTCTGGAATACGAAGCTGAATTATCTCCGGGTTCTCGACTTGCAGCTATCGACACACACAGTCACCGCCCAACTGTCGTATTGTTGACATCGCCAGCCGGCACAGTTTGGTACACTATCGCGTGCATTTGCTAGTGTTTCAAGGGGTGTTCGCGTTTTCGGACTATTGAAAACGTTAAGTAAACTCACAGTAATCTGGTATCAGAATATCCCTCTAGATTTCGCCACGGTTTCCAGTTAAATGTGGGTTGTCACAAGTGTTTAGAGTCTTCGACTTACTGGTCATTTGCTGTAGGAGAGTATATTCCGTTTTTGTAAATTATGTTCGTAAAATTTTGACCTGAATTGTATGTGACTCTTGCTTTCAACTCTGACGTTAGTTTGACTTCAGGGAATAAAACGAGTAGAAAAAATTTTGTTTTACTCTAATCTTTCAAATTAGTTAGCCCCCTTTACACAATTTTGGATGGGTTTTATTACTTAGAAATTAGAGCATAAATTAATTAACTGATCGATGGTGGGTCAGCCACACCTACGCTTTAATAACAAGTGAACAAACCATTTGCATACTACATCTGCATACCGTCCTCCCACCCCCCCACATCCCTTACTTTTATTTTTTAACACACCCACCATAAAACCGGCTTTTCAAGTTGTAGCCGTTGGAAATCTTAAAATCGTCGAGTAATCTCATTTTTACTCTTCACTTATGAAGCCAATTTCACTGGTGATGGCATCAATAACACTCGTAATACACATGAGTGGTCCCAATGATACCTACATGCCATTGTGGAGTACATATTCAAGAATACAAAACTGTATGTGTGTGAGTCTCGAGTCTTCGATGGTAAGCTCCGTGTTACACTGACATTATGGGTCTACGGTAAAACTACATGTGTTTTGTCAGAATAATTTATTTCGTTTCGCCGAAAAGTTCACAGTGTGAGGGGAATACAGTGTTACGAAATAGATTTCAAATTAGAAGTTAGGAAATTCTGGCCTGTCCTATCCTCGCAGCATGCATATAGGATCCCATGTGCCATTGGCATTCAAGGCAGATAAGATGTTGTAAATTACAATTGTGTACTGATTCAGAATCATCCGATTACAGCACTCTGGTGAAACGAAACATATGTTTCAAACAAATAGTATGTGGCTTTTTGTCGCGGAACGGAATGTTAGAGTGACCCTCGTATCTTTGTTTTGTAGGGAAACATCCAATTATACCTCTCTCTATCCCCCACCCAACTTTATCCATGAATGCATGAATGGCAGAGAGCGTGTTTAAAATGTTAGAAGGGGAATATATATATATATATATATATATATATATATATATATATATATATATATTTCCCCTTCTAAGATTTTAAACTTGCTCTCTGCCATTCATGCATAAAGTTGGGTGGGGGATAGAGAGAGGTATAATTGGATGTTTCCCTACAAAACAAAGATACGAGGGTCACTCCAAAAGAAATTCACATTATTTTTCTTAAAATACAGTTTTCATTCTGCACGTTTGAATGTTTTACAGTGTGTCGATACATCCTTCCCGCTTGTTTTCAAACTTAGTTCAACCTGTTCCCGTGAGTGTTGCCGTCACAGCATGTCTTTAAGATGGCTGCTACACTTGACGTTCGTCAGAAGCAACGTGCTCTCATTGAATTCCTGTGCCGTGGAAACTAGACAGTGGAAAACATCCACAAGAGATTGAAAAAGGTGTATGGAGATGCTGCGGTCGATCACAGTCCAATTAGTCTGTGGGCAAGCAGGTTACACGATGAAAACGGGCACGGCACTATTGGGGATTGTCCTCACAGCGAGTATACAGGCGCTGGTTCCAAGATGGCGTAAGGCAGTTGAGAGGAATGGGGATTATGTGGAGAAATGAAAATATTGTTCCTAAAGAATGTATCTACACACTGTAAAACTTTCAAATATGTAGGATAAAAACTGTATTAAAGAAAAATAGTGTGCATTTCTTTTGGAGTGAACCTCGTATTTGAACTTTTTATTTTTTTTATTTTTTTATCCGATTAGTTTTAGAGATATTTCCGTGTTATGAGTTACTTGAACACCCTTCATACGCAACACATGTTAACGAACGGTTGCAAATCTAGTAGCCCTCCTCTCTATTGCTTCGATGCGAACAGCTGGGATTCCAAAAGACTAGCATTGCGGAGTACTGAATATTGGGTCATGATAGCGTTTTATGCTCTAATTTCTTCCTCCAGTTCATCCAACAAACAGAGGTCGACCATTCGCCTTCTCTGTCAGTGTTCGTAAGTCCTAATTCCATTCCATATCTCTTTGCAACGTGAACGTAGATAAAGTCCTGACTGTATCAAGCATGACGATACTAATATTGTATTCGAATATTAGGAGATGATTTTTCCTATTCATCTAAATATATTTACAGTCAGAACAAGATGTAGTTCATTTCACCAATTATAAACTTCGTCTCTCATCTTGCATTTTTACAGTGCATTCCTCGTCGGGGTTTTGACTGCCACATTCTTTCAAGTGTAGCATTTGTTACTGTTAAGCGGTAACGTTCTACACTACACATTGCGCCAGCAATAGTAGGCTTCTGTATTCCGAATGTTCCGTCCAGTCTGTGTGACAGTGTCGCCCACATCAGCTAAAATGCCGACTGGTACCGCTTTTACTCTTATTTTCGCTCACTGAGTCGAAAAGAGAGTTAATCTTATTCTGGGCGCTGGAGGAACTTTCTGTGATTGAAACCGATGCTGCCGATGCAAATCGACAAAGGCAAAACGGGAAACAATTTCCTTTGTAGCTCATTACAGCTGGAACTCGTTTCATTTCCTTTTCTACGGCAACCTTCTGCGACTTTCTATAATCCTTAATTGCTACATTTGTTCTTTCAGCTATATTGAAATCCCGTTTAATGAGATAACTTCGCGGAAGCTCTACGAAGTTCGGTTTGAAAGAAAACTGTAAATGAGTGTAGATAAAAGAAGTTCCTCGTGTTAGAACAGTGGACTTCTCAAAGTATTTCGTCGGTATCAGAAACGGCTAAAGTAATAGCAACCAGTTGCAGATCAATAGGTTTCATAATAATAGGTTTCTGATCTGAACATGGTGCGCGCGCGGCCGTTCGCCGTTGGAGGTTCGAGTCCCCCCCTCGCACATGGGTGTGTGTTCTCCGTTGGAGGTTCGAGTCCCCCCTCGCACATGGGTGTTTGTTTTCTCCTTAAGTTAATTTAACTTAGTTGAAATAAAGAATACCTGACAGTCGGTTTTGGACGCTATCTGACCGTTTTACAGTTTTCAAATTGAAATGTCAAGATCTCAAATTATAATTTTTCAATGACGACCGGTTTCAATGAACTGTGTCACCATCATCTAGTTTAAGTAGTTTGTGAGCTACGGACTAATAACGCAGCAGCTGAGTCCGATATATTTACAGACATTTGAACATTTTTCGAACATGGTGTCCGAGCATGGTTTCCTTACACCATATCTGGAATGGTCACAAATGGGCGCCAATGTACAGGGTGTCCCATTTATCTTGCCTACCCATAATATCTCTGGAACAACATTACCTATTGTAAAACGACTTTGAACGGTATCAATGCAAGGCATGGGCTCATTAATGTAAATATTTTGAAACATTCTAAAACGGAAGCATATGTTATAGTTACGTGGCGTATTACGTCTACGGAGAGCGATCGAAAATTTATATAAAACACATTTTCAATGGCGTTGATTGTATGGCAATACGATAGTGTTTGGGAAAAAGCACAGGTGACTCCCGTTTATAAGAAACAAAAGAGAACTGACCCATATAATTACAGGCCAATATCGTTGACATCGGTTTCCTGTAGAATTTTGGAGTATATTCTCAGTTCGAATATAGTAAAATTCCTTGAAACGGAAAAGCTTCTTTCTGTGATTCAGCAAGGGTTTAGGAAACATCGGTCATGTGAAACTCAGCTTGCCTTTTTCTCACATGACATCTTGCGAGCCATATATGAAGGCAACTGGCGGATTGAGTTTTTCTCGACTTCAACAAGGCGTTCAACGCTGTGCCACATTGCAGACTGCTAACGAAGATACGAGCTTATGGAATAGGTTCACAGATTTGTGACTGGCTGGAAGACTTTCTAAGTAATAGAACGCATTACGTTGTTCTCGACGGCGAGTGTTCAGCAGAGCCGAGTGTACCGTCAGGCGTGCCCTAGGGGAGTGTGATAGGACCGCTATTATTTTCTATCTATATAAATCATCTGATGGGCACAGGAAGTTGTAATTTGCGGTTGCTTACTGATGATGCTCTGGTGTATGGGAGGGTGTCGTCATTAATTGACTATAATAGCATGCAGGATGTCTTAGACAAAATTTCTAGTTGGTGTGAAGAATGGAAGCTAGCTCTATATGTAGAAAAAGGTGGGAGAACTTTGGGAAGATGTACTTCATCTTTAAGGACTCTACATATGACGTCCACGTCTTGAGAATTGCTCAAGTGTATGGGACCCGTAACAGATCAGTTTAAAGGAAGACATACGAGCAGTTCAGAGGCGAGAAACTAGATTCGTTACTGGTAGGTTCGCCCAATGTGCGAGTGTTACGGAAATGATCCAGCAACTCAATTGGGGATCGCTGGAAGAAAGACACTAATTTGTCAAATTTACTCCAGCTTAACTAAATACAGCCATATACAACACACGAATTTCCTATATTGTATTTCCTATAGGGGAAATGCTAAGGGATGTGACATTTTTTGACTTTCGGAGTTTTTCACTGCTAACCGATCCATGTCTTCGCGCCAATACTCTGCTAAGAGATCTACATCTACATACATACTCCGCAATTCACCGTAAGGTGCGTGGCGGAGGGTACACTGTACCACTACTAGGCATTTCCTTTCCTATTCCACTCCCAAATGGAACGAGGAAAAAAAGAATGCCTATATGCCTCCGTACGAGCCCTAATTTCTCTTATCTTGTCTTTGTGATCTTTACGCGAAATGTAAGTAGGCGGCAGCAAGATCGTACTACACTCAGCTTCAAATTCCGGCCCTCTAAATTTACTTAACAGAAATTCACGAAAAGAACGTCGTCTTTCTTCCAGCGATCCCCAATTGAGTTGCCGGAGCATTTCCGTGACACTCGCGCATTGGTCGAACCTACCGGTAACAAATCTAGCTGCTCGCCTCTGAACCGCCTCTATGTCTTCCTTCAAACCGATCTGCTGCGGGTCCCAAATACTTGAGCAATACTCAAGACGTGGTCGTACAAGCGTTTTATACGCGGTCTCCTTTACAGGTGAAGTACATCTTCCCAAAATTCCCCCAATAAACCGAAGTCTGCTGTCCGCCTTACTCACAACTGTCCTTACATGCTCGTTCCATTTCATATCGCTCTGCAATGTTACGCCTAGATATTTGAACGACGCGACCGCCTCAAGAAGCTCACTACTGATGCTGTATTCGAACATTATAGGATTGTTTTTTTTACTCATGCGCATCATCTTACATTTTTCTACATTGAGAGCTAGCTGCCATTCTTCGCACCAACTAGAAATTTTGTCTAAGTCAACCTGTATGCTATTACAGTCAGTTACAGACGACACCCTCCCATACACCACAGCGTCATCAGCAAACAGCCGCAAATTACAACTTACTCTGACCATCAGATCATTTATATAGATAGAAAATAATAGCGGTCCTATCACACTCCCCTGGGGCACGCCTGACGATACACTCGTCTCTGATGAACACTCGCCGTCGAGAACAACGTACTGCGTTCTATTACTTAGGAAGTCTTCCAGCCAGTCACAAATCTGTGAACCTATTCCATAAGCTCGTATCTTCGTTAGCACTCTGCAGTGTGGCACCGTGTCGAACGCCTTTTTGAAGTCGAGAAAAACACAATCCGCCTGTTGCCCTTCGTCCATGACTCGCAAGATGTCATGTGAGAAAAGGGCAAGCTGAGTTTCACATGAACGATGTTTCCTAAACCCGTGCTGATTCATGGAAAGAAGCTTTTCCGTTTCAAGGAAATTTACTATGTTCGAACTGAGAATATGCTCCAAAATTCTACATGAAACCGATGTCAACGATAATGGCATGTAATTCTATGGGTCAGTTTTCTTTCCTTTCTTATACACGGGAGTCACCTGCGCTTTTTTCCAATCACTAGGAACTTTGCGCTGAATTAATGACTCGCTATAAATGCAAGCTAAGTAGGGGGCCAATGCCGCAGAATAGTCTTTGTAAAACCGGACCAGCAGACTTTTTCGTATTTAGCTCTCTCAGCTGCTTCTCTACACCGGAAATACCTATTGCTATGTCCCCCATTTCGGAATTAGTACGTTGATCAAATGATGGTATATTTGCGCGGTCCTCCTGCGTGAAAGATTTCTTAAAGGTTGAATTTAGAACTTCAGCTTTCCGTTTGCTTTCTTCTATTACTGCCCCGGAATGATCAACTAGTGACTGGACAGTGGGCTTTGACCCGCTTATCGATTTTACATAGGACCAGAATTTTTTCGGGTTCTCGGAAAGATCTTTTGCTAAGGTATGGCTGTGATAATTATTGTATGCTTCACGCATCGATCTTTTTATAGACGCACGAATCTCTACTAACTTTTGCCTTTCATCATTTGCGTGTTCTTTTTTGAATCGAGAGTGCAACAGCCTTTGCTTTCTCAGCAGCTTTCTAACATTATTATTATACCACGGTGGATCTTTTCCATCCTTAATCGTCTTTACTGGCACATATTTCTCTAACCCTTCATTAAGAATGCATTTAAATTTAGTCCACAAGTCCTCTACATCCATAGTCCCATAATTAAACGATGCTCATTCATTTTCTAAGTGCGATCGTAACATTTGCTTGTCGGCTTTTCCCAACAAAAACACGCTCCTAGCCTTCTTGACTGGTTTATGAACTTTGGTCACCATCGACGCTATGATGATATCATGATCACTAATTCCTGTCTCTACACAGACATCGTTAATAAGGTCAGGCCTGTTTGTGGCTATAAGGTCTAGAATATTTCCATTGCGCGTGGGTTGCCGGTTTAACTGCTCAAGACAGTTTTCGGAGAATGTGTCCAAAAGTAGCTCGCAAGACTGCTTGTCTGTACCGCCTGAAATGTAACTAGCGAGGTCCCAATCTATACTCTTAAGGTTGAAGTCACCTCCGACTAATATTCCATGGCCCGGATACCTATGCACTACCTGGTGTAGACTTTCCTTGAATGATTCTAAAACTGCTACAGCAGCACTGGGGGGCCGGTAAAAACAACCAACTATTAACTTTACTTCTTTTAGACCTGTTATGTGTGCCCAGATAACTTCACAATTACTTTCAACCTCGATCTCAGTAGAAACAAAATCTTTGTCCACAGCGATGAACACTCCTCCTCCGGTTGTATCAGATCTATCTTTCCGATATACATTCCACGCTTCGCTAAATATTTCTGAACTTTCCACATCATCATTTAGCCAGCTTTCGGTGCCTAAAACTATCTGAGCGCAATAACTTTCATGCAGCGCTGCAAATTCGGGAACTTTGTTTCTAATACTCTGTAAGTTCGCGGCTAATATTTTTATGTTCGAATTTTTGTTCCGAACGTGGCCTGAATTCGCTGTTTGAATGCTGACAGGTGAGTGCTCATCAGAGTTAGCGCCTAGCCTAAAAAAAAAAACCCATGTGCGGCACCCTACAATTCCCCACCCGATAACGCAGATCCAGAAATCTGCAGCCATGACTGTCACAGAGTCGGCGAAGCCTCTGGTTCAGACCCTCCACTCGGCTCCAAACCAAAGGACCCCGATCAACCCTGGGAACAATGCTGCAAATCGACTGCTCTGTTTGCACCCCGCGTGCGAAGGCAGCAGCCTTCACCAATTCCGCCAGCCGCTCGTAGGACCTGAGGATGTCCTCAGAACCCAAGCGACAAGCGTCATTGGTGCCGACGTGAGCTACGACTTGCAGTCGACTGCACCCCGCACCCTCGATAGCCGCCGGCAAGGCCGCCTCCACATCTCGGATGAGGCCCCCCGGCAAACACACCGAGTGCACGTTGGAATTCCTTCCAGATCTGGACGCTATCTGCCTAAGGGGCTCCATCACGCGCCTGACATTGGAGCTCCCAATAACTAATAATCCCCTCCCCCCGTGCACCTGCTCGGACCCTGCTGAAGGAGTGGCCACACTCCCACTCACAGGACGAACGGGCGCGGACGGACGTCCAGCCTCCACATTGGCCTTCCGCCTCGAGCGACGCGAACGCCGTACAACCCGCCACTCCCCTTGCGGAGAAGGCGGCTCGACGACGTCCGGTACACCTGAAGGTGCCTCGGTAGCAGGGACAGAGAGCGAAGAGTGAGACACCTGAGGTGTCCCACTCGACGCACCAGACTCCCCACCACCGCTGCACCCCGAGACAGCAGCCTGAAGACGGCTGACCGTAGCCAACAGCACGCTCAGCTGTTCGCGAACCGCGGCCAACTCCTCCTGCGTCCGCACACAGCAGGCACACATCCTATCCATCCTATCGATACAATTAACAGCAATTAACAACTTTAAAGGAGCCTAGTATTCTAATGAAGGCGGCTGGCTGCTGACTTAACTGTGGTCAGTGGTAACTACACTGTCGAATCAACAAAACTGAGTCCGCGCTGTTAACGCTGCGGCACTCGTGGCAGCTGGCACTGGACTGACTTATAACGAGCTTAGTAACGGTCTCTGACTTGTTGTGAAATACACCGGTCAAAGACGAGGACTATACACAACGGAATTTATCAAATACGATAAAATAAACTATTAAAACAGTAGTACAAACGAAATCTGTAAGTACGCGGGAATAAACCTCTTAAAACAGTACTACCGAAAATGAACTAGACTGGCAAATTAAATTTGACACAAAATTAAATTCAGATGCTTAGCGCTGTAACGATGTGGCACTGGTGACAGCTGGCACTGGAGATTTATGTGCTCCAGCCATTCCTTGTAGCTGCTACTGACCTCAAGATATTGCACTAGTCCTATGTCCAGATGGACCTGCTCTGCTAATGGATCTATGTGCCACAGGAATCTGGTGCTAGCCGAATAGCAGTCTGCAGTCAAGGTTAAGCCATTACACTATTGTTTTGCCTATTGAAGCTGTTGCTAGCTATGTAAAATGATGTACCATGTTAATAATGATAATATGAACGCCATGATAGTATGGAAGTGATGAGAACGTTACGTTGAGGAGGAAAAAGGATAAGGCAAGATCAAGCGGAACGTCGTAGCTCACGCAGAAGAAGCAGAACAAAGAGGGAAATTGCTGCGAAACAATCGTTATCTTTACAGTTTAGTTGTATCATACACACACACACAACTTATTACATTATCCAGTTGTAGCAGGTTGACGTATATATTTTTCGTTTGTTTTGCGTTTAGGTGTTCTGCAAGTGTAATTACAGTTGATAGGAAAACTCAACTCTCAGCTATTTTGAAGAATACCACCAGCTTGACCTGAACCAACAAGGAGCTTACAGAGGTTTTTCTTACTCAAAGACGACGCCATGAGACCTGTAATGAAGACGCAGAGAGGCAGTGAACTCTTTGCTACACACTTCCTGATGGGACAGGAGACCTCAAAAGAGTGTGCAAAGCTACATTTTTAAATACGCTTAATATTTCTGCTAAAAAAAGCAAACAACTGTTACGAAGAAAAAATCAGGTTCTGAAGTTTTCAAAGACACAACTTTTTTTGATAAAAATAAGCAAACAACAGCCTGGTATTGTGTCCTGTAAAAGAAGCTTTTCCGATCCGTGTGCTTGGGAGAATTTTCATGTCCAGAAGAAAGGAAACACAATGAAAGACTCTACAGCTGTGGAATTGATGAAGTTTCCAGCTACTGTTCCACTGGCACCAAATAAGAAAAGGATTTTTCCACTGTTATTGATTACGTGGACGAAAAAACAAAGACTTTTTCTGACAGCTGTTACCTCCATAAAGTCAATGTTGTCTCGTGGCACTTAGACCTATTAGCTATGCAAAGCCTGTTGGATCTTTCTGCATAAAACGCTACGTAACTTTTTGATTTTTCAACATAAGAAAAACCTTTGTCAACATTTGTAAAACAGTGTAAAGAGCTAATTTGTGTATTGTTAGAAATAAATATCCATTTTTCAAAGAGATGTGCAGTTTTTTTTCGTTTCCTCGACAATTTCATTTTCGGCACTTAGCAACTTGCCTAAGCGATTAAGGGTTAGAACATTCCACGCTCCGACCCGTAGAATGCCTGTTTTGTTTTTCTTCCAATCCCTAAAGCTCAAAGCTGGTGGCACGGCTATCCCCCGTGGTTCCCCTTTAGCCAGTAATCTGATGCTATCCAGGGCGGCCAATCAGGCAGCCGGTGGCAGCACGGATTAGCCGCAGCCGGCTCCCGTGCGTGACAGCGTTGTCAGCTATGCCCCCCCTCCTTCACCACCACAGGAGTCATGGCGTCGCCATTGAAGGGGGATCGTTGGCGCAGAGCGGAGCAGAGCGCGCGGCGCGGTGTGAAAACGCGTCGCTCGTTAAGCGGACACCGCAATTACCCGTCCCGCGTCGCACGCTCCGCTTTTTAGTCCGCCATTATACGTCCACCACCGCACCGCACCGCTCCGATTCCAGAACCGAACCGCGTGCGCAACGCTTCAGTTTTGAATGGGCCCTGGTGAGATCGCGGACGCGGCTTAAGCTGAGTTTACACGACGATCGCGCTAGTAATGAACAGATCGTGTTGCGCACCATCTGGCGACGTAAACGCGGAACTACCAGCATTTCGTGAGCATAGATGGCGTTTCGGAACGGAGCAGTAATCGCGTGTTTGTCTGAGGCATACAGATGATGCAGAAAATCAAGTCTATACCGATAAGATACAACGACCATTAGTTACGAAGAAAATAAGTGCTTAAAATGAAGTTTGAATACGTCTTTGTTGATTAACTTCATATTACAAAATGTCTATAATGTTGTAGCTTACGAGAAAGACAGTTGCACAAAAACTCAAGAGCTTATGCCAAACGCTAAGCAGAGTATAGTGAGAGTATAGTTATGGAGCGGGAATTAAAATTGCTTTGCAGATTTGGAATAGCCAGTACAGTTATTCTTTGTGGAAAGGAAAGGCTTTCGATATTCCCTTGTCAAAACGAGTCTGCAACTAAATAACAATTACAGGAGGTGACTGTTGCATTAATTAAACAAAGCTGAGAATGCAACTCTAGCTCCGTATGTTCATACGTCATTAGGGAAGCTTGGTTGCGTTCATACGAAAAAACTTCCGTCTACACGTAGGACTACCGTCGCCACAGTCAAAATACGGCTGTACTACTGCATGTATTCGCGAATTCTTTAGGTTTAAGTGTTGTGTTATGGCGGATAATATTCAACTGTCGGCGTTCACAGGAGCTGTGGCAGTGTTTGGTAGAACCCGACAGCGAAGAAGAAATAGGAGTTGGATATGTCCTTGGTGTACCGCATGATAATACTGATGTAACTCATGCCGGAGGGCCTCAATGAATTCCGAAATTTCTTACGAATGCTTTTTGAGTCTTTTACCAAGATGCTTTCGTTTGTCCTAGGACAAACTCAAGGCAAAGGCACAACGAAGAGAGAGAGAGAGAGAGGCGCATTGGAACGCTCGGGCACTCCACCGCAGCGCCAACACAATCGCCGGACTCGATCACGTGTGACATATGAAGGGAAGACAACCAATAAGTGCGACTTGTCAAGCTACAAGTCTTGCCCACGTATGTCGACAGGTGGAGCACGCGTGGAATAATGTATAACAACAAGACGGAAGTCTATTCATCATTTGTACAACATAATGGATGCCAGAATCAGCGCTTGCATTGCCATTCTTGGAAGCTCCACTACGCACCAGCATGAGCGTTTCACCGTAGATCAACACCTGGTACCTCGGTACCGCTTGAGCTATTGGTCGGCAAACGTAGTCATTTTATGTACTCCAAATGCAGTCATTAACAATAAATCTTGTGTGAATTAGAAAGCTATAAGAGTGTCCACTACACTACTGGACATCATAAAAGCTACACCAAGAAGAACTGCAGATGATAAACGGGTATTCATTGGACAAATATACAACTGACATGTGATTAAATTTTCACGCAATTTGAGTGCATAGATCCTGAGAAATGAGTACCCAGAACAACTACCTCTGGCCGTGATAACGGCCTTTATACGCCTGGACATTGAATCAAACAGAGCTTGGATGGTGTGTATAAGTACATTTGCCCATTCAACTCCAACACGGTACCATAGTACCACAATACCAGAAGTGGAAAGTGACAGAAAAAATTCCCGAACCCGCGACGTTTGGATTTGTGGTCTGGCACTCTACCACAGTGCTATCGAGCCGCACTGTATAATTCGCTTATCAAGATTTTCCAGTGCTTCTGCAGTATAAACTGTGATGTTGAGAGTCTAGAGGAGTTAAACTAGGTGATCGAACTGGAAACTACACATTACCTTTTCGTCCTATCTATCTGGCAGGCAGTGTAAGACTGAGAAATACTCTTACATCAATATGAAAGTGAGGTGGTGGTGCCGCATCTTGTTGAAAGAAACAACCTTTTTTTAATAAAAAAGAAAAGAAAAGAAGAAAAAAGTTATTATCAAGAGTCAAAAAATGAATAATTTTTAGGAAACAGTGAACTGTGACATTTTTTTCAATAAGTGTGACCGATTGACGCTCTACAAGACAGACTACACCAGACTGATATTCCCGCTAGATTAACAAGGCTTTTCTCGTTTTAAGTGTTGATACTGGTGCAGTACACGCAATTAGGCGGTTAATTGTTCAGTTGACTTTACAGGTTACTTCATCCGATCACAGAACTAGATTTTCGAAACGTTGCTCTACTTCACGTCTGTTAGTGAACCATTCGCAAAGACATTTCGCCTATCGGTAACAGCATGGAAAAGTCCTGAAATGTAAGGCTTAAATGTGAAAGCCCTCAATATTCTATGAACACTGATTTTGGAACCCAGTCTCACGAGAGCATTGCCTCACACATTTATTTATTTATTTGGTGTGGGGGTAGTGTGCACATATGGATAACGCCATCAATATGTTCTTTGCCTTTCTTTTCTTTCTTTTGCTATGTCCATATCTAACATCGTTCCTTCGACTTCAGACGTCCTGGTTTCTTTAAATTGTTACCCTTGTTGTTGGTGGTGTTCCAAATTCAGCACTCCAACGGTGTCGCACTCACTCACATTCTCAGTATTATTCAGTACCCATTTTGTTGATCTATTGATAATGCCAAGTTTACTTACGATCCTGTTACAAAAGAAAATCTTATGCTTTCCACCACTAGGCGGGGTACGTGCAAAAATTATATTTCAACGTATCGTCTTCTGTTACAAACATATTCAGTTTCAAAGAACATGTACATTACTTTTGAACATCCTGTATAAAGGAGAGTGTCCAATTATTTGATTAGATTTAGGAAAAAAAAAAAAAAAAAAAGTTTTATTCCGATCTTGAATAAATTTTGCACACTTGAGCTTCATGCAAGAGAATTATAAAATATTCAATGCTTGGCTGAGAGTACAACAGACATTAACAGAAATCTCACAAATCTATTCAAATATTAATGAAATGTTGGATACTTTATCTTCAGCATTAAAGGAACATTACTGTATACATAATATTTCATTCGGTGCATTGCGTAGGGTACCTAACAACATATTTCGTTACCGATTAAGCGATTACAATGAAAGTTTGAACATATATGTCTTTTTTCATGGAGAATGTCTTTATACTCCGCAAACCACCATACATTGCAAGGGTACCTTGCAAGAAACTTCGAGGCCGTTTCACCGTTCACCATCAAAATTGGTAGACGTAGGTAATTTTTCGTAATTAGGGAGAAGCACGTAGAGTGGAAGAGAATGGAGATGAGCGGGGGCTGGAGGCGACTACAGGGTAGGAAGGAATTGAGGAGAGAGAGGGGATAATTACAAGGAAGAAATGGACAAACAAACAAATATCCAAGCCATGTTGGATTCTCATGTAGTACTAGGGAGAACGGAAATTTCTATTAGTATTTTTCTTTGTCAGTGTTATTTTTCATGGTTGTGAAAGAAGATTCAGTAGTAAAGGAGTTGATGGAAACATAGTAGCGGAAGATTCACGAAACAATAAGAGGATACATCTCATATAAATGAGAGTCGATGCAAAATTTGCAAATATGTAATTGAAAAAAATAAAATACCGAGGGATTCCGTGTAGTTACGAGAAGGTTAATACTAGCAAGAGTTGAGGTAACTAGTTTCCTTTGTATCCATTCTCAGTGTCAGACAGACCAAACGAGAAAAAAATTTAAGTGCACCGTGGTCGCACCTGGGCTTATACGGATCAGAGGAGAATAGTGTCAATTTGTGTAAACAGATACATTTAACGTAGTAAAAATATTTGTGTATGACTTTAGCAGGAAAGGCCGCGTGAAAGAAAACAGACCTTTAAAAACGAGAGAAATACTCAAGCCCATTTGCAATAATGTCTAAGTGAGCACCTACATAAAAACTGAATACGTTTAAGGCAGCTTTCGACCATATTATCTCTGGGACACAAATTTTCATTTCGTTCAGCAATAAAGGTTGTGTGTGTATGATTAATCAAGAAGGCAGTTTAGTAAGCCAATGTATTTTATATTTTGCCTTCTTAGTTCTGCAGTTCTGTAAATAGAAACAGGGAATTAATGGGAGTATTGCGAATCATTGAATTCTTGATTTATTCAAAAGAATTTCATCCATATTACGAACATATATAAGTCATAAACATATATTTAAGGGTCCCGTTATCCTAAACAGCAAAAACAGAAAAATCGATCCTGGGTATAAAAAGAGTAGCACAGATGCGAGCTTGACTTGGAACAAAGTATACGGTAAAACTTCCTGGCAGATTAAAATTGCATGCCGGAACCGGGACTCGAACCTGGGACCTTTGCCTTTCGAGGGCAAGCGCACTACCGACTGTACTATCCCGACACGACTCACAATGCCGCCTCACAACTTTACTTCCGCCAGTACCTCGCCTCCTACTTTCCAAAATTCACAGAAGTTCTCCTGCGAACCATGCAAGACTAGCACTTCTGGAAGCAAGGATATGGTGGAGACATGGCTTAGCCACAGCGGAGGTTCGAGTCCCGGTTCCGGTACACAATTTTAATCTGCCAGGAAGTTTCATATGAGCGCACACTCCGCTGCAGAGTGAAAGTTTCATTAATGTATAGGGTGTCTCACGAAAGACGTCTACCAGGAGTCCGCAGATCGTGCGGTACGGCTCCTGGCCGCCGCCATCGCATCCCCCGGCCACGGCAGTGTCCGATTCTTGGACTCTATTGTGCTACGGGCGCATTCACTGAGTTAAAGTCTAAAAAAACATTGCCTTCTGTGTAGCCCAAGCTTACCTTTATTTGCAGTGGATGTTCAAAATGATGTTCTATGGGAAGAGCGGCCTGACATCGCTTGAACATATTTGCGAACACTCGTCGAATTTCGGCTGCCAAAATCTGAGAAATGACTAGTCGAATGCTGTCTTCTAACTCTTCTGGTGTTTGTGTATTGCTTACATACACCTTCTCTTTTTAACATTCCCCAAAAATAAAAGTGCCGGGGTTTAGATCTGGAGAACGAGGAGGCCAAAAACACTTCGTATTGCTGCCATAGAAGCATTGGCAATGTGTGGTCTTGCATTGTCCTGCATGAAATAACTGTACAGCTTTTCGTTGGGTGAAAGTTCTTGAAAAATTGGCTAAAGGATATTGTTCACAAACCTGTGTTCAAGAGATGTCAGGCCGCTCTTTCCATAGAGGGACATAATTTCGAACATCTAATGTAAATAAAGTTAACCTTGGGTTACTCAGATGGCAATGTTTTTTAGATTTAAACTCAGTGTATGCGCCCGCGGCACAATAGAGTCCGAGAATCGGGCGCTGCCGTGGCCAGCTGATGCGGTAGCGTCGGCCGGGTGCCGTACCGCGTGATCCGCAGACGCCTGGCAGGCGTCTTTCGTGAGACACCGGTTACTTCCAAGTAGAATTAACAGGAAATTCTAAGTCATAGGCACTCCTGTTTGATTATTGGTTAATCATAGCCACAACATCAGAAAGAATTCGTATCAACCCACTCATTTTAACAAAGTATAGTAGCCACCATTACCTTACTTCAACGTCGTGTTTCCCTTATCTAGGTAGGAAACATTAAATGATTGGATGATAATCTTACAATTCACTAAAGATAGCGGTTCTGTTAGTTTCTTTAAACTTTTTGTGATATTTGCTTTCTACTGCTGATTGATAGTACTATCAGGTCCTGTTGCCACACTTGGTGGACAATGTAAGAAACAAACGGCGAGACAATTCATGAGAATATTCATAAAAAAAAGAAAAAAGAAAACCCTATCAGTCTGAGCTTTTCTTGCTCTTGTGGCACGTTTCCCAAACTTTTGTTAAAAATGAACCTCGGTCTCAACTTAGAAGACTCACGCCTCATTTGTGCGATCCTGCGAGGCAATGATCTTTCTCGTCTTAACTCATGAGCCATGGACGAATTTAGCGTCAACACTATGCAGTCCGGGATTTTATGACACGTTGTAGCTGAAATGCTATTCTGTTCTCCAGTCTCTCGGATAGTGAGTCTTCGATTGGCAAGCACCAATTCATTGACGTTCCTGACATGAGAATCATCGCTAGACCTCGAAAAGTGCCCTAAACATAGGTCATCTTTGATTTCTGTTCATCATTTTTTAAGTCGCGTGAACCAGTCTTAAAACAGATTACGGCTTAAACACTCATCACTACAGGCTTTTGCTGTATTCCTGTAATGGTTTTATTGAGATTCACGCAAAATTTAATGCACACGCGCTGCTTCTCTAACTACGCCACCACTAAATTCGCAAACTATATCTCACAACACAATAATACAGCACTGAACAGACAATAATGAAATTTCCTGTATTCAATACGCTTGTGCTGGGTTGCCAACCACATCTCGTTCCAAAACTCCATCTAGGCGAAACTGTCGATGTTTCGCCTTTTTTAACTCACCTCGTATATTATAATTTATACACGTAAGTCATACTAGCCGAGGTTAGTGTCCGATTTGTCACCAACCCCCGCCCCCTCCCCTCCATTCCGGGAAATAATCTTCGGACGTTGACCACCAACTTCCCGCACCCCGCTACGGCGAGACAAGGATCAAATTCTCGCAGATCTACACGCTATTTTCCAATTAGCCGTGCGGGCGTGTTGCAGAAATTGGGACTGTAGGTTGGCGGCGCTGGAGGAGGGTGGCGCTCTTATCGGTAGGGCAGTAACGGTCTGCATTGCCGTTCTTAGCAGCCGATGCCGATGGCCGATAGCAGTGCTGTGGCCACAGGGCCTTCTCTATCAGACTGCTGCCATTAACACCAACCGGGCGACCTGGGCAGAGGCGGGACACTGGAATCACCTTTAGAGGAGAGCGGTACCATTCCGCAGGATAGCCATCAAGATTTACGTATTCCTTTATTTTCCACTTTGTGGGAACACGGACTCAACAGATATTATCTTCTCTGTTGCAGTACTACTGTGTACAAATCAGTCTGTAGCTCAAAATATACAAACAATTGGGGTTATTTCTTTGTATGTCCACGTTGTCTCAGATGACTGGAATACGGCTGTAGACGGCCGCGGTGGCCGAGGGGACTGAGGCGCTCCTGTCACGGTCTGCACGGCCACTACGGTCGGGGGTTCTAATCCCCACTCGGGCATGGATATTTGTGCCGTCCTTAGTCTTAGCTAGTTCATAAGTAGTTTGTAAGCTTAGGTACTGATGACCCCGTAGTTAAGTCACATAAGTTCTACAAACATTTCAATTTTTAATACGGCTGTATAACTACTCATAAATATACCAGCATAAGGCGGCCAACCGTCCCGGATTCTGTTGGAGAATCCCGCATTTGGACTCGTTGTCCCGCATTGCGATAATTACTGAAAATGTCTCGCAAAATGGCAAAAGCGTACTGAATTCCAGTAATTTTAAAATTGTTGGTCTAAGAGCACAGGCCGACATTATTTGCGATCGGAACGATATGTCAGACTACTTACAAGGCAACTTCACAATGCACCATCTACAAATAAATCAGTCTTCTTACAAAAAAAAGTTACACATCATCTTGAAACATGTCCACTGAATGTGTGGTCGTATTCCTTTTTGAGTTATTCATTACTCTATTCTCCACCATTAATATTGTTTATTTGTACATCAATTATTTTATTCCTTTATTAATGATCAATGCCCGATGTATATATATATATATATATTTCCACCCGTTTGATTGAACTGGTGTGTTCGTATGAATGTGGAAGGTTGCTTTCAATATTGACTGATTGCCGCGCAATGGTTTACAGTCGCCGCCTCGCGTTTTAGGCCTCGTTTAGTTAAGAACGCATGGCTTCATATGTCGTCTGCATTGCCGTCTGCTGGGTGGCCAGAGATAACCTTACTTGGCAAGATGGCGAGGTGGCCTGTTCTTAGTGTAGTAGTACAAACGCCGCCGACACTTCGTTTTGCCGCTGCTACTCAGTGCTCCTGCTTGAGTGTTGTGTCGCAAGCATTATGCGCATGTCTGAGTGAATGAATGTGCTTTCTTTTATGCACTGCGTGTTTGCAAATTTCCTCCCACGTTACCTCCATATTCATAAAGGGCAGGAACAATTTTATTATGGGCAGTAAGTTTATGATTTAATTCACTTTTCTACAAGGTGTGTGCTTTTTTGTGCTTATTTGATCTCCCAACCTTTTGCTTGTCCATTTTATTGAAAAGATAATAATTTAAAGTATCAAACCTCTGCTTTATAATTTCATGCTCCCAATCCCATGGTTAAGTTTCAATTCCTTTTTATATGTATTATTTGTGTTTGTTAAAACGTTGGCTGCTCCTTTAAGGAGTGAGCAGTTAGATAAATTTCCGTTGCGCAAGTACTGTGGCCACTCGCAAAGTAATTTAGAGCAGCATTGAGCGTTTTAATTTGCATTTGCAGATATCAATTGCCCAAGATCTTAGAAAATTTAACAAGCTACTTTCAATCTGACTATTTCAAAGTGACAAATTCGCTAGCAGTGGAAGTTTTTTTTTTTTTTTTTTTTTTTTTTTTTTTTTTTTTTTTTTTTTTTTTTTTTTTTTTTAAGCTGGTACTGCATTTGGTGAAAGGATGACATTAAAAAATTCTCTTTTTGGAATATTTTGTCTCTCCTTAAGTACGTTGCAATAAGTACAATGGAATATTTTTCGGTGCTCAAGGTGGCAAACATGATGTAATATCGAAAGTGAGTGAGCGTTTCATGTACTAAGGCTCAATTACACTCTGCACTTCATCGAAAGAACTTCTATAGTAGAGTAGTTCAAATGGTTTTAAAAAGTAATTTTTATCACGTTTCATTCGAGGTTATTGCAAAACATAATTCTTTGGGCGGAGTAAACTACTTATCAAAATGTGTGGAGTACGATGCTCTAAGAGCTGGAAAGCTAAACATTTATATTTCACAGCATCTTCTTTCTGTAGGTTGTATTTCTCGTCTGTAGCACGTCATCTTCGTGGTGTAGCAATTTTAATGTCCAGGAGTGTAGTTACCACTATTTAAGTTCCAAACCTTGTATGTTATCATTTACATGGACCCTGGTTATATTTTAATAGTAAACAGGGGTCTTAAAATGGTAACAATGTGTGACCGAAACTAGCAAATGAAGGATTTACAACATAAACGGTTGAAGATGTGTTTTGGTATATTTATAATTCTAGGTTATTACTCAAAGTATTTTACATTCTGGTCCTGACAACAATATACGCTGATGAACCACAGCATTATAACCACCTATATAATAGTGGGTACGGCAACCCTTGGCACGGAAAACAGCGGCGATGCCTCTTGGCGCAGAAGCACTGAGGCCATGGTAGGTCTCTGGAGGGGCAGCACTACTTTACACACACAAATTCCAATAGAGACAGATGACGTCTGACGCCACTTTCGATCACTTGACAGACGTGTTCGATCGGTTGCAAATCTGAAAAGTTGGAAAGATTGCAATGCGAACCACCGCAGTCACACTTCTAGTTTTATGGCGTGATGATTTCACTGCCACTGGGGAAACAAGATCTTCAATTGGTGTACGTGGTCTGCAACTAGTGTTCGTATCAGTCATGATGCCTTGCACGAACTCCATCGGACTCATGGGTACCAACGTGAATGTTTTCCAGAACATAAATTTTCTCCGACCCATTGTACAAATGTCAACGACCTGTTCCTCTGCAAGCCAGTGGAGTCACACATTCCCATCGGCATCATGAAAACAGTATCGGGATAGACCGTGTAACGCTAATTTCCAGGATGATGGTCGAACGCCCATTTCAGGCGTAGCTGGTGATGTCTTGGTGGTAACGTTGGTACATGCGTGGTTCGTCGAGTGCGGAAGACCATCGTTAAGAGTGTTCAATGGAATCTGTGTTCAGACACATACTCTGCCCCGCATTAAAGTCTGATGTTTGCTACAGCGTGTCCTATTTTACCAGTCTTCTCTGTCTACGACCGACATTTGTAATGAGGATTGGCCACCCAATTCTTGACGTTCGGATGTGGCTTCACCTAGCGTTATCGCTTGTGGAAAGCAATCACCAAACACAACGTGTAGTTATCGAAATTTTTAGTGCTTCCAGTGAGTCGTCGGTGAAACTCAGATGGATCCCGCGACTTCTCCATTCTAAACACGGACTTGCGCTCGCTCATACTACATTGAAGAGCAAAAGAAACTGGAAGCTTTTTATTTTATTGCTGAAGTCATTGGTCCCGAGATTTACACACTACTTAAACTAACATATGCTAGGGACAACACACATAAACAACCATGCACGAGGGAGGACTCGAACCTCTGGTGGCGCCGGCCACGCTATCCGTGCCATGGCACCTAACACCCCGCGGCTAACCAAGCAGGGAAAGAGGAAGTAATTGGCAGGTGGCAGTACCATCGCAGCATGCGTTGAGAATTTTTGCATTACGGAAAGAGTCTGTCGACTGGCCCAATTGGTCCAGGTCTCCGCTGGCCCGAAGCGGGAAATCCGGATTCGAATGCCGGACGAGCACAAATTTCCAACTTACTCATCGAATTTATTTCAGTACCATTTATCTTTCGACGAAGTTGAATATTTCTGAATTACTGAGTTTACGGCAGCTTATATCACCCAGGGCCGTCTGTTCTTTCGAACATCTTTCCAAACTGTTAGAAAAAAAAGAAGCACACCGTACTTGTAATTTCGGGCTTGAAAGGAAGGCGTATTCTGCGAAAGAGCGCACTATGCGGTCAGCACTACTTCACGCCTCCGCTAGGGGAGCTTGAATGTTATCTGTGCAAGCGTTTCAGATTGGTCAAGTTCAGCGGTTTTCCCTAGGGAAAAGTTATTACCTGTGATGTGAGTGTATTCATTTATCGTTTTCCTAACGGTGTCGTTAGACAACAGAGGTCACAGTACAGTCTTTGAATAAAACTAGAACGGAGGTGGCTTATACCGTGATTAATACATACGCTACGTTTCTTAAGTCACCGTATGGTGCGTGGCGGAGGGTAACTTACAGCGTATTGATACGTTTATTTCTCTTCACGCTGTAACAGCTGGACGGATTTGAATTAAATATGGAATGAAGGCAGCTTGTGCACCGAATTAATACATGGACTATCTTTCATAAGCCTCCATAAGTGTATGGCGGAGGTTACGTAACAACAAATTTCCAAATTGTTTGATTGGTCACCATGAAATTCAGCACATAAATGTATGTTTTCATGAATCAGATTTTTATAATCTGCGAACTAGTGAATTTAGCATGGCGGAGGTACCTTGCGACTTTGACACCGTTTGACCAGTCACCGTGAAACTTAGCGCTTATGTTTTCATATATAGGAGGGAGAGGATTAGGTGGAGGATGAGGAGGAAGATGAGAGAGGAGAGATGGTGACAGACAGGTGAAAAGGGGGAAAGGAGGAGATGGGCAGTGAGCGGGACAGAACGGGACGGTGGGATTTGTCTGAATTAGGAGAGAGAGGCAGCGGATATATGACAGGCTATATGTGGTTTAAACGCCTTACTGGCAATCGATAACCAGTCTCTAATCAGTCGCAAGATTCTAGGGGCTGTGGTTACATGCTGTTAGCAGCGAAAACGCGACGCTAATCGTGAATAAAGTATTTAACCGGTGTGGTGGACATCATACGTGGCCCGTCGCACCCGGATTTCTGGCAGTCAGTACGCCGAGTGGCAATAATTGTTCTCTTTGTTCTTTGTGGTGGTGGAGGTACTGGTGATGGCGGTGGCGTTGTCAGGCTGGTCAGGAATTTGTGTGCGCAAGCGCGGCGGTCTCACGGTAATCGTGCTTGCCCAAATCCTACACCCTGCCTACACTATCGACAGATTTTTCCTACTGACGATGTGCTGTGCTGTCCAACACGAAAATTAGCGCTCGTGCTATCACACAGGTGCTAACAGGCCTTTCAATGTCCCCAACGTATGCGCCCACTCACGTGCGCTGTATCTGGGACACACCTGTGGCGTTCAGAGCTTTTACTGCGTTCTTATTGAATCCCGGAACTGCCGGAATATTGATTTAGTGCCTTCTCGGCGAAGCGCCTTGCCTACTCGATCAATGACGCGAAACATTCATGTTGCCGGTATAACTGCAGGAAAACGCAGGTGGCTATTGAATCGTGGCGGACAGCCAGGAAGATGCCCAACCTTCAAATATCTGGCGGACACATATGCTCTCCCTCTTTCGTTGTTCTCACCCTGGTTACAGTGCTCTAGAAAACTTAAAGATGGATTAGATGAAGATACATATCATATTGACTACTACGTGAAAATGGATGAAAGTGCAGAAGAATGTTTGAGGTCTTCCTGTCGTCCATGACAAGTTGTTCATAACATGCCGTTAGATAAGCAAGCCTGCAGCGACATAAAGGCCTGCTCTCGCAACATGAGGCACTCAAAAGAACGATGAAATACACGTGTGTTAATCAGAAAGTAATGACGTTGGACTGTTGAGCATATAAACAGCATACTTTCAGCATATCAAAACGTTTATTGACATCGAAAGGAAAAGTGTCAACTGGAGAGCGAAAAAGGATTGAAGTATGATGAGTGTGGCCAAGAAACTTAGTATTGGTCACAGTATTGTTTGACTATTTGGGAAGCGCTCTGAACTACGGACTTTACTACCCCAAAGACAGGTTGTTGTAAAACACTTTTAACTATAGCACCAGATTACCTGTACATTGTTTGAACAGACGAAGAGCTGAACTGTCACTTCTACCAAACAGTTGCAACGTTATCATTTAGTATCGACATTAGTGTTAATGTTTTGTACGATATTGATTCAATTTCACGCACACAAGACGACATGTACGTTATATTAAGACTAGAAATCAGATGAAACAAGGTACATTATCTGCAGGTGTGTGTTTTTACACTGAAACAATGACAGTGTTTTTTATCCATTGCTACAACTGAAATAATGACAAAGACTTTAAACTGCAGATTTTTCTATGCTAAATTTTCATTCATTTAAAGTATTGCGAAAATAAAATTTGGTAGTTTACTTACTGGCTACTAGTTATGAATTCATACCTCCAGTATACCTTAATTAAATGGCGCTTACCTTACATTGTCAGTTTAGGAGGCTATTTCAATGTCGCTTCTTTTTAAGTAGTAAAGTAAATGTTTTTCAAAAGAAGTGCAAAAAAAAAAGTTGTTTTGATTTCAACATGAAACACCATGGTCAGAATCACAGTACCATCGACAATTTTACTGGAGAGTTACCAAGTGAGACTCTTGAGTAATTAAGGCGATACCTCAGGGAGATTAACTAGGTCATATTTAGAAATACGATACAAACGTTTGGGAAAGTGACATGATTAACATGAGTTGAAAAGTCACAGAATAATTAGCTCATCCAAAGTTTTGTACACTTAGTGTGGTTTCTCAGTGTTCAAACTATATCCATGCTAAATTTCATAAAAATCGGTTCAGTAGTTTACTCGTGAAAGCGTGACAGGGAGAGTCACAATTAGGAATGACTGTACTGATAGTGAGATCCTTGCATGCATTGACTAAAGAAGAGCTTGGATGGCTGGATAGGAGTTTTGGCGTACGACGAGGTCTTTAACGCCCGCAAGAATTTAATATCATAGCAGTGTAAGGTATGGGAATAAAACCAGCAACAGAATAGAAAGAAGACACAGATAGCAAAATATGTTAATGTGTGTGCAGCTACAGTAAAACACTAAACACGAAAATAACAAGTGAAAGTGTGAAAATTGCTCATAATTGGGAATGTTGGAAAGTATTTAAAACAGTAGATGACCGTTTTGGGTGATTAGAGAATTACAAAAGTGGCATTTTTGACGGGGACGGTGGCCAAGCCGTCTGCGGCGCGCCAGTCACGGTCTGCACGGCCACTACGGTCGGGGATTCGAATCCCCCCTCGGGCAAGGATATTTGTGCCGTCCTTAGTATTAGCTAGTTCATAAGTAGTTTGTAAGTTAGGGACTGATGACCCCGTAGTTAAATCCCATAAGTTCCATAAACATTTGAACATTTTCAACATTTAATTTTCTTATTATAACTCAATTCTTGTCATTTCAAAGCAAAGAGGCACTGAAAATGATCAAAAACACATCGTTCTTAGTACAATGAATTATAATCCCATGTCTAAAAATGCCACAGTTAATTAAGTAGTGTAGTGGGCAGCGCGTTACTTTGTGATGCACATAGCCGATAGTTCCAAACCTGTCTCGCCTCGGCTCCTAAAAGAGACTCGGGGACTCTTATTAATTAGAGCGATGTTCGGGAATATTTAGAGTTGTACATATGTAAGAGCGCTCCCTCTAACATGTGGGTTTGTCGTAGATGATCATCTAAAGCATATGCACATAAACTGGGAGTATACTGCATTAATGAATTCTAAACATCTTGCTGATACTGGTAGTTTCATACATTAATGAAATCCCAAATTTCTGTAGCAACTGTCGTTCCTTGTTGAAATGGAAGGGAAAAGTATACATGCAACAGATTACCTTGTTTTCTTTATTTTCCAAGAAAATATTTACTATTTAAGGAATATGTTTAAAGTCATTAATTAGACTCAATGCATCTACTAAAATGGTTGTCTTTGATATGGTTGCCATGAACGCTTATAATGTAGTTTTTACGGTTTTTTGTAATTCTAATAACTTTGTTCATGTTACTTTCTTCTGCACTAAATTACAGAGTAAATATTGTTTCAAACCTTGACTACCTATTCTTTTACAGCTAAAATAACAGACGGAAAAAGTGTGGTAATACTGAATTCCACATAAGTCTAGTACTTGATCTGTATTCGTAGTTACTACTATCATTACGTCATTTACAACATACATTGTTACAGTATCTCCCCAGTTTATGTAACTGTGATAAAGAAATCTAGGTTTTCAATTAGTTCGTATGTATTTCATGGCATGTTTCGAATTAGAACAAAAGAACTTTTCATAGTAAGTGCTGTTACCTTTGAACAACTCGGAATCTTGCAGAATATAGCTGTATTCAATTAACTAGAATGTGTGAAAACCTTTTAGGAAGCAAGATGGAAAAAAATGCGTGTGGTAGATTTTTTAATCTTTTATTTTCATTTATTTATTTATGTATATGTATATATTTTGTGTTCTAGAGCTAGCTCGATGTTTGGCGGTCGTTTGATCGTCGCAGGTGTTAACTACTAATATGACACCTTCAGACACTAGATTATAATTTATAGTATTCAGAACCA
This sequence comes from Locusta migratoria, assembly GCA_026315105.1. Taxonomy (NCBI): domain Eukaryota; kingdom Metazoa; phylum Arthropoda; class Insecta; order Orthoptera; family Acrididae; genus Locusta; species Locusta migratoria. The sequence continues at coordinate 630,510,895 of CM048745.1, read as the reverse complement.
AGTGTTTTCTTTAATTCTTCAGTGCTTTATTGCCTTGAAATGAACGTGTGAGTTAAAGAAGAAAATTATAAAATATACGAAACAAGATGACTATGCCATAGAGAGTTCTGGGCAAGAAATGTAACGTGACTTTTCCGAACGCCTGGCCCATGTAAAATCAATTAACAGTGTGAAATCGCCGTATTTTTGCAAATATCTTTGTAACGGGCGAGTTATTGAAATAACGTGAGAGAAAAGAGCTATAGAGAATTTTCTCCTCTACAAATTCGTTTATTCAATTTTGTGTCGAACGGTTCAGCCACTTTTTTCATTTAAATTTGTAACTGTCAAAAGTGGGATCGCAATGGTCTACTTTTAGTATTACTACTGTATTCTAAAGAGGGCCAAAAAAGGATGAGGCAGACACTCTCCAACGCACTACATCCTCCACTCTGAAAGTTCAGGGCAGAGGCCACACAAATCACAAAATTTAAAACTCTGGTTACACTCTCTTCGTCATCAGCTAAAATAAGAAGCAGATGTGTACCAAAATTAGTTTCAACCCTAGCAACACAAGACATTCAATTAAAATGTGTCTCACAGTTATCTGTACCGAACAAGCATTACAACACGGGGGATCCTCACGACGGGATAAACAACCACTAACGAAGCTTCCAGAATGAAACTTTCACTCTGCAGCGGAGTGTGCGCTGATATGAAACTTCCTGGCAGATTAAAATTGTGTGCCGGAACCGGGACTCGAACCTGGGACCTTTGACTTTCGCGGGCAAGCGCTCTACTACTGAGCTACCCCGGCACGACTCAAGATGCCGCCTCACAACTTTACTTCCGCCAGTACCTCGCCTCCTACTTTCCAAACTTCACAGAAGTTCTCCTGCGAAACTTGCAAGACTAGCACTCCTGGAAGAAAGGATATGGTGGAGACATGGCTTAGCCACAGCCTAGGGGATGTTTCCAGAATGAAACTTTCACTCTGCGCGGAGTGTGCGCTGATATGAAACTTCCTGGCAGATTAAAATTGTGTGCCCGAACCGGGACTCGAACCTGGGACCTTTGCCTTTCGCGGGCAAGCGCACTACCGACTGTGCTATCCCGACACGACTCACGATGCCGCCTCACAACTTTACTTCCGCCAGTACCTCGCCCCATACTTTCCAAACTACACAGAAGCTCTCCTGCAAACACGCAAGACTAGCACTCCTGGAAGGAAGGATATGGTGGAGACATGGCTTAGCCACAGCCTAGGGGATGTTTCCAGAATGAAACTTTCACTCTGCAGCGGAGTGTGCGCTGATATGAAACTTCCTGGCAGATTAAAATTGTGTGCCGGAACCGGGACTCGAACCTGGGACTTTTGCCTTTCGCGGGCAAGCACACTACCGACTGTGCTATTCCGACACGACTCACGATGCCGCCTCACAACTTTACTTCCGCCAGTACCTCGCCTCCTACTTTCCAAACTTCACAGAAGTTCTCCTGCGAAACTTGCAAGACTAGCACTCCTGGAAGAAAGGATATGGTGGAGACATGGCTTAGCCACAGCCTAGGGGATGTTTCCAGAATGAAACTTTCACTCTGCAGCGGAGTGTGCGCTGATATGAAACTTCCTGGCAGATTAAAATTGTGTGCCGGAACCGGGACTCGAACCTGGGACCTTTGCCTTTCGCGGGCAAGCGCTCTACCACTGAGCTACCCCGACACGACTCACGATGCCGCCTCACAACTTTACTTCCGCTAGTAACTCGCCTCCTACTCTCCAAACTTCACAGAAGTTCTCCTGCGAAACTTGCAAGACTAGCACTCCTGGAAGAAAGGATATGGTGGAGACATGACTTCTGTGAAGTTTGTAAAGTAGGAGGCGAGGTACTGGCGGAAGTAAAGTTGTGAGGCGGCATCGTGAGTTGTGTCGGGGTAGCTCAGTGGTACAGCGCTTGCCCGCGAAAGGCAAAGGTCCCAGGTTCGAGTCCCGGTTCCGGCACACAATTTTAATCTGCCAGGAAGTTTCACTAACGAAGCTGGTTACCGATCCTTCATCCCGCCACAGTGACAGGCAGGGGGACCGCTATGGTCGTAGGGTAAGGTGGTACAATTTCGATCATTTCGGACAAATGTTATTATAAATGGAAATAAATTGAGAAAAGGAATAATTTGAACCATGGCACTGGTTCTTGGATGTTTAATGAATATGTAAAACAATTATTGTACAGTTACAAATGTTGGTATAAACACAAAAAAAGGTTACGGAATTGAGAAAAATCGATCGAAAATGTACCACACTACTTACAATTGTGATCACTTTCTCGTACAATTTTGATTACGGGCATCTTCCACATAAAAAGCACTTTTTCTGTCACGCACCAACGCATACTTCGTGGTACCAAACTTTGCATTTTTGGTAGCGAATCCAGTCACCCTTAACTAGATGATTTATAAGAGCGCGTTAGACTAAGTAGCTTCACTTACCTCTTTAAAGGGAAAAAATTTATATCTCCTTACCGCAAAGCGGTGTATTCTTGAAAAAGACAGGAGGAGCTGTAGAAACCTGCTACTCTACAACGCGACACAACGATACACTACGAGACTGACAAATGGCGCGAAAACTTATGTTGATCGGAATTGTACCTACATCGAATTAGTACCACCTTACCCTATAGTTAGTTTCACCGACCTCAGCTTATTTGCCGTCACCTCTGACCATTGCTCTTGGATGCACAGTTCTTTGGCGCAACGCAACGAGGATGTCCTGCAGCGGAACAAATGCTGAAGGTTTTATAGAGCACGCAGGGAATCTGAGCAGATGAGAAATCGTGTGCATCGAACCCGCCACATTTCCTCCAGTGCTTTCAGGATCACAGTGAGCTCTGCGAGCAAGCAGTGTGGAGATGAATCTTGAAGATACTGTCGGCGATCACCACGGGTGCAGGAAGTATCTCTCTGTTTTGTATCGCCCGTGTAAACCACGGTAAAATTGCGACACTCATCTAAAATGTTTAAAAAAAAAATACCATAGAAAAGTGAAGGTACAATTTTTCCGAAAATGCGTCAAGTCTAAAATTACTTTGGGCCTCTAGAGGAGCTGAGGTAGACAGTTACTCCAACCTCGACATAAAACGTTAAAATCAGGTACAGCCTTTTCTAAAAGGCAGTCCTTCACACGATCCCAAAATGTCTCGTCGCCTTTGCAGATTTCGAAAAAGCATTTCCGTAGCAGGCCTAGTAACGGTATGGGATGCAGGTGGATTGTAATTTATATGGCTGGTCACCAGGTGTATAGTGATGGCTCAGCAGACTCAGCATAGAGTCTCGGTATTGCATTTGTTCCAAATACCCCAGTGGCCAACCAAATGCGGCTGAAACAGCTTGTGGAACTATAGTACAGACTAATTTAGTTTTGTTCGTTTTATAGACTCCAACAAAAATTGATAGTATTTTTAATGTCCAATTTATACACAGGGAGACTCACCTAACACTTGCATCGTAAATATTGCGGAAACGGAAAGTGCGATTGATATGCGGTTTTCACGGAATGGATTAGTAGTCAAGGACCCGTACTGTTAGCCAACAGATTTTAAAAATACTTAGAAAGTGTATTTTTATGCAAACATACATTTTTTTAATGTAACAATGGTTGTTTCTATAATGCGCTGGAATTTTTGACACCAGCTGTGTACATAGAATGTTGAATGACTTTTTATCACGTTTAGTTTGGCAGCTACAACCATGCAAAGTTTAGGGGGTGGAGGCTACTACAGCGTAGGTAACTGGCTCGTATTAATGAGACAGTGGGCCGTGCCCCAGGGGCTAGCCACTCGGCCAGTCATATATATTTTATTACTGACAACTGGTGCGTGAAGTACAGTAATAGTAATGACTACACAAATGACCGCTGACCGCTGGACTTGGCTACACAAAAATTTGCCGCCCCATTATCCTAGCTCAAATAGCGACCGAGTACCAAAACCCCAAAAATCAAGATTCTGCACTCAGATTTTTCAAATATACGAGGGTCATGCAAAACTAAGTTTCGTTTGTATTTATATCCGCGGCAGCGCTACGTTCGCAGTCCTGAGCATACGCGGCATTTACTGTCTCAAGGAGAAGACATGTACGTAATTTTCAGATCGCTGCTGCCGACGTGTGCTTTTTATAGTGCTTATTTATAATGTCAGCCGGAATTCAAAATGCCTCCGCGTGTGAAGTCAGATATGTGATTCGTTTTCTAATTGCAAAGAAAGTTAAACCAAAAGAAACTCATCGACAAATCTGCGAGGTTTACGGACAAAAACACGATGAGTAATTCAGTGGTTAGAGGATGGGTCAGTCTGTTCAATGAAGGACGAGATCAAGTGCACGATGAAGAACGAAGTGGACGCCCGTCTGTGGTTGTACTGATGAACTAGTTCACACAATTAAAGAGCAGATTAATCACAACCGTAAGTTTACACATAGTGCCCTTGCTATGAGAGTTCAGCAAATTTTGCGATCACTAATTCATGAAATGTCACTGAAAAACTGAAATTTCGAAAAGTTTGCTCATGTTGGGTACCCAAAATTCCTTTGAAAAAAAAAAAAAAAAAAAAAACACAGATTGACTGTGCACTTCCGTTTTCCACTCGCTATAATGAAGACGATGGTTTTCTTTCTCGTATAGCCACGGAGGATGACCCTTGAGTATCTCAGGACACCCCGGAAACAAAACGGTAATCAATGGAATGACGGCACACTTCATCCCCAACGAAGGAAAGCGTAAGTATATCTTGACACCTCGAAAAATTACGTGCGCCGATTTTTTGGGACAGAAAAGGCATTTTGCTGATTGATTTGTTACCACGAGGCCAAACAATGGCCGGCCGCGGTGGCCGAGGGGACTAAGGCGCTCCAGTCACGGTCTGCACGGCCACTACGGTCGGGGGTTCGAATCCCCCCTCGGGCATGGATATTTGTGCCGTCCTTAGTATTAAGTAGTTTGTAAGTTTAAGGACTGGTGACCCTGTAGTTAACTCCCATAAACTATACAAACATTTGAACATTTTGAGCCAAACAACGCACATGGTTACAGCGCAATACAGAACAAGAGGCAGGGATTGCTGTCAAAAGGTGCTTTTTTCCCACGATAATGCTTCACCACACACGGCGAAAGTGACCAAACAACTCATATGGGAATTTCACTGGAACGTGTTTGATCATCCTCCGTACCGCCCGGACCTCGCTCCTAGCGACTTCTGTCTCTTCTTACACGTAAAATCTGTCCCTTGGTGGTAAACATTTCAGTGATGATGAGGAGCTGAAAGAACATGTTACCACATAATGAAACTTCACTCTGTAGCGGAGTGTGCGCTGATATGAAACTTCCTGGCAGATTAAAATTGTGTGCCGGAACCGGGACTCGAACCTGGGACCTTTGCCTTTCTCGGGCAAGCGCACTACCGACTGTGCTAAAGGCAAAGGTCCCAGGTTCGAGTCCCGGTTCCGGCACACAATTTTAATCTGCCAGGAAGTTTCATATCAGCGCACACTCCGCTGCAGAGTGAAAGTTTCATTCTGGAAACATCCCCTAGGCTGTGGCTAAGCCATGTCTCCACCATATCCTTTCTTCCAGGAGTGCTAGTCTTGCGTGTTTGCAGGAGAGCTTCTGTGAAGTTTGGAAAGTATGGGGCGAGGTACTGGCGGAAGTAAAGTTGTGAGGCGGCATCGTGAGTCGTGTCGGGATAGCACAGTCGGTAGTGCGCTTGCCCGCGAAAGGCAAAGGACCCAGGTTCGAGTCCCGGTTCCGGCACACAATTTTAATGTGCCAGGAAGTTTCATGTTACCACATGGTTGAATACATAGGCGGCAACATTCTATGAAGAAGTCATACAAAAAACTTTTGCGACGCTATGACAAGTGCCTACAAAATTTCGAAAGCTATGTATAAAAGTAGTTTAACATTTGCAGATTATTGTGCAATAATATTTCTTATGTGTCTGTACACTTTTGTTTTATATAACCAAACGGGACTTACTTTATGAACATACCTTGTATTTCAATTCTGCCGCGCAGTCACGACATCGAGAGCTTCTTTCGGCATCTCGGGTCTCTCGTGAGAAATGATTTGTGCCTACGTTATAGCCGTTTTGATACTGTTACTACAATGTTGGCCAATACTGGCGAGTTTTCAAATACATCGGGTCCGAGTGAGAAGCACTTAGGCGACTGTGCTGTCGGCTGCCTGGCATTCCAGGAATGCCTCTGTCCAGAGTTAATGCGCTCGAAAGCCGTTCCTCGTCAAGGTACAATATTAATCAGTCGTTGAAAGCACTGCCGCTCAGGCTAGAGTTGCTTTAGTTATTCACTGGCGCTGGTAGCAGAGCAGATCTGTGCGTGCCGAACGCACCAGGGGCCGGTAGACCCGTGCTACGCGTATCTGATGCGAACTTGTGAGGTGCTTCGGACGAAGACATAGGAAACATTTCATCGGTATTACTAAAATATGTCAAAGAAGTGGAGGCTATATATCTAAAACAGTGTATAGAATAAACCATCATACTTGAAAGGGGAAAAATGAGGCGAGACAATACATAAACTGGCTAAATGTGTGCATTCCCAAGCACATTTTAGCAAACTCCTCCGTGAGAAACACTGATGTGAGTGCATGTATTAAATATCGACTTCTTGCTTTTAACTTCACTGAAAAATTTAGAGCGTAATTCCGTTACAAATCTAATTTAGTGACTGATTTTATGAATAAATGTTAGCCGGCCGCGGTGGCCGAGGGGACTGAGGCGCTCCAGTCACGGTCTGCACGGCCACTATGGTCGGGGGTTCGAATGCCCCATCAGGCATGGATATTTGTGCCGTCCTTAGTTCATAAGTAGTTTGTACAAATGTTCAAATGTTTGTACAGCTTATGGGACAACTACGGGGTCATCAGTCCTTAAACTTACAAACTACGTATGAACTACTTACGAACTAGGACGGCACAAATATCCATGCCCGAGGGAGGATTCGAACCCCCGATCGTAGTGACCGTGCAGACCGTGACTGAAGCGCCTCAGTCCCCTCGGCCACCGCGGCCGGTAGTAGTTTTTAGGTTTAGGGACTGATGACCCCGTAGTTTAGTCCCATAAGCTTAACAAACATTTGAATAAATGTTAGGTATCTTGACTAGAATATCTTTGGCCACCAATGACGGCGGTTAATCATATGCACAATCTTTGAAGTTGTATCAGCTGTCCGTTAGTGCACAACTTGCTGCCATCTGAGAAACATGTGGTACTGAACAATGCTTTATTTTTGACAATGTGCATACACAGGTATTGTGTTTAACGTTGCTCCCTAGCAGCAGATAGGTTTTATGGTTGGTAGGCGGTTAGTTTCAGTGGAATATTTGTGGTACAGTCGTTTGTATATAGTACCCTTATCATTCTACGTTTCCTTGTTTTACAGAACTTGATGATGGGATAATGTCGTCCCGAAACATGTTCGGTTGACATATACATTTTATTACTGACAACTGGTGCGTCAAGCACAGTAATAATTGTAAAAGAGTTGTGTGATGGCGTCTAAACAGATGATTTGTATAGTAATTAGAAAATACGTCTTGCGGCAGCTATATTATAAATTGAAGAGCCAAAGAAGCTGTCATAGACGTGCGTGAGAAAACACGCAGAAGGCGGCGCTACGGTCGGAAACGCATAGAAGAAGTCGTCTGGCGCAGTCGTTACACCGTTAACCGTTGGTGCAATGGCAGGTTATCGCGTTTTATGTTAGTTTTAACGTAGTGTCGGCGCACGAGAGATGAGACACAGTACCTCCGATAAAAAGCGACGAGGTGGGGATTCTCCCGTAAGACCGTTCCACAAGTGCACCGTCAATATCTGAAAACCGGTAAAACTTCAAATCTTTGAAATCGTTGCGGTCAAGGAAAGATCCTTCAAGATCGGGACCGACGACGACTGAACAGAATCATCGTTTAGCGTGAGATAAGTTGTAAAGCCAACATATTAAGATCAAAGTATTGCTTCAGTGCAGCCGGTTAGGACCAGTAGGCGACATATGGTAAAAGCTTTTTTTTTTTTTTTTTTTTTTTTTTAGGTTTTAGGGCGCTTAACTGTAGTGGTCATTAGCACTCGATTCTGACCATAGATTGACTTAAAACAAGGTTACAAAAGGTGCCGATAAGGAGAATTTCAGAATATCACTAAAACGAGGAATAAAAAATATCATTAGAAGGAATTAAATGTCCTTGGACAGATTCGTCATATGTATAAAACGCAAAACTCTAGCAGCTGCCCGTGCGTCATCAGCTAAAATGTCCTCCAAAGTGGACGGCAGAGTTACTGCAACACGAACATGATTAAAATTGGAGCAGAACATTAAAACATGGCGCACCGTCATCGGGTGACCGCAGGATCAGAATTTATATCAAACTGTTGCATCCTTAAGCCTATGGTTCTCGATGTATCCTTGTCCGGTTCTCGGCTGACGCTACAGGTGAGTATTATCTATAATCATTGCATTTTCATGTTTTAGGAAGGGGGGTCATAAATAATAAACACATGTAAGTCTTCAAACACATTTATTCAATTGGTATAATAGTGTGTCACATCACCAATTATTTTTACACTGGAACAACACCCAAGCCCTTTATACCAAATTGCAACTGACTCCATCTCATTGATTCTGCGGGGATTCCTGGTCCTTATAACAAATGGCATATTAAATGACAAATAGCTCTTGCCATAGTCTTTGTTAACATCACAATACACACTCCACGTACGATATGCAATTTCATTTCGCGTATTTGCACTCTCAAGGCCAGACAATGCTTTAACTGTAGCTCCATTACACCTCAAAACAGCCAGAGTTAACCAACCGTTGCCAGGTTGTGGATTCGCAGCTTTTGGAAATATGGAAAAGTTCACAACACACCCTCGAAACACCGATGGTCCTGTCAATATTTCTTGAGCACCAATATTACTTTCACTAGTAAGATTCTAATTGTCGATAGCCTTAAACACAACTGCACGAGTTCGACGGCTTCTTCTGCAGCGCGGCATCTTCCACAGGAACGTACCTTTCAGCTACGTACCTCTCAGCGGCGTAAGTGTCGGTGGCTAAATCGGCAATGACCGATTCTCAGTCGGGCCAAGATTTACCTCCTCCCGCCGGGAGGAGGTCTTCCAAGCTGTCGGGATCGGTTTTATGGTTCTGAGCATATTGTCCTGAAGCGAGGACCACAGTCTATGCCATGATGCAACAATATGCCTGCAAATAGCCCCTTGAATGTCGTTTGACGGGACGCAAATGGCAGCTGTCCGAGGTAGGAGAGTGGCAGCCCTGGCCGCAGCGTCAGCAGCCTTGTTCTCCAATACACCTGCGTGGCCAGGTACCCACAGGAAGCGAACGCGAAAGCCATCTTCAGCTACCAGTTGAAGGAAGCGTTGGAGTCTAAGTACAACAGGATGGAGCGGACTCTGAATAGCACTGAGGGAATCTGAGCAGATGACATAAGAAGGGTGGTGGTGACGGCGAACATATTGGACTGCCTGATAGGGTAAAAGCTGGTGAGAACCACGACAGGTGGTACAATAGGTCGGATTCTCACGGGAAAGAGCACTGGCAAATCTCCCCCAATTCTAGGAGTCCCCGAGCGGCAGGCACTGGACGCCGATTGGCTGTAGCACTGGCGGTCACGCGGCAAAACGCAATCATATTTTTGTTAATATTTAATAAACTAATTACTTATTCAATCTCAACTCAATTTAGAAAAACCTCTCAAAGATAAGCTTTGCCCTGAGTAGGTAAAACATATTAACAACTGCCAATTCAATAAACAAAATAATTAAGACGGACGATGCATGGCAGCCATGTTTACGCGCCAAATTGCGGAACGAAGGCAGCCTTGCATCGAGCCGCCACAGTTCAGTCCAAAACAGGACTCAGAGGAGTAACATGCATAAGTAGACGGTCATAAATATTGTTATATCAAGGCGAAATGACTATATTTACTTTCAGTTAAGACAATGTGTGTCAAGTGGATGTTATTATTCAGTTTGCCGGTTTTCTGCTTTCTTTAAATAAATCAGCTGGCATCCAAACTACCTCAGTTTTATTCCGTAATTAGATCAGTTCCTGCCAATAGTTTAACAATTTCAGCCTCATTCAAGAACTGCGACCAGCTGCTATCATCCGCGTGGGGACTAGACTTGCACATAATAGTTCGCAATCGGGAGCGCTCACTTTAGTTCCCGGCTCTGTCTTCGGTCTTCGGAAAAGAATTCAACGAACTAGGAAGCGAGAATCGTTTGGCATAATAGTTCGCGACCGGTAAACTTGTTTTAGTTCGCGACCGGTAACGCATGTTTTAGTTCGCGACCGGTAACGCATGTTTTAGTTCGCGACCGGTAACGCATGTTTTACTTTGCGACCGGTAACGCATGTTTTAGTTCGCGACCGGTAGCTTTCCTTTTAGTTCGCAGTTAGTCCGCTCTTTTTAGTTAGTCCGCTCTTTTTAGTTAGTCCGCTCTTTTTAGTTAGTCCGCTCTTTTTGGCTTTTGCTACCGCTACTAAGAGCTCTTTCTTTTGTTTTGACAGCTTTTTTGTATAATGATCAGTGTTGCGCAAGCGTGTACAATTACCCGTATTTTTGGGCAATTAGACATCAAATACTTAAACAAATATAACCAGTTATTTACACGAATGGGTGATACAATGTTATTCAACTACTTTGCATACAGATTACTCGTTGTAAATATTATTTAGATACTGATGAATACCTTAGAAAAGAAAATTTGTGGCAGTGAACTATGAAACTATAGCTGAGCTGCATCTCAACTCGAATTGACGGTAACTGGTAGAAGGAAATCACGCGATTCTGCGCGCTCTCGCGTTCTCTCGCTGTTCCCCGTCAGTCTTCGCAAAAGGAGCGGACGAACTAAGAGGCGAGGGATGTGCGAACTAGTTCGCGTAGTTCACCTATGGGAGCGCTTTTCCGAACTAGTTCGTTCGCGAACTACACAAGACTAGTGGGAACATCTATAGAAGACGTCAGGTTTATACTCTTCACACAGTGCAGTGGGGAGTTACAACATCACTCGCGTACACTATTAAAACACGCAAACTGTTGTGCGTTATCCATGGCAACACGGAGAAGGAGAGAAAATGATATACTACCGGTTAACATACCCCCTGCAGACATTTTTTGTAAAGTGAAACCTTTCTGCAAATTGCTGCGAATTTCAATGGTGGGCCATCAACAAGTGTCATCGTGTGAAACATTCAACGAAACATCACGGATGTGGAGATTCGGAGCCGAAAGCTCACTTATGTTCCGTTGCTGACTGCACGACGCCAAGCTTCACGCCTCGCCTAGGGCTGTCAACACCGACGGTGCACTGTTGACTGATCTGAAGAGTTTCCAATTGTACCGAGCGGATGGACGTGTTCGGATATGGAGACAACCTCGTGAATCCAAGGACCCTGCATATCAGTAAAGGACTGTTCAAGGTGCTGCAAGCTCCGTAATGGTGTGGGGTCGTGTGAAGGTTTGAGCGATATGTTTGTTATAAATGTTTGTAAATTTATCGGTCCAAACTGCGTGGTCATCAATTCGTAGCTTACAAACTACTTAAACCTAGGTAAACTAACCTAAGGACAACACACACACCCATGCCCCAGGGAGGACTCGAACCTCCACTGCGAGCAACCGCGCCCTCTGCAGCGAGGCGCTTTAGACCGCTCGGCTACTCCACCGCGGCTGAGCGATATGCTTCCCAAGATACCTGCAGATAAGACTGACAGGTGACACGCAAACTGGCTGGTTACCTGTATCCATTCATATCCAGTGTGCTTTTCCATTGACTAGGGGATTTCCGGCAGGATAACGCGACATCCACACGTCCAGAATTAGGGGAGAGTGGGTTAATGCCGTGCATTTCAGCCAGTTTTGAAATATTTTTTATTGCTTCAACTACTAAGGTGAGCATCTTATTTCTTCAGGTAATCAATTCACTACACGTTATGGTTCCATATTTTGTATACAGGGTGGGCCATTCATAGTGACGGGGCCAAATATCTCACGAAATAAGCACCAAACAACAAAACGTTTCTAGCTTGAAGAGGAAAAACAGATGGCGCTATGGTTGGCCCGCTAGATGGTGCTGCATAGGTCAAAAGGATATCAGCTGCCTTTTTTAAAAATAGGTACCCCCATTTTTATTACATATTCATCTAGTACGTAAATAAATACGAATGTTTCATTTGGAACACTTTTGTTGCTTTATGATAGATGGCGCTGTAATATTCACAAACATATTGCTCACAATTTTCGACGAACATTGGGTAACAAGTAGGTTTTTTTAAATTAAAACACAGAACTTAGGTACGTTTGCTTTTTATTTCGGTTGTTCCAATGTGATACATGTACTTTTGTGAAATTATCATACATTATGAGAACTTACGCAGTTACTGCGTGATTACATGTAATTACCACCTCATAACTTCAATAAATGCTCAAAATGATATCCTTCAACTTCAATGCATTTGGCAACACGCGTAACGAAATTCCTCTCAACAGCGAGTAGTTCGCCTTCAGCAATGTTCTCACATGCATTGAAAATGCGCTGACGCATATTTTCAGGCGTTGTCGGTGAATCCTCCAATTTTCTCCACAGAAAGAAATCTGGGAATGTAAGATCCGGTGAACGTGGGGGCCATGGTATGGTGCTTCTACGACTAATCCACCTGTCATTAAATAATCCATTTAAGACCGCTTCAACCGTGTTGAAAGTACATTGCCAATCTGTCATGTGGTGAAACATCTTGTAGTAAAATCGGTAGAACATTACGTAAAGAATCAGCATACATTGCACCATTTAGATTGCCATCGATAAAATTGGAGCCAATTGTTCTTCGTCCCATAATGACGCACCATACATTAACCCGCCAAGGTCGTTGATGTTCCTCTTAACGCAACCATCGTGGATTTTCCATTCCCAAATAGTGCATATTATGCCGGTTTACGTTACCTCTGTTTGTGAATGACGCTACGTCACTAAACAGTACGCGTGAAAAATATCTATTATCGTCCCGAAATTTATTTTGTGCCCAGTGGCAAAACTGTACACTACGTTCAAAGTTTTCGCCATGCAAATCCTGGTGCATACAAATATGGTACACATGAAATTTACGTTGATGTAGAATTCACAACACCGACGTTTGAGATTCCCGATTCTCGCTCAGTTTGTCTGCTACCGATGTGCGGATTAGTCGCAACTGCAACTAAAACACTTACTTGGGCATCATCATTTGTTGCAGGTCGTGGTTGACGTTCCACTTGTAACTGAACACTTCCTGTCTCTTGAAACAAAGTAACTATCCGACGAAAGGTCCGGACACTTGTATGATGTCTTACAGGATAACGATCAACATACATAGCACAAGCCCGTTGATCATTTTGATCATAATAGCCATACCTAAATACCATATCGAGCTTTCCTTGCAATTGGTAAACGTTCTATTTTAACAAGAGTAATGTATCACGAAGCAAATATCGTCCGCACTGGCGAAATGTTACGCCATACCACGTACTTATACGTTTGCGAAAATTAGATCGCCATCTATCACAAAGCGAGAAATGTCTTCCAAATAATTCATATTTATTTTCGTACTAGACGAATGTGTAATAAAAATGGGGTACCTATTTTTAAAAATGCAGTTGATAGCCGTTTGACCTATGGCAGAGGCATCTAGGGGGCCAACGATAGCGCCATCACACTCTAAATTTTAATTTTTTACAGTATACCTACACTGATGGATAAGTACTGGCTTCGTTAAGGGGTAGGGTAGGGGATTGCCAAGACCAGAGCTTCTCCAACTGTGCTCCTTGGAACACTTGGTGCTCCATGGAACAATTCAAACTAGCCCGTAGAAAAGTTTTGGTGTTTGTAGTTTTTTCTTTTGATCCTTATTTCGTAATATTTTTGCCCGGTCAATATCAATGGAGCACCCTGAATTAAGTCTGTTGACATTTATACAGATGTTTTGCGAAAACGTTACGTTGCACGGTATTACCCGAAGGGTGTGGGGAGGGGGGGGGGGTAATACCGTGTTATGTAAGGCATCATAGAATGTTGGTACAGGTGCTTAATTTGAGTGCTTTTATATATATCCACATTGCATGTGCAAACAGTTTCCTCACATCCTGTTTTTGCAATAAAATGGTGGGATATCTGCTTGGTATCCAGAAATAAGAATTTCATCCTGTAATGCCGAGACTCTTATTAACACTTTCCCCATGCTCAACCACCTCGCAATGCTATGATAAATAAAATTTTCATACGCTGCCCCACATCCTCAAGAATAGATATGAACTGTTTGTGATGGAGCGCCCTCGTTATTATTGCATTGACAACACCAACAACGGGACATACCTTCCCATCAGCCACCGAGTAGACCTTAAAGTGCTTAAATACGCCTTCCCTCGGTAATTGATGGGAGTGCTCCCATAATCGAGTGAGCCAAGAACAAATCTGTCTACGCAAATAGAATCTACCGCGCGTTTGCGTATGATGTCCATCCTATTCAAAATTTTTACTGGCGCGGGGAAAGAAACCTCGTTTCTCGGGAGATTTTTGGCAGTGTCTTGGTGAGCCGCACAAAACCCTATATTGGGCCACATGCTGCCCGCGGGTCGCTATTTCTCCACCTGTGGAATATCAGATGATGGCAACACAGGTCTATCGAAACCGGTCAAAGGTTTTCAAGTGGCCTTAGTCAAACCTGATTTTTTATTTTAATTTAGAGTATTAAACCATACTGGCTGTTGTGGAACTCTTCTACATCCAATACCCACCCTAAGGAGACCACATAGGTATGGAATTTTAGAATTTCTTTATATTCATGGTATGTACGTTAAGTTCAAAACTTAAATCACAATCAGTCAAAGCCATTCGACGCAAATCTCAAAATTTCTGGAGAAAATCGAATTGACGTTTTGGAAGTACACGTAAGTACCAATAATTTAAGCACCGTAACACGTATCGGTGTAGCTCAGGTGGTAGTGTTGGGCTCTGCAACCGAAGGGTCAGTGTCTAGTAACTTTCGGGTGTGCGGCCGGATCCCGTAGTCATTCTGACACGATATTTCGGCCTGGAAACGTCCGGCCATCTTCAGGTGAGTAGCGAGTACTGAAGAGCCCAGGGTCTGTGGCGGTACTCATAGTGGTTCTTGCGCATACCAAAAGTGCTGGTATCATTTTGCGCATGCGTTAGATGGTGTCATGCGCGATACAGCCGAGTTATATGTGCTGCCCTCAGTGGTGGAAGAGCAATAATCATTGATAATCGATTGATGGCGTCGATTACGCTGTGGATGGATGATGATCACAGGATTCCAATTTTTGTCGACCTGAAAGCCGTTGTCAAGATTTCTAACATTGTCGGCAAGACGAATTTCTACCGATTCTTTAATAAGTGAATCCCAAAAACTGGAGACTGGAGTTAAAATTTTAGTTTTACTATATTCCATTGTGTGTCCCATGGAAATGCAGTGTTCTTATACTGCCGATTTTGATGGTTGGAGTAGACGGGTGCGTCTTTCGTGTTCTACACATCGTTCCTGTATAGATCGTATTGTCTGTCCTATCTATGTTGGGCCACACTCACAGGGGATCTTGTAAACACCCGATTTTCTCAGTTGCAGATCATCTTTGACGGATCGTACTAAGGCCACACTCTACGCAAGTGGACGGAAGATCACCTTGATTTTATTTCTCCTAAGCATCCTGCCTATTTTGGAGGACACTTTTCCGGCAAAAGGAAGGAAAGCAATTGATTTGTAATCGTCATCAGTGTCCTCTGTGCGTTTTTTCCTGAATTTTATAATTCAGTTGTATAAGACATTTTGGGATCTCTAATTCCTCGTGTTTTTGGTTATATGTATGTAGACGAGCTGAACTCGTTGTCACTTAAAACGATAGTTCAGAAGTTTAGCTACTTGGAAAGTAGCTTTGGAGGTGACTTTCTAAAAACAGCATCATAGCTCTTCACAAACTGATCAATCAAAGACTACCGTCGTCAAGTAATTGTGAAGTCAATACTGTAAAAAATGTAACTTACGTTTTTTGTATTGAAAACATCATTATTAACAATCTTTTATAAAATATAGAATATTATTGTATTTTTCGTACTAATTGCCATTAGAGATTAAAATTCTATAGGTATTCTAACACAACGAAAAAAAAAATCTGACATAACCACCAACCAAATGGTTGTAAGGCCACGACGGTACCAACCGAACTACCCCAATACATGCTACAACAGCTTAAATTGTTGGTACTTACGTGTGTGTACATACAAAATTTCAAAGTCGATTTTCTTGGTAATTTTTGAGAGTTGCATCGAATGGATTTGGCTGATTGTTGTTTCAAAATGTTAAAATGTTTGTAAATCTATCGGACCAAACTGCGTGTTCATGTCCGTAGCTTACAAACTACTTAAACCTAAGTACCAATTAGTACTCAGCCAGACGAGTTGCGGACGCAACTATAAGATCTGAAGATGATCCAAGTGATCGAAGCATGTTATTAAACAATTTTATAGCAACTGTTGACGGAAATAAACACATTTAAAAGAAGCAAACAAACCTAAGGACAAACACACACACACCCATGCCCCAGGGAGGACTCGAACCTCCACGGTGAGCAACCGCGCGCCCCGCAGCGAGACGCTCGGCTACTCCACCGCGGCGATTGTTGTTTCAGTTCTGAACTTCACGTACCATAAACATAAAAAAATTCTCAAATCCCATACTCATGTGGTCTGCTTGTGAGAACTTGAGGCATATGTCTGTTGTCAAATCCCTACCATTTCACCCGTGAATGTCTCCTGTTGAACCTGGCCATTCTGAACAGACGACTCTCTCTCATCCAGACACTTTCGTAAAAGACAGCATTTTACAGCAGTCTGCGTGTTCGTCACGGTGAACGAATTCAGTTATTTGCAACACCGTTTTCCGCTCCAGATTCCAGAACATAAAAACCCCTGCCGTCCGTCAGACTGCTGTGAATTCCGTACGGCCCTCGAATGTCATCCGCATACTGGATGCGGAGAGCGCGCGACGGGGCTTGATTACACCCGTCGCTCACTTGTCACATCTCGCGACGCATGTCGGACGGCTGAGCGCGTCGCGGAATGTACGAGTGTGCCACCACGCCGTCAAGTTCCTTTGTTTTGGATGAGTTTGCCGAATAATTTGCCGTTACGCTCTTCATCTGAATACTCATCATATCTGGAAAATTATAAACGGTGCAACCTCTTTCTACAAATGTCTTTTAAAGGATTCAGTCATTCATTTAGCAGGGAAGTATACACCGAGTAATTAAAAGTATTTTCGGATCAACATGAGACTCAGGATGTTAGTATCCTACGGTCAAACTCTTACCGACATTACTTACTCATACTCCTGCTGCTTGCTACTGGTGGGACATTGAAAGATTTCAACAACAGAGTGGTCAGTCAATTGTTTTCCGTTTACTCGATTAATTTGGTCGAATGAAGTTACGGATTGAAAGTATCATATGTGATCGCGACAGCATGTTTTAAACTGTTCTTCGCGTTCGAGAGGTGGGAGACATACGACTAGCCTAATAGAAGACTGACGGTTACCACAGTTATTGGAATGTTTCGCCAGGTACGAGGACATTTCCTCATGCACTTTGTAAAGTAACAAAATCAGCCCCTTTCATCAGACAAACTCGATACCAAAGTACAGTGAAATATTCGATTCCCAATGTAGTAGATACATTAAATCACTTTATTTTGTAATTTTGCTAAGTTGGAATTTTAACAAGTGCAGTTTCGTATTTTTCTCATTAACAAAAAATATTTCAATCTAGTGTGACATGTATTTCCAATTTACTGGTAGTATACACTCTGAATTTATGTTAGCATCAATTATTTCAGTCATGAGACAATTTAATTAACACTGACAATGAAAGCATTGTTTTAAAATATGTTTAAATATTTTGTTATAAAAAGTTTATTGTTTTGTGAAGAATTATGATTATAAACAAATGTCGTAAATCAAAGACTCCACTTTATAACTCGAAATGCTGTAAATTGAAATTTAGTGACTGTAAGTCTGATAAAATTAATTTTAACAATGAATTAGTCAAAACTTCCGATTGTTAAAACATATATAAACGACTAGTATAGGGGAGAAGGATCGGGAGGTCAGTTTTCGATGAGTTATCGGAAATAAAATCTGTAACATCTTGTGCAATAAAAACCTGATTATACCGCAAAAGTTGTGAGTGGAGTTTAATTATGAGCGAGTTGAACCCTTTTCCACACTAATTTTACCACAGCAGTTATAGTTTGGATCCGGCATGACTGAAATGGACCACGGCAGCAGCGAGCAGAACTAGCGAAATTTAAGTACTGCGTCAAACCCCAACCTTTACAAACAAGGAACATTTTTTACAACTTGGTCATGTTTTTAGGTTATACGTAAGTTGCCAACTACCGATATTTATTTATTAATTCATTTATATTTATTTAGTTATGACAATTAGTACCTTATTTCAAGAGGGTGGAGAATAAGAAGTATAATTCAAAAATTAAGTATTTTCTACATTTTTGTATTTAAGTGACTTATAATCCTGTGTTACTAAGCAATGATTTTTACTCAGAATATTGAATGAATAGCACAAGTCATTTGAAAGAAGGATTGGATTTATAATTGTCGGTTTTACATGTCTTAAGCTTACTGAAATTAAAGACAATTATTTTACACCAGTCGCATTCCGCATTTTATTTATAAAGCATCTTTTGTGGTTCAGTAAAAATGAATACCTCCGTTTGAATATTTTAGTTATTTATATTTGTGGTGTCGCACAAGTACAAAGTGCGCGCCACCTACTTTCGCCGCGCACCGCCATGCACGCAGGGCGCGGCGTTCTTACGACGACAGCCACGAGCGCCCTCTGCTGCAACTCCGCTCGTGGCCACCGCTGAACGACATCGTTCACTTGGGACTGAGTTAGGAACCAGTAAAGACTTCGGAATCCGATAGGCACCAGTGAAGACTTGGCTATCAGTTAGGCACTAGGCAGGACTCTAGCTCAACTATGTATCAACATTCTGCAGTACTATGTAAAAGTTAAGTATTGTATACATTCTGTGCAATATATATCTCGTTCTAATTTACTCTAGTGTTTCTAGTTTCTGGCTGCTCCCCTCCGTACCTGAACCAGCGTGCTATCTTTATTCCTGTGTCGGTCTCATTCCACTCGGCCACCGACACCTACGACGAGGCTAGGACACAAAAGCGGCGACGAAGTTGGGACACAAAAATATTTATAATGTTTTTTGCCACATTATGTAATTATGGATTTGGCATTTAACTTCTTTGAGGTGTTAACCTGTCTTCGTTACATGTTCCCGTTCTTACTGGTTTATACTTTCTTGTTTTCTGTTATGACGACTGGAATTGGTAAAGGTCGGCACTTTTTTATTTTTAATATTTATATATATTTTTATTTATTTATTTTCTTTTCTGCTACACTAGGCATTGTTTCTCTTTGTTATAGGACTTTTCCTTATGTTAAATGTGTTTTCACTTTACTTTTGTATCAGAATTGAAGTCACACGTGGCCGCTCGGGAGTGGGTTGCACGCTAAGTTGCCTTGTTGCTCTCCGTCAGAGGTTCGTATCCTTCCTCGGGCGTGGGTACGTGTGTTGTCCTTAGCATCAGTTGAATTAGTTTGTAGATGTAGGTACTGGCGACCACTCGAACTTTGTTTTAGAAGTCACACGTGTTTTCAAATGTTCAAATGTTTGTAAAGCTTATGGGACTTAACTGCGGGGTCATCAGTCTCTAAACTTACCAACTACTTATGAACTACCTTATAGTAAAGACGGCACAAACATCCACGCCGGAGGGGGGGGGGCGATTCGAACCCCGACGGGGAACGACCTCGCGCATCGCAGCACAGCGCCTCAATGCTTTCGGCCACTCTGCTGGGGGGTGTTTTCAACTGAGCACAGTTTTACAGAGATACATGTACGTCCACTTGTTTTTATTTTGCTTGTTCGAGTTGCCATCATGTGGTAATTAATGCTTTTATTGTGTGTTTGTGTGTGTGTGTGTGTGTGTGTGTGTGTGTGTGCGTACGTGTCAGAATTACAGAACTAAGTTCACCATTTTCGAGGGAGGGCGGAGTATAGGTGTGCTGATAGTGAGTATAGGGGGTCGGCATGTGGGCACATGTTTACCGATAGGAGGAGGAAAAAGCATCCACAACATGTAAATGACACACAAACAGCGTAATTAAATTACATGCTAACATCCAACTTAAGACATACGTAAAGTGCACGAAATACTGATGTATCCATGTTTACAAAACCACATAACTTCTTTTACAAGTAAAAGGCTAAACGCAATGGTGTGAAATGGAGTTTAAATTGCAATCGGCTTACCACTGAAAAATATGATAGTAATTAACTTTAACATCTGCTGCGTCTAGGTGGCCAAAATAACAAATATAAAGAGAACAGAGGTTTCAAGTGGAAAGAATTAATGAATGTTTCAGCCAACGTGCAGAACATAATGTGTCTATTGTTTTTCTTTTGTTGCTACCGCAGACTGGTTTCGCTATAAACAAAAGAATTAATTATAATCCAATCGACACGTAAATCTTCAATAGGCCAAGTTCTTTGTTTTCAGTCTGTTTTTCATTATATATACACGATGCAATAAAGGACATCTGTATAACATAATGTTAGAGCCTGCGGCGGTTATTCATAATGGCTTTAATTATTTATAAATTAGATCGAGTCTGTGAAATACATAAAGAAACTAATAAAGTGTAGTAGTGGTTACATTACTCTACTGATCATTCTTGCTGTCTGTTTCGACCCCGACGCCAGTGGCTTTGTGTGATATAATTACATGTCCAGCCTGATGGAGACTTCTTTCAGCTTTTTATTGTTGCTTTTTTTAAGCCATGATCTATTGAAGGAAATACTGTCGATGATATAAATCGTTATCTTACACTGTTTGCCTGCTTGATGTATGAACTGAAACGTTTGTAGTAAAATACAATATTGATCTTTGTTTCTCTCTTTACAATTGACCGCTATTCATAATAACATACCTTTAGAAACCTTGAAGAAACAAAGAATCTTTCGTCGTAATGTAAAAACGATAAAGACATGTATGGACGCAAAACACGTTTTGCTTTAAAATCCAGCCAAAATGGTAACCATGCTGGTTTCAAAGAAGTTTGTAATATGACAAGGTGTTGTTTTCTATTCTACTGGGTGTTCTCACTCCGTCTTTCTTACAAAATATTTTGCCACCTGCTTTCAATTCTTAATGTGAAATATGGGATTATATATAAAGAACAGTATAGAGTGCAAAAAATTTTATTTTATTTCAACTAGTTTCGGTCTTATTTTAGACCATCTTCAGGCAAATATACTACATTCATGTGGAGCTGGCAGGAAACAGAGCCTTCTAGTGCGTCCTAAAGATGGTCTAAAATAAGACCGAAACTAGTCGAAATAAAATAAAATTTTTTGCACTCTAGACTGTTCTTTATATATAAATTTAATTAAGAGTGCTGATTCCCTTCAGTGAAACAAAAATGTTTCCAAAAATATACAACGGTTATTCCTCTCAAACGTACAAGCTGAGGCTGTGATTAAACCTTAATACAATGTTCACTTTGTCCTTCGTTCTGTTCATCGAACAGACACACAAAACTATAGACTCGCATCTCTAACATCAAACTGTTGTAGAAGTTTGAAAGAGTTTTATGTTAGCGTATCTGGACATTTCTAGACAAGGACAACATCCTCTGCAAGAATCAACTTGAATTCCAAAGACGACGATTGCGTAAAAAAAAAAAAAAATTCAAAATGTTTGTATAGGTTATGGGACATAACTACGGGATCATCAGTCCCTAAACTTACAAACTACTTATGAACTACTTACGAAGTAGGACGGCACAAATATCCATGCCCGAGGGGGGATTCGAACCCCCGACCGTAGTGGCCGTGCAGACCGTAACTGGAGCGCCTCAGTCCCTTCGGCCACCGCGGCCGGCGACGATTGTGTAAAATCTAAGTTCGTATACCAGATTTACCGGAACGCATGTTGAAGCAGTGTTCCTTTTATTTCCGGATGGCACTCAGTACAATCCCACGCTCACAGCCAATGAACAAAATACGAGCCTACTGATAATCAGACCAAGTTTGTAGAGCTTGAATTGTGTCTCTAATGACCACGATGTCGATGCGATGTTAAATGCTAATATTCCTTTACACAGGCGTGTAACTGGATTGAAAACTATTTATATAAACCGAACACAACATGTCATTATCTGAGTGAAATCTTCGATAGCAAAAAGAACGTACTCTAAGGTGCTTCACCGAACATAATAGCGGATGATTAAAAAGTCAGTATAAATTTGAAAACTTAATAAATCACGCAATAATGTAGATAGAGAGGTAAAAATTGACACGCATGCTTAGAATGACTTGGGGTTTTATTGGAACCAAAGAAAAAGTTTTAAAAAATTCCGACAGATGGCGCTTCATCTGATCAGAAAAGCGATAATTAGTATAAATTAAGACAAAGCAGATATGATGTTCTTTACAGGAAATGCTCAATATGTTCACCATCATTCCTCAACAATAGATGTAGTCGACGAATAATTTTGTGAACAGCACTGTAAAGCATGTCCGGAGTTATGGTAAGGCATTGGCGTCGGATGTTGTCTTTCAGCATCCCTCGAGATGTCTTTCGATTACGATATACGTGCTACGTTAGGTAACCCCAAAGCCAAGGTTCGTGGACCTGGGAGGCCAAGCATGAGGAAAGTGGCGGCGGAGCACACGATCATCACCAAGCAATGCCCGCAAGAGATCTTTCACGAGTCTAGCAATACTTTTTTTTGTGCTAATAAAAACCCATGTCATTCCAAACATGTGTGTCAATTTTTACCTCTCTACATTATTCCGTGATTTATTAAGTTTTCAAATTTATACTGACCTTTTGACCACCCGGTATGTGTCCTCCCAAAGGCCACTGTGTTTGCAGTGAGTAGTCGGTAAAAATACTGATCATCACCACTTTTGCGAGTTTTGCGAGTACATTGAACAGAGCGGTTCCACATCAATCTAGTGGCGGTATTTATCGTTCTGTATTAACAGGGACAGTAATCAGTACTCGAGCAGTGACTTACAAGTAAATCTATTGAACTGGTGTACTTCGATTTCGATCGGCTTTGAATAAAATGTATAGTAGAGCAAAATATGAGACCTTTTTATTTGGGACCATACGCCCATAACGGGATGAAACATGTAACAGAAAAAAAGAAAAAATGAATTAAAAATCATTTTAAGTATGCCCTTATAACGGTAAAGATATCGAATACGCTATTTGAAGCTTTAGTTTTTAATTTACATTACAACGGTTACAGATCCAATACAACACCAGAGATGACATATCAATGGCATAGGACAGTCTATAAGGGACATCAACACAAATAGACGTCTGAATGGAACTCGATGCCTTCCGTAAATTTGGCAGAAGGTCGTAAAACGGGGTGGACTACAACTGTCAATGAAGCCATTTTAGAGAAATTGTGGAGTACGCATTGCCAAGGAGCACATAAATATTTTCCTCTTCTTCTAAGGTCTACATTCCTGCTTAATAAATGAATTTCTCACATAAAGTCAATTGGGCAGCATGCGACCATTATGTAATTGACTTCTAAATTTGCTTCTCGAAATGAAAAGATCACTTGTTCAACAAAATGTATCTGACATGTCTCGAGAATAGGCCATCTTTAGATTGTCATGCATAATCTCTTCATACGTGTTCCCAAACTACCGCCAGCGAAATATTTAAAATTTGAAACTTATTCCTTTTCAGTAATTAATTCCTTCTCACGTAATGCGTCAGTCTTACTTTATGTGCACGAGAGCTTGACACGTTCACTGGTGATGGCAGAAGTGGATAACGTCGGTACAATTCATTTGTCTCCTAGTATTGTGATGGTTTATTCAATAAAAAAGTCGGAAACAGTAATAAAGCATTTTAATTAGTCCTGTTAGGTAATTGTTATAAAAAGGCCAAAATCATCCAATAACAGTCCGAAAATCCCTTTTCGCTATCTTACGATTTTCTCCAAGGATTTTTTAAGTAAACAAACTTTTCCTGCTTAAGAACGTTTGGGGGCATCCGAGCACCCTTTGAAATTAAGTGATGATATGCGTGTATCTTTAATCAGCAGTATTAGCCCTGGATTACCAAACTTCATAATATGAGGGAAGATCTGATCTCTCACTGCTACAAACCATACTTAATTTTCTGTTCAAAGTTTCAATTGTAATATTACTTATAAGTTTTGTCACTGTCAAAATTTTTTTATTGTAGTTTATTTTTAGACTCGCGCAGTTAATTGTTGTTGAGCCTTGTTGACCCTGCCGACAACAAAGAAATCAAATTGGTCCCTAGTCTACAAGAGGCTGGGTACCACTGCTTTAAAGGAATGAAAAAAAGCGTCGTACAAGATCGTATAACTGAAAATAGTATACGAAAGGAAAAGAATGAAGTAACTAACCGAATTATAACCAGTACAGTGCAAACAGTTTCGCAACATTAATCTGTCTATTGTTAATTTTTAAAAATTTTCTCAACTTTTTTAATTTTTTGCATAATGATTTCACATTATTAAATCCTTTCGCTTCGTATTTCTCACGATTTTGATCGCAGAGTTTTCTGTAGGAATATCGGCTGCAATATAAATGGAACTGGAAAGAGATATCAAAATCCTGACGCATATTCCCAGTGGTCGTTAAGCGTCTACTCAATAACGCAAAAACATTCGACTGTTGCAGCACCAAACAGCAAAAGTACTGAAAACTTTTGACGGGAGTAGTCGAAGCTATCCAGGGATTTTAGGAAACAGATGAAAAACGTCAGAACCGATGCGCAAAATCTGCTAATTTTCTTTTTAATTTTTGAAATCAGATTATCCTTCGTGATCAGCGAAATGTGTAATTGGTTGCGCTTCGATTCCAAATGAATTCGGCGCTAGCGAGCATCATGTGGAATGACATACAAACTCCAGTACTGCAATACAAAATTAATGTCAGGCACCAACAGCAGAAACCGTTTTGGTGAGACTGCAAGCAGTATAATATGAATTAAATTTGAATTGAGGGCGCCACTCTGATTGGACTAATATTTCCTTAATTACTGACACCCAACATCGTTCATAATACAGATTAAAACCGGTTATGGTATCTTTTAGACTTAACTAACATCTTTAATGTCGACTGTTGCAAAATATGCTAGGCTTTCCTCAAAATGAATAAGTCCAACACTAATATTGGCTTCATTTGTTTTAATTAGCGATCTTTTATTCTCAAAATGAAAATAAGCTGTCCTTTCATACAATCCTTGGAAACCTATAGAGTTGTAGCGATGTTGCTACACACTTCTGTGAGTAAGTTACCTCATACGCATATTATTACTTACAACAAATCACTTACGAATCACTTAATTTGACTGAAATTTGTTGAATTAAAGAGAGCTATGACAGTTTGTAAACCCAATGTAATGGACTATGCATATTATTCTCGATTAACAAATGGAGGCACTAATCATACAGCCACCTAAAAAGAAACTTTGCCGCGGTGGAGTAGCCGAGCGGTCTAAAGCGTCACGCTGCGGAGCGCGCGGTTGCTCGCCGTGGAGGTTCGAGTCCTCGCTGGGGCATGGGTGTGTGTGTTGTCCTTAGGTTAGTTTACCTAGGTTTAAGTAGTTTGTAAGCTACGGACTGATGACCACACAGTTTGGTCCGATAGAAATACAAACATTTGAACATTTTTTGAGAAAGAAACTTTATTCAGTGTAAAATTTACAGTTCCACATTATAAGTCCAAAACGTATCGTAATGTTTACGCCTTTAACAATCTGTAACATTTTAGGGCAATTATGGCGTAATGTTGGCTTCCTTCATGCAGATGGAACTCACGATTCCTTCCACCAGAATACATTAAAAAACAGTTTAAAAACATGTAAAAAAAAAAGGTTGAATTTTGAATTTATACACCTTATCTACCTCCTAGACGTCCAGATAAATACTGGATGGAAACTCCGAATACTACTCACTTATCTCTTACTATTCCATCCCGAATTTTAGATGCATTCATAAAAACGGAGAGGCAACTTACGTCAGACTTCAATCGTAACTTCTCAGAGAACAATGTTCCAAAACGTGTATCACGCCACTTCGTCACCGATGGAATGTTCACCATAATCCAGTTACCGTCCTCCATTTTTTCCGTTTATTATAATTTATTTTCGACGTTAGAGCAGAGCTGCCCTAGCGTAATGGCCAGGTAATACTTAAAATTACTGTAAAATCTACTACAATATTTCAGCAGATGAGAGGCAATTGTACTCAATGTTACAAATGTACTTCTCTATGAAGAGCGTACTAAAACTTGATGGTGGATATACTACTTAAACTAACTTATGCTAAGTTCAGCATACACACCCATGACCGAAGGAAGGAACATCCGACGGCGAGCTACTGCGAGCTTCGTAACAAGGCGCCTTAGAGCGCTCGGCCAGTCCATCGCGGCTCAGCGTAAAACCCGAGGGCGGTAAAGGTCACTTCACGGGCACCAGCAAGTTAAAACTCATGCTAATACTGGTTTATCTGTGATTTCTAACACACTGTTTCATTTTTTCGTGTGTTAGGAAGCGGTTGTTCAACCAGTTGTACAACCATGAACTGTGGATGTTTACAATGACATACTGGAAGACAACTTCTGCAGTAGTGCTGTCAATGTCAGGCAGACACAAGAACCTAAACATGTCATATGTTAAGATAATAAACAAAAAACACTGAAGAAGGTACTACAAGATTCATTTTTAAAGATAAAAATAAGTCTACTTCGCAAAATTTTACAATTTATTACTACATGTAACCGGTTTCGATCTAAGATTAGATCATCTTCAGACCTCTGAAAATACAATAAAAGACGATATGCTATAGAGGGAAACAGGTACACCATTAATAGCTACGATAAATGTACTTAAAAATTACTTAAAACAGTATACCTCGCTGTAGATGTTTAAGCGGTGATCGTGCGGCGACTGCTAACCAGCGAACTTATTCTTTTCATTCTCCATTCCGAGGATTGGAGCGGGCTGTTTTAGATCCGGCCCACAAAGAGACGCGGTTCTATTCAGGCAATTATCAGACAAGCTGATAGTGGGGCAAAGGGGGATCCCAACTGGGGAAAGGTGGGAGGCTTACCAGTTCCGGCATACGCCTTACAACTAAGGAAAACCTCCCGAAAACCTTGGTCGGAACCGGGGATTGGGACCAATTTAATTTATCTCTGGGACGTTGCCCCAGACTACAAATGGATTATCGGGAGAGCGCGAGTGCATTCACGACAATCATGGATAGGACGTCCGGGTTACTCTCGTAAACTCGAAGAGATCAGCTCGACCAACAGTGGACAAGCATCCAAGGGAGCCGCACCCGTGAGCACGGTATCCTCTACGTCCAAGGCTAACCAGGGACAGAATGCTGTGCATCACCCCTTGAACATCTACTGCGATATACACTGTTTTAATTAATTTTTAAATCCTGTTTGTAAATTTATTGTAGCTATTAATAGTGTAACTGGTTGCCTCTATAGCATATAGTCTTTCATTGTATTTTCAGAGGTCTGAAGATGATCTAGTCTTAGATAGAAACCGGTTACACATAATAATAAATTGTAAAATTTTGTGAACTGGACTTATTTTATGTTTAAATAATTATAAGTTCGCTGTTGTTTTCCAAATAAGGAAACAATGTTTTCCAAACTGATTAAAATATATTGTGTTTGCTGAAGACAGAAACTTATTTCCACTCTGTAAATCGACAGCAAATTGATATTGCAACATGTTTCGTAGAGAGTATTTTTTTTAACACACGTGGATCTGAATGTTACACTTCTCTTTCTTGGTATGTATTGTGGCTTGCCCGAGCAAACGGAATAGTACAAGCTGTTCTGTAAGCCAATTCAGGCTTCCTCGGCGAATATCGATGATAAAGTCTTCTCGGATTCTCAGCTAAGTCAATACGTCGTTGTGTAGCAATGTTTCAAGTTTCTTACTTCAAAATTTTCAAACATGTTGCCCATTTCAGGGCGTTAAAATAAATTCAGTAGCAAAGTTAAAAAAAAATTGCTGAACCTGGATTCGAACACGGATTTCCCACCTCAAGTCAGCAGTCGTCTCAACCAGCTAGACCATCCAGGCACGCTTCCCTTCCTGCCTAAATTCACAACCTACCACGATACTATGGTGGTACACACTGCCCTTCCCTTCGTTATGCTCGTAGCATAGGCATCGAGCGTATTAATGCGTTGAAATGAAAGAAGGCTTGACTTCTAAGGGAACTGAACGTAGCACTTATACTGAAACCACGTTTATTACGAACTTAACATACACGCAGCAGTGACTGCCTCTCGGGCAGAATGCTCTGCTATTTATACACAGACAGAATGTACCAGAAATTAGAAGAACAGTTAACATAAGAAACAAGTAGAATTTACAAGTGAACATAAGAAAGATGTAGAACATTCTGGAATTGTTAATTACAAAGACATAAACTTTCACCGGTATGCGGGAGTGAACCGGCGCCCTTCAGCTCTGCAGTTGGTGACGCTATCCCCTGCTCCACGCCGGCAGTCGGTGTCAGGGTTGCCAGGTGTGGCGATTTTTCGCATTCTTGGCTATCTTTTCCTTACAATAGTAGTCATTCTAGCAGTCTGGCGACTGGCGATTAAATTTCGCTATTAAAGGAATCGGTTGGCGTCTTAATGGCTATATTATTTTACTTCGAATACAACGAATATAAAGAAGTCACTTTTAAACATTGTGTCAATGATACCGGCTAAACTTCGGTAGAATGCTGGGGAAATGTAATCAACCTACACAAGTTAGCACAAATGTTTTCAAGTATCATGGATGTATGGGAGTGTGTCACAGAGATGTAAACAAACTCAGTTTACACTCTTGAAGATGACGTAAGGTACCTCATGTAGCCTACTAACGATGGTTCAAGAACAGGCTTTAAACGATATCTCTAAGTAAAGCACCGTATGTATGGCTGAGAACATAAGGATAAAATTATATAATTACAGCATGCAAGGAGGCATTTAAACAGTCATTCTTCCGCGTTCCATACGTCAACACAACAGAAATTCGTAACAACTGCTACTGTGAAGCGAGCCCTTTGCTACGCACTTCACAGTGGTTAACATTGGTTTACAGATGGATAAGACGCGGTGATTTCCCAGTCGTTCTCATGGCCGATTTTTCGTGTGTCATGACGCATTATTACGAACTAAAGTCCATCTCACCTTAAAGTATGAAATGCTTAGTGCATTATTATAAATTACCTCACCTCAAAATGTTGTAATGATTTTATGTGTATTAAAGAAGTGTTTGAAAGATTCAAGAACTCTATTTAACATATGTAAATATTTGTTTTTCAGAAGATGAGAGTGATTAGTAATCGAAACTATGCATGAGAACATCCCTTGTGTAAGTTTGATAAAATGATTCTTGAACAGTTTTGTGTTGTAATTTTTATAAGTTATGAAATTAATAAATGTGATAGATGTAACTGCATTTCTGGAGTCTCTCTACTACATTTGCCGGGCGCGGTGGCCGAGGGGACTGAGGCGCTCCAGTCACGGTCTGCACGGCCACTACGGTCTGGGGTTCGAATCCCCCCTCGGGCATGGATATTTGTGCCGTCCTTAGTATTAGTTAGTTCATAAGTAGTATGTAAATTTAGGGACTGATGACCCTGTAGTTAAGTCCCATAAGCTATACAAACATTTGATTTTTTTTTTCTACTACATTTACAAAGTGACAATATTTTGACTGCTCTCATTGTCAGTTGGTGGTGTGTCTGGGTTCAGTTCTTGGATGGACTCAGATAAATGTTTCTGTGAAGTATGAGTTTCCTTGTCTCTGAATGTGAGAGTGCCACAGTTAGTATTACTGTTCACTCAGTAACCAGCTTTCACCAGGAATTTCAGGGTTCTTATTGTCGAGTTGTTGTCGTTGTAGTCTTCAGTCCAGAGACTGGCTTGATGCAGCTCTGCACAATACCCTATCCTGAGCAAGCCTCTTCATCTCTACATAAGAACGGCAACATCTGTCTGAATCTGCTTACTGTATCGAGTAACTTACTGTGTCGAGTAACATACCATAATTACCATAGCATAATAATGTTAACAGATTAAAAGTTGCGATATTTGGCTATTTTGACTGATGAAATGACGGTTATATTTTGGCATTTTATTGATGAAAAATGGCGATATTTTGGCTACTTTTTGTTTAAAATTTGGCGACAGAGCAATAGAAAAACCTGGTAACTCTGGTCGGTGTACGTGGTCTCTCGCGGCAATATTAACGCGCCGCATTGAAACTGTTTATTTCTTGTTTGCGGCATATACACAACTAGTAATCTTCATATATGGTGTCCTACATATATGGTGGACATCAAACAACATGCATCTGAGTATTTCTGTGCCGATGCACAACTATGATCGATCCCTTGCGAGAATCCAGGACCGGCTGCAAGCAAGAGGAACTAATGAGGGGAGGAGCAATACGATCGCAGTATGAGGATTTCGCTGCAAACGAAATGTGCCTGAATAGCTTAATTGATTAAGAAGACAGTTATCCAGAAGCCCGGATTCGAATTCCAGTCCGTTGAAATTACTGAAACGCCCGGAAACGGTCGAAATGTCTGAAAATTTCGAATTCGTAAAATTGAGGCCTTCACAGTCCAATAGAAGAGCTACCACATCTACATCTACACATTTAAGTGCCTGGCAGAGGGTTCATCGAACCAGCGTTATACTATTTATCTCCCATTCCATTTTATAATAGCGCGTGGGAAGAAAGAACACCTGAATTTCTTCGTTCGAGCTCTGATTTCTCGTATTTTCTTCTGATGATAATTACTACCTATGTAAGTGGGAGTCAGCAATATATTTTCACATTCGTAGGAGAATGTTGGCCATTTAGATTTCGTAAGTAGCCCACGCGCAGCGATAAGCGCCGTTGTTGTAATGATTCCCATCACAGATCCAGTATGTCTCCTCTGTATCGTGACAATACGAAACGAGCTGTTCTTCTTTGGACTCTTTCGATGTCCTCCGTCAAACCCACCTGATAAGGATCCCACACTGGGTAGCAATACTCCAAAAAAGGACAGACAAGCGTAGTGTATGCAGTTTCTTCAGTAGTTCTGTTGCATCATTTAAGGGTTCTGCCAATAAAACGCAGTCTTTGGTTTGCCTTTCCCACGACATTATCTACGTGTTCTTTCCAGTTTAAGTCTGAAGTAATAGTAATTCTCAGGTATTTTGTGGAGTTTACGGCCTGCACTTTTGATTGATTTATCTTATAAACAAAGTTTAAGGGATTTATTTTCGTACTCATGTGGACCACTTCACACTTCTCATTATTTAGACTAAATTGGTAATTTTTACACCATAGTAATATCTTATGCAGTTGGTTTTGATCTTCAGAGGATTTTACTAGACGGTAAATGACGGCGTCATCTGTAAACAACCTAAGAGAGTTACTTAGATTTTCCCCTAAATCGTTTACGTAAATAAGGAACAGCAGAGCACCAATAACACTACCCTGTGGAACGCCAGATATCACCTCTGTTTTAGTCGATGCCTTTCCATTGATTACTACGAACTGTGTCCTCTCTGACAGGAAATCCCCTATCCAGTCGCAAATTTGGGGCGATATATCATAATCACTCAATTTGATTAAAAGCCGTTTGTAAGGTATGGTGTCAAAAGCCTTTTGGAAATCAAGATATACGGAATCGATTTGCGAACCCTTGTCGATAGCACACATCAATAAAAGTTTCTACTCTGACATCTTCGCCTGAAAGTGACAAGTAAGAAAACTGTTGAAATGTTGCTGCACAACTGCGTGGGAGTGGCCATACGGTCTTAGGCGCCTTGCTGTAGAGTACGCGTCTACTCCCCGTCAGAGGTTCGAGTCCACACCCTCGGGACGGGGTATGTGTTTTATCAGTAGCATACAAAAATTTAAGTAGTTTGTAAGCCTATGAACTGATGACCACTGCAGTTTGGACCCATAGCTTAACCAACTTTTGAACACTGTTGCACCACAATGACGCGCTGTCTCGGCTGAGAACCCAAGAAAACTATCATAATTATATATATTCCTAAGACAAGGTACTTCCTTCTTATTACGTGAAATAAGCCGCAGTATTAAAATTATTTAGTCACCGGTCACTGAAGAGTACCATCAGGTTTCTTGCATAGATGTAGATTTACACTACGTTGCTGCAACTGCAGTTTTGCACACATCTGCCACCAGCATACTAACTGCGCAACAGTGTGCTTGTGACTGCGCTCCGCTGTTAACAAGTGCACTTTTCAGAGCAGCTGGCGTGGTGGTCGACTTCAAAGGAGGTGACATTTCAGTCTATACACGGCTCCATTCGTTGTTTTCGTTGCTCGAAATATATCTGCATATCGATTCCAGTGAGGCTGTGAAGGAGCTTTGCCGATTTAGCTTCTGGAGAGCGACAGAAAACGTGTGCTGTGTGTCGCTCACGTGCCGTCTTTGAATTGAATTTGATAGACTAGCTTAAAGACTTCGCAAGTCCAAGAAGTGCGTTCACTAATAGTTCACGAATATTAGTTCTTTAGGTACCAATAAATTAAAAATCAGTATTTCACAACATAGCATTAAAATCGTTCTTAGCGGATTCTGTAGATCTGCAAATGTCATCATCAAATGTTATACATATTAACAAAAGTTGGCGAGTTTGCTAGTCACGTGCAATATTACTGTGTGACTAGCAAAACCATCCACTTCCGTTATTATGTGTAACACTGTATGACTCCAGTGTAGATCTGCAGAAACTACTAAAAAATATTTGAATGCTATATTGGGAAAAAAATGTTGGAACAACCTGCTATGGTCATCAGTCTCTAGACTTAAATACTTGGCGAAAGTGCGCGCTTCCAGACTACACGATTGAAGTTCAAAATGGTCAAATGTTTGTATAGTCTATGGGACTTAACTACGGGGTCATCAGTCTCTAAACTTACAAACTACTTATGAACTACTTACGAACTAGGACGGCACAAATATCCATGCCCGAGGGGGGATTCGAACCCCCGACCGTAGTGGCCGTGCAGACCGTGACTGGAGCGCCTCAGTCCCCTTGGCCACCGCGGCCGGCACTTAAATACTACTTAAACTAACTTACACCAAGGACAACACGCACGCACGCACATACACACACACACACACACACACACACACACACACACACACACACACACACACACACACACACACATGCCCGAGGGAGGACTCGAACTTCCGACGGCGAGCAACCGTGAGCTCAGAAGCAAAATGTTCAAATGTTTGTAAATCTATCGGACTCAGCTGCTTCGTTATTAGTCCGTAGCTTTCAAACTACTTAGGTCAACTAACCTAAGGACAACGCAGACGCCCTTTCCAGAGGGGAGACTCGAACCTCCGACTGCGAACGGTCGCGCGCACCGCAGCACGGGGCCCCATTGCGCACGGCTATTCCGGCGCAGCGCTCAGCAGCAAGGTGCCTTAGAACGCTCAGGAAAAAAAAAACACGGTAGTGAGACTATATTTGAGAGGGTAGAATGTTGTAGCGGTGGGTAGTTGGTGGGTGAAGCTAAGCAAGCGTAGTCAGTTCAGGTTCGACGTGTTTTAATTACGATATATATTTGTTATTACAATCAGAGGCTGAAGGCCCATCAAGACAGTTCAGGTAAGTGATGCATCGCAGAATTCAAAGTTAAGAGAAGCAATTGTTTTGAATAATTTACAAAGCTCCAACTTCAGTAAAAGCATCTCTTTAAAATACAATAAAAGACAATGAGCTCAGCAATTCAAGCGAAAGTGGAAAAGTTTAAAAGAAAAGCAAGCCTTGTAAATATAATATTATTTATAAAGTATCCCTGCCATTGAAATGAAAACAGCTCAGCTTAATTATCAAAATCACATTAAAGTGGGGCTCCAAAATTTAAGTGAACACAGCCCTTCAAAAACACAATTACCAAAACACACTAAAGACGTGCTCGAATATTTAAGTAAAGTCTAAGTTTTATTATAGAGACTGGTAGCAAGAAACTGTGCTCGATGATATCAATAGGCAGAAGCCCAATAAAACAACGCACAATAAATTTACAAGTGAGCCATGCGATTTAAATGAAAACAGCTTATTTATGTAAATGACACTGAGGTGGGGAGCTGGCTATTAATTTAATATACCCACACAGGAAGGCGAGGAATAAGGTCAACAAGAACTATAGCTCTGACACGACGGGTCTTACACAAACGGATAGAATGCCAAATTACAACCGCAGGGTGGCGATGCCCGACGGAGAGAAATTTTCTGCAACAAGAAGATAAAAAAACCCTCAAAGCTATACAACTACCGACCGTGCAGATGCGAGGCAGCACAGGAGTACAAACCAGATAAATTCCAATGTTACGTTAACCAAGTTAATGTACATAGAGTACTTGCTACTCAGAGCAAAGAGAAAATAATAATTTAACTGAACCCAGCTAAAAGTGCGGTATAAAACTTGAATAAACAATAAACGACGTAGACACAAGCAACGACAGCCCCTGGGGAACGACCACCGATGCTGTAAAGTTCACACACACAAATCTGCGGAGCAGGACTGTTATCAGTCACTTATTTATTTCTTACTCCACAACAAGTGCAGGCACCCTCGCGATGGTGTAGGAGGAGGGTGTCAATCAACGCCCGGAAACATTTCATGCATCCCAGATAAAAAGCGGCTGGAACGACGCGAGGCGCAGCCGGGGCTGAGTGCGGAGTACTCTGCCAGTTGCTGACAGCTCCGGCGCTCGGCGAGGGACGGACGCGGCGTCGCACGGCCGCTAGGAACGCGAACACGTAGCCGGGAGACGTGGTAAATATCCTGCGCCGAGCTGCTGTTGTAACTTGACAGAAAGGCCTCTCCGGACCAACTCTTCAGCTCATGGCATGCATGGCTCCCCACGGACAGACAGAGTGCCAACCGGAACTTAGATCCACGCGCCGGGCCCAGCCACAATCGGCCCCTTAATCAAAATAACTCGACCCTGGCGATGCCATACATCGTGCCAAAACCACTGCCTGATACAATGTCCGCTCTCCAACTGCCTCGGCGCAACACGCGGCAAGGAAAACATCAGTCAGAAAAGAATGGACGCGCGATAGATCAAACAGTGCCACGATCGGTGGACGCACTGGGACATCGATGGTACTTTCGCCAGTAATTAAATCAATGACAGTGTCAATCGAAGAAACAGGAGCCGGGACAGCGCAATATTTACACCAACAAGAAAGGTGAGAAAATATTTAATCACCGCTTCCTACAGCAGAAGTCTATCAAACCCCTTGCACTTGCGACCAAGTATATGCGTACTTAGGAACTGCAAAAGCTGTATTAGCAGCCAGTTAAAAGAAAATAAAAGTAATTGTCGCCAAGGCAAGACGGATAAATCAGCGTTAGGAGCACATACTATATGTCCTGCGAACCACTCAAAACGATTCTAAGAGCAAATAATTACTAATAATGATTTTACAGCCAAGATAGCATTTTTCATTTATTATGTTACCGGTTTCGTCGTGCTCGACGTCATCTTCAGACCTGTCGTATTTGACATAACTTGACAACATTTTTTACACACTAAAAGAGTACATCCAGGTTGAGGCGTCACCAAACCTAAAATTTATATTCACGAAGTTCGGTGACGCCTCAACCTGGATGTACTCTTTTAGTGTGTAAAAAATGTTGTGAAGTTATGTAAAATACGACAAGTCTGAAGATGGCGTCGAGCACGCCGAAACCGGTAACATAATAAATGAAAAATGCGATCTTGGCTGCAAAATCATTATTAAACAATTATAGATCGCCCCATTGAACAATGAGTTCCTTATATAAATAATTACTACTTTACTATGTAGGCCAACACAGAAGTCTTGGAAATTCAATAGAAAGGCAGGTGAGTTTAGAAAAATTGTGGACCTTGTGATAAATAAAATAAATAGTACTATGTCTTCGCCACAAGCTCCAAGCGAATGTCGGCACGACTTCCAGATCATAGGCAGCATGACCTGACGAAACCACCGTTGCGTAGATATGCATAAACAGTACGGCTTGCTCAGCTGTACAGTGCTTAGCACTTGCAAAGGCTCCGTAGATGTCTTCAGTAATGGAAGACGAAATATCAGAACATTATGCCCTGGACTACGGCCATAATCCATGAATCTCTTATCAGCAATTATGTGGGTTATGCGTTTGTGCTTCCAATGAATTGAAAGTGTATGTGTAATAAAATTTTACTTAAGTGGCTCGACGGTCGCGAAAGATAAAGTTGGCAACGGATGCTGAATGCCGAGTAGTCAGTTGGGAGGAGATGCAGACAGCCAATCGGATTCTACCTGGTAATAAATATATTGTCTCGAGAATAAATACAATTCATTACTTTTAGCTCATTACTTGCTTTATGAGTAAACTGAATAATGTATGCCTTTGTTGCAAGAAGTAAGAGTTTTTAAGTTATATAGAACAACGCGGAAATCTCTAGTAAACACTTTTATTGGAGTTTTGGTTAATTTGATGTGAATGAAAACTCAAATCAATCCACGTCGTGGCTGTAAGAAAACGCGCACTATGTTATCTTGTCGACACGTTACATGTGCTGCGGAATAATATATTTTTAAACTACACAAAATAATGAGACTGTCCGAAAGGGAAAAGTTTTTGTAATCCTAACCTCGCAGGATTACGCCTTTTGCGTAGGCTAACGCAACTAAAATAATTATTTCCTCGTAACTGCAATGACAGTGACAAACGAAAACACAAACTTTTTTGACAGCAAAATCATAATCAACATGACGCTACAAAATCTTTCGCAACATGTTAAGATTCATAGAAATCCGGATCGTATAGAATGGCATGAATACTGTTTTCTGTAGACCGTGAAGTAAATAAATATAATAGTGTTCCTGCTCTATGGTTACAGGTTCTTGTATGTATCCCTGTCCGTTTAGTGAAGTAATTTTCGGATTAAAGATTTCACAACAAAACATTTGAGATAGTAAGAAGATATTGGCATAAAATGGTGCAAGTTAACGTAAAAAAACATTAACCGTCAAATGGGTTCGTACATTTCACTTTGAAATAAAACGAAGTCATTGGATACCGCGTACTACCTCCCGATTGGCAAATGTGAACGTCACATGATTCCCACCATTGCCATCGTCATCTCCAGGAACCGCCGAACCAGTACGTAAGATTTAATCTAACATGAAGTAAAATTCTAGAAAAAGGCAAAACAGATACGCCAAAAACTGACGGATACAACAACTCGGAATCATTCCGGCAATTCTCAGGCCCTAAAAAAGTCTCGGACTGAGAACCCGGAGTCTGTCCAGGGGAAACAGACCTCAAGAGTACAAACGAAGATGGACACTGTGGACCAAGATGACAAAAGTAAACACTCAACAGAAAGAGAACCAGCATCAAGGAACCGCAACCCTATAGGCAATTGGGCAGACGAAATGGAAGACAGTCCTCCAGGACTCCAGGACCTCCTACAGGACCATATAAGAGGGACCTCACCAGGAGTCCGGAAGGCAGACGGCATCCGGCAACGGGAGTCCATGGCCGTTGCTCATGAAGCAGAGGACGACTCGGACTTTTTCTAAATGCTCCACTACTTTATTCACCCGGAAGGAGCATAGCACCTAACACACCTCTGGCAACATGACACCTCTGCAGGCGTACCGCATTGCCACGATAAATCTCAACAAGATCAGCAGCACATTTAACTTGAGAAATCTTCAAGATTTTCTATACGCGGCTGAGATAGACATCGCATTGTTGCAAGAAGTTGCAGAACTTAGCTTAGGACATATAACAGGCTACAATGCGCTAATTAATCCCGGTAATGGCAGTGAACACGGGACTGCCATCATGACCAGGGAAGGAATTATGGTCAGTAACGTGGAGAAACTAGCAAATATCAGAGGTATTGCCGCTACATTCAATAACACGAGGATTATTAATGTTTATGCACCTTCCGGAACAGAAAAAAAGCGGCAGCGGACAGAGTTCTTTAAAGGCCTCTCTTCGCATCGCAGACTGAACACGTAATTTTTGGAGGCGATTAACTGCGTCCTTAGCCGAAAAGAGCAGACTCCCAATTTCAATACGTCCATGGAACTTCACAATATAATCAGGGAACACAATCTGGTAGACACATGGGACTTGCAACATGGAGATGAGGCCGGTTTCACCTATGTATCCAATCATTTAGCCAGTCGCCTCGATAGGATCTATACAACATCGAACCTGCAACAACGCATTCTGCAAGCAGAGAGGTGGCCGACGGTGTTTTCAGACCACTCCGCGTACATCTGCACCATAAATTTAGAAAAACAAGGAACATAAGAGCAAGAGGATTGTGGAAACTGAACACATCACACCTGTCAGATGCAGGGTGTCATGCCATATTTCGCAATACATGGGCGGAATGAGAAAGAAAGTTTCCGAGATACGATTCGGCACTTAAATGGTGGATAAGATGTGCAAACCCTTCATTAATAAAAGCTATGAAACAGTACTCCCGCGAGAAATTTCGCAATACATGGGCGGAATGAGAAAGAAAGTTTCCGAGATACGATTCGGCACTTAAATGGTGGATAAAATGTGCAAAACCTTCATTAATAAAAGCTTTGAAACAGTACTCCCGCGAGAAATACTCATGGCAGAAAAGAACCGTGGAATTTTACTTCCAGTGCTTGAGAGATGCAGCAGTTACGGACAACTTCGCACAGATCAAAAGAATCAAGACCACGATTTTAACAATTAAACCGAAACAACTGGCAGGTTGCCAAGTTAGAACTCGCCTACAAAATGCCACACAAGAAGAGACGACGTCAATGTATCACGTGATACAAGAACAAAAGAAACGAAATAGGAAAATATTGACCGCGCTAAAAACTACCGAGGGAAGGTGTGTGACCACCCAATCTGAAATACGAGAGGAAATTTACAACTATTTTTCTCTACTGCTAGCAGACAAACCAGTGGATGCAAC
Source organism: Locusta migratoria (assembly GCA_026315105.1). Lineage (NCBI taxonomy): Eukaryota > Metazoa > Arthropoda > Insecta > Orthoptera > Acrididae > Locusta > Locusta migratoria. Next base: position 630,471,643 of record CM048745.1, on the reverse strand, counting down.
GGCACAACTCTCTTCTGGCTCGTTCGTCGACGAGATTAACTACTGCAGAAGCTGAAGAGCTGGCGACAGAGATCACCGAGGAAGAAGTAACAGGTGCCATACGATACAGCCCAAAAAACAAATCGCCCGGCCCCGACGGACTGCCAGTTGAGTTCTATGACACCTTCAGACAACAACTGGTTAGTAAGTTGACTCTCGTATGCAATGACATCATGAATCACAAGAATGACACCTTCAAGGAAAATGTTCAAATGTTCAAATGTTTGTATAGCTTATGGGACTTAACTACGGGGTCATCAGTCCGTAAACTTACAATTTACTTATGAACTACCTAACGCTAAGGACGACACAAATATCCATGCCCGAGGGGGGATTCGAACCCCCGACCGTAGTGGCTGTGCAGACCGTGACTGGAGCGCCTCAGTCCCCGCGGCCTCCGCGGTCGGCCACCTTCAAGGAATTCTGTGAAGGAATCGTGGTGTTAGTCCCTAAAACACCAGGAAGGAAGACTGTAGACAATCTCAGGCCAATAACCTTACTAAGTAGTGACTATAAAATCTTCGCGCGCATCCTCATGCGACGGTTTAATTCGGTGATTGACAAGGTTACAGGTGCCTATCAGACGAGTGTCGGCAAGGACAGGACCATAACCCAGACGTTAAATGCATACCGCGACATCAAAGCGACAGCTGAAGCATACGACATCAAAAGCGCCATAGTGTCGCTTGATTTCGAAAAGGTATTTGATAGAGTGAGCCACTCCTATCTCTTGCCGACCACGGAGACAATGCACTTCCCGAAGAAAATAATTGACACAGTGCATACACTTCTGACGAATGGCACATCAAGAATCAGTGTGAATGGGCAATTAAGTAGAACGATCACCATCATGAGCTCAGTTCGGCAGGGCTGCCCTCTGTCGATGATTTTCTTCGCAATAGCCCTCGAACCTCTCTTGATCTCCCTGACTCAAACCTTGCCAGGATTGCAAATACACGGTCACAAAATAATATGCCAGGCATATGCGGATGATGTGAGCATCCTGGTCACGGACGCCGAGCAGATAGCAAGAGCTTTCCAGATTATATCAACCTACGAAGCCGCGTCTGGAGCGAAATTAAACCGAAATAAATCTGGGATTATGAACGTTGTTCGATGAGTAGACCTTACAACTGACGCACCAATCAAAAGCATAGCAACACTTAAATGCCTTGGCATAGAATTCACATGTAACATCCGCCACTAATTAAAGGGAACTATTGGCAAAAATACGGGCTGCAATACAGCAACATAGTTTGAGAAACTTAAACATCATTCAGAAAATGGAGCTAGCAAACATCTATATCACAGCGAAAGTAAACTACGTCGCTCAGGTCCTCCCACTGCCCAAGGTTATAGCTCAAAAAATATTAGCAGCCCTCGGTCACTTTGTCACTAGAGGCCAACTATTCAAAGTAAAATATGACACGCTGACGTTACCAACAGAAAAAGGAGGCCTTCATCTCACAGACATCTACCTCAAAGTGAAAGCCCTTTTCGTCAGAAATATGTACAAACAATGGCAACGGTCACCGGATACTCTCACGGCTCACCTCCTGAATGAAACAACACCGACCACTATGGAACCACCTGTCGATGTCCATCGCATACCGAACGCGCTCTGGCATCTCAGATATTTCTTTTTAGAACTCAGTTATATTATGATGAATACTCCTGAGAAAGATCGATACAGGGTAAAAACAATCTATAACAATATGATGGAATGCAAACAGGGTAACGTCGTAGAAAACAAATATAAAGGATATAACCGGCGTAACATCTGGCAGAATATACATGACCCACACTTACCATCCAAATGTGCGGTTCACGTCGTATATGGCGGTAAATAGAAAAATACTGACCAATGTAAAGATACAGGCGATTCATCTGGCAGACACACCAAGTTACAGCTACTGCAATCAAGTTGATACGGAGGAACACCGATTTACATGTGAGCCCGTCAAAGACATATGGCAAAACTGCACGGACAAACTCGCGTGTATATTACGCACGTCACCCAGAACAATAACACCAACACGACTACTCAACCCAGAAGAAGTTCCCTATCCTAACGCCAAGAGAAAGGCAGTCAACTGGATAAAGGGACAGACAGTACACTATGTTTTCTCAGAAAGCGAATAAAGTGGAAACGACTATTGGTTAACACTACAGACCGAACATCAGAAGTTACAACGATTTGAATATTACCGAGAAAAATATGCATGTTTTTTACTTAGAACATCAATTTAAACGAAAAAAACAACCTTTGCAGAATGTTTTGTTTGCTTCTTTTATTGTTTCAAAAACTAAATTATAACAACGTTTTACACAAATTTCTGGGGTCGGTAAGAACTGAGGAAACGGTGACAAGCACTTCGAAGTTAAATGAGAAGACGACTCAGCATCACGCCAACAACAACGAAGATATATAAACGATAAATCACGGTAACTCTGCGATAGTAAATCTTTTTGAGAAGACGAACTTTGAAGCAGCTAGTACACCGAGCCATGCAGCTGAACACCCAAGGAAAAAAACAGAGGAGGTACATTTACTTTCGTTTTCTAGAATGGGGTTTCTTTTGATTTATTTTCCTTTCAAACAACAATTATGGAAGCTAGCCGCTGATGACATAATTGGCAAGGAAACAAAAGTGGTCACATCACATTGAAGCGGGCAGCTACCGCAGAAGAAGCAGTTTAATTTTATCTCTCAGCAACTATTCAGTTTAAAGGCAATGAAGCCGGGCTGAGAAGACAACAATTGGCGAGAGCAATGACGGGTTGAAGGGGAGGAAGGAGACACCCCCCCCCCAAAAAAAAAAAACAAAAAAAACGCGGCACTATTTGGATCATGTTATGAAACCTGTGCAGAAAAATAAATTTTAACTTGATACTATATTCATGGTGTGGCCAAACCGAGATGACACGCTTCGGCAGGACCTTAGTCGATGATGGTGCTTAACCGGCCTACACTGTTAAAGACATACCAGCAAAACCCATCTTTCTTTGTCAACCTTGTAACATTTACCTGTTTCGACAGCTCAAGAATTTTATCGCAGGACTTCGAAATCATGCCACATTACACAAGAACAGAGAAGTTCATGATAATACAGAAGTTATTAAAATTCATGCCTTGGTCCATAATCACATGTCTCCGCCCATTTTGAAAGATGTGCTTTGATACTGTTGGTACGCATCGAAATTAATATCTGATAGATCTGTCTTAAGCAATATAAATCAGGTATGTTTTCCACGAACAATATCTCAAACAACATGTGAATCTGGCACTATGTCGTTCGTGTGTTGTGCATGGCGTGACAAATATTTGTAAGGTTTTCACGCAAGTCGCCGAAATGGCGTCCAGTTGAAAGACTTGCACCAAACCAATGCGGCACACGAAATTATTATTATTATTATTAGGATTATTTTCACACTATTAATTGTGTGAACGCTGTCGAATAGACGGTCAGTTATTGTAAGTACAATATACTTTAAAAATTTATTTTATTTTATTGATTTCTTATTTTGATTTAGCTCTGTGTATCACAAAACAGCTGTGAATAGATAATACACGTAATTGAATTTTCATACTACTTCCCGATACTCAGCTTCAAAACAAGACAAGCAAACGTATCACAAATTCGTTAATATTATCAGATACACCAAAAGAATCCAACAAAAATTGTCATCATGGGGGTTCGAACCTGTATGCACTGTTTGAGTGTTCAAGCCCTAGACAGCTCGTCCGGCGACGACGCTCGAAAAGTCGCTCGTGTTTACGAGTTACTAAGCTATAGCGTGAAAACAAAAACTTCGATTACTCGAACGCCATTAACTTTTCACCACATATATATTAGTAAACAAGGCTAGTATTCAGAAGATCGTTCAATGTATATAATTGAAAACGCTATCTTTCATCATCAATTTTGACGTTGCTTATTGAAAAACTATTGAGTGTCTAGCAAAAAGCCGAAACACGTGCCTCTTTATACTCAATATAGCACGCCCACGTAACATTTGAGGTTAAAGCGGTGAGCGACATGTCAGACCCTCTCACTGGACGTCATGCAGCCGGTCCGCTCTACTGCAGACGAAGTCGAAGTGTACGCGCGGATACTGCGTGATGCACAACACGCCGACGGCCACTACGGTCGGGGGTTCGAATCCCCCCTCGGGCATGGATATTTGTGCCGTCCTTAGGATAAGGTAGCTGATAAGTAGTTTGTAAGTTTAGGGACTGATGACCCCGTAGTTAAGTGCCATAAACTACACAAACATTTGAAACATTTGACAACGCGCCGAATTTATGAAATTTGCAACAGTGACGTGGGGTGCACATCATTAGCATTTCAGCGCAAGAACACATCATCGGTTCAGTAGCGGGTTTGGAACACTTGCGGGGAGTGACACTTGCGGGGAGTGACACTTGCGGGGAACCCGGTGCCCTTGGGGCGGCGAATGTCTTTTCCTGGGTACAGGCACACCAAGAAGTCTAGCACTGCTGTTGTCAATTTTACACACTGTCAACATAACACGAATCTCAGTGAAATTGCACAACCCTTTGTAAGCTGAAGAGCAATATAGTAACTTATCTAACTACATATTAATTCGTTGAGTGTTCCTCCTGAAAACAAAAAGGTATTTTAATAGTGATAATGTTTGGAGAGTTATTAAGACATTCTCTGCTACTACAAGACGATGACTTTCCACAGTAATGCCTCCTAAAAGCATATTATTCAGAACACTAAACATATCAAGACACCTGCGCAAGCAATAAATATATTAGGCATCATGCACAGATACGTTGATGTAATTGACCGCTATGTAGTTAACGCAACTATCACGCAACTTCCATCTCTTTAAAAGTAGCTACTATGCTTTTTAATATGAGACGCAACCTTAAACCTTCAATTAAAAAATGTTAATAATAAGTCAATGAGTATTTTACATACTTGAAACTTTATTCGTAGACCCCCAAAACGATTTGGCTGTATTCGAATTACAAATACATCTAAGAAATGTATGAAATACGGATTGTGTAAGGAAATGTCACACACCGAAAAATGCTAAAGATAAATTCTATTTTTCTATCACCGTCACATAGAACCATTTTTACTCCGAACTTGGCATAAACCAATAGGGAGAAACAAGTTGCAAGACTTTCAGCAAGAATGAAGCGAAATTGGCAACCAATAGTTGGTTATAAATTACACTCCGTGTTAACTTTATAAATATAAATTACGGAATACGCGTAACTCCTGTTCAGTACAGTCAAAAAGGTCTAAGGTAATAGGCAGTGGTTTACAATCAGATATATGTATCACTCTCCTCCTCAAGAAGTCTGTGTGAAGATTTATATTCAGAACATTCAAGAAAAAGGCTACTGTGGTGTTGAAACTACAAGAAGCAGCTCATTTACTCAGGAAGGGAAAACTGCTCCACCTCGCTCGGTGGGCCTTTCCCTGAATATGGCATAGGTAGCGCCTGGAGGGCGTGCAGTAGGGGTGGTGTATCCCTACTTCTGGAACACCCTGTTCACTACCTGCAGCGTCCGGGTCTCCCCGCAAGTGTCTACACATTCCCTTTCCCCGCAAGTGTCACTCCCAGCAAGTTTCACAAACTCGCAGTAGCACCAGCTGCTAGTGTTATATGAAGGGAGACAGTCGGTCGTGTGGACGTACTGGAATTGTTCTTTCCTATATATATATATATATATATATATATATATATATATATATATATATATATATATATATATATATATATGCATTGTTGTTAGTCAGTAAACATTTTATGAGAGAGAGAGAGAGAGCGTTTCGGGCACTTTTCGAAGTACAACCGAGGTAGAATATTTGCATTTAGGGACTGCGTATTATTCATCGAAGAAATTGGTGACGGTGTCAGACAATAAGTTAGTAACTATGATGTGGATCTGTATTCGTTTTACGTTAAGGGGAATACGGACAGACTGTATAGACTAAATCAACATCATAGCACCATTTCACCTCATGGCATACTTATTGTGTCCATGGCAGTGATAAGTCACTTTGCCACATCACAAACAAGATCACAATGTACGAGGGTGAGTCAAGAAATTGCAAACTGAGGTAGGCACGCCAGTACTGGACCGCTGTGTAGGGGTATTTCTCTACCACTACGACACATCCGTCTTGTGGGTTGCAGCAGTTTAAAGAACCAAATAAATTTACAGTACATGAGCGTCACTTATAGGATGCAAACGCTACCACAAAAATTCCAAGCTTCAGGCTTTTAAAGCCTTCTCGAACGATGGGACGAGTGTTTACAGGTGGAGTCAGCTGAAAAGTAAAGCAATTTCGAAGCTTGTAAACGCAGTACTGGCGAGACTACCTCTGTTTTCGACTTATTTACTGGCTCACTCTCGTACTGAAACACTTCGACCGTTTTAGGGCACTGAAATAAATTCAACGGCAAAGTTGATAATTTGAGCTGGACCGGTATTCGAACGCGGATTTCCCGCATCGGCCTCCTTAAGCAGTTAGGCCATCCAGGCACGCTTCCAGTCCTGTCGCTCACTTCGATGGTAGAGTCCCCTTCCAATTACTTCCTCTTGATCGCAGCCTATACTGGATCCCCCACCCCATGGGATCGAGCGTCACACGAAGCAAAGCCATCAAAGTTTGCTATAAGCATTGGATTTGGGCAGGCAGGAAAGCGTTCCTGCATAGCGTAATTGGGTAAGGCGGCCACTGGCCCGAAGCGGGAAATCAGGATTCGAATACCGGTCCAGCACAAATTTTCAACTTTGCCGTTGAATTTTGGCCCACTTTCGGTTACGGTGTAACAGTAAAAGTTGGCCTTTGCGATCGTCTTTTGACAATTTAAAGGACAATATCGGCTTAACCATTCATTTGACACGAAAACTGAATAACCGAATTTGTAGAGGAGAAAATTCTCTACAACTTTGCTCTTTTTTTTATTTTTTTTAAATCTAATATCATTTCAGAGATATTTGCAAAAATAACGGCGATTTTGGGATGCTGTCTGTCTGTCTGTCCGTAACGTGTTCCCTGTTTTTAAGACGAAGTGTTCAACCGATCAGCACCAAATTTCACAGACATAATTGTAGGTCGCCAGAGACCAGAACCTCCCTTTTTGAAATTTTTCGGACAAAAAATACGGTAGTAATACCAAAAAAAGCCGTTTGTAATATAATTGTAATTGCAAACGAACCGTTCATCTGACACGAAAATTGAATAGCCTAATTAGTAGAGGGGAAAATTCTCTGCAACTTAGGTCTATTATATATTTTTTTTATATCTTCGATCGTTGCAGAGATATTTGCAAAAATAACTGCGATTTAATGATGTCTGGCTGTAACGTTCCCACTTTTTAGGTCGAACCGTTCAACCGATCGGCACCAAATATTACATCGTAATTGTTGGCTACAAGTGACCAGAACCTCGCTTTTTTAAATATTTCGGACAAGAAATATGTTAGTAATACCGAAAAAAGCCGTTTGTAATGTAATTTTAATTGAAAAAAAAAAAAGAAAAGTATATCTGTCGCGAAAATTGAATAAACGAATTTGTAGAGGAGAAAATTCTCTACAACTTTGTTCCCTTACGTTTTATTCATATCTCGTATCGTTTGAGAGCTATTTGCAAAAATAACGGAGTTTTGACACCCTCCATTGAATTACCGAAAACCAGCCGTTCACAGATGTCACGTGACATTCCTCGCCCAGAACTCTCTGTGGTGTACGCCATCTTGCGTTGCGTATTTGATGATTTTCTTACTGTAATTTACACGTTGTCATTTCAAAGCAATGGCGCACTGAAGAATTAACAAAAACACGTTGTCCTTCGTACGATAAATGATAATGTAGGGTCTACAAATGCCATATTAGCATCAGTTAATAACGACCATGAGTAGTATGAGATTAAACATCACAATCCCTAACTGTCAGCTGTAGCGTAGTGGGCAGTGCATTGGACTGTGACGCTGAAGGTCAGTGGTTCGAAACCCACCACTACCCATAAATTTTTCCCTAAATGGGTTTCAGACACATTTATTTAATTTTTTATTATTTAGATTATTATTTTGGTCCAAAATATTTGCAAAAAATCTTATAAAACTACAAATCTAAAGTGGGCCGTAAAACACATCAGTGCGATTTTTTTCAATGCCCTGAAACGGTCGACATGTTTAAATATTTCGAATTCGTTAAATTACGGCCGTTAATGTCAACCAATGGTGTATGTTCTTTCGGATCATATCAATAATTGAATATCACTCAAGGAGAAGACGTGTTCTATCCAGTTTAAGTCTGAAGTAATAGTAATTCCTAGGTATTTTGTGGAGTTTACAGCCTTCAATTTTGATTGCTTTATCTTGTAAACATAGTTTAACGGATTTCTTTTCGTACTCATGTGGACGACTTCGCACTTCCCATTATTTAGAAGCAATTGCCAATTTTTACGGCATAGAGATATCTTATTCAGATCGTTCTGCAGTTGGTTTTGATCTTCAGATGATTTTACTAGATGGTAAATGACGGAGTTATCTGAAAACAACCTAACAGAGCTACTTAGATTTTCCCCTAAATCGTTTATGTAAATTAGGAACAGCAGAGTACCAATTACATTACCCTGTGGAACGCCCCATGTCACTTCTGTTTCAGTCGATGCCTTACCATCGATTACTACGAACTGTGTCCTCTCCGACAGGATATCCCCTATCCAGTCGCAAATTTGGGGCGATATACCATAAGCACGCAATTTGATTAAAAGCCGTTTGTGAGGTACGGTGTCAAAAGCCTTCCGGAAATCAAGAAATATTGAATCGAATTTCGAACCCTTGTCGATAGCACCCATCACTTCGTGGGAGTAAAGAGCTAGTTGTGTTTCGCATGAACGATACTTTCTAAATCCGTGCTGACCTTGAGTCAATAGATCATTCTGTTCGAGATAATTCATAATATTTGAATACAGGTTATGATCCAAAACCCTGATGTCCTTTGTGGTCAACACTTCAACGATGGTGACGAAGTGAAAGAACATGTTACCACATGGTTAAATACACAGGTGGTAACCTTCTATGTAGAAGGCATACAAAAAATTTTGTCCCGCGCTATGACAAGTGCCTACAAAATTTCGGAAGCAATGTGGAAAAGTAGTCTAACAGAGATTTTTTTGCAATAAATATTTTCTCTGTATCGTTACATGTTTGTTTTATATAACCAGACGATATATATATATATATATATATATATATATATATATATATATATATATATATATATATATAAGTTTCTTACAAAAATATGCGTATTTTCCATGTAGAATACGAATATGGAATTAAAAAACGGTTTACGATTTGAAAAATTATCTTGTCTTTGGTTTGGCAATTGGGCCTGACCGACCGCCGTGTCATCCTGTCTGTTGATGCGCTCCGGGAGGCATGCGGTCAGCACAGTGCTCTCCCGATCACAGTCGGGTTTTTAAATTTGGAATCTCCACTACTCGCTCAAGCAGATCTCAATTGGCTTCACGGGACTGTGTGAACCCCGTCCGAGTCCTCACACCAAGAGAATCGAACCTGGGTCCTCCACATGATAGTCAGCCGAGCTCATCACACAGCTACGGAGACACACACGGTGGAAGTAAGCGACTTAATATTTCACTGTCATCCAGTTATAAGCTACGTGGAATGTTTCAAGCCTCTAGCTCCGTGGAAAGTTAGTTTAAAATGTACCTACTAGACAACAGACAAATATGCAACCTTACAGAAGCTTGTTGAAAATAAAAGCTAAAGATATGTCGACTGTAACTTGAAATCATGAAACTTCCTGGCAGATTAAAATTGTGTGACGGAACCGGGACTCGAACCTGGGACCTTTGCCTTTCGCGTTTCATATCAGCGTACACTGCGCTGCAGAGTGAAAGTTTCATTCTGGTAACATCCCTTAGGCTGTGGGTTAGCCATGTCTCCACCATATCCGTTCTTCCAGTGCTAGTCTTGCATGGTTCGCAGGAGAGCTCTGTGAAGTTTGGAAAGTAGGAGCCGAGGTACTGGCGGAAGTAAAGTTGTGAGGCGGCATCGTGAGTCTTGTCGGGATAGCTCAGTCGGTAGAGCGGTTGCCCGCGAAAGGCAAAGGTCCCAGGTTCGAGTCCCGGTTCCGGCACACAATTTTATTCTGCCAGGAAGTTTCATATCAGCGCACATTCCGCTGCAGAGTGACAGTTTCATTCTGGCAACTTGAAATCATATTTAGACCATATTAAAAATCTTTACTTACAAAGAAACTCAGTTGATCTAAACTGAGGAACAGACAGTTGTAATTAAAATTACGAATCAAAGAGGACCAATATGAATTTTATTCGTGTAGGTGTATTTCCGTCCATTGCAACTAAACGAAAGGCGTCTTTTTGTGGCGGAAAGAAACGTCTTTCATTTAGTTGCTTTAGAGGGAAATACACCTCCACAAATTTTCCAAGCAACTATGGACGACAGAAAATGAAAAACCAATGATAAATTTATTACTTGTTGAAGGAGAGACGAACTTTGAAGGAAATTGTAGTGCTGGAATTCGTCGGGATGCGCCTTAAAAGCATAAAGGTAATTCTTTGACGGTGGAAGATGCTTTATTTATGTAGCAAATCAGTCCCTACTTAACTGAAACAAATCAAGTTTACATTTTCTTTAGGATACAACATCTTATTTCACTCATACACTTGGACATATACAAGTTTTCCTGTCAGCCCAGTACGTAGTAGCTGACGGAAAGTCATCGACTAAAACAGCAGTGACATTTTTCTCAAGGGAAGTGTTAAAGGCCTTCTACTGTTCCTTACCTTTCTAAATGACTTAGGAGACAATACGGGTAGCTCTCTTAGACTGTTCGCGGATGACGCTGTCATTAAGTGATTAGTAAAGTCATCAGAAAATCCAAAGCAACTGTGAAATTATTTAGATACCTGTATGATGCGAAAAAAATGTTTGTTAAGCTTATGGGACTTAACTACGGGGTCATCAGTCCCTAAACTTACAAACTACTTATGAACTACTTACGAACTAGGACGGCACAAATATCCATGCCCGAGGGGGGATTCGAACCCCCGACCGTAGTGGCCGTGCTGACCGTGACTGGAGTGCCTCAGTCACCTCGGCCACCGCGGTCGGCTGTATGATGCGAAAATTGGCTATTGTTGTTAAATAATAAGTGTCAAGTCAATCTATAACGTTCCTATCTAGTTTCTCCATGTATGAACCACCATAATACAGCCAGTTAAGAATTTTAGGATGACAGTCTCCTAACAGATAAAGCAGAATCGGTTGATATATTAGTAGGAGCGTTATTATGAAGCAGTAGCTGTTTAATACTAACACACAGGTCGTTGGATGGTGGTTTTCCACACTAATTCAAAAGCAAATGATAACTGGTGCCGCGGTGGAGTAGCCGAGCGGTCTAAGGCACCTCGCTGCGGAGCGCATGGTTGCTCGCCGTGGTGGTTCGCGTCCTCCCTGAGGCATGGGTGTGTGTGTTTGTCCGTAGGTTAGTTTACCTAGGTTTAAGTAGTTTGTAAGCTACGGACTGATGACCAAGCAGTTTGGTCCGATAGATTTACAGACATCTGAACATTTCATAACTGGTACAAAGTAATATATTAATAAACACAGAAACTGTCACGGCCTTTGTATCACAAGTAAGGGTGATTCTTCATACAATATCACTTCAATTTGGAGTACGGTGCTGTTTGGTAGCACTTGTACGTCACACGTATCTTGTTATTACCCAAATATTACCGGCGAGGTTTCTACGAAACCGGATTCTTCTCGATCATACATTACATAGAATCGCTGGACACAACCAATATATGCTGACGGGTTTACCCGCGACATTGAATACGCAGAAATCAGCCGAATCTTCCAGCACTTTATTTTACCGCCATAACAAGCTCCGACACGCCACAGAGAGGTGCTATCAGATGGTGCGGTCTCGTCTCTATCGATATACTCGCAATCGACACTGCCTATTGGAATTACAGGGGTATCGACCCCTTACAAGCCACACTAAAATAAATCCGTTAAACTACATTTACTAGTCGAATCTAAAGGCCGTAAATTCCAATCAATGACTATGAATTACTGTGGACGATTTTAATTACAAAGGACACACAGAAAATATTGTAGGGCAGACGAACCAAAGGCTGCGTTTCATTGGAAGAACACTTAAAGAGGCAACAATTCTATTGAAAAAACTGCCTACACTACATTCGTCCGTCCTATTCTGGAGTATTGCTCAGCAGCGTGAGATACCCACCAGGTGGGATTGACAGAGGTCATAGAAATAGTTTACAGCCGACTAGCTCGTTTTGTATTATCGCAATACAGGGGAGCGAATGTCACGGAAATGATGCACGATTTGAGGTGGATATCATTAAAGGAAAGCTTTCATCGTTGCGGCGAGACTGGAGAAATTCCTGTTACTCGCTGCGGCGAAATCTATCTTAGAAATTTCTTTCACCGACTTTGTCATCGGATGCGAACATATTTTTTCAGTTCCCACCTATGTAGGGAGCAATCATAATCAAAATAAGAGAAACGAGATCTAGAACGGAAAGATGTGTTCCTTTTTCCCACACATTGTTAGAGAATGGAACGGCAGAGGAATATTATGAAAGCTGTTTGATGAACCCTTTTTATGTAATAGAGTAACGAGCGATTTGGCGCAGCGGTAATACACTACACTCGCATTTGTCAGGACGAAGGTTCAAATCCACCTCCGGCTATCATGTTGTATGTTTTCAATTATTTCTCTAAATCACTCCAGCCAAGTGCAGGGATGGTTCCTTCCAAAGAGCACGGGCGATTTTCTCCCACATCCTTCCCCGAAACTCCGAGCGGTAGCTCCGTCCCCAAAGAACATGCTGTCGACGGAACTTTAAACCATAAGCTTCCTTCCTATGTAATAGAACCCAGTACGTTGCCCCTGCCCACGAGTCTTCCGCACAAACAAGGGTAACGTTTACACAGGAGTATCATACGAGCTTAATGTCCGTCGTCTAGCCGGCCGCGGTGGCCGAGGGGACTGCGGCGCGTTAGTCACGGTCAGCACGGCCACTACGGTCGGGGATTTGAATCCCCCCCTCGGGCATGGATATTAATGTTAGCTAGATCATAAGTAGTTTGTAAGTTTAGGGACTGATGACTCAGTAGTTAAGTCCCATAAGCTATATAAACATTGAATATTTGATTTTCGGTAGTCTAATCAGACAACAGATTTTCGTTTGGAGGACATAGTAATAGGCATCCAATGGAAGAGAAGAAACTGAGACAAGTAAGTCACCAGGTACAGATAGAAGCCCAATTTGGTTTTACAAAGAGCATGGCATTGGCCCTCTTAGCTTGCATTTATCGCGAATCTTCGCTTCTGTGCAGAGACTCAAGCGACTGAAAATAATATATATATATATATATATATATATATATATATATATATATATATATATATATATATATATATAAACCGCATGTGATTACTGTTTAGGGCTAAGACAAAGTTAAAAAAAAGAAAGGTCCCGCATAACTACATACAGATAACATTAACATAAACTGGTTGCAGAATTCTCGAACGTATTCTCAGTTCAAATGTAATAAATTTCAGAAAGCTTCTGCTTTCTCGTATGGCATCTCGCGAGCCGTGGATGAAGGGCAACAGACTGCATGTCCCTAAAGCGTTTGACACAGTAAGGACTGCAAACGAAGAGATAAGTACGAGGTAGTGTTCAAATGAAAAAGTATGAAAGGACTTAACAACAAAACCGCTTGAAATTTGAATTCACCGCTTTGGGATAACGTAGTGCGACATCGAGGGACACGAAGCATGCGTCACCACCTCCCCCTAAAAGAATTCAAGGCTGTTCCCTCAGCAGGCAAGGTGATGCTCACCGTCTTTTTCGATGTCCGACTTCGGATACTCATCGAATTCCTCGAGCCATTAACTATTAACAGTGACGTGTACCGTGAGATACTCCATAGCCTACGCAAGTCCATCAAGATGTTCAAATGTTTGTTAAGCTTATGGGACTTAACTACGGGGTCATCAGTCCCTAAACTTACAAACTACTTATGAACTACTTACAAACTAGGACGGCACAAATATCCATGCCCGAGGGGGGATTCAAACCCCTGACCGCAGTGGCCGTGCTGACCGTGACTGGAGCGCCTCAGTCACCTCGGCCACCGCGGCCGGCAGTCAATCAAGAGCAAACAGCCTGTGCTGCTCACGGATGGAGAGTTTTTTCTCGGTGATAACGCGCGTCCATACGTCTCCATGGTCACACAAAGTGTACTGGCCAAGTTCAAGTTGAAGCGGACTTGTTGCCCTGTGACTTACATCTGTCACGAACGCTAAAAAAATCATAAGGGAAGTTCTTGGACGATGACGAAAAGGAGTGGCTCAAACGGAAACGCTTCAACTATAACGACGAACTGGAGGACATTGTAGAGGACTGGCCCTTATCACAGCTACAAGAATTCTGGGAACAGGCAATCCTTAGGTTCGTCGTTATAGATCATGGTGTGACATTACAGATAAAGAAGGAAGCTGTTTCCATGTGAAAAGTAAGTTTTGGCGAGCTTTTTAGTTCCCCAGCCGGCCGGCTAACAGTTTGGGCCTAGTGAATGGAATACAGGTCGTTAGGAAAATCCTAATCTGCTCGGAAACAGGAAACGGCGGTCTTGGTGAACGAGGGCGGCTATCCCAGATTCCAACTGAAATACAATATAGCCACACACATTACTCTAAAAATCCATACAAAATCAGCGAATGGTCATATGGTAAATATAATCATATGAATTGATTCAGGAGACTTGGGAGAATCAAACGGCATGATTACAATTTAAATATCCGCTATAGATAAAAAGTCGATAAATTTCAGTACTATAATAATAATATTATAATACGTATATTTACAATTATTGATACGTAGTGTTCATCAGTAACAGTTTAAGAGCCGGCCGCGGTGGCCGAGGGGACTGAGGCGCTTCAGTCACGGTCTGCACGGCTACTACGGTCGGGGGTTCGAATCCCCCCTAGGGCATGGATATTTGTGCCGTCCTAGTTCGTAAGTAGTTCATAAGTTTTTTGTAAGTTTAGGGACTGATGACCCCGTAGTTAAGTCCCATAGACTCTAAAAACATTTGAACATTTTTTTTGAACAGTTTAAGAAGCAAATGGGCAGCATCGCGCCACGCTACCTATCTTAAAAGACGCACCACATTCCGTCTCTAATGACCGCGCTGTCGACGGGACGTTAAACTCCAAGCTTCCTTCCTCCTCCGCACCACATTATTTCTGCATTATTTCAATATACTTTGTTTTACTCTCTTATTCTGCTTTTCGTTGAGGTAGTAATATTCTTGTGTCAGAACATAGATTCCACCACAGAAACACAAAACAAGAACCCAGCAAAGCGCACTACATTTATATAAGTATTTTATTATATTTAATATATTAAATGTCATTCATCTTATGTTGTAGACTGCCTTTTAAATAGTAGATATGCAGCATATAATTTATACATAAACAACTATATGAATTTGTGGACAAGAAATGAATATATTTGCATCAAAAGCCATGATAAATATTAATCGTGTGACTATATTTCAACGGCGGCGGTATATTTGAACAGTGAGAAGCCACGCTTAATAGCTACCTGAGCAAATAGCTCCAGTCTCAACCGATTTTAGTGTTCATAAATGCTATATCGATAGCTGAGATAGGTTGGCAACAGCACCTTCGCGGGCCGCCACAGAGAGCGCCCCGCGAAGCCACGGCCGATGGGGGCGCCGCCAGCGCCTTCCTAGGCAGTGAAAGAAGACACCACGACAGAAGACCTTCGGACGGCGACCAGCTGACGTCGAAATACCTTTCAATATCTAATTAGAATAGCTGCTGTACTTGTTGGTATTTAAGTGATGTATCGTACTAATTCCAGAATACACTTCTGACTAATGGTTCTATGTCTATAGCAATTCTTCAGAGTTCCCGATTGCGGCCTACAACCTGGACCCACCTTCTGTGTGATCGCTAAGGACACAACAGAAACATGGCGACGAGGATGGGATTGTAGATACTATTGTAATTGGCTGTATTTGTAAGTAGCGCACTGCTTTGCCTTGCCGACGTTGCTCAAGTGGTCAAATTTTTCGCAAGCATTGCGACACCACTCACACACGTGCCAATAGGGTTTGTTGTCTTGGTCTTCGTTCAATGCTCTGGCGTATTGGTTAATTTTGTCTGGTAAAGTAGTTCAGAAATTTGTTATATTGCTCGGGAAGGCGTGTTTCTTTTTTGTTGTTGTTGTTTGTGAGATATTGTAAGCATGACTGCTCCCCCACCCACAGTTTCTGCCGGGCTTCCTCAACTGTCACAGCCAGGCAACGCGCCACCTACAATTGTTGATTTATTCTGTTATTCAGGCACAGGCGCAGCAAACAGCAGCTCTGCAAGGACTACTGTCTCAAGTACTGCAGGCTCAAGCACAGCAACTGTCGCAACAGCAGCCAGCAGCCACCACACCGAAGGTAGTGCCGTCTTTCCGTCCCTTCAACGAAGACAAGGAGGACTGAGAAAAATATGTTCAGCAATTGGAGCAGCATTTCATCGCCCATCACGTACCAGGTACTGACAAAATTCATTTTTTTGTCGTGGTGTGGCCCCCAAGTCTTCGCGATTGCTGAAAAGCTGTTCCCGGATAATAAACCCGATCAAGTGCAGTTTTCCGCCTTAGTAGACGCCCTTTCAAAGTACTATTCAGACCACGTGCATGTAGCGGCCGCCCGTTATCAGTTTTTTAGACTTCGAAAAAAAGGAAAATCAGACGTATCGCCAGTGGGTGACAGAACTGCAGGGAATGACAAAAAAATGTCAATTTAAGTGCGTGTGTGGTGCTTCCTATGCGGATTCTATGATCAGGACGCGGTAACACAAAATGTGACAGATCACAAAGTTAGGGACAAAATTTTACAATACAGTAATCCCTCATTACAACAAGTATTGACTATTATTGATCATCAGGACGCATGTGAATTAGCTACCCAGTGCTTTGACTCTCCTCAAGTGTGTAGTGTAGCGGCACAAAATGAGCGACACACGGCTGGCCGCAGCGTCCGCCGAGGCAATAAACATAGTTCGCGGAAACTGCCACAGGCTTCCCGCTCGGACGCCGTACGTCAGAAGGACAACAAGCGCCAGAGCCAAACGGACACCGCTCGTACTGTTAGAAAATCTTGTCCACGTTGTTTGTCCAAACATAAACGAAGTGACTGCCCCTCGCGAAATGCTCAGTGTTTTGCGTGTGGAAAGCAAGGACATGTACAATCGGTGTGTTTACAAAGACAGCGACAGGTACCTGGTGAGCCGTCTACAAATTTAATCACTTCTAGTACAGTGAACGAGCATTTCATAAATGTTGTCTCCGACAAATCTCGTGTTGCAGTGTCCAAGAAAAGTGAACAGACCCCGTTGCTTCGTAAGAACAATAAATTGTTTGTGAACCTTTCGATTCAAAACTTGCCTGTGGAATTACAGTTAGATACGGGAGCGTCACTTTCGTTACTAAATTATCGAACTTACAAATTGCTGGGCCAACCTCCGTTGCAACCTACTCCTGTACAATTGTCAGCATACAATGGGGACACTATACAGGTACTCGGTAAATGTAGCTTGCCCGCAAAGTACCGAAATTATACGCAGTGACTTTCCATGTACTGTGTTCGGAAGATTCAACAAACATTTTTGGACTCGATTTATTCGACTTGTTCAACATGAGTATACAGGAAAATGTGCTGACTGTTCAATCGTGTGTGCCCACCGACAGCTTAGATAAATTGTGCAAGGACTTCGCTGTACTTTTCACAGATGGCCTTGGTAGAACAACAAAGTTTATTGCCTAAGTGACACTCAAGGAATCGGCCCAACCCAAGTTTTGTCGTGCGCGCCGTGTGCCTCTCGCCCTGCAGGACCAAGTGGCGTTTGAACTTTCAGAATGGCAACGCAACTGCGTTATAGAACCTATTTCAGCCAGTCAGTGGGCCTCCCCCATAGTGATTGTCCGTAAGCCGTCGGGTCGGCTCCGTATCTGCGCCGATTTTAAGAAGACTGTTAATCCTCAACTGGTTGTGGACACATTCCCGCTACCACGCCCAGAAGAACTCATGGACCAACTCGGGGCGGGAAAGTACTTTTCTAAAATTGATTTAAAAATGCTTATTTGCAAGTGCCTTTAGGTGAGAAACCGCAGAATGTGTTAGTTATCAGTACTCATATTGGTTTATTTAAGTTTTTGCGATTGCCTTTTGGTTGCGCATCTTCTCCTGCTATTTTCCAGCGGTTTTTAACAGTTGACCGCCAAGGTTCCCTGTTCGACGTATTTAGACGATATTTTAGTTGCTGGTCGTACCCCCAGACGAACATTTGCGAAATCTTCGTTCGTTATTTGAAGTGTTGTCGGAAGCGGGCCTCCGCTGTAATAAGGACAAATGTGTCTTTTTTCAAACAGAAATTGATTATCTGGGTCATCGCATTAACGGGCAGGGTGTACATCCCCTGCAGACGCATCTACTTGCTATAAATTGCCGACTCCCAAGAATCTTCGGGAATTGCAATCTGTGCTCGGTAAATTGTATTACTATTGCAAATTTATTCCAAATGCTGCTCAAATCGCTGCACCCTTACATCGTCTTCGGAAACGGAATGTTCCTTTTCAATGGACACCTGAATGTGACGCCGCTTTTCAAACCTTGAAACGGGAACTCTTGAGTGACAGGTGTTTAGTTCATTTTGATCCTTCGCTTCCTGTAGTCTTAGCTGCCGATGCCTCAGCCTATGGGATTGGCGTTGTCACACCGGATTGGACAACAGGATCGTCCAATTGCTTTTGCGTCAAAGTTGCTTACTGCTGCGCAGCGCAAGTACTCTCAGATAGAGAAGGAGGCGCTTGCTCTGGTATATGGTGTCACGAAGTTCCACCATTATTTATATGGTCGGAAATTTTTTCTTGTTACAGACCACAAACCATTGCAATCGTTGTTTCAACCTCACAACCCTCTCCCGGAAACGACTGCCCATAAATTGCAACGCTGGGCTCTGCTTTTGTCTTCTTACAATTATGAAATTTTGTATCGCCCGTCATCGAAACACGCTAACGCGGATGTCTTATCCCGCCTTCCAGTGGGCTCTGATCCGGATTTTGATTCGTCGCCGGCGTCTTGTTTTGCGCTCGACGCCCAGGTTTCCGATTGGCTTGCATCTTTTCCTCTTGATTCTCGGACGGTGGCACGGGCTACCGCCGCCGATCCGACATTGAACAAGTTAGTACATTTATCTTCGTTCGGGTTGGCCCCGATCTTCGAAGCATATTGCAGACACCGAAGTTCGCCGATTTTTTGCGCACCGCAATGAGCTCTCGTTGCAAGACGGTGTCATCTTGCTCCGCAGCGGAGCGGATCAGTTGCGAGTGGTTGTGCCGACGTCGTTACGCGCACAAGTCTTGCAACTTCTGCACGAGGGCCATTGGGGTGTAGTCCGAACGAAGCAGTTAGCCCGCCGCCATTGTACGTGGAAGGGCATCGACGGGGACATATAGCGTATGACGTCCCGTTGTCGCGTTTGTGCAGAGCACCAGTCCGCTCCACCGCGCCGTTTCTTTTCGTGGCCGAAGGCAACCGGGCCCTGGCAACGTCTTCATGTTGATTTTGCGGGACCTTTTTCGAATTCTCGTTGCTTAATATTAGTGGATTCTTACAGTAATTTACCGTTTGTGGTGCCTATGTCTTCGACCACGGCAACTGCCACCGTTAAGATTCTACGGTCCATATTTTGCCTTGAAGGTCTGCCACAAACGATCGTCACTGATAATAGCCCACAGTTTGCATCGTCGGAGTTTGCTTCCTTCTGTCGGAGCCAGGGTATCGAACACGTCACTAGCGCGCCGTTTCACCCTTCGTCGAACGGTGCCGCGGAACGTCTCGTGCCGACGTTTAAAGAACATATGACCCGCCTCAGGCATGACCATTCCCGCGATGACGCCTTGCTCATCTTCCTGACTACCTATCGGTCGCAACCTTACAATGGCTCCTCGCCGGCGGAACTTTTGCACGGCCGGACGCATCGCACTCTGCTTCATTTGTTACACCCGCGGCCACGCAGCTCGGGGTTCGTGCTGTCGGCTCCGTCGTCGCCTCTTCGTGCTGGGGCGCCTGTTTGGTTTCGTTCTTATGGCACGCGCCAGCGTTGGCTGCACGGCACAGTTGCTCGCCGCCTAGGCCGCGCAATGTTCGTAGTTAGTACTGCGCGCGGCTTGCAGAAGCGGCACCGCAATCAGCTCCGTCTGTGTTTCTGGCGCGGGCTCTGTTTCCAGCCGTGGAGTCTGCTGTCCAGCGGCCGCCGCCGCCGCCGCCGCCGCCGCAGCAGCAGCAGCAGCAGCAGCAGCACCAGAGCGCGGCCGCCACGCCTCCGTCCCAGGAGCCTATGGATGTGGACGTCCCACAGCTGCCGCCGTCGCCTCAGCCGTCGGCGCCTCCCGGTCCGGCGCCTGCTCCTTCGACGGTTGTCCGCCCGATGGAAGTAGACGCCCTCGTGGGGCGTCCCTCACACCTGCCACAGGCCGGACGTGGAGACGCGCGCCGCCGCCGGTTTCCTCGCGGGGTTTACGGTGGGCGCTCGCGGTGAGATCCGGGCGCGCGAGCCGGGCGTCCCCCGCTAGCAGTCAGACGCCTGGCTCCATCAGGGGTCTCCGCCCGGCTCCCTCTCCCCACGGCCGTCAGCGCCCAGTGTACCGAGACGCGCCGGCCATGGCTCCCGAAGGGGGGAGGGGTGCTATATCGATAGCAGAGATAGGTTGGCAACAGCACCTTCGCGGGCCGCCACAGAGAGCGCCCCGCGAAGCCACGGCCGATGGGGGCGCCGCCAGCGCCTTCCTAGGCAGTGAAAGAAGACACCACGACAGAAGACCTTCGGACGGCGACCAGCTGACGTCGAAATACCTTTCAATATCTAATTAGAATAGCTGCTGTACTTGTTGGTATTTAAGTGATGTATCGTACTATTTCCAGAATACACTTCTGACTAATGGTTCTATGTCTATAGCAATTCTTCAGAGTTCCCGATTGCGGCCTACAACCTGGACCCACCTTCTGTGTGATCGCTAAGGACACAACAATAAATATTTATTTGTTCATAAAACTTTTCTTGTTATTGGACCGCATCGTCAATATATCAAATATTTCACCGATGTTTCGGCCACTATTGCAAGCGGCCTTCTTCTGGGTGTCACGTTTACTGAGTTTTATCGACAATGACAACGGCCGCGGAAGCCTTCGTTAACGTATTTGTTTGTTAAATGTAAACATTTGTAGAAAGGTGGGCAAAGCATTTAATTCTGTGATATTCAAATGTGTAATATTTTGGAAGGGAAATTGTATTTTCAAGATAAGGCGTAAGGATGCGCTGAAAGATACAACTTTGGGAGCAGGTAGAGCATGATTTCGAAGGCTTGGGAGGGGACTCGTAACTTGGACGTGGTGGTGAAAGGTTGTGACGCTGGGCGGTGTGAAGCCGCGTTACGAACTCGTGATATGAGAAAGAGGCATGTGTGGACTTAGAAAATATACGGGACTTAGTCTCTGGTTGAAAAGAGGTAAACTTTGGTCGGTAGTAGGGTTGTGGAACTGCGATAAATCAGCAATATTATACTCGTGTAATGACACTGTTTCATAACAAATACTGTAATCGCCGATTAATTTGGAACTGTAATGTTCGATTTACTTCACTAATTTACGAGTGATAATTTGGGACTTGCGTGTGATGGTTATTGTGCCTCTCATGAATAGTAGATGCAGAAATATTCAGATATTTACCGATGTATAAAATAGGACCACCTCTGCATTTTCATGTCCAAAAAGAGTAATAAACTGCATTTATAAAAATTTACTTCGTAAGTCAATCTCGTCTGAACTTTATCTTAGAATCCATTTTGTTGGTTATTCAGAGCTTTATGTTTGTTTAAATATATTTTTCGCGACATCATCTGCAGACTGATAGACGAGCTAAACTACAGATTAATTATTGATCTTATTTCAACAGTTTGAGTACCTGTTGAAGGTATAGAAGCTGACATATATAACTCACCCCTATGAAAAGAGACAACGAGCCATAAACCTTTTACTACCCTGAGTTATGTATTGCCAAATTCTTATTAGTGAGTACTGATAGGAAGGTCACAAGGGTATCATCGATGTCCCAGGGAAATATGATTGGTCCTCTATTATTTTCTGTCCACACAAATTATGTGACGGACAGGTTGAGTAGCAATCCGCGGCTGTTTTGTTTGCTGATATTGTTGTGGTAATGGAAAGGTATCCTCATTGAGTGACTGTAGTAGGATGTAACATGAGACAAAATTGCTAATTGGTTGTCGAAAAATGTAAGGTGATGCATACATGTACGTTAAGAGTATGCTATATTTTTCGAATACAGTATTGGTAGAGATCTGTTTGACACTCGTAGCTTAAATATCTAAACTTATCCGCGGCGGAACGGACAAGCGCATTGAGGCACTATGCTACGATGCGGGAGGCGGTTCCCCGTCGGGAGTTCGAATCCCCCCACGGGTATGGATTTTTGTGCCGACTTTAGCATAAGCTGGTTCATACGTAGTTTGTACGTTTAGAGACTGATGATCCCGCGGTTAAGTCTCCTAAGTTTTACAAATATTTGAACATTTGATCTAAGCATAACGTTGCAGAGTGAAGTGGAATGAGTGTGTAAGGACAGTCGTGCTAGAGTTCGGTTTATTGGAAAAGTTTTGGAAAGATGTGGTCCAGCTGTAAATGAGTTTTTTGAACCTTGGGTGACCCATTGAATCATTGACACTCTCACCAGACCGGTTTACAAGAAGACGGGCTACTAGATTTGTTACTGGTAGGTTCGAGCAGCACGCAAGTACTACAGAAAAGCTTCGGCAACTTAAATGAGAATCTTTGAAGAGAAGGACGCTGAGTTCGAGAAACGCTGTTGAGAAAATTTGCAGGGTCTAATTTGAAGCTTACTGCCGAACGATTCTACTTCCGCCAATTTAAATTGCACTTAAAGATCAGAAACAAAAGGAAAATATAGGTCGTACAAGGACGTAGAGGCATTCATTTTTCCCTCGCTCTGTTTGGTAATGAAACAGAATGGGAAATGGCTAACAGTGGTGCGAGGTGCTCTCCATCACGCACCGTGTGGTGGGTTGCTGTGTATGTAATGGGAGTCGTTGGGAATGCGACATGAATCCATGACACCATTGATATTGTTTTCTACGATCTAATAGAGTAGCAATCTGCAATTGTTTCTTGATGATGATGGTGTTGTCTAAGAGATGTCGTCATTGATCGACTGTAGGAGGATACAGGAAAACTTACAAAATTTCTTACCAGTTTTGATGAACAGTAGCTGTGTCCAAGTGGATGAAAATGGAATTTAATGCAGGGAATTACAAATAAAAGTTCGAATACGCACTGCTATGTCGGCTGAATATCCAGTGCGTGTCACACAAAGTTATTAAATGGAACGGACGGTAAGGACGGTAGTAAGACGAATGGTTGACATAGGTTTATTTCGACTGTTTTGGAAAAGTGTAGATCGTTAGTAAAGGACTTCACCTCCTAGAACGCTATTACGATCCGGTCTTCAGTTCAGTTCCCGTGTTGAAGGTGTCCCTGATCTGATTATAGATAGAACTACAACTCAGAGGCGAGTTGCTAGATTTTTTTAAATTTTTTTTTATTTTACCTTTAAGCGCGATCAACACCCGATAGAGAGTTGCTTCGGGGACTCTAATAGTAATCACTCGAGAGAAGTTCATGTCGTGAAGGTAAAGTTACTGAAGCCGCACTTGAAGTAGACCGCATAAAAATGCTAATGCCGCCGATATATATTCGCGTAATGACCACTAAAAGATAAGAGAAAGTGCGGACTGTACGGAGGCGTGTAGACAGTCGTTTTGCTCTCATTCTGTGTGTCTGTGGTAGGCAGGAATGTGCCTGGTAGTACAGCATGTGCTCGAACACGCAGCACAGGGTGCTTACAGGAATACCTACGAATAGATGTCAGTAACTCCAATGCTAACCCATTGACTCATCTTTTAATGAGCGCGTGAGGGGGAGATGGCGGGCACGTTTCTTCTCAAGTACGTAATTAATTCAGATTTAATGCGTGGAAGTTTTAAACTGTAATTGGGAGCTTAGCCGCCTCAGTGAGCTAGGATGTAAATATCATTTTAGTAATGAAAGGTTTCACTGACTCACTGTGAATATTGAGTCTGCACATAAACAGTGCACTATCTTGTTAAGACATTTTTCATGCCAAACTGAAACTTAATTCTTGAAAATGCAGCAAACCTAATGGCTCTGGGAAAATAAACTGCATTAATTCAGAAAGGTTTCTCGGAAAATTGCAACGAACCATTGTCTTTCGTGAAGTGCATACATTACGTTCTCATTCGAACAGCGGTAGAATATTTTTTGCACCATCCGAAGAACACCTTCCTGCCAGTAAGGAGTATTCCGTTCCTCTCGTTACTAAATTTCCTGTTGTCTCCTTCCCTCCCTCTGTCCCTCTCTTTCTCTCTCTCTCTTTCTCTCTCTCTCTTTCTCTCTCTCCTCTCTCTCTCTCTTCTCTCTCTCTCTCTCTCTCTCTCTCTCTCTCTCCCCTTGTCTATCTGCCAGTGTGTGTTTGTGTAAAGTATGAAACATATCGTGCAAATTTGCTCTTACCTGCGTGTTTTATTTTTCTCGTAAAAAAAAGGAAAAAAAAAAAAAAAATACGAAACAGCTGAAGTACAGTGCTTATGTAAGTCACAGCGACATCGCAAACGGAGCGATAGTCACTTTCGATCTACTGACGAAAATAACATTTAGGATGTGTAGGTCTTTATCCCGACGTGTTCTCAGAAAAGCTTAAGTCCGTTTAATACTTCGTGGCCCCCAACCCCACAAAGTATAACCGTCAAAAATTTTATACGTATGTCCAACAAATTATAAGGGCTCAACACCCTACCCCCAAAATACACACACACACACACACACACACACACACACACACACACACACACACACACACACACATTCAAAGAGAGTTTTTGAATCTCTTGGTAAGCTGCTACCGACGCCAGATAACAAGATGTTATTGTTGTAGTGTGTCTGGTCACCTATAAATACAGTAAATTTTCAATTAATCACGTATAATGTATGTTGTAATCATGAAACAAAAGTATTCAGCCAACCTGTTGCATACTACACTCCTGAAAAGTGAAAAAGGATCACCGTGAATTCGTCTACTCATAAGAAGGAAATTTTATTGGCACATTGAGGATGTATACAGCACACGATCACACTGGCAGAGACATACCCACGCGAGTACACTTACCAGAGCGAGCGCAATGTCGACGCTAGGCTCCTTTTGCAGTAATACATGCTGTAATTCTTCCATGGCAACTATCTCAGAGGTGCCGAATGTGATCTTGTGGAATGGCGTGCCATGCAATTTCCATCTGGCGTCTCAGTTGGGCCACATCACGTCCCGTTCATGCACATCGGCCAACATGACGTTTCATGCGCTCCCAAACATACGTTATGGGGACAGATTTGGGGATCTTGCTGGCCAGGGTAGTTGACGTACAACTGTAAGAGCACTTTGGGTGGTACCGGACACATGTGGACGTGCATTGTCCAGTTGGAAAGGCATATAGCTTTGTTGGTGCATGAGTGATAGCAAGACGGGTTGAATGATGGTTTCAATGCACTGTTCAATTTTCCCTCGACGATTACCAGAGGGAACGGCTAGTGTAGGATATGGCTTGCCGCACGATGATGCCAGGTGTCGACCCCGTTTGCCAGTGGCGCGTACACTCCCGTGCACGACAGCACATACGGTTATGACCTCATTGACGCCGAAGCAGTAGCGACTATAATCACTGAGGACGACACGTGTTCATTTGTCCATTAATAAGCGAAAATCGTGCCACCACTGTAGGCGAGCTGAACGATGTTGGCCGTGAGCGGAGGACACCCTAACGGCACACATGATCGTGTATGATCGTGCACCATATCCTACATTAGCCGTTATCCTTTAGTGATCGTCTAGAGAAAATTGTACAGTGCACAGTACATTAAAACCATCATTCTACCCGTGTTGCTATCACTCACACACCAACAAGGCGATATGCTTTTCCAACAGGACAATACACGTCCACATCTACGTCGCACCACCCATCGTGCTCTTCAAGGTGTACAACAACTCTGCCCAGCACAAACTCCATATCTGTCCCAGATTGATCATGTTTGAAACTGCATGAAACGTCATATAGGGCGGTCTGCATGAGCGGCACTAAACCTGCCCCGACTGAGGCGCCGGGTAGAAGAAACTCCATGGCAGGTGATTTCTCAAGACCACTTTCACCACCTCTACGATCGTTCCCATGGAAGAAATTGTATTACTGCAAAAGGACTGAATGCACGGTACAAACGCCAACATTGCGCACGATCTGGTGACTGTACTCGCGTGCTTGTATGATAGTGTATTGTATCCATCCTTAATAATGTGTCAATAAAATTTCCTTCTGTTGGATCGATGAATTCATGGTGTCCTTTGTTCATTTTCCAGGAGTGTATATTTTAGTTGGAACTCCTGACTTTGGTTTAAATATCAGTAATGCTATCTTCGTCAAAATGATCTGGTTACATCATATGTTGGCCACATTATGGTGAATATGACGGTCACATAAAATTTAGTCCAGCGGCTCTTGTCGTATGGTATAAAACGTAATAAATCGTAAGCCTTGGAACGTTTCATCTCCATACGCCGAAAGCCACCTCATGCTGTGTGGCGGAGGGTGCTTCGCGCACCATTGTCTGTTCATGCTATTCCAGTCGCGTATGATTTGCGGGAAAAAATGATTGCCTGTATGCCTCCGTGTAGCCCTTCGTCTCTCTGGTATTCTCCTTGCGGTAGCTTCGCCAGATATATGTAGGAGGAAGCAATATACTGCTTGACTCTTTATGAAACGTACGCTCTCAGAAATTACAGAATCCCGTACTGCGATACAGAACGCCTCTCGTAGCGTCTGCCTCTGGAATTTTCTGATCATCTCTGTGACGCTTTCGCGCTTACTACATGAGCCCATAACGAAGCGTGCTGCTTCATATTCCTCTATTAACCTCACCTCGTACGAATTCCACACCTATGAGCAATACTCAAGCGCTAGTCGAACGAGAGGTCTATTTCTTTCGTCGACGGACTATACCTTTTGAGTGTAGATTGAAAGAAAGTACCAGCAGCTGTGTTTTTTTTTTATTTATTTATTTATTTATTTATTTATTTATTTATTTATTTTTTTTTGAATTAAGCGATCGGTTTCGGTGCTGTATTGGCCAAATCTTCAGGGTCGTAAGCAAAAAATACAAGTACAACAGTTACAATACTATTAAACAATAAAATTACAGAAAACTCGATATATAAAAAAGTATAGTCTAGTGATAAATACGCCATACAAAAATTATTGTTAATAAGTAAACATGTTACAAGGTCACTACGTAAACAGACTTGTGTACAATGGTTTACGTGACACAGGCCACTTCACTGTGTTCGTTCGTCCTTTGTGTAAGGGATATAGCCCACATATACGTACAGCGTATATGGTGGTTCTAAAATATACGTGACAAATGAAACGGCAGAAAGAGGGGACCGAAATAAGCAGATTTCGTATAGGAAAGTGTTATCGGTAATGACATGTTGTATCACTAGCGTGTATAGAAGTACGAAAGGAAGGAAACTAAGAAGGGAATTAAAGACAAAAGTTTAATTATTGATAGTTTACAAGATGTGCTCGAAAGAGCGACCTCAAACAGCGATACAAGATACACAGCGACGGTGCATGAAACGGAAGACGTCAGGCGTGTCGACAACATGTCCAGCAGCAACAGACATGCGGACAACCAGATCTTCATATGTGAGGGGTCTCTCATACACCAGGCTTTTAATATTACACCAAAGCAACAAATCCACGCAGGTTACAGTAGAAGAACGGGTTGGCCAGGGAACTGGTCTACCCCGTCATGCCGGCCGCGGTGGCCGAGGGTACTGAGGCGCTTCAGTCACGGTCTGCACGGCCACTACGGTCGGGGGTTCGAATCCCCCCTCGGGCATGGATATTTGTGCCGTCCTTAGTATAAGGTAGTTGATAAGTAGTTTGTAAGTTTAGGGACTGATGACCCCTAGTTAAGTCCCATAAGCTTAACATTTGAACATTTTTGCCCCGTCCTATCCACTGCTGGCCGTACACAGCGTCCAGGTGATTCTTGGCGTTTAGACTGAGGATTCACTAGGGCTCCATCGTTCTGGAACCACATTTGTTGGCGAACAGCTAGTGGAACATCGTCCAGAAGTTCAGGTAAGGGCTCCTGTAGGAATATTTTGTATCTGCGGCCAGTTAAACGACTACTTAGAATGTACTGCGGCGGGTCGAGGGGTCGCTGGTACTCCCCTTGGTGAGGGCGCACTCGGGTGGTGTTGGAGAGCGGGTTAGTTGTCAGGAGGCCAGACCCCTAACTGCCACGGTATGCTCTGCAAAACGTAGGGACGAGCCAGGTGCCGCCGTTGGCGTAATGAACGAATATTGTTCGGTAAAACATTTATTCTGAAGTGATGCACATTGCTGAGTACTCCAGGCGACCAGGTCGATGGCGTCTCCTGCCATACTGTGCGCTGACAGTGCACTAGCTCGGCGTGCGGTCGGCGACCCCTCTGCCGCTCCGTTTTTTGTGGAACCGTACGGAAGGACGGTGGGACGTGTGAATGAGAGATTCACACGTCTGGACTGGTGGTTCTCGGTCCCCATCCTAATTGCTGTCTCGCATCATCATCATCATACTGGACCGCGTTGACGGTTGTCGTGTGGTCGTGATGTGCGCTGACTCCTGGCCTACCGGCAGGTAGGCGTCTTCCCTAGGAACGCTGGAATTCCGGTGTTCAGGACATGGAAATCTTCCTAGATACTGCCTCTGCGTCCGTAGTTGGTTGTAGCACAAGAGTCGAACTCGGAGCTACGCAGGAGTCAGCTGATGTAGAAGAGAGCTGGACCGACGTTAGAACACGTCAGAGAATCGAGTGCTACGAAGTGTAAGCCATCGATTCATCTGACTGACTGCTGGGATATATATAGTGTGTGTGGAGCAGATGATTTTTCGCCTACGTGCCCTGTAATGACCGCATCGGCCCTGTCAAACGAATGTGTCGGCGTTTATACATCTTGCCGTGTTTACAGGTTAGCTGGTGGTAGCAGAAGGCTCCGGATACGCGTTGTTCCGTTATACTTAGCATTGTTTCCTCACGTAACGAAGTGGCGTGATACGGCAAGCTACATCTACATCTATATGGGATACTCTGCAAATCACATTTAAGTGCCTAGCAGAGGGTTCATCGAACCACCTTTATACTATTTATCTTCTATTTCATTCTCGAACAGCGTGCGGAAAGAAAGAACACCTGAATCTGTCAATTCGAGCTCTAATTTCTCGTATTTTATTCTGATGATCATTACTACCTATGAAAGTGAGAGTCAAGAATATATTTTCGCTTTCGGAGGAGAATGTTGGCGATTGGAGTTTCGTAAGCAGCCCACGCCGCAGCCCTAAGCGCCGTTGTTTTAATGATTCCCATCCCAGACACTGTATCATTCCCGTAGCGCTATCTGCCCTGTATCGAGACTACAAAACGAGCTGCCCTTCTTTGGACTCTGTCGATGTCCTCCGTCAAACCCACGAGATAAGGATCTCACACTGGGCAGCAATACTTCAAAAAAGGACGGACAAGCGTAGTGTATGCAGTTTCTGTAGTAGTTCTGTTGCATATTATAAGGGTTCTTCCAATGAAACGCACTCTCTGGTTCGTCTTTCCCACGACATTATCTATGCGTTCTATCCAGTTTAAGTCTGAAGTAATAGTAATTCCTAGGTATTTTGTGGAGTTTACAGCCTTCGATTTTGATTTCTTTATCTTTTAAACATAGTTTAACGGATTTCTTTTCGTACTCATGTGGACTTCTCATTATTTAGAAGCAATTGCCAATTTTTACAGCGTAGAGATATCTTATTCAGATTGTTCTGCAGTTGGTTTTGATCTTCAGATGATTTTACTAGACGTTAAATGACAGCGTCATCTGCAAACAACCTAAGAGAGCTACTTAGATTTTCCACTAAATCGTTTACGTAAATAAGGAACAGCAGAGGTCCAATAACACTACCCTGTGGAACGCCCGATATCACTCGTACTGTTCCATTTAACGTCCGGTGATACGTGCTATTCTGCCCGGCGCGTGTGCGTCCATTCCTGTCACATTGACCCAGTAAGTATGATGCGAAGTAGCTTCTGTTCCCCTTCCCCGTTCCGTCAAAAAATGTTGTATAGTCTATGGGACTTAACTACGGGGTCATCAGTCCCTAGACTTACAAACTACTTATGAACTACTTACGAACTAGGACGGCAAAAATATCCATGCCCGAGGGGGGATTCGAACCCCCGACCGTAGTGGCCCTGCAGACCGTGACTGGAGCGCCTCAGTCTCCTCGGCCACCGCGGCCGCCCCCGTTCTGTCGACACACCGCAATGTTTCTATAGCAACCAAACTTCCAAAAATTTACCGCCATACTTCCCGCTACAGAGCTGGTGTGCAACAGTACTGCGCTACTTTGTTCACAATGCCTGCCCAAACATTAATGGAAAACCGTTCTTAGGAGGCAGAGCTATTGTGCCGTGCGGGTTACCAGGAGCCCCCAGGCGAGAATTGTAGATGCTAAACACACCAGATCGCTTGAAGGTAGCCTCATCAGTAAAGCATCGGCGGAGAAGGTGTGATTGGTGGCATTCTGCTGTAGGTCCAACGAGCGAAGTTGAGACGTGGAAGATAATCCTCAGGTGTTAGTGCTTGCGCTCTCTGTAAATGGTATGGCTGCATTCCGTCTTCATGAAAAGTCCTCAAAAACACTTTGATGACTCACACCCAACGCACGTACTGCATCTCTCGAACTTGTCGAAGATTATCCTGTAGAGTGTCTAATATTCTTTCTTCTACTGCAGAAGTCCTGCGATATCTTCTAATGACACCTTCACTCCTGGAAGCATAAAACCACCCACTCCAGCGTAACTCCCGATGAAGACGCTCGAATGTTCGACAATCCGGCCTATCTTGGAATCGCGTCATGCAAATCCTATGAGCAGCCAATCCGTTTCCTTGTACATCCCCATGCCTGAAATTCATGTCGGCCAGCTGTGAGTTGGTGAAACGATGCATGCTGCTCGAGATCCGTGCGAGAAATAATAAAATCAGCTAGCGAAGCACTTGTAAACAGTGCGTTCTCTACGGCTCAAGGCGTCATTACCGATCACACAGTCCTATACTAAATCTGCTTATTTCGGTCCTCTCTACTGGACGTTTCATTGTTGACATATATTTTAGGACCAGCACACACACACACACACACACACACACACACACACACACACACATTCAATGGTGAACATCCGGTTTAACGTATAAAAGTTACCTGGTAAGAGTATGATAAAGTAAATGGAACCTCTTCGCAAAACGGATGACACCAGTTCTTTATTAGAACTAACCTTTAGCCCCATAATGTGACGTAATTTAGCTCGTGGGAGAACAACTAAAAGAGTAAATCAAACGTGTTATCTAGGTCATTTCGTGTAAAGACAATAAATTCAAGTGGTATTTTCGAGAGAGACATAAATACAGGTCTGTTCAAACAACCACCTTCCAAGACACATGCCCTGTTAGTGTGGGTGAAGAATGATCTTAGTTTGCCTAAGGGTGGTGTCTATTGTATTCTTTGTAGTTGAGGCATTTCATATATTAGTCAAACAATCAGGACTGTAGAAGACCGGTGTACTGAACACAAATGTCAGACACGCATACAACAGCCAAACAAATCCGCTGTTGGAACACTGTCTTGGAAACGGCCTCTCTATGGGATACAACAGCACAAAGATTCTGGCATGCACTTCCACTTATTGGGATAGTGTTATTACAGACGCTGTTTAAATTAAACTAGCAAGCGACGTTATAAACAGAGATAGTGGTTTTTCTTTAAATTGTGTATGGAATACGGCACTGTCTGTCGTCGAAACAGAGGGACATAATTAATGCTGCGTCACATCTTGATGAATAGTCACTATCGATATTTTTGATGTTTGATCATTTTTGGCTGTCTTTGTTGTGAATTGTACTGTGTGTGTTATCTCCCTTGTTTACCCTTTGCAAACCGAGGTATTAAATTCGCTTGCACATTGCTTCCTTGAGTGCAGTTGGGCCTTGAGCATGGCAGCGTGTGCTCCTGCCGAAACATCGGCGGTGGTCGACGACGTCACCCGGCAGCATACCCGTAAGTTGTTTGACTATTCACTACGCCGGGAAAACTTAGGGTTTACAAATACGAGTTTGTCATTTACGTTTAAAGCCATAGGAAAGTAAGCGAAAACGTAAAAAATGTGTCGAACAACTTATTGGTATGCAGCTCAACCGCATTGGCGACTCCTGACATTTTCGCCAGGAGGACGCGCTGCCATTTTGAAGCAAAAATGCATAGAGCACTATGCGCGGAAATTTAACACCTCTGTTTTCAATGCCGACAGGAAAGATAACACACAACGAGCAAACGTGCAGCAGCGCCGTCACACAGCCAAAGACGATAAACGTTATCAGTGGTGAATACCACTAATGAAAGCGTCAGGCGGCAGCAATTCACTCACTCTGGACTAGGGAGAGAGAGAGAACTACTAAAAGAGTAAATCAAACATGTTAACTAGGACATCTCGTCTAAAGACAATGAATTCAAATGGTGTTATCACGACGGGAATAAATACGGGTCTAGAATTTAAGTGAAAACCTTCATCTCTATTTAGGAGATTATTTCCTAGTCTTATTTCAACTAATTTCTTAATAACACATTCCCAATAGCTGGAAAGGCATGCCACAACTTTCTCTATGTTATATGAGGTATGTCCACAAAGTAAATTCCGTTTGGTTGTATAAAACAAACGTGTACAGATACAGAAAAAATATTTATTGTACAAAATATACAACTATTAAACTACTTTTCTACATAGCTTCCGAAATTTTGTAGGCATTTGTCATAGGGTGGCCGAAGTCTTTGTAAGCCTTCTTCGTAGAAGGTTGTCGCCTGTTTATTCAACCATGTGGTAACATGTTTTTTTCAGGTCGTCATCATCGCTGAAGTGTTGACCACCATGGACAGGTTTTAGGTGTAAGAAGAAAGTCGCTAGGAGCGAGACTGTACGGAGGATGATGAAACACGTCCCAGTGAAATTCCCGTAAGTTGTTTGGTCACATTCGCCTTGTGAGGTCGGGCAGCAACGTGAAGGGAAGAAAACTCCTTTCATCTCTTCTTATACCTAAAATCTGTCCTTGGTGGTCAACACTTCAACGATGATGTGCTGAAAGAAAATGTCTGCCACATCGTTGAATACAGAAGCGGTAACCTTCTATGAAGGCCGGCCGCGGTGGCCGAGGGTACTGAGGCGCTCCAGTCACGGTCTGCGCGGCCACTACGGTCGGGGGTTCGAATCCCCCCTCGGGCACGGATATTTGTGCCGTCCTTAGTCTTAGCTAGTTCATAAGTAGTTTGTAAGCTAAGAGACTGATGACCCATAAGTTCTACAAACATTTGAACATTTTGTAGTAGACACGTTGGCTTAGCGAGGGCCAAGGAGGTTAGAATAAACGGAGGAGGCGCTATCTATGCTGATAAAAGGCGTAAGTTGAAGCCAGGGGGCAATGCCTTTGTGCCCAAAACAAGGATTTATCTCTTATAATCTTGTGTGAATACTGCCCTCTTTACGTAAAGCCACTAAATTGATAATCAAATCAAAAAATGTTCAAATGTTTGTATAACTTAAGGGACTTAACTACGGGGACACCAGTCCCTAAACTTACAAACTACTTATGAACTAGCTAACACTAAGGACGGCACAAATATCCATGCCCGAGGGGGGATTAGAACCCCCGACCGTAGTGGCCGTGCAGACCGCGACTGAAGCGCCGCAGCCCCTCGGCCACTGCGGCCGGCAAATTGATAATCAAATCGGAGTATTTACTTAGATTTGATATACATTTCACCGACTAGAACAACTTTACCACACAGTAAGATCAATGCTTTGGGCACCAACAAAAGCCGGAATGTTCATTTTGCTGGCTTCACTTTTTCAGTGTTACGACAAATGTTCAAATGTTTGTATAGCTTATGGGAGTCATCAGTCCCTAAACTTACAAACTACTTATCAACTAGCTTATCCTAAGGACGGTACAAATATCCATGCCCGAGGGGGGATTCGAACCCCCGACCGTAGTGGTCGTGCAGACCGTGACTGGAGCGCCTCAGTCCCTCGGCCACCGCGGCTGGCAGTGTTACGACATCTCCAGAGACTGTAACCTCCTTGGCGAGGGCAATGTTCGTAGCATCTATGCATAGAGCATTTTATCGCCGAGTGCAGTGTGGCGCGAGGCACGAGAAGAAGTTGTAGTTGAGCTCTCGATGTGAACGGTGGGAATGTTGGACAGCAGCAGCAGACTGTAGTAGCGTGGTTATTCACATCGTGCTGGTACAAGCAACAGTTTTGGCAATTGGCCACCGGTAGATAACGTGGGCACAGCTTTAAAACTTCAGGAGGAATCTTGTGAAGAGCAGTGCTGTGGGCCCAGTGTTTAAACAATATTTAGTCACCAAGAAGATCCCATTTTTGTCGACCTTTATAAAGTGCCAGCAACAATTACTAGCTACACAACACCGTCGTTTCAAAGTAAGATCTTAATAATTAACCGTTTTTAGATGTGTAATGCTAAGCCAACGTTTAGTTTTGCTAATGATCAATACTGAACTTGTGTGTAATTAATTAGTGTCGACAAAATTATTCACCTACGGTACTCTCCAAACAGGTTCCTATTCCGCTACCTTTAATATCCCGAGGTTCTTCTTGCACAATAAAAGACTTTGCGTAAATCTAATTAAAATCAGTGGAGTCTTAAAATATTTCTCAGTAAAGAACAATTTGTTCTATAATTAAAATACAAAGTATAGTTAGTAAAAATTGCAGTTCACCGATTATGAGCATATGTGTAACCTCTTAATGGTATAAATCAGTAAATATCAATTTTATGTTAGGTATTCAATTTACGTGTGCTAAATTGTACTTTAATACTTTGTCAAAACATTGTAGCTAAAAATTTAATTACACTAACACTAAATGTTTGATGGTAGACAAATTTGTTGCTATAATAAGGAACAATAGCTGATGTCATAGGTTCAATTCTCAGAAATATTTCATTCAGTTTGTTAAAGAGAAAGTAACTTGCATAACTCCTGAGTAAATAACTCACGTAATCGTTCAGCTAGTCATTGTAGGCAAGATTCAATCACAACAGTTAAATTTACTATTGCTAGCAAAGGTATAGTACGTTGGATGGGAAGCATTATGGTGAGGATTTGCGTTTACCTAAAATTATTGCATACATCTTTTCATATAGCAGCTTTCATATTCATTGGATGAATTTTGCTTTGTTATTTCCTTCTCGTAAGTAAGCCAAATTAATTGATTTTATATTTCTCTGTGTTTCTTGGTGTTGTAGTGGGCGCGGTTTGTCTGCATTCTGTGACCGCGTTGTTTCTAAATTAATCAATCGGTGGTTATTGGTAATGCACACTATATTTCCACTAAATAATTTTGTTGCTCGTACACCGAGCTGGTGACCGTATTCTTTTACCTATTTAAAATTGTTCACTCATCACAGCTTTATCCCGGGTTTATCAATTTTAAGACATTCATTCAAATTTTTCCCATGCCAAACGATCGTCATTGCGAAATAGATCGCGAAATATCGTTTGTGTGTGTGTGTAGTCTCCAGTACATTATCGGCTGCAACACCGATAGTAGCCTTATACGGGTAATAAATTCATTAGGCACATGGGTCATTCTAAAGTTTAATTACTCGCGATCGTCGATAGCGTAGGTCGGCTAAGGTTACAGGTTGCCCCCTCGAGGCCGTCAGTTAGTTCTCCTCCAATCGTAGGATCAGAGTTAGTTACCAGCGTTTCACGGGTGTGTGTTTATTCCGTCTCCATCACTGTCACTCATTTACTACCAATATCACCGAAGTATAAGACCGCTGAGCTCTCTTGTGACGTAGGGCGCAATCGCGTATCTGAATGGCCGGCAGCTAGACACGGTCCACCATGCCCTAACGGCTAACCTCTGAGCTTCGCGGTCGCGGGCTACTCCGTGTGACGTTACCGAGAACACTGTGGCCTTGTCTTTCTGTGGTGTAGCTTCTGCCTACTCTCAAAAATATTCTAATGTTTGTAAACCTATTCAAACAAACAGCCATGGTTCTCAGTCCCTAGAGCTACGAACTACTTAGACTAACTTAGGATAACACACACACACCCATACCCAAGGGACTACTAGAACCTCCGGCGGGTACGGCCACCACCACTTACAGAGAAGGCCGCGACGCTCTCGCGTGACGTCAGGCAGAGTAGGTTTCGCGCGCATAGCTGACTGGCTCGCTGCTTCGGCATAGAGGGCCGTGCCCCAGGGGCTACCCAGTCAGCTATGCGCGTGCAACCTACTCTGCCTGACGTCACACGAGAGCGCCGCGGCCTTCTCTCTAGATGGTGTTGGTACGGCCACCCAGTCCGTGGCAAGACGCCTTAGACCACGCGGCCATTCCGCGTGGCTACCATACTCCCTTTCGATCAGTTTCGTTTTCATGCAGCTCAATACTTATGACGACATATTTCCTTAACAATGCCTACTAAAATAACAAAATTTTTCAGGTTCGTGGAGGGAATATTGCGATACTGTCTGCGAAATGTGTTGCGAATGGAGTTGGTAGTTAAGTCGTAATAAATTACGATCTCATGTGTGATGGGACGGATATGCATGCATTACATTGTTTTCGAGGAAATATTCCCTTATCTATGAGTCGTAGTTCCACATAACTTCTAAGGTACATTCAATGGTATTTATGTATACGTACTGTCTGTAAAATATCTCTGGAATGCAAGTAGTATTATAGACTATCAATAAAATTCTTCTGGGTATGAAACCGCGTCGTCATTTTATAAATTCCGCCGACGTTTCGGCCACTGTTGCAGGCGGCTTTCATCAGGGTCTGTGTCTGACACAGACCCTGATGAAGGCCGCCTGAAACAGTGGCCGAAACGTCGGTGGAATTTATAAAATGACAACGCGGTTTCATACCCAGAAGAATTTTATTGATAGTGACAACAGCCGCGGAAGCCTACGTTTGCATTTAGTATTATAGAATTAATGAATTGCAAGCATGCTCAGTTTTACTTGCTGAACAGCCTAGGTAGTAAACGATGCGATTCCTTTCATCATGCCGTGGTGGAGTAGCCGACCGCTGTAAGGCGCCTCGCTGCGGAGCGCGAGGTTGCTCGCCGTCGGAGATTCGAGTCCACCCTGGGGCATGGGTGTGTGTGTTGTCCTCAGGTTAGTTTACCTTAGCTTAAGTAGTTTGTAAGCTAAGGACTGATGACCACCCAGTTTGGTCCGATAGATTTACAAACACAACACCGAAACACCTTTCATCATTTTGTTGGGTTTCTCAGAGAGAAAAGTTTAACGTTTTGAAATTATGGTGTTGGGGTGGGATTGTTTGGTTTTTAAGGTTATGGGGAGGGGAAGGAGTGAGGCTGGAAAGGATGGGAGGGGGCAAAGTAAATACAGTGTGGGAAGTAAAGAAAGTAGGAAGATTGCATTAGCTCTGGGCCCCGTGCTCGACACGCACGTTCTCACGAAAGAACCATGAACTCCCTGGGAGGTTTGAGATTATGTGTAAAGGTTGTTGTAACTTCAGTCACTCTCAAATAGTGATGCATAAAATCTCGGTATTCACACGTTGTAAGATGGGGCAGTTTTTTGTGCCTCACTGTGTATGACATATCTCCTGAACCATATGTTGTAGGTGTCTTTTAGCACAATAGCGACTGTTTCCTGCCAATGAACATTACGTGTACCAAATTTGGTTGAAGTCAGTCCGTTAGGTTTGGAGGAGATGGAGGATTTTGTCGTATGTTGCGGCATTTCATCACGAATTTCATTGTTTATAAAGTCATGTCTCTTCAACTATCTATTGATGGTTCTCACCCCAACAGCGAATGTTGTCTGATGGTAAGGAATACATGACGAAGCATGGTTGACATTGGCGCGTTCGTCTATGAAAGATGTGGAAGACACACACACACACACACATAAACACAACATCAATATTTAACATATAGACCTAAATATAAATAATGGGGTAATGATCAGTTGTCGCCTATCATTTAGTCTGTCCAGATTTAATACAAGCCTACTGAAAATTAAATCGCCTGAATAGTATATTACGATTCTTGAAATCACAAATCATTTTCATATCTAATATTCACTCAATTAATGAGTATGTTACTACCAGAAATCTTCGTAAGCAGAGGAGACAAGATCGCGTATATAATCTCAAACCTTCTTTGATTTCTATTTGTTTCGGCAAATCTATGTTGCCAATTTCAAGTATCTTTAATATTTCAATATTTCTTAGTAATATCTCTCCTCATTGTAATCAGAGTCTGAGCTTGGAAATATGTAAAAAAAAAAAAAAAAAAAAAAAAAAAAAAAAAAAAAAAAAACCAGAACTGCTTTATATCTATGATAATTAGAAAGTGACTATATACTATTGTGTAACATTTAAATAGTGAGATATCAGGGAGACTGCAATACTGACTTGTCGAAATCGATATCAATAAAATTAAAATATACTTTCACGTGAAATTTATTCAACTAACAATTTTTGTTCGTCTGCTTACGAAGATGTCCATCACTATGAGGTCACCCCCTCGGCTAATTGAATGACATGCAGCTACAACAGGCAAGATATTTTTTTAAATTATTGCAGACTTGTTAATATTAACGTAGTCTGAGAGCCGCAGTCGCAATGCCACTAAGTTATACTTTCATCGAAATCCGGCGAAACTGTGTTTACATTATGAAATGATATCAATGTATAAGTATGAATTTGGAACTTCATTCTTCTCACATTGTTACGTAATTTGTGGTAACCCTGCAGAATAATATATAGGAGATATCTCGCACAAGCAACCGAATAGCTCTGTTTGAAAATTTTTATAGAGGGGTAGGGAATTAATCCTATAATAACGTGAGGAGATATTTGTATTTGTAGGTAAAACCAACATCGTCAATTGACCAAACGTCCGACTAGTACGACTGTTCAACAGTCTTGACGGTAATTAAGTTGATTCTGAATCAAGATATAGTAAAATTATAACTCATTAATATTGTCGTATTTCGATATGAAGATAAACTGGAATTTTACTTTTTGTTTAGCTTACAGTTCGTGAAAGCGGTCGATGTTATAAGTAAAGAACCGCTAATGGTTCGTAACATGCAGTTCTTAAAGTATCTTACAACCGTTTCCAATCATCTCAATAAAATTTGAATATTTAATATTGGTCTTTATTATACAATTACAGAAGAAACGATAGTTAACAGACACATATCAAGGAGTACTGAAATTAAATAATAATATTTTCTTTATGTTGCAGGTACAGAAGCTTGGAGTCAGACAAGTAGTCACATGATCAGACATAGGCACATTATCTTCCAAAGTAGAAAGTGAAGATCGCAGTATATTTATTTTGTGAAGACGGGTTTCAGTGGGCTATGCTACCATCAAGTGTGTCTTGCGAGCCGTTGATGTTTTAAGTAATGTATTTTATATTTCGACTAATAGGATTAAGAGAACGTTATTTTTTACGGGAAGGGTCTTAATCCTTTAATGCATGAATTTATATTTGTAGATCTAGAAACTACCACGATTAAATATATAGTCAGTATATACTGATAAAAATTTCCTTATAATTATTTTGCTCTAATTGCAACACATAGCTGGTCAGGTACATAGTGCTTCTATGATCAGTAAAGGTCACTATTGTACTGATGATCTTTTCATAAAGTAACTCTTAATGCAACGGTAGTATGTGATTGACTACTTTTACATGTCAAAGGAGGTACACGAAAGTAAACAAACGCAGCTAACTGTCGAAGTGATTCAGTAGCACTCTGCGACTTTTAATTTCCGAGACGTGCTTCCTGCATATGTTAACACTATGTATACAAGCAGCTACATATGAGTTTGTGGTAAAATGTTGAGAGATAATGGAAAGAAAATAGGTATGTAGCTGATCAGCTACACTATATATTAAAGGGTTAACACCCTATAGGAATGAAAAGTAGGATTTGTTATATTTTGTTTGTACCATCACCTATCTGACAATACTTTCTCATACAATCCCACAGTTTTAATATTTTAATACAACTGTGGCCTAAGATGTACTTATTTAAAATCCATTTTTTATAGTACACTTGTTTGGAGTATCGATTATTAGTCATAAATTCAAAGATTCACATATCTTTGAAAAAACGTATTTGTATATGTAACCTCAATGTTACGTGTGGACTATCTGTTCAGTACTAAGTTACCTGACGGTGGACTAAGAAGCCGAAAGCTGCTCATAACAAACAAATAAAAATTATTGTGGAACGAACGTACTACCTATTTAAGTTTTTAATAATAATAATTTCTTTATGTTACAGGTACTGAAGCATGGAGAGACACGTAGTCACATGATCAGACATAGGAATATTAATATGACTTTTATTATAAACAACTGAAATCATTGTGGCCTTAAAAGGCATTCTGTAGAGTAGTTCAACATAGAGCACACGATTGTGGCTTTCAGCGTACTGTAATATTTGGAAATATATAATAAATTTCAAAATTGTTTTCGATCACACTCCTTGTCGAACGTGTCACCTAATAGCATTAAGAGAAAATTAGTATGTTTTATCCATGATGGGTGTGTGTGAACTCCGTGACTGTTCCTAAAGAAGGGTTGAGAATAAAAACCGCCACAGTCACATTAAATATCGTATTATTTATTTATGACACATCTGGTTTCGGGCTTGGGCCGATCTTCAGCTGCTTAAACATTAAGAATTTTACAAGTCTAGCGTGCTGTTGGCGTTCACTGCTTGAAAAGGAATTATTTGGTATTGATAATAGCGAAACCAATTGCAGGTGGCGAGATGACAGGAACAAAAACAGTTAAAAATAATTTTCTACGAAGGGCAACCACAGATTAATACATTTTGATAAAATTCAATTCAAAACACCACAAAACTAAAAATTAACTTCAATAATATAAAGTCAATAATATAAAGTGCAGATGTGTTGAGATAAAATGGCATACCTGTTAAGAAATGTTTATTTAGACACAACCAGTTTTACTTCGATATAGAGGCATCTTCAGGTAACATTAAAAATGATTATCTATTACTTAAAAAACAGCGTCCACTATTCAGGAGGACTTGCTGAAATACTCTCACAATAGGGTGTGGTCGTCATTTGATAAATAACATCCCCGATTCCATTCCGACGTGTTTTTATACTTGTCATCTCGCCACCTGCAATTGGTTTCGTTATTATTAATACTAAATAATTTCCTTTCAAACAGTGAACTCCAACAACATGTTACACATGTAAAATTTTGAATGTTTTAATCACCCGAAGATGAGCACAAACTCGAAATCAGTCTTGTCATAAATAAATAACACGATCTTTATAGTGACTGAAAGAGGTTTTTACTATCAACTCTGCATTAAGAGAAAGTTATTGTTTACCGGTAGGGTCTTATCCAGGGATGTAACGGAAGAGGATACATCGGAACATAATTCGGAAGCGGAGTTTTTAAATTTGGTTTGCCTGAACCGGAACCGGAATAGAAACCAAAATCGAAACTGTAGGCAGAAGATAGCTTTGTTAAATCGTTAAGAATAGGTTTAATAAAATAAAATTACACACATCATTCATCAGTTATATACTTATTATTAGTTCAAAACGTAATACATGTAGTTTTATACTATATACCTGAGAGTTAAAAATAAAAACAAAAGTCTTAAACACTAATAATAAATCAACCCAAATAAAGTGACTCCGAAAGAAGTAAATTATAGTTTATAAACAAAAGTTTCGCAGCTTTTTCGACGTCCAATCTATTCCTCAATGGGTCATAGATTAGGCCAACGCCACTAAAAAGTTGTTCGCTGGCTACTGAGCTTGGTGGATGCGACAAATATTGGCAGGCAATGGAGTACAGGGGTTGAAATCTTGCATTCAGTTTCCACCATTACAATGGATCGTCACTGATTGGTATATTTTTTCTCTATTGTACTCATTAAGTAAATTCTTCAATAGAAAAAAACTGTCCAAAACAGCATATTTGTCGGATAGTATTATCAATATCATCATAATCGCTACACAATAATATATTTGATAAAATCGCTTGCACATTGCTATAATTATTAGTTTCTCCATGACTGGATACTTGCAGTTGCCGCAACTGTGGTTCAATTTAATGAAAGTCTAGCTCCAGTAGTGTGGACTTAAATAAAGCACCAATGAATGCAACTGGAGCTGGACTTTCATTAAATTGCTATAATTACTGGTAGACTGACCACCTGATGGTGATGCCAACCTTGGCCGTTTCTCTGGAGGTGCGTCGATATTGTCAACCTAATTTGCAGATTTATTACCATTAACAAGCAAACTCATCAACTGAGATTCAATCTCTTCTTTACTAACTTTGTTGAAAAATTTTCTTTTATAACAAGGATCCAGATATGTAGCAATTGCAAATAATTTGTTAGATTGAAGGTCTCTAAATCTTGAATTCAGTTGGTCGATAGAACATCTTGTTATAGTTTAAATCCTACACTGCATGGCGTTGCCACTTGGCAACGCAAATTATTGTTACTTTTTCAGACAAACTTCTTGTTGAGAGATGGCAACACCATGCATATCGTATACATTGGAGTCTGCTCTAAGCATTTAGTTGATCGTTTCCTCCATAGAAGGCAGCGCAGTCATGAATTGAGGAGAAATGCAACAAAGAGAGCTCCAGCTAATTTTACTCGCTGTTGAGCATTAATGAAATTACAAACTGATACGACTTCTGTCAAGTGAAAGAAAAAAAAAAGATGTTACAGACATCTAATCGGAGTAGAAAACATGTTAGATAGCAGTATTTTCCTGCAGAGTGACTTATGCCTAAATGCATCATGTTTACAATGGCAAAAAGGTAAATAATGACTTTCACATTGTTAAATGGGTTATATAACTTTTTCAACATTTTTCCCCTGCATAGGTGAACATTTTATACCATATACAGGGTGTTTCACTAAGTGTGTTTGCCTCTGTAACTTATAAAATAATAGGTGACGGGAAATTTTAATGCGGTAGGTCAACTCAAGAAGTGTTACACTTTCTGCGGAGCTATGAACATAATTTATTGTATCATTTTCCAAAGAGTTACAGCACAAAGATATATTTTTTTAAATGGAACAATAGTTTTTTCTATCGTGCATTGGATTCGTTGAAACCAGCTGCGTCCAAATCAATTTAAACTACATTCCTATCACAGTTTGGGAGCTACAACCTTTCAAGGTTTAGGGGACGGAAGCTACGACAGCGTAGCTCACTGGCTAGTGTTCATGAGACAGTGGGCCGTACCCCAGGGGATAGCCACTCGGCCAAAATAAAAAGTCATGCAGTGTAAGGTTAAATCTTTCATTAAACCAGTGCATTTTGACAAATAATGGAATTCCATCACTAGTCCTAGGTGTCATTACTGATTAAACGATAGTCTGAAATTTTAATTTAGACAGTATTGGACAGAAAATGGTTGTACACGCTGACTGCGGCCGCCACCGCCGCTGCCACTGTACGTCAACGGAACCGAAATCGGAATCGAAAGTGCAAAATGAATCGGAACTTCCGACTTTTCGGAATCGAACCTCCGAAACATCTCTAAGCACGCTACAGGAATGCAGAGTAGGCAGCGGCATAACAGGTGGACGTCAACTGGCAGGTAAACAAAGTCTGGCGTCATCGCGTGAGCCGTCAGCTACATTGCCACAGCGAGGGTAAGCGAAGCCGGTCGTCGGCGAGCTCCGCTGGCGGCGAGAACAGCTGTGCGGGCGGATGCTGCGCCAGTATTGACTGCAGCGGCGGCGGCGGCGGTCGGGGGGCGCGGAGCTGGTGACTCACCGGGCGGGCGGGCAGCGCCGCGGCGGCAGCGGCAGCGGCCGAGGCAGGCAGCAGGCGCCAGACGCCGCCGTGACGGTCGCGTCGTGAGCACAGCAGGGCCGCGCCGTGCTGTTCGCGTGGGCAGCGCGTCGTCGCCGGCGGTCGCAGCACTGCGGCCGCCGCCGCTCCGCCCAGCTGTCGCCACCTGCGCCGCCGCCCACTGCGCACGCGCCGCCGCCCGGCCCGCACACCCACTGCGCATGCGCGCGCGCGCTCCCGGCCGTCGTCGCTCTGTGTACAGTCCGGCTCGCCTCCGTGTGTGTGTGTGCGTGCGTGCGGCCCGTCAGTATGCCGAGTCGTGCGTGCCAAAC
This sequence comes from Locusta migratoria, assembly GCA_026315105.1. Classification (NCBI taxonomy): domain Eukaryota; kingdom Metazoa; phylum Arthropoda; class Insecta; order Orthoptera; family Acrididae; genus Locusta; species Locusta migratoria. Next base: position 630,426,957 of record CM048745.1, on the reverse strand, counting down.
GACCCACAAGTGGCCACAACGGGACCGACGGTGTCAAATATCAATGCAGTAGTATAGGATTGGCGTTTACAGCGCAGCAGTAAGAGACACGATGCCGGATTTACTTCCAACCGTAGTTGTCAAGGGACGCGTAGACACCCAATATTTACCGAACAATTCTAACAAGGGAAACTCCCTAGTGCACACGCTCCCCCTCAGATTCAGTAGTTATTTCATTTATTTGTTCGTACATCGAGCAGGCGGTGAAGGAAAGCAAGGATAAATTTGGTTAAATGTTAAAATGTTAAATGTCTAAATCTATCGGACCAAACTGCGTGGTCATTTTTAGGCACTGCAAAATTTCTATGAGCTCATCCAACACCACCGAAAGAGAAAGTCGCGGCACTCTCATGCCACGTCACAAAAAACAGGTCACTATTGCGAACATGAACAAAGCCGTCTAGATACAAGGCCTCAAAATAAGTCCATGTCACGTCACACTGTTAGGTATCAATCCCAGGCACACTGGATGGCGCTACGAGGCAGTGGGCTGTGCCCCAGCGGCCAGCCATTCAGCTTAAGACAGCAGCCTATTGCTGTGACGTCACACGGCTTGTTGTGAGGCCTTCTAGAAGGTGTTGGCCTGAATGGCCGGCAGCTAGGGCCTAGTGGGTTGGGCCACCACCATCTGAAGAAAAGGCCACGGCACTGTGGTGTGATGTTACGCCGAGTAGGCCGCTGCTCCCAGCTGAGTGGCTGGCCGCTAAGGCTTGGTGGGCTGGGGCCTATGGACAGCCAGGTAGCTACGCAACCGCGACGTACGCCATGGCCAACGAGAAAGACAGGCCGGGGAGCGCACGCCATGTCACGTGACCAAGAGGGGCCTGCATCAATGCAGTCACTAGCTCATTGCTGGCCACTCAGGCACAACCCACTGTGTCATAGCGGACAGCCAGTCAGGTAGCGATCGCCTTGACGCAGACCCCTCTTGATCACACGATACACGATGGTCAGGCCCAGTGGTCTTGGGGTACAGTGCTCGACTGGAAACCATAGGGTCGCTGGTTCAAAACCTGGTCGGACATCGGATTTTTTCAGTCTGCACTTCAACCCATCCTTCACCTCTCAACGATGTGAGGAGTCGCCAGAAACGAAACGTGGTTCGGATTCCACGTTAAGTAGTAGATCCCCTTTCCCCAGTTTGATAACTCGGATTGGCTAGGGACACGCAAGTCGCCAAAGTGGCGTCCAATCGAAAGACTTGTACCATGCCAATGAGCCACACGAAATTATTATTTATCACATGATGTGATGTGTGTGCCATGGCCTCGACCTATGCTGTGTGACATCACACGAGAGTGGCCCAGCCACTAGGCTACGTGATCACAATCTGCTATGCATGACGTGGCACGAGCGTGTTGTGGCCTTCCCTTTTGGCAGTGTTGCCTCAGCCCACCTAAACCAAAATTCTGGGGTGGTAAGATAGCACAGTAAATAGTCCAGCAAAAAATGAATGCAGATGACACGCACAGTGATAGAAAGAAGTTTTAGAGGCCAATTAAAAAAAAGAAAATCAAATTAGAAATAGTGAATGGTCCAAGGTAAAGATGTGCAACAACCAACTAACTAGGAACTACAGTCATATCGTCCTGGCTATGTTGCTCACCACATTGGGCTGTGAAGCGGGAGATCCGTGTTCATATATATCTTGTGTTAAATATTTTTATTTTTTTGTTCTTCTGAAAATTATAGTCTCCGCTCTTTTTGTAGCCTTGGTATGTGTCATACTGTAGATTCTATTCGGCAAATGTTTTGAGTGGGGCGTGGTGTCTTATGGTTCTGGAACGTCGACAGTCAGACAGATAGAACAAAAACTATTTAGAGACTTTGAAATTGTTGCTAAGGAGAAGAATGTAAAAAGTTAAATGGACTAACACAATAAGAAATAAGGTGTTGAGCAGGGTAAAGGGGGAAAAGGAGGATGGTATAGAAGAGGAAAACGTCCTCTGCCCACTGGAAGGAAAAGTAGAAGCAAAAGCAGATGTGAAGAAAGGAAGAAGTCATAAGCAAATGAAGGACGATGTCCAGGTCAAAAAGACAAGGAGGATGTCCAGTTGTTACCATTCAGAGTACAGATTTGCTGAAAGACGAAAAGAAGACATTAATTTAGAGTGTGAATCACGTGGTAACAATGTATTACCGTCGCAATTAAATGAGAGGAATAGCGAGGCCACGGGAGAAGCCTCATGGAATTCCAACACAAATGAAAACAACAAATAAAAGGATGTAAACTAGGTCAGCTCACATATCAACTTTGCTTTTCTAAATATTAGGACATGCTTAGATTTGCCCAACGTAGAAAATGCGTTTATATTTCTGTGGAATTTTTTCGACGTACTAAATCACTTGAAAGTTATCAATGAGCTATTGAAATTCATCAATGCAAATAATTATCCAAACCAATTTATGCAACGGACGGAAAGACGAAGTCGATTTCATCCGAAGACGGCATGTGCCACCTGGGGAAATGTAGACATAGTGATGGTGGTTTGTGCGTCGTCCCCAAAAAGATGGCTTAATGGCATAGCTGCCAGATACCATCTGTCTTTACAGCTTTAAGGCTCACTGTGATATCAACGGCGGAAGCGAGCACGTGCCATGCGACAGTGACGCGGTCGTGCTTACAGCGTTCAACTGGGCGAGTTTCAAGAGGGTAGAACTGTAGCTTTCAGAGTGGCTAGAGAACTGCCACACCAGCTGAACGAGCTGAATCACTTGTGCTATTACGATGGTTCCAATGGTCACGTGGACACACACCCAGTGGCGGTTTGTATAGGGTTTCCTAGGGAGTTCAAGGAAAGATGGAAGGTAGAGTTGGACGGATTGGTTTGTTTGGTTGGGATAGGGGGACTAAACTACTGAGGTTATCAGTCCCCCGGTGGGGAGGGGAAGGACTGAGGATAGGAAAGGAGGGGAGGGGAAAGGAAATGCAGTCAGGGAAGTAAAGAAGGAAGGAAGACTGTATTAGCTCTGGGCCCCATGGTAGCCAAGCACGTACTCACGAAAGAACCGTGAGTTCCCTTGGGGATGGAAGGTAGAAAAATAAATGTTATACGTAAATAATATGACAAATTAGACAATCGCCTTTGCATTAATTCTCAGCAAGCTGAAAGTTTGCATATACGTTTGGGATATCATTATACTAAAATTATGGAAAGTCCTCATTAATCCTATGTGTGCAGAAAATATTTCACAAGGTCAAGGGTCGCAAAAACGATTCATTTTTTTTTGCCTAACGGTTAGTTTTATGACGAAAATAGTTAAAAAGTCTACAGTGGTTGGCAGAGCTATCTACAGAAACAGTTCTGATTCCTTTTTGCCTAACATCTACCATTTCTGAGGAAAAGCCGTTTTAAAGTTGTGCTCTGTGGACTGTTGTTTTGTCCTGAAACCTTTACCATTCAGTAGTCATCTCCCCCCTGTGTAAAACGAACATCAGAATGTCCGTTTTTAAATATTTAGTGAAATTTTCTATTTAAAAGATATCTTGAATTTCTCTGGGGACTATATCGCACCTCACGTGGTTTATTCCCGCTGATAGCTACCCTGAGCCTAAGCCACAAGACCAGACACTGCGGAACAAAGTTTTCTTTTATTGGTGCGCGAGTGAACCTGTTCTACCGTACCGCGTCCGGCTGCTGGCGCTGTAGTTTTCTTGTGTTTGGTGCTTGTAAGTACCCGCATGGCTTAGGGCATGTATCAGTGTGTGAATGTGTATCAGTTCCTCCCTTTTCCCCTCTGAAAAGTAATCATTATTAATTACGCTAGTACTACTTTTGCAGCTGGGCAGTATTAGGGCCATATAATCTTATGTAAATGGGGACTCTTTGTAAGGTGTGTATTTATTATCTTTAAATCGGTCTCTCCCCCTTTGTTGTTTATGTCTAGGGCAATAAACCTTAATCTTTTGTCCTAATTTAAATTCTTCCATATCACATATTTCATAAACGTTGTGTAGTTAAATGAAATATCTTTTCTATTGCTCCCTTCTGGAGGAGAGAAAACTAACTCGCATTTCCGTTGCCACCATTTATTATTTTATTTAAGATGCATAGATGGGGACGGTCAATTAACTGCAGTTCCATTAAGAGAAATAGTAAAGACACGCATCTTTCAGCTGGTTATCTCCCCCCCCCCCCGGGGGGCCCACAGATCTCTTGTGGGTACGTGTGTGGCGCGCACGGGTCCCCGAGCCATTTCAGCCTTTCTTCTTACTTTCCTGGGCTGCATTACCTCCCCGAGTTCCTCTCCTCCTACCCGTCCCTTTCATCTCCTCCTCTCTAGGTAGTTTCAAAACGGCACGGCTATTCCTATGGTTCTGTTGATGGTTGTAGCAGTTTTGATCTTCGTCGTTTTCCCTTTGTTTTCGGCACAGTTTGGTCCACCTCGGCGTTTGACCTCCACAAAAATTCACAGTTACCAGTGTGAGTTATACGGGGAAGAACTCCCCACCTAGCCCCTAAGGCGTGGATCCCAATACTTTCTCATTTCCTTCCTTGCCATAGCCCCCTACTCTGCTAGGTCCGCAGCAGGTGTAGCCAGTCCGTGTGTGTGTGTTGGGGGGGGGGCTGTTATTTACCCTTATGGCTGCGACCCCTGACAACGCAGGGATCACACTGCTGGTACCAGAGCTGCAACCTCCCCATGCAGGCCAAGGAGTTGACACCCGTCCTCGTGGGGTATCAGGGCTGGCGCAACGGCCATTGTGCCAGGCGGCCTTTGCTGTGGCCGGGTGGTGCCCGTGGGGAGAGCCTCTTATCGGAGTAGGTAGTACCAGGGCGGACATTTCGCAGGATGAAAAGTGTCAAATTAGGTAACGGTCATGATACTGCCATCTCAGAGGACAGGAAGAACAGTTATAATGCTACTAGCTACGATAAGAGGAACTTCTCCTCTCTGTCTACCCTCTGGGAGGAGGGCCAGGGGTCTGCACCAGGACAGATGGAGGAACAAACCATTGTTCTTTGTTGAACATATAGAGGAGAAGTTTGGGGAAGTTGAAACAATCAAGATGCGTACTGCTTATTAAAACAGTCTCTGCTGCCGAACCTGCAGATCTGTGTGCCTTCGACCATCTTGCCGACGTTCCAGTGTCGGTAACCCCCCATCAGACGTTAAACATGGTGCAGGGAGTTCCACCGCGACCTCCTTCTCCAAACTGATGAGTAACTCAGGGCCAACCTCGAACGGCGAGGTGTTCATTTGCTTTGCCTTGTGCAGCGAGGCCCTTGGGATCATCGAGTGAATACCGGCGCATTTATCTTGGCCTTCGAAGGGAATACTCTCCCAGAGAAGGTCAAGGTAAAGATCTATCGTTGTGATGTAAATCCGTACGTTTCTCCTCCCATGCGATGCTTCCGATGTATGCGGTTTGGCATATGTCTTCTCATTGCACAGCGGTCACTGTATGTGGTGAATGTGGACATCTACTTCATGAGGGGAACCCTTGTGTTCCACCTTCCGTACCATTAACTGAGCACCACTCTCCTCACTCTCCAGATTGAATATTCAAGAGTACAATTCCCTTGACTGCTTTATGTACCAGGAGGCCCGCCGAAAGCGTCTGCACCCTGTGCAATTATCTACAAGTTATACTTTGGTTACATTCTTTACAGCCCCCCCCGCCCTTCCTCATTCCATTCCCACCTTATTCTTCCCCCTCCCCCTCTCCCTCCCTCTCTTGCACCTCCCTTGCCCCCCTCTCAGCAGCCCCCTTCCTCCTCCCAGCCAGAGAAGTGCTCCCCTTCTCTGGCACTTGCCAGTGAATGTGCCCCTCCCAGGGTTCCTCTTCCTGGCGTCCACCAGATATAAGGTCCTCTGCCTCAAGCCGGCAGCATATCATCCAGTCTGATACAGCCAAGGTCGCCCGATCCTCGTCAGTGCCAGACCTTTCTGACACCATTCTCTCTGGGACCTGTCCTTCCCATCCTGCAAGAAAGAAAGAGGAGAAGAAGAAGAGGAAAAAGAAGCAAATGTCACAGGACAAGGCCCCTCCGGTAGTCCTGGAGGTTCCGTATTTGTCCTCACAGCCAAATAACCAAACTGAACTTGTGTCGGTGACGGATGTCATTCCTTCCTCGTCGGTGAAAGGACGTTGACCCAGGTTTGTGATATGCATCAGTCCGTTCGCCTCGATCCTCGATCTGTTCTCATCCAATGCAACTGTAACGGCTACTACCATCTCCTGCTGTTGAACATCTTGTTGGCTCTTACTCAGCAGCTTGTGTTGTTTTGCAAAAATCGCATTTCATTGATGACCAATCACCAACACTCCGTGTGTTCCGTGCTTTCTGTCACACTGTGTCCCCCCCCCCCCTACAAGCATCTGGTGCAGTCTGCATCCTAGTTCGTATGGACGTTGTTGAACATATAGCGGATAAGTTTGGGGAAGTTGAAACAGTGAGCAAGATGTGTACTGGATCACTGCAGCTCTGTGTGCCTGCGAACATCTTGGCGTCTTTCCAGTGTCGGTAACCCCTCATCAGTCGTTAAACATGGTGCAGGGAGTTCTCTTCCTTCTCCACACTGATGAGGAACTCCGGGCCAAAGTCGTCTGGCACCAAAGAGGATCAGGAAACCTTGGCTTTATCAGACTAGAAGTGGTTGCTGTTAGGGTCCTCTTACATACACCATTAACAGTTTTATCTCCCTCCTGACAAGCCACCTACGTCTGCAGCCCTCACAGCACTCCTTCAGCAACTCCCTCCTCCCTTCCTTATTCTTGGGGACTTCAATCCCAGCATCTTTCATGGGGCAGTGCTTATACAATTAGTCGGGACCACTTCATTGACCAATTCATTGCCGATCACGAACTGTGCCTCCTCAATGATGGCTCCCAAACCCATTTTAGTGATGCTCATGGCACCTTTTCTTCCATAGACCTTTCACTCACTTCTCTTCCCCCCTTTTCCCTTTATTTCCTTGGTCACCGCATGACGACCTTTGAGACAGTGACCACTTTCCGTTCTTTCACACCCCTCACACTGGACAAGGGACAGGAAAACCCAACGATGGTTGGGTTTTCCCCCATGCTGATTGGCCTTTGTATACATTCCAGGTAGTTTTCACACCATCCCTGTCTGACTGTATAGATGATGCCATCAGTAATATGTTTCATGCGATTACTCGAGCTGCTAGCATTGCTGTCCCTTGGTCGACAGGCCCTCCTCACCGCCGCCCATTTCCATGCCATTGCTTCGGCGATTCGTGAACGCCGTCGAGCCTTGCAACATCTTAAGCGCCACCCATACTGTGCTGCCCTTGTCAACATTAAATGCCTTCGTGCCAAGGCTCGTTATATAATCAAACAGGGCAAGCGGGTGTGCTGGGTGCGCTTTCTCTCCTCCTTGGGATCTTCTGTACCCTTGTCCCAGGTGTGGGGTATGCTCCGCTCCATCCAAGGTTGCCAGCAGCCGTCTTCAATCCCTGGCCTTGCCTTACCAGATGGGTTATGTACTGATCCATCGGTTTCCACAAAGCACCTTGCGGCTCACTTTGCGCAGGCACCGGCGACGGCTTCCTACCCTGTGGCTTTTCTCAAGAAGCAACAGGCTGAAGCCTCAAATTTATGTTCCACCACTCACCGAGCGGAGTCTTATAACGAAACCTTCCCAGAATGGGAATTTGACCTTTTCCTCTTCTCATGATTCTGCACCTGGGCCTGATTCGATCCATAATAAACTTCTGTAATATCTCAGTGCCCCACAACGGTAATATCTTCTCCAGGTATTTTACCACATTTGGCTCCAAGGGGTTTTCCCCTTGCAGTGGAGAGACAGTAGTTCCTGTTATTAAGCCTGGTAAGGATCCGGCCGATTAGCATGACAAATGTGCCATGTAAACTGCTTGAATGGATGGTTACCCACAGACTATGCTGCGTACTCGAGTCATGTGGACTTCTGTCACCTTATCAGTGTGGGTTCCGGGAGGGCAGGTCTACTATCGACCATCTACTTTAACTGGAAACAGCAATCAGAAAGATCATCTCAAAACGTCAACATATTGTTGCTGTTTTCTTTGATTTACAAAAGGCGTACGACACAGCTTGGCGTCGGCATATTTTATGTACCATCTATGACTAAGGCCTATGAGGCTCCCTACCAATTTTTATCAGTCAGTTTTTATCCCACCACATGTTCCATGTGAGGGTTGGTCTTCCTTCAGCTCCCCACAGATCCAGGAGAAAGGTGTTCCACAGGGTTCTGTCTTTTAAGCGTTACACTCTTAATCGCCATTAATGGATTGGTGAGCTGTCCTTTTCACCCCTGTGTTGTACGTAGATGACTTTCGCATATGGTACACTCGGTAGCCTTGGCTGTACGCCAGCTCCAAGGTGCCATTCGGCGGGCTTCTACATGGGCTGTCTGGCATGGTTTTCAGTTTTCCCCTTCTAATACGCGAGTAATGCATTTCTGCCGTCGTACTACAGTCAACCCTGACCCAGAACTCTTCTAGGGTACTCAACGCCTAGACGTTGTGGCACAGCACAGTTTTTGGGCCTCATTTTTCACAAAAAACTGACTTGGCTGCCCCATATTCAGCAGCTGAAGATACGTTGCGTGCGGAAACTTAATGCCCTCCGTTTCCTAGCTTACTCATCCTGGGGTGCAGATCGTACAACACTAATTCATATCTAACGGGCTCTGATTCAGTCATTAGATTATGGGTGCCAGGTTTATGGCTCTGCTGCTCCTTATGACCTGGAATTGTTGGACCCCGTCCACCATTGTGGCATCCGCTTGGCTACAGGTGTCTTCCAGTTCAGCCCTGTTGACAGTCTCCTTGCTGAAGCGAGAATCCCCCTCTTCAGACTAGGCGCCATCAGCTTTTGGTGTCCTACACCATTGCCATTCGTAAATTGTCTGGTCATCCCACGTATCACGTTCTCTTTGAGGGCGACAATTTCAGAACTCCTGATATTCGCCATCCGGTGGGTTTATCTGTTGGATTGCGCCTCGCTTCCATTTGTAGGGACTTACACTTCCCTTCCCTTGACTGTATGCGTCGTGCCATACCGCGCACCACCGTTACCCACCTCCCACACCTTGGTTGATGCCACGGCCGTAAATCCGATTGGATCTCTGCCAAGCCCCGAAAGCTTCAGTTTCCCCATAATCTTCCGGCGTTCGTTGCACACTGTCCTTGAAGAATTTCAGGGTGTCACGATTTTCTTCACTGATGTATCTAAATTTGCTGGTCATATAGGATATGCATTTACGTCTCCCATTGGTGTGGAATGCTATTCTCTGTGAGAATCGTGCAGTGTTTTTACGGAAGAACTAACGGCTATTGATAGGGAACTTCATTTTATCAAAGAGGTAGCCCTGGACCGTATTTACATCTGTTCTGGCTCAATGAGCAGCCAGCAGGCCATAGACCGATGCTACTCCTCACATCCTTTGGCCAATGAAATCCACGATCTCTTCGCTGAACTTCTCTGGGTCCCCAGTCATGTGGGTATCCTAGGAAATGAATAGGCTGACCAGTTGGCTAGAGTAGCCGTAACTCCCTGCCCCTTCCCCTGGGTTATCCCTGGCACAGATTTGCGGGTGCAGATGAAATCGCTACTCTTACAGGACTGGAACACCAACTGACAGGCTACTGCTCCGTCTAATAAACTACGCTCCTTCAAGTCGACCACTGCAGCTTGGAGCTCTTCCTTACACCCTTCTCGAAAGGAATCCGCTGTCCTTTGCCGTCTCCGCATCGGTCACTTCAAGCTGACCTATGGTTTTCTTTTGCTTAATGAACTTCCCCCACTTTGAGGTTGTGTGACCCTACAATATGTGGCTCATATCTTAGTGGAATGTCCTACTGAATTCCGCACTCTTTGCCCTCAATTTTAGCGAATGATTCACGAATGGTTGACAGAGTCGTTGGATTTATCTGTGAAAGCAGTTTTTACTCTCGGCTATAAGCTTTTATCTCTAACGCTTGGACAGGATGGGTGGGTCTGTGGCCCACCCTGCGAGCAGCAGGGTTTGTTCCATTTCTCCTTTTAACTGGGTTTTAATTCACGTTGTTTACCTTTTTACATTTTCGGATTTCTGATCTAGGAGCGTACACTGTTCTCCTGTATCTGCTTGTCAATAAAGGGGATTCTAGATCTGTCGCGATGTTGTTTTGTAGAATTCTGCTTTTTATATTGCTTTTAGTCCTGTTCTACTTGATTTTAACCCCTCTTTTAGTTCCTCTATTTTGTTATCGGTACGTCTTAGCCGAACACACCCTTACTTGCATTTCATACAGAGGTCATGGGACTGATAACCTAGCTGTTTGGTCCCACCCATCCATCAACACACCATCAACCATCATTTGGTTATCTGAGCCGGAATTTTGCTTAGAAAACTGCACGCTTCTTTAAACGGTCATATACGTAACTTAGTATCCGACAAGAAGGCGGGAGAGTACGTTATTTAAAGTTTAACATGATAAAAATGTTCAAATATTTGCACAGCTTATGGGACTTAACTGCGGGGTCGTCAGTCCCTAAACTTCCAGACTACTTATGAACTAGCTTATACTAAAGACGACACAAAAATCCATGCCCGAAGCGGGGGGGGGGGGGGGGATTTGAACCCACGACGTGGAACGGCCTCGCACATCGTAGCATAGCGCCTCAATGCGCTCGGCCACTCCGCCGCGGCGCAGTCTATATTAACGTCTTCCATTCTCCTTTCAGAAAATCTGTACTGGACTTCCCCCACGTCTTTCTTTCCTGGGCATCCTCGTTCAGTTGCTTGTAAGTTCTTACTTTTTTCACGTCTGTTAACTAGCAAACCTTCTTCTTATTTCTTCTTTTTCTTTGTACGTTTCCTTCCGTTATCCGCTGCAGTAGGCAGAGGATGCTTTTGCCTTCCACATTCATGAAGTTCCTTTTCACTTTCACCTTGTTCAACACCTCATTTCTCATTGTGTCGGACCATTTAACTTTCTCCATTCTTCTCCATAGCACCATTTCAAAGACTCTAAATATTTTTGTTCTTTCTGTCTGTTTTGTCGGTGGAGCACTTTGATGTTTTGTTCGAATTTAGTAATGGGTGGCCAGCATTGACTATGTGGGTTGCTATTGCTGTTGTATGTCCAGTTTCGTGTGTATGCATTGATGTGTTCTATGAACGTAGTGTTGATGTAACGGCCTGTTTGTCCTAGGTACAACGTGGAGTATTCCTGGCATGTTATGTTGTATATTCCAGATTCAGAATAAGGGTCATGATAACACTGAATGTTGTGTATTGGTTTCTGTTGCCGTTTGTTGATTGTGTAAAATCCTGTTTTTACTTTGTTGGTTTCTTAATAACTTGCCTTTGTGAACTCCATGTAACTGTTTATATGTGTACGTGTGTTTTGTAAACATTTATGTATCCTGTTAGTTGTAACGCTTGATATGTGTGAAACTGTAAGTAGAAGCGTTTCACAAGATTTCACCATTTATTATGTATAAAGACCGACCAATACTAACATTTGCGCATTTAACCATTTCAGTAAAGACAACTACGTAACGCAGAACCTCACTCATGAGAAACACCGCAACTAAGAAGGGAATTATTTCCCGAAAAGCGTCGTGCTAAATAAAATAAAAATAAAATCGTGACTGGTTGCAGAAGTGTTATTTATAAACAAACCCATTGATTACACATTAGCAGGCTTTCTAAACACATATTTTTCAAATGGATAAAATCAAATGCAATACCTTGTAAGATCTGTATTTCGGTATTTTTGCAACAGGCAGGTGATGTTCCAATAGAGCTCTGCATTTCGATGAAAACAACCGCTCGAGCGTTTCCCATTTCGTGCCGCTGCTCGACGGCTGGTGTAGGCGCACGCTGCGGCACGGCTGCGGCCGTCTAATGCAGCATTTGTGGCCGGTCGCCCTCCGCCTCTCGGTTATCGGCGCAACCGTCGAGCACTACCGGGCGCTCGAGCGCTCGAGCGCTCTCGCAGTCTCGGCCGGTGACTGCGCGACCGCCACGCGCTCATCACTGCGGAATCACATTAGTAACCTACCTGGCTTTGAGCAACGCAATCAATATTAGTACAATGTATAAGTGGCCGAGTTTGGAGATACTCTGCACATAACGCACGATTAGACTACTGTATTACCGTTTGTATACCGAATGGAACAAAATACTATATACAGAAATTACAGTTTTTAACGTTACAATTACTGGAAGACATGATCACCTCAATGGTCGAAACTCCAGTAGTTTGCAAAATAGTTAAAAATGTTTAAATGTTAGTAAAGCTCATGGGACTTAACTTGTGGGGTTATGATTCCCTAAACTTACAACATCAAACATCAAATGTAACATATACAATTGTAGTATTTGGGTTGTAGAACTGATGGTAAACAACGACAGACATTTGTAAAAGAAATAAGTTAGTTGTTAATATGAAGCGGTGGTCTCTCATCACTGATATATATTAATGACTTGCCATTCTACGTTGATGAAGGTTAGTTCTTTCTGCTGATGATACAAGTATAGTAATCACATCAAAAAATCGAGAACTGATGTAATCTTAAATAACGTCTTTCACAAAATTATTAAGTTGTTCAAACCAAACGGACTCTCATTAACTTTTGATAAAACACAGCATATGCCGTTCCGTACAGTAAATGGCACAACTCCAGTGATAACGACTGTGAACATTCGTTCATTACAGGACAGGTTACTCTGTAACTTCAAAATTTTGATCTGAAGATGGGCAGCTGTCCCAAAACCGGTCATGTTTTAGAAAATATAAGCGATCTGGAGACGGATATTCAAGAATTTTATAAATATAGACTTTGAACTAAAGTCTGTAGCTAAGGCAGAATTTTCAAAATCATTCGTTCGTTTTGAAGGGAAACCAGAGTTTTACAAAAATTTTAGATGTGAGAATTGATGAGAGATTAAACTTGAAGCAACACATTGATCGTCTGCTAAAACGTTTGGGTTCAGCTACGTATCCTATTAGGGTTTTTGCAAAGTTTGGCGATAAAAATCTCAGTAAATTAATTTACTCTACATATTTTCATTTACTGCTTTCGTATGGCGTCATATTCTGAGGTAATTCACCACTGAGTAAAATGTATTCATTGCACAAAATCGTATAATCAGAATAATTGCTGGAGCGGACCCAAGATCATCCTGGAGACACCTATTTAACGATTTAGATATCCTAACAGTTACTTCAGAGTACTTCAGTTGTTAATAATCCAATCCAGTTCACAAAGATGTTTACATGTTTGTGAATATATCGGACTCAACTGCTTGGTTATTAGTGCGTAGCTTGGAAACGATTTAAACTAAGGTAAACGAACCTAAGGAGAACACAGACACCCATGCCTGAGAGGGGATCCGAACCTCAGATGGCGAACGGCCGTGCGCATCGTGCATGGCTAATCCGCCGCGGCAAACCCAGTTCAAAAGTAATGGCAGTGTGCATAGGTATATCACCAGGAGAAAGGATGATATTACTTTGCAGGGTTAAATCTCACTTTGGCACAGAAAGGGGTGAATTATGCTGCCACAAAAGTCTTCGGTCACCTACCAAACAGCATCAAAACCTGACTAGCATTTAAAAATGTATTGAAAGAATAACTGAATGACAACTCCTTCTACTCAATGGATGAATTTTTAGATATAAATTAATAAAACTAAAAATAAAAAATAAAATATAATAATAAATAGAAAAAGAAAAATAATAGAAAATATATTTGTGTCATATAACATTTTGTGTAACGTAATATCTTGTACAGACACCCTTTATTACACTGACAAGTTTCACATTATTACGAAGTGTAGTATTCATGATCTGCGGAACAAGTATTAATGTAAGAACTGTGACGAAGTGCAGCTCGCTGGCGCTGAGTGCGCCGGTTACTGGCGACCGACCGAGCGTCCGGCGCGCTCGACCGAGCACTGGCGATCGGTTGCCCGCGACCGGTAGAAGAGGACGCTCGGCCGCGTACTCCCGAGAGCCAGAGGGGCGAGCGGGACTAGCCGGTAAAAATCGGACATAATGCAGACCTCTATGTTCCAATAGGGTGCTGCTCGCCCAACCACTATCCATGAAAAGCAACTTAATTCGGCACGTGTGCGATATGATAAGACAACAACTGATACGTGCAGTTCGTCACCTCACAGCTCTTTCACGACTATGTGAATAGGTCAGCAAGGGTGGAATAATGTACCCCAAGACAGTATTGGCTATCTCCATAATCGAACTGACGACAGTATCAGCGCTTGACACACTTCGAAGCTACTGATATGAATGCTTCAATATGGATCAACACCTGGTACTTCAGTACCGCTTGAGTTATTGATCTGTAAATATATTCCTTTCATAAACTCCATACGCACTGTTTCAGCAATCGATATCGAGTGAATTGGAAAGCTCTGAGAGGGTGTAGTAATTTTTACTTCCGGCTGTGTATGTACACGATTGAGCGACGTCTCTTGTCGTTTAACGGGTGTGATCGTGCTGCATTACTGTCACTGACGACACGTTGTGACGATCACTGCTGCATATCTCTAAGACCTGTATTATTGATCATATATTTCATCAAATCTTTGACAAAGAAATATTATCAAATATTCATGAAATTTTGACATAAATCATTGATGTGGCGCTAAAAAGGGGTAATATTTCAAGATGCCATTCACATGAACCACAGATGGGGTGGCTTGCGTGCCTCAATGATACAGGTAGCCGTACCGTAGCTGCAACCACAGCGGAGGGGTATCTGTGGAGAGGCCAGACAAACGTGTGGTTCCTGAAGAGGGGCAGCAGCCTTTTCATTAGTTACAGGGGCAACAGTCTGGATGATTGACTGGCCAGACCTCATCAGCTAATGAGGCTATGCCCTGCAGTTTATGTGAACGGGCGAAGCAAAGAAAAACTACAGTCGTCAATTTTCCCGAGGACATGCAGCTCTACTGTATGAATTTATAAAGATGGCATCCTCTCGGGTAAAATATTCCGGAGGTAAAACAGTCCCCCATCCCGATCTCCGGGCGGGAACTACTCAGGAGGATGTTGTCATCAGAAAAAACAACACTGGAATTCTACAGATCGGAGCCTGGAATGTTAGATCCCTTAATCGGGTAGGGAAGTTAGAAAATTTTAAAAGGGAATGGATAGGCTGTTTATATGTAGTAGGGATTAGTGAAGTTAGGTGGAAAGAGGAACAGGATTTCTGGTCAACCGAGTACAGGATTATAATTATAAAATCAGTTGGGGGTTTACAGAAGTGGGTCTAATAATAAATAAGAAATTAGGAATGTAGGTAAACTATTATGAACAGCGCAGTGATCTCATTATCGCATTCAAGATATATACGACCACACCGACCACAATAGTACAGGTTTATACGCTAACTATGCAGATGATGAGGAGATCGAAGAAATGTATGAAGAGGTAAAGGAAATTATTCAGACAGTTAAGGGACAGGAAAACTTAATTGTGATAGGGGAGTGGAATTCAGTAGAAGGAAAAGAAAGGAAAGGGAAAATAGTGGGTGAATATGGACTGGGAAAAAGGAATGCAAGAGGAAGCCGCGTAGTAGAATTTTGTACGGAACATAATTTAATCACAACAAACACTTGGTTCAAGAATCGTGAAAGAAGGAGGTATACGTGGAAGAGACCAGGAGACACCGTAAGATACGAGATGGATTTTATAATGGTAAGACACAGATTTCGGAACCTGATTCTAAACTGTAAGACGTATCCAGGGGCAAATATAGACTCTGACCGGATCTTATTGGTTATGAACAGTAAACTGAATTTGAAGAAACTGCAGAAAGCAAAATAAGGAAATGTGACCTGGATAAATTGAAGGAACCTGACGTTCTTGAGAAATTTGAGAGTGAGATTAGGCAACAATTGACAGGAACGGGAGGAAATAAAACAGTAGAAGAGGAATGGGTAGCTTTGAGTGATGAAATAATCAAGGCGGCAGAGGACCAAATAGATACAAAGGCAAGACGTACCAGAACTCCTTGGATATCACAGGAAATACTAAATTTAATTGATGAAAGGATAAAATATAAAAATGCAGTAAATGAAATAGGCAAAATGGAGTACAGACGACTAATAAATGAGATTGGCAGGAAGTGTAAAATAGGTAAGCAGGAGTGGCTAGAAGGCAAATGCAAGTCTCTATAAATAGGGGAAAAATAGATTCCGCCTACAGGAAAATAAATGAAACATTTGGAAACAAGAAAAGCAACTGTATAAATACAAAGAACTCAGATGGAATACCAGTTCTCAGCAAAGAAGGGAAAGCTGAAAGGTGGAAAGAGTATATAGAGGGCTCTACAAGGAAATCAACTTAGGGACAATGTTGTAGGAAAGGAAGAAGATGTAGATGCAATAGGAGATACTGTACTGAGAGAAAAATCTGTCAGAGCACTGAAAGACCTAACTCGAAACAAGGCCCCTGGAGTGGACGACATTCCCTCAGAACTACTAAAGTCTCTGGGAGAAGCAGCCATGTCAAAACTATTTCACCTGCTGCGTAAGATATATGAGACAGGGGAAATACCCTCAGTCTTTGGGAAAAATATAATAAGTCCCATTTCAAAGAAAGCAGTAGGTACAGACAGGTGTGAAAATTACAGAACTATCAGTTTAATGAGTCATGGTTGCAAAATATTAACACGAATTATTTACAGAAGGATGGAAAAGCTGGTAGAAGCCGACCTCGGAGAGGATCAGTTTGGGTTCAGGAAAAATGTAGGAACACGGGAGGCAATACTCACTTTACGGCTTATCCTAGAAGATAGATTAAGAAAAGGCAAACCTACATATCTTGCTTTTATAGATTTGGAGAAGGCTTTTGACAATGTTGATTGGAATAAACTCTTTCAAGTTCTTAAGCAAGCAGGAGTAAAATATAGGGAGCGTAAGGTTATTTACAACTTGTACAAAAACCAGACAGCGGTTGTTAGAGTTGAAGGGCATGAAAGGGATGCAGTGGTTGGGAAGGGAGTAAGACAGGGTTGTAGCCTTTCTCCAATGTTATTCAATGTTACAATGTTATGTACATTGAGCAAGCTATAAAGGAAAGCAAGGAGAAATTTGGAGAAGGAATTAAAGTTCAGGGGGAAGAATTAAAAACATTGCGTTTTGCCGACGACATAGTAATTCTGTGAGAGACAGCAAAGGACCTGGAAGAGCAGTTGAACGGAATGGACAGTTTGCTGAAAGGTGCATATGAGATGAACATTAACAAGAGCAAAACAAGGGTAATGGAGTGCAGTCTTAGAAAATCAGGTGATGCTGAAGGAATTAGATTAGGTAGTGCGCCTCGGTTGCACAGTGGTAGAGTGCCAGACTACCAATCCAAAGGTCGTGGGTTCGATCCCCGCCAGGTACCAGGATTTTTATCTGTCACTTTCCACTTCTTTCACCTCTGGCAGTATTGCTCATGTGAAAAATACCGAGTAGCACCGTGGTTCGGAACCCACGTTAAACTGTAGGTCCCCCTATAAAATGGCTGGATAAGTCAGTTCGAAGGTCGGAGGAAGGCAACGGCATACCACCTTCAAACAGGTCCATGCCTAGTAAAGCACTGTGGTGTTCAAACCAATCTTCAGATTGTTGACTGCTTTACCTTTTTTTTAGCGAAGCAATAAAGGAGGTAGATGAGTTTTGTTATATGGGCAGCAAAATAACACATGATGGTCGCAGTACAGAGGATATAAAATGCAGAATGGCAATGGGTAGAAAAGCGTTCTTGAAGAAGAGAAATTTGTTAACCTCGAACATTGATTAATGCCTAAGGAAGTCCTTTTTGCATTTGTGTGAAGTGTTGCCTTGTATGGGAGTGAAACATGGACGATAAACAGTGAAATGTGGTGCTACCGAAGAATGCTGAAGATTAGGTGGGTGGATCACATAACTAATGAGGAGGTACTGAACAGAATTGGGGAGGAAAGGAACTTCTGGCATATCTTGACTAAAAGAAGGGATCGATTGGTAGGACACATTCTTAGACATCAAGGAATCGTGCATTTAGCATTGGAGGGAAGTGTGTGGGGTAAAAACCGCAGAGGAAGACCAAGAGATGGAACAGTAAGCAGATTCAGACAGATGTAGGTTGCCGTTCTTATGTGGAGTTAAAGAGGCTTGCTCAGGATAGGGTATTGTGGAGAGCTGCATCAAACTAGTCTCCGGACTAAAGGCCACAACAACAACGTGGTTTGTGATAGTTGAGTTGAGGTCCATTTTAAATCACCCCTAATGCCTACTCCCAGATAATTTATGGAATTAACTTCTTCCAGTTGCTCACCCGCTGTAGTGTAGCTAAATCATTCAGGATCTTTCTTTCTATGTATTCGCAGCACATTACACTTTTCTACATTCCCTGAACCATGCGTCAATTCGATACAGATCCTCCTGCATTTCAATACAATTTTCCATTGTTACAACAACTCTATATACTACAGTGTCATGTGCAAAAAGCCACAGTGAGGTTCCGATGTTATCCGCAAGGTCATTTATATATATCGTGGACAGCAATGGAGCCACGACACCCCCTGTGGCACACCTGACATCACCCTTACTTCGGAAGACTTCTGGATTGAGAATGACATGCTGCACTCTGTTATCTAGGAACTCCTGGATCCAATCACACAATTCATCGAAAAGACCATATGCTCTTACTTTGTTCATTAAACGTCTGTGGGGTACTGCATCAAATGTTTGTAAATCTAAGGGACTTAACTACTTTGGTCACCAGTCCCTAGGCTTGCAAACTACTTACACGATCTTAAAGTAACTTATGCTAAAAACAACACAAACACCAATGCCCGAGGGAAAACTTGAACCCTCTAGGCGCCTTAGTGCGCACGGCAACTCTGTCGCGGCTAACAACTACACTGCTTCTCAGATATATGAAATATACATGGAAGAGACAATTACATGCAGACAACTTCGATTTTCGGTCACAGACAGTTCGTCATAAACAGAGCTTACAAACCATTCCTACATTCACTCACACACATCCATGCACACATGACCGCAGTCTCTGGCCCTGAGTCTGATGCCGCCTTTATCTGCTGGGGCATGGGCAGCCCCTTAGCAGCTTGCCACTGTGTAAAAAATTTTTATTTATTCAGACTGCTAGCCAGAAGCTAGGATATTGTTTTTAACCTTTTATGCAATAGGAGCATGCCTTTACTTCTGTAAAAGTCTCATGTGGTAAGTACATTCTGATGATGACGTCCATAGTGTTGTCGAAATCTACAGGTAGATAAATGTTGTAATTATTTTAACGCAACTTGTGGGCCTGTAATCGTCAACATCATTTGATATCCAGTTTCTGCATATAAGGTTATGTTTAAAATTGTACATGTCTAACTGTAAGAAATAAAACGTGTAAATTAGTCCGACATACTATAAGAAATATGAAGATGTCTAACATTTAGAATTCGAAAAATATTTTTATAAGAATAATACCAGAAACTATTTTAAAACATTAAAAAAAACTAAGAACAGTTTTTGTTTGAAAAATGAAATCGACAGTTTGGTTCTTAGACAGCAGGAAAGTTGTAATGCACTTGATAAACAACGAATAAATTCCAATCGAAGCAAACTAATAACAGACACCCCAACTCTAAGAACCCGAAGAAAAGAAAAAACCTTTAGAGATTTAAAAACAATAAAGCATCCGACGAAGATGCTATAACTGCAGAAGTACTAAAATCAGCTGACCCTCTATGAAATAGATCACTCAACTAATGGGACAAATCTGGCAAACAGAGAAAATATCTGAGGACTGGAAAACTGCCGTAACTCATACATTGAATAAATTAGGAGAAGGAACCGATATTAAAAATTACCAATGAATCTCTGTTCTACCAATCACATACAAAATTCTCTCGTAATATTTATTGATGGAGCCCAAGCACATTTGGAACCGAAAATTCGTGAATATCAAGCAGGCTTTACACGAAAGAGATATTCGAAAGAAATTCTTAAAGGCACAAAAAGATTTATAGCAACAATATTGAATGCACACCTGTGTATTTGACAAGGTTAATCTATTTTCCAAATGTTAAAGAATCAAGGGATAGACAATAAAACGCTAACAGAATAAGTAAACGTTAACGGATACTAACTCGGATGTTAAATTCATAGTAGAAAATTTTGAACCATTTGATAGAATGACGAGTGTTAGGCATGGACTCTGCCCATCACTGTTTAACTGTGTTTTTGAAAAGGTAATTACGGAATGGCGAGAACAAATGTCGAGTCAAAATATAGATCGATCAAGTACATAAGGTAGAAGTAAAATTACAATAGATTGACTCGCCTTTGCAGATGATCTGTTAGTATTAGCTAGAGATGTTACCAAAGCTGAAAAACAAATTGAAATTCTTAAATAAGTTGTGGAAAAAGTAGAATTACGAATATCTTCCGAAAAAAGATATTTATGATATGTAACAAAACAAGCACCTAAGCTTTTTGACTCAAAATAAGGAAAAATAAAAAGGGTTGCACAATTATGATAACAAGAGGAAATATTGCAAGAAAACAGCATGAAAACACTACTGGAAAGCTTTACTGTCAAAAGAATAGGAACCCGCATTCAGTATAACACCAAAGAATCATAACAAAATATCACTTTGTGTTACACTCCTGGCCATTAAAATTATTACACCACCAAGATGACGTGTTACAGAAGCAAAATTTAACCGACAGGAAGAAGATGCTGTGATATGCAAATGATTAGCTTTTCAGAGCATTCACACAGGGTTGGCGCCGGTGGCGACACCTACAGCGTGCTGGCATGAACAAAGTTTCCAACCGGTTTCTCATACACAAACAGCAGTTGACCGACGTTGCCTGGTGAAACGTTGTTGAGAAACGCGTACCATCACGTTTCCGACTTTGAGAAAGGTTGGATAGTAGCCTATCGCGATTGCGTTATATCGTATCGCGATATGGCTGCTTGCGTTGGTCGAGATCGAATGACTGTTAGCAGAATATGGGATCGGTGGGTTCAGGAGAGCAATACGGAACGCCGTGTACACGCTCTGTTTGACTCAATGCCCAGGCGTATCAAGGCCGTTATTCTGGATACTGATTTGCCAGGATCTATGCACCGAAATTGCGTGAAAATGTAATCACATGTCAGTTCTAGTATAATATATTTGTCCAGTGAATACCCGTTTATCATCTGGATTTCTTCTTCTTAATGGCCAGTAGTGTATTTCTCCGAGATGCAGCGGGTTCAGGAGGTGGACCGTGACGAGCAAGGATGTGGTCAGAGGTCTGAAGAACTGATTAACCACATATATTTATTAACAGAATGAAATGAATACTTAACTTTGCTGTGTTTGTGTTGATACAAATTCTTCCTAACTAGTACAGAGTTTTGTAAGGCAGTAGTAACTGTTCCGGCTTGTGCTAAGACAGACTGCTGTCTCTCGTATACGGAATTCGTCTGTTGACTCCTGGATCGTAACTGTAGAACGCCCTGGTGTTGCTGTGGTGCGCCGGCATATGTAGTCGAGCCCCCTTCTTACTATTGTCTGGCGTAGTCATGGGGCTAATGACCTAGCTGTTTGGTCCCATACATCCATCAACCAACCATCACTTGGTTATCTGAGCCAGAATTTTGCTTAGAGAACTGCACGCTTCTTACAAGGTTCATATACGTAACTAAACGATTATCCGTCAAGAAGGCGGGGGAATGCGTTATTTAAAGTTTAACATGATAAAAATGTTCAATGTTTGTAAAGCTTACGGGACTTAACTACGGGGTCATCACTCCCTAAACTTACAAAAAACTTATGAACTAACTAAGACTAAGGACGGCACAAATATCCATGCCCCAGGGGGGGATTCGAACCCCCGACCGTAGTGG
Organism: Locusta migratoria; assembly: GCA_026315105.1. Taxonomy (NCBI): domain Eukaryota; kingdom Metazoa; phylum Arthropoda; class Insecta; order Orthoptera; family Acrididae; genus Locusta; species Locusta migratoria. The sequence goes on along the minus strand of CM048745.1, from coordinate 630,405,057 downwards.
CCGTGTAGACCGTGACTGGAGCGCGTCAGTCCCCTCGGCCACCGCGGCCGGCGCAAAGGTCCCAGGTTCGAGTCCCGGTTTCGGCAGGCAATTTTAATTTGCCAGGAAGTTTCATGGTCTACGTTGACTGAAACCGGTCATGAAATAAAAATAACAATTCTGAGATCTGGACTGTTTTAAGAGCGCTGTTTTCCATAAAGATTTTTAAAATTGCACAGTTTTAATCTCAAATTAGATTTAATATAAATACTACGCGAATTCCACAAGTAAGGTCCATTTGGTCTTAATAAAAACATCGCTCATGAGACAAGGTTTTTATTGATTATTTTCACTTTTCCACATAATATACACTTTCTGTAACGCTGCACCAGCTTCTTTAACCTCTCGCCATAGAAGTCGCCGCCTGTGACCTGAACCAGTTGGTTGAGTAAATCGCCGATTTGGAATCGTCAACATAGTCATAGTTTCAAATGCGGGAAGAGGAAATAGTCGCTTGATGCAAGATCACGGAAGGTGGGAAAGGATTTCCCAACCAAATCCCTTTAATCTCCTCTTTGGATTTGGCAGCGGCATACCGACGTTCGTTGTCGGGTAAGAAGATTATGACACTTTTCCACTTTGGCGTCGATTTTGGATCGCACATCTCAGTTTGTTGATTATTTCACTGTACACGTCAGCTGCAATGATTGTCCTAGTTCCAAAACACAGTAGTCCTCATTCTGCAATTCGTGAATAGAGATTTTTTTTTTTTTTTTTTTTTTTTTTTTTTTGGTTTGGGTGAACCGGAATGTCTCCACTGCATTGAATGTTCTTTTGATTCTGCGTTGTTGTACGCTATCCACGTCTAGTGTCCCGTTATAAATGGGAAACGTCTGAATCTTATTTATAGCGCTCCAAAAACGGACGTGCACAATGAATTCGTTGCTCTTTGTGCTGAACGGTGAGCAGTTTTGGCACCCACCTAGCGGAAAGTTTCCGATATCCAAGTGCTTCAGTAACAATCCTGTAAAGTAAGATTCCAGCAATATTTGGTAATTCGATAGCCACACCGCCGGCCGCGGTGGCCGAGGGGATTGAGGCGATCCAGTCACGGTCTGCACGGCCACTACGGTCGGGGGCTCGAATCCCCCTCGGGCATGGATATTTGTGCCGTCTTTAGGATTAGCTAGTTCATATGTAGTTTGTAAGTTTAGATACTCATGACCCCGTAGTTAAGTCCCATAAACTATACAAACATTTGAACATTTTTTTGATAGCCACACCACTAATCGTCAAACACCGAGCATTGTGAAGCTCGATTCGACCCCGCCATACACGTGCGATTTGCCTTGCGATCTCAACCAGTCTATCGAGCGTCGTGTTGTGGTTAAACTTGAGCAATGGAATGTGAACTGAAATGTTTAGCTGCTGTTGTCCTTGTGTATCGTCAGTGTAATATTAAAAACGAAAAAGGACAACAACATGGTCGAAGCAATGGATATTAAATAAAAAAAGAATCCAAGTGCCAAATCACATCGGCACAATCAGTAAAATCCTGCTATATGCCATCTCTAATAACCAAGCTGTCGTCGAGACAGCCCTAAGCTTCCTTTTTTTTGCTGCTCTATGATTGACAGGTTCTTGTAAGTACCCCTGAAAGCTCAGTAAATTATTGTTGTAAAACCAACATTAGCAAAAACTTTACTGCCGCTGTGAGTAAAATTTGAAATATAACTACTTTTTTTGTATTTTCCTAAGGCAGCTGGAATACGGTAAATTTTCCCTTAATAGTATACCATAAATCTTACGGACTGAAAGAGTAATTTTTTATGCCATTATAGTGTATATATATTCTTAATTAGCGAAAACCACACTGCTGCCGCAAGTAAAATTGAAGCTCAGCTGTCATCAACTCCATTATAAACACACTGATAAATAAACATCTTAATTTCAAATACGAATTAAGTTTTTATTTAAGTTCAATTCACACTGTTTGTCAAGGAATATTTACACTGTTCATCACGTCAGTTCGCTTTGCCCATGAACTAAAACTGAAACTGACGTTACAATATTTACCAACGATGATGTAAATAGTCATTCCAATAGAAAAATATACAATACGTTTGCAGTTTATTAATATATCATTCATAACAGCTGTGTGTATTTTGTGTAATCCTCTGTTATAGCAGGCGTGGACGTGGCGAATATAAGTAAACTTCTTATGATAACAGACGACCGTTACGTCAAAACTTTCTTCCCAAGACGTGATGGACAATGTCTATTGGCCTTTACTCACCTCACTCATGGAAGAAGCTGTTGATGCATACGGTTATGCATCATCTTTCAAAAGAAGAGGTGGTGGTAATACCACAGCTGTGGCTTATATATTTCATCAGTCCCCTTTCTAGAGGAAAATGAATCGATTACTTTGCGATGTTCTTTCTTAAAAACTGTTCTTAAATGTATGTATCTTTCGTCTAATTATGTCCATGGTTGCACTTGTCTTACTTTTTCTAACAGAACTTGTAGACATTTCTCACACTTTATCGTGGTAAGCCTTAATCGTCACTTGCCACAAACATTCCTGCTCCCTAAATAGTTCAATGAACTTAATTGTAAAGTCCTTGGTCCATGTGGCCATTCTTTCGGATCAATTAATACACATACACGTGCGAACCGATAAGAATAGACAGAGGCAGAATATAAACAAAAGGGAGCCATATTGAAATCGCATGTGCAATGCTCACAGATCGCATGGTATTTCCATGCGACGTGCGATGTGCGATCGATCGCTGCGATTTCCCCACACACGTGCGATTTATGAAGCAATTGATCGCACATGCGACGGATCGCTGCGATCAATCGCTCGTGAGTGGGACCCTTAAGATAAATGCGGTGCTTGCACCTATCGACTCCTTTCTCTTTTCAAAATAAACCTCTGACCCTGTTTTGTCTTCAACATTTAATTTTTTACCGCGAACACAAAACACTTACGTCGACTTTCACAGTCTTCAGTTGTCGTCCGATGTTCCAGCCGGATGCTACGATTCTCCATCTGCTTATAATAAATGTAAGCGTGAATTTCACTTTATGCTTTGTTCATTAAATAAACTCCCATAGTTTCCATTTTACGACTGTGCATTTATCATTGATGATTCTACCTTTTTTATCCCGTTAGATGTTAAATTGCTGTTTTCAGTAATTTAAATTTTTCCGTAGTATAAGGGTCGCTCGCCATCGTACTTCATTTTGCTCTTCGTGTGAATATTAATCCAGAACACCAAATGTAACCGGTCATTTCTTATCTTGATTAAGTAAAAATAGCTGCAGTTTTTTTTTTTTTTTTTTTTTTTTTTTTTTTTTTTTTTTTTTTTTGAAGTCGTGTAGTATTTCGCACCTGTTGTCACAACATTGTTATATCCGCCATCGATTAATCATTTGCGCACTGAGCCACTCCTCCGTTTATAAAGATTTAAGAGTACTAGCTATTTGTCACATTTTATTTATTTATTTTATTTACTTCCACCTAAAGATTTATCCCTGTTTTACGTAATTCGCGGAATTTTCAACGTCGACCTATATAAAAAACAGAGCCGAGAATCATTATATCACACATTATGTCCGGTCAATACACTACATAACTCATGGCAAATGTACGCTGGGGACGTTACGTGTGACAGCAAAAATCTTATCCTTGCGCGCAGTTTTCAACTGGCGGGAGCTACGATTTTCGCGGCCATTTCGATCTGCTCTCATCTCATCGACAGGCAAGTGCCTACTGAGGCACACCAACACACCAGCAGATCGAAATGGCCGCGAAAATTATAGCTCCCGCTAGATGAGAAGTGCGCGCAAGTATAAGAGTTTTGCTGTCACACGTATCGTCACCAGCGTACATTTGCCATGAGTTGTCTAGTGTATTGACCGGACATAATGTGTGATATAATGTTTCGCGGCTCTCTTTTTTGTATTGGTCGACGTTGAAAATTCTGCGAAGTACGTAAAACAGGGATAAATCTTTAGGTGGAAGTAAAAAATAAATAAATAATAAAATAAATTATAAAATGTTCCGCAGGAGTTGGTAGACCGTACTGCAGGCGAGAAAGTCATTCAAGCCTATCATATGTGACATACCGTTCATAGGACTTCACTTTTGGAATTTTATGGATATTTTCTATATCGTGGTTGTAAATTTTATGTCACGGTTGTCTATTTTTCACTCTTTACTTACCTATCAAGAGTAAGATAACAATTTCTTTTTTAATTTTGTTTACGCTTCTGCCAGATATTTGATTAAACACACGCGAAAAATACTGTTCCACGATTCGAGGTGAAGGCTCCTGCAATCACTCGATGTCGACAAGATGTTTGAAACTTCATATTTATATTTAAACAAACAAGACAGAGTGGAATGACTGGCGTGGGGGTTATAAAACAATTGCTACTTTAACAAATTTGAAGAACTGAAGTTGACAGTTCAAGTAAAGTTGATTTAAGCGTCTTGAGAAAATTAAAAATTCATTTTTTTCTAATTTTAAGCTCGGGAAACAACAGTGATTCAGATACATACTAAAATGCACATCCTACAACCCACCAACACAGTTCATACAAAACCTTATTCTCTTAGGAAAACGGGTTAAACCTATGCTTTAAAACAATTAATCAAGTACACAAAATTCAATACCAAACTTTATAGGATGCTCGAAAGTGCTCATAAACTTTTTTTAGCTTAACAGCTAAGGTCACACTTCAGAATTTACCGACTGTACATAACGTTACAACAGTTGCTAGGTAACAAAATAAAACACAAGAAACCACGTGACAAAACTTATCTTTCGACAGGAAAGAGAACACGTCACAATTAAATATTAGGTGAGGGGATAAAGTCAGTTCACAAAACAAAAAATGCACACTGTAGAAACACGCATGTAAAACTCGACGATGCCCTGAGAACACCTTACCCAAGGACTGCATAAAATGCAACATCAAAACCCGCTGCAGGTGATTAACAGCAACAACCGTTAAATAGCGACAAGCATTAAATCCAATAAGGTGTCGGCGAAGAGTCAATCAAACAAGAGAGAAAGACCTTTAGAGGTTGATAAGTGGCAGTTACCATGAAATTGAAAATTGAAACTTCCAAAAATAGACCCACTCCCGAAGCAGCAATCGCTAGAGGTGCGGAGAGAACACTGCCACAAAATACGTCTGCAGCCAATGCAGGTAACTGACCCTTGAATGGCTGCAAAGCAGATAAATAATCTGGTTACACTACATAAAAATCACTCAACAGAAACAACAAGGCGCTCGTAGATTCTATGATGTAGAACCAAACACTATGACCACACCGAGACCGAACTTAGACGAAGATTGTAATCACACCATTGGAATTCACAAAATTAACTTACGAGTTCCGCAGCGGCGAAAAGACCGGCGTCCCACTTTATATGGAAAGGTCGCTTCATCAACATAGCATGACCCAGAGTGCCACCGTGTTGCCAAAATGTATGAACGAAAACTCCTGCCTTGGTGGAGTAGCTGAACGGTCTAAGATGCCTTGCTGAGAAGCGCGTGCTTTTTCGTCGTCTGTGATTCGAGTCCTCCCTCGAGCATGGTTTTGCCTGTTGTCCTTAGGATACTTTAACTTATATATACATATATATATTAGTCTAGAGTGCAATGATTTTTATTTGTATAAACTAGTTGTGGTCCTTTTGGATCATCTTCAGGATTGCAACTTTGAAATGTGTCATAATCACATTTAAAGGACCTTCACGCAACTTACATTAGTGCCAACATTAATAAAAGTTAATAAATTCGGTCCCTTTTTGGACATCTTCAGGACTGCAACTGTAAAATGTATCATAGTTATTTAGAGCACCTTCAAGCAACATACATTGGTGACAACAATAGCATAAGTTAATAAATGTTGGCTGCACGAATGGCAAAACGTCAGTTTTTCGGATGAATCCAGGTTCTGTTTACAGCATCATGATGGTCGCATCCGTGTTTATCGACATCGCTGTGAACGAACATTGGAAGCGTGTATTCGTCATCGCCATATTGACGTATCACCCGGCGTGATGGTATGTACCATCGGTTACACGTCTCGGCCACCTCTTGTTCGCATCGACGGCACTTTGAACAGTGGCCGTTACATTTCAGATGAGTTACGACCCGTGGCTCTACCCTTCATTCGATCCCTGTGAAACCCTACATTTCAGCAGGATAATGCACGACCGCATGTTGCAGGTCCTGTACGGGCCTTTCTGGATACGGAAAATGTTCGATTGCTAGCCTGGCCAGCACATTCTCCAGATCTTTCAGCAATTGAAAACGTCTGGTCAATGGTGGGCGAGCAACTGGCTCATCACAATACGCCAGTCACTACTCTTGATGAACTGTGGTATCGTGCTGAAGCTGCATGGGCATCTGTACCTGTACACCCCACCCAAGCTCTGTTTGACTCAATGCCCAAACGTTTCAATGCCGTTTATACGGCCAAAGGTGGTTGTTCTGGGTACTGATTTCTCAGGATCTATGCACCCAAATTGCGTGAAAATGTAATCACGTGTCAGTTCTAGTATAATATATTTGTCTGGATTTCTTCTTGGTGTAGCAATTTTAATGGCCAGTAGTGTCAAATATATCAAACATACACGAGAGAGAGACCTTTCAAGGTTGATGGGCGGCGGTTATCATGAAATTCAAAATTGAATCTGCCGACCACGGTGCAAATAGCCGTACACACTACGGCTCCCTGCTACGTTGGGTGCGGCCTTTCCACGTCGTAGGTTCGGATCCTCCCTCGGGTATGGGTGTATGTATTGTTCATAGGATAAGTTAGTTAAAGTAGTTTGTAAGTTTCGGGACCGATGACCACAGCATTTACAAACATTTGAACATTTGGAAGTACCAAAAATACACCCACTCCTGAGGCAGCAGTCGCTAGAGAGGCGGAAAGAACATTGCCACAAAATACTCCGTGGCCAGGGTAGGTAAATGACTAGCGAACGGCTACAAAGCAGACAGATACCCTGGTTACACTGAAAGAAATCACTCACTAGAAACAACAGAGCGCTCGTAGATTCTACGACGCAGCACCAAACACTATCACAACGCGGAGACGTAGCTAATATTTTAACTAATATAGAAGATGTTCGTGATTTGAAGAAGAATATCTGTGTCCGTTTTTCATCGGAGTTCGCTTGGAGAAGCGACAGTGATGGTGAAAGTCGATTAGGTTACCTCACTTACTTGACAATGTGAAGTTAGGCTAATTGGTTGATTAGGTTTGAGAATATTTCCTAAATTTGAGCACAATTACTGCAAGTTCCGGATTGTGGCTGTATTTTTGCACAGGCGAAAAGGGAACATATAAGCTGATCAATGTTGATTAAATGGAAGTTGATTACAGTGAGACATAATTTAAATTAGGCAGTTGATACAAAGATCATTCTCTCCTGATTCATTAAAGGGATATGTTCTAAGGTTTCAGCATTCAGGATGTAATTAATGCACGTTTATATTGCTTTGAGGATCAAATTAGGCTTCTAAATCATCTGTACTCTTTCGGTAACAATATTTCATACATTAAAGTACTTGTTTTTTAAGTATTGCTTAGTTATTTGTATGAGATGATGCTATACTATCTATGACCGCCATATTATTTAACTTGTTGCTTCTAATCACGGCCCGAGAATATTCTGATACATCAGAGGCCACTCACTAGATTATGTTTGTAACAACAAAATTAGAAACAAGTATCCTCTTCTCTTAGCGTGAAACTGTGTTTCAGGTGCAGAAAGGTGGATCAACGGATGATGTGGCGATCACTGAATGTGCTACACTTCACTGAGGTTTAGATGGTATTGTATTGGCGGTATTGATGCTTATGTTTGGGTCAGTGATTCATGATAAGAATGAAGGATATCATGTTTGAGAAGGAATCCTCATTTACTCTTATGAATGCTATAAGCAGTAGGCCAAGAATTTAATTATTGGTCACTTTTTAATGAACCACTACTAATTGTTCAGTATGAAACATCCAGTTCCTGTTGCATTTAATTTATGTGAGGGTGTGTATGATATTCAGAAAAAATCATTGTAAGACTCTGTTGTACATAAGAATGTAAATATGTGCAAAATAGCCTCCACATTAAGCATGGGTATTCCTTGTTTGCTGGCCTGCACTCTATAATGTTAACATCTTGTCCCCTTATTTTGTATAATGAATGTCATTTTGTTACATGTGAGACGTCTATTCAGTATGTGGTATTATTCTTCATACACTTTGTATACTTACATTTCAGACAGCAATTTGTTATAAGTGTCCTTTTTCAAGTCATATAGTTGGACGAAATTATCTAAATTTTAGTCTGCACTACCTAGGCCTTAGGTTACATAGAATTCAATTTCATCATATTTACTAAGTTATTTTTCCTATATATTGCATATCTGGTCAGCTAAGATAGCGTTTCTAGGTCTTTAATATATGACCTTGTTGTACTTAAGTATAATAATGTGTGCGGTTGTTGTTGTGGTCTTCAGTCCGGAGACTGGTTTGATGCAGCTCTCCACAATACCCTATCCTGTGCAAGCCTCTTCATCTCCACATAAGAACGGCAACCTACATCTGTCTGAATCTGCTTACTGTATCCATCTCTCGGTCTTCCTCTGCGGTTTTTACCCCACACACTTCCCTCCAACGCTAAATTCACAATTCCTTGATGTCTAAGAATGTGTCCTACCAATCTATCCCTTCTTTTAGTCAAGGTATGCCAGAAATTCCTTTTCTCCCCAATTCTGTTCAGTACCTCCTCATTAGTTACGCGATCCACCCACCTAATCTTCAGCATTCTTCTGTAGCACCATATTTCAAAAGCCTCAATCCTCTTCCTGTCCGCACTGTTTATCGTCCATGTCTCACTCCCATACAAGGCAACACTCCATACAAATGCCTTCAGAAAGGACTTCCTTAGGCTTAAATCAATATTCGATGTTAACAAATTTCTCTTTTTCAAAAACGCTTTTCTACCCATTGCCATTCTGCATTTTATATCCTCTGTATTGCGACCATCATTTGTTATTTTACTACCCAAGTAACAAAACTCATCTACCTCCTTTATTGCTTCGTTACCCAATCTAATTCCTTCAGCATCACCTGATTTTCTTACACTGCACTCCATTACCCTAGTTTTGCTCTTGTTAATGTTCATCTTATATGCACCTTTCAGCACACTGTCCATTCCGTTCAATTGCTCTTCCAGGTCCTTTGCTGTCTTTGACAGAATTACTATGTCGTCGGCAAAACGCAGTGTTTTTAATTCTTCACCCTGAACTTTAATTCCTTCTCCAAATTTCTCCTTGCTTTCCTTTATAGCTTGCTCAATGTACAAATTGAATAACATTGGAGAAAGGCTACAACCCTGTCTTACTCCCTTTCCAACCACTGCATCCCTTTCATGCCCTTCAACTCTGACAACCGCTGTCTGGTCTTTGTACAAGTTGTAAATAACCATACGCTCCCTATATTTTACTCCTGCTTGCTTCAGAACTTGAAAGAGTTTATTCCAATCAACATTGTCAAAAGCCTTCTCCAAATCTACAAAAGCTAGAAATGTAGGTTTGCCCTTTCTTAATCTATCTTCTAGGATAAGCCGTAAAGTGAGTATTGCCTCCCGTGTTCCTACCTTTCTCCTGAACCCAAACTGATCTTCCCCGAGGTCGGCTTCTACCAGCTTTTCCATCCTTCTGTATATAATTCGTGTTAATATTTTGCAACTATGACTTATTAAACTGATGGTTCTATAGTTTTCACACCTGTCTGCACCTGCTTTCTTTGGTGTGCTAGGATGTCTGTTTTGTTAATTAATGGCTATCCTTGTTTGTTGCCCTGCTTCATCTATTTACATGTTTTTCCTTTGAATTAGGCATGATGAACATGTAACATGTCTGTTTAGCATGTGATAAGGCATTGTACCTATGTCAAGATTTTGAAGAAGTATAATTTCGTAAATTTATAGGTTAGGACATAATCCGAATTATATGCACTTACTTCTCAATCTTTTTATTATTATTATTTTTTCTAAACGATTTGTGAATGTATGTGAACACAGAAATAATAGTTTTAGGGCATAAACGTAAACACGGATTTAAACTGTAAGGGAGTGCCATCTAAGGCTTAAAAGCAAAAATACATTGTAAACAAAAGCTTGTAGAACGATGGTGCTATCTGGTGGCTTATATTGTAAATATGAGGTATAGCTGCAAATTAGCTAGTCAGTCTTCTACTAACCGTGACCAATGAAAGGCATTACCTATGAGCTTAACATAGTGTGGTTTTACACTGTGTTGCAATTAATGTTGAATGTATGTTCAGCCTGCTGAGGTATGAGAGTAAATTCACATGCTAAAGTGAGTTATATTAGTTACTCTCAGCATTTTAAATAGTACTTTGTACTTAATTACAGATAGACATATGGAGCTCCTTACACAGAATGTGACGAAAGTTGCTTGACTATTTTACTTGATTGGAACAATCTGACTTCTAGGTAATTTTAAATTTTTGACTCTTATCCAATTATATATATATATATATATATAAAATTGGATAAGAGTCAAAAATTTAAAATTACAACTAATCAATAAAGGGGTATTTTTTAAAAATATGACTGTGTGTTACCAGTTAAATAATAGGAAGAAAGATAGTACAAAATTTATTTTATTTTTGGTTAAATTGGACTGACTTTCTTTGGCGTGTCGTCACGAGTGCTGGACTGCTGTGCACATCGCTCTCGATTTTTTATATAATTTTAGGATTAATATAATTATTTTAATTGTTATTTCGTGACAATATTCAATTTAGAGGTGTTCTAGTAAAGGTTCGTCAGTTATTTTAGCTTTTGTTGTGCCGTAATTGCTTTAAGTGGTGTTATTTGTCTTCGCGTGTGCGCCGGCATCGACGTCTTACTGCTTTGTTTACATCTGGTGGCGAGTGGTTCCAGCCGTAGCGGTCTCCGAAAGCTAAGTTCCAATAAGTGTTTGTGTATTGTAGTTAAATTATTAAAGTTTTAGATTTCAGGAGGTGTTATCGCGCTAGTTGTTTATTAACTTTAGTACTTTTCAACAGGTGACTTGCTGTTTTTAACGTAGTTGAGGTTGGGAAACTTTAAGTTACGGTATTTGATAACTCTTGTACTCTCACAGTGTTTAGTTATTTTATTAGTGACGCTTGAATTTGAACTTGTTTATACAAGCAACAGTGTAAAGTTTCTGTGGTAGTGTTATTTGCTCTTTTCTGATACTATTAGTTGTTGTTACTTGATTTGTAGAGACTGAGGTTTGTTGATTGATGTAGTTAAGAGGTACTTCCTACTTATTTTGTAGAAACTTAACTTCATAACGTAGACGTCTAGTTTTTCTTAACAAATTATTGTAAAATTTTACCATGAGTGAAAAGTGTGGGCTCTGTCGTAGGATCGTGCGTAGTGGGCTGCAGTGTGGGATTTGTAGTAAGTATTTTCATGGGGGGGGGGGGGGGGAGTGCAGTGGGGAAGACAGTGGGCATTGTGGTGAGGTTCTCTCCTGGAACTGTAGGATTTGCAGCAGGAATAAGTTGATAGAGAAGCAGGAGCGTTTGATCTGCGCCATTCAGGTGCAGTTGAAAAACGCTGAAGAGGAACTAGGTAGGTTGAGGAGGGGAAGGGGGGCTGGGGAATGGGAACTGGCAGTTGGCAAGAAGGTAGCTAGAAGACGGTATTCAGATAGCTTTACAATGCAAGTTGCAAATAGGTTTGACCAACTGTCAGAGTTGAGTGGAGATGAACCTCCTGTAGCTGTAGGTGTAGGAAGTACGCAGCAGACCTCAGCTTTTGGTAAGCCGAAATCTGTAGAGAGGTCTCTTAGGAAGAAGAAGGTTCTGCTGCTATGTAGTTCTCATGGCAGAGGTGTTGGCCAACTGTACTTGGGAGTGAGTACCAGGTCACCAGCATAGTGAAGCCTAGTGCAGGGTTAGCTCAGGTCACTTGTAACATAGGGGACTTATGTAGGAATTTTCAAAAGAGGATCAGGTAGTTATAGTAGGTGGGGCCGGGAATAGTCTTGATAGGGACGGGGAATATGATATAGGTGGTGATCTGGATAGCAACTGAAACTGGTGGCACGAATGTCCATTTCGTGCAGCTGTTTCAGCGTCATGATAGGCCTTGTCTTAATACGGCTGTCAGCCGTGTTAACACGGGGCTTGAGAGGGCGCTGATGACGGAGGGCATGGATCACATTGCAGTGGTGCCAGTTGAGACTATCCAAAGGTCGGATTTTACTAGGCACGGTCTGCACCTCAATAGGTATGGGAAGGGGAGGTTGGCAAAGCTCATAGGTGACAGTGTAGTAGGGGGTGGGGGTTTCACTCATGGAAAAATTCCTGTAGTAGTTGGTGTTAGGGCTGCACCTTTTTTAGACTGAAGACAGCTGATAGATATTCCTGCTTAAAGGAAGTCCCTCTAAGAAATGAACCACCTTTGACAAAGTCAAAGAATATAAGTAATAAGGGAATTACTGTTTTTCATCAAAATATACAGGGTATCAGAGATAAAGTTAATGAAATGCTTATTGATACTGATTCTGACATTGTTGGAATTTCAGAGCACTTTTTAAGTGGTGTGACAATTAAGAGACTTCCTTTGCCAGGATACAGGTTAGCTGCCTTCTACTCTAGGAGTTCCTTGCAGTGTGGGGAGTGGCCATGTATGTAAAAAACGATTTTTCATCGGAGTCAATCGATTTTTCTAAACACTGTACAGAACAGATATTTGAATGTTGTGCAGGAGTTGTTAATGTTAATGGAACTAAACTAGTAATAGTTGTTATTTATAGATCCCCTGACTCAAATTTTAAAATGTTTCTGCCCAAGCTGGAATTGGTTCTGGGTTCACTGTATAGGAAGTATAAAAATTTAATTGTGTGTGGAGATTTCAACATTAATTGTGTAGGTGATAGCTCAAGGAAAAGTCAGCTGTTAGATCTATTTAATTCCTATAACATGATGCAAACAGTATTTTTTTCCAACGAGAGTGCAAGGAAATAGCAGTTCTACCATTGACAATATTTTTGTTCATTCTTCATTATTAGAGGGGCACTCTGTCAGCAGAATAGTAAATGGCCTATCAGACCACGATGCCCAACTTTTAATTCTAAAAAGTATTTGTTCTCAAACAAATGTTAAACATAAATATCAACTACTCAGAAAAGTTAATCCAGTTGCAATTGAGACCTTTTTAAGCCTAATTAAGGAACAAGAATGAAAGGATGTTTATAGTGCTGATAATGCAGATGATAAATATAATGCTTTTCTGAACACATTTATTATGCTGTTTGAAAGTTGCTTTCCGCTAGAACGCTCAAAACAGGGTACTTTCAGTAATAGACAGCCAGGGTGGCTGACAAAGGGGATAAGAGTATCATGTAGAACTAAGCGGGAGTTGTATCAAAATGTTAGAAGCAGTCAGAATGAAAATGCAGTAGCTCATTACAAACAGTACTGTAAGGTTCTGAAAAATGTCATTAAGAATGCAAAAAGTATGTGGTATGCAAAAAGAATAGCAAACTCTCGGGATAAAATTAAAACTATCTGGTCAGTCGTGAAGGAAGTGTCTGGTCAGCAGCAGCAGGTAGAAGATATAACGTCAGTGCGTAGTAGGAATGTTTCTGTTACTGACAAGTTAGATATATGTGCAATATTCAATAATCACTTTCTGAATATAGTAGAGGAACTAAACAAAACTCTAGTTTCTACAGGTAATCATATAACGTTTTTAGAAAATGCCTTTCCGAGACTGTTACCTGAAATGATCCTTCATGATACTTCCATAGGTGAGATTGAGTCAATAATTAAATCACTAAAGACTAAGGACTCTTGTGGATATGATGGGGTATCTAGCAGAATTCTAAAGTACTGTTCTCCATATGTTAGCCCAGTACTAAGCCATATTTGTAATTTTTCCTTTCAGAACGGTCAGTTTCCTAACAGATTAAAGTACTCAGTAGTGAAACCGCTTTATAAAAAAGGAGACAGGGATAATGTAGACAACTATAGACCTATTTCTATGCCATCGGTTTTTTCCAAAGTTATTGAAAAGGCTTTATATTCAAGATTAATTGATCATTTCAGTTCACATGATTTCCTGTCAAACGTACAGTTTGGTTTTAGAAGTGGTTTAACGACTGAAAACGCTATATTTTCGTTTCTCTGTGAGGCACTTGATGGGTTAAATAAGAGGCTACGGACATTAGGCGCCTTCTTTGATTTAACAAAAGCGTTTGATTGTGTTTATCACAAAATATTGTTGCAGAAGTTGGAACATTATGGAATACGGGGAGTAGCCCACAACTGGTTCACCTCTTACTTTAATAATAGACAACAGAAGGTAATTCTCCGCAGTGTAGAAAATGGCTATGACGTGCAATCCCAATGGGGCACAATTAAGTATGGGGTGCCCCAGGGGTCTGTTTTGGGACCATTGCTGTTTCTTATTTATATAAATGATATGCCTTCCAGTATAACAGGTGATTGTAAAATATTTTTGTTTGCTGATGACACCAGCTTGGTAGTGAAGGATGTTGCTCGTAATATTGACACAGTATCAAATAATGCAGTTCAAGAGATAAATTCACGGCTAATAGAAAAAAGTTGATGTTAAATCACTGTAAAACTCAGTTTTTACAATTTCTAACACATAATTTGACGAAATCTGACATTATGATTACACATAATGGGCATGTGATAAGTGAGACTGAACAGTTCAAATTTCTAGGTGTTCATATAGACAGTAAACTGTCATGGAAAGCCCATGTTCAGGATCTCATTCCAAAACTAAATTCTGCTACATTTACCATTAGAACAATATCTGAGATAAGTGATTTTTCAACACGCAAAGTAGTCTATTATGCTTACTTTCACTCACTTATGACGTACGGCATTGTTTTTTGGGGTGACTCGCCTGATGCAAAAAGGATATTTCTGGCTCAAAAACGGGCAGTTCGAGCAATATCTGGTGTAAGTTCGCGAACGTCATGTCGACCCCTTTTCAGTAGTCTGGGAATTTTGACTCTGGCGTCACAATACGTTTTTTCTTTAATGTCGTTTGTTGTTAATAATAGCTTATTCCCACGAGTTAGTAGCTTTCACTCGGTGAATACTAGACAGATGTCTAATATACATTTGCACCACACCACCTTAACACTTGTGCAGAAAGGGGGTGCAGTATTCTGCGGCATCCATTTTCAATAAGCTGCCACAAGAACTAAAGAATCTTAGCACTAATCCACATGCTTTCAAATCTAAATTGAAGAGTTACCTCGTGGCTCACTCTTTTTATTCTGTCGAGGAACTCCTAGAAAAGTTAAACAATTAAGCTAATTCATTTTTTCTTTATTGATTCTTTTCACTTTGTCTTAAGATTGTCGTGTGCAAAGGACTACTTACAATTTTTCTATTACCATTCTTGTGTAACAATGTATTGACTTGTTCCATGACCATGGAGTCTTACTCTTCAAGTGGGTCCTATGGAACAGAAAAAACAAATAAATAAATAAAATAACCATCTCTCTCAAGCACAGGCTTCTGTACAACTTGGTCCTAAAACAGTTGCTGGCCAAAATGATACATATAATATCATATGTTATAGCAATCTTCTGACCATTTCCAAAATTGTAATGTATCTTACTTTTTGTTTTTACTTTGTACTTTTATAAAGCATTTCTTTACTGTGAAGTACTTGAAAATGATGCCATAGTGCATCGAAACTGGTTGTGCATTACATATGAAGTATTTAAAAAAATTCCTTTTTCAACAAGCAACTGTGGCTTAGAATACACTTGTATTCCCTAGTATATGAAAGTCTGCAACGTTAGGAATAGAAAGACGTTCGTGGACTGCGACTTTAGAAAGACTTAGCAGTGGTAATATCATCTGGTCCTTAAAACCTCAATTCTATGATCTGTACTGTAGATTCAGCTCATAACAAGGATAATAATTTTCTAAGCAGATCTGACTTTACAGAAATAAATTCATCTAATTACGTACTTTTTCAACGATTTGTAGCTGCACCTATGTTCATTTATTAATAATCTCCAAACGTGAAACGCCAATATCGTAAAATACTTGTTTATTTCAGTCGGCTATGCCACCATCATTTGGTCATACCAAATTTTAGACGTTGGTCATCTTATTTAAAAATGGAGTTTAAATAATACGTGCAACGTAGCACTTAGTCTAAGTATAAAAATACAGAAGTAAAAACTTCACAGCTTGGGTATCAATTTCTGTATTCTTATATTTAGACTATGTGCGACGTTGCACATATTATTTAATCTCCATTTTTAAATAAATTGACCAACGTGTAAAATGTGGTAGCACCAGATGATTGTGGCATAGCCCACTGAGACCGGTCATCATGAAATAAATATTTTGCGATATTGGCGTTTCACGTTTGGAGATTATTAATCTAGCACAGTGTTTTTCAACCTTTTCGAATATGCGTTCCCCTTCCAAGTAAAAATATTCTTGCGCCCCCCCCCCCTACCCCCACTTCACGAAAGGTAACAAAACTATGTTATCTGGAAGGACACAAAAGTGATATTATGCTACAGCTTTCTTTTAAATTATTTTACGAAGATCGTTTTGTGTATTTTCCGGAATGGAGCACATTGTCCTATTTTTTTACAAGATCTCTGATAGAAAAATATATTTTCGCTTAAACAGTGTTTCTCATTTCAGGAAAGACTCAGATACTAATTATGCTAATTACGAAAGGTCCCACTGTAAAGACAATTTGTAACGTAGTAGATTTTTTTGAGTTATTTAGAATTACTTAAGTTGTATATGTTCTTTTACCTGTCGGTTGGCTATTGAAAACAGTTTTCAGACTTTGCCCTTATTCAACATTAACTCCCCGTATTATAAAACATTTTTGATCTGTTTAGTTAATAATCAATGTTATACAAGGTAGTCTGTAATTTTAACATTAAATAAATTTCACTTAGGCATGCGTTTTTGTATTACTGAGCCCCTACTTATTATGGTGCAACAAGTATTTCTTTCTGTGACGGAGACCTCCAGAGAAAGACTTTGCGACCTACAGGTTGGAAAACAATGATCTACAAGATCGCCTCAACTACCTGCGGTGTCAGTTAATGTCAGTATTCCTTTATGATGAAAACATGGTGTAGCCCACTTAAACTTCTCAGCCCGACAATCTATGGCACAACATTAGGTATTGAAACTTGTTTTTCTTTTCTGGGCATGAACCTACGGTAGGGGATACGGAAGGTATATACTATGAAACTCTCTGAACACGAAATATTTAATTAGGATGTTCCCATATTATTATTATGCAATCAACAGCATGAAAAATAGCAAACAGAATGGCTGTGGCTACATCGCAATACATCAATGACATCCCGAGATACTGAGATGTGAATTTGGCGCTTGAAATACATGAAGAGCGTACAGTTATAATTCACACTTGCGAGTCGAGGTGTACACTATCTATGCGCTTCATTTATTTCATGTGTAAAATTCTCACTACGTCGGGATGTGATTGCCGTATTGCGGTGTAACCAAACCGAGGCCACATTTTTTGCGATTTATCATGCTATCGATTGCATAAGAAATAATATGTGAGAAATCCCTTAAAACACACAAATATCTGTAATAATAATATTTCTTTACTTTTAGAAAATCTCATAGTTGTAAAATCAGACATATTGTCTATAAGGAGAGCAACTGATAGAAATGTTTAAATGGAGACATTTAAGCAATGCACTTAGATGCCGCAATCGCTATTTTACTTTTATCTTTTGTCATTTATTATGTACAACTGGTATCGGTGAACCTATTCTCAAGAAATCGTGTATTAAAAAAATCCTCCACAAAACAATGAATTTCCACATCTTTTCAAAAAAACTAGGATACTGACTGTGTACAAACAATTTAAAAACAATTTTAAAAATCTGTATCGATATGCTAAGGTTGTTACATCATTTCTAGAGTAAAGAAACATGCATTGTTCAAAATTAGCACTTGTTTGTTCTCCTGATTGGACAAAGAAGAATTCATTTAGAAACAAAAGCTAACAGTGGTTCAGGCCGCACCTGCTTCTTTACTCTAGGAATAATGGAACAACCTTAGTATATCAATATGGATTTTTTATAATTGTTTTGGCAGTAAAGGGTCAGTATGTAAGTTTATGTTTGTGAAGATGTAGAAATTCATTGTTTTATAGAGCGAAAATTTTGTTTCATGCATAAGTACTTGACAATGCTAACATAGGTTCACCGAAACAAATTGTACATAATATGTTGCTGTTGTTGTTGTTGTTGTGGTCTTCAGTCCGGAGACTGGTTTGATGCAGCTCTCCACAATACCCTATCCTGAGCAAGCCTCTTCATCTCCACATAAGAACGGCAACCTACATCTGTCTGAATCTGCTTACTGTATCCATCTCTTGGTCTTCCTCTGCGATTTTTATCCCACACACTTCCCTCCACTGCTAAATTCACAATTCCTTGATGTCTAAGAATGTGTCCTACCAATCTATCCCTTCTTTTAGTCAAGGTATGCCAGAAATTTATTTTCTCTCCGATTCTGTTCAATTCCTCCTCATTAGTTACGCGATCCACCCACCTAATCTTCAGCATTCTTCTGTAGCACCATATTTCAAAAGCCTCGATCCTCTTTCTGGCCACACTGTTTATCGTCCATGTTTCACTCCCATACAAGGCAACACTCCATACAAATGCCTTCAGAAAGGACTTGTACGTATGTATGTTTAGCTTAAGGGACTTAACTACGGGGTCATCAGTCCCTAAACTTACAAACTACTTACAACTACCTACAACTAAGGACGGCACAAATATCCATGCCCGAGGGGGGATTCGAACCCCCGACCGCAGAAAGGACTTCCTTACGCTTAAATCAATATTCGCTGTTAACAAATTTCTCTTTTTCAAGAACGCTTTTCTACCCATTGCCATTCTGCATTTTATGTCCTCTGTACTGCGACAATCATTTGTTATTTTACTGCCCAAATAACAAAACTCATCTATCTCCTTTATTGCTTCGTTTCCCAATCTAATTCCTTCAGCATCACCTGATTTACTTACACTGCACTCCTTTACCCTAGTTTTGCTCTTGTTAATGTTCATCTCATATGCACCTTTCAGCACACTGTCCATTCCCTTCAACTGCTCTTCCAGGTCTTTTGCTGTCTCTGAGATTATTACAATGTCGTCGGCAAAACGCAATATTTTTAATTCTTCACCCTGAACTTTAATTCCTTCTCCAAATTTCTCCTTGCTTCCCCTAATAGCTTGCTCAATGTACAAATTGAATAACAATGGAGAAAGACTACAACCCTGTCTTACTCTCTTTCCAACCACTGCATCCCTTTCATGCCCTTCAACTCTGATAACCGCTGTCTGTTTTTGTACAAGTTATAAATAGCCTTACGTTCCCTATATTTTACTCCTGCTTGCTTCAGAACTTGAAAGAGTTTATTCCAATCAACAATGTCAAAAGCCTTCTCCAAATCTACAAAAGCTAGAAATGTAGGTTTGCCTTTTCTTAATCTATCTTCTAGGATAAGCCGTAACGTGAGTATTGCCTCCCGTGTTCCTACATTTCTCCTGAACCCAAACTGATCTTCCCCTAGGTCGGCTTCTACCACATTTTCCATCCTTCTGTATATAATTCGTGTTAATATTTTGCAACCATGACTTATTAGACTGATGGTTCTGTAGTTTTCACACCTGTCTTCACCTGCTTTCTTTGGAATGGGGATTATAACATTTTTCTTAAAGTCTGAGGGTACTTCTCCTGTCTCATACATCTTACGCACCAGGTGAAACAGGTTTGTCATGGCTGGTTCTCCCAGAGACTTCAGTAGCTCTGAGGGAATATCATCTACTCCAGGGGCCTTGTTTCGACTTAGGTCTTTCAGGGCTCTGTCAAATTCTTCTCTCAATACAGTATCTCCTATTTCATCTTCATCTACATTCTCCTCCCTTCCTACAATATTGTCTCGGAGTTCATTTCCTTTGTAGAGACCCTCTATATACTATTTCCACCTTTCAGCTTTCCCTTCTTTGCTGAGAACTGGTTTTCCATCAGTGTCCTTGATATTCATAGATCTGTTTTTCTTATCTCCAAATGTTTCTTTTATTTTCCTGTAGGCTGTATCGATTTTCCCCCTATTTATACATTCTTCTACATCCTTGCATTTGCCTTCTAGCCACTCCTGCTTAGCCATTTTGCACTTCCTGTCAATCTCATTTCTTAGTCGTCTGTACTCCATTCTGCCTGTTTCATTTACTGCATTTTTATATTTTCTCCTTTCATCGATTAAATTTAGTATCTCCTGTGATATCCAAGGATTTTTTGTAGGTCTTTCCTTCCTACCTATTTTGTCCTCTGCTACCTTCACTATTTTATCTCTCAATTTTACCCATTCCTCTTCTACTGTTTCATTTTCCCCTTTTTCTGTCAATTGTTGCCTTAAGCTCCCTCTGAAATTCTTAAGAACCTCACGTTCCTTCAATTTATCCAGGTCCCATCTCCTTATTTTCCTACCTTTTTGTAGTTTCTTTAGTTTCAGCCTACAGTTCATAACCAACAAGTTATGGTCAGAGTCTATATCTGCCCCTGGGTGTGTTTTACAGTTTAAAATCTGGTTCCGGAATCTATGTCTTACCATTATAAAATCTATCTGATAATATATAAAAAATAATATATGAAAAAAGATAAAAGCAAAATAGCGACTGTGGCTTATAAGTGTATTGTTTAAATGTCACCGTTAAAAAAAAAAAAAAAAAAAAAAAAAAAAAAAAAAAAAAAAAAAAAAAAACTTATGATATTTAGCGTGTTTTATCCATGATGTATGTGTTTAAACTCTGTGACTGTTACTAACAGAGGATTAAGAAAAAAAATCCGTTACCAATCACATTAAAGATCGTATCATTTACTTATGACATGACCGGCTTCGGGCTTGTGCCCATCTTCAGGTGCTTAAAACATTCAGCATGTATAGCATGTTGGTGGAGTTCACTGTTTGAAAACAAATTACATTTGTCGAGATGAAATGGACAAAAATATTGTTTACTTTCATTTAATAGTGTATCCAAATCGTGATTGTCCATGTGACGCACTTTTTAAACACTTTTGCTAATGTATTTCCAACTGATAACCTGCTTACTCTTATTTCTATTCTGTTCAAGTTCATATTTCTGTGACACCTTCAATTGGTTTTGCTGTTATTAATTACAAATAATTTGTTTTCAACTCCATCAACAGGCTACATATGTGAGATTCTGCGGGCCGGTTGTATAAACATCACTAAGCGTAGTTCATTTTTGATCGAAGATCAGAAATGAACTTGTTTCTTTTCTCTGTGCGAGTTGTATAACACTAATATTATATCACTGAACTTGATTCATTATTGAACTAAAGTCAGCAAAAGAGAGTTGGCAACACCGCTAAATAACAGAGACAATTGCGATTGTATCGAATCGAGATGTATCGAACATGTAACTTGACGAAAGATAAAAGTAAAATAGCGACTGTGACACGTAAGTGTATTGTTCAAATGTCTCCATTAATAAAAAGAATCTCATATATTTAATTTCATAAAATACTGTCGTAATAATTTCATGCTTGTAAAAGTCGTATTTGAATATGTATTGTTGTTTCAGAGATAGGTGGGGTGAAAAGTTGAAGTGAGATGCACATGCGTTTGACTTTCGTTTTAAACCCGAAGGGGAAAAAAATGACTATCGATACGCGATCGAGGATTTGTAGTCGATCACTGTCAGTTTCGGGGATGGAGGGCCTCCGGTGTAGATGGCAGCACCAGAGTCGGCGCTCAGCTGTCCTGTGCAAAGTCCTATATAAACAACTTAGACTGGCCACAGCGCCGCCATAGTTGAAGCCAATTGAAAAGGCTGCCGCCATCTTTGAGAACGTCAGTGTCACGCCAGGTGTTGCTTGGGGGTCTGCTAACGCAGAATCATAGGTTTTATATTAATCATTGCCACTCTTGATTTTTCCTTAATTTCTGGGCGACGCAATTCGGAAAGTAATTCCCACTACGAACAGCATTTCTCGTTTATTACTGCATCGGAAGTGTAATGTTCACTATCGTGGAGCTGCTGCATTATTTGATGTTACTATAATGTCAATAATCGTGTGTATTTGCCGACATATATTCCCTATGAATACAGGCAAATTTCTTTAAAGTCTTTAATGACCTTTATTCTGCTGGTAGTTCAAATGATGTTTCATGCTTTGAAGTACATTACGTATTCATCAAACTCTCCACAATTTGACGTTGCCTTGGTACTCTCCTTACAGCTTTTGGTTTCTGTAGGTGCTCAGGAAACGAAAATAGTGTTGGAATGGCATTTGAAATAGCCGCTTCCGATCGGTGGTAGCATCCATAACTTTTCTTCAAAATGACAAGAGCATCTTAACTATACTTTGTAGGCTGCCACTTATCACGCCTCATACTGGCTATCCAGGGCCGGCGCAAGGCACGTGCGAAACGTGCGGCCGCACGGGGCGGCACTTTCCGAGGGGCGGCAAATCTGCCGCCCTTCCTTTTTTCCCTTTTTTTTTCTTTTTTTCCTTGATAAACTCAACATTCATGCGCAAGAGGGGATTCGAAACCAAACCTCGGAGGAAGCGGCTTTGGGAACTGTGGCATGGCGCCTCGACTACTTGCCGGCCGCCCCTTTTGAACAAGGGGAGGGAAGAGGACTAATTTCTTCCTCGCCACTGCGGTAGTACCGGTGTTTACGCCGGAGGCACAGAGAGGGGGAAGCACACTACACTATTCTTAAGAGTGGAGCGCTGCCAGCGTGTTACGCGCCGTGCGTTTACTCACAACTAATTTTACAGAAGACGAAATGTAATTTGAAAATTCGAATGCAATGTTCGATACTGCCGTTACATGTTAAGCCTGAAGCAATTTTGCTAACCCCTTCAATGACAGTTTCCGAGTGTTTTATTCTTCCTGCATTATGGTAATAAATGGTTGAACATTACTACAGTCAAACATGTCCAACACCTACAATGGGTAGAAGTATTCCGAAAGGATAAATACGCTGCGAGTTATTACAAGGGATAAAGACATCGACTTACTAGCCTGGCATAAGTTGGGTCTCTACGTATTTTTGAAAATTTTTGCTATCCGTTTCCGAATGATACTCTGACGTTTTGGTTTTTGAGCCATGAAACACCTGTCTCCCCTTGCATGAACAACAATTAAACTCTGACCGGCACTTTTGTTTGATAATACTACTAGCACACTATCACATTGCCAATATTTATTTACTGTATAATGCATGTGAATCCATGTTTCAGCTAAGTAAACTACTAGTGTGGTGTCGCACAAGTACAAAGTGCGCGCCACTTACTTTCGCCGCGCGCCGCCATGCACGCACGGCGCGGCGTTCTCACGACGACAGCCACGAGCGCCCTCTGCGACAACGCCGCTCGTGGCCACCACTGAAAGACACCAGCCACTTCGGACTGAGATAGCAACGAGTTAGGACCTTCGTAATCAGATAGGCACCAGTGAAGACTTTGCTATGGTACAGGCGCTAGGCAGGCCTCTAACAACTACGTATCAACATTCTGCAGTACTATGTAAAACTTAAGTATTGTTACATCCTGTGCAATATATATCTCTTTCTAATTTACTCTAGTGTTTATAGATTCTGGCTGCTCCCCTCTGTACCTGCACCAGCGTGCTATTTTTGTTACTGTGTCGGTCTCGTTCCACTCGGCCACCGACACCTACGACGAGGCTGGGACACAAAAGTGGCGACGAGGATGGGATAGACGAACCGTGGACCAGCCCGCTTGCAGCAGCCAGACAGCAGCAGTCGGAGCACGCAAAAAATTGCTCCCGCCCACCCACCCTTATTTTAAGAATTTTGGGGGAACATTTTCAGTTACGTGTTTGTGGACTTTTTTGGTTGCAGAGTGTCCTCTTTCATATTGCATTTCTGTATTGTTATAATTTACTTGTATGCGCGGCGCCTAATCGGTCAGCATGGCCACTACCCCGAACCCAAACTTAATGGATATTATTCAGTTACAGACGGCGCAAATAACGCAACTCCTCCAGGCGGTGTCCCAGCTCACAGCGCAGGCAGCTAACCAACAACAACAGCCGCCGCTTCAGCAGCCCACACCTGCCGCCGCAACACTTCCTACGTTTCGCCAATACAACGAACGTGAGGAAGAATGGAGTGATTATCTGGCGCAGTTTCAAGAACTCGTCGCGGCTCATCAACTTACAGGTCAGACTGTTAAGCATCTTTTATTGTCTGTGGTGGGCCCCAAAACGTTCGTGTTACTGCAAAAACTATTCCCTCACGCATCTCCTCGTGATGTAGACTTTGAACAAATAGTAGAGGCACTAAATGCTCATTATGAGAGAAAAGTTCTCGTAGCTGCGGCACGGTACCGATTTTTCAGACTTAAAAAATTACCGCAGCAGTCACACCAAGAGTGGATTACGGAATTGAAGGGCTTAACCCGCCAATGTAAATTTACTTGCTCTTGTGGACTTTCGTATAGTGACGTGATGTTGAGGGATGCGATTACGCAGAATATTCAGGACCCCAGAATTAGAGCAGCAATTCTGAAACAGTCTGACCCCTCATTAGACAGTGTACTGCAGCTTATAGAAGCGCATGATACTTTTGACTTAGCAGATGTAGAAATGCAAAGCCACAGTGTTAATTCAGTGCGCCGCAACGGACGCTTTCCTAGCCGTAGTTCTCAGTATAGCACTTGTGATTCTTTAAATTCTACAGGCCGTGCTGAACAGACAGTGAACAGTCGCCAGTGTAAAAGTGCGACGCAAAGGTCGCCCCGTAGTGTTAGACACAGTAATTTGAATAACGAGCGCCAACGCTCATTTCAGAAAAATGTACGTAAATCTTGCCCCCAGTGTGTGTCTCGCCACAAGCGTGCTCATTGCCCTAGTCGCAACGCAACCTGTTATCAATGTGGCAAATTGGGACATGTGCAGTCTGTGTGTATGCAAATTAAAAACTCAAA
Organism: Locusta migratoria; assembly: GCA_026315105.1. Classification (NCBI taxonomy): domain Eukaryota; kingdom Metazoa; phylum Arthropoda; class Insecta; order Orthoptera; family Acrididae; genus Locusta; species Locusta migratoria. Next base: position 630,379,952 of record CM048745.1, on the reverse strand, counting down.
GAACAGAAACGGTGCTTCGCAAAGTGCGAGAACAGTTCATTCTGTAAATGTTATACGGGCTATGGAATTGAACAGTGCTTTCCTTGGATCTCAATTGCAAGAAAGTAGTTCTACGCCTATGGCAAAACTATATAGTGCACCACGTAGCAAGCGCCGACGAGCGCGTAAAACAGTGCAACGGAAAAGGGTTCGGGACAAGCAAAATGACTATGAACAGTGCATTCCTGTAGTGAAAATAGTGCCTTCTGCAACTGCTCATTGTAAAAGTGCCCAGTACTGTGTAGATAGTGACAGTAGACTTGGTGTAGCTACTCAAAAGTTTAGTGCAGTAGTTAGTGACTCTGTAGTAGCCTCGCATTGCGCGGACGCCGATCCGGCGGTAGTGTCATCTAGTGACAGTGTGGTTAATCCGCTGCGTGCCGAGTCTGCGCCGCTTACTTCACTACGCGGCCCGCGCAAGCGCAGTAAACAAACCGTAGCAGACGTTGCCCACATTCGCGCACCTGTCGAGCGCCGCAAGCAAAAACTGTTTGTGACTCTCTTCGTAGAAAATAAGACGGTGCAATTTCAGCTTGATACTGGTTCCGCTGTCACATTAATAAATAAAGATACTTATGAACTTCTGGGTTCGCCAAAATTGTCGCCGTCACAGCAAGTGTTAACAGCTTATACAGGTGAAAATATTCCCGTGCTAGGAACGTGTAGCCTGCCTGCCTCTTTTCAAGGTGTAACAAAAACAGTTGCTTTTGTTGTTCTTCAGGCCAAATCGACACAGAACATTTTTGGATTAGATGCTTTTGACTTGTTTGGTTTATCAATTCAAAGAGATGTGCTTCAAATTTCGTCAATAGTGCCTCAGGATAAAATCAATGCATTATGTGACAAATATAGTGACTTGTTTTCGCCGGAACTAGGTTGTGCAAAAGACTTCGTGGCACATGTAACTTTAAAAGAATCTGCAGTTCCAAAATTTCGTAAAGCCTATCGCATTGCGTGATTCAGTTGCCGAAGAACTTAAACGTTGGCAAGATAGTGGGGTGATTTCTCCTGTTTCTGCGAGTCAGTGGGCCTCGCCTATAGTAATTATACCCAAGCCGTCAGGAAAACTTCGTCTCTGTGCGGACTTCAAATCAACAGTGAACAGTCAAACAATTGTAGACACTTATCCCCTGCCCAGACCTGAGGAACTGATGGACAAATTAGGACAGTCTCGCTTCTTTTCCAAGATTGATTTAGCAGAGGCATACTTACAGATTCCACTTGATGACGAGTCAAAAAAGTTTTTCGTCATTAATACTCACATGGGCCTTTTTCAATTTCAGCGCCTACGCTTTGGCAGTTCTTCCGCTCCTGCTATTTTTCAGCGTTTTTTGGAACAGCTGACAGTTTCTGTACCGTGTTGTTCGAACTATTTAGATGATATTGTGGTATCCGGACGTACAGTTGAAGAACATTTAGCAAACCTGGAGTGCCTTTTCAAAGTTTTGACTGCAGCAGGTCTACGTTGTAATAAAGCAAAGTGTTCGTTTTTTCAAACTGAAATAGAGTACCTAGGTCATGTGATTAATGCCCAAGGAATTCATCCCTTACAGTCACATCTTAGAGCAATCAAAGACTTGCCTCCTCCTAAGAATGTGCATGAATTGCAAGCAGTAATGGGAAAGCTTAACTATTATTTCAGGTTTATTCCCAATGCCTCTCAGATTGCAGCTCCACTGCATCACTTACGTAGGAAGAATGTTCCTTTTGTATGGTCCAAAGATTGTCAGGTTGCCTTTGACAAATTAAAGTCTGCACTACTCAGTGATGCATGTTTGATTCCCTTTGACCCACAGAAGCCTGTAGTGCTAGCAGTTGACGCCTCGTCGTACGGTGTGGGTGCAGTTCTGTCACATCGTATTGGATGTCATGATCGTCCTATTGCCTTTGCATCCAAGCTACTGACGCCAACGCAACAGAATTACAGTCAGATAGAAAAGGAGGCCTTAGCAATCATTTACGGCGTCACAAAGTTTCATCATTATCTCTATGGCAGAAAATTCTATTTGTTGACAGACCACAAGCCTCTCACGTCGTTGTTCTCACCCACAAAGCCAATTCCGCCACGAACGGCACAAAAGCTTCAGAGATGGTCCTTGATATTGTCAAATTATCAGTATGAGATTTTGTACCGACCTACCACTAAACATGCCAACGCGGACACACTTTCCCGACTTCCGGTTGGCCAGGATGTATCATTTGATTCTTCAGAAATGGCATGTTGTCAGATAGACTCCAGAGATGCTTCCGCTGTCGCAGACTTTCCTTTGAACTCTCGTCGGGTTGCACAGGAAACAGCTGCGGATGCAGACCTAAGTGTGGTAGCACGTTTTGTTCGCTCAGGGTGGCCTGCCAGAGCCAAAGACATTGATCGGCCTCTGGTTCGACGTTATTTTGCACAACGTCATGCATTATCTTTAAGTCAGGGTGTACTGTTGTTGCATACCGACAACGACCAAGCAAGAGTGATTGTTCCTCGTTCCCTGCAACGAGAAGTGTTACGCCTCCTGCATCAAGGACATTGGGGCATTGTTAGGACAAAGCAATTGGCCAGACGTCATTGTACCTGGGTTGGTATGGACGCTCAGATAGAGAGCATGACATCACAGTGTACAGTTTGTGCGGAGCATCAGGCGGCTCCTCCACAGCGTTTCTCAGACTGGCCACGCCCCAAGGGACCATGGCAACGTTTACATATTGACTTTGCCGGACCATTCTGGAATACGCGCTGGTTAATTGTTGTAGACGCTTTCAGCAAGTTTCCTTTTGTGATTGCCATGAACTCAACGACAGCTTCTAGTACAATCAGTGCCTTAACATCAGTGTTTTGCATCGAAGGCTTGCCTGAAACTATCGTCAGTGACAATGGACCTCAGTTTGTTAGTGCGGAATTTCAACAGTTTTGTCGTGTGAATGGCATTCAGCATATAACCACCGCACCTTTTCACCCTCAGTCCAATGGTGAAGCAGAACGTTTCGTTCGAACATTCAAGTCTCACATGGAGAAGATGAAAGGTCAGCACTCCAGGCAGCAAGCTCTTCAAATTTTCCTGTCTACGTATCGGTGCATGCCACGTGACGGCCCGTCTCCTGCCGAGCTGCTACACGGCCGCCGTCACCGCACTCTCCTTCACCTGCTGCAGCCTCCCACGCACCGAGTCGGTTCGTATGGCGCTACGCGTTTTCAGGTTTCTACGCCGGTGCTGTACAGGGTGTTTGCTGGAAACAAGAAGACATGGCTGTCGGGCACCATTCAGCGCGTGCTCGGTAGCAATATGTATGTTGTACGTTCTTCCACAGGGTCGGAGCTGCGGGGCCACGCAAACCAATTGCGCCTGCACAGGCCGCGCGATCCTGTCTCCGGTTTCTTGATTCCAGACCCAGTTCACCGCCAGGGAGCACAAACACATCGTTCGTCCCCGGACTACGAGATCGTCCCGATGGAGATCGACGCGACGCCGCCGCTGTCGCCGCCGCAGATGACAGCGTCACCGAGAGGGACTCCGGGACCGTGCGTGCCGCCGCCGCCTGGGCCACGCACCTCAGAAGAAGATGACCTGCTCCCTCTGGGCGGGGGCGGGCGCCCTTCCGCAGGTTTCGGCGGGTTCCCTGGAGGATCTCAAGGCGGATGCCGGGGCGCGGACGGCGTCTCGATCCCGGCCTCAGCTACGACACCGTCCCACCAGTAACGCCCCCGCCCAGGCCCTCCTCCCAGTGCCGTCGCCGTGGCCCTCAGCCCTACGCCACGACGGCGCGGCGGTTTGGGGGGGAGGGGTGTGGTGTCGCACAAGTACAAAGTGCGCGCCACTTACTTTCGCCGCGCGCCGCCATGCACGCACGGCGCGGCGTTCTCACGACGACAGCCACGAGCGCCCTCTGCGACAACGCCGCTCGTGGCCACCACTGAAAGACACTAGCCACTTCGGACTGAGATAGCAACGAGTTAGGACCTTCGTAATCAGATAGGCACCAGTGAAGACTTTGCTATGGTACAGGCGCTAGGCAGGCCTCTAACAACTACGTATCAACATTCTGCAGTACTATGTAAAAGTTAAGTATTGTTACATCCTGTGCAATATATATCTCTTTCTAATTTACTCTAGTGTTTATAGTTTCTGGCTGCTCCCCTCCGTACCTGCACCAGCGTGCTATTTTTGTTACTGTGTCGGTCTCGTTCCACTCGGCCACCGACACCTACGACGAGGCTGGGACACAAAAACTAGTCGCTTTGATTCTGATGCGAACCTGAAAAAGTATGGTCTTTTAGCAACAATACATTCTCGTCCGCACAAAACGAAACGTTAATTTTGACACCTTCTAAAACGTAATCCATAGACAGAACATTTGAACATTTTTGTAAATTCCCAAGGCTTATTGAAATTAGCTATATTTCTTCTATCAGGTTTGACTCCATTTTTGAGCTGATGCCCAGCAACTTTTGTACAAATCTGTAGAGAATGTCACCAATCAGTCGCAATTTTTGTTTTTATTTTCCGGATCTACATAGATTTCGTACACAGTGTGGTTGTTCTCAATGCCTTGAGCTATGATTGCATCTATAGCGTCATGCTGAACGTAACAGTCAACATGACGGTTTAAATGTAAGTACATATTAAAAGCTTTGAGATTGGCCATTCAGTGGCCGAGACCTAGGTAGATCTGTAAAGTAGAAACAAAAATTGCGATTGATTGCTGTCACTTCCCACAGATTTGTTTAAATAAAATTCCACAATTATTTTTGAGTTAATACGGGGTGGGGGGGCGGCAATTTAGCAGCTCGCACGGGGCGGCACTTTGGCTTGCGCCGGCCCTGTGGCTATCCATTGGGTTAGCAACTCCTTGTTTTTCAAAGGAAATCTGTATAAATAACAGTTTAATTACAGTTCATATACCTAGGCTACCTACCCCGTGGTTAATACACTTTTGTACACTATATAAACAACTGCCATTACATTAAAACACACCAAATACATCCGTCCCCTGCCTAGCTTTTTGATGGTCGTGAAATAAACATAATTTTGAAACTTGGTAAATGCGAAAGTTAAGTATAATGAATGTTTATAAACAAATACACGCTGATATCCAACGACCTATATAATTACATATCTCTTTCTTTATGTATGATATTCCAACAGCTTTATCACTGCGATTGCTACTGTTATACGCCGAACATACACTGGGCTTGATTTACCACGAATAATAGCGCTTACACGTCAGTTTAGAAGCGTCTGCTCACGCTGCTGCTTCAAACTGACGTTCTCAAATATGGCGCCCAGTGCTGCTTAGTGCTGCCACCCAGAGCGCTGTAACTTGCCTATAGCCACTGTGTTGTTTATATACATCTTGGTCCTGTGCATAGTATCACAGTCCAACATATACAGTGACGACACTTCCACAGATTTTTGTTACGCGCTGTGATAGCAGCGCTCCAAGCGGCCGGCAAGCTACGTTTCTGAATACGATAGTTGATGAGTGCGAATAGTATCGTTTAGATTGACTTCAGAATACTTTTTTACACTATGGAAAGTATTTAGTGCCTTATAAATAGGTAATACTTTAAAAATAGCTCCCCCATTTATCTTTCTTAGGTTTCATAAGATCCCTGATAAGGTACGAAGTGGTACATTACAGGACAGTTAATTTACAATCATCCTGTAACATATAGGCTTTAAATGAGTAATTTCATTTTCTATTAAAATTAAAAATGAGTAGGAAACACCAGGAGACATGCCCTTTAGCATAGAGACGTCCATTTATATTCAGGAACGTATTCTTCATTCCAATTCCAGTAAAATCGGTGAGGGTGTAACATAGGAAACGTATATAGAATGCAATAAATACTGTATTTAACATACCAAATCAACCATCACAGCTGTAACTGAAGGAAAAACGTCACAGACATGGAAATATAACGAAAAAAGCAACCAAACTGTTTTCCAACAAAGATGAACCCAATTCCACAATTGTTGCTCCATCTGAACCACAAACGGCAAGAATCATCAAAACATTGGTTTTTTTAAAGCTAAAGTAATTACACTTAAAAGAATATGCACGTATAAAAAAGACGAGTGACCTATAAAAATGTGAGAATCATTAGACTGCGTACCAAATTGATACATATAAAAAACTGGCTGTCATAGTATTAACAGACCATAATAGAAATGTATTATACCATTATGTTTATATGCGACTTACTTTCAGTGGAATAAGCTGCAAATATACATATATTCGTAAGTATTTGTTCATGACAGAGTTGTTCTTTATACCACTGAATCATTTAAATGAGGCTGTTTTTATATTAATTTGCGTATTATGTTTGTCTCCCGATATTTTAATAATGCTTGTAATGCAAAAATTATAGTAAGTATTTCGTTAATTACGTACAAAAGCGATTATAAACAAACATCACTACTTCGGCAGTATTTAATTTCATAAGTCCCCGATACAATGTTGATTTGAATAAACTCTTTCAAGTTCTGAAGCAAGCAGGAGTAAAATATAGGGAGCGTAAGGTTATTTACAACTTGTATAAAAACCAGACAGCGATTGTCAGAGTTGAAGGGCATGAAAGGGATGCAGTGGTTGGAAAGGGAGTAAGACAGGGTTGTAGTCTTTCTCCATTGTTATTCAATTTGTACATTGAGCAAGCTATAAAGGAAAGCAAGGAGAAATTTGGAGAAGGAATTAAAGTTCAGGGTGAAGAATTAAAAACATTGCGTTTTGCCGACGACATAGTAATTCTGTCAGATACAGCAAAGGACGTGGAAGAGCAATTTAACGGAGTGGACAGTGTGTTGAAAAGTGCATATAAGATGAACATTAACAAGAGCAAAACTAGGGTAATGGAGTGCAGTGTAAGAAAATCAGGTGATGCTGAAGGAATTAGATCGGGAAACGAAGCAATAAAGGAGGTACATGAGTTTTGTTACTTGGGCAGTAAAATAACAAATAATGGTCGCAGTACAGAGGATATAAAATGCAAAATGGCAATGGGTAGAAAAACGTTTTTTGAAAAAGAGAAATTTGTTAACATCGAATATTGATTTAAGCCTAAGGAAGTCCTTTCTGAAGGCATTTGTATGGAGTGGTGCCTTGTATGGACGATAAACAGTGCGGACAGGAAGAGGATTGAGGCTTTTGAAATATGGTGCTACAGAAGAATGCTGAGATTAGATGGGTGGATCGCGTAACTAATGAGGAGGGTACTGAACAGAATTGGGGAGAAAAGAAATTTCTGGCATACCTTGACTAAAAGAAGGGATAGATTGGTAGGACACATTCTTAAGGAATTGTGAATTTAGCGTTGGAGGGAAGTGTGTGGTGTAAAAACCGCAGAGGAAGACCAAGAGATGGATACAGTAAGCAGATTCAGACAGATGTAGGTTGCCGTTCTTATGTGGAGATGAAGAGGCTTGCTCAGGATAGGGTATTGTGGAGAGCTGCATCAAACCAGTCTCAGGACTGAAGACCACAACAACAACAAGCCCCCGATGTAATAAGTTCACGCCTCTGAAAGTCGTATTTGAATATGTGTTGTTGTTACTGTGATATCAGGTGTGAAAAGTTGAAGGCGGGTGTTTGACTTTCGATGTAACACCAAAGGAAAAAGAAGCGTATCGATACGCGATCCTGGATTTGCAGTCGATCACTGTCAGTTTCGGGCGTGGAGGGCCGCCGGTGTAGATGGCAGCACCTGCGTCGGCGCTCAGCTGTCGACTGGTGCGCATGCGCAGTGGGCAGGCGGTGGCCGGCGCCCAGCGCGGGCCTCATTGCATCGATCGCCGCCACAACCGGCGGAGTTGGCCTCTTCTGTCACAACTAGTTTTCTGCGGGGACGCGTCTGGCACGGCTCACAGCTCCCACTCCTGTCGCCAATGCCGGAGGAAACTTTAACCGCTTCTCCAGGGGCTGTTACAAGGGCGTTATTTACAAGTTGTGCTTTCCATTGTAGAGCTCCTCTGCAAGATGGAGAAAACAAAAGTTTGAATCGACTCGCGAAATTCCGCTGTCTGCTCAGGTTAGCGGAGGCAGTAATGAAGCAGACACGCAAACTGCAACTGCTTTTCACTCTAGTGCAGAACACGTGAAGTGGAAGTACGGTAATGCCCAAGAGTTCTTTAGCTTTCCTGCTTGAAAGTTTGAAAGTGAAAACGAGGACAGAGAAGAGTTTAATCCTAATTTTTAGGCTGCTTAACTAACCCTGCGTTAAGAGAGGTTTGTGAATGTATACCTGTTTTTCAGTTCTGTAAATGTTTTTGCATCCGCAACTGTCATCCGTGAGAGATTATAATATGCCTGGCTGAAGTTTTACTGCAATCAATTGTAGCGTGCGAAAAAGCTGGGGACTATTCGTAGATTACTATCTTTAATTTCTTACAGTTCTATAACTACATTTTTGTACGGTATTATACGCCTTTCTTTGGATATGTACTACTCGACATTGTCACTACTGTTGTTCCACTATCTCGACATCAAATATTTCTGGGATATTCCTACGTCACTATGCTCTCTAAAATTTCCACCTCCCTTTTATTTGATGTCTTATGATACACAACTGAGCACTATTTCAGTATCCGAATTATAATTTGTAAATAACTTATCATTGGAAGAATATAAGGCATAATTCACAACACAATAATAAATTATTACATTACCAAGGTAGCAGGGGAAGGTGCTTGATGAACAACATAAAAAAATGAAAAACTACATTTTGTTAATTGTTATTGATTTATAGTTGCAACATAAATCTTATGGATGTATTGTATAAGTTATAACTAGAGACAGAAATTATCTTTCTTCACACTCGTAGTAGCACTAACATCGTTTCTTTAATATGTATTATCAGTAGACGGACAAGGTACGACCAACAGAACTTCCGTAAATTATTATTGGCTTTTACTTAAAATGTACTTTCTAAAGAGATGTTGCTGTGTAAATACGGTCATGAACCAAATTTTTTTTAATATTTCATCCATTGTGGAGGAAGCATTTACTATTAAAATTCAATTTTTTTAGTTAACATTAAATAAAACATTTAAAAAACTTATGGAGTCTGTTATAAGTCTTCATTAAAGACGGATAAATGATTTTATCGCCAATTTAAATACAATGGGCCTCAGTTGAATACAATATTTTTGGAAGTTGGGCATAAATTAATTATCACACTCTCTCTTTGTTGGTCCAGAAATGGGTTAATAGCGAAAACTAAAGGCCGCGGTGGAGTAGCCGAGCGGTCTAAATCACCTCGCTGCGGAGCGCTCGGTTGTTCGCCGTGGAGGTTCGATTCCTCCCTGGGGCATGGGTGTGTGTGTTGTCCTTAGGTTAGTTAACCTAGGTTTAAATAGTTTGTAAGCTAAGGACTGATGACCACGCAGTTTGGTCCGATAGATTTACAGACATTTGAACATTTTTTTGAAAACTAAAGGTAAATATGGATTAAATTTAAGATTAATTATGTGGTCTCGTAATGGCTGCTTTTTGGGAACGTATTTTATGGCGAAGCTAGTGGTGGTTATGTAACTTCGTATTCGCATTTACCTCACAAACGAATCCTTCAAGGACCGATTCTTACTGAAATACTTTTGCTTTTATAACCCCATAAACGGTGCGGTAAGGCATCGCATTGATTTAAAGTTCAAATAAAAACTAGAAAAAAACTATATTAACATTAATAATTTCCCCAACTGTGGGAATTTTTACACATTTAATCAATATTTCATTTCCAGAATGAAACTTCACACTGCAGCGGAGTGTGCGCTGATATGAAACTTCCTGGCTGATTAAATTTGTGTGCCGGAACCGGGACTCGAACCTGGGACCTTTGGCTTTCGCGGGCAAGCGCACTACCAACTGTGCTATCCCGACACGACACACGATTCCGCCTCACAACTTTACTTCCGCCAGTACCTCGCCTCCTACTTTCCAAACTTCACAGAAGCTCTCCAGCAAACACGCAAGACTAGCACTCTTGGAAGACATGGCTTAGCCACAGCCTAAGGGATGTTTCCAGAATGAAACTTCATTCGAACCATGATGGTCGACTTAACGCACAATTTTAACGGTGAAATTGCAATCCAGCACTGACCAATATGGCGGACACGCTTCAACTGACGTATGTGCTCTGCAAAGATAATGTCACCTCTCTTTATTCTAACCTCCTTGATTTTACCTTTGTTTACCATCTTTGAGAACCTAAGCAATAGCGTCTTTGTCGAGGCATGTCACAGTTTACCTGATGATGGCCTCCCACAGCATGGGTGTGGGTGTGTATGTGTGTGTTCTCGTGAGGTTAGTTTAAGTAGTTTGTAAGCCGAGAGACTGATAACCGTAGCAGTTTAGTCCCTCAGATTTACAAACATTTGAACCAACGCATGCGGGTTAACACTTAAACACGACCGCAATCCACAACTAAGGCACCACGTCTTGGACCGTTACCCTTCGCCCCCTTCGCCACGGCGGACGAGCCGTACGCGCTGTGGCGCCGGACTGCGGTGTGCGTGGCCGTTCGCCGTTGGGCTTCGAGTCCCCCCCTCAGGCATGTGTGTGTGCAGGGCCGGCGCAAGCCCAAGTGCCGCCCTGTGCGAACTGCTAAATCGCCGCCCCCTTTCTTTTTATTTTTTTTCCTTCTTTTTTTTTTTATACAACAAATATGTATGAAATGTCATCAACAATCGCAATTTTTTGTCTTACTTTTCAGATCTACCTATTTTTCGGCTACTGAGTGACCAGTTTCAAGGCTTTTATTAAGTGCTTACATCTAAACCGCTATGTTGACAGTTACGTTCAGCATGACGGTATAGGTGTAAACATAACTCAAAGCACTGAGGTTACCCACACTGTGTTCGATTGGTGGATTGGTGATATTCTCTACAGAATCGTACAAAACAGTTGCTGGGCCCCAGCTCAAAAATGGAGTCAAAGCTGATTGAATGTTCAAATGTTTGTTAAGCTTAAGGGACTTAACTGCGGGGTCCTCAGTCCCTAAACTTACAAACTACTTATGAACTACCTTATACTAAAGACGACACAAACATCCATGCCGGAGGGCGGATGCGAACCCGCGACCGTAGCGGCCTTGCACACTGTGACTCGCGCGCCGCAGACCGCTCAGCCACCGCGGCCGGCCTGATGGAAGAGATGTAGCTAATTTTAATAAGCCTTGCGGATTTACAAAAATATTCAAATGTTTGTGAAATCTTATGGGATTTAACTGCTAACGTCACCACCGCCTAAGCTTACACACCACTGAACCTAAATTATGCTAAGGACAAACACACAAACCCACGCCCGAGGGAGGACTCGAACGTCCGCCGGGACCAGCCTCATAATCCATGACTGCAGTGCGTTAGACCACTCGGCTAATCCCACGCGGCATGAGCTTACAGTTAATGTAAATAAACATTTTTAATGATTGTGAAAAGATAATGTATCCAACGGAAAACAGTTGGCAAAGTGATAGTGTGCGTGTAGTATTGTCAAACAAGCCGGCCGCGGTGGCCGAGGTGACTGAGGCGCTCCAGTCACGGTCAGCACGGCCACTACGGTCGGAGGTTCGAATCCCCCCTCGGGCATGGATATTTGTGCCGTCCTAGTTCGTAAGTAGTTCATAAGTAGTTTGTAAGTTTAGGGACTGATGACCCCGTAGTTAAGTCCCTTAAGCTTAACAAACATTTGAACATTTTATTGTCAAACAAATATGCCGGTCAGAGTTTAATTGTTGTTCTTGCAGGCGGAGACAGGTGTTTCATAGCTCAAAATCAAAACGCCTATCACTCAGAAACGGATAGCAAAAATTTTGAAAAATTCAGGCTTACTACCAATGTCTTTATCCCTTGTAGTTACTCGCAGCTTATTTACACTTTCAGAATACTTCCAGCCATTGTAGGTTTTGAACATGTTTGACTATATATATATATATATATATATATATATATATATATATATATATATATATATATATATATATATGTATATTGCAGGAAGAATAAAACATTCGGAAACTGCCATTGAAGGGCTTAGCAAAACTGATTCAGGCTTAACACATAATCGCAGTATCGAACATTGCATTCGAATTTCCAAATTAGATTTCGTCTGCTGAAAAATTGATTGTGAGTAAACGCACGGCGCGTAACAGGCTGGAAGCGCTCCACTCATAAGAATACTGGCGTCGGTTATACGCCAGACTGCTTCCCCCTCTCTGTCCCCCCCGGCGTAAAACCGACGGTACTGCCACAGTGGCGAGGAAGAAATTAGTCCTCCTCCCTCCTCTTGTTCAACAGGGGCGGCCGGCAGGTAGTCGAGGATCCATGCCACAATTCCCAAAGCCGCCCTCTCCAAGATTTGGTTTCGAATCCCCTCTTGGTATGAATGTTGAGTTTGTCCTAAAAAAAATAAAAAGGGGGGGGGGGGAGGGCGGCAGATTTGCCGCCCCTCAGAAAGTGCCGCCCCTCAGAAAGTGCCGCCCCTCAGAAAGTGCCGCCCCGTGCGGCCGCACGTTTCGCACGTGCCTTGCGCCGGCCCTGTGTGTGTGTGTGTTTTGTCCTTAGGTTAGTTTACCTTAGTTTAAGTAGTTTGTAAGCTACGGACTAATAACCAAGCAGTTGAATCTGATAGATTTACATACATTTGAACTTTTTTTTTTTCATTACTCCTCGGTACCGTGTACGTCCTGTTCTACGACAGTCAACAGAAATGATCGGTGAAATGCGCCATCTATCAGACTTCCAAACATGCTAACTCGGCAATGCGCAGTTAGTAAGAGCATCTGTGGGAATAAAAAAATGTTTGCACTGTAGAAAGTTTCACTAGCGTCACTATCTTCGGTAATCGCAGGGTGCACAAAACAAGGGAAAACACCAGCGACGAAGACGAATAGTGAGCGAGATTCGAAGTTCACTGATAACAACCGATGAGCATTGAAACGGTACTGTATATACCTTTTTCATTTACTTTATCTGAAATTATCGCCATGTTTGATGCACTCTTTTAATGGTGTACGTTTCCATTTATTTCATTACGTACATCAACGTGTGTTGTATTTTAGTGTCACTTAAGCTGTGTGCAGACAGGGATGATTTAATTACGAAAAATAAGTGAGCAATGCTCACATAAGGAGCTTTGCTCCAAAGTTACTCTTGCTCCATCCCATCGTTCTGCGAGTGAATGTGTGTGTTTTCTGACGTGTGAATATGCAGTGAGGTAGGTTGCTAGCAAAGATAGTGGTCTGTTGTAAGTTAGACAACCTTTAGCGGAGAACAGCAGCGAGGTCTCTTTGAGTTTCGCTGGACGTTGCCTGTCGCCGTGTAGGGTGAGGGTTTTGGCAGTTTGGCAGAAGAACAGGTTCTGGGACGAGCCAATGGGAGTACGGCTTCCGCGAAGTTGAAGAAGACGGTTGGGTCAAACTATAAAGGCACAGGCGGAGGTGGATGTGCAGCTCCGAAGTTATTGTGTGAGATGAGCGAAATTTTATGCTGATTTTGTTCGATATTCGATCGGTATTACCAGTCATATTTTAAGGTGGAATTAATTCGCTGAGAATGTTTGGTTATTTTATTCGAGTAATGCAGTCTTTTTCCGATTTGGTACTTCATGTAAACCGCGAGGTGTAAGATCCTCCAGTTATGCGCCTCAAGCTATTAATGCTTAGTTGGAATAAGGGGGAAATATGTTGTAGAATAGAGTACGATTATTAGTTGTGGAAATCTGGTAAGGATGATGTTGATAATGTCGGATTATTCTTTTTGACTGGTGCAGTGGTGGCCATTTCTTTGTGATCACGTGGTAGGTTCTCCTTGGAACTACACCAGTCGGGATTTCATGTTAAAGATATTCTAGAACTGTTCCGAACCAAGAACAATAACTTTTGTTCCAGTAATTTTTTCACCACAATCGATTTTTCTTGGTGTAATGTGTTGCTGTGCTTGGACGTACTTCATGTGGTCAGTACGCAAGTGTGGTGAAGTTAACTAGCCATTATTAAGCGAACATGCGTCATTAAAGTTTTGATCTCATCAAATAGATGTCTTTGAGGTATAAATTTGTCTTTCATATCCTTTTAGTTTTAGAATTTTCTTTGTGAGTTGTAATACAAGCATGAGTCTCAAGAAGTGTTCAGTGAGGGACGTGTTACAATTGCCAGTAAGCTTTCTTAATAGTAAACATTAATTCTTTTACTACCTGTAAATGATTGTGAGGTGACTGTCCATTATTTTGGTAATTTTTGAGAATCTTGTACCTTGTCTCGCCTTAGAACATCCCACCAAATAACACTTTCTCAATATCGTATATGGTGTTAAGAGCTCCTCCATTACGCAGTTTAATAGCTAGTCACTGCGTGAACATAAACGATTGTACGTTTGTGCTGGATCCCCACGAATGGTCATGAATGCTGGGCCTGTGGAGTTCGTAGTACTGTGTGTGTCGGGAAAGGCTAGCTTGAATCTGAGTGTTGAGACCTAATAGTCCGTTTTTTCGTCCGCCCTTCCCGTCCAATAAATGAGAGTAAGAAGTGTCCTAAATTTAAAAAAAGAGTTGAATACGAGTACTTCAGCCATTAAAATATAAATTTCATTAAATGTATGGTAATTAGCGCATATATAAACGTTATTAAATTCTTACGTTAAATCACTTAGTTTAAGGAAACACGTCTATATAAATAAACTTTAAAAATCAAAATCCGTCTCTAAATCTTGCATTTTATTCGAGATTCCAGAAATTCATGTTTTTTTATTAAAATGTTTCTTTGTGTAAAATCGGTTACTTTCAGGAAAGAGAAACACACAGTAAGAAAAAATAAAAAAATAAAAAAAGTTTGAGAAGGCATTGAAAGACATTTAAAATCGCGTTTTTATATAAATAATTGTGAAATTGAGATTTAACCAAAATATAACTATGTAGATGAACTCATAAAACAAAAACTTCTCTAAATACAAAATATAACCAAATCGTTATAGCCGTTTCCGCGACACGCGAAATATAAATGTGCAAGAATTGCTCGTTTAAACATATTACATGTAAAGTGGCTAAACGATATGTGTGTGTTGCACTGTATATGGGACACATAGAGCTTCATAACTTTTCATCATACAGTCCTGGCCATTAAAATTGTTACACCACGAAGATGACGTGCTACAGACGCGAAATTAAACCGACAGGAAGAAGATGCTATGATATGCAAATGATTAGCTTTTCACAGCATTCACACAAGGTGGCGACACCTACGACGTGCTATCAGGAAAGTTTCCAACCTATTTCTCATATACAAACAGCAGTTGACCGGCGTTGCCTGGCGAATCGTTTTTGTGTATGGAGGAGAAATGCGTACCATCACGTTTCCGACTTTGATAAAGGTCGGATTGTAGCCTAACGCGATTGCGGTTTATCGTATAGCGAAATTGCTGCTCGCGTTGTTCGCGATCTAATGACTGTTAGCAGAATATGGAATCGGTGGGTTCAGGAGGACAATACGGAACGCTGCGCTGGATCCAACGGCCTCGTATCACTAGCAGTCGAGATGACAAGCATCTTATCCGCATGGCTGTAATGGATCGTGCAGCACGTCTCGATCCCTGAGTCAACAGATGGGGACGTTTCCAAGACAACAACCATCTGCACGAACAGCTAGACGACGTTTGCAGCAGTATGGACTACCAGCTCGGAGACCATGGCTGCGGTTACCCTTGACACTGCATCACAGACAGGAGCGCCTGCGATGGTGTACGCAACAACGAGCCTGGGTGCACGAATGGCAAAACGTCACTTTTTCGGATTAATCCAGCTTCTGTTTACAGCATCATGGTCATCGTATCCGTGTTAGGCGACATCGCGGTGAACGCGTGTATTCGTCACAGCCATACTGGCATACACCCGGCGTCGTGGTATGGGGTACCATTTGTTACACGTCTCGGTCCCCTCTTGTTCCCATCGACGGCACTTGAACAGTGGCCGTTACATTTCAGATGTGTTACGACCTGTGGCTCTACCCTCTTTCCAGTCCCTGCGAAATTCTATATTTCAGCAGGATAATGCACAAACGCATGTTGCAGGTCCTGTTCAAATGCTCAAATGTTTGTAGAACTTATGGGACTTAACTACGGGGTCATCAGTCCCTAAGCTTACAAACTACTTATGAACTACCTAAGACTACGGACGGCACAAATATCCATGCCCTAGGGGGGATTCGAACCCCCGACCGTAGTGGCCGTGCAGACCGTGACTGGAGCGCCTCAGTCTCCTCGGCCACCACGGCCGGCTGCAGGTCCTGTACGGGCCTTTCTGGATACGGAAAATGACTGCTGTCCTGGCCAGCACATTCTCCAGATCTCTCACCAATTGAAAATGTCTGGTCAATGGTGGCCGAACAACTGGCTCGTCACAATACGCCAGTCACTACTCTTGATGAACTATGGTATCGTGTTGAAGCTGCATGGGCATCTGTACATGTAAACGCCATCCAAGCTCTGTTTGACACAATGCCCAGGCGTATCAAGACTGTTATTACTGCCAGAGGTGGTTGTTCTGGATACTGATTTCTCAAGATATATGCACCCAAATTGCGTGAAAATGTAATCACATGTCAGTTCTAGTACAATATATTTGTCCAAAGAATTCCCGTCTATCATCTGCATTTCTTCTTGGTGTAGCAATTTTCATTGCCAGTAGTGTTCTTTGAATTCTTGATGTTAATCGTATGTATCGGCAGGTGTGTATTTCGTTGCGTTTCGTTTCTGTCATCTGTAATTCGTGAGTAATAATTAACGGCTCACGATCTTCGTTCTGTGCTTCCTTTGTTCACACGCGTCCTGCTCCTTGACTGCTTTCTGGCTTTCGTAAATCATACGGCACGATTCACCAATTGCCTTCGAATCATGAATCATTGAATCTTGGAATCGTCACGAGACAGACGATTCTTTTGAACGTCGATTCGTCTGGAACACGATTCGATTCTTACGATTCTTTATTTGTATTCGTTCAAATGATCGACTCATTCACGAATCGCCACAGCTCTAGAACAAACTGAGAACTGGGATCCGTATCCCGAAACTTGAATCGATACTACATAGCATCGAAGTTATAGACGCTGCGACGGTCGCTACGTCAAGACAGCAATCACGACTTCGTTCGCAAACAGACCACGGGCAGGAAGCCTCTCAAGGCACCTAACAGCCGTCTGGCTGGACGCAGTTATTCTGTGTTTATTTATTCTTTTCTGCCCTGTAGGTTTCATGTTGAGGAAGAACGACGTAATAGTGTCCTGACAGGCGTATTATTTGCCGTCGCAGCCAGAGATGTAAAAACTGCTGACTGCGGGACGCGACGGCAGCCGAAAGCCAGCGATATTAAGGAGATGCCCGCGTAATGCTGTGACTGAAATAAAAAATATCTCATTGTTAAAACAAGGAAATAGTTGTTGTAAATTGTCTTTTTGTGATGTTAAATTCAGCCTTGTACAGGCTCTCGATTTGTTAAGACTGATTAACTAATAGTTTATAAATCAACGCACACAGGTACCTTATTGTTGTAACGGAACGGATGCTTAATTCAGCTAACTTTGTGTTAGGGGCTTATTGCTGTCCATACACATATACATTTATTTGCAAAACTAAACTTTCAATTTTGAATTTTTAACTTGGGCGGCATCTACTAAATAACTGACTACAACATGAGAAATGCGTATTTTCTAAAATTGTTTATTGCCCATTGCCATTAAATTTGTTAGACTCCGTTTGATATTTTCACGTTGCAATGGAAGTAGGCTTGAATTCGAAGGCAACTAAACACAGCACTTATACTGAAAGCACGTTTATTACGAACTCAACATACACGCAGCAATGACTGCCTCTCAGGCAGAGTGCTCTGCTATTTATACACAGATAGAATTTACCAGAAATTAGAAGAACAGTTAACATAAGAAACAAGTAGAATTTACAAGTGAACATAAGAAAGATGTAGAACCTTCTGGAATTGTAAATTACAAAAATATGAATTTTTGCCGGTGGGCGGGATTGAACCGGCGACCTTCTGCTCCGCAGTCCGTGACGCTATCCCCTGCGCCACGCCGGCAGTTGGTGTTCGTCGTCTCTCGCGGCATTGCTCCCTCTCTTGGAGAAACAGCGATCCGCTGTTATGATCCCTGTGGAACCAGCTGCAATGTCCTGGATCTTGATCGTGTCATGGGTCCTCTGTATGACAGTTCAAGAGAATCCTTTCCTTCTCCACGATTATCGACGACAGTTGTTCCTGTCGTGGCTTCATCAGGAATATTACCGTCCTTAAAGTCCTTGAACAAGAAGCCATTGTCGTCTACCTGCTCTTCAGGATCGTAGTAAGGCTTCATGCGCAGGACGTGAACAATGTCTCTTCGTTTTTGACGTTTCGACGACGGCTCATAATCCTCAACTTCGTATGTGACGTCTGACAGTCGACGTTTGACACGATACGGACCAAAGTATCGCTTCAATGACTTTTCTGACAGTCCAACCTTCCGTACCGGGGTAAAAATCCATACCAGATCTCCTGGGCTGTACACAACAGGTCGGTGCTTGTCGTTATACCGCTGACGGTCCTTCTCCTGGGCGTCCAGTGTCCGTATGCGAGCCAGCTGTCTTGCTTCTTCCACCCTGGTGATGAGCTGTTTAACATAGTCATCCTGAGTGTAGTCTGGTTGGAACGGGAACAATGTATCCATTGTCGTCTCAGATTCACGGCCATGGAGCAGGAAAAACGGAGTGAAGCCTGTGGTGTCTTGCGGTATTGTAAGCAAATGTCACGACTGGCAGAATTGTATCCCAATCCTTCTGCTCAACATCGACGTACATCGACAGCATGTCGGCTAACGTTTTGTTAAAACGTTCCGTAAGACCATTTGTCTGAGGATGGTATGCAGTTGTCATTCTGTGGACAATGTTGCACCGTGACATTACCTCTGATACTAGTTTTGACTGGAATACTTTTCCACGATCAGATATCATGACACGTGGTGCTCCATGCTTCAAAATAATGTCTTCTACAAGGAATTTTGCGATCTCTGGAGCTTCTGCAGTCGGCACAGGTTTGGTGACAGCGTAGCGTGTGAGGTAGTCAGTGCAGACTATTATCCAACGGTTACCGGTTGTCGACTTCGGGAACCTCCCTAAAAGATCGATCCCAATTCGGTGGAATGGAGCTCCTGCCGGCGGAATCGGTACGAGATGTCCTGGAGGTAATTGCGGAACATGCTTCCGTCGCTGGCACTCTTTACAGTGACTCACATAGTGCTTGATAGATCGGTAGAGACCTTTCCAGTAATACCTGCGTCTGATTCTGTCTAGGGTCTTCACGAATCCCAGATGGCCGGATATTGGAGCATCATGGAAATATTTGAGAATAGCTGGCTGGAGATTGAGCTGGAACAACAAATAGCCATTTGGGGCCCAGTGGATCGTAGTTGCTCTTGTACAATGTTCCGTTTATAAGTTGGAACTCTCCATTGGTCGGTTCTCCTTTCTCCAAGGCCTCTATAATTTTTAATAGTGTTGGATCTTCCCTCTGTTCAGCTGTCATCTAATTCAGTGAGAGCTGAAATTTCATTAATGCTGTTGTGTTCCACTAATGGATTCCTCGAAAGGCAGTCGGCATCTTTGTGTTTGCGCCCGTTCTTGAATACCACTGTGACATCGTACTCTTGGAGTCTTAATGCCCATCTTGCTAGTCGACCTGATGGATCCTTCAAGCTAGTCAGCCAACACAAAGAATGGTGGTCTGTCACGACGGTGAATGGTTTGCCGAATAAATACGGCCGGAACTTGTTGATAGCCCAGATAACTGCGAGACATTCTTTTTCAGTTGTAGAGTAGTTTATCTCGGATTTTGAGAGTACTCTTGAGGCATAGGCTATCACTTTTTCGGCACCTTCCTGAACTTGTACAAGCACTGCACCAATCCCATAGCCACTGGCGTTTGTGTGAAGTTCCGTTTCTGCATTCTCGTCGTACAAGGCTAGCACTGGTGCGGAAATTAGAGCCTCCTTAAGTGCTCGGAAAGCTCTTTCTTTTGTCTCATCCCAGTAAAATTTGGCGTCTCCCTGCAGAAGTTCTTGTAATGGACGTGCCTTGTTACAAAATCCTTTTATGAAACGTCGGTAATATGAGCACAGCCCGAGAAAACTTCTCACATCACGAATGTACTGAGGAGTTGGAAATTCTGTGACTGCCCTTACTTTATCTGTATCGGGACGGACACCATCTCCTTTGACTAGGTGCCCCAGGATTTTTACCTCCTTGGCGACGAAGAGGCACTTCTTTGGATTGAACCGGCGACCTTCTGCTCCGCAGTCCGTGACGCTATCCCCTGCGCCACGCCGGCGGTTGGTGTTCGTGGTCTCTCGCGGCAATATGATTAGCTGGATCGCCCAATATTTTTAACTACACATGGTGACTCGCCTCACTCTTGCACCGCAAATATTACGGAAACGGAAAGTGCGATTGATGTGCGGTTTTCACAGAATGGATTGGTAGTCAAGGACTCGTTAGTCAATTAATATATTGCAATAATACCTAGAAAGTGTACTTTTTGTGCAAACACACAATTTTTCAAATGGAACAATGGTTGTTTCTATCATGCACTGAAATGCTTGACACCAGCTGAGTACAAAGAATTTTTAATGTCATTTTTATCACGTTTAGTTTTTCAGCTACAACCATTCAAAGTTTTGGGGGCGAAAGCTACGACAGCGTAGCTGACTGGCTGGTGGTCGTGAGACAGTGGGCCGTGCCCCAGGGGCTAGCCACTCTGTCAGTCAGCTATGCTATCGCAGCCTCCGCCCCCGAAACTGAACGGTTGTAGCTGCCAAACTAAACTTGATAAAAATGTCATTCGAAATTCTTTGTACACAGCTGGTGTCAAAAATTCCAGTGCATGATAGAAACAACGAATGTTCCGTTTAAAAAACTGTTTGTTTGCATAAAAAATACACTTTCTAAGTAATATTACAATCTGTTTGTTGGCTAAAAATACGAGCCCCTGAATACCAATCCAATCTGTGAAAACCGCACATGAATCGCACTTTCCGTTTCCGCAATATGAACATTTAATCATTTTGATATTGTTCCTAAAATGATTGCTATTAACGTTCATTGATATATAAGTCAGAAAGGATGAATAATTTCTGAGTTCCGACAACTTTTCAAAATCAAAGTCCGCACACGTCCGAAAATATTTCAGAGTCCAGCGCGGTGGATCCTGCGGCTATGTTGAACACCTATCGTCTCACTCGATTTCACTGGACTCGCAACACACGTCTGCCATCAAGATTCAACTGCCGTCGACTGTTACTCGGCCGCTTCTGGCAGCCACTTATATACAATCTGTGACAGCATTCCAGTAATACGTCAAATAATGAGCTTTAGTGATTCTCGCAATAGTGTACAAACCCTTTTAGATAACGACTGAAATGTTTCCAGAATGTTGATATAACGGCATCGTTAAATTCGCGGTAAACTTCTAATGCAAATAGATACTTAACATTAATTTCTAACATTAATAATACCCCTAAAATCTTAGGTTTAAAAAAATTTGTATTTTCAGCATAACTTATAAATAGGTCTTTCGGCCATCACATCATGAATATTTAAGCAGTCACTTAGGTACAATATTTTTCAGGTAGATTTTCCAGTACTCTTTCCAATGCACTGTTTATAATTACTGTGCTCATAAATTTAGACAAATTACAGTCGCTGAAAAAAAAATAGTTTACACAAAGACAACATATGAAATAAACAAAAATAATGTATTCTGAACAGGTCATAATGTATTTTGTGTCCCAGCCTCGTCGCCGCTTTTGTGTCTCGTTTCCGTCGTAGGTGTCGGTGGCCGAGTAGAAAGACCGACACAGGAATAAAGGATGTACGCTTGTGCAGGTAGGAGGTGACCAGCGAGTGGGACAGCAGAAACTAGAAACACTAGAGTAAATTAGAACGAGATATATATTTCTTAGAGACTTAGTAATACTTAACTTTTACATAGCTCAGTACTGCAGAATGCTGATACATAGTTGAGCTAGTGGCCTGCCTAGTGCCTGTCCGATAGCCAAGTCTTCACTGGTGCCTATCTGATTCCGAAGTGTTAACTGGTTCCTATCTTAGTCCCAAGTGAACGATGTCGTTCAGTGGTGACCACGAGCGGAGTTATAGCAGAGGGCTCGTGGCTGACGTCGTAAGAACGCCGCGCCGTGCGTGCATGGCGGCACGCGGCGAAAGTAGGTGGCGCGCACTTTAGAGTTGTGCAACACCACAATGTGTGTTTATGACACCTACAACTTATCACTGCCTTGCTGTTTGTGTACCTGTCTTGTATTAATTGTTATTAATAAATCACTGGTTTTCTATAAAAGTGCATTATTATGCGCAATATAAATATGCAGATGATATGGTTGTAGCATACTTTGGGTCTCGATGAGACCTTTACTTTGAGCCCACGCTCGTTGCTGTACTTCAATTAGTTTAGACTCTTGATTTTTCCAAGTGAATTAATGTTAGTTTTCTCAATAACTTTTTGTATAAAATTAATATAAAAGATGTCAACTCATCATCTGAAGCGCGCTGTTCTCCTCTTTATTTGTTTTTTTCCGTGATAGTCTGTAACTCTAATAGTTTCACCGTAGTACCTAAATATAAGAACAATGCCGTATTTTTGTCGCGAAAAATGGCAGTTTAATTTGACGTCATATCCACCAGCGTGTTCTCCATGTGCTCTCCATTCACTAATGCGAAGCTGGGCGAGTCTTACCTCCCCGCAGCGGTTGATTTCCTGGTCAGTCGTCGCAACCTAAGACGTTCTCCGCTGTCAAACTAGCGCGCTTTGCGCTCCAAATGGGTGTTGTACTTTAAGGTAACGTCACAGTGTGCTGATTGCAGAGTCTATTTGTGAAGAATAAATGATTATCATAATAGATATTAATTTGCTTGTCTTTAGGAACAGTAATGTATTCTTTTTTCTGGGTCACCTATTTTGACTTTAAGGGAATTTAGTTAGAAGGATAAAGCTGGCATTCAGAATGCATCGTGTAGGTAAGAAGTCCCAGGTTTTGAGTTCCGGTTCCGGCACTCAATTTTAATCTTTTAGGAAGTTTCATATCAGCGCACACTCCGCTGCAGAGTGAAAGTTTCAGTCTGGAAACATCCCTTAGGCTGTGGCTAAGCCATGTCTATACCATATCCTTTCTTCCAGGAGTGCTAGTCTTGCATGGTTCGCAGGAGAGGAGCTGTGAAGTTTGGAAAGTAGGAGGCGAGGTACTGGCGGAAGTAAAGTTGTGAGGCGGCATCGTAGGTTGTATCGGGATAGCACAGTCGGTACTACCGGCAAAGGTCCCAGGTTCGACTCCCGGTACCGGCACACAATTTTAATCTGCCAGGAAGTTTCAAGACGTTGTATGTTTGCTAATTTGTAACAACTGACTATGACAGTTTTTTTTGTTTCGTTAAAGAAGCTACGCACTGAACGTAACTTCATTTCCTTAAAAAGGAAGGGCACTTCAGGCATTGTTACTTCTGGGCGTTAGATCGTACCTGCAGACATGAATATGCCAACTTTAGGACTGAGATTTCTTCTGACATTTCGTTGCGGAGAACCAACTACCGGATGTCAAGTTCATTGCGAGGAGTGGCTGGTGTTTCAAGTTTTAACACGGGTAAAAGATGGTCTTATTAAGGAAGAGAAGTTATTCTATTGCATATATTGACATTAGGAAGTTGCAAAGATAGCTGTCGAAAGTTTAAGTCAAAGCAAAAATAAAACCTATTAGTGGTGTTATTACATGTGATTAAACAGTAATCCAAGCAACAGAAATGATGTTTACCACGTCTATGAATCAAAGTACCAGGGGAGACGATGGATAGAGGCAGTACAATCAGATGTAGAGAAGAACAGTTTTAACTGGGATGATGTCCAAGACGAAATGCTATATCAAGATCGGAAGAGATGGACAGCGCTTGTCAGCCACACCCGGGAAACTCTGGAGGTGGAAAATGATGATGATGATGATGATGATGATGGTTCTTAAGTAGAAATGACATTGTTACGTGCTGTATACTTCATAAAATAATGGCTATCCAGAGACTTAGTGATAGAAATTGGGTTCGTGCCATCGCAAGTTTAGGTGAATCCTCACAGCCCTCACGAACGATGGAAAAATTGTTTGCTTTCCGGCACCTCCCTAGTAAATGTGCTAGCGAGGGGATAGCCGCATGATGTTTATCCCCCCAAGGAAACATACATTTGGATTGCGTTATTTTTGTCTTACCTTGTCGGAGAAGGATGCTGACATCTGAACACCACGAAAAAAGGAAGCTGGTTATTGGCAGATCTTAAATAAAGTGCCGAGTTTGGAAGTTAATGAGACGTGGTTATAAGAATTTCTGGTTGGTAGATACAGTTCGCTGCCGCATCGTTGAATTTTAAGGTGTGGCTGCATCCCCTTCCTGTCGTTATCCTGTCAGCCAGCCTATTAGGTATATGATTTGTTTCTTTATCGATATATAAAGTATTTAATTAGTATTACGAGGAAAAGTAGTGGAAGACTGGTATTCCGCACACAATAAAATATCAAAACGTAGTGCTTCCAAAAAATATTTTATATATTTCCTTTCTCCTGAATACTTTACTGTTAAGGGGATCTGGACGTAAAAATTGAAAACCGAAATTTTTTTTTTTTTTGCCTCATCTGAAAGACTTTTTTTGCCTCATCTGAAAGACTCCCCTATCCAAAGAATGTACGGCTTAATTACTTTTAAATAGTTGTTGTAGTCCTAAACGCTCTTTGAACAAATGTCTGCACACTGGCCCCGCTGATGCTTCAGGCAAGGAACATCACCATAAACATTCCATGCCTTCCACAGTCATGGAAACAATAAAGGCAGATAAAAAAATTTCTTAGCAAATGTCTACATGGCCGTACACAAAATCCTGAGAGTTTCAACAGCTGCGTGTGGTAACGAGTACCGGAAACAGTTTGTTCGACGGACAGTACTCAAAATAGGAGTTTCAATGGTGTTTTAATTTTGTCCTTCTAATTAGCAATGGACAAATTAGGTATCCAACCAGGAAATAAGACGATAGCTACTCCATTGCCATAGATCGTCTGCGATGAGTTGAAGCTGATAAGGCCGGCCGCGGTGGCTGAGGGGACTGAGGCGCTGCAGTCACGGTCTGCACGGCCACTACGGTCGGGGGTTCGAATCCCCCCTCGGGCATGGATATTTGTGCCGTCCTTAGTCTTAGTTAGTTCGTAAGTAGTTTGTAAGTTTAGGGACTGATGACCCCGTAGTTAAGTCCCATAAGCTATACAAACATTTGATTTTTTTGAAGCTGATAGGGCTGCGGAAGCCACCACTAAAGAGTACAAAGTAAGGAAAAGACTCCTGAAAAAGTCTGCAGAGGATAAAGAAACAGCTGGCCAACACGATTATGCCTCTGGAATGTTCTGAAACAGGCATACAGTGAGCCAAGAACACTGTGAACATTCTTTTCTCATATTCTCGATCTACAAATTCAAAACATTAGGTATATATATATTTCATAATGGTTTTAGCTGTGTTCACCTAATTTCTCTCAGTTGAATAATGGGATAGTATCTTTGTATTGTGCCTAAAACATTGCAGAAATGATCTGTGTTTGTCATTGTGGATATAATTGAGCAATTGAACGGAATGGACAGTGTGCTGAAAGGTGCATATAAGATGAACATTAATAAGAGCAAAACTAGGGTAATGGAGTGCAGTGTAAGAAAATCAGGTGATGCTGAAGGAATTAGATTGGGAAACGAAGCAATAAAGGAGGTAGATGAGTTTTGTTACTTGGGCAGTAAAATAACAAATGATGGTCGCACTACAGAGGATATAAAATGCAGAATGGCGATGGGTAGAAAAGCGTTCTTGAAAAAGAGAAATTTGTTAACATCGAATATTGATTTAAGCCTAAGGAAGTCCTTTCTGAAGGCATTTGTATGGAGTGTTGTCTTGTATGGGAGTGAGACATGGACGATAAACAGTGCGGACAGGAAGAGGATAGAGGCTTTTGAAATATGGTGCTACAAAAGAATGCTGAAGATTAGGTGGGTGGCTCGTGTAACTAATGAGGAGGTACTGAACAGAATTGGGGAGAAAAGAAATTTCTGGCATACCTTGACTAAAAGAAGGGATAGATTGGTAGGACACATTCTTAGACATCAAGGAATTGTGAGTTAGCATTAGAGGGAAGTGTGTGGGGTAAAAATCGCAGAGGAAGACCAAGAGATGGATACAGTAAGCAGATTCAGACAGATGTACGTTGCCGTTCTTATGTGGACATGAAGAGGCTTGCTCAGGATAGGGTATTGTGGAGAGCTGCATCAAACCGGTCTCCGGACTGAAGACCACAACAACATATAATTTTAACGGTAATTTTAGATAAAATAGTAATGAAGTGTAATAAGGGTTTTTTCTATTTCCTCAGATGTACTCCAACCTACAGAACAAGAGTCATAATGTGTTCCTACGAATGTTGACCGCAGACTGCCAGCTATTAGACTGGCGATGCACCAGAAAATAGTTCCACAATGCGAACCTGTATTATAAAAATATCTATAAGGCAAAATATTATGATTCTTAAACTATAAGAGATATTTCAGTAAATTTCCTGTTACAACTTGAGTTAATATCATTCAGTATTGGTACTTCCTCCGCATTGTAGGTCAACAGTAATGTGCACCGAAAGCAAGGTATGAAAATGCATCCCGTTCACGTCCAAGTGCCTTTAACACGCAATCAGGTATTTTCTGCTAAAATGGAGAAATAGTAATTTTGTGTAGTGTTGGAAGTCAGATAGGCCACTGCGGCCTTTTGTCACTGAAATATGTTTGAACATTTTCTCTCATCTACATCTACATAGATACTCTACAAATCACATTTAAGTGCCTGGCAGAGGGTTCATTAACCATTTTCATAACTTTTCTCTACCGTTCCATTCTCTAATAGTGCGCGGGAAGAAGGAACACCTAAATCGTTTCGTTTTCGATCTGATTTCTCTTATTTTATTGGGATGGTCATGTCTCCCTAAGTAGGTGGGTGCTAGCAAAATATTTTCACATTCAGAACTAAAAGTCGGTGATTGAAACTTCGCAAACAGATCACGCCGCAATGATTTCCACCCCAATTCGTGCAACATTTCCGTGACGCTTTCCCCCCCGTAACGGGATAAAACAAAACGAGCTGCCCTTCTCTGAACCTTCTCAATATCTTCCGTCAGTCCCACCTGGTGAGGGTCCCATAAGGGGCAACAGTACTCCAGGAGAGGACGCACAAGTGTGATGTAGGCAGTCTCTTTGGTGGAGCTGGTGCATCTTCGAAGCGTTCTACCGATGAAACATAACCTTTGGTTCGCCTTCCCCACAATATTTTCTATGTGTTTTCTGCAGTCAAAGTTGTTCGTAATTGTAACTCCTAGGTATTTGGTAGAATTTACGACCTTAAGATTTGGCTGATTTATCGCGTAATTGTTCAGCTGATTTTTTTAGTGGTCATGTGTATTACTTCACACTTTTCTTTATTTAGTGGCAATTGCCAATTTTCGCACCATGTAGAAATTTTGTCTAAGTCCTTTGCAGTTGCTTTTGATCCTCTCTTGACTTCACTAACCTATAAACGACAGCATCATCCGCCAACAGTCTAAGGGAGCTATTCAGATTGTCTCCTAAATCGTTTATAAACACGAGGAAGAATAGGGGACCTATAACGCTTGAGACATTCCAGACATGCTGTACGAGACCGTTTCTTGTACCTCGGCCCTCGCTGCAGACGTAAGCACACTTACGCACTTGCTGCGAGTGCCGGTAGTTCATTTCCTAATGGACAGGGGAGGTAAACAGATATCCCCTTCCTCACCTCGTACTCTCCTGCCTTGATAAAAAACTTTTCTCAGGACGACACGCGGCTACCTACTGCCGTCCGCATGCAGTATGCACAGTAATCAAGTGGGGCTGCGCAGAGCATTCTCTTGCATCGCCGTCTAGCTTCCCCTCCCGGAAACAGAGAGATTGCTCTGTCCGCAGTAGCAGTCATTTGGTTAAGCACACCTCTCGTAAACACGATGAGAGCCCTTTGCGCACCAACGTCATCCCGCACATTGCAACAGCGTGGATGTGTAGCTACATTACACAATCAGTGAAGCCACTACCGCAGGGGCATTTCGGGAATTCTAGAATTATCGATCTTCATTTCATTAAACCTTGGCCGTCCAAATCACATCTTAAATCACGTATGAGGGGTTATCTGAAAGTAGTTGTGTTCATGCACCAGTTACTAACGGAACTGAAATGAAGGCACGCATTGTGGAACGCATTCTGAACGATGCCTAATACCTTCGAAACACTCTGTTTCGATACATGGTGTTCGTAAAATTGTAAAAGAAAGCAATGAACACAATGATGAGCATGTCTTACGCCTTTCTCAAGACAGAAAACCACGTTTTTTTTTATTTTTTGACCTGTCTACAGGAGAATTTAAAAACTAATACAGATTGAGAAACCCTGGCCGGCCACCGTGGCCGAGGGGACTGAGGCGCTCCAGTCACGGTCTGCACGGCCACTACGGTCGGGGGTTCGAATCCCCCCCTCGGGCATGGATATTTGTGCCGTCCTAGTTCGTAAGTAGTTCATAAGTAGTTTGTAAGTTTAGGGACTGATTACCCCGTAGTTAAGCCCCATAAACTATACAAACATTTGAGAAACCCTGAGACGGTTTTTCGTCTCGAATATGTCCAAGACATATAAGATAAACGTGAAGCAATGAATTAAAATTGCAGCCTAGTAAGCATGGAGGCCCGAGTTCGATTCCCGGCCGCAATACAAATTTTAATTCATTGCTTTACGTTTATCTTTAATGTCTTGGACATATTCGAGACGAAAAACCGTCTCAGGGTTTCTCAATCTATATTTAAACTGATATTTATATCAACAGGAATGTTCCACTATGTCCATTGCCGAGGTGCTATTCAGCTGCATGGAGAGCCTTGGCAGTAGTGACAATTGTCTAAGGAACACAGAAGCAGAATTAAAATTTGTGACGTGGAGGGAAGTCAGACTATTCCGAGGCGCCTTAGTCGTTAGAGGTGCGGTGGTCTAACGGTAAGACGTCGGCCGCATCACAAATTTTAACTCATTGCATCACGTTTATTTTTAATTTAAAACTGATTTTTCTTATTCGGTGTCGTTAGGGCCGCTTTCAGAGTACCGTAGAGCCGTCGGCACATGGAGCGTGTATCTGAACGAGTGTGGTCAACGTGACGTCACAACGTGCGAGCCAGAGGTTCAAATGTTGAAATGTTTGTAAATCTTATGGGACTTAACTACGGGGTCATAAGTCCCTAAACTTACAAACTACTTATGAACTACTTACGAACTGGGACGGCACAAATATCCATGCCCGAGGGGGGATTCGAACCCGTGACCGTAGTGGCCGTGCAGACCGTGACTGGAGCGCCTCAGTCCCCTCGGCCACCGCGGTCGGCGAGCCAGATGTTGGGAAGGCTATCAGAAATTCTTAACGTGCGTCTGAACGTTCACTAATACGATGGGAGAACGCCACAGTCGTCACACCACGTGGTTATCCAGGGTAGGGGGCAGCTCTTTTCGGTAGTGAAGATGAAGACACCATATTGGCCGTCAGTAGAAACGTGTATTTGATGGCTTTTGTGTACATAACTTAGGTGTTGCGAATGTATGTAATTTTAAAGCAAGTAAAAGTAACTTGGTGTATTAAGGATCTCTCGAAAATCCGTCACTACAGATACTATTTTCTGGAATAAAAGACTGGAAACGTCTTACATTTCAAACCAACGGCATCTGAAGATCTGTCAAAACGAATTTTTCTTAAATTAGTTGTTGTAAATAGTAATTATATGTCATATCTACGAGTTATAAATACAATACGTGTAATATGTTCGTCGGACGCCGTTAACGAGGCAATCTGGCGTAGTGTCGCGGGCGGTGGGAGTGATGGTGTTTCACTGGCGCTAGTTGAAAATTTGCAAATCCGAAATTTTTTTCCTTATTCGGATATTTCTAACAGGATCAAAGACTTTGTTATGAATTTATGTATACTGTACAATATTTGATGCCATTCCTATGAGGAGTGAATTGTTGGATTCGTTTTATGAAGCGAACGGTTCGCACCTTACATAGAGGAAAATATCCGCATTATTGTTTCACGTCTTGTATTTTACACGTTCTAAAGATTGTATTACTATATATTAAAAGTGGTAGAATGACCCTAAGTTTTACGAAAATGCGAGACTATTGTAATAATGGCCGTGTTATCTGACGGCCTATTCTAATTATATTTCGCACAGTTTGTCATAATTTGTACAACTCACTGCCCTTGGAACATGGAACATTTCTAAGAGCCTTGTGTTTATAGATATTTCGTTGTTATTTATCAAGACCTATATTACAAAGAGGACAAGACAAATGACAAATGTTTGTTAAGCTTATGGGACTTAACTACGGGGTCATCAGTCCCTAAACTTACAAACTACTTATCAACTACTGACGAACTAGGACGGCACAAATATCCATGCCCGAGGGGGGATTCGAACCCCCGACCGTAGTGGCCGTGCTGACCGTGACTGAAGCGCCTCAGTCCCCTCGGCCACCGCGGCCGGCACAAAGAGGACACGATGAACATATACACAAGAGCGGAAATGTGCGTATTAAGAGAGCTAAAGCATGAATATCACTCATTTCGTAAACGATATGATTCCAGGACCTGATAACGGTCGCTGGAGCGCGCTGCGGCCGCGTGTAGTTCGTTGAGGCACACGCCGCGTATGCACAAGTCGCGCCGTCTCGAAGCGTTCATATGTTCATATGTTTGTATAGCTTATGGCACTTAACTACGGGGTTATCAGTCCCTAAACTTACAAACTACTTATGAAATACTTACGAACTAGGACAACACAAATATCCACGCCCGAGGGGGGATTCGAACCCCCGACTGTAGAGGCCGTGCAGACCGTGACTGGAGCGCCTCAGTCCCTCGGCCACCGCGGCCGGCGAAGCGTTCAGCCGCACGTTTGCACCACATGTTCGCACACACTCGCCCCGTGTGCTGACGACCTAAGAACGTTAGCCGAGGGGTGGCGGTGCTGTTGAGAGCACAGCCATTGTTGATTTTAACGTCATGTTTAAAAATAAATGTGCCTTACTGGTATCACAGGATCTTAGCCTTTTGACCTGGACCGCTAGATCAGCATACTACTTGTCGTCGAACGATAAAGTTAGGGGTGCCGTGAAACGAGGGCTTCAGCATTGTAACCCCATCAGAAACCGCCACAGGTGAACTTGGGAACCAGGTGAATGCGACATCGATGGCTATAACACAGGTCGATTTCGCGCCTATTCAACACCACCTAGAGTCACGTCACGCCGAGTAGGCCGTAACTGCTAGCTGAATAGTTGGCCACTGGGGCACAGCCCACTGCCTCCAAGTGGCCAGACGTCAGCTGGCGGGCGCGGATCTTCGGTGGGTGTCACGTGACACGGGCTGACTCTAGGTGGTGTCGGTCTAATGACGTCGGAGCGCACAGCGTGTGTCTCAACGTGCCGAGTCCAATGTGCGGCTGAACGCTCGGAGACGACGCGACTTACCCATACGGGACGTGTGTCTCAACGAGCTACAAGCGATCGCAACACTCTCCAGCGACAGTTCTCGGCGGCATCATACTGTTTCGAAATGAAAGGAATGGAATTCCTGCTTTATTAAACTGCATATTTCCACGCTTCTGCGTATGTTAGTTTATGTTCTGTGATATAGACGTATATAACAATGAAATATCTATGAACATAAGGCATAACAGTTGTATGTTATATCAATAAGTGCAGCAAATAATAAAAGTTTCATGAGAAACTGTGAGGTATAATATTGGAAAAGGCCTTCACGTAAGACATTCACTACCCATAAAATAGACTTCCACACACCTCTGGTATCCCCTATCCTAACCAATCCTTGGCCTCTGCCACACCTGCACCACCTTATCCCCCCCCCTCTCCACCTGCACACACTCCATGTCCTCTCTCAGGGCAACTTCCGCACCTTTCCACTACCGGATGACGCCCTCCGTCCGGACGTTTACCCATCATATCAACCCTGATCCCCTCCCCATAGCATCAGGACTCCCTTTCCTCCACCCCTCCTTTTCCCCTTCCCCCCACTTGGTTATTCCCCCTCCCACACTCCGGAGTCTTGACAGTCCCTATATTCCGTCCCCCCTCTTCTCCCACCTCCCCGACTCCCCTGCGCTTCCTATCCCTCCCTTCCCCTCCTACCCACCTCCCTGCCTCAGTGAAATTTTTAAACAGCGTTGTTTAGTGTACTGGGGGGCAGTGGCATCGTGTTTTTAATCAGTGCATCGCCCAACGACGATGGTGGATCAACAATTTAATCAGTGTCTTAGTATGGCGTTCTTCGTCTTCCAATGTGTGTTCTAAATGTGATAATCCGCCGCCGAGCCACAGACTATTTTTAACTGAATCGTGTTTCTTTTTTTTTATCGCCTTGTTAATGTGTATGATGTCCGCAGTATTTTCACATTTCTTGTGCTTTAAAGCCACTTATCTCTTCCTCTGGTCATGATTTTAAATCTTCATGTTTTTCAGAACGTCATGTCATATTCATGTATTCTCATGGCTGAAGAGAAGCGTAAGATAAGATACTGCTGCCAGCCTGCCGACTTTGTCGGCGAATTAACAATAGGAAAAAAAAAGAAACATTATTCTATCCTTCTCGCTTTTTAGTAAAACTTAAAGGTCATTCTTCAATGTTACTATTCAGTAATAGAATTTTTAGAAGGTGTAAAAAGCAAGACGTGAAACAATAAAGTGCGTATTATACTCTACGTAAGGTGCTAACCGTGCTGTTCATAAAACGAATCCAATTAACTCATATAGGATGCACACTCATGTTTACATGGGAACGAATGTTATACAGTATATTTCCATGGAATTAATAAGTTTTTGTGCCTATCAAGAAAACCGAATATGAGAAATAAAGTAGTTGTATATGGTGTGCCTTGAATCAGTTCCGCCGGGCCGCGGTGGAGTAGCCGAGCGGACTAAAGCACGTCGCTGCGGAGCGCGCGGTTACTCGCTGTGCAGGTTCGAGTCCTCCCTGGGGCATGGGTCTGTGTGTTTGTCCGTAGGTTAGTTTACCTAGGTTTAAGTAGTGCCGGCCGCGGTGGCCGAGGAGCTAAGGCGCTCCAGTCACGGTCTGCACGGCCACTACGGTCGGGGTTCGTATCCCCCCTCGGGCATGGATATTTGTGCCGTCCTAGTTCGTAAGTAGTTTGTAAGTTTAGGGACTGATGACCCATAGACTATACAAACATTTGAACATTTTTTTTGTTTAAGTAGTTTGTAAGCCACAGACTGATGACCACGCAGTTTGGTCCGATAGATTTACAGACATTTGAACAGACGGTTCCGCTGGATCTTGTGTGTCACAGACCACAACTTCAGAACCTGCGCTACGCCGGTTAATATTCCAAGTTATCTTCCAGTTGCTGAGTGGACGTCGTCCAGTGCGCACTTCTCCAGAGCCAGCACATTTTCAGTTGTAAGTGAAACCGGCTTCTCTCTAGAAGACTTTTCAGTGCGCTTTCCCTTCGGTTCATTAAAGTTATTGTGTGCTCGCGTTTTTATTTGATTCATATTCGCGTTAAATATCTGGTTAGTGTATTTTCCCACCGTGTGAATCGCGTCGCGACAGTCGTCGTCTTTATTTTCTGATTAGAAGCGACATATAGTATTCTGATTTTCGTCTCCGCGTTCTAGTTTCAGTTTGTAAATTTATACTGTGCTCTCGTGCGTATTACATTCAGATCCGCGATTTAACAAACAGTGTAGTCTTCCTTAGAACGCATCGCGACTGTAGTTTTTGTTTTTGTCGGCACTGTAATCATGAATAGGGACTGTGACTGCTGTGTGCGGATGCAGTCTGAGCTGGTGACACTTCGCTCCCAGCTTCAAGCTGTGTTAACCTCGGTTGCACAGTTGGAAGCTGCGATCGATGGGCGTCGTTGTTGTTGGCCGGCAGTGGGGACCGAACGGACTCCCGTCGTCTCCACCGATCGGCCTGATACTGCTAGCAGTGAGGCAGACATCCCAACCGTAGTTGCGTGGGAGGTTGCTCCAGTGCGTGGCAGGAGGCGCAAGACATTCCGGGGGACCGATCGTGAGGCCTCCCCGGTTCGTCTTGCGAACAGGTTTGAGGCGCTATCTGCTCAGGACAACGTTGCTGAGTCGGATGGTGTCTCTCATCCTGAGGTCACCACCCAGCCAGCGAGATCCGGGCTTTCACAGAGGGTAGGTTTACTTGTAGTTGGGAGCTCCAACGTTAGGCGAGTGATGGAGCCCCTTAGAGAGATCGCTGCCAAGGAGGGGAAGAAGGCCAACGTGCACTCCGTGTGCATACCGGGTGGAGTCATTCCAGATGTGGAACGAGTCCTTCCGGATGCCATGAGGGGTACAGAGTGCAGCCAACTGCAGGTGGTGGCTCACGTCGGTAACAATGATGTGTGTCGCTTCGGATCTGAAGAGATCCTCTCAGGTTTTAAGCGGCTATCTGAAGTGGTAAAGACGGACAGTCTTGCTTGCAAGATGAAAGCAGAGCTCACCATCTGCAGCATAGTTTACAGGACCGACTGTGGACCTCTGGTACAGAGCCGAGTGGAGGGTCGGAATCAGAGGCTCAGACGGTTCTACGACCGTGTAGGCTGCAGATTCCTTGACTTGAGCCATCGGGTGGTGGGTTTCCGGGTTCCGCTGAATAGGTCAGGAGTCCACCATACGCAGGAAGCGGCTACACGGGTAGCGGCGGCTGTGTGGCGTGGACTGGGCGGTTTTTTTTAGGTTAAAGGGCTTCGGGGAAAAACAAAATGGGCAATCTCAAAGGGTGTAGGCGGATCACAGGAGAAATGTAGATCTGGAAACTATCGGTATAGCAGTTGTAAAATGTCGTAGATGTGTCGGGAAAGTACCAGAACTCCAATCGTCAATAGAAAGAACCGAAACAGACATCATTATAGGCAGCGAAAGTTGGCTCAAGCCGGAAATAAGTTCAGAGGAAGTATTTGCAAAAGATCTAACGGGTGTTTAGAAAGGATAGATTAAACAAAATAGGTGGGGGCATGTTTGTCGCCGTCAAAAGTAGTATTTGTATAAATTTCTTTCTTCTTCTTATAGAATTTATATATATAAATGTTTCGTTTCTGTAAGAGCAAATTTGCGCTCCTCCTACTATCTGTACATGTATCTGGGTATAAAAGTTATAACGACAGCTCGTACGGTAAAAACATCGCTTGTGTCAGCTGCGAGGAAATGTTGCGGTATTTGTCGGTAATACGTATGTGTGCGGTTGTCTCTGTATGGGATGGTTGTGTATTAAGAGCTATGGTATAGCTGCAGCATTTCGATCGTTTTTTATTCTTATGTCTGTTGTTACAATCAATGTAAATCTATCTTCGCGAAAATAGCTCTCTTGTATTCGGAATCTGGTGCGGCCGGGAAAAATTAAACCGAAAACTTCTCCAGGTCAGGTGCGGAGTCTACGATGAGTCAACAGGTCCGCACTCGCCTACAGCCAGAAATAACCTGGAATGTGAGTATGCATGCTAGCTTGCGCGAAGTACCTATTTCGAACTGTTTAGTCGTGCGAAATGATGCAACGCAGATGTGATCCACAATTGTGGAAATACATATATATACTTAGTAGCATGGATGTGGGGCATTTATTTCTTCTTTTAGCTGTGTTTACGAATGGACGTCTCTCGCTAGCGTATCGGAGATGATTGCAGTGGTAAATTAAAGTTCTTTGGTCGATAAGCATCGAGTTAGAGGATTAGTTACCTACGTTGGAGGTGCATTTAATCGTATGTTTAGTCTCTACAGGATT
This sequence comes from Locusta migratoria, assembly GCA_026315105.1. Taxonomy (NCBI): domain Eukaryota; kingdom Metazoa; phylum Arthropoda; class Insecta; order Orthoptera; family Acrididae; genus Locusta; species Locusta migratoria. The sequence goes on along the minus strand of CM048745.1, from coordinate 630,343,962 downwards.
GCTCTTGGAGATCGTTAACAAAATCTGGTGTTGTATTAGATCGAAATGGTGTAGACTATTTTGCGTTGCTGCTTGTCAGGATTATAAGAACTTGGCTTTGATCTAGATCTTTTCTTGTTAGCTGTTCTGTGCGTGTACGTCAATCATTTGTTACACTGTGTTACAGATGTTTATCGAGAGTAATAATTTGTTAGATGGAGTGGAATACGATGGTGGTTTGTGCGCGAATGCTCGAGGTATATAGTCTATTGGCTGATAGAAAGCGTTCCAGAAATATTGTCCGCCGGGCTATGCATTGGAAACAAAGTTGTGGTTGGATGTTAGGGACGGGTCAAGCAACCAACGTAGTTATTGGGTGGAGAGAGAGAGAGAGAGAGAGAGATCGAAACATTATTAAAACGCTGTGTGTCTGGGGGATCTTGTCTGTTACTGATCGCGGTTATAACACCATCTGTGGTAACTTGTTTAGAGTTGGTGCTGGGCTAGTGAGGGATGTAAGGCTAGCTCTGTCTGGGTTGTTACGAACGTATACATAGCTTGCAGCATGCTAATTGGGACAAAAATCGAATTAGAATGGCTAGATTCGTTTGTTGTTGTAGGTTCGTGTTGACTGCAAGGTGTAGTTCTGTTACTGTGTTGGAAATGTTTGGCAATTACAGAGAGTGCTTTAGGCTAGATGGGACGGAATGTAAGTAAAAAGTGTTGATATATCATAAATATATACGTCACGGTAAAGGTCTAAAGAAAACTGACTTTGGTGGTGCAGTGATCATTCGTTGAAGCTGGTGTGCATTGCGTTACGTAGCGGATGTGTCTGCTGCGGTAAATCATAATTATTTCGTCGAAATCAACGTGTTTTATAAAATTCCTATAGTTTAGTAACTTAAAGTGCGCTAGTTGTAGCCAATGGAGTGCGCGCGTGTGTGTAGTAAATTCAGCAAGTTCGATACTGCAAACACTGGAGATAAGACGAAGTTACTATTTCTGGAATACATGGGGGAAATATGTATGTCCTGTGGGTATATATTTTATAAACTGCAACTAATCGATGTTTTTTAATGGAGGCGCTCCCATCTATACTACAGCAGAATCTTCGTGTAGATGGCTTCTATCTCTTGGATTTTTGGACAACACTTTAACCGAGTGGCGTTCGTATCCGAGCATGACTTTCGGATGGAAGGAGCAATATCAAAGTGGTTGCGGGCAAGGAAACGACTGCTTAACGTGGTTGACGTCGAATTGTAGAACCAAAATAAATTTGTCTAAAAATCACGAGCCCTGGTGTAAGCAAAGATATCGATTTTATAAAGAGTTCAGGCAGTTGATTGTTAGGACTTTTATTTTTTCGCTGGGTCGAGAAGATGGTATTACCAGGAAGGAGGATTGTGCAAGAAGATTGTTTAAGTGTTCTAAAAGAGAAGATACGGTATTTACAAAGTGCGCCGTTGTACTGTGCAAACGCTTTTAGATTTGATTACTTGGGTATTAAGAGTACCCGAAAATTGACCACTCTCTCGGACATTATGTTTTTTAGTTTCAACTGTAAATTACTTGTAGAGTCGAGCAAGGAGCTATATTTTTTTTAGCATTCCAGGACTTTATTATCCACAGACGTAGATATCGTCTACGTTATACCACAAGTCCCAAGAAGAAGGGTAAACGAAAACTGGGTTATATGGCGAAGACACAGGCTTTTAAAAGGAGGCTATTGCATATGTGCAAGCCCGGTTTAAACAGATAGTGTGGGGAAAATACTCGCTTTTACAGTAAACAAGTGGGGGGGGGGGGATTGGTCTCGCATCGTTGTATTGACCGAAATTAGCGGAACACACGACAAACGTGTTCGCACTCTGTGTGACTCCCATCCATTCCTTAGAGAGCAGGTTATGATCGATGTGTGCGGGAGTTGGTTGCGATATAAGTGTTTGCGAACATTACTTTGCATGTTCTCAGTTGTACTGTTATTAGAAAAAAATGTAAACACTCCATGTCCTATATAGAATCATGTGTTGCGATGTGTAGGTTAGCGTCTTCGTTTGCGGTAGACATCTACTTGTAATTAAAATAATAAATCTTAGTTCGGATTAGTGGATTGCACAAGAAAGGAACTTGGAGTAGGAATTTTGTGGGTAAAGGGCGGGTCGAACTGGATATCGGTGTTGCATTGGGCAGGTAACTTTGGTTCTGTGGTGCTGTATTGTCGAATAGGTGTGTTTTTAGTCCAATACTTTCGCTACAAAGTGTTAACAGCCAATATAGAGTCGCAAAAAAAAAAAAAAAAAAAAAAAAAAAAAAAAAAATATGATTTGGTCGTTGCTGTCACTGTTTTTGAGAAGTGATATACGTTTGATAATATTTAAGGTTTGTTCGTAGAGTGCAGCGACGAGCGCTTCTTCCTTGCTCAGTGACCGGCGGCCAGTGCACATGTGACCAGCAGCAGCTCTACATTGTACGGTAACCGGCTTCTTAATAGAAGCGACTTATTTACATTTCGTGTGTACTTTCTCTTGCAGCTCTTTATACTTTAGTGTGCTCGCGTGTTTGTTTATTAAGAATCGCGTTTATTTGTCAGCTCAGTTACTGAAATTTTTGATTTATTAGCTCGCGTATATATTTTTCAGATTCGCCGTTAATAAACAGTTCAGCGTTAGGTTTATACCTTGCAAAGCTCGTTGTTTATCAAACTTCTCTTGCTGCTGTGTATATTTACTTAGATTCGCGTTCAACTAGTCAGTTCAGTGTATTCATCCGCAGTGTAAATCCGCCACTCACTGCTTCTGTTTTGTTTTGATCGTACTCGCGGTTGGTAATCCTACACTTCAGTTGCTCAGTGACCGGCGGCCAGTGCACACGTGACCAGCAGCAGCTCTACATTGTACGGTAACCGGCTTCTTAATAGAAGCGACTTATTTACATTTCGTGTGTACTTTCTCTTGCAGCTCTTTATACTTTAGTGTGCTCGCGTGTTTGTTTATTAAGAATCGCGTTTATTTGTCAGCTCAGTTACTGAAATTTTTGATTTATTAGCTCGCGTATATATTTTTCAGATTCGCCGTTAATAAACAGTTCAGCGTTAGGTTTATACCTTGCAAAGCTCGTTGTTTATCAAACTTCTCTTGCTGCTGTGTATATTTACTTAGATTCGCGTTCAACTAGTCAGTTCAGTGTATTCATCCGCAGTGTAAATCCGCCACTCACTGCTTCTGTTTTGTTTTGATCGTACTCGCGGTTGGTAATCCTACACTTCAGTTGCTCAGTGACCGGCGGCCAGTGCACACGTGACCAGCAGCAGCTCTACATTGTACGGTAACCGGCTTCTTAATAGAAGCGACTTATTTACATTTCGTGTGTACTTTCTCTTGCAGCTCTTTATACTTTAGTGTGCTCGCGTGTTTGTTTATTAAGAATCGCGTTTATTTGTCAGCTCAGTTACTGAAATTTTTGATTTATTAGCTCGCGTATATATTTTTCAGATTCGCCGTTAATAAACAGTTCAGCGTTAGGTTTATACCTTGCAAAGCTCGTTGTTTATCAAACTTCTCTTGCTGCTGTGTATATTTACTTAGATTCGCGTTCAACTAGTCAGTTCAGTGTATTCATCCGCAGTGTAAATCCGCCACTCACTGCTTCTGTTTTGTTTTGATCGTACTCGCGGTTGGTAATCCTACACTTCAGTTGCTCAGTGACCGGCGGCCAGTGCACACGTGACCAGCAGCAGCTCTACATTGTACGGTAACCGGCTTCTTAATAGAAGCGACTTATTTACATTTCGTGTGTACTTTCTCTTGCAGCTCTTTATACTTTAGTGTGCTCGCGTGTTTGTTTATTAAGAATCGCGTTTATTTGTCAGCTCAGTTACTGAAATTTTTGATTTATTAGCTCGCGTATATATTTTTCAGATTCGCCGTTAATAAACAGTTCAGCGTTAGGTTTATACCTTGCAAAGCTCGTTGTTTATCAAACTACTGAGTCCTCTGACGTACTTACTTGGAAGAAACAAAGGTTTTTAGAATGGCTAGGAACTGTGACTGCTGCGAACGGATGGAGGCAGAGTTGGTGACTCTTCGCTCGCAGCTTCAGGCGGCGTTGGCTTCGCTGGCAACGCTTGAGACTGCGGTGGGTGGGCGCCGCTGTTGTGGGCCGCTCGCGGGGGTGCAGCAGACGCCCTGTGCGACTGTCGTGCCCTCCGATCGGCCTGCGGCTGTGGCCAGCCCGCTCACTGCCCGCGAGGAGGTAGCCCCCCAATCCGTGGTGGATTGGGAGGTCCCCTCAGCGCGTGTCAGGCGGCGTAAGACTTCCCGGGGGACCGAAGTGGAGGCCTCCCCGGTTAGTCTTGCCAACAGATTCGAGGCGCTGTCTGTGGCAGTGGATGTTCCTGATGCGGATGGTGTCGCTTGTCCTGTACTCGCCCCTCTGCCTTCAAGATCCGGGCACTCACAGAGGGTGGGTTTGTTGGTAGTTGGGAGCTCCAACGTTAGGCGGGTAATGGAGCCCCTTAGGAAAATGGCTACTAGGGAGGGGAAGAATTCCAATGTGCACTCCGTGTGCATACCGGGGGGAGTCATTCCGGATGTGGAACGGCTCCTTCCGGATGCCATGAAGAGCACAGGGTGCAGCCAACTGCAGGTGGTGGCTCATGTTGGGACCAATGATGTGTGTCGCTTTGGATCGGAAGAGATCCTCTGTGGTTTTGAGCGGCTATCAGAAGTGGTTAAGACTGCCAGTCTTGCTTGCAAGATGAAAGCGGAGCTCACCATCTGCAGCATTGTCGACAGGACTGACTGCGGACCTTTGGTTCAGAGCCGAGTGGAGGGTCTGAATCAGAGGCTCAGACGGTTCTGCGACCGTGTCGGCTGCAGATTCCTCGACTTGAGCCAAAGGGTGGTGGGTTTTCGGGTTCCGCTAAATAGGTCAGGAGTCCACTACACTCAGGAAGCGGCTACACGGGTAGCAGGGGCTGTGTGGCGTGGACTGGGCGGTTTTTTAGGTTAGATGGCCTCGGGAATACACAAAATGTGTTTCAGTCTCAAAGGGGGCAGGTCAGACACGGGAAGAAAGTAGACATAAAAACCATTGGTGTAACAGTTGTAAATTGTCGTAGCTGTGTTGGGAAAATTCCAGAGCTCCAAGCGCTGATAGAAAGTACTGAGGCACAAATCGTTATAGGTTCTGAAAGCTGGCTGACGCCTGAGATAAATTCGGCCGAAATTTTTTCAAAGGGCCAAATGGTCTTCAGAAAGGATAGAATAAATAAAATAGGGGGTGGCGTGTTTATTGCTGTTACAAACGGTTTATCCTGCAACGAAATTGAGGCAGATACTTCCTGTGAATTGGTCTGGGTAGAGGTTATACCTGACCACCGAAATAAGTTAATAATTGGATCATTTTATCGGCCCCCTGACTCAGACGATGCGGTTGCAGAAATGTTCAAAGAAAGCTTGAATCATATTTCAAATAGGTATCCGAAGCATACTGTTATAATCGGTGGCGACTTTAATTTACCCTCGATATGTTGGCATAATTACGTATTCAAAACCGGGGGCAAATATAAAACATCGTCCGAACTAGTTCTGAATGCTTTTTCTGAGAACTACTTCGAACAGTTAGTTCATGAACCCACTAGAATAGTACGTGGTTGCGAAAATACTCTTGATCTCCTAGCAACAAATAATCCCGAGATAGTAAAGAGCATCAAAACAGATACAGGGATTAGCGAACATCGAGTTGTAGTAGCGAGACTGAATATCGAAATTCCCAAATGCACCAAAAATAAACGAAAAATATATCTATTCAATAAAGCAGATAAAAATTCGCTTCACGCTTTCCTGAGTGATAGTCTCCAGTCCTTCAAAACTAAAAATGCGAGTGTAGATCAGTTGTGGCTTACATTCAAAGACATAATATCAATAGCAATCGAGAGATTTATACCAAATAAATTAATAAAAGAGGGGGCTGACCCCCCCGTGGTACACAAAACAGGTCAGATCACTGTTGCAGAAACAAAGAAAAACGCATGCAAAATTTAAAAAGACACAGAATCCGCAAGACTGGCAATCTTTTACTGAAACTCGCAACCTAGCGCGGACTTCAATGCGAGAATCTTATAGTTGTTTCCACAACGAAATCCTGTCTCGTAATCTTGCAGAAAATCCAAAGAAATTCTGGTCATATGTGAAGTACACTAGCGGCAAAACACAAACAATACCTTCACTACGCGATAGCAATGGTAATACTACCGACGACAGTACTGCTAAGGCAGAATTACTAAACACAGCTTTCCGAAATTCTTTCACCAAAGAAGACGAAGTGAACACTCCAGTATTCAATCCAAGAACAGCTGCCAGCATGCGAAACTTAGAAGTAGATGTTCCTGGAGTAGTAAAACAACTTAAGTCACTAAACAAAACTAAATCTTCCGGGCCAGATTGTATACCAACTAGATTCCTCTCAGAGTATGCTGATGAAATAGCTCCGTACTTAGCTATAATTTACAACCGATCACTCAGCGAAAGATCCGTACCCAAAGACTGGAAAGTTGCCCAAATTATTCCAATATTCAAGAAAGGCAATAGGAGTGATCCCCAAAATTACAGGCCTATCTCATTGACGTCGATTTGCAGTAGGATTTTGGAACATATACTTTGTTCGAATATTATGTACTACCTCGAAGAGAACAACCTATTAACCAATAGTCAGCACGGATTCAGACAGTATCGCTCTTGCGAAACACAGCTTGCCCTTTATTCACATGAAGTGTTAAGTGCCATCGACAAGGGATCTCAAATCGATTCCATATTTCTGGATTTCCGGAAGGCTTTTGATACTGTACCCCACAAGCGGCTTCTAATGAAATTGCGTGCTTATGGAATATCTCCCCAATTGTGCGATTGGATTCACGATTTCCTATCAGAAAGGACACAGTTCGTTGTAATTGACGGTAAGTCATCGAGTAAAACAGAAGTGATATCTGGCGTTCCACAGGGAAGCGTTATTGGTCCCCTACTCTTCCTCGTGTTTATAAACGATTTAGGAGATAATCTGAATAGCTCCCTTAGACTGTTCGCGGATGATGCTGTCGTTTATCGGTTAGTGAAGTCAACAGAGGATCAAAAGCAACTGCAAAGCGATTTAGACAAAATTTCTACTTGGTGCGAAAATTGGCAATTGACACTAAATAAAGAAAAGTGTGAAGTAATACACATGACCACTAAAAGAAATCCGCTGAACTTCAATTACTCGATAAATCAGTCAAACCTTAAGGTCGTAAATTCTACCAAATACCTAGGAGTTTCAATTACGAACAACTTTGACTGGAGAGAACACACAGAAAATATTGTGGGGAAGGCGAACCAAAGGTTACGTTTCATTGGCAGAACGCTTAGACGATGCACCAGCTCCACCAAAGAGACTGCCTACATCACACTTGTGCGTCCTCTCTTGGAGTACTGTTGCCCCTTGTGGGACCCTCACCAGGTGGGACTGACGGAAGATATTGAGAAGCTTCAGAGAAGGGCAGCTCGTTTTGTTTTATCACGTTACGGGGGGAAAGCGTCACGGAAATGTTGCACGAATTGGGGTGGAAATCATTAAAAGAAAGACGTTATTCATTGCGGCGTGATCTGTTTGCGAGGTTTCAATCACCGACTTTTGGTTCTGAGTGTGAAAATATTTTGTTAGTACCCACCTACTTAGGGAGACATGACCATCCCAATATAATAAGAGAAATCAGATCGAAAACGGAACGATTTAGGTGTTCTTTCTTCCCGCGCGCTATTAGAGAATGGAACGGTAGAGAAAAGTTATGAAGGTGGTTAATGAACCCTCTGCCAGGCACTTAAATGTGATTTGCAGAGTATCGATGTAGATGTAGATGTAGAGTGGAACTATTTGCTTAGCCTTTACAGGTAACGCTCGGCCGGAGCACGTGTGTGATTCACCGCCGCCTGAATGGAGAGGACGGCCGCTATTGTCCGTCTGAGTTCTGCTTTCTCGCTAGGAGAGACACATCAAATTGTTTTCTTGCGGGCGGACTGTTCCACTGCAAATTAGAACTTTGCGGACATTGGCGTAGAGGCAGTACAAGGAGCTATAACATACGTAGGAAAGAAAAATTGTAATGCAAAATAAAATAATAATAATCGGGGCGGTCGGATCGCTGTGTCCGCGTCGCCGAGGACGGGCGATGGCGCGGTTAAATAATAATAATTTTTTCGGTGCAGACTTCACATGCAGGTCGCGGCAGTTCGCTCTTCCGCGTTCTACGGCCTGCGGCTGAGGGACGAGCGGTGGCTCTGTTAAATAATAATAATGTTCGGCGCGGGCTCCGCGGCAATTCTTTCGCGAGGTGCGGGGCGCGGCTAATCCCCCGCTAATCCGCGGCTGACGCGATCGCCGGTAGTTTTTCGCGTGTGTACGCAAGTACGTGATCGTCAGGGGGACTGAAGCTGGGTGAGTGAGCAGTCGGCCTGTGTGCCGCGTCTCCGCGGTCGCAGCGGCTACGGCCGGCGGACTGCGGCACATAATAGAAACTGGTCAGCTCCAGAAGAGGATGCAGGTGGCCAGCGTCTGCACACATGGCTTCATTGTGTAGCCGCTGGGTGGGGGGAGAGGTGGGAGGAGAGCCATCTGTTGTCAGCGGTTGGAACTGCTGCTTTCAGTCGATTTCAGTGGCTATGGATTGAAAATTCGATATAATTACTAGAGTAATGGGAGTACATATATATGGCATTACAGATGATCTTATATATCTTTCATCTGTATGCACATCTAATGTTGGATGCGATATGAGCTGTAATTAAGGCTCTTTTTTATCATTTTACCGAACAGAATTCTCTGATTTGATTTTACATATAGAAAGAGGTGCAGTCTGAGGGTGACGCATTTTAGAACCAGTGTCATCTAGTGTCTAGTGTCCAGTGCATCGAATAACATCTCCTCTTCACCTGTGTCATCGTGCTACTTCTTTGTGTGTCCAGTGATATTCCTCGGTGTGATTTTCTCGCCACCGTGGCACAGACTGTTTTTAACTGTTTATGTGTCAGTCTCTCTCATGTTCATGTGTTTTAAGCCTGCACTATTGTCTCCAGTGTCCAGTTTTTAAGGCTTCAATGTTTTTCCTATGTACCATGTTTTTACACTCCTTGTTTTTACCTTCGTGACATTGTTTATTTTACTCCCACGTTCTAATGTATATGTACGCTCGGCTGAAGAGCACCGCCTGATGCTGCTGCCAGCCTGCCGACTCCCGTCGGCGTTGAAATAACAATAAAGAAAAAAAAAGTCTGAGGGTGCTCCACCGGATCGGAGGGGCGAAAGCCTTCCAGGGCAACCTGAAATTGGTCTTCCCGCCTATGGTTGCACCAGGAACCTCCCAACTACGTGAGTCAAATGTAATTACCGTAATTGCATCCTAGCCACGCTGCTGCTGCTGCTGCTACCGTCCTTCTGACACTCTGCGTCTGAATGACTGCAGAATGTCAGTTGGGGATGGTCACGTGGTAGGGTGGGGGAGGGGGTGGTCTCGTGGTAGGGTGGGGGGGGGGTGACCTGGATAGTCACGTGATGCCTTGGGGTGAGCTCAGTTCCACACCAGATGTGGAGGAGTGAACACGTGCAATTGCAATAACAATAAATAAATAAATAAATAGACAAACAAACAATTACCCTAAGTACATGTAATTACTCTACGTACACGTAATTGCAATTATGCAATTACTCTAATTAAAAAGGTGTGTGGTCGAGGGGGCGGGTACAGACATGTCAAGGGGTAGACAGGTCTGGATCTGTCGGAGGTGCTGCTTAAGTGCGTTATGGCGGCGTCCTTTGATGGTCGGACAAGTAGCGTTGATGACAATCAAAAGGACCTAAATGTAAACTGTCAATCATGTTTCGTTCTTCCGGGAAGACCTATCAATCATCCTGTGGCGGCATCCTTTGATCTGCGGTCCGGCAATTGGCCGAGGGAGGAGGGGTGGGGGTAATTCAAATTTCCCGCCGAAAAACAAAAGACACACGAATCTCACTGTGCAACAATGCCCATTGCCCCACTACTATCGCCCCAAATTTGCGATTGGATAGGGGATTTCTTGTCAGAGAGGACACAGTTCATAGTAATGGATGGTACGACATCGACTGAAACAGATATAGGGCGTTCCACCGTGTAGTGTTATTGGTCCTCTGCTGTTCTTTATTTACATAAACGATTTAGGGGAAAATCTAAGTAGCTCTCTTAGGTTATTTGCAGATGACGCCGTCATTTACCGTCTAGTAAAATCATCGGAAGATCAAAAACAACTGCAGAACGATCTGAATAAGATATCACTATGGTGTAAAAATTGGCAATTGACTGTAAATAATGAGAAGTGTGAAGTCGTCCACATGAGTACGAAAAGAAATCCGTTAAACTTTGTTTACATGATAAATCAATCAAAAATGAAGGCCGTAAATTCCACAAAATACCTAGGAATTACTATTACTTCAGACTTAAATTGGAAAGAACACGTAGATAATATCGTGGGAAAGCAGAACCAGAGACTGCGTTTTATTGACAGAACCCTTAAAACATTCAACAGAACTACAAAAGAAACTGCATGCACTACTCTTGTTCGTCCATTTTTGGAGTATTGCTACGCAGTGTAGGCTCCTTATCAGGTGGGTTTGACGGAGGACATCGAAAGAGTCCAAAGCAGGGAAGCTCGTTTCGTATTGTCAAGATACAGGGGAGACAGCGTTACGGAAATGATACAGGGTCTGGGATGGGAATCATTACAACAACGACGCTTATCGCTGCGGCGTGGGCTACTTGCGAAACTCCAATCGCCAACATTCTCTTCCGAATGCGAAAATATATTGTTGACTCCCACTTACATAGGTAGAAATGATCATCAGAAAAAAATACGAGAAATCAGAGCTCGAACAGAGAGATTCAGGTGTTCTTTCTTCCCGCGCGCTATTCGAGTATGGAATGGGAGATAAATAGTATAATGGTGGTTCGATGAACCCTCTGCCAGGCACTTAAATGTGATTTGCTGAGTATCCCATATAGATGTAGATGTAGACACTTAGGTATTAGATGTGTTCTATGTACTACTGGTAGATATGTCGGTTGTTAACACTTAATTTCAACAAATCATAAAAGAACAATTCACTTAGACAAATTTTCAGTGCGCCTTTGCTTTGTAACGGCTGATCTCTGTAATATCGTAATTTTTGACATCATATAAGACGTTACCACTCATTTATTCCAACGAATAGTACCTTTAATAACCTGTTTTCGACAGATTCTCAATTTAGCTACTTTTACTTAATTTGAAATTACGTATATTCATAAGACCTAAGTTAAACGGGGTGAATCTAAATTTACGCACTCGGGCTTCGCAGCGCGAGTCCCCACTTGCCAAGAATGAAAAATGTCTCCCAGAAAATTTCATCCTGCGCATATTTCCACCAGTAAATGGACGTCAAAGACTGAGATGACTATGTGTTCCATACGTCAGTGTGTTTCATAATTACACTAACGAACTTGTAAGGGATGTATTAGGCACCTTGAGAAAGAAAAAGAGCATGGAAACACATGCCCGCAAACGCCATTCAGTGACGCTACGGAGAGTCCAAGTTACAGGCACCAGCTCCTGCCGCTGGACATGCCCTCCAGCAACTTCGACGCTCTGTAGCGTCATTGGATGGCGTTTCCGGGCATGGGTTTCTATGCTCACTTTGTTCCTCAACAGCCGGCCGCTGTAGCCGAGCGTTCTGCGGCGCGCCGACCACAGTCTACACGGCCGCTACAGTCAGAGGTTCGAATCCCCTCTCGGGCATAGATATTTGTGTCGTCTTTAGTATAAGGTAGTTCATAAGTAGTTTGTAAGTTTAGGAACTGATGACCCCCACAGTGGTGTCCCTTAAGCTTAACAAACATTTTAACATTTGTTCCTCAAGACACCTCCCATGTCCCCTAGAAGTTTGTTGGTGTCGTAGTGTAATTCTGAAACACACTGACGTACGGGACACACACCCATCTCAATCTTCGACGTCCATTTACTGCCGGAAATATATACAGCGCGAAATTTTGTGACAGACATTTTTTTATTGCTAGCTTGTGAGGAATCGCGCTGCGAAGCTCGAGTGCGCGAATTTGTTTCCTGCACATGACTACTTTTCCATGAACAGGCTGCTTTGGTGAATACGATCGTCCTTCACAGTGAACAGGCGACACTACGGATTTCCATTTCGTATATGCGGTGTGTTATTCGAGATCGACAGGTGGCATTCCATGACAGCCCTGTCTTTTCAGAATCTGCAATAATCTCTTTCCTCTCAATTCAAATTCAAATGTTTGTAAATATATGGGACTTAACTACTCATGTTATCAGTCCCTCGCTCACACACACACACACACACATATACTCGCGCCCCCCCCCCCCCCACCCCCCGCACACACAATTATTTATTATTACAAACAAAAAACCCATTACCTGGAAACATTAAATGGACGTGTTTATTATAATTATTTATCTAATATGATACCACTACAATAATGATTACAATGGTTATTTCACTAGTACTATAGATGTTACATTCCGGCCTTCGTAGCGTGTTTTCCAGTGTGTTGCCCGTCCCTAGCGACGAGGACGCGGGCCAGCTACTAGAAGCGAACCGTTGCTAAGGACATAAAACTTCCCTCCACCACCCTTGATTATCACTATTACTAATAATAATTACAAAACAATTTTTATTAGTTGATAAATACATTATATACAAAACTTGTGCATGTTAATACTACTTAATAACTATTACTACTACTACTACTACATATTAGGTTATAAGTGTCACAAACGCACGCGCCCCACCCCCCACCACACACATGCGCGCCCGCGCGCCCACAAACACACACACACGCGCCAACACACACACACACGCCCGAGGGAGAACTCGAACGTCTGACAGGAGCAAACTCTCCCTGCGCAGCAAGGCGCTTTGGACCGCTATGTCATTCCCCCGCGGCTTCTCAGTTATAACTAATGTTTTTGTTTCATTAGAAAACAGGTGAATTCTTATTTACCGTTAAATTTTTGACTTAAAGATACACATTAGACTATACTTTATGAATCTACGACGTACTTTTTGAGATTTTTTATTTTTTATTTTTTATTTATTTATTTATTATTTTTATTTTTATTTATTTATTTATTTATTTATTATTTTTATTTTTATTTATTTATTTATTTATTTATTTATTTATTTATTTTTTTTTTTTTTTTTGCAAGCGAACTCATAACTAATGTGATGGACAGGAGGCTTTTTCAGATGTGGAAACTAGTTTGAGAAGTGTAAGGATAGCCGTTCTGAAATATTTTGATAAATAATTTGTAACTTACTGTAACAGAAACAAAATCAGTTCACAAGTCAGTAAGTATAATTACAATGTCATAAGAGGCTAATAAATCGTTATAATCATATCTTTACAAGTAAAATATTTGTTAGTTTAAGGTACAAGTTAGTATATTTTAAGTGAAATTCTCGACCATAACGAGTCACATTCCATTAAAAGTTACTGAATTAGAAGATAAACAAAGTGGAAAGCACCTGTAAACGGAAAATGACTTGCTTAGTTCCTTTGCCTCTCGGATTTTTCTGATTATTGTAGTGCATATGAATCCGTAACGTAAGACATGCCATAGGGGCCAATATGGAGACTGAGGTGATTGACTCACTTGTTCTTTCACCTTCCGCCACAAATCATCTGTAGCGTCCGTAACACAACCGAAATCGATGTCATTTTGCTTATTATAAGGAATTTAACTCATGGGAATTTAAGACATTGTGTATAAACGATTTGCTTGAAAGAAACTGGTAACGGAATTATTCAGAGCGTTCCTTGGTGATCTCTGTTTGTTAGTTGTGATTCCACTGTCCACTGGTATCGTCTATGAATTCCAAGCAAATGAGCCTCACATTGTGTTTCACTCGTCCAAGTAGAGTGCTTTTTTTCGGTAGTTCTGGATTTTAAGTTTTTTCTTCCCATTCTGTAATGAACTTATAAAGGATGTTGTTGAACTGCTGTGTTTCAAATCTATTACTTGGTCACATACCGGCCTCAATTTCGATAGTCTTTGATCTTTTCCCAATAAATTTCATCCGTATGTGTCTGTTTGACGAGGAAAGTCCGTGATCTCCTAGGGAAGAGCTTTGTGGATCGACGGAATCATATCACTATTTCAACAAACACACCAATGAGAGGATTCTTTCGCGTTTTCCTGATGAAAATTGTCTCTGCGCTGGATGGCTAATCTTGTATTCTTAAGAGTTCACTGACGAAGACACACTGTGAAGGTTTTAGAGACCAAAACAACGACATTTTTTAAAAGATTGTGGGACTTAACTGCGAGGTCATCAGTCCCTAAGCATACAAACTACTTATGAACTAGCTTATACTAAAGACAGCACAAACATCCATGCTCGAGGGGGAACGGCCTCGCGCATCGGAACATAGCGCCTCAGTGCGCTCGGCCGCTCCGCCGTTGCCACAACATTCCCACGGTAGATATTCACATTGGATTTGTCGCCTTTCTTTAATGATTGTTGAAGGGGTGTAGATTTCAGGCCTTCAGGTAGGTGTTCTGTTTGCCACATGATCACAATTTCTGTCAGTTGCTCTATGGGCCCAAAGTTCCTCAAAAGTTACAATCTTCTTACCCAGTAATTCTGTTGTTTTTGAGTCTGAGGATGAAAATTTCATGTTTGGTGGGTGCTTGAGATCCAGGGCCTGTGTACCTATCAAGGAGACCACATGGGTATCGTATTTATTGTATTTTACAATTACTTCATGTTTGTGGTACGTGAAGTCCAGAAATTAAATAACAATCAGCCTAAGCCATTCGATGCAGCTTTCGAAAATTCTCGAGAAAATCGACTTTGAAGCTTTGCAAAGTACACGCAAGTACCAGTAATTAAACATTCAGAGCTCAAATAACAAACAACAAAGCCATTAGACGCAACTATCAAAAATTCTCGAAAAAAATCAATTTGAAGTTTTACAAGTACCAATGATTTAATGAACTGCAGCATCTGTCCGTGTAGCTCATGTGGTAGAGTTCTGGCCTCACAACCATAGAGTCGGTAGTTCGAATCCCACCTTAAAATATTATTATTATTATTATTATTCTAATTCAGTTATATAAAACATTTTGTGATCTCTAATTCAACGTGTTGTGTCAGATTTTATGTTTATGTACACGAGCTGAAAACCTTGTTAAGTAGAACGATGGTTTCATAGTGCAGCTGCTTGGAAGGCCATTAGTAGCTATGGGGACGGCTTTCCTAAAACAGCGTCGTAATTCTTTACGAAATGTACAATCAAAGACTACCTTCGTAAACTAATAGTTTCGTCAGTACTGTAAAAAGTGTAACATTTTCTTTGGACTGAAACTATCATTATTAACAGCCTTCTAAAAAATATAGAAAGTCACGATTAAACAAAAATACGTGCACTTTTCATAAAAATTACCAGAATATGTTCGAACACAACGAAAAAGAAATCTGTCACAGAAGGAATCGAACCACCGACGCTAGGGTTGAAAGATCACAACGCTGAGCTACAGCGACGGATGATGTAATTCATTAAATAATTGGTACTTGTAAAATTTCAAAATCGATTTTTCCGACAATTTTTGATAGTTGCGTCGAATGGCTTGTAAAATTTCAAAATCGATTTTTCCGACAATTTTTGATAGCTGCGTCGAATGGCTTTGTCAGTTTGTAATTGGAGTTCTGAACTTCACTTGCCAAAAATAAATCCATGTGGTCTCCTTGTAAGACACTCTTGAGTAGACTCTGATGGTGATCCTGAAGTTTTCAACGCTGAGAAACACTTATCTATCGCTGTGCAGTGTTTTGATTACTCAGTGTAACATGTTTTCGGAAGCTTAGGTTTCAACTGATCTAATTAAGGATCGTCCTTGCAAACGTCTTGCAGAAGACTCGTTTGTTGCGATCCCTAAAGTCCTTTCGACGGAGTGCAATTATTTTTTCATTTCCCCGTCTTTGTTTGCCTTGCGACTTTATTTCTGGTCTCAAGAATATGTTGGTGGTACTCTTAGATGTACAGGGTATGGACAAAACAATGTGGACACCTAACGCAGAAACAATATTTATTTATTAGGACGTAGTGGGTCACTATTTCAGAGCAGCCGCAATCCTCCAGAAATAAATTCGCAAAATCACTTTATTGTTTCTAACAGTACGTTATCGATTCTTGAACCACATTTCCCCCAATTTCTTCACTGAGGCTGAGGCTGTATAATTGGTCCTCATTTTGTCTAAAATTTCCATAACGTTTATACGTGGCAATTTTGCCGTCTACCTGAGATTCTTTCGTAATATGGCAATATTTGTAAGAAATATGTTAGTCGGGGATTCTTAGCTATTCATTAACCAAGGGTGAAGGCAATGATAGGAACAATACCGCGATATATATGCGGAAATCACGAAGGAAACTAAACCTAGCTCATCTGTAGGAAACAGGCATGCCTTTTCGTAAGTTTCTTGTAGACTTTTCGATATAGAAACCTGATGATTCATCGGACCATACCACAAATTTCCAGTCATGAAATGGTTTTACGTTTACTTCCGTTCAAAAATTCAAATGTTTGTAAATCTATGGGACCAAACTGCGTGGTCATCTGTCCGTAGCTTACAAACTGCTTAAACTAAGGACAACACACACACACACACACACACACACACACACACACACACACACACACACACCGATCTCCAGGGAGGACCCGAACCTCCGACGACGAGCAACCGTGCGCTCCGCAACGAGGCGCCTTAGACCGCTCGACTACTCCCAACACCTGCTGGAGACAAGGCCTTACAGCAGGCCCTGCCTACGTCACACTTAGAGGCCGCAGCCCCCATCTGCCGCTGCGCGATAGTGGATGTGCCCCAGCGGCCAGCCAGTGAGGTGGTGACCGAGGCCTCTAAGTGTAACGTAGGCACGACCTGTTGTAAGGCCTTGTTTCCAGGTGGTGATGCTACTCCACCGCGTCTTTCTTCCGTCATTAAGGGTTTAGCAACTGAATTTCAGCGCTTATATAGGCGTTCTGTTTTTATCGCGTTAACATTAGTTAAGACAGTGGTCTATTTTTGCAATCGCTTTTGCAATGATAGTTTTATGTTGTTTGCCCTTAACCGTTGTTAATGCTTGTCGGTCGTTGTCAGTTAACGTCTTCAGTATGCTGTTCCTCTTGGCCAATGATGTTTTACCTTGTTTTTTGTATGCTGTCATTACCGAGGATACAATTAAACGTTGAACAGTGCAGCCAACTTCGTCACCGATACTCTCACTAAGTGCGTACCATCAAGATGGCCTCTTTGGAAGTCTGATGCATCACGTATTTCACTGATCATTTGTTTTAACCTGTCACCGAATAAAACGTATAATACAAATCGAGGTAACGTCTAAGTCGTCATATGTCGATTGTACACTGAGGTGTCCTCTCAGTCATAACATCTGCCAGTTGTGCCAACCTGCAACAAGATATAGTTTCGTGCGTGGTGTTCACATCATTTTGTCCATCTTCTATAAATTTTTGTTATCTTTGGAAAAGCTCTCTTTCAAAAATGTTCAAATGTTTGTAAAGCTTATGGGACAACTACGGGACCATCAAAACTACTTATGAATTAACTGAAGACAAACATCCAAGTCTGAGAGAGGATTCGAACCTCCGACGCGGCAGGCCGCGCGATCTGCAACGTGGCGCTCCAGACCGCTCGGCTACTCCCGCGCGGCGGCTCTCTTTCGTGCATCCAATGCTTCTTGACAGGCAGAATTCCACTACAGATTTTTCGCATTTTACTGAAAATGGCGAAACCGCAAAAAGTGTAAACAAAATTATATTCTTCAAAGTTACTAAAGGGGTCCTAAATTTAGACTTGGAAGGTGGCCTCTAAATTCGTTAAACCGGTCCTAGGTGTGATTTGTCGTCGGGGGTTCGAGTCCTCCCTCGTGCATGGATGTATGTGTTGTCCTTACGTTAGTTTACTTGAGTATAGTTTGTAACCTAGGGACTAATAACCAAGCAGCTCAGTCCCATAGATTTACAAACATGTGAACATTTTTTGATGTGGCAGAACCTTCCGTCGTATTTCGATTCCTCCTTCTTTGCTGACCCTTTACCTCGACGATTACTTACTTGCTCTTACTTTCCTGGCGCCACATACTGCAGACAGTAATTGGCCTCATCAAGTATTCTGTACTCGCCTTCTTCCTTTCTTGCTGACAGTAGCTGAAGATTCTTGACAACCTTGTCTCCCCATCTCATTTTCTGCCTGCCTAGAGGTCTCCGTCCTGGTTTATTCTGCGAGACTTCTTTCAGTAGAGATCCCTGCTCTCTTGTATAGACATGGCCGGCCCATTTTAGTCTTCTTGCCTTCTGCAAGAACATCTGGTTCACTGTATAGCACCTTGGGCTCCCTGTTTTCTTTCTTTTTTTTCCATTCTCCTCCCTCTCAGACTGGTTCAAATATATTTTCGCAGGGTTTTATTTTCAAGAATTTTTATCTTTCTCTCTGACTTTATCTATTCTCCATACTTCTGCCCGATATAATAATACTGTTTTGATTTTGGTTTTATATATCCTTATTGTACTTTTCCTTTAAAAAGTTTTGGATGACAGTAATTTGTTGAGTGAGTATGACGCTCTGGATGCAGTTTTGACTCTCGCCTCTATTTCTTGCTTCTCATCATTTCTTTTGTTTATTAATACTCACAGATCTGTGAACTCATCTACTTCTTCAAAAGTATGTGTATCAATTTTCAGAAGAGTTGTTTGCCTTTTTGTTTTGCAATTTATTTCTACCCTCATGAATGTTATCCTCATTTACTACCAAAGTAAATGAAAGATCCTTTTTTGCTAATATTTTAAGGTCATCCAGATTTTCGGCAATTAGTGCTAAATCCGCAGCAAATGTCAGTACATTTTTTTTTCTTATTTTAATTCCCTCTTCTGCTTCATTTACTGGATCCAGTGATTTCTGTATTATAGTGTAGAACTAAAGGTGTCATAATACATGTCCTTTTCTCACTCCTGTTTTTATGTCATACGCCATGGAATATTCTCCATCCATTTTCACTACCCCTTATGAGCATTTTAGTGTAGCTTTCACAAGATTTATAATCTTCTTCGGAATTCCAAATCCCTACTTTTCTCTCACAACTTTGGATATATTGTCATAAGCTTTTTTTAAATTAATCATCGCCATAAAAGGGTAAATGTTTCATCACTCTTTCGTCTTGTTCCATAATGTTTCGCCCTGTACCAACAACATGCTGTTCAAATTTGACTTCCTCCAGAGTGTCGGCTCCCTTTCTGCAGCGTTTCGAAACAGGAACTTTAATTATTGAACATCCAGAATATCTCTGTACGTGCTAAGTGTTCTATGGATAGATCGCGCAGGCTTTGGCTAAGCCGTGTCTCCGCAATATCGTTTCTCCCAGGAGCGCTAGTCCCTAAGTTTCGTGCACAACTTCGGTGAAGTTTGGAAGGTAAGGGACGAGATCCTGGCGGAAGTAAGGCAGTGAGAAGGGTGTCTTAGTTGTGCTTGGTTAGCTCAGTCGGAAGAGCAGTCGCTAGCCAAAGGCAAAGGGCTTGGCTGTGAGTCTCGGTTCGGCAGAGAGTTTAGTGGTGTAATAGGTTTCAGAATCTATTTATATTCTCTCATCACCCATGTTAGTGAGACGTGATAGAGAGATCACTCAGTTAATTACCTATTCTGTAATGGCCACATCAGTGTTTTAAGTCTTTTACACAATTTACAAATATCTGAAAATCTTCGTTTTATGTACAGATTAGTCCATGAGAGCTTTCATTACGATATTCTTCCAAAAGAAGGGAAGAAAAAAAAATCAAATGTTTGTAAATCTATAGGACCAAACTGCGTGGTCATCAGTTCGTAGCTTACGAACTACTTAAAGCTAGGTAAACTAACCTACGGACAAACACACACACCCATGCCTTAGGGAGGGCTCGAACCTCCACGGCGAGCAACCACGCGCTCCGCAGCGAGACGCTTTAGACCGCTCGGCTACTTCACCGCGGCAAGGGAAGAAAGATTAGGGTTCAGTTCCGACGATATCCAAGTCAATCTAGATGGTGTACAACTTCTGACTGTTTCAAGAATGGCGAAGCCTTTGGTAGGGACACTCTCAACGTTTTCCTGACCGCGGCAGAATAGCCGTGCGCACTAAAGCGCCCAGCTGCGGTGCGCGCGGCCGTTCGCCGTCGGGGGTTCTAGTTCTGCCTTGGGCGTGGGTGTTTGTGTTGTCCTTAGCATAAGTTACTTTAAGTTAGTTTAGGTAGTTTGTAAGCCTAGGGACTGATGACCAACGTAGTTAAGTCCCTTATGTTTACAAACATTGGAACATTTCGTTTTCCTGGAGTAACTCGGAGAAAATTGCGGAATTAGTCTCCCCCTATTTTGAGCCAGTGCAATATTCCACACATAGTGGTGTACGAATGAATCAGGAATAATTGTAACATTTCTAAAAGTTCATAACCCTAACGTTTCTTTCATAAAGAGTACGTTATTTGTTATTGGACATAATTGAGATTTCATACATACACGGCTAACCGCATGTTAAACCCATGTAGATTACAAAATTAACTATCCCATTCTGATGACGTTTGAACATCAGGCAGCGAGAATTCTTACGAGGAGAAAGTCTTCAGCCTCGACAGTTGGTTCGTATGCAGGACTTTTCACTGACCCCACAATAGACAATCAGGTGTAATGAGATCAGGCGAAAGTTCTGGCTACGAAAAGGACTTGCTCTAAATTTAGGGCATGTCTGATCCAAGGGGCCGCGAACCCTCACTGCGGAGGAAACCGTATCATTCTTTCACAAAAAGCGTTTCTGAAGCTTAACAAAAACAGTACGTGTGCATTAATTTCCCTTTAAGAGCTACCAGGACGACTTTTACCTATAATTTTACAATATATCGTACCCGAAATATGGTCTCTGACTAAGGTGTGTACATTTACTCCTCTTCACTATCCCTGAAACTTTATAACTCTTACACAGAATCACTCTGTGTATTGACGCCGAAGACAGAAGTAGGGTAGGGGATGCATTGTATTTTCTTTTAAATCTTTTAATTTGTTTGGTTCAAAACGTTTACGCAAGTAAAATATGCGAGGCGCGTCCAGAAAGTAAGTTCCGTTTGGTAATACACAGATACAGAAGAAATTTTAGTGCACAAAATTCTACAACTCTTAAACTACTTTTCCACATAACTGCCGAAATTTTGCGGGCGTCATAGCGTGGCACCAGGTTTTGTATACCTTCTTCATAGAAATCTGCCGCCTGTGTCTTCAACCAGTTGGAGACAGTTTCTTTCAGCTCGTCGTCATTGGTGAAGTGATGGCAACTAACAGTAAACCTTCAGTTTTACTGGATCTTGTCATCAATCGCGTGAACCAGTTCTTCTGTAACCAAAGGTGGACGCCCACTTCGTTCTTCATCGTGCACATCACCACGCCCGCCATTGAACTGTCGGACCCATCTCCTCACCATCGAATCACTCATCGCATTTGGTCCGTAAACATCGCAAATTTTCCGATAAATTTCACTTGGTTTCACTTTCATCGTATTCAGAAACCGAATCACCGATCTGATTTCACAGGCGGCGAGATTTTCATTCAACGCTGACATTTCAAACAAGCACAACAAAGCGTACGTAACTGACAGCGATCTCCAAATGGCGCACGTTCTTCTCCTTAGTACACATCGTCAACAACGCATGTGCAGAACTGCAATCGCAGCGCAGCAGCTGAGATAAATTGAAACAGAACTTACTTTCTGGACGCGCCTCGTATTTTAGTTGTGAAATATACTATAGGGTTAAACTATCGAAGATTGCTGACGTGAACTTTTTGGAAACTATGAGCAATAGAAAATAATGTCATCATGTTGCTGTAGAGATGTGCAGAATATGTGGACGACCGTAACCTAATGCTTTCGGAAAACTGATTTGTGTGGAATGTTTTATTCATAGACTTACCTACGAGGGTTGGAACTTAAACAGTGGCAACACTGCTATGGACACACTATGCAATGGAATCTACTGTCGTTGCTGATAGCGCACGTTCTTGACATACCTACTTTGCCCCCGAGAAAATGGACTCACGCGTCCCACGCCACTGGCGTGCGAACAGTCGAGAGCAACAGTCACTTGTGAGAGAGCGGTCTAACGAAACGCATTATATTCCTCCGCGGCAGACCGTCAGTGCACAGTATTACTGTTCGTTTTTGGAGCATCACCTGTGACCAGCTTTGCGAAAGAAGCGGCAACATTTTCTGCGCAGCCCACAAAATATTTTGCAGCAGAATGCACAGGCGCCTACAGCTCAAGCTACGGCTGTGTTCGGTCGATGAGACTGGGAAGTACTGTACCATCCACCATACTCCCCGGACTTAAGTCCTTGTCACTTTGATTTGATTCCGAAGATGAAGGCATCTTGGCATTCGCTTCAGAGGTTTTCCAGAGATTCGACAGGCAGTAGACCCCTCGATCAACAGAACAGGCTTTGCTAACGTATACTACGCCTTCCACATCGCTGGCAATGTGTTCTTCACAACGCTGGTGACTACTTTGAAGGTATCAGATGCGATGCAAACATGTAACGCTTTTGTATCGGTTGTGAATAAACAGTTGCCACCATTTAACTTCCAACCCCCGTATTTCAATTGTCTAAAGGCGTCAGATATTTGAAATAAGTCACCGCCTACACTAAGCATGTTTTGTCTTACACTTCCTCATAATATAAGGGGTGGGCAAAATAATAAGAATATAAACACCTAATATAGCCATCCTACTTATTTATCAGTGAAGAATTGACCTTCCATTGCCTTTGATAACACCTGAAACTCTAAGAGGGACAGTTTCGTGAAGTGTCCTTTAACTTTCCACAAGAATGTAAACCATACTAGTACCAAAACATTCCACATTTCTAAAACGGTGTTTCGAGGTAAAATTGATCCACACTCTCTGCTCTAAAACACCTCCTAATGGTTCAGATTCTTTGCGGGGGGCCGGCCGCGGTGGCCGAGGTGACTGAGGCGCTCCAGTCACGGTCAGCACGGCCACTACGGTCGGGGGTTCGAATCCCCCCTCGGGCATGGATATTTGTGCCGTCCTAGTTCGTAAGTAGTTCATAAGTAGTTTGTAAGTTTAGGGACTGATGACCCCGTAGTTAAGTCCCATAAGCTTAACAAACATTTGAACATTTTTTTTCTTTGCGGGGGGGGGGGGCGCATCTTAGGAATTGGTGAAATTATCTGAACTAAAGGGCCAACCATAAATTACGTGTTAAGGGGGAGGGATGAAGACACTGGAAAAGGTCTCGTCGCAACAAATAACGCATTTCTTTTAATGATTTCCACCCGAACTCGTCATCATATCTGTGGTACTCTCTCCCCTATATCGCGATAATACAAAACTAGCTGCCCTTTTCTGAATTTTCTCTAACTGATCCATCAATCCCACCTGGTATGGATACTACAATGCGCAGCAATACTCCAAAATAGGACGCACAAGTGTAGTGTAGGCAGTTTCTTTAACAGAACTGTTGCATCTTCTAAGTGTTCTGCCACTGAAACGAAGTTTTCTATGTGATCGTTGAAATTTAAGTTGTTCGTAACAGTTACTCCTAGGTATTTAGTTGAATTGACGTCCTGTAAGTTTGACATCATGCAACTGAAATTTAACGGATTTCATTTAGTGGTCATCTGGAGGATGACCTCACACTTCTCATTATTAATGGTCAATTGCCAATTTTTGCACCATGCAAATATCTTGTCTAAATTATTTTTCACTTGCTTTTGATCTTCGTATCATCCGCGAACAGTCTGATAGAGCTGCTCAGATGGTCTCCTAAATCGTTTATAAAAATAGGAACAGTAGCGGCCCTATAACAGTTCCCTGGGGAACACCAGATATCACTTCTTTTCTACTCGATGACTTTCCGTCAGTTACAACGTACTGTGTCCTTCCTGAAAGGAAATTATGAATCCAATCGCACAGCTCGGGCGATTTTCCATAAGCACGTAATTTGACTAGAAGACGCTTGTGAGGTACAGTGTCAAAAAGGTTCCGGAAATCTAGAAATACGGAATCTATTTGACATCCCTTATCGATAGCACTCATCACATCATGTGAATAAATGAATGGCTGTGTTTCACAAGAATTCTACTTTCTGAATCCGTGTTGGCTATGGGACAATAGCTCGTTCGAGGTAGTTCATAATATTTGAGGAAAGTGTATGTTCTAAAATCCTGCTGCAAACCGACGTCAATGATAAAGGCCTATAATTTTGCGGAACACTGCTATTGCCTTTTCTAAATATTGGAATGACCTGTGCAACTTTCCCGTATTTGGGTGCAGATCGTTTGCTAAGCGAGCGATTGTATATGAGAAGAGTTAGGTATGGCACTATAGCATCAGGATATTCTGAAAGGAACCTAATGGTTTGCAGTCAGGAGCAGGAGACTTACTTTTGTTAAGTGATTTAAGTTGTTTTAATACTCCAGGATTATTTATTTCTAAATTACGCAAGGTGGAAGCTTTTCCTTATAAGAATTCTGGAGTATTTGCTTCGTCTTCTCTAGAGAAGGAATTTCGGAAAACTGTATTAAGCAATTCTGCTTTAGCAGAACTGCTATCAGTAGCATTACCATTTCTATCGTGTAATGATGATATTGGCTGTACTTTGCCGCTAGTATACTTTACATACGCGTTCTGCACATATTATTTTGTCCACTTCTGCATGCGGAATGCATGGTCGTGTTATGTTGAACAGTGGCATTTTCTTGGCTCTTCCGTATGTAGCATTTAGTTCTTTGATGATGCTTGTTACAAGCGAAACTAGTTAACAATGCTGAATAGTTGTACGTTAAGGATCAAGGTGATTTTATTTCAAACCTACTCATTTCTAGCAGTTTGCGAGTTGACGGGGGATACCTTCTCTTCAAGTTACGAACTCATCTTCAATTTACTGGCCTGCATAGAAATAAACATACCAAGTATTATTGACTTCAGAGATTCAAGTAGAATTTTAAACAGTTTTTCTAAATAGTGGACCGGGCTACGTACTTTTCATTTCGATTATTATACCTGCTCTGTTAAAATCGGCTTACTTACGAGTGTTAGTGTTGTGTCCAAATTAGGCAACTGTATAAATTTTTGATAAGGAAATCGGCGACTAGTTGCCCAATTAAAATATTATACGAGGCGCGTCCAGAAAGTAAGTTCCGTTTGGTAATAAAATGAAATTGTACACAGATACAGAAGAAATTTTTATTGCACAAAATTCTACAACCCTTAAACTACTTTGCCACATAACTGCCGAAATTTTGTAGGCACTTGTCATAGCGTGCCACAAGTTTTTGCATGCATCCTTCACAAAAGGTTACCGCCTGTGTATTCAACCATGTGGTAACTGCTCTTTATCAGCGTTGAAGTGTTGACCACCAAGGACAGATTTTAGGTCTAAGAAGAAATGAAAGTCGCTAGGAGAGAGGTCCGAGCTGTATGGATGATGAAGAAACAGGTACCATTGAAATTTCCGTAAGTATTGTTTGGTCACATTCGGTGTGTGAGGTCAGGCATTATCGTGAAAAAAAATCTTTTGACAGTTATCCTCTTCTTACACCTAAAATCTGTCCTTGGGGATCAATACTTCAACCTTGTGGTAACATGGTCTTTCAGCTCAATACACAGGCGGCAACGTTCTACGAAGAAGGCATACAAAGACTTCTGCTACTCTATGACAAATGCCTACAAAATTTCGGAAGCTATATAGAAAAGTAGTTTAATAGTTTTATATTTTTGTACAATAAATATTTTTCTGTATCTGTACATGTTTGTTTTATATAACCAAACGGAACTTACTTTGTGGACATACCTCGTATTTCTAACTGGTTTCTGCTGCTTATTGCCTTTATTCAGAAGTATGTCAAGTGGACGTTGACGTTTTACCAGTTACGCATGATTCTGGTTTTTGTCGTTAAATAAAATAATTTTCCAATTTTGTTATTAAAATGCCATTATTTACACTAAACAGTGGACAATTAATCAACATACCTTTCAATTTCACTGTAATATTCGGAAGCTATTATGTGTATATTTCTGTTAATATACAGCGGCACTGTGTGCATTATTAGCCGGTTGGTCATTTATTCCAAATAACACTGTAGGCTGCTGAAGCAAATCTGCAGTTTAAAAAGGAAACAGTTGCGTGGTGCTATGCACGTATCCAGAGCCATTATTGCGTTTAATAACATATAATTAACTCAATAATTGCTTTCAGGTATCAGAAATTAAACCACACGTTCCAATAAATGAAAGAGTAAAACGGATGGAAATTAATTATTAAATGTAATTAATATCAACATATTTCTTATTGTTTACTCGTCTACACATTTTACGAAAGCTTAGCCATATTTGCGATTCGAATTCATTTCAATGCATTTTACGCACTGGACACATAACTGTCTGCCGACGCTAGTCTTAGCCAAGAACGGTAGTTCTTCACCACTGTATTTTTCGCGGTGTTATCCTCTTCGGACAGAACGCTGCTGTAAACTAGAAGGACCAAGTGTGTTACCATAAGGTACTAACTGTATCGGAAAAAAACAGAAATATTTATACAAATTGACTGAAAGACGGACTCTGTGATAACTCATTGCACACACACTGGGGAATCGGCGTAGTATCAAAGTGTTGATTGAAGTGACATAAATTATAAAAAGGTGAAGTGGTTTGCTCAAAAAAAAAAAAAAAAAGTTCAAATGTTTGTTAAGCTAATGGGAATTAACTGCGGGTCATCAGTCCCTAAACTTACTAACTACTTACTTACTACCAGATACTAAAGGCAGCACTATACCCACGTCCGAGGAGGGGGGGGGGTTTGAACCCCCGACGGGGAAAGACCACGCACATCGGAGCATAGCGCCTCAATGCGCTCGGCCACCTCGCCGCTGCTGGCTTGCACAGAGTTGGTTACAGAGGAGGGGAAGTACGCTAACGATTAACCGTTACCTTCGAGGGAGCGTTAAGTTTTTATAAACAGTACAACAAATGCCTGAGGTCCGATGATAGTTTCACGAAGTACAAAAATTAATATTTGTTAATCTATTGGAGTGAACTGCGTGGTCATTAGTCCGTACCTTACAAACTACTGAAACTAAGGTAAACTAGCCTAATGACAACACAAACACACCATTATCGAAGGGGGATTCGAACCCCCGACGGCGAACGGCTGCGCGCGCCGCAGCACGGCGCTCCAGTGCGCACGGCTAATCCGCCGTGGCTCTCGAAGTTCGAGATTGTCGGAAGTGATCAACTTGATTTAATTCGCTTTGGTATCATTGTAGTAAAATGAAACGACGAGGGAAGTCTTTTACATTTTCTTAGAACATATAAATTTTTTCATTGAATGTTGTTGTAATAGTAATAGATTACCTATTCTACAATGCTGCGTGTTATCACTAGATGAGTACCAAACAACGAATGAAGGTCAGTTATTATTAACTTACATATTTACAAACGTCAGTGGATAAACAAGCAGCCCTCGGACGCAAATTAAAATTTATTTGACCAGGTTTCGGCAATGACTAAGATTGCCTTCATCAGAAAATATAAATCAAAACAAGTCACATAATAAAATATACTACTCAGCTGTATAGCTTACGTCACAAAATTTAAAAAGAAATTTATAGAAAAAGCTACTCACTATGGGCTGCACGTCTGCACGGAGGCATCAGACTGGCGTGTGTTAAGTGAAGTTGTGACCAGGAAGACGCTACGTTACGTTATATTTTCTGATAAAGGCAGTCTTTGCCGAAAGTAATGTTATTAGTCCAATAATCAAGTCAGATATCATTATTATTTATCAGGAGCAACCAAGTTGCAATTTTTTGTGAGTAGTTAGTTGCACCGCCATTGCACCTCGCGGAGTCAGTAGTTTGAATTTTCAGCTGACCAGTGCCGCAATTCTAAAGAGCAGTAACACAAGTTGTAGTTTCCGTTGCATACAGATAGGCCATATAAATATGTTGCAATTTTAGTAAACGAATTTTTTAACTTGATTTTGATGATCTCTCGCATTTAGACGAAACGCATACCAACTGACAGATGTAGTATATTGTTCTCGCGTGTTCCAGATAAAGTTTTTTGTCTTAAACATTTTTCTTATTGTGTACAAGCAAGACATTTTAGTTTTCACTAGTATTGACTTTATGAAAGTGATAACATTATTACGCACACTGTTGCAATAACTGGCACACACACCAGAAAGCATGATGTAGATAAACAAGATTTCACTCTGACAAGTTACCTTCAGAACGATGCCAAATATGTAAGTTAATTTATTCACTTTTGTTGAGAGAACTTTCACGTAATATACAATACTATAACAGTTCTTTGTGAGCACCGTACAAGTTCCATCGACAAATCGACGAAAGTTACTTACATCAAGTTTTTCATACCAGTGCAATATAAATGTAAACTGAGGTGTACGCTTTAACGTGGTATTTCCCTCCAATACTCTGTGACGGTTCTTTCTTAATGTTGTTAGGAAACACCGCCAATCCCGTGGCAAACACGCGACTTTGAAAACAGAATGTTCGGCCCACCCCACCACCAATTCCACGGGATTAAGAAAGGAAGGAAGATTAGGGTTTAACGTCCCGTCCAGAATGTGCTCATTAGAGACGGCGTGGGATTAAGGGAGGACCCTCCGTACACTCCACCTTCCTTTATGTTGTTCTTCTCCTCCTTGAGGATTATGCCACGTGGCCTGTTACAGCCTCAGGATATCCTCAGCTCTATTGAATAGGGTGGCAATTCATTACTTATTGAGGCATTATCTGAAGTAGCATATGCAGTAAAAGCTGCTTCGTTTAATTACTAATACTTTTCCCTGCAGTTTAAATTTGTAGCGATAAGATATGCGGATAGAAGATAGATAATATGCTTGATTACAATGAAATTTGACAGTGTTGTCTAATACTAAAACGTGGGTCTTTATTTTGAAATATCAGAGTTCCTCAAATTTAAAAGGAAAAATGTTGCTTTGGAAAGGGATCAGTAAAGAGCTGTTTACATTATGCAAGTAAAACACTTCTTAGCAATAAATGCGGAAGTGGCTAAGTAGTGCCGGCCGCGGTGGCCGAGAGTCTGAGGCGCTCTAGTCACGGTCTGCACGCCCACTACGGTAGGGGGTTCGAATCCCCCCTCGGGCATGGATATTTGTGCCATTCTTAGTTTTAGCTAGTTCGTAAGTAGTTTGTAAGTTTAGGGACTGATAACCCCGTAGTTAAGTCCCATAAGCTATACAAACATTTGAACATTTGGCTAAGTAGTACGGGAGACTGGGGCATGTTGGCCATATTTTATTTATTTTTCTTAATATTAATTTATTTTGCACACTTTTATTTATGAAATTATTGTTAAATTTCAGAGAGGTCTTTGTTGAATCTGGGTGGTAGTTATTAAGCTTGAAAATATCAGTTAAAGTATTACAAAAAAAATAATTACTGGACATATGTCAAGTAGGCCAATCTGCCCCTACCTCGGGGTACGTTGGCCCAGAGGCTGGGCACATTGACCCATGTAGTCTTTTGGTAAGTTAAAATAGCATAACTTTAGGAAATCAAAATAAAACTAACAGTTTTCAAGAAGCATACTTCAATGTACATAATATAAAGTTGAATACTGAGTTAAATGCTTAACATTGAGGACTGTGACACCGCCACAAGTTAGATGTACTAGGGTTTATAATACAAACCAGTCAACTTTAATCACTGTCCAGCTCTAAAGGATCATCACAGTTTTAACATGAAATGGTCCACGGCTTTCATTTTTCCCGTATGTCTGATGAGCCCAACGCTTGCAGTTTGTGTACTGAATTCCTTGTTCTCCAGGTTATCTGAAAAAGGCTCAGTGACTCTTCCTCATCGTCATCATCATCACCATCTTGCCTTTTTTTTCATCCTGCAGTTGATTTATTTAATGTCATTCTATTATTGCTCGTACATTTATTTTTGTAAAAGGGCTTTTTTGGCCTTAATTTTTCTTCAGTGTTTGTTTCCAGTGGCATGGGTTAATATTCAGTTTCTGTTTCCTGAGTTTCAATTACCTGTGCAGACTAACATGGTGCTTGACTCTACCTAGCTCAGTACCTCCAGTAAGATTTTCTTGAAATCTCAAAGTCTACGCTAATATTCCTCACAGATCCTTTATTTTCTTTTACTTCTAAACCTGCTACTCCCATCGCATCTTCAGAAATCATTCTCCTTTCATTATTTTATAATTTAGGATCATTTAAAGATTAAAATAAAATTTACTGGATGGCTTTTTTTAACGCTTTTTATCTCGTGAATCTGACGCTATTTTGAGCTCTGAAATATTTGAACTTCGACAATTATGTTAGTAATTTAATGAACTCGAAGAATTATCAACGTTATTATAATTAAAAGTAACAAACTTTTCATCGAGTTCAAAGAAGTACAGCTTCTATAGGACGTGACAGGTTGTCTCGGCTGGCCATCGTGCCCCGTCCTCTCTGGGCCAACCTGCACCATCGCCATCATTACAATACATTATTTTCTTTAGAAAACTCACCGAAGCAATTAAGACTGTATGCCACATAGAAATAATCCTTAAACTAAGACCTTTAATTATAGTACTCACGCCGTTGCGCCTAAAGCAAGCAAAAGTTGAATGACACACATTAACCAACGAGTAGAATTTTACTGAAACACGCAAAAAACAATTAAGCACTACAGTTTGTCCAAAACTTCGCCGCCTGCGTTATTGGCCCTGTATAAGGACTTCTCAATTGATTCCTAAGACGATCTAGACTCTACTGTAAGAAACAATACGACTGGGTCATCCTGCCCCTATGGCCATGTGCCCCGGTCTCCCCAATTAAAATGGTAAAATGTTAGTTATGAGAATCAATCAATCTGTCTGTGACTGATTTCCAATAAGGTAAGAACCTGTGAATATGCTTTTTTTTCTGGACCATTGTAGTGCAGGACTTCTTTCTTTATTCTTCTCTCTAAACAGTTGTTCACATTTTCAGCCAGTTTGCTCCATCATAAAATAGATAAGAAAATTCCGCGTAAGTCTTCAGTAGCAGCAGGTAGAAACCACGTGACTTTTCATAGTATCCTGTTCATTTTTCAGCCAACTGTAGACAGCTTGATACCGGACAAGTCTTGCAACGCTGTTACAGATAGTAGAAGGGGAGAAATTGAGAATGGGCACGCTTTCGGATTTCAAAATTATTAAAAGATGTTGTAGCGTGATAGACGTGCAACATAAGGTGTTCCACAAGTCTTAACTGTGACGATTTTCCTGACCTGGATAGTGTCCTAAGGTCACCTCAAAGCTTGCAAGATGCACGCATAGGGTGGGACTTCTTAGTGCTGGGAGCTCCAATTTAGGGGCTTAATGTGGTCCCTCAGGGAAATGGTTGCCATGGGGGGAAGAAACCCAGTAAGCACTACATAAACATACTGGGTGGAGTCATTCCGGATGCCATGAGGAACACAGCCATTCGCAAGTGGTAGTTCACGTCGGTGGAAACATTGTTTGTCACCTTGGATCAGAAATTCACTCTGGTTTCGGTCGGCTACCTGATGTGGTAAAGACTTCCAGATAACAATCTAGTATAGCCCGACTGTATCCAATTGGTAAAGAGTTCAGTGGAGTGTTTGAATCAGAGGATCAGTCAATTCTGCGACCGTGTAGGCTGCGAGTTCGACTTGCGCCATAGGGTGGTGAGTTTCCTGCTTCCGTTGAATACACGCAGGAAACGGCTACACAGGTAGGAGAGGAGGGGGTAGTGCACCGGGAGGTTTCATTTAGAGGTCCTCAGGAATGCATAAAAAGGGTATCAAAAGTTTCAGGTAAAACACAGGATGAGCAAAGTTATAGGAACCACCTGTACATCTGCATCTACATGTGTATATCGTGGCTGAAGTTTTATCGAACCGCTTTTACGATATTTCTCTATCGTTCCATTCTATAAAAGCGGGTGGGTGCAAACAAAATATGCTCGCATTCGGCAGAGGAAGTTGGTGAAATAAATTTCGCATTCAAATCTCGCCGCAACGAATGCCGGCTTTCTTTTAATGATTTCCACCGAACTTATTTATAATTTCAGTGATACTCTCTCCCCTATATCGCGATATTACAAAACGATCTGTTCTTCTGTAAGTCGTTCGTGTTGGAGATCCCACAATGAGTAGCAGTACTCCAAAACTGGACGCCGTAGTGAAGGCTCTATTTTTAGTAGAACTGTTGTATCTTCTAAGTAAGGGCCGTCCCTAGGGTGTAGCGGTTGTAGCAGTTGCTACCTCCCTGGGGCATGGGTGCTTGTGTTGTCCTTATGTTAGTTTACCTAGGTTTAAGTAGTTTGTAAGCTACGGACTCATGACCACACAGTTTGGTCCGATAGATTTACAAACATTTGAACTTTTTTGCGGTTGCTACAGGCCTCGCGCTTGCAGCGGCCTCGCGCTTGCAGCGGTCTTACTATTAGGCCAAATTCTGAAGAGTGGAGGTAGACCAAGCAAGTAAAATTTCGTGAATGCAGAGAAGTAGTGCAAACGAATTTTTACTTGCCCTGTAGGGCTAAGCAAGTTTGTCTCTGATCTAATTGTGAACGTAGTACTACTCGTAAATTACCCGTTTCATCGAAGATGTCGGGTGTTCCAGTTCCAGCCTTAGTAGAAAAATTCATTTAGTTTTTAGTAGTGAGAGGTACAACTGGAGAATGACACAGAGGTTTTAATAGGAGTGCTGGAAGAAAACAATTTAAACATCATGGATTGTCGTGGCCAAGGATATGATAACGGAGCCAGTACGAAAGGAAAATCCTCAGGAGTACAGGATCGAGTTTTGTAGATCAACAAGAGAGAAATGTTTACACCTTGTGTTACTTGAACTTGGTCCTTGAAGACATGGCCAAATGTAGTACGGACGTAATGACATTTTTCAGCACAGTACAGCGATTTTACATTTTCGACATCTACAGAAAGGTGGAAGATTCTCACTGAGATCTGTTCTGAACTAACCATAAAGAGGTATACGGATGTTAGATGGAAATCTAGTCTTGAGAGCGTCAAATATGTCAGATACCAGCTAAGGAAAATTTGTAAATCACTCAAAAAGTTTGCCGAAATAACGAAGGATTCATCTGTCTGATCTGAAGCACTGTCTTTTGTAAATCATTCCCTGAGAACTTTCGAATTCATTTTGGCTCTTATCATCTGGTACGACCTCTTGAATGTCATCAATGAGGTCAGTGAAACTCTTCAAGCTTAAGATATACAGTTAGACGTCGTCCTACAAGAAATAAGTGGGTGGAATGGCTCCCTCAAAAGCTACAGCGAGACAGGGTTCACATCCGCTATGATGGTAGATTTAGGATGGGGCGCGTCGCCAAGAGAAGCGTAAAAGATTTTTCGACGAGACTGAAGACGATCCAGACATTGTCACCGATGAGAGCCAAAAACAGAACAAAGCCGAAGAAAGATTCAAAATCGAATATTTCTTGGTGATCCTCGATGAAGCTTTGAGTGGCATGACGTGAAGTTCAAACAGCTGTAATTATTCCGAATACTTTGGATTTTTCTTTCACCCGTTTAAACTTAGTGACATGCAAAATTAGGAGATTGAAATATGTTGTCAGAAATTAGCGACTTATCTACAAGATGGAGAACTGGTAGACACATCTGACCTCATCTCAGAAGTAAAACTGCTACGGTTTACGATTCCTCCTCTAGTGAAGACAGCGTTTGGGGTAGTTAGGTACTTAGGGCCACTCAAGGGATCATATTCAAAATATAACCACAGCGTATCGCATTTTGCGACGATACCTGTCATCGTGGCGTATGAAGAAATAACTTTTCAAAATTAAAACTTATCAAGAATTATCTAAGATCTACCGCCTTAACGGACTCGCTATTCTTTCAATAGAAAGCGACGAGGCAGTTCAGCTGAAGAAAGAAGACATGATACGAGAGTTTGCTTTGCACAAAGCACGCAAAGTTCCGCATTTGTAAGCATTGCATAGTTTCCGGCTGTGAAGGTTTAATGCCAAATATTTTACAAACTGTACCTGATCCTGTTTTCGCCGCGATCTTTGTGTGATTTAAGATGCAGTTATTGATATTGACAAGAGCTCCACATGCGTACAATGAAACAGTCGCACAAGTCTAAAGTGTGCGCCACCTACTTTCGCCGCGCGAAAGAACTAAGCAGTCAAGAACTATGTAAAAGTTAAGTATTATCAAGACTCCACGGAATATATATCTTGTTCTAATTTAGCCTAGTGTTCTAGTTTCTGCTGTCCCACTGGCAGGTCACCTCCGTACTTGCACAAGCGTGCATCCTTTATTCCTGTGTCGGTCTCTTTTGACTCGGCCACCGACATCTACAACAACCGGCGGACGAGACACAAAAGCTGCGACGAGGCTGGGACACAAAAAATAAAAATATGAGTTGTTTTAAAGCACGTTTGTCGGTTTTTGCGTTTCACCTTCCTACCCCTACACCCCCTTTCTACCCTTCACATTCGGCCTCGCGTTTCGTTTCTCTACAGGTCTGCCATGCCCTTGCGACGGGCCTGTTCTGCCAATGAAACGCCTTTGGTTCGCCTTCCCTAGTAGATTTTCTATGAGTTATTTTCAATTTAAGTTGTTCATAATTTTTATTCCTAGGTACAAATGTTTGTATAGCTTATGGGACTTAACTACGGGGTCATCAGTCCCTAAACTTACAAACCACTTATGAACTAGCTAATCCTAAGGACGGCTCAAATATCCATGCCCGAGGGGGGGATTCGAACCCCCTACCGTAATGGCAGACCGTGACTGGAGCGTCTCAGTCCCCTCGGCCACCGCGGCCGTCTTCCTAGGTACTTCGTTGAATTTACAGCCTGTAGATTTGACTGATTTACGGTGTAAATATAGTTTAGCGCATTTCTTTTAGTACTTATATGGATGACTTCACACTTCTTTAGGGTAACTGGCAGTTTTCGCACCATATAAATGTCTTATCTAAATCATCTTGCAATTGATTTTGATCTTCTGGATGTGTGTGCTTTCTGACAGGAAATCGCCAATTCAATGGCATAACTCTGATGATATTGCATAAGCACGCAATTCGATTAGAAGACGCTTGTTAGGTACAGTGTCAAAAGCCTTCCGAATGTCTAGAATTATGGAATCGGTTTGAGGTCGCTTGTCGATAGCTCTCATCACTTCATGTGAGTGAAGAGTTAGCTGCATTTCACGATAACGATACCTTCTGAATCTGTGTCGACTACGGGTCAACAGGTCGTTCTCTTCGAGGTTGTTCATA
This sequence comes from Locusta migratoria, assembly GCA_026315105.1. Classification (NCBI taxonomy): domain Eukaryota; kingdom Metazoa; phylum Arthropoda; class Insecta; order Orthoptera; family Acrididae; genus Locusta; species Locusta migratoria. The sequence continues at coordinate 630,308,524 of CM048745.1, read as the reverse complement.
ATGTTTGAGGAAATCCTGCTGCAAGCCGACGTCAATGTTGTAGGCCTGTAATTTTGTGGATCACTCCTTTTGCCTTCATTCAATATTTTAGTGACATGTGCAAATTTCCAGTCATTGGCTACGGATCTTTCGCCGAGTGAGCGGTTTTATATGATAGGTAGGTATGGGCCTTTTGCATCAGCATACTCTGAAGGGAACCTAATTGGTATAAAATCGGGACCGGGAGACTTATTTTTGTTAAGTGATTTTAGTTTTTTTAATACTCCAAATGACGTATGCTGGCAGCTGTTCTTGATTCGAATATTCGCATTACGGAGCAGACGTGAACTGTCGTAGCTGTAATAGAGAAATTGCCGGAGCTCCAAGCACTACCTAAAAATAAGCCCAAATCATCGTAAGTATTAAAAGGTGGCTAAAGCCAGAGATAGGTTCAGCGGAAATTTATATAAAGCCCAACTAAACTTCAGGAAGGATAGATTATGTAAATGCGGTTTCCATTACAAGCAGTTTATCCCGTAATAAATGTGCAGTAGATAGTTTCTGTAGGTGTTGGTGTAAGTAGAGATCCTTCTTGGAAAGCAGAATAAATTATTAATTGGTCCTTGGCTCGGAGAGTATCAATGCTAAAATGTTCAAAACCTTGAACCAAATATGAAACGCCGCGGTGGAGTAGCCGAGCGGTCTAAAGCGTCTCGCTGCGGAGCGCGAGGTTGCTCGCCGTGGAGGTTCGAGTCCTCCCTGGGGCAAGGGTGTGAGTGTTTGTCCTTAGTTTACCAAGGTTTAAGTAGTTTGTAAGCTACGGACTGATGAACACGCAGTTTGGTCCGATAGATTTACAAACATTAAGCTTAAATATGAAGCACGTAAACGAAGTATACAATTATAATTGGTGGAAACTTTATTTATCCTTGATGTGCGGAGGCACTCATAAAACATCGTCTGTAACTGTACTTCACGCATCCTCCAAAAATAGTTTCATAAACTCACTAAAATAATAAGTAGATATGATTACACACTTAACGTCCTGTCAAGAAATAGTACTGAAGCAATCACGAGTATCAGAATAAATACAAGGAATAGTAAACACCGAAATCCACTAAAATTAAAGTATCTATCTTTTCAATATCGTAGATTAAAATTCGCTTATCACCTGCCTCAGTAAAAGTTTTTACTGTTTCTTTTTTATACAACGATTTAGAACAAATCTTACATCTTATAAAATAGGTTGCATGTGTGTCTATCTATGTATGTTCCACATCTCCTCCTAAACTATTGGACCGATTTCAACCAAACTTGATGCATATGATACTCAATATCACGCAACAATCACTGTCGGGGTAAGAATCACCTACAACACACACGTAAGGAGATATGACGTCATAAACAATGAGATGCGCGAAAAAGTGCTGCGTCAAACGACAATGCTGCACATTTCCACCTAAACCACTGAACCGATAACAACCAGATTTTGTAACTATTGCTTTAGGGATAAGAACCACAAACGACACATGGTTCAGGAGATATAACGTCACGAACAATAGGGATCTCAAAAACCTGCACATAATGCGACGAGAATTTATTAATAGACTATATGAGAATGACAGTACATGGCGACTTGCAACAAACTTTAAACATAATTTCAAACCTTTATTAAACTTTTGCTCGCAAACAGCCACATCAAAATAATCTCGCTTACTGCTTTTCTGCTGTTCGCGGAACAAAACTATGGTATTCGGTATAATGTTACAATTTATAAATTCTATACTACCAATTGACTCGCAGGAAATTTTGCAGACAGATTACACACTGAAAGCTGACTCTCTTCTCTTTTCCTCTCTTTTCCGTTCAGCCTTTTTCCCGCACATGCAGGATTGGCTTTGTTATTGCAGATTTGGCATGTCAGTATTGACGGGGTGGCCGGATGCTTTTCCTGCCGCCACCCCCTGCCCCCCCCCACCCCCCCCCGGAGGAAATGTGTACCCCAAATGTCCGTGTATAGCGTTATATGTGTGAAAGTGTAAAGTGCTATGAAATGTTTGCGAATCGTGTAACTGAGGCGGGACTTGGGGACAAGTCCGGTATTCACCTAGGGGGATGTGGAAAACCGCCTAAAAACCACATCCAGGCTGACCGGTACTACGACCTCCTTCGTTAATCCGCTGAGCGGATTCGAACCGCGGCCGGTACGCCTCCCCGTCACGGAAAGCGCACGGCTAACCGAGCGGGTCACACTTAAAGCTGACTGTACGTTCGAAATTGTGTCACAGTACGACACGTAGTTTATGAGAAACGAGGACGTAAAGAGTAACGTTCATGGAATAACACCGCATCAAGCATCACGTTTTAATCTATTACTTCTTTACTACTAAACATATTCCCAAAAGATTTTATCGAAATACATCACTTTTACAAATATATTCCTGCAAAATTTTACAATTGTACTACATAAAATATGTTCAAATGTTTGTTAAGCTTATGGGACTTAACTACGGGGTCATCAGTCACTAAACTTACAAACTACTTATCAACTACCTTATACTGAAGACGGCACAAATATCCATGCCCGAGGGGGGATTCGAACCCCCGACCGTAGTGGCCGTGCAGACCGTGACTGCAGCGCCTCAGTCTCCTCGGCCACCGCGGCCGGCTGTACTACATATATACAGGGTGTTTCACTGTGTTTGCCTCTGTAACTTATAAAATAATAGGTGACGGGAAATTTTAATGCGGTAGGTCAGCACAAGAAATGTTAAACTTTCTGCTGAGCTGTGAACATAGTTTATTCTATCATTTTCCACAGAGTTACAGCACAAAGATATAATTTTGAAATGTAACAATAGTTTTTTTTCTATCGTGCATTGGATTCGTTGAAACCAGCTGCGTCCAAATCAGTTTAAACTACATTCCTATCACTGTTAGTTCGGGAGCTACAGCCCTTCAAAGTTTCAGGGGCAGATACCACAAGCGCTGCGCAGAATGCAATGCGTCGCCGGTGTCACGGAGCGAGAAGCTTCCTCGATGCGCTGTTAGCCTGCCGACTGTCGCCGCACACGGCCGTATACCCGACAGTTGGAGCCACAAAACAACCGGGGCTCAATATACCACAGTTACTGATATCGGATGACGATGGCATTCACGAACAACGAGTACGTTGACATATTGCTGAACCTCGGCGAGTGCCGACACGATGCCACTGAAGCAGCCACGGCGTATGTCGTGAGATATCCTAAGCGAAGAGCTCCGGCAGCCATTACGTTCTTACGTGACGAACAACGACTTCGTGAAACAGGCAGCTTGGTAATGCGCCGCAGTAACAGACGAAGCCCTGCAATAAGTGAGGAGACGGAGGTGTTTATTTTAGCTGCACTACACCATGATCCTCATGTCAGCTTACGAGCCGTTGCTGCAGTCGCTGGTGTCAGTCTCACATCTGTGTGGCATATAGTACACGGCCTCAGGTTTCACCCGTACCGCCTGTCACTGACCCAGGAGCTGCATGGGAACGATTTCCGTGCAAGAGTGACATTCTGTGAGTAGGCCATGCGTAATTTCAAGGTGGAGTCTTTACAAAGTGTTATGTTCTCTGATGAGCTAACGTTCACAAATTATGGTGCAGTGAATCGCTATAACATACGCTACTGGGCCGCAGGCAATCCTCGATGGGCACGACCAGTCGACCGTCAAGTAGGTGGTCTATTAACGTCTGGTGTGGAATCCTTGGGGATGAAATCGTCGGTCCACACTACTTCCCAGGTACACTGACAGGTGAGTTATATCGCGCTTTTATAGCCGACAGTTTGGGTGGTCTCCTTGAACATGTGTGTCTACACACGAGAGTCCATATGTGGATCCAGCACGATGGTCGCCCAGCCCAGTCTGCGCGTGCTGTTGTGGAAGAACTAAACAACAGGTTTGCAGGAAGATGGTTGGGGAGCCATGGTCCTCATTCATGGCCCGCGAGGTCGCCCGATTTAACACCAGTAGATTTCTTTTTGTGGGGATATCTAAAGGATCGTGTTTATGTCACTGAGCCAACATCCCCAGATGATCTAAAACGGCGCATCGAGGACGCATGTCACTCCGTCACACCGGCGATTTTACATCTCGTCCGCAGATCCTTTCGACGGCGCATTGCATTATGCATTGAGGAACATGGACACACATTTGAACATCTCATGTAAATCAACTTCCCACCGCCATAACATCCATCACCCACCACACAGCCATGTATTATGTACAACGTGTGGTATCTGCCTCTGAAACTTTGAAGGGTTGTAGCTCCCAAACTAACAGTGATAGAAATGTAGTTTAAATTGATTTGGACGATGCTGGTTTCAACGATTCCAATGCACGATAGAAAAAACTATTGTTCCATTTATAAAATTATACCTTTGTGCTGTAACTCTCTGGAAAATGATACAATAAACTATGTTCATAGCTCCGCAGAAAGTGTAAAATTTCTTGTGTTGACCTACCGCATTAAAATTTCCCGTCACCTATTATTTTATAAGTTACAGAGGCAAACACACTTAGTGAAACACCCTGTATATATTAATAATAAATCTGTAAATGTAGGCCTGTCGCTGTTCGCTTTAATCTTCTAAACTACTGGACGAATTTTCATGCGGTTTTCACACGAAACATGAGCGAAGATTGTTTCAGGATCTAGGCATGATTCCATCAGAATAGAATCACGGAGTCTTTTCATAGACCGTCGTATCTTTCTGTTCCTCTATTAGAAACCACTTCTCCACAACTACTTCACGAATTCGCATGGGGTTTTCACAGGTAACTTCAGAGTACCTTGAGACAACCTATAGACTTAGTTTCAAAGAAAGAAGAACATCACAATTTAAAGTTTATATCGACAAACGTCATGACTATCTTTCTCTTTCATCTCCAAAACTGACTAATTTTCAGGGGGTTTTCACAGGAAACGTGAGGGTATCTTGCGGTTACAGAAACACTTCTTTTCGCATCAGAAAAAGTAAGATATCGCAATTTAAAGATTTCTCTGAAAGCAATCGCATGTATTTATTTGTACAGAATAATCACTGAAAGATAGAGAATACCCTGGGGCAACATATAGTCTTCATTTTATCAAAATTAGATCAGGAAAGTAAAAGATATCGTAATTTGAAGTTTTAGGTGTATTTCATGCTTGGAAAGAACGGCGTGATGCAGCAAAGAATTAATAGACAGCGCTGCGGTTGTTCTTTTGAAGTTCGGGGCAGCGATCGAATTATTAGCCTTTGAAAATACTACTTACTCTTTGACTTTTCAAATTTATCATATTTTTGAAAATCGTATTCTTGGTTGCTATGTTCTACGAAATTTGATTCAACGCAATGAATATAAGACTGATACAATTCTCGCCGAGTTTAATCCATATATTTACATACTGATATCACAGTCTAACGTATAACTGCTATGGAAGTTAAATTCTCAGGTTTGGAGCGACAATAGCGCATCTAACGTAAAGAGAGCCAACCGTAAGAATAATAATTGTTTTCCGTGATATTTCTACTTCATTAAGGAAATACTTATTACTTATTACATTTCAGCTTTCCATGCCTCAGCTCATTGTCCAGAGATATGAAATATCATGAAATAAATGTTTTAAATGGCGAATGTAGCTGATGCATGCTGTAAGCTATATCATAGTCATGAAGATATGCTTATTTCTAACACGTTTCGCAAACGTTTCGGCAACATATAGGCATAATTTCATCAAAATCAGATCACGGAAAAAGATACATCGCAATCTTAAGTGTTTTCAGTAACTGTCTGTCCATATATTAGAAACACCTAGTTTCCTAAACAACTTCACAGATTTGCATGGAGCAACTTCGTTTCATAAAAGTGGAATCAGGGAATTGTTTTAGATGTGGGTTATGCGTAGTATAGCAAACAAACGATAGAGACGCTGTAGTGGACCAAAGAACTAATAAACACTGCTGCTGCATAATAAGTAAGAAGTAGTGCATCAAGGAAGCGAACGTCAGTGACAGAATTAAGCAATCTTATGTCTACGAATACCAGCAAACATTACTGATGTCGCTTTGTGCATTAAATAATTAACATTTCTTTGCTTATTTTGGTACTTTTCACTTTTTGTATCACAAACTTTATGAAGATACATCGTTTCGGGCAATGACTTTGACTTACACTTGACATCTTGGTTAGGACAACAGAGTTTATTGACAGAGCGTTCCAACAAGGATTCTATTTTTACTGACTGAGGTCGGGAACCCTAAAAATCCATTATACACACAGGCCCGCCTTTAACAACCGTTGCGATGCACGGGGATATAAGCTAGTAAATAATTAAATAAATATGGCAACTTCGGGTTTTCACCTAGTTAATTAATAAAACTAAAAGTTTCGGCTGGGTGGACGATATGTAATATTTATTTTACAAAAATTCACATATCGATTCCGTTCTTATGACAGAACATCAACAGTGCAGAATTGTAAGTCATGGTGACTTATGTACTCTGCATAAAACAATCACTGGTCATATCCATGGAACAATTCAAAGGTCTTTATGGTACACGTCACAAGTTTAAAATTGTGAATTTTAATAAAATAAATTTTTCACATCGCCCACCAAGCGGAAACTTCTTATTTTATTGCAATATTGTGGTGGGCTATCATAATTTCCGTTGTGGAATCAAACTGAGGACAGCCAACCTTGAAGCCCGGAAGGCAGCCACTGCCGGCGGCCATGAACGGACGTGTCCGTTACCCCTCCGTCCCGCTGTTAGGTTGGCTACAGGGACCTATTCGCGTGCTGCGGAAGTGCACAGTAATCCGTTGGCCGCCTCATTAAGTAACCTGGAGAGCAGCTCTCCAGCCCATTCCGTTGCAGCCTCTAGAGGTGCTAACACCGCGAGACGGCGTGCTGCAGTTATCTCCATTTGGTAGCAAGTGCTGCCCATTACCTTGGGAACAGCCTGTGTTAGCCATCCGCTACAGACTCGGGTTGTATCGGGCTTCCAAGTACTGCGCTATTCCGAAGGTTGTGACATTGCTGCTGGGGCCGAGCGGCAGGTTTCCAGCTTTATGTCAGGATGAGTCGAGGTACAACCTGCTGTAGAGCCAGAGGACGCTAGTAAAACAGTATTAGAGTTTACAAGTTTATTCAACTGAATACAAGCTTTTCTTGTGTAGGCGCTAGCTCGGAAGGAGCTAGATTAGCAGGTGACGTCTCCTTCGGTCGTGTCAGCTCGCCCTCTCGCTGCTTCTTCAATGGGCCGGCTGCTGTACCGTTTATACAGAGGTGCCCACGTTGCGGAGTTGAAGCAAAGTGGAGTCCTCGGTCCCTTCTCCAGTCAATGCCGCGGCTTGTGGATCCATGCTTGGAACCACTGTAGTCAGATGCCGTGATCACATGAGCTCTGGATATCGCTGGCAGGGTTAGCACCAGAATGATCTCGTTGGATCATTGGCCTTTAGGCAACCAACCAGTGAAGACTGAGCTGGCCTCAGGCAGCAAACATATTCAGCGTTGTGAAGACGGTAGACAGCGGTTCATCTCCCTGGATGATGGTCAGTTCGAAGCGTGGTAGTCGTCGTCTCCGGACTCCATCTCCTAGCTGCGACTAGTGGCTACTAATCTATACTTCTCTATCTGAGATATAAACTGAATAAATATAGTAGATCATTGAATCGACGACTAACCTCCTGAGCATCATAGATTCCAAAGACCATGTGACTACATATTTAAAAGCGAGATTATATGTACAGAAATCTGCTGAATCTATGACGTATGGACCGGTTCGTAATGACCGAATGTGCCCTGCTTATGAGTGCGGTGTTCACTCAATGAGCCCTTTAACCGCTGACGTATTCTCGGTATTATTCACTCTTGTGATAAAGTTGCGTGTAGTTATGAAATGTTTACAAGCTGAAGAATGTACTACCATGCGCAAAAATATCCGAACGACCTGAATTGCGTTTCGCCTGATGTGCATGCAACCCAACTAACGTACGTGTCTTTCGGGTGCTCTGCTCGCTCCGCGGTATAGTCGTTCGACTATTCAAAATGGATCCACTGCAGACAACTGCTCTTTATGGCCATCATTCCAGATGTGAATTAACACCACGATTTTTGCCAATAAAAGGAAACACGTTATTAAGTTCTTAACGTTTATTAAGTCCAATTTATTACAATGACATATCTTAAGTATTATCACACTTATTACAGTCTGATATAACAAACACCGTCACATAAAACATTCATTAATCCTTAAACAACATTTAATATTATTACAAACAACAGATTTTACTATAGTATCGGAAATCCTAAAGTCCTGTAGAAATTCGAAGTACTATTGTTCTCTAAATCGTTTACTCACAATTGCAATAAAAAAACTCAATTAAGAGCAGCAAACGCACTACGGAAACTTCGATATTAACTGCGTATTACCAACATTTTCTCCGTATTCATACCTGAAACAATAATTTGTACACATCTTTGAACTTGAATTGATATGACAAACACCTTCTTCTGGAATCAAACGAACCACCCGTAGCCGTAGCTCACCGAGCAATGCATTAATGTCTTATAGATACTTGATTATGCCTAAGATTGTCACAGCTGACGAAGCATAAAGATGTGTGAAATATAGGAGATTTCCTCACAAATATCAGAACGCACAAATCAAATCATATAAAATGCCAAATATTAAAATATTTTTATTTATTTATTACTGAACCAGGAACTTAATAATCACCATTATGTCCCTAATCACAAGTGCCCAGACTCAGTTCTGTGTGGGACTGCCCCCACGAGGCTGCTCCTGTCGGAGGTTCGAGTCCTTCCTCCGACCTCAGTAGTTTGTCCCCATAGATTTACAAACAATTGATTTTGAGTTACATACCCGGTATATAAATGGAAGATAAGTAAGTGAAGTCAAATGTTAGTAGTCGAATTATTTCACCAGCAGCGGGGTGTTTGAAATTGTAATCAGGATATAATTACGTTATGCGTCACCGGGAATCGAACCCCGAACCTACCGATGAACTTTCTAAGCACGAATGGACGTTAAATCTCAAATATTGACTCAACACGAATGACGATGCGTGCGTGTCTGACTAGTAACAACGGCACCTATCGTTGTTATAATAATAATAATAATAATAATAATAATAATAATTTAGTGTGGCTCAGAGTCCTGGTGCAAGTCATTCAACTGTGCGCCATTTCAGAGGCTTGCATGTCCCTAACCTGCCCCAATTATCCAACCGGGAAAGGCGACCTACAGTTTAACGTGGAATCCAAACCACGTGTAGTTTATGATGACTCCTCACATTGCTGAGACGTGAATGCTGGGTTAAGACACAGATTGAAAAAATGGGTGATCTAACTTGGTTTCGAACCCGCGACCCTTCTGTTACCATTCAAGTGCTTTACCCCTAGCCCACCGCAACATCCTGCTTCGCAGTGCTAATGCACGAAGAGACATTGAAAATAATTTTTTACTAGTAGTCCAGTGTGCTCTATCTAGGGCGTCAAACGAAATTCTGAATATTTTGTGCTGGATCTGGATTCGAATCCATATACGTGCCTTTCGTGGAGACCTAGAGGAGTCTGCAGTCTCGGAGAAAGCAACGAAATGATTCAACTATATGATTCCGAGACGGTCGAGTGCGGCAAAAGAGGAGATCCGAATTAGAATCCCGGTCCAGCACCATAATTTTTAATGTTTCAAGTTAAATTCGAGACACGTGACCTTAAAGGACCATTGGTTTATAAAATAAAATAAAGTTTTGTAATATAAGAAAAGCTTTCTAGCGACAGAGTTACTATTTGCCGTGTATTCTGCCTGTTACTGGCAACGGTAAATCGCCTCTGTCTTAGTTAATAGCGAAATAATTCGGTTTAATACGGATTGTTAACTACGGTGCAACTTGACGTTCTTCACTTGGTGTTATCAGAGGTGAAGTAGACATGGTCGTGACAGTTATAAATATACACCTCTAGGTCCCAATCGAGTACACACATGACAGATACTAAACTACAACCGATCCACCAGACCACTACGGCACTGTAACGGAAACTGTTCATAGCTTATCGACTAGACGCAGTTAAGACAATTTGGTGCTCAATGAAATGATCAACTATAAGCAAGCATCTGACAAAGAAATTATACTAGTCTCATGTTAAGACTTTTTTACTCATTTTTGGAAGTAGTTGTCCAACCGCCAAGAAAATTTATTTCTGAACAAATTGACTTCAACATGGTTCGAAAGAAATCGGTTTCTACACGCACGGAATCGGTAAACCAAATGAGCACTGTAAGTCTCTTTCAGAGTATATGAGAGAATGCCGTCCTGGAAACAGCTAAACACCGTTTGACTGAGTAGTTTTGTTAAGAATTCCCTATTGATTATCAATCTGGATACATGTAGCTCTGTCAGACAAGAGTTAAAAATTTTTGCTTTCACCACGATTGGCATCGAAAGTCGACATGACGTTCGTTTCGCAGCCGACTACGTTACCTTTTTTTTTTTTTTTTTTTTTTTTTTTTTTTCTGCTAGATCTATGATATACGGTCGTTTTTATTGTTCGTACTTGGTCGTTGGTTGATCATTTGGCTCAGCTTTTTTGTTACAGAGGACGTCCAGCCCTCTGACCGGGCGCGCTGAGCCACGGCGCCCGGCAACGCCTAGCGAAGACTTCGGGTAGTTGGTTCTTCCTTACCGGCCGACTAGTTAGGAGACCAGATCAAGCGTAACCTTAAAAAAAGGGATTGGTTGCAATTTTCGCGTGGAACGAATTTCTTGGACTGAAAAATACGAATTAATAACTTTATGTCACACCTTAAGTGAAAATCACTCAGATTATTGAATGGAAATGACATGAAAAATCAAGTGAATTTATCAACTTAATTCTGTGTTTACCAGGAAGTAACTCCCGTACTCTGCCAAACGTACTCTGCAATGTTGCCAATTCTCCATTAGACTACCGACAGGCAGAAGACGTTTGCTCGGCGTCTGTGTTCCTCGTGCTGCCTTAGCGCTGACGGAGATAGCGGGTTCGAAGGCGCGGCGCGCAGCCTGCCACTGTGTTGACTGACAAGAGAAATACCTAGCGTAGACCAATAAGTCTCAATCGCATTTCTTTAACTATAGCGTCGCCAGACGTTATTAACATTTTCTGCACAATACATTTAATGTTATACACCTAAATACTATTTTCCTTGTGAATTTGTTCGTTGGCACCACCTCTAACACATAAATGCACAAATGTAAAGATAGAATTACCCTGATTACAAAATGCAAACTTCACAAACATCTTTCATGAGTTTCGAGCTTTTGTTTCCAATCAGGCGAACCGTGCAAATAAATCTTTCCCAATGACTGAAAAATAGGACTTATCATCTGCGAAAAAATTAAGCATCTGAACAATTTCAATGATAATTCGATTCAAGCTTATAAGTGACAGGAGAAGCATTTGTGATAAGAATATGAAACAAGGAAAAAAAGTCGCAGTAATGTTTAGAATAGGTAATTCATTCTATAAAATCGAAAGGGACGATAAGTATGGTCTACTCGTAAAGATTACAGTGTAACTGCTGGTGATGCTGTTTAAATAAAATTGAAAAGCATGTGATGAATGACCTCTCCAGTTTCCAGTCACCCAGAAACAGAGAGGTGCGGAAGAAACAGGAAGAGGTTACCCTAAGTGTGCGTGAGATGGGATTACTGTATAGTATCTCGTAGTTGGTATAGTTTGTTCGTAGTTCTAGTCTGACGCCCACCGCGGACAATAATTATCGATATGTAATTGTTATAATACTCTGATATGTTAAAAACATTGCACTTTCGGTGACTAACTGGACAACGATCATTTTCATTTTGTTTTAGAGACTATGAGAAGTGATATTAACGCCTTAAAATAAGTCCTGTGTTTATCAAATGGTCAGCCGATGCAATTGTTTATCGGCTTTTACTTGAATGTCACGCAGAGAGCGACGTTTAGCTCTGTAACTACTGCTGACTTCTTAAAATACCACAATAAAACGGCCTTGAAGAGGTGGACTGTTTTTGAAATCGCCTGGGAAAGACTTTCCCTCCAGAGGACTGCACCAGATCACACGAAAACAAGAAGGAAGATTAGCGTTTAACGTCCCGTCGACAGAGTGGTCATTAGAGACGGAAGTTCATCAGAGGGGACTTCTTTTCTCCAGCTTTTACAGCAGTCCACCTTCTGCAAGGCCCGATTGCAATGAAAGTCTGTAGAATTTCACTATAGTTAAAGGGTTAATTACTCATTTTGCATTTAATACCTGTGTAGGAGCGATTTTATAATCAGAGGTCTTACGGAAGAAATGATTTATGTTTCATTTCGAAATATTTTATTAATTTCACCATCCTTACTTCTTCTAATTTTGTTACCTTGCCAACATTCGAAATGTTCATGTTAACTAGGTAAACATGACTACGCTTTACTGTAGCTCAGTCTGGTATGAAATGAATGGAACAGTAAGCAAAAGTACTCTTGCTAACATAGACGAACCGAGAAAATACATCAGCCTAATCAGTACAGAATATTTTGTTCCCCTTTTCCTACTTACACATTGAAATGGCTTACCAAATCTGGAAAGTGCCATATATAGTAGGCTATTATGCTATGCGATGCAACGGTTCTCGTTCGTAGTAAATTTTTTAGCTGTTCTGTGATAGTGCTACAAGTATCAACATAGAAAATCAAAAGGAAAATCTCAAGAAAATTTTTAATTCTAAAATGGTTAAGCTATTTCCATTCCCATATTTTCTTATATCTGGTAGAGTCTGAAATTGCTTAGGTAGTTTACTCAGTTCATGCCCACAGAAACATACTGTTCCAAATTAAAGAAGTCGTAAAATGATGTTTTAAGTGCATTTTCGTCTGGAGTGAATTTTTGTTGAAGATTGTTCGATTAGGAGCGGGAAAGGTAAATATTTGTGAGTAAGTGATCAGAAGAATCAGATAAGTATTTTAAAAACCGAGTCTTGGAGGGTTCTGTTTGTGAAATCAGTAGAGAACGGTATCGTGTAGTAGCAATACGTTATGAAATTCTGTAGGTTGTTTCACTCACAGTGCTACTGATCAATTCCATGCATATTGGCAGCCCATACCAGCACAAGGGACTCACCTCGGGCGAGGTGTTTGCTGTTTGCTATGTAAGTGCATGTGAGGAGCAGTAGGTGAGTCGGTGCATAGTTGATCTACAGGAAACGAGTTGTAATCCTGTCTCTAACTTGAATTTTAATTGATGATAAGGGCTTTAATACAGCAAAAGACAACTGTAGCGATTAAAGTATTCTTATTTGTGTAACTGGGGATGTAGTGGACCCAAACGCTCGAGTTTGCGTCTACCAGCTGGCCTTTCAACACTTTTAAAAATGACACCTCTCTTATGATTTTATCTGTACTGGTACCCTACCTACATCTAAATAAACAGAACATTAATAAATAAAATGCCTTCTTCACTTGATAAAAAAAGTAAATAGTTCTTTCTTTGATGCCTTCATTGGCATCGACGTCATACGCCTTCTTCATTTTCATGCTGGTATAGGTTTTTCTTAAAGTTCGTGTACGGCCACTACGGTCGGAGGTTTGAATGCCCTCTCGGGCATGGATATTTGTGCCGTCTTTAGTCTTAGTTAGTTTATAAGTGGTATAAGTAGTTTGTAAGTTTAGGGAGTGATAAGCACATATTTAAGTCCCATAGACTATAAAAACATTTTTTATATCATTGTCTTGCTCCTTTGTCGTAGTGCGTGGACGTCCGGGGCGACGACGACTATTGACATGGCTTTCATCTGCCATCCTCTTCACCCAGAGGTATATCGTAGATTTGCTGTATCCTAGAGCACGGGAAAAGGCGCTGATACTGTATCCCTCTACATAAAGTGCAAGAATGCGACCTTTATCAAAGCTCTTGAGTTGTGGCATTTCGTAAGTAACCACCTATCGACAAGGCAAGAGGAAACGAAGTGCCATACTTTCGCCATTCCTTGAAGAGACTAGGAGGTGAACCAGCATTTTTATTTATTTATTTATTTATTTTTTTGCAAAAGCCTCATTTATTTATTTTCCTTTTCTTTTTTCACGAGGAAGCCATGTCATCTGAATCGAATGTCTGGAAGAATAAATACATACAAAACTTCCTACACAAAAAAGGAAATAAAGGTGACACTGAAGGCTTGAGAAGCCACCGCCGAGGAAGGCGTTAATGACGAGCGCAAGGCCGGGCTGAAGGGGTGGTAAGGAGGCCCGAAAAAGAAAATGGCGTAGTGATTAAGACGGTAAGTTGGTAATCTGTCACAAATCGGTTCAAATCCCGTCATGCCTACCAAAGTATTCTTTTTTGAAGAGTCAACGTAAATGTAGCGTTCGAAGTATTCATAACACATTATACATTTTGCGTACGCCTTCCGATACTCGGTGGAGGAAGGCAAGGAAAAAAAATAGACCTAAGTTTGACCATTAGCTCTGATGATAATCGTTTTGCATTTTTATCTGTGCCGTACTTTATGCTCTTTATTTTAGCTAATGATTTCCATAGCTACAGAAACAACTTATGATACGGCAAAATACTTATGTTATCAGACAAAAAGATTAATCTGGCCCAGACCTCATCCTACCCTGACAACGAGCTTTCCTTATTTAGGAAATTTGCGATATACGGTATGTCGAGCTCGGTGGTCTCGAGGTAAAGCGTTCGCCTGGAAACCAAAGGGTCGCGAGTTTGATACCCGATCGCAACTCAGATTTTTTTAAGTCTGAGTTTTAATCAGGCCTTCACATATCAACGATGTGAGGAGTCGCCAGAAACGACATGTGGTTTGGAAGTGCCATTTCCCCGGTTGGATAACTGGGGTAGGCTAGGGACACGCAAGTCGCGGAAGGAGCTTCCAATCGAAAGACTTGCACCAGGCCAATGATCCACAGGAAATTTTAGCACGTTTTAAGAGGAAATAAAATTCCATCACTAAATTTCTTAACAGCGTGGACTAGTCGTTTGTGAATCAATTACCGGGTTTATTTCTCTGGTTAGAAAGTAAATATACCAGGAGGTAAGGGCGAGAGAAAGGTCTCGTACTCGAAGGTCAGGCAATTTTATTTCAGTGAGTACAAAAATCAAGTAAAACAAACAATGAAGTTGCAGTTTAGGTCAAGTATATACAGAAATGTAAACCACAGTACAAGTAAATTCTCGAATCCATATGCATTGCATACACGCGCAATAAATGTTGTAGTGTTGTCATGGAGCCAATTAATCCAATGCCGTATTTCCCCATAAGAAAGAGCAGAGGTTAACAGTCTTCACTACATCATACTGCTTCAGCTGACACGACTGACAAGGAGAGGGTCTGACATGTGTATATTTTTAACTGGCATGATCATGTCTACTTCACCTCTGATAACACCAAGTGAAGAACGTCAAGTTGCACCGTAGTTAACAATCCGTATTAAACCGAATTATTTCGCTATTAACTAAGACAGAGGCGATTTACCGTTGCCAGTAACAGGCAGAATACACGGCAAATAGTAACTCTGTCGCTAGAAAGCTTTTCTTATATTACAAAACTTTATTTTATTTTATAAACCAATGGTCCTTTAAGGTCACGTGTCTCGAATTTAACTTGAAACATTAAAAATTATGGTGCTGGACCGGGATTCTAATTCGGATCTCCTCTTTTGCCGCACTCGACCGTCTCGGAATCATATAGTTGAATCATTTCGTTGCTTTCTCCGAGACTGCAGACTCCTCTAGGTCTCCACGAAAGGCACGTATATGGATTCGAATCCAGATCCAGCACAAAATATTCATAATTTCGTTTGACGCCCTAGATAGAGCACACTGGACTACTAGTAAAAAATTATTTTCAATGTCTCTTCGTGCATTAGCACTGCGAAGCAGGATGTTGCGGTGGGCTAGGGATAGTCGTGAGTTTTCCGCCTAGCGGGACGGACGTGTGGCGGCTCCGGACGAACGCCTCGCTGTCAACAAGACCGTTTACGTGCGCTCCAGGTTAGTCGCTGCTGCCAGCGCGCTAACACTATACTATTTGCTTTGTGATTTGAAAGACAACATGAGTACTCAAACTTATCAAAGAAAAGACACAGTGAAATTCATATTTGACCGAAGTTTCATTCGTCCTAAAGCTATGGAGGTTAGATCGTGGCTTTCTGAAAAAGTGATGATAAATCCAGATGATATTGTAGGTGTACATTTGTCGATTGTGAGTCCTGCTGCTTATGTAAAGCTCTCGAGCTGTGATTTATGTGCGTCAATTGTCGAAAAATGTGGAGGAACAATGAAGTTTCATCATTCTAACGGCGTAATTAGTGACGTTATCGTATCATTTGCTGGAATGGGAATACGGACCGTTCGTGTATTCGAACTTCCTTTCGAGATACCGGCTGCTGAAATAAACAGAGTCCTTCAGGCGTATGGTAGAATAATATCAAATGTTGAGGAAAAGTGGTCTGAACCACACATGTTTCCGGTTTTGAATGGTGTCCGCCAGATTAAAATAGAGCTGCAGAGACACATTCCATCTTTCGTAAACATTTGTGGGTATAGGGCCCTCGTTATCTATGACGGTCAGCCGAGGACATGCGCGCTGTGTAACTCCACTGAGCACATTCGTGCTGAATGCAGTAGGCGGAGAGTCCCGCAACTATCAAATGCCGAGGGTACCACTACAGGGCCTGTAGTACAGATGAAGTTAACATACGCTGCTGCCGCTTCGCAAAGAAGACCGATGGCTCAGGAACTAATAGAACAGGGAGACTCATCTGTGGTCCAGGACAGTAGCTCAAGCAACATGGATGTGTGCGATGCTGTGCAGAATCAAACAGTTCCCCCACAGGTCGCAAATAAAGTAACTGTAGAACATCATAACGAAAACGAAACTGTTTTCGAAGCAGGTCTATCCACACTCCCGGTAAATGAACCGAATGTTTCCCCTGTTTCTTCTACACAGGTGAAACCTGCAAGGGATAATTTTGGAACATCTGCCCCTCAGTCCACAGTAATTTCCATTCATGAAAAAGAAGGATTAGGAAATGGGGGACACTCAGAAGTTCCAGAGTGTCATTTGAATGACGAAGAACATGATGACAGTAATGCGAACAGCAGCACCATTGACAACCAAATAGCGGACGACAGATGTGACACCCCATCACGTGCTCAAGAGATTAGTACACAAATGGCACAGTGTGCCACAACCGAATTCAGTGATTATACCGAATTAAAGGAAAATCCTCTAGCAGTGGTTTCATCACCGGATTCTTCCGAAAAGTCGCCAGATACATCTCCAGAGCGGTCCAGGTCGCCCAGGAAATCTCGGAAACGCAACAAAAAGCGGAGACTGGCTCATCAAAATGCAGAAACCTTGGCTCCTCCGTTAAGGGAGAGGCTACGTACCATCAGAGCAAACGCAAAGGCGGGTGAGGGAGATTCACTGGAGAGAATCGACGACAGACTGAACGAGGATACCAGAGTACTCAAAGACGCCGACGCGACCAGACAAGGACTAACAGGAACGGACAATTCATCCTTTACTATAGATACTCGTTCTCCCGCATGTCTCTCTTGGGCAGACGACAGGGAACAAGATGATTTCCTTGCGGAAGCAATAAATGAAAAGACCAATTAAAATAGTACAAAGATGGAAGTATGTGACAATTTCAGAGACAAGAGAAACCGGAATAACAGTACTCCTAGAATATAGCCAGATTGTCACAACCGATACTTAAAATGCAGCAAACTTATCACATTACGACCTTAAATGTGAACCGGATCCGAAGTAATACCAAAATCGCTGCCCTTAAAGACTTCCTTTACCAATCGGATACAGATGTTGCGTTATTACAGGAAGTACTTTTTACCCGCTTAGACATCGCGGGATACAAAGAAATTTTAAATGTAGCCCCAGAAAGATCATGTGGCACCGCCGTACTAGTCAAGGATGGAATCGAGGTCACCGATACCTGCTTTTTAGACTCCGGGAGAGGCATAAGGTGCAAGATTTTAAATATTACTGTCATCAATGTATACTTACCATCCGGAACCAATGCTCGCCAGGATAGGATCAATTTCTTAAAAAATGATATCGTATTTTTACTGAAAGACAATCCTGCCGAAGTTATCATTGGCGGAGATTGGAACTGTGTCATAAACAGAAAGGATCAACAACCGAATTTCAATGTCTCCAAAGAACTAATGAGCCTCGTGGAGAATTTGCAATGGAAGGACGTATGGGAATTAAAACACCCAACGTCTGTCAAATTTACGTACTTCAGCAACAAAGCGAAAAGCAGGATTGATCGGATATATGTTTCATCAAATTTTGGGACTAGTATCAGTGCAGTCGAAGTAATACCCACCACATTTTCCAATCATCTAGCGGTGAGGTGTAGCATCGGACTCACGAAGCAGAAGACATACTGGGGCCGGCCTTTATGGAAACTAAACATTGACATGCTTCCCGAAACTGCTTTAGCTGAGCAAATAGACGGAGCTTGGCAGACGTCTTTAAGACAAATTCGCAAATATCGGTCCACTATAGATTGGTGGACGCTTTGTGCAAAACGGAAACTAAGATCAACTCAAATGTCATACGGACGCGAAAGAGCTAGGTGGTTTAGAGACACTGTAGAATTTCATTACTCTTGTTTGAGGGATCTCTATGAAATGCAAATGTCAGAGGCAGTCAGAATCAACATCAATAAAGTAAAGGCTACCCTGATCAGTCTCAAAAGGAAACAAATGGAAGGACTTCGAATAAAATCGTGTGTGCGAACTACGGTGGAAGAAGAAACTGCATCGCTTTACCACCTAATTCAACACGAAAAGAATAGAAGGAGAACTTTTATAGAGAAACTCCGCACTGAAGACCATGCGATTTTAGAGCGACAAAAAGATATTTTAAACGAGGCTCACCGATTTTACAACTTGTTATACAGTGAAGACCACTATACTCCGTCCGACGCAACGGAATTATTCAGAGTCAGTGGCATCGAGAACAGCGTAACTGAGGAACAAAATAGATGTCTCAAAAGTGAAATAACGTGCGACGAGGTTCTAGACATACTCAAAACTGCACCTGTAAAAAAATCGCCAAGTCCAGATGGTTTACCCTTAGAGTTTTATCTAACTTATTGGCACATCATAGGCAACAAATTCACAGATGTCATTAATGATGCATTAAATGGAGCGCATGTTCCTGACGAAATGAAAGAGAGCGTTACTGTACTATTACCTAAAGGAAGGAACAGAGAAGTAAAAGAACTGACACAAATGAGGCCAATTTGTTTAATGAACTCTGATTACAAAATCATAGCTAGCGTAATGAAAGAAAGACTTCGACCTGTCCTGGATAAAATAATTGGACAACATTAAACATGTCTTCCTGGTAGGAGTATTTTTAAGACTGTGTCCGAGTACAGGGACATCATCGGGATTTTTTCTACAACCTTGGCCAGAGCAGGCATAGCTTTTATAGATTTTTCGAAAGCCTTCGACAGGGTGAACCACGAATATTTATTCCAAACAATGAAATACATGGGTTTTCAAGAAAATTACTTGGTTGTTTTACGAAATATTTTGAAAGGAATAAAAACAAAAATTTTAATTAATGGCCATTATAGCAGACCAATAGAGATAAAAAATGGCGTCCCTCAAGGCAGTCCGTTGTCAATGCTATTATACATTGTTGCCCTGGAACCCTTATTACGGCGGCTTAACAATGAGCTAGAGGGCATAACTATATTAGGCGAAAGTCGTGCAACTAATGCTTACGCTGATGATGTTGGCGTACTTGTAAGAAGTTCAGAGGATGTAGAAATACTGACGGAACTCGTTCGGCTCTACTGCAGAGCAACAGGAGCCAAAATAAATGAGACAAAGAGCTCGTTCTTAAATCTTAACGGATTTACAAATGTTAGACTAGAGTGGGCGCCATCAGTGGACCATCACACAACCTTAGGTATCACATTTTACAGAGAGCCTTTAAAGACCATAACTATAAATTGGAGGAAGACATCAGCAAATATTCGAGGTGCACTAATACTAAACCGAATTAGACATTTAAACCTGATTCAGAAAATTAAAATCATAAACTGTGCTGTTCTCTCGAAGGCAATATACGTGGGACAAATATTCCCCATAACTATAGACATTTCGAAAAATATCATGACTACACTTTGCCGATATATTTGGCAAGGTGAGATCTTTAGGGTAGCCGTCACTACGATAACACTGAAGCCTGAAGATGGAGGCCTAGGACTCACTGACATCCGTCGTAAGGCTACAGCACTTTTCATTAAACGAACTCTTCAGATTATAGAAGCTTATCCAATCAGTGTCACATCCGGCCTATTTAATGCCGTAAAACCCGAAAGCTTGCAACCACCTGTCAATATAAATAGGATACATTATAAGTTGAAGCACATTCGATGCTTCTATCAAGAGACAAGTTACCTGCATAGTGTCATGGAAGATAAACGTAATCGAACCTGCAAGTACATAATGGACCATCTTAAAACGAAAGAAAATCGAAATAAAATGGAACAAATGAATCCAAATCAAAATTGGAAGTCCATTTGGAAAAACATTCATAATAAAATATTGCCTTCAGATGTGCAGACAGCATGGTATAAGGTCGTAAACAATATCATCTGTACAAATGACAGACTGTGTAATATTGGGAAAACCAATACCAACGTCTGTCAGAAATGTCCAGCAGCAGACACCATAAAACACCGTTTTGTCTGTGGAGGAAACAAAAATATTTGGGATGATGTAAAGAAACAGATTGCCTTTATAAAAGGCACCGATGGTAGAGAAATCACAATAAATGATATACTTATACCACAAAATGTCTCTTCTCCCGAACAGAAGAATAATGCTATTGTATGGCTGACTGGCCATTACATAAATTATGTCATTCACAACAGAGGCGATGCTAATATTCTGGAATATGAACAGTATTTACATACAGAATATTACAAAGAACGTAAGAGGAAAAGACATCAAAAACGCTTTGGAAATAGATTAAAAGCATTGTTTGAGAGACAGGGTGTGGGATAAGGTAAAATAATGAATGCATGCTAAAGTAGGGGACAGCTGCTGAGGGTGAAGTACGGTGGGGACGTCATGGGCCCCGCGGCCGCTACGGTAGCCGTGAAGGCCTCAGCAGAACCCTGAAACGGCAATGCAGCTACTGAAAATCATGATATAAACACATGACGAGCAACTCAATATGTCGACAAAATGTCGGATCAAGTATCAGGCTCAGGAAAATACATTAAGATTGAAAGATAAAATATTTGGAAATTAGATATCGGTAGAAATTACTACATTGACATTTGAGGAACTTCTTATTTTTTATGAATCAACAGTTGAGAAATTTTTTTTGTTCCGTTAGCCATTGAAGAGGCATTTCTTTATTTAACATACATATTTGGTAACAAATCATAGCAAAGAAGCTAGCCGAAGAAGGCAAAAAAGGTGAGAGCATGGATGGGCTGTAAGGGGAGAAGGGAGGCCCAAAAAAATTAAAAAAAATTAAAAAAAAATTAATAATAAAAAAAGGGGTAAAGCACTTGAATGGTAACAGAAGGGTCGCGGGTTCGAAACCAAGTTAGATCACCCATTTTTTTCAATCTGTGTCTTAACCCAGCATTCACGTCTCAGCAATGTGAGGAGTCGTCATAAACTACACGTGGTTTGGATTCCATGTTAAACTGTAGGTCGCCTTTCCCGGTTGGATAATTGGGGCAGGTTAGGGACATGCAAGCCTCTGAAATGGCGCACAGTTGAATGACTTGCACCAGGACTCTGAGCCACACTAAATTATTATTATTATTATTATTATTATTATTATTATTATTATTATTATAACAACGATAGGTGCCGTTGTTACTAGTCAGACACGCACGCATCGTCATTCGTGTTGAATCAATATTTGAGATTTAACGTCCATTCGTGCTTAGAAAGTTCATCGTTAGGTTCGGGGTTCGATTCCCGGTGACGCATAACGTAATTATATCCTGATTACAGATTCAAACACCCCGCTGCTGGTGAAATAATTCGACTACTAACATTTGACTTCACTTACTTATCTTCCATTTATATACCGGGTATGGAACTCAAAATCAATTGTTTGTAAATCTATGGGGACAAACTACTGAGGTCTTCAGTCCCTAGTCTTAGAACTACTTAAACTAATCTAAGGACACCACACACCCCCCTGACGGAGGAAGGACTCGAACCTCCGACAGAAGCAGCCTCGTGGGGGCAGTCCCACACAGAACTGAGTCTGGGCACTTGTGATTAGGGACATAACGGTGATTATTAAGTTCCTGGTTCAGTAATAAATAAGTACAAATACTTTAAGATTTGGCATTTTATATGATTTTATTTGCGAGGAAATCGCCAATATTTCACACATCCTTATGCTTCGTCAGCTGTGACAATCTTAGTCATAATCAAGTATCTATAAGACATTAATGCATTGCTCGGTTAGCTACGGCTACAGGTGGTTCGTTTGATTCCAGAAGAAGGTGTTTGTCATATCAATTCAAGTTCAAAGATGTGTACAAATTATTGTTTCAGGTATGAATACGGAGAAAATGTTGGTAATACGCAGTTAATATTGAAGTTTCCGTAGTGCGTTTTCTGCTCTTAATTGAGTTTTTATTATCTGGTTAGTTCAACAATCGCTTAATAAAAATCCGCTCGCCAGTAGAACGACTTTTCGCAATTGTGAGAAAACGATTTAGAGAACAATAGTACTTCGAATTTCTACAGGACTTTAGGATTTCCGATACTATAGTAAAATCTGTTGTTTGAAACAATATTAAATGTTGTTTAAGGATTAATGAATGTTTTATGTGACGGAGTTTGTTATATCAGACTGTAATAAGTGTGATAATACTTAAGATATGTCAATGTATTGGACTTAATAAACGTTAAGAACTTAATAACGTGTTTCCTTTTATTGGCAAAAATCGTGGTGTTAATTCACATCTGGAATGATGGCCATAAAGAGCAGTTGTCTGTAGTGGATCCATTTTGAATAGTCGAACGACTATACCGCGGAGCGAGCAGAGCACCCGAAAGACACGTACGTTAGTTGGGTTGCATGCACATCAGGCGAAACGCAATTCAGGTCGTTCGGATATTTTTGCGCATGGTAGTACATCTACATACATACTCGGCAATCTACCGTAAGGTGCGTGGCGGAGGGTACACAGTACCACTACTAGACACTTCATTTCCTATTCCACTCCCAAATAGATCGAGGAAAAAAAGAATGCCTATATGGCTCCTTACGAGCCCTAATTTCTCTTATCTTTGTGATCACTACTCGAAATATAAGTAGGCGGCAGCAAGATCGTACTACACTCAGCTTCAAATTCCGGCCCTCTAGATTTCCTCAACAGAAATTCATGAAAAGACCGTCGTCTTTCCTCCAGCGATCCCCAATTGAGTTGCCAGAGCATTTCCGTGACACTCGCGCATTGGTCGAACCTACCAGTAACAAACCTAGCTGCTCGCCTCTGAACTGCTTCTATGTTTTCCTTTAAACTGATCTGCTGCGGGTCCCAAACACTTGAGCAATACTCAAGACGTGGTCGTACAAGCGTTTTATACGCGGTCTCCTTTACAGATGAAGTACATCTTCCCAAAATTCTCCCAATAAACCGAAGTCGGCTGTCCGCATTACTCACAACTGTCCTTACATGTTCTTTCCATTTCATATCGCTCTGCAATGTTACGCCTAGATATTTGAACGATGCTACAGCATCAAGAAGCTCACTTCCAATGCTGTATTCGAACATTATGGGATTGTTTTTCCCACTCATGCGCATCACCTTACATTTTTTTACATTGAGAGCTAGCTGCCATTCTTTGGACCAACTAGAAATTTTGTCTAAG
The DNA here is from genome assembly GCA_026315105.1 of Locusta migratoria. Classification (NCBI taxonomy): domain Eukaryota; kingdom Metazoa; phylum Arthropoda; class Insecta; order Orthoptera; family Acrididae; genus Locusta; species Locusta migratoria. Next base: position 630,284,573 of record CM048745.1, on the reverse strand, counting down.
TCATCCTGAATGTAATTTACAGTCAGTTGAAGACGACACTCTCCCATACACCACAGCATCATCAGCAAACAGTCGCAAATTACAACTTACTCAGTCCATCAGATCATTTATATATATAGAAAATAATAGCGGTCCTATCGCACTCTCCTGGGGCACGCCTGACGATACACTCGTCTCTGATGAACACTCGCTGTCGTCACGAGAGACTGGCATCACATTTACGAGAGAAGATGACCTGCTTCCGCCTAGCTTGGCTGGCGATTGCTTGAGCAATCTATGATTTTAACAGGTTTCTCTGTCACAATTATGCGCTATGTCAGTGCTATTGGTGCATTCACACCTCCAGATTCGAGTGCTGCAGAACGGTATGTAGCGTGATAGGTACTTTGGTCCGATCCCTGTTTCTGTGATCATTGGCGTACCCCATGATTAATTCTACTTCATCCATGAATTTCTGAGAAATGAGCTTTATTCTCTTATTGTGCAAATCATTGTATTACCATCTTGTCCTACAGCAAGCCTATGTCTGGTCCAGCGGCTATATTCTGTGAGCAATTGCATAGGAAAATTTGAGATAAGGGTCTAATATATGTGCCTTATTCTGAATACATCTGTCAACCAACTCTCCCGACTTTCATTGCCTGTAACTTATCTTACTGTCCCATTCTTTAAATTAATAATGTACTAGGCAACGAAACTCCTGCAGGAGAACCGAAGTCCAATATCCTGGGACATAATAAGTACAGGTGACTGATCTGTTAGGGAACAATGTTTTTCGGTGCTTCTTAAAGGTTAATTACTCCATATTTTATTAATTCACACTCGTAAAGCGAGAGACTGAAGCTAGATTTACTTCCATTAACATCCACAGGCTACAAACGAGATTCCCGATCAGCGACCGGGAGTCGCCGACGGTGACTCTCCGGCAGATATCGTCACCATCATCATCAGTGTCAAGCCAAGAGGCTGGTTTTCACACGGTAGTTCTCCAGGCTGTCTGGTCTTATGCCATCCTCTTCAGGTCCGCTTAATTTCCCCTTCCCTTTATGTCATCTTATCCCTTCTCAATGAATGTCTCAACCATTTATTTTTCCTTTTCTTAAACCTTCAGTAGACATCTTCTCTCCCCAACCATTTCCAACACTCTTTCATTACTCGCTGTTTCCATCCAGCTTATCCTCTTCATTCTCCTCCACATTCATGTCTCAAATGCTACTTACCTTTTTTCATCCTCTTATCTTAGCGTTCATGTTTCTGCCCCATATATCGCCACACTCCAGATTAAACATTTGCCAAGCCTTTTCTTTAGACCTTTATCTAATTTGCCACATATCTCCTCTTTCTGTTGAATACTTTGTTCGCTATGTCAATTCGAGTTTTCCCCTAGTGGTGACATCTCATGTCTTTAGTTATTGTGCTTCCAAGATATTTAAATGCACTTTTCATCCCACATTCCACACAAGCTTCATTCAGATCTTTCAGCATTTTGCTCGCTGTCCGCTGACTTTCTAACACTAATATCATGTCATCAGTAAATCTTATGCACTCCATTTTCTTTTCACCAATACGTATTCCTCTTTACCCATCTAAGCCTTTCGCAATAATCTGTTAAACAACATTGGGGAAAGGCAACAACCTTGTCTAACACTTTATTGAAAACAAGAGCCAAGATCGCTTTTTATTTTGTATTTTTTATTAAGATTACCGGTTTCGGTAGATTAACTGCCATCTTAACATCCGAAGATGGCAGTTAAACTGCCGAAACCGGTAATCTTAATAAAAAATACAAAATAAAAAGCTATATTGGCTCTTTTTTTTTAAAAAAAAAAAATTGATTAAAATATCGCCCCCAAACTTGACAAATCTTTACCTTGTCTAACACCTCGCCCAAATGTGCTTCCTTTTGATACTTCATTTCCAATGCTAATGCCTACATTCTGTTGTAAAAGTAGATTATGTATAAGTGGTCTCTCTTTCCAATCTACTCCTTTCTTCTTTAAAATATCCATCAGCTTGTTCCACTGAACTCTGTCAAAAGCCTTTCCTAAACCTATAGAAACAGCAAAGATTTCTCTATCTTTTTGCATATATCTTTCCCTTATAGTTCTTAACAGGCCAATAAAATCTATTGTTCGTTTTCCTATTCTAAATGCGAACTGCTTCTCTGCAGTCTCTTTATCCATCCCGCAATACAGCCTTCTACTGAACACTCTCAGTAACACTTGAGCTACATGATAAATTAGTCTGTTGGTTCTATGTTCCGTAACGTAAATTAACAATGCTATAAGGGACGCTTTAAAAAACAGGAAGGCTGTTTATTTATTGACGCGTTTCGATCTTGTCATCGTCAGGATCTGCAATTTTTATAACCATCAATTAGCATAGTATTACAAAAAGGGAATTATTGCAAGATATAGACACTTTACATACAATGAAACAAGTACATACCTTAAACATGGGTAAAGTTTCGTACAATTGTACCACGTCATGGGTCTGCTGAACTATACTAAAGCAAAGTAAACAGACATAACCGTCCAAGTAAACGAAAGGTGTCGCCAGGTGGCATTAGTGTACATAAGGAAAGTAGAAGTAGGTACCATATAAAAACCATAAAAGTAACAAACTAGGTTGCCATAAGCACTTAAGAATTTTCTTTTTTCCTTTTTAAGGTAAGACAGAGAAAATGTGGTACGAAATGTTATTAAAAGCAACTACTAAAATTTAAGGCATCCATCTATAACGGTGACCAATAGCACGGAAAGAATGGGAAGACGGGAGATAGACGGCATTCAAATGGGCACAAACAAGTGAAGTATGTCAGTTACGTAAAATGCAATGGCCCTAAGGCTGTCATGATAAAAATGCCTACATTACATTAGTAGGCTTACAAAAGAGTGATGTTCAGATCAAGCCATGTGAAATTGTCTCGTAGTGGATTAAAATTAGTATCATTGGCATCACACATTTTAATTCAATGTTTCAACTTTATCATTAATGTCTCTGACATTATCGAGACGAAAAACAGTCTCAGGGTGTATAAATTTCTATTTATAATGATATTGGTATCATAACTGTTGCAAGGAAGTTCTCAGGCCATTCCCCTTTGTCATATATTTCATTACAGAGATATAATATATAATGACCAATATCTCGAGAACGAAGTGAGGTATGGTTGTTCAAAAATGTTCAAATGTTTGTAAAGCTTATGGAACTTAACTACGGGGTCATCAGTCCCTAAACTTACAAATTACTTATGAATTAACTAATACTAAGGACGGCACAAATATCCATGCCCGAGGGGCGATTCGAACCCCCGACCATAGTGGCAGTGCAGACCGTGACTGACGCGCCTCAGTCCCCTCGGCCACCGCGGCCGGCATGATTCTGTTCTCAGTTTTAAATAAAGGTTCGGTATCTTTTCCGTATTTCATAACACAACAACCTATTAGTTGAAACCAACGCCGTAAATTATTCGCAAATGGTTTTTAGCGCTTCATAAATTTTAAAAATTTCGTTTGAACAGTAAACTTAGGAATAAGCTACAGAAATTCATTTATCGATCTAAAATACGCTGCATATAAGGAATGGTTTTGTCAGTTTGGGGTGACAGTCAGTTAGTAGTGAGTGGAACGCCGCCTGTGCATCACTTCGGCTCAAAGGCAGTCTCGCCACGCGCGCCTCAGTTTGCGCTGGTCGGACTCGGCACGAGTGGAACGCGCGGGCCGCGCTGTAGCGTCGTGTCGCGTCGCTTCCCGTGTGATATACGCGCCTCAATTTGCGCCCGGCCTAACAGCTGCGACGGACTGCGTGCCAAGAGCGCCCCTCGCCCCTTGTATCAATTTGAGCGCCGCCACGCAGCAGACACCTGCAGCAGAGAGAGAGGAACCCCACCCCCAAACCAGCAGCAGGGCGGTTACAACTCGATGCGGCCAGCTGCCCTACCAGACGCAGGGGTTCCAGAGAATCAAGTGGCGCAAACTCTGCTGACACTCGAGTGTTTGGCATCCTTGCTCCTAGCGTTAGACAAAGCTCGGAATTTTATGTTCCGGTGATCTCTGGAGCTTTCCTCCATTTTGCACATTATTAGAAATAATCTGTATGTGATGGAAAAATTTCCGCCACTTCGACTCGACAGTTCATGTAAGCCCATCGTGGTACCTAACTGTCAGAAAGGAATTAGTTTCAATCATTATGGTCTTCAGTCCTTATACGGTTTTATACTTCCTCACTGATGTATTCAAATGTTTTCATTTTCCTAATTAGTCCCTCACGTTATAAAAATCCAAGGTATTATTCTCCTAGGATTATACAAGTTTTCAGCCAAGATCGCATTTTATTCATTAGGATGACCGGTTCCGACATGGCTTAGACGTCATCTTCTGATCTCCTGTACATCTCAGTGTCAAATCTCATGTAAGCCTTAGTTATTTCCTCTCATTACAAATTTCTTGGTTCGATTGCATGTATTTATACAGATGTGAAATACAAACAATGATGGTAGAGTTGTATAAATCCATTTCCACAACTGCTGTACAAGTGTCACAGTGCATCAAGCTATATACATTTCAGTGTGTGTTGAAATGAAAAGTTGTTGTTGTGGTCTTCAGTCCGCAGACTGTTTCATGCAGCTCTCCACACTACCCTGTCCTGTGCAAGTCTCTTGATTTGAGAATACGTTCGGCTACCTACATTGTTTTTAATCTGCTTACTGTCATCATATATATATTCATAGAGTAGATCTGCATGTCCTCGGGAAAAGTAACGACCGATCGCAGTGACTGCATGGCAAAGCCATTTTAAATGATGTTACAAGGCCAGCTCAGTCAATCATCCAGACTGTTGCCCCTGTAACTACTGAAAAGGCTGCTGCCCCTCTTCATGAACCACACGTTTGTCTGGCCTCTCCACAGATACCCCTCCGCTGTGGTTGCACTTACGGTACGGCTATCTGCTTCGTTTAGAGTGCGTTCACACTGCCAGCCGGGCCGAGCCGAGACGAAAGGGGGGGAAAATCAACTTTCCAGATTTTCACGTTGTAAAAATTTTTACGGTATATAAGACCACGTCACATCGTTTTATGAAGTAATTTTTTCCTTGAAAGCTTTGCCTTGCCTGTGAAAAATAAAAAGTCTACTTTTCATTCCGCGTGAGTTTTTAGTTTTGTAACGCTCCTCACTCGATTTTGATGAATGTATGCGGTTAAAAAATCTGATGTTTGGACAAAGGATAGAACAACATCTTAGTTTTCGAATAAAACATTCATCTTTTCAAAATTCGTAACAGTCGTTTTCAAACGATGCTTTTTGTCAAGTATGCTCACTTGATATACAAATCGTGTATTGAAAAAGTTAGATAGCTTACTGTTCTGTGCATATTAGACCAAACATTACAGCGAGTGAAATGGAGCTAACAGTATAGAAAAGTTTTTGAATTAGTCGTCACACTGACATCTCCCTCCTTTCACAAGTAATTGTGAGTTACCTGAGCGGCGCCATGCCGCGTTCGCAAGCTTATGAACTCGGCGGGTGTTGGGCGGAGCGTGAAGCACTGCAGTGCCGAAAAAATCAATTGCTGGCCACGTGTGTCGCTTCCTACTGTTGTCTTAATGTTAAATGCTAGTAAACAAGTGTAAATTAATCTGCCTTGGGTGGCGTCCGATTAAAATGGACAGTGATCTGTGGTTTTACGTCAGGTCATACTTCACTTTATACGAGTTTGTTGTCCAAATCATACAAGTAATGAAATATATATTTCGTGTTTGGAACTAGAAGAGAAGAATAAATTAATTTTAACTGCGACTTTGGTGTCGATGGACTGAAATAAAATTTTCTGACATCATACTTATTGGCTTTCTAGTTGGCAAAAATAAAAGCAAGAGACCCAAAATTATACTGAAACTTATAGATACATCTACGCCTAAGTCATATAGTCATTTTTTTTAAATTTTCGCTTTTGTAGCTCTCAGAAAATATATCGTACCACAAGATAGAAATGACTGTATAGAGCTTGTCCCAAATAAAAACAATATCACTCACGCCTGAGATTAAAGTAAAAGAACAGATAAAAGTAACATTAAAACATGTTGTTACCTCCTGATAAGGGATGTTTCAAGTTGTGGTATACGTGAGGTTTATCGGTTTTATGTGGGACACGCTGTATTGTATTTCAACTCATATCCACTTTAAGGAATTCTACACAGGTGTCGAAATTTTATTATTTATTTATTTTGTTAAGAAGCTGTCTGACGGGAACATTTCGCTGAATCATCTTGGAAAATTTTCTTTGTCTGAATGCTACTTCTATTTTATTATTATTATTTTAACCTAAAGAAAAATGCTCTGATTTAGTTTAGCCTCCGACAATTTATTCTAGTTGTGTGTTGTATTTGCTTATTGGTGAGCGTGACACCAGCAACAAGGTATCCCCATCCACTGTCAGCTGAAGATCGGAAGGACCACGGTGCTGTTCAAAACTTGTTCACTACGTCTACTTAGAGCCAGCTAAAAGTTCATTGATTTTGTTATTTTATTTCTATTGTTCTCACACTGACTCGACGTTGCAATTTATTACTTCTACACTATAAATTGTATCCACGAGTCATTTCATATATACATACCACTGAATGTTCCTTCGATATTATATCACGGTTCGACATACAGTCCATGAGATATGAAGTCATGAACAATTTTATGATGAAAACTCGCATCATTACGCTTGAGGTTTCAATTTACATCATCTTTACTACTAACTCTATTCACAACATATTTTGCAGATATTAGGCACATATACCACTGAATGTACCTTCATCTGTACATCATAATACGACACATATTTAAAGAGATATGACGTGATAAACAATGAAATTTCCAAATGTTCAAATGTTTGTATAGCTTATGGGACTTAACTAAGGGGTCATCAGTCCCTAAACTTACAAACTACTTACGAACTAGGTAACGCTAAGGACGGCACAAATATCCATGCCCGAGGAGGGATTCGAACCCCCGACCGTAGTGGCCGTGCAGACCGTGACTGGAGCGCCTCAGTCCCCTCGGCCACCGCGGCCGGCAATGAAATTTCCGAACAAATGCTACATCATGCGCTATTTTTCCACATCTCTTAAAATAATGGACCGATGTCAACTAAACTTGGTACACACATTGCTTACTATCAGACAAAAATTGCTGTTGGTTTAAAAACTACCTTCTACACGTAGTTCACGAGATATGACGTCGTAAACAGTGAGTCACAAAAACTTTCCCATCACGCGACGCGAGATTTACGTGAGTTCATTCATCCACTATTGATTCATATTACACTCTACTAATGTGGAAAATTATATTACTGTAGGACACATAGTCAAGGATATACGATGTAACCATTGAGCTGCATGGAAACGAAACTTAAATTGACTGATAGTAAGGTAGAAGCCCTTGGACAGAAAGGTCAGAACGAGATGGACTAAGATAAGAAAGGATTAAGTACATGTAGTTCATGAGATATGGCGACACGAACAATTAGGTTCATCCAAAACCAGCACATCACAAATGAGGTTTCGATTTATTACGTATTTATTACTAACTCTACTCCGCCAGACAGTATGAAGAAGATATACATCTGAATACTCATTCAAAATTACATCATAATAGATACATAGTCCAGCAGATATGACGTCAAAAAGAATTAAGTGCATGAAAATCCGTCCCATGGCGCATGAGGTTGTAATTTATTGCGTCTCTACTACTAGCTCCATTGACAATACATTTGGAAGACAGATTCCTAGTAAGTCAAACTATAACGTTCGTGGAAAACCGCCCCATCTCGCGTCAGGTTTTACCTTATCACTTCTCTATTACCAACAGAATTTCCTACAGATTTCACAGAGGAGTCTACATACCGCACTTTTTTCATATACCCAGACAATACGGGGTTTAGCAGCTAGTGTTTAATATTCCCGGCGCGAGCCGGCGATGGGGAGAGCCGATTGGGATAGGGCGTTACTTCTGCAGCGCAAGTATCACCCATCTTCTGCCTGCTTCCAACAGAAGCCTCTCTGCATGAAAACTTTCTTTTTTTTCAGTTACACTTTTTAAAATATGTTTATATTTTCTTATATTCCTGTTAAATCTGCAGTTTAAAAAATAGATTTTTTTAGTTGTTCATATAAGAAAAATGTATATGAAAATCGAAATTCATGGGATGAGTCCATTACCACCTATTTCTTAGGTGCTTAAAATTCGATGAGTCACTACAGTGTGAGAACATTAGAAATAAAATAACAAAATCAATGGACTGTTGGCTGCCTCGAAGCAGACGACAGTGAACAAACTTTGGTCACCACAGTATTTCCTTTGATCTTCCGCTGACAGTGGGTGACAATCCACAACAACAACAAAAAAACTAAGTGACACACACTTCTCATCCCTTACTGACCTGTTCTACAGTGTCTGGGCTAAACTAAATCCGCGCATTTTTCTTTCAGTTAAAGTAGAAAAATCGTATGAAAACACCATGGAGATAAGGAAATTGTCATCAGATGATTCAGCAAAATGTTCTTAGTACGCAGGTCTCCTCAGTCATCTTCCTAACAAAGTAAATAAATAAACATTCTGAGCTTTCTTTGAAAGTGGAGATGTGTTGAAATATAGTACAGCGTGTCACACAATAAACTGGTACACCTCGCGTACGTCCATGGCCACCACTTGCAGCAACCCTTTTAAGAAATCTTTTTAATGTTACCTCTATCTACTTATGCCATTCTTAATTTAATCTCAAACATCATGAATACGAATTTTATGTGGGATATGCTGTATAAAATAAACATTTTCCCAAAGCTTCAAAGCGAAAATAATAGTATGTCTATGTTGTGTATTACTCCATTTAGGCTTAGATGCATCTTTAAATTTATTTTTGAGCTTCTTCCTTTTATCATTACCAAGTTATGCGCTAAAAGTGCGCGAATACGTTCGCATGCCAAAATGTTTGGTGAGGAAATCGGAATGAAGATTGAGGCAGCTGGTTCCACACTTTTACGAGGAGCATTTTTCAGCTGGTTCCCGTCTTTTACCTATTACATCAAAGTGTACTGCTTATATAACATGAAATCAATGGTGATTAAAATTTGGATAGTGTAATATTAGAACGCTTTTGCCATTAATAGAAGTGTAGATTTGGCAATGCACGCAGTTGGATCTTTTGATACCAAAAATTATGATTTATGAAGTCTATCGCGATAACGAATACACATTTCCAAAAACGGGAAACGGATATTCCAGATAAACACCTAAACAACATACACAATACATTTTAGCCATTTCCTATACCTCAAGATACGTTACCTCACAACCAGAAATAGCGTTTTCGACCTATTACTGTCGCGTGCTGTCATTCACTGACCGATATCTCAAGAATCATATATCATTCTGCTCTAAACTTTAAATAAAATTTCGATATGTTATCTACATTTCATACGCAGCTATGTGTAACCTAAAAGTCTACGCAACGTGTTTTTACTTCTGCAAACTGTTTAAAACATGTTGCAATAGTTCACTAAACCGGATGCTGCATACTAACTGTAAACGAAAACAAAAATCACCCCTTCATCGACAGAAGATTTCAGTCATTAAGATGTAAAAAAATAATTATTATTTTTATTTATTTATTTATTTATTTATTTTTTGGGCGAGTACCTTTTTTCAATTCGCATGTTAAGTTTCAGAGCTGTCCGAATGCCGTCTTTCAGTACAATACACACTTTTTCTAGCAAAATATCGCGTTTTTTTTTTGCCGTATCTTGCTAACGGACTAAGATTTACGAAAACTGAAAAATGCCGTTTATAGGTAAATCTCTACAGGATGTATTGTAAATATTTGAACAATTTTCAATGGTTCGTTATTTATATATTTGCGATTCACGGTGCTAAAACGTCTAAAAATCGGGTTTTGTAATTTTGTGAAAAAGTATGATAAGTTTCAACCTCTGGATCTCGGTAACGGATAAAGGTATAGAAAAAAATTAATAACGGCCTCGAGAATATCATCGTAAGAACACATGGTAAAAATTTCTAAGATTTGCAATGAATAGAAAGTATCGAAGTGACAATCCCCACAATTCGTTTTTTTGGTACCCAAAATTCATTTTCTCAGGAACCACCCATATATGAATGGTGCTTTTGTAAGCCGTTGAAAGCCCACCAGAGACTACACGTCATGTACAAAAGCCAACTGATTTGCTCAATTCGGATGGGCTCCAGGAAGTGTGTAACTTTTGATAAATTTTGACGATGTATTGTATGATAGCTATAGTATACCCATTCTTCTAATATGTACATAAATGATCACTAGGCCAACGTCTGTCCAGAACACTTTACCCCTTCACTCTGAGATAAATAGAACCTGAGTTACGGGCCCCTAAAGAATCGCAAATTCGCACGAGCCGTTTTACGAACGTATTAATACCGCGCACTGCCGTGCGCGGTATGATTATATGGAAAACAAATCAGTTGTTTGCCTCTTGTAAAGTCAAGTGTGAACCCACGTAAAAACATAGCAGATCGTTGACATTGTAATCGGTCTGCACCCAAGAACAATTGTTTGTTTTCTGATTATGATCCTTAACACATTTCGAGGGACGGACACACGTGGCCAGCAGTTCTTTTTTCGGTGCTTCACGCGACGCGCAAAACCCGCCGAGTTCACAGTCTTGTGATCGCGACATTGACGCCGACATATAACTCATAACTGCGTGTGAAAGGAGAAAGATATCATAGCAATTACCATATCAAAAACTTTTCTGTTCTTTTTGCTACATTTCACTCGCTGACATGTATGGTCTAAAAGCCAGAGAGCAGTAAGCTGCCCGCTATCAAACTTGTATAAAAAAGGCACTTACTTTGTAGTGTCGCACAAGTCCAAAGTGCGCGCCACCTACTTTCGCCGCGCGCCGCCATGCACGCACGGCGCGGCGTTCTTACGACGTCAGCCACGAGCGCCCTCTGATACAACTCCGCTCGTGGCCACCACTGAACGACATCGTTCACTTGTAACTGAGATAGGCACCAGTTAACACTACGGAATCAGATAGGCACCAGTGAAGACTTGGCTATCGGATAGGCACTAGGCAGGCCTCTAGCTCAACTATGTATCAGCATTCTGCAGTACTGAGCTATGTAAAAGTATTGTATAAATTCTGTGCAATATATATCTCATTCTAATTTACTCTAGTGTTTCCAGTTTCTGCTGTCCCACTGGCTGCTCACCTCCGTACCTGCACAAGCGTGCTACCTTTATTCCTGTGTCGGTCTTCCTACTCGGCCACCGACACCTACGACGGAAACGAGACACAAACGCGGCGACGAGGCTGGGACACAAAATACTTGACAAATAGTGTCATTTGTAAGAGGCTATTGCGAATTATGTAAAGGTGAATGGTTTATTAGAAAGCTAAGATGTTGTACTACCATTTGTGCAATAATAAACTTTTTAACCGCATTCTATCATCAAAATCGAGTGAGGAGCGTTACTAAAAAGCTCGCGTGAAATGAAGAGTAGACATTTTCTTTTTTCACATGTAAGGCAAAGCTTTTAAGGAGAAAAAAATTGATGAAAGATATGGGGTGGTGTTATATGCTGTTGACATTTTTAACATCGTGAAAATCGGGAATGTGGATTAATCCGTTTTTCCGTCTCAACCAGGCCCAGCACGCAGTGTGAACACCTAGGCTGGTGGCGTGCGCTGATTAGGCGTCAGCCGGCTCGGAACATCCCGGCTGGGCTCGGCCAACACTATCTAGAGACAAGGCCTCACAACAGCCCATGCTACGTCACATTAACTAGGCCGCGGCCGTCAGCTGAATGGCTGGCCGCTGAGCCATGCCCACTGCCTCGTAGCGGCCAGCTAGTAAGCTGGCGGCCGCGGCCTAGTTAATGTGACGTAGCATGGGCTGTTGTGAGGCCTTGTCTCTAGATAGTGTTGGCTCGGTCCGGCAGGCAGTGTGAACGCAGCCCTGAAGGACATAATTAAGAAGTCACAAACTCCTACACAGGCAGCTTGGCGTTTCAAACGACTTTTTCAGTCCATTCCACGACGAGGTAATACACTTAGCTAGGCAAGATGAAATCTAAGACGATATTAGGACAGTCCTATAACTTTTGTCACTTCATGCTATGTAATCAACAGTGGCGGCGCATCCTGTGTGTTCACTGGTTCAGTGAACCCCCGAAAAAAAAGTAATGAAAAAAGTAACTAAATAAATAAAATAAAAAGTTCGTTCTTCAAATGTGTGTAAATATAGCAGACTCAACTGCGTGGTCATTAGTCCGTAGCTCACAAAGTACTTAAACTAAGGTAAACTAACCTAAGGACAAAACATAAATACCTATGCCCGAGGGGGGACTCGAACCCATAGCGGCGATCGGTCACGCGTTCTGCAGCACGGCGCCCAAGTACGCACGGCTAATCCGTTCTTCTATCAGCTGATTTTATATGGTTATTCAAAGTATTTGAAACTTCCTGGCAGATTAAAATTGTGTGCCGGAACAGGGACTCGAACCTGGGACCTTTGTCTTTCGCGGGCAAGCGCACTACCGACTGTGCTATCGCGACACGACTCACGATGCCGCCTCACAACTTCGCTTCTGCCAGTACCTCGTCTCCTACTTACCAAACTTCACAGAAGCTCTTCTACGAACCATGCAAGACTAGCACTCCTGCAAGAAAGGATATGGTGGAGACATCCCTTAGGCTGTGGCTAAGCCATGTCTCCACCATATCCTTTCTTCCAGGAGTGCTAGTCTTGCATCGTTCGCAGGAGAGCTTCTGTTAAGTTTGGAAAGTAGGAGGCGAGGTACTGGCGGAAGTAGAGTTATGAGGCAGCATCGTGACTCGTGTCGGGATAGCAGTCAGTAGTGCGCTTGCCAGTGAAAGACGAAGGTCCCAAGTTCGAATCCCGGTTCCGGCACACAATTTTAATCTGCCAGGAAGTTTCATATTAGCGCATACTCCGCTGCAGAGTGAAAGTTTCTTTCTGGATTCAAATTATTTGTATCGCATGACAAAGGTTTTACGTCGCGGAGACAGCTCTTACACGAGTTGTAGCGCGGCCGATTAATATAGGCAGTAGTGGCCACAACGTTGCAATGCGCATGCGCGGTTGAGGTTCAGATTCTATTCTGAACCCCCCTGGAAGCAGCATATGGGCGTTCTCGCGGCAGGGAAGAGCGATGGGAAACGCCGCATTTAATATTAGCATTGGAGCTGGCTACTCGAGCTCTGGCGGTTACGCCCGAATGCTGCGGAAGCAAGACAATGGAGATACTGCGCTGCGCACGTCGCCTTGCGCATGCGCAAATCCTCCGTGTAGGCAACGTCCGCCCTTTATACTTGTTTTTGGCGCATTGAAGATTCATCAAAACACGTCATATTTGGTAAAATATGTTATAACTGTAAATTAAAGACGTATCAACTGTAAAAGCCTTCAGGAGACCCGATCATGAACAACAATGAAGTCAATACTCTCCACTTGTAAGAACAGCCGTGTGGTTAGCAGCATCACGCTGTGCTGTCGAAAGTAGTGGGTTCGAAACGGACTGCAAGTAATTTTTTTAACTCAATCGCATTTTTAACAGATACTGGAATAACAATGACTTTAGACGGTTTAGTAAATGTATCGCAATTTTGAGGGTAACTGGCATTTATACTCTTCGTTGTAACAAATATGTAATTGAAAAGATGTGTGGGAGAGCAGCCTTTACACATGCGTAAGGTTAGGAGGGGGCGCTGCTTACAGTGTCATGTGAGCTGAATGTAGCTGGTCTCTTCATCGTAACACATTTATTTTGTTACAGTCACTTAAGAGTTTAATCGATTAATTACTGTGTTTTAGTGGTTACTAGCTTAAACCCACGGCTCCGCTCGCGTGTAGGTTGATTATGATATATAAGCTATATTTTAGTAGTGGGCTATGAGACTGGTTTTGAAGGATGAAATGAAATACAATACCTTCTTTAGAAACATAAAATTTTAATTAACATTATCAGGAAAGTAAGTGGTGTAGATCAAATCAACGCAAAAATGTACTCCTTTCGAAGAATCCAATCACGAAATTCAACAATAATGATTATAATAATATCACAGATCGATCACTTGATGCACGAAACGTCAAATCGATTTTTTAAATAGATGTATTAAAAGAAATATCTTTTTTACTGCTTTATTTATTTATTCTTATATTTACTTATTCGTATGCTTATCCTTACAGAGAAAGAGATGAAGGCATTGTAGCACGCATAGACCAAAGATATGGTTTGTGGCATCACGTTTCGCTGTATGTAACCTCCTTGCTATAGAGTCGCAAACGTCAGCGCCGGCCTTCAGTCCAATTTTTTTAAATAATTTGACGATTCTCAACCACCATATCTTCCACCCCCTTATAGCTATCGGCATGGAACTGCTGTGGTGTACAAAGGGAGACTTCGGACGACAATTACACACAGACCATGCGTTTGCGTTCTGTAGTTTTCGCTGCAGAGCGAAACATTAACACACACACAGACACACACACACACGTAGAATTTTATATACACCGATAACTTTCCATTCCAATATACTCGACTCTTTTATCATTATCAATCCCCAAGCAACAATGCAACCAATAAAACCATTTTCAAAGAGTAATTTTCAAAGAGTATTTGTTGTTCCGCATTTCGCGTTATATTCTTCAAGTTATTAAATATCTATCAGATCGCTATAAAACCGTGCCTAAAGCCTTCCCCGGGTAGACATTAGTAACTGTGCAAATTTTTAGTTCTTTATGTCTTGTGGTTCAGACTTGATAAACGTACACCGAACAGACATTCACATTTATAGATATAGATGTTTATTGTCACGGAAAATGAAAAATGAACAAAGTTCAGTATCTTTTACAAACAAATTACTCAGCTTTAAGCTTGGAACTGAAATAAATAAAGAAACTTGTTAGACCGACGCCTCAGCTCGAGTTGAATCAAGGGAAATCAAACCGAAGGTAAGACATTCTGCAGATATTTTAACGAAAATATATGTAAAGGGGGTGGGGGCGGCAAAGGGTGCTTTCCCCTGGTGCCACTAGCAGAGCGCCGGGGTTGGAGGTGCCGCGGGGAGGGGGGGGGCACCATTATCACCCCTCGAAGAAGTGGACCCCATCTGTATCACCAGCCACCACTGGTAATCAATATCGTAATCTTTTGTAATAGCGACAGCAGTAACAATGGTATTAAAAACAATTGAGTTTCGGAGCGGAAACACAGACGAACACTTTTGTTTCTACGCTTCAGAAACCTTCATTTTGCCTCTCCGTGGGTAATTTCTCCAAGATTGGTATCGTAAACTGAGGTTACTTGAGCCCAGCGGTGTAACTTGTACCTAAAAGAAAAAAATAATGTTTTAAACCAGTTCTGGGCGTTCTGTAATGCACGTATTCAGCTGATTGACCATTTCGTCGACAGGCAAAAGTACTAGCTAGTGCCTAGTGCCCTCAGCATTGCATCTGCCTTTCGCGTGTTCTCACAGTTAACGTTACACTGCTGTCTAGTGAAACTAAAATCGTCACTACCAGAAAACGTCTACTTTCACCACGCTGCCCACTGAAGTTGCATGCCAGATAAAGTAAAATTTACGTTTTATGTACATTCCTTCACAAAATAACTATTGTTCTAATTATGTAGATAATGAACGCCCAGTTAAATTAATATATTGATAGAACAGTATGTTTATAACCTAAAGAGGGGGTTACTTGGACTACAGCCCATAAGTGGATTCAAGGAGCCCCAAGTGCTACATTTAAGTTACACACTTCTAAATTTCACTGAAAAGTAATGTAGATCATTACGTTTTGTCAATTTATTTGGTTAAATGATTTGTACACTGTTGAAGACAAAGAAATGCTAAAAGGTTCCTTACAGGAGCAGGATTTTGTTCTTGTGGCTTGGAATAATGTTTTATTTCCAGGTCAAGTAATGACAGTATGCGACAACGGTGCCATTATTGAATGCATGACACCGACAAGAAAGATCTGGGCATGGCCTTCAGAAAAGGGCCTTTTATTCTACAAGTGGTGTGAAATTAGAAAAAAAAAAAAAAGTTAACCCACCAACTTCAATTGGAAGGGGTTTGTTCCCAGTGGTGTCATAAACTAACTTTACTGTGGACCATAATGTATTATTATGAATATTTAGCACAGTGAAAACGAGTGCTGATATGTTTCTCTCAAACAAACACAATTTTTGATGTATTTTTAGGATATTTTCCAATTAAATGTCAAATTAAAAGAAATTCTTCAGACCAAAATACATTTATATGTCTTTATTTCGAAATCCCAGGTCCTACTTGCACCCGATGCACATTTAATCTGCTTTTTACAAGGATAATAAGGCATGGGTTCATGTTAGCCAAACTCTGGGGTTACTTGGGCCCAAATTTAAATAATTTTTTACACACATACAAAAAATAAAATTTGGTCAGAAATAGACGTAAAGTGCTAGAAAAACATCACAAGTATAAAAGAATTTAGGATAACGGCATAATTAATGGTGTTAGGCTATCATTAGTACTAAGTATTCGAAGTCGCCTCGGTTGCACAGTGGTAGAGTGGCAGACTACAAATCCAAAGGTTGCGGGTTGGATCCTTGTAAGGTCCTAGGATTTTTATCTGTCACTTTCCACTTCTTTTACCTCTGGCAGTGCTGCTCATGTGAAAAAATACCGATTAGCACCGTGGTTTGAAACCTACGTTAAGCTGTAGGTCCCCCTAGTAAGTCAGCTCGAAGGTCGGAGGAAGGCAACGGCATACCAACTTCAAACAGGACCATGCCTAGTAAAGCACTGTGGTGTTCAAACCAATCTTCGGATTGTTGACTGCTTTATCTTTTAAGTATACAAAAAGTTTCACTTCTTGGGGCAAAGTAACCTCAGTTTACGGTAATCACTGCGTTACAGCCTCGTTCGTCCCTACACCTTGGCACCTACAACCATAATGCATCCAGTCAAATTAGAAGCAGCATCAACGTAGGTTAATGCTCATATAACGTGGGATCAGAGTTAGCTCGCTGCAACACTGTCCTAGACGAGGTGTGATGCCTCAAAACGCGACAACGTTTATACCGGTACGTAGCATTCGAACGACGTTTCGGAGTGGAGCGAGAAGCTTTATTGCAAATTAAGAGCGTTCATTGGACCCTCAACGCCGCTGCAATTGCTCGACAAAGCGGCCCGGCCCGTAAAGTGCAGACGCGACGCGACGCGAAACAAAAGTCTATCGGCGGGGCGAGGCGGCTAGAGCGCGCCGCTGGCGCCGGCGGCCATTTTAATTCGTCGGCAGCGCAGAACATGCAAATGGCCGGCTATCTTTCCGCGCGGTTAATATTCATGCCGGTATTTAAGGCGGCCGGCCATTATCTTCCGGCGCTGCGGTCGCCCCTAACAGTCGCGTGTCGCAGCCGGAGGTATCGAGCGCCTCGTAATGCCGACACACAATGACGCCGCTCAGGCTCTTCTGCTTCAGACGCTCCGAGCTCACTTGCAGGTGGAAGCTTCATAGAGCTGGGGAGGGGGTAATTAACCCCGAGAGCAGAATGAAACCCTCTGCGGTAAGCACGGAAAGATTCCGTTGTCCTTCAAGCTGAATTTTTTGAAAATGTCACCACGGTAGTATAACTCGGAAGACACAGGACAGAATAGTTCTTGTTGCCAAATACAGTGGCGCAGCCAGTATTTCGTATTGGGGAGGGGCTAATTATTTAAAAATAAAGCCCACTGAATTTATTACTCTATGACTTATTTATACACTTTCTATAAATGAACCAGAAGAAATAAAATTTGGAGAAGAAATAAAATAAAATAAGTAGGCTTGCATTAATTTGAAAATGGAAGAGAAACATCGTGGTGGAAATGGTGTCTATATAATCAGCTCATAAAATAATTAAGCAGCTTCTATGTTACTATCCAAAGATAAAGGTCTTTACAGTTTAATTAACATGCGAGTCTGTGCGTAAAATTTTAAATAAAATAACACTACTGTTGTTCATGAGATTCCACTCGGTGGCGCCGCTGACCTGCTAAGCAGTAGATCACCGCATATGAACAACCGACTCGTAACTTCAGCATAGCAGTAACAATAGCGGGAGCATCAAAGCTAATCGCGGCGGCATTAAAACCGCTCACAATAACAATAGCAACACGTTTTCAAAGGCGGCATCACGTTGGCGACCCATTGTTACGTTTACTTGCGATTGGATAATTATAGTTACGTTGTGATTTATTACATGTGTACTATTTCAAATTTCCCGTGCCGGCCTATTAAAAAATAATAAAATTAAAAAATCTTTGGCAGGTGCTGGGGGTAGGGCTGCAGCCCCATTAGCCACCCGCCTCCACCCGTGACTGCGCCATTGGGCACAAAAATGTTTTTTTTTTTTTTTTTTTTTTTTTTTTTTTATCCTTGACATCATTAGAGGGAGACACATTGGACGGGGATAAAAAAGGACAAAAAAACGCAAAAGACAACATTCCGAAACACAAAACCACAAAACAATTCTCATAAACTACAACTTTCCATTACACACAAAGAAACTTTACTGCGCAACAGTGTTCTGCCAAGCAGTTGCTTGCAAACGTGATC
Organism: Locusta migratoria; assembly: GCA_026315105.1. Lineage (NCBI taxonomy): Eukaryota > Metazoa > Arthropoda > Insecta > Orthoptera > Acrididae > Locusta > Locusta migratoria. Next base: position 630,265,923 of record CM048745.1, on the reverse strand, counting down.
CACTTTTCAAGTTTTTTTTTTTTTTTTTTTTTTTTTTTTTTTTTTTTTTTTTTTTTTTTTAAATTAAGGCTTTGGGCTCGATCACCTTGTTCCGAAAAATATAACATTCGAAATGATGATCAGTGGTCCGAGTCATACAATAGAACAAGCCGACAGGTGGTATCGCTTGATTCAGTTTTTTTTTTCCTAGTTATTGTTCCAATATTCTGTGTTACCTGCAACATTTATTTTGCCTGACACATTTGGTGACATTTTTACCACATTTGGTATAAATGTTATCAGAGTTGCGGATTTTTCTTGTTAAATTGAGTGTAATTTTGTGGTACACTATAATCATTTATCTGATATAAATCAGAGTTCGCCGCTACTTATACAAGAAGCTCGTGAGCCTCCAGACAAAATTTGCTTTGCCGAAAATATTCTAATTAGCCTACCAGGCTACTGTTCACTGCGTAAAAAAATGAATAAAACGTTCCATTAGTATGTGTCTGACCACGAATACTTTGTTTTTATATATACAGTTTATTAGACAAAAACAATGTCCAACAACAGATATCGAATGAATGAAAATGTTTATGATAACTCAGTTAACACTTCCTGATAAGATGCAATTTTGCAATCGGTTTACAACGGAAATGTGTAGAAGTCACAGTGCCTAAATTTCAGACGCTGCACTCTTCAAATTTTACTTAGCACACGGCAACTCGAGAAGAAATCTTGCAAGTTTAACTGCACTCGATAAATCTTTCTAAGTTCGACCGCACTTTAACACTCTGAAATCTTTTAAAGTCTCACTCTTCCGAAGGTCGCGGCACAGACCGGCATAGCTTCGCCGCCGCGAACGCTAGCCAAACACAGACTACCCACGTGGGCCCACCGGCCAGCCTTTATACCTGTCCACCGGAGAAACCCATACGTCACGAACTTCCCCATTTCCACCTCTCGCCAACGTACAACACTTTTGTCAAGTATATCGTACATTTAATACAAATACCAAATACACTTTAAACACTTACACAAAATAAACATGGAATTGATTATCGTAATTAATATTTCATTTCATTACATCTCATTTCTGCTATGGAGTGATTCATTACAAATTAATTATTTAAAAAATAAAACATTCGTAAGTAGATTTGATAAATGTGGTTTTATGGTATAGTTATATAACTGTGACTATGACTGTTGAGCCAGAAGATCCAGTGTGTCTTGTACTGACATTCTCATGTGACACTACTTCTATGCTAACCATTAGGTCGATTGCGCCTATCTTCATTTTCTTGAGTGCCTCCACAAATGTCTGCGAGTTGGTAGAGTGCATGCAGGATAAATTGGCCGGTAAATGCGCAAACGGCTGAACAAGCCTGAGGAGAGTGGCAGAGGTGGGGAGGCGAGCAGTGCTGGAGGGGAAGTGAAGTGCCACTCCAAACTGACTCCACTACCTGCTGGGGTTTTATAAACTCTCTCTTCTGTACCTAATCAAAAATATCCTTTTCTAAATACTTAACTCAATGTTATTAATATTTCTTTATTTTCATCATTATATAAACATTACTTATCTTACTTCGAAATATATGTTATTTAAAGAGTTAGTTATGCAGCATTTGCTATACAGAATATGGACTGATTTGTATTACTGGTGTGCATGCAGGAAGCATGGTGTTTCTGTGTAACTTGCAAATAGAAAGATCTGGATAGAGGTTAAACAATCAGTCAGAAGCAGTATTCAATCAAACACCCAGAATACGAAACGCGTCAATAAAACTGGTGATATTTCTGTTGTTGCATTATAGAACATGTTTAAATTTAAAAGGAATGCTCACTTTCTCCTGTACTACAGTTTGTAGACCAGAAATTAAATGTTTCCTTTAGCTTTTAGACACATTAATATCTTATAGTCTGCAGAACTACTTGTCCTTACCAGTTATCTGCATGTACTCTAATCAGACTTTGTCCTTTCGAAAGTGGCACCTTTACTCCATTACTTGATCTATCTGTCTACTCATTGGGCGTAGTATGCGGTATTCGAATGTATGTTTCATCGACATATATGAGAGGTCAACCCTCTTCACGGTAGTATATTATTTTATTTAAATAACTGACACGTTGACTGCGTATTTCTAAACGTTGCAATGCATCTTCCAGTCATTTTTCCCCGCCACCTGGTAAAATTAGGCTTGTTAATTGCACGAAAAAATAAAGCTGGTAACTATCACACTAAAATTAAAAAAAAAAGAAAATGTATCAGAGGCCTAATATCTCTCTGCACTGTTTCAAGGACACTTTTAATGTGATTTTTATTCCCTCTCTTGCCTCTTCCGACATAAATTTAATTAAACGAAAAACAATCTCTCGTGCTTGGCTATGCAGAACTCTTCCTGCACCTGTAGTGCTTGGAGACTGTGCTGCCACGCTGTTTATACCCGTGCGCCCACTCGATGTGCACTGCCGGCAGGCGGAAGTGGACTGACGCGGTATCCGCTTTCGAATGAAGGAATGAACTCGCTCGGCGCTTTGGACGAAAACTCGTCTCTGCGCATCGTCCGTATCCTGTATGAACTCTTACCACATGGTGTTCGCAATGTCTAAGTTTTGGTTCAAAATGTTTGTTAAGCTTATGGGAGTTAACTGCAGGATCATCAGTCCGTAATCTTACAAACTACTTATACACAAAGCACAAACATTCATGCCCAAGGGAGGATTGGAAGCCTCGGCGGGGAATGGCCTCGCGCATTGCAGCATAGCGTCTCAATGCGCTCGGCCACTCCGCCGCGGCAGGTTTTGGTGCTAATGACACTAGGGGAACAGCCACTTTGTTGTCTTACAAGGAAAATCAAATGTTTGTTAAGCTTAAGGGACTTAACTACGAGGTCATCAGTCCCTAAACTTACAAACTACCTATGAACTACCTACAACTAAGGACGGCACAAATATCCATGCCCGAGGGGGGATTCGAACCCCCGACCGTAGTGCCCGTGCAGACCGTGACTGAAGCGCCTCAGTCCCCTCGGCCACCGCGGCCGGCTTACAAGGAAAGTACTTGGGCTAGAACAAACACATATACACCAAAATCGTATGAGAGATAATGTAAAGATCCCCTATTGCACTAGTGATTCTCCTGCATCTGCAAAACTCTGCAGTCGTCCGTTAGAGGCCTCTGCGTGTGCCATGCCGCATTGCACTTTGACTTGTCGGTTCGCCAGTAGGGACGGTGCAGTGTGCCTCCGAAGTTGCGTTTTGTGATGTTATTTGTGTGGTGAAGCGTCAGATGTGGCGGCGATTGCTGATCAATCCTGCTAATGTATTGCGATTAGATGAGATGAAGTTACGCAAACCCTTCTTCGTGAAGATGATATTAGTGTAGAAGATGAATCATTTGCGTGGTTTCTCGTATCTGTTATGGTACAGAAATATGAGCATTAGTTAGAGACTGTTGTTAAAAACTCATAATAATGATAATAGGGATGATAGTGACGTACAACTCATTGCAAGCGGTAGTGCTACGGTATGTGCGGGAAGAGGTGATGGAAGCAGTGGCAGTGAATACCAACAGACTTTCGAGAAGAAGGTTAAAGTTGCAACGATCATCACGGCTTTTGATGACAATTCGCTAGAGAATATGTACGACTATTATTACATAAGCTATAGTTGAGATGTCTGCATTACGTATGGCCTCTACAATTACATCTACAGTGCTATCTAGAGCATGGCTGCAGAGCTTTGCACTAAAACGACACCCACTAGCACATTGAGGTGTACGTAGAGATCCTGCAACCAAACGTTCATACAGATATGTTTGTTCGAGCCCAAGTACGTTCCTTGTTAGATCTGTGACTTGTTCTTGACTAATTTTTGGTCTCTGAATTCAAAACTGTTAGCAGTTTTTCTCTGTCACGTCAAGTTTTAAACTACAGGATACACTGTCCTTAGCCTAAAAGTCATACAAAGTGGGCATACAAAGGACAATAAAGTGAGTACTAACCAAATGTATTAGAATATTTTATTCCTTCAAAGGTTATTATAATATTCAAAGTTACATTGTGTTTATACAAATAATAAAAACAAAGATAATAGGATACCAATTTTCGCTTATAACTTTTCCTACAATGTTCAATCTGGTGACATTCTCGCTTCATGGTCCAACAGTAGTCAGCCATCATACTGACATCTCATCTACCTTGCTACCTTGCCTCTCTGAGCTTCAAATCTTGGTGGTATCGCTCACCCTGTTCATCGCTATACCCCTAAGATTTTCTGGAAAGTTAGGAAGATGACTAACTCGAAATAAGGCCCCTGGAGTAGTTGACATTCCCTCAGGGCTACTGAAGTTCCTGGAAGAACCAGCCATGACAAAACTGTTTCACCTGCTGTGTAAGCCGTATGAGACAGGCGAAGTAGCCTCAGACTTAAAAAATAATAATAATAATAATAAAGTAATAATCCCCATTCCAGACAGGTGTGAAAACTACAGAACCATTAGTTTAATAAGTCATGGTTGCAAAATCTTAACATGAATTATTTAGGATGGTAGAAGCAGATCTCGGGGAAGATTAGTTTGGTTTCAGGAGAAATGTAGGAACACGGGAGGCAGTACTCACTTTACAGCTTATCCTAGAAGATAGATTAAGGAAACGCAAACCTACATTTCTAGCTTTTGTAGATTTGGAGAAGGCTTTTGACAATGTTGATTGGAATAAACTCTTTCAAGTTCTGAAGCAAGCTGGAGTAAAATATAGGGAGCGTAAGGTTATTTACAACTTGTACAGAAACCAGACAGCAGTTGTCAAGAGTAGAAGGGCATAATCGCCGGGCGCCGTGGCTCAGCGCGCCCGGTCAGGGGGCTAAACGCCCGCTGTAATAAAAAAAAAGCTGAGCCAACCCTGCAACTAACAACTACGAACAAAGTGAACAAACGACCGCGAACCATAGATCTAACACATGAAAAAAAAAAAAAAAAAAAAAAAAAAAAAAAAGGGTGCTGTGGTTGGGAAAGGAGTAAGACAGGGTTGTAGACTTTCTCCAATGTTATTCAATTTGTACATTGAGCAAGCAGTAAAGGAAAGCAAGGAGAAATTTGGAGAAGGAATTAAAGTTCACCTTGAAGAATTAAATCATTGCATTTTGCCGACGACATAGTAATTCTGTCAGAGACAGCAAAGGACCTGGAAGAGCAGTTGAACGGTATGGCCACTGTGCTGAAAGGTGCATATAAGATGAACATTAACGAGAGCAAAACTAGGTTAATGGAGTGCAGTCTAAGAAAATCAGGTGATGCTGAAGGAATTAGATTAGGTAGCGAAACAATAAAGGAGGTAGATGAGTTTTGTTACTTGGGCAGTAAAATAACAAATGATGGTCGCAGTACAGAGGATGTAAAATTCAGAATGGCAATGGGTAGAAAAACGTTTTTGAAAAAGAGAATTTTGTTAACATCGAATATTGATTTAAGCCTAAGGACGTCCTTTCTGGAGGCATTTGTGTGGAGTGTTGCCTCGTATGGAAGTGAAACATGGACGATAACCAGTGCGGACAGGAAGAGGATAGAGGCTTTTGAAATGTGGTGCTACAGAAGAATGCTGAAGATTAGGTGGGTGGATCGTGTACTGAACAGAACTGGGAAGAAAAGGAATTTTTGGCATACCTTCACTAAAAGAAGGGATCGATTGGCAGGACACATTCTTATACATCAAGGAATCGTGAATTTAGCATTGGAGGGAAGTGTTTGGGTTAAAAACCGCAGGGGAAGACCAAGAGATGGCTACAGTAAGCAGATTCAGACAGATGTAGGTTGCCATTCGTATGTTCAGTTGCTTGCTCAGGATAGGATATTATGGAGAGCTGCATGAAACAAGTCTCCGGACTGAAGACCACAACAACAACAGCAAGATGGTTATGAAAGAAATGCAGTTTGATACTCATGATACAGCCAAGCTTCTTAATGCTCTCTAAGAGTTGTTGAACAATTTCGGCGTAATTCTGGGCTTTCCTGACTAAATTACTGATGTCTGTCCGTTGACTGGGAATCGGGCCTGTTCGAGCACTTACGACGCGAACTAACAGCGGCGGACATTAAAAAAAAAATATAAAAAAATAAAAAAAAATAAAAAAAATAAAAATAAAAAAAACTTTTTCGTTTATATATAAATATGAAGTAAATAGTACTAATCTTGTCTAAATACAAATTCTTACTCTACGCGTCGAAAACCGGCTTCACTATATCCGAGCGACAAGTACACGTGTTTACTACAGCGTCTCATGCGTAACTGACGCCATTAGTCTGGACAATATGAATCTAAACCTGTCGTGCGGCATCACTAATTCCTCCAGTCGTCACTGGTTTGAGGTTCGCCGACAGAGTGCAGCACTGCTTTCTGTAACAAACAAGTTACCTGTCAGAAGCGTATTCCCATGCGAAATAATATAGAAAAAACATGATATGAAAGGAACAAACTAATTATAGTTCCGGAATCAGGATGTCATTTTATGACTAAAACAGCCTAAAAATCGAAGTCAACAGATCCTCAGTATAATCCAGCCAGATGTTTGGACCATCTGTAGGTGCGCGAAAGACTCCGAGGACACATGTCGTTCACCATGTACTACCATACATTTTTTTACGGGGCACACTCCCTACCCTACGCATTGGAGTCGCGTAGGGGTAAGTGACAAAGAGAACTTGTAACGGTTACTCAGTGGGCAATTATGAAATGTCAGTGCAGTTTTTTGCGGGAAGCCAGATACGGGAATGTGCCGCCGTAGCTCGGAATTAATTTGCCGAGTGGGGTTACACGCGGACACACACACACACACACACACACACACACTGAATAAATGTCAATATCAAGAACAGTTTTCAACTGTCTGCGGTGTGTGCCCTCTACTCCTACCTCGTTCAAACACCGTTCAGGCTTGCTTATCTGATTATACAGACTCGATTAAGTCCCATTGGATGTTTCCTCCGCCGGCCGTGGACTCTGACGGAATGTAAATCTCGTCGTGTGTTGCTGGAAATTAATATCACAAGAGAAAATGTTGCTGCCTACTTGAAATGAAAGGGGATTGAGGCGCTCCAGTCACGGTCTGCACGGCCACTACGGTCGGGGGTTCGAATCCCCCCTCGGGCATGTATATTTGTGCCGTCCTTAGTGTTAGCTAGTTCATAAGTAGTTTGTAAGTTTAGGGACTGATGACCACGTAGTTGAGTCCCATAAGCTATACAAACATTTGAACATTTTTTATGAACCAGCTAGGCTCGCTTCCGTGTGCGGCCAGCTATCCGAAACAAAACTGTCTTGACTGCAGAAGGCAGGCCAGACGAAAAGAAACGAAAATGTAATGAAATAAATCCCAAAATAAAATAGGGAACAATGTGGGGTAATACCACAAACTGCATGTGTGGGGAAGAGGGAACCCCAGAACACACACTCCTAAATTGCAACATATACAGAACACAATTACACATCCTACTACAGGACAATATCGACATGATTATAGACGAGGACAAATGGGACATTCTAAAGCGTATCACTGATACGGTGCCTACTCTCAAACAAATCGAATACATTGAACACGCAAACACCAGATCGCCCGACGTATAGCCCACAGGTCAGATAACTCCTGGCATGAAAGTGATCGAGACACATCAGGCACAACATCTACAAATGATGGCACACCCACCACAGATACTAAGAGCGACTGAAACAAATACAAACCTCAAATGTACAAAAAGCGGAACAAAGCACCCAAATCAACAATTGCGTACGAAGTGTAAATAAATTTTGTTGTAGAATTAAATGTAAGATTGTAAACATTAATTATTGTAAATGTTAAGTAAAATTGGCTAAGTTAAAGATATTATAGAAACCCAAAATGTGCATAATACAAAAGTAGAATATAAACACAATAGATTACTAATATCAAAAAGGAACAACTTCCTGATGTGCTGCAAATCTTATTTATTGGTCACAAACCGGCTTCCGGCTTCTTAGGCCATCATCAGGTGACAACTGACTGTAGTCCACATGTTTTCAAAGATTTTAAGATTTACAAAGATGTTATCACAGACAATTGATAGTTCACAGGAAAGTTAATCGCAAGTACTTATTTATGAAAGTTATTAACATTTATATAAAAAATATGATAAGTATGTGTAAAGAATCAAAACTAATATGATTATTTTTATTGAAAAGGAAGGTTGAAAATAAAACTTATTTCAGTAGAGGTGTAGAGGGGAACTGGATCTGATCGTTTAATACTAAACTGGCATCCTGAGCCAAATGTTTATTGATTTACAATATTTCCAGTAATGTCATCTTTCTGCTTTCCTTCAGGGAATGTAGGATCTCACATCATAATCCTGGCCTTCTCTGAGCAGATGTTCAGCAAAGGTTGAATCTGTCTTTTTTAACCTCCAGCTTCTCTCATGTTCTGATAATCTAATAGCTACAGCCCTGACAGACTGGCCAACATACAGTTTCCCACCACTCTGTGATAGGGGCTCAATTTTGACCTTACTATTGAATAAATACTTAGAAATGTTGTTTGTATTGTAAAATGCAGGCCTGTAATTACGAGATTTTAACTTTCTACCAATTTGATATGATATTTTGCCTAAATATGGGATGACACTACAGTCGGTTGTCATCTGATGATGGCCTAAGAACTCGAAAGGCGGTTTGTGACTAATAAATAGGTTTTTCAGAAATTTGTTCCTTTTTTATATTATTTTCATGTTCTGTCAAGAACCGACGGAAAAATTAATTAATTCTGTAATAGATTACTCTCAGCGACCTACCAGTGTCACACGGCTCGAGGTTTACTCCGAGGCCTCTGATCCTGGATGGTCGCAGCCCAGCCTGCCTCCTCTCTACAACCCCCAATTTCCCTATATTTCTTTTTGCAACCTTCTTAAATACTAAATCATTTAGTTTCAATTTCAATTATTTTAGTTATATCTATTTTCTCCAGCCTCCCCTGCCCTTTTTTTAACGCATAATATAGTGTAACTCAAAAATTTAGGTAAAATCAACCATGTAAAAATTTAAATATGTAAAAAAAAAATTATTAACTAAACTATCCCAATCATCATAAAAGTAATTGTTAAACTCAACTGTCTATCTTCAGGTAAAATTTCCGGGCTGATGGGCCGTGGTCCAGATGTAAAACTTCCTCCCGACGTTTCGTCTCCAACTGCGTGAGACATCTTCAAGGGTAGCCGGAAGACCCTTGAAGATGTCTCCCGCAGTTGGAGACGAAACGTCGGGAGGAACGTCGGGAGACGTTTCGTCTCCAACTGCGGGAGACATCTTCAAGGGTCTTCTGGCTACCCTTGAAGATGTCTCACGCAGTTGGAGACGAAACGTCGGGAGGAAGTTTTACATCTGGACCACGGCCCATCAGCCCAGAAATTTTACCTGAAGACAACGCCGGCCGTGAAAGTTTACATTGTCAACTGTCTATGTAAATTGACCAGTTTTATACCCAAAGGCAGCTGGTCCGAATCAATGAAATAAATAAATAAATGTCTCTCATGTAGAAAGAGAGAGAGAGAGACAGAGAGAGAGAGAGAGAGAGAGAGAGAGAGAGAGAGAAAAGAAAGAAAAAGAGAGGGGGAAAAAAAGATTCATTTCGTGGAATAATTCAACTGAACTAGTTTGTTCACAAACTGGACATCCCAATTTTGTTCCACTTAAATACGTACGGAATCCTCAAGACAGCTGTGACAAGCTTCGTTAACTAAGTCGTCGTAGGTTTGCAGTAGCGCGGTATTTCCTGGTGACGGCCGCCGCAGGCCCTGTGCTGGCTCCCCCGCGACCGCACGCCGCGCCAGCCGTCCGCCGCCGTCAGCGTCGTGTGCGCGACTACGCCCGCCTCTGCCTCTTGCGGTCAGACAGGCTGGTCCACGGCAGCGCTGCGGCCGCCACCGCTGCTCTGCTCCGCTCGTATTTCCGCTTCGCAGACACCGCAGCTCGCGCTCTGGCAGTTTGCAGCACAGCTTTCAGCTCCCCGTGCGGTCGCGCCGCACTTGTTGCCCCCGTTTTTGCGAAGTACGCGAGGGCCGAGTTCACTTTCGCTACCTCTTTAAACGGCGGGCGTGTTCGTCGAAGTACTTCCTCTCCCAGAGAATCCGATCGGTGTTGTTATTTATGCGTCCCGTTAAACGTAATCCTTCACCAGCTGCGCCATCCAATACGAAGACTTCCGTCCCCTGTCTTCCATCTCGTCTCACCCCCATCTCTCAAACCACATCTGTAGTTCGGCCTCGGTTGGTTGGCTTGTATTTGGTTTTAGTTTGTGACTCGTAAGCTGTAGATTTCGGCTTGACTTTCACAGTTTGTAGCGGATGTATGGGCTCTAAATTTTCTTTCTCATCCCAGTATGAAATTTAGGTTGGTAGGCCTGGTACTTCTTTCGTAATTAATAAAATTTATATCTTTCTTGAATTTTTCACACTGTAAATATTGGTTCTGTGCGTATCTTGAACTTCACGCCTGAAAAAGTTGAATTATTGAGTCCCGTTAGTTCAGACAATTTGAAGCCACTTACAAAAGATATTATTTGTGCCTTATTCTTTAGTAAGATTTTATTAAAAGTCTCTCCTAACCAAAATTGTTAAATAGTTTTCTTTCACATAGTAGCTGATTTCTTACAAACTTCACAGATATTATTATGTGTTCACTTTTAGAATAATCTTCGACTATATTAGGGAACTAAATACTTCAATAACTGTTCAAGACTTTTTTTAAAAGTTTCACAGATTCTATATTTTGAAATTAATAGATACAACCAAATCATTTTCGCAGAAAACACTTCGTAAGTACACAATGCGTGACTATTTTCGTAAAAGTCTCATTTACATTAAAGTCTCTGGATCCTATTACATGGACTACGAATTTTAATTCTTCCAGATAAGTTTTTTAAATGTCATTTCCTTAAACTTGCAGATAAGTTCGAATTCCAATATCACGAACATTAATGAGTTTATTAACGGAAGGCAGAAATTTCTAATTCTTCCTTCCTAGCCTATTCCGATCAAAGTCCAAAGATATTGCACGCATTAGCGTATAATCACGATACGAAAGTTTATGTTAAGAAATAAATAATTTATCGGGTTCCTTTCTATCTCTGAAATAAACCCCGTATGATATTTTGAAACTAATCACGGAGAGAGCTAAGCAGCGAATAATAAGAGATCTGAACTCAAAGAGAGATAAGTACATAGAGATCTAAGCACAGAGGAATCTAAGCACATAGAGAATTAAACACATAGAGCATTTTCACATAGAGAGTAACAACTGCGGGTGCTATTTATAATGGCCATCTGGCAAATGAACTCTGATATACGAGGTGTTTTGACCTACTTATTCCCTGGATACTATTATTCTGAATTACGCTGATATAATTTGACTTTACTAAAAACCATAAACTATGATTTTATGCGTTCAATGGTAGTAAGTGGCACGTACATTGATTGGTCTTCCCTTTTCATAGATTTGATGATGACTGCGAGATCAATCGAAACCGGTAATTGTGGTACATAAAAAATCGAACTTGGTAAACAGTAACAAGGTTCAACAAATAAATAAAATTCGCCAGAGGAGTATATGTTTGTTTCTGTGTCATCGTAGCTAGCCGAAGACATCCTTTCTATCTTCCTGGCGATAGTGCAGGAGCTGAAGTGATCTCCAATTCTTCCGAAATTTCATCGCACTACCTTGTAAGGGACTAGCTTGTACAGTCACATGAGCATTAGACGGATTGGTGGCACTGTTTGTGCTACAACACTAGCAACCACAATTACACTGTACATTAACAGGCCAAATATGACGTGGAATGTTGTATCTGAAAGTTCCGAAGAACAATTTATCGCAGTCAGGGATTGTGTGGGAGCACATGATGAGTGGTCCCAATCTGTCCCAAATAACGAAGTTTGCCCTACCCAAAAGTCTGACATCAATTCCAGGTTCCCATAAAGGACATCATACACTTGTGAGGCTTTAGCTTCGTCATCTGTGCCTTAAATGTCGCCACAAAGCGTTCTGCTTCACCTTCAAAAGGTGGCAAAAGATGCCCACATGACGTGGATGATGCTATTGGGCAAACAGAGAGAAACTAATTCTGAGGAAGTCAACTGAAGGCCATTATTTGACAACTGGTGGGCAGCAAACCGTCTTGGCTAGTTGCTAGAGCATTAATTGTACTGGCCGACATTGTGGAATTCATAGGGACCACAAAGTGTGTGATATTCCTGGCCTATGGCCACTTCATATTTCTGGCCGCTGGCCGTTTCTTTGCTAACATCGTACGTGTCTTAAACACGGAAGAAAGACAGAAGTGCAGCATATGTTGAAATGTGGGGTGGGGAGCAGTAGTATATGGCACAGTAGGTGCTGGTTCCCATGGGAAAGCCCGTCTATGTTACTGGTACGCTCCTCGCATTGGCTGCTGCATTTCAGCTGAGAATTTATGATAAATTCTCTCAAGGACAGGCTAGATTTTGACAGTTTAAAAAGTTTAAGGTGCCTTCTCTTATTGTAACAAGAGAAGAACGATTTTTCAGAAGGCGCGCGACGGCCCTGTTTTGGCGCGAAATAGAGCGTCAGGTGCCCTCTCGCAACGCGCCGCAGTTTCAGTCTCGAGCTGACCACTATACGCGCCGGATCGCACCGGTAATGAGTGAAGTTTTGTGTAATTGTGATAACAGTCGAGGTCTCAACATGAACTACGGGCAGCATAGACCCTGTCGGATTAACAATAGTTGTTCATATTTTATTATTTATTTAATAAATGGCATCCCTGACAATTAAAAATCTCGCGAGTTGCATCTTATGCTCCATCCAACAGAACTTATTTTAGCCTCACTTGTATGCTGTAGAAGAACCAACGACCTGTGTGCTGTCTTCTGCGCTGGGGACACAGCTATAGAAGACAACAGGTTAGTCAGAACTCTATGCTTTCCATAAAGACTTGGACAGCAACTACGGCACCTCGTGCGTACTGTAGGGCGCTACAAATGCACATTGCTACGCACCAGCATCCGCAAGGATGTGGAGGTTTTAGGGGACTTGTGGGACGAAGCAGTACCAGCTTCTCCGTCCACAAATAAAAACCCTAGGAAGCTTGTAAGTGAAATATGGAACAAGCGCCCACAACTACAATACACGACCAGAACGGCTCTGCAAAGTTGATGAGAATGCGTTGCAATGTCGTGTTAGGTTGTTGACAGTTGAAAACTGTTGCTGAGGCTCTGGTTAATTTTGGGAGTCTTTGCACAATGTATTGTTTGTTGTTGTGGTCTTCAGTCTGAAGACTAATGCAGCAAGTCTCTTCATCTCTTCATAAGAACGGTAAACTACATCTATTTGATTCAGCTTACTGCATTCAGCTCTTGGTATCCGTCAGAGATTTTTACCCCACACACTTCCCACAATTTCTGCATTCGTATTTCCAATATCCCTGTTGTTTTTGTTGTTGCTGTAGTGTTTAAAGGGGACTAAACTGCAGGGTTATCAGTCTTCTCAGTATCCCTGTTCGTTCCCAGCCGTGTGCAGTGCTGTCTAGCCGACTGTTTTGAGCGGACAATCGATAACTCAATGTCCCTTATGCAGTACCCATCACTTGCCACAACAGTTATGCGGGAATCAGCACTCGAGTTTGTTCAATTGGTGTGTGTAAGAGGATAACTCCCTTTTTGACCAAAAATGCGTTTCGTTAAGAGACTATTGGACATCTCCTTTTTATCGCTGCACCATGACATTACCTCATTACCTGTACTTCAGTGTGAATTGTCGAAGGTACGTAAGACTATGGCAACACGACTGTGATCAATTGGAGGATGGTCCACGGTAGCCTCATGATCCTGCTCAATATTTGAGCAGGCTTCCTCAAAAGAGCCAAATTCCATGTATGTTGCAACAAAAAATAAGATAAAGTATAAACATTTGCATGACTGTCTGTGGGGCGATAGATAATCTGACAATAATAGTTGGCCAGGATAAGAACCCAAAGTTGGAGTTTTTCGGCTGTTCGAGTGCGAACAGGGTTTGCTGGATGGAATAGAGGCTTGTGATCCAGTAGCATACAAATACTAGTACATTTTGGAAGGCAATGTAGCTAAGGCCTCCTTTCTAGTTGCCTGTAGCTCACTCTCTTTTAACGAAAAGGCAATTGAGCGGTCTGTGGAGCCAATCTTTTGGCCAGCACCGCACCAATGCCGTATGAGGAAGCATCTACAGCAAGGAGCACAGGTTTTGCTGAATCGGACTAGGCATCTGTCACTAAGAAGGATGTTTTTCTAAGTCAGGAAGGCTGTTTCTTGCTGAGTCGACCAGTTAAAGGAAACATTTTTCCCTATGAGGTAGTGCAGCGATCTGAGCAGCATTTGGTATACATCAAAGACAATGTGAAATCTTGCTGATGAATGCCTGGAGCTCAGTGATATTCTTGGTAGAAGGAAGCTCCCGAATGGCCTTCATGTGTTTTGAGGTTCACCTGACGCTGTTGGAGGCAATTATGTGACTAAGATATTCAATCTGAATGTTTCAAATATTCACATCAGCGATGCTATACTTCGGTGTAAGATACATCAACTACTTATGTCTCAAAAATGCCTTTTCGGACAGTCGAGTGAATGCAAATGATTTTAATAAAATTTGAAATGCTTACTTATTTCGTCAATAATCCGATTCTGTTGCGCATTACTACAGTATCAGTATTCGCTGACAAGGAAAGACAGAGGCAGGGGCGGATACAGTACGGCCTGCTGGGGGAGGGGGGGGAGGGGCGAGCGGTGGAAGAATCTCATCGTCAGCTAAACTCTGGGTCAGTAGAAATACTTTAGTAGCAGCCAACCCTTTTTATCCCACGCCCAATCAAACACAAAAGTCTCACAGTTTTGAAGACTCATTGCAGAGATAGCACGCTAGCATAGCATTCGAACAACACTTTGCCCAACCCCCCACCCTCCCTTGGATCCGCCTATGGACAGAGGACAAATTTAGATTTGAACACGGGAGCAAAATGCGCTAATCGATAAACTGCTCGAGCAGATAAAGCCAATCCAGAAATTAAACCGTCATATTTAGTTGCCGGCCGCGGTGGCCGAGAGGACTGAGGAGCGGCAGTCACGGTCTGCACGGCCACTATGGTCGGGGGTTCGAATCCCCCCCTCGGGCATGGATATTTGTGCTGTCCTCAGTATAAGGTAGTTTATAGGTAGTTTGCAAGTTTAGGGACTGATGACCCGCAGTTAAGTCGAATAAGCTATACAAACATTTGAACATATTTAGTTTAATACATACACC
This sequence comes from Locusta migratoria, assembly GCA_026315105.1. Lineage (NCBI taxonomy): Eukaryota > Metazoa > Arthropoda > Insecta > Orthoptera > Acrididae > Locusta > Locusta migratoria. The sequence goes on along the minus strand of CM048745.1, from coordinate 630,250,621 downwards.
AAAATGGCTGTCCTCTGTAGTGGGACGGCCGAACACAAGTCTTTAGTTGGGTAAGAGGTTGCCTGAAAAACTGTTAATTGTTTTTACTTTTAGGCAAATTACACTATTACAGCATAGAAGTAGTTTATGGTAGGCCTACTAACTTAAACTTTGTTTAACCGTGGATAGACTTCTTTTCCAATGTGCCGCCCACTAAAAAAAAAGAATAAATAAATAAATAAAGCAGTCAACAATTCGAAGATTGGTTTCAACACCACAGTGCTTAACTAGGCATGGTCCTGTTTGGAGGTGGTACGCCGTTGCCTTCCTCCGACCTACAAAGTGACTTACCCAGCCGTTATATGGCGACCTACAATTTAACGTGGGATCCGAACCACGGTGCTACTCGGTATTTTTCACATGATCAACACTGCCAGAGGTGAAAGAAGTGGAAAGTGACATATAAAAATCGGAGGACCTTGCAGAGATCGAACCCGCAACCTTTGAATTTGTAGTATGGCACTGTACCACTGCGCAACCGAGGCGCAGCTCACTAACTTCCGAAAAAATATCATTAAGTTCTTCCTCTCCAAGAAGTTCTCACATTCAAAGAGGATTTTAGTTTCATTTCACACTTAGGTCCATGTGCACAAGAGACAAGAGTCACAAATTATTTCATAAAGTTTTTCTCTTTAAGAGATTCCACCAAATAAAAATTCACGTACGTTATTGCAAGAGTTTCTAAAGTTGGTTACCCTTCAATTTAAATAACCAACAGAAACGTAAAGTCCCGTTGAAGTTTGTTTATATTCCAGTAAATTTCTGAAGTGTACTCTTCATAGAAATAACTGCGGTAAGTAACATTCAATCCATTTAAACTTTCTCCATAAATTCATATGTAGTAATATATTTTAACAAACTTGCACATTTATTAATATAACATGATCTGTACAGCTTGACATGACAATCGGAACTAACCCATTTTTTTCAAAGAATTTTCTCCATAAATTTTTACAAAGAGAAAACCTAATGATTTGTTTTTAGTAAATGTCTTCTTCGATCACGACGCAACAAAGGGCTGCAGTTTCTCCTTATGCCGCATGGCCGTCGACTCGCAACGTTTGGTGGCCAGCAATCACATCTTTGATTCCGGCATGTAGGACTCTGATGACCGCGTTGTGACGCTCTCGAAGAGACATGAAACAGAAAAACAAATACAAACTTTTAAGTGCACAATTTATAAAAATTAATAACATGATCAGAAACATTTAATGAAACAAATTATCGTTTTAACGCTTACCTGATACACTGAGCCTATAGAGTGGCTTGTGACGAGATGTAGATACTTGTCCCACTACGCCTCTTATTTTAACCCTTTCGTTGTCTCCCGATTTTCCAATTAACCCGATGAATGTCTTTATAACCAAACAACATAAAAAATATGCCTAATGATTTACGCAAGATTAATTTACGTACATACACGAATTAATCTGAGTCGCCGCGGCGGAGCGGCCAAGCGCATTGACGCGCTACGCTACGATGCGCGAGGCGATCGGGGGTTCGAATCCCCCCTCGGGCTTGGATGTTTGTGCCGTCTTTAGTATAAGCTAGTTCATACGTAGTTTGTAAGTTTAGGGACATAACCCGTACTTAAGTCCCATAAGCTCTACAAACATTTTAATATTTTGAACAATTTAATCTGAATCCGAACTACAACTGCATAAGCGCGCTCTTAATTTGTGGTTTTCACTGTGGTCATTAATAAAATGTTCGTTGAAAATCGAAATGAATTTGGCAGGGAAACAATGCAAGACGCAATCCAAATTTGCACGCATGTGAATGGTGTATATTTTGTGCCAGCCTGTTGACACAAACAACCAAAGATTATTTTGTTAAATGAAGGAGCCATAAATACATGAACTTCCAGATGTTTTCCTCTATCAGGCGTAACATAAACTGTAATAAAAACAACACTGATACATCCTTCTTAGGGTTTTCCCCACCTGATCAGCCGTGAGGAATCGTTGCTTCCATTATCGTCGGTCTTCAGTCTTGTAAGAGTGTATATTTAGCATCTATTGAGTTTCTTTTTGTGACTTCTATGGCCGACTTGGCTGTTATTTAGTCTCCTGCAAGCATTACATATTCATACCGTCGTAAACAGCATTTCCGCATTTTATTACGGATCGGTGCCACATACAAACGTTTTAGAAAATAATCGCTTGAAACGTGACATTTCTAGAGACGCCACCCACCCAACAAAGCAAATTTGTCTGAATGACGATGTATATTTATCTGTCATCCGAAGATCACAGGTGATGCCTATTGTTGAAGTTTAAGCAAGCCGGTCGTCTGTTGTCAGAGACAGCAGGGCAGAGATATTTTAATTTGTTTTCTCGAGGTACGTCTTTTCCATCCACTCCGATTGTTTCAACTTCTCGGGAAACTGACTACCACGCAGGGGGCTTGGGTTCGATTCCCGGCAAGGAAGTGGGTGTTGTGTGTTGTCCTAATCATCATCATCTGATCATCATTGGCACGTAAATCCCCACGCGGGGTCAACTAAAAAGACTTACACTAAGGCGGCCGAACAAGGGATCTCCCGACCAAGAAAGCCATACGCTCATTTCATTTCCATTTACTATGAGAAAGTTATCTGGAACATGTGTTCTTTCTTATTCATACGGCCCATTGAGTATCTCGTTTTCTGACAGGTTCTATATCCAAGAGGTTCTTCTCAATTTGGATGAAATGGAACGAAAAGTATATATAATTATGATTCCTTTAGAAATGACGAGAAAAAGCACTGATATTTATTATTTATATCTAAGTTACGAGAGTATACATCTTTTTAAGTATCTTCCAGAGCTTCAGTTAAGATCTCTGTCTGTAAATGTCTGTAAATCTATCGGACCAAACTGCGTGGTCATCAGTCCGTAGCTTACAAACTACTTAAACCTAGCTAAACTAACCTACGGACAATCACACATACCTACGCCCCAGGGAGGACTCGAATCTCCACGGCGAGCAACCGCGCGCTCCGTAGCGAAGTGCTTTAGACCGCTCGGCTACTCCATCGCGGCGTTAAGATCTCTCTTTATCCTCAGATCCCACATCAGAATGGGAGCCCTCATTTCAGGCGGTTCGCCACTGTCAAAAAAATGTTCAAATGTTTGTAATCCTATGGGACCAAACTACGTTGGTCATCGGTCCCTAGACTTACAAATTACTTTAAATTAAACTAACCTAAGGACAACATACACATCCATGACAGAGGGAAGATATGAAACTTCGACGCGGCAGGCCGCGCGATCCGTAGCGTGGTGCTCCGCGCTCGCCACTGTCCCCCAGGGTAGTACCTAGTCGTTGGAGCGAACCCAACTACCTCATCACACGCCTCCCCCTCCTAAGCGGGAACTGCACGCCTCGCTCTTCCATACAGTTCCAGGATTAGAATAATTACGTGACATATGGAGTATTTATCCGTAATGTCACAGACCGCGTCTCAAGACGACATACCGCTAGTTATGTCGACACTCTGTCTCCCCTCAGATGTTAATCCCGATTGCCAGTGCCAAACCGGATCTACATCTACATAGATACTCTGCAAATCACATTCAAGTGCCTGGCAGAGGGTTCATTAACCACTTTCATAACTTTTCTCTACCGTTCCATTCTCTAACATCGCGCGAGAAGAAAGAACTCCTAAATCGTTCCGTTTTCGATCTGATTTCTCTTATTTTATTGGAATGGTCATGTCTCCCTAAGTAGGTGGGTGCTAGAAAATATTTTCACATTCAGAACTAAAAGTCGGTGATTGAAACTTCGCAAACAGATCACGCCGCAATGAATAACGTCTTTCTTTTAATGATTTCCACCCCAATTCGTGCAACATTTCCGTGACGCTTTCCCCCCCGTAACGTGATAAAACAAAACTAGCTGCCCTTCTCTGAACCTTATCAATGTCTTCCGTCAGTTCCACCTGGTGAGGGTCCCACAAGGGGCAACAGTACTGCAAGAGAGGACGCACAAGTGTGATGTAGGCAGTCTCTTTGGTGGAGATGGTGCAACTTCGTAGCGGTCTGCCAATGAAACGTAACCTTTGGTTCGCCTTCCCCACAATATTTTCTATGTGTTTTCTGCAGTTGTTCGTAATTGTAACTCCTAGGTATTTGGTAGAATCTACGACCTTACGTTTTGACTGATTTATCGCGTAATTGAAGTTCAGCGGATTTCTTTTAGTGGTCATATGTATTACTTCACACTTTTCTTTATTTAGTGTCAATTGCCAATTTTCGCACCAAGTACAAATTTTGTCTAAATCGCTTTGCAGTTGCTTTTTATCCTCTGTTGACTTCACTAACCGATAAACGACAGCATCATCCGCGAACGATCTAAAGGAGCTATTCAGATTGTCTCCTAAATCGTTCATAAACACGAGGAAGATGCAACAGCAGTACTCGAAACAAACCAGCAGCGACGCAGACGCTCCCTGCTTGAGACTGCGGCGCCTTTGGCTCGCAGTAGCAGTCTGCCCAGACGCGGCCGGCGGCGCTGCCTCGGCTGGGACGCACTTTTAAGTGGATCCCGCCGGCTGCACGCGTAACTCAGTTACAGGGCGTTCCATCCGAGTGCGGCGAGCAAATTGCGGCCGCCCTTTACTTATTCAGGCGGGCGCTGTGCCGGGGGGCCCGTACGTCGCCGAGTGTACGCGTTTCTTCACGTGTCCCCCGGGACCGCGACTCAGCGCCATTGCGATGGCCGCGCGTCCTCGCCCGCCACATATATACTGCGCCCTGCTCGCGAGTGCCTCTGCACTGCGGAATGAGGGAGTCCCCTCGGTATCCATTCAACTGTCACCACTCCATTACCAGCCACACTGGGACGAATACAATTCCCGCATGATGTGTTACTGGCAAGTAAGCTAAAACTTGTACCGTACATACAAAGAACTGCTCCACTTTCTTGCAGGCAGTAACTGAAAGAAATACTCAATGAGACGAACAGAAATGCTATTAATAATAAAAGGCTTACACCAACGCAGAATCAAAACAACGGTCAATGCAGTGGCATTTATCCGGTTCACTCAAAGCATTAAACTGTAATCAATCGACGTTCAAGGATTGCAGAATGAGGACTACTGTGTTTTGGACCTATGACAATCATTGCAGCTGAAATATACAGCCGGCCGCAGTGGCCGAGCGGTCTGCGGCGCGCCAGTCACAGTCTGCACGGCCGCTACTGTCGGGGATTCGAATCCCCCCTCAGGCATGGATGTTTGTGTCATCTTTAGTATAAGGTAGTTCGTAAGTAGTTTGTAAGTTTAGGGACTGATGACCCCGCAGTTAAGTTCCTTAAGCTTAACAAACGTTTGAACATTTTGAGATATACAGCAATGCTGAAATGTAAAATGGTCAACAAACTGTGACGTGATCCAAAATCATCACCATGACAAAATGTCATCTTACTCTTGCCCGACAACGAACGCCGGCATGCTTTCGTTGGGAACTCCTTGACCACCCTACGTGTAATCCAGAACTTGAACCAAGAGAGTATTTTTCTCTTCACGCATCTGAAACTATGACTTTGTTGACGATTTCAAATCGGCGATTAACTCAACCAGTTCACGTCTCAGGCGGCAGACTTCTACGGCGAGCGGTTAAAGAAGCAGGTGCAGAGTACAGAAAGTGTATACGAGGGGGAGTTGGAAAGTAAGATTCCCCTGTCGACTGCGGGCAGAGTTGTCTATGAAAGGAAGAATAAAAAAAATAAGAAATAAAAAAATAAATAAATAAATAAAAATAAAACATAATTTCCAAGTACATTCAGACGTTTGTCAAACCGCTTTTTAAGCCGTTCAGAAAAAAATCAGAGCGTTGCTTACGGAAGAAGCGTTGCACGGCTATGGGCGAAAGAGTCCAGTCAATATGTATTTTTAGCAGTAACGTATTAGGGTAGTTTTTACTTCTTCTATTACGTATGATTTTTGAGGTGCTTAATCCTAATCTGGCATTTCCCAACAAAATTTCGTGAAGCAACTTTGAAAAAATTGCAAAATTTCGATAACGTTGCATTTTCCGGCGGATTTTTGTGTATAACTCGGAACTTTTCACTAACAGCCTCCCAGTACGAAACTGAAGTCCATAAAATTTCCTACAGATTTCACTAATCATGTTTTCCTCTCCGACGAGCCGTTCCGACTCAAGTGCTAATTGAAAATTGACGTATTTTGTCTGTCTCCGCTAAAATCCACTATTTCTCACTCAAGAAGTCTAATTCATTATTAAAAGCTGACATTTAGTGAATTCCTACAAGTTCTCTGTCGTATGGAATGCCGACTGCTATCAACTGATTCTCCCAGTTCTCTATGCACTGTAAATCATATGTAAAGTTATACGAAATTAAAAAATAAATTACATTATGTTCAAGTTATTAATAAAGTCAGAAATTTCACAGGAAAAGATAAAAAGTGAATTGTGTAGAAAATTTTATGGAATTCAAATTTGAACTGTGGCCGTTATTTGTGAATAGTTGATACTAGCTTAAACCCGCAGCTCCGCTCGCGTGTTGGTTGATTATATCTCCTTATTCGTATGCTTATCCTTACAGAGAAAGAGCTGAAGACATTGTAGCACGCACAGACCAAAGATATGGTCTGTGGCATCCCTTTTCGCTGTATGTAACCTCCTTGCTATAGAGTCGCAAACGTCATCGCAGGCCTTCGGTTCAAAATTTTTATAATTTGACGACTTTCAACCACCGTATCTTCCACCCCTTAAAGCTATCGGCCAAGAACTGCTATGGTGTACAATGAGAGACTTCGAACAACAATTCCACAAAGACCATTCGTTTGCGTTCTGCAGTTTTCACTGCAGAGCGAAACATTAAAACACACACACATAGAATTTTATATACACCGATAACTTTCCATCCCAATATACTCCATCTTTTTATCAATATCAGCTCTCAAGCAACAATGCAACCAATAATCCCACTTTCAAAGAAGAAATATAATTTTCAAAGAGTAACTATTATTCCGCATGTCGCGTTATACTCTTCAAATGACTAAATATCTATCAGATCGCTATAGAACCGTGCCTAAAGCCTTCCCCGGGTAGACATTAGTAACTGTACAAATATTTAAGTCTCTGCGTCTTGTCGTTTGAACGTGATAAGTGTACACCGAATATATATATATATATATATATATATATATATATATATATATAGAGAGAGAGAGAGAGAGAGAGAGAGAGAGAGAGAGATAAATAGCTATCCGATCGCCATAAAACCGTGCCTAAAGCCTTCCCCGGGTAGACATTAGTAACTGTACAAATTTTTAACTCTTTATGTATAGTGGTTCAGACGTCATAAACGTACACCGAACAGACATTCACATTTACAGATATAGATAAGTAAATAACCGCCGATAAATACTATTTTTTCGAATATTTGAATTTTTAAATGTTTCGTTACAAAATTTTGTTGAGAAATGTCAGATTCGGATTCAGCACCCAAAAAAACATACGGAATCTAAGAAATGAAAACTACTACACATCTATTGAGCACAAGTTGACTGAACTAAAAGACGACACAGCAGGTGAACGCGCACTTCAAAGACACCGATACAACATTGGGTGGAAGTCGACGAGAAATATGGCAATGACTTTCGGTTTCTGACTGTGACGGGGATGAAACGTGGGTCGCCATTGCACTCCCGAATCGAAGGCCGCGTCCATGGAGTGGGAAGTTCCGTCATCACCTGTCCGAAAGAAATTGAAAAGCACCCCGTCTGCAGGTAAAGTTCTACTCATCGTTTTCTGGGACGCAAAGCTTTATCCGTATCCAAAGTCTAATTTTTTCCAGGACGTCTTTTTGAAACTTATAAAGCGGGATGACAAATGTCTCAATGTCTCAAATGTCTCAATTATGAAAAATAAAGAATGTCATATTTTTAATGTCTCATTCTATTGTTTTCCTCTCATACGCAACTCTGACCACAGTCGACAGTCGACAGAGGAAACTTATTTTCCAACTCCATCTTCTACACTGAGATCACTACGATTTTTGATATTATTAGTATCATTATATAGGTAGGTGAAGAAATCCGCCTTATGAAAGACACCTTGTTTTATCAGCAGGACATGTTTCGGAACTTATTGTGTCATCTTCTGTGGATTTTGCATTTTATATTATAATGTCATTGGGAGGATGTGCATGCTGCCCTTTGTCAGCAATGACGAGGATTTACAGCTTGTCATTTTGGACAAAAAAAGTTTGTATAGCTTATGGGACTTAACTACGGAGTTATCAGTCCCTAAACTTACAAACTATTTACAAACTAGCTAATACTAAGGACGGCACAAATATCCATGCTCGAGGGGGGATTCCAACCCCCGACCGTAGTGGCCATGCAGACCGTCACTGGAGCGCCTCAGTCCCCTCGGCCACCGCGGCCGGCTGTCATTTTGAGTTGTGTTGTTCCTTGAATGATTTTCTTTCACACTGCAGCACAATGTGCGCAGATATGCAACTTCCTCGCAGATTAATTTTAAGCTACGATCTTGGCATTTCGCGGGCGAGAGCTCTACCGTCTGAAGTATCCCGTAACGCTCCACGGTCCTTTCTCACAAATCTACTTCTGGCCTTCTAATTTTCGCAAGAGTTCTCCGTCAAAATAGAGAAAGGCGTGAAAAATATTCTCAGTTTCGTGCGTAGATTACGCGAAGATTTTTTATTTTTATTTTTGTGGCACCTCATTGAAAATGGATGCAGCAGACTAACGATATGTGATCCGGACTTCTACTTCATATTAACTGCTTGAAAGCTGCGCTGCAGCGGAGCGGCCGAGCTCATTGAGGCGCTATGCTACGATGCACGTGGCCGTTCCCCGTCGGGGGTTCGAATCCCCCCTCCGGCATGGATGTTTGTGCCGTCTTGAGTATAAGCTAGTTTATAAGTTTAGGGACTGATGATCCCGCAGTTAAGTCCTATATGTTTTACAAACTGTTTTTACTCTCCGGCATAAGCTGACATTGTTAATAACAAACTTCATTAAAGATAATATGTATTGATCGGCCAATGTCAAAAGTCCCAGACTACTGAACAGTGGTCTACAAGAGGTTCGCGAGCTCACGCCACATATTGCTTGAACCGCCCATTTCTGGTTAGAAAATACGCGTTAGACATTACCCTAAGAAAAGCACTATATCTCACAAGCGCATGAAAATAAGCAAAGTAGTAAACGTTACGTGTTGAACAGTCAGTTTCCAGATTGTTTTTAACAGTAAATAAAGACGCGTTTAGTATTTGTACATGATCCGGAACTCGAGTTCTCAACAACTACATATCTAACCGCCATGATATTTTAAATATGCTGGTATAGTTACTTCATTAAATTATCCTTGTGGACCATGGAAGCTACTGTGAGTGTATACATTACTTACTATAACATACATGTTTCGACCGATTGCCATAGTCAGGTTATCAGTGGAAAATACGTAGTTTCCTGAACTTCACGCTTTCGGTGAACTGAACCATTTTACCTTCATTCTGATGAAATGTAAGAATTTGCCCCATTATACTGTACAGTGCATGATACTAATGTCAACATTTTTTACTTCTACAGCACACTAAATCAAATGACATTCAGGGACATTATTAAGTTATGCTGGTAGAACAAAGACGCTGTTAGCGATTTGAACTGTTCAGTCTCATCTATGCCCATATTGTACATTCAAAATATCGTTTCTTATAACCTATATAAACTGAGTCCTTATGTCATTTACTATTTCATTAATGATATATATATAATGTGAAGCTACATTGAAGATCCCTAAATTCTTAAATAAATGTCTGCAGGATGATCCTGGTTGACTCCAGCAATTATTCTCATTACACGATTTCGTGGAATGAATACTTTTTTATATAATGTTGAATTACCCCAGAATATGATTTCATATGAAAGCAGAGGATGATATAGACATAGTAAGCTAAATTAGTGAGGTGTATATCACCAAATTTTGCAATGATCTTTAGAGCATAAGTAGCTGAACGCAAACGTTTCAGCAGATCTTCAATGTTTTTCTTCCTAAATATTTGCAATATTCTACCTTAGCTACAGATGTCTGTTCAAAGTCTAAATTTATTAATGGTGTCATGTCATTTACTGTATGGAATTGTGTATAATGGGTTTTATCACCTTTTAATGAGAGTCCATTTGTAGAGAACCACTTAATAATTTTCTGAAAGACATCATTTACAATTTCATCAGATAATTCCTGTTTGTCAGGAGTGAGAGCTATACTTGTATCGCCAGAAAAAGAACTAGCGTAGCATCTTCGTGAATGTAGAATGGTAAGTCATTAATATATATTAAGAACAGTAAAGGACCCAAGACCGACCCTTGAGGGACCCCAATTTCGATAACTCCCTAGTTGTAAGAATTAATTGTTATTTCTGTATCAAGTAAACGGCTTACTTCAACTTTCTCCTCTCTTCCAGTTAAGTATGATTTAAACCATTTGTGCAATATCCCACTCGTACCACAATACTTAAGCTTATCTACAAGAATCCCATGATTTACACAATCAAAAACCTTTGAGAAATCACAAAAAATCCCAACTGGTGATGCCCGGTTATAAAGCATTTAATATTTCATCGATGAAGGGATACATAGCATTTCCTGTTGAAAAGCATTTTTTGGAAACCAAACTGACTTTTTGTTAGAACTTTATTTTTACTAATATGTGATTATGGGCGCACGCTGGGAATGAACAGGTTTTGAACAGGAAATGGTAATTGGAGCTGTATGCATGGCACATTCCGAATACGGAATTCAATATGCCATCCAAAATTACAAGAGTGTGGCGAAAATACCAAATATCAGGCAATGCATCCTAACACGGACAATATAGAGGCTGACATGTTCAATGTAATGATCGGAGAGCAGCGGTGTTTGTTGAAGTTGCCTGTCAGACACAAGCAGCACTACGTCACATAACCGCACACGTCAAAGTGGACCATACGGCGGACATATCGATTTGATCAATGCGGCGCAATTTCCCTTTAATGGGATATGGCAGTGAACGACCCGCCTGAGTGCCTTCGCAAACTGCACGAAATCTCTGCGGCTCTAAGGAGCCCGTGACCTTATTATGACTTCAGTCGGTAGTGGCGCAGACACCCGGAAGCCAAAAAGGACCAAGTCAAATATGATAGCCATTGTGAGTGTCACACAAACACACACACTCACACGCGAAAGGACACTTATTTACTCAATCACTGACTAAACACGAAAACTCGAAAACTACTTTACCTATGAAGCTGAAATCTAGCAGGAATGTAGTTTATAGGTAGACGACGCAAGCTAAGCAAGGATTTAGTGATAAGCGCGATAGTTCAGGAAATATGACGTCATAAACAATGGAAACGTCTCCATCTTACGGCTCGTGATAGTGTAACATTCCACTATTTGAGAAGGAGAGCACTTGCAACAAACTTCAAACATAATTTCAAACCTTCACGAAACATTTTTCTCGCTGACAACCATGGCAAAATGATGAAAGGAAAAACATTTCTCGCTTACTACTCTTCCGCTGTCCACGGAGTAAAGCTACGGCATTCGGTATAACGTTGCAATTTATGATTTCTACACTACATATTGTACCCGCAGGAAAATTTACAGACAGTGTATGCAGTGTAACAGTACGACACGTTTTATCACGTTACGGGGGGGAAAGCGTCACGGAAATGTTGCAAGAATTGTGGTGGAAATCATTAAAAGAAAGACGTTATTCATTGCGGCGTGATATGTTTGCGAAGTTTCAATCACCGACTTTTAGTTCTGAATGTGAAAATATTTTGTTAGCACCCACCTACTTAGGGAGACATGACCATCCCAATAAAATAAGAGAAATCAGATCGAAAACGGAACGATTTAGGTGTTGTTTCTTCCCGCGAGCTATTAGAGAATGGAACGGTAGAGAAAAGTTATGAAAGTGGTTAATGAAACCTCTGCCAGGCACTTAAATGTGATTTGCAGAGTATCTATGTAGATGTAGATGTAATTCATGAGATATGAGTACATAAACAGTAACGTTAATGGAAAACCGCCCCATCAGGCAGCAAGTTTTAATCTATAATGTGTTTACTACTAATTGCATTCACAAAAGATTTTACAAACATACATCACTTATGCAAATGAATATATACCTGAAAAGTTATACAATTGCACAACGTATCAATAAATATGAGATCATATATACACACCAGGCACCCCGTTTTATTATATTTCATATTTACCGCTAAGACCTCCTGTATTCCAGTGAGCTTAATGAAATTCGTGCAAGATGACAGTTCTGTTGAGAACTTTGAACTGTGAAGCGCATACCGCTGTAGGAAGAAGCAACAGACTTCTATAGAGCGACAAGGAAAGAAAGATAATGAAACGGTGTACATACGACGAATACCCATTATTTGCGAAATATCTAGCTTCTAACTTTAAGAAACTGCAGTTTGCAGTGAGACTTGCATTTTCTATAATGATTAATAAATCACAGGGCAATCTGCTCAATATGTGGTGTGTGTTTGAAATCTCCGTGTTTCTCACACGGTCAACTTTATGTCGCTTGCTCAGGGATGGGCTCACCACAGAAAATATTCATATTAGATCCTGGACAGATTATAAGAAATATTGTTTATAGCCAGGAAGGAAGGAAGATTAGTTCAAATGTTCAAATGTTTGTTAAGCTTATGGGACTTAACTACGGGGTCATCAGTCCCTAAACTTACAAACTACCTATGAACTACTTACGAATTAGGACGGCACAAATATCCATGTCCGAGGGGGGATTCGAACCCCCGACCGTAGTGGCCGTGCTGACCGTGACTGGAGCGCCTCAGTCACCTCGGCCACCGCGGCCGGCGGAAGATTAGTGTTTAACACCCCGTCGACAGCGTGGTCATTAGAGGCGGATCTTACCTCGGATTTATAGTTATGAATGAATTAAATAAAGTTTGAATGTTACATATCATTTGTATTCTTTGGTTATTTGAATAGTGTACTTGGAATTTTGTACATTATGTAAGACAGCCTAATTTCTTATATATTCTTTGTTATATGTAACATGTTTTTAAATAAATGGAGATACCTGACTAGCGTACAAAATTTTATGAAGGTAGGCATAATGTAGCGAGGGTTAAGGATACCATTAATGCACAAACGGTTGTTGATTCCGTTTCATCTACGTGAAGTACTAAAGGTCAAACTTGTTCAATATTTCTGAAAGCCTAATTACATCAATTATAATGACCAGTGCCGTTAAATGAAGAATCAAAGAAATTATTCGTCATGAACATTCACTAGAGAATGCTTCATTGTGTAATCTTTGCCTTTCAGTAGTTCATGTAATCCACCATACAGAGATGTCATGCATCTCTTGAGATTGAAGCCCTTTGTTCGTATTAGGTAACAAATAATTTGTTCACTTTAAGGTTACCAGTTTCGGCCATTTAAATGGCCATTCTAAGACAATTACAACCATAGTGTTGTCCAGTCGTTACGCTTAGCAGGGAATACCTGACTAAGTCAAATCTTTGTAGAGCTTATGGGACTTAACTACGGGGTAAACAGTCCCTAAACGTACAAACTACTTAAGAACTATCATGGTGTAGTGGTCTGAGGATGGTCATTTAAATGGCCGAAATCTTTAAAATAGTCGCGATCTTGGCTGACTTTTAAGTGATTCCAATCATTCTGATCGCAGATTTTCTACAACGTATTCAAAACTAAATAATTTATTAATCGAGACGTATTTTCCACGAAACATAGTTTTGTCTTTTTCTAGCAGTTAGAAATTTTTCGCTGACGTTTGATCATCATCAGTGGGCTTTTATTTCCTTTCTCTCCAAAACTGTTCAAATGTTTGTAAGGCTATAGGACCCAAATCCTATGGTCATCAGTTCCTAGACTTACGAAGTAGCCGCAGCGGGTTAGCCGCGCGTACTGGAGCGCCGTGTTGCGATGCGCGCGACCGTCCCCCGTCGGGGGTTCGAATACCCCCTCGGGGTTATTTTACCTTAGTTTAAGTAGTTTGTAACCTACGGACTGATGACCACGCAGTTAAGTCCGATAGATTTACAAACATTTGAACTTACAAAGTACTTTAACACCAAGGACAACACACATAGACACACACACACACACACACACACACATATATATATATATATATATATATATATATATATATATATATATATATATATATATATGTGTGTGTGTGTGTGTGTACTGGATGGACGACTCAAAATTCCGGAGTCCGGAGCGAGATGCCTTAGACCACGCGGCTACTCCCGCGCAGCTTCTTTCCTTTAAACAACGGAATCTCCCACTGGGAGGCAGTGTGAAATTAGTCTCAGAGGTACCCACAGTCATTCTACCTGACGGTATAAGAGCGCGGTGCATAGGACTCGGCGACAGCGAGGTGTACATACTTGGGGAAAGATTTCAGATCCCAGAATTTTATGTGGCGTTAAAGATGGGTTCAAGGAGTCACTAGGGGCAGCTGTAGAGTGTGAAAAGTCAGTGAGAATAGATAGAAGGTAGCAATACATCCGGAAAATAACCGAACATAGAGGGCGCAGCTGCTATTCTGGAGAGAATGCCGCGTGAAAGAACGACACCAAATTTCATCACAATCATGTCCAACGTTAGTGTAGACTTGTTCCACGATGGCAAGGGTCGTCCAACCGGCTCTGACTCACATTTCACGCCCTCGTTTGACACCTTGCGATGGAGGTCAGAGCAGCGACGTCCAGCCTTGATATCCAGCGGTTTCTTATGTCTGGTTGCTCAGCATTAATATTCACGAAGCATGGGTTTAGCCAGTGACGGCGCGTCCTATGTGTTCACTGGTTCAGTGAACCCTGGAAAAAAGCTTGTCGTGGATAAAAAGTAAATAAATAAATAAACTAAAACGTGTATTCAAACTATCATTCTTAGTTTCGTTCTTCTATCAGATCATTTTATAAGCATATTCAAAGTATTTTTCTTGTATGGGAAACCATTTACGTCGCGGAGACAGCTCGTATACGAGTCGTAGAGCGGCCACAATACAGTCGGTAGTGGCCGCAGCGTTGCCATGCGCATGCGCGGCTGAGGTTCAAATTCTCTTCTGAACCCCCTGGAGGCAGCATATGGGCGCACCCGCGGCAGGGAGGGGCGAGGAGAAACGTTGCTTTTAACATTTGCATTGGTCCTGAAGCAAAGACAATACAGCTACTGCGCACCTCGCCTTGAGCATGCGCAAATCCTTCATGAAGGCAACATCCGCCCTTCATATTTGTTTTTGGCGCATTGAAAATCCACCAAAAACACGTCAAATTAGGTCAAATATCTTGTACATTAAACACGCATCAACTGTAAAAGTCTGAAGAAGATCCGATTATGATTAACAATGATTACTCTCCACCCTCCAAGAATAGCAGTGTGGCTAGTAGCTTCGCAGAGCACCGTCGAAGGTAGTGAGTTCGAGGCCGACTGCAAACAATTTTTTTTAATCCTATCTTCTTTTTAACAGATACAGGAACAAACAATGACTTTTGTATTGTTACTTGCCACATATCTTTGGCCGTTTTAGCAAATGCGTCGCGATTTTGACAGTAAATGATATTTAATCCTTGTAATAAATATTTAACTGTTTGAAAAGATGTTGAAACACGTCCACTGAATGTGTGGTCGTGTTCCATTTTTGAGTTATTCATTAACCTAAAGTGTTTCTGCACCATTAATATTGCCTGTTAGTATGTTAATTATTTTATTCTGTTTATTAATGATCAATGCCCCATGTTTATATATGTTTCCACCCGTGTGATTGAACTTTTGTGTTCATGTGAATGTGGAAGGATGTTTTTAATATCGACTGTCTGCCGCTCAATAGCTTAGGGCCTCATTTACTTTAATTAAGAACGCATGGCTTCGTTTGTCGTCTGCGCTGGCATCTGCTGCGTGCCCAGAGACAAGCTTAATTGGCAAGATGGCAAGGTGGCCGTGTTCTTAGTGTGATGCCAACCTATTCTTGGATGAAAGCGGTGACAAGATACCTCTCCGGGAGCCGTTGAAGGGGGTATTATCTTTCTCAGGTAGAGATGGTTGGTAGACACTATGCTCTGAACGCCTTCTGTTTGGGTTTACAGCACGCTCTACATCCGGTGTGTGGTGGGGAAGGTGTTAGGCGTGGCCTTAGAGCTTCACTCTTGCTGCGACCGTGGAAGTAAGTACTTCGTCGAATCATGTTGAGGGGAAGGCATGCTGTTAGAACTTTGCTTTCTTTGTGATCAGGCAGTCTTAGTTTATCAGTGATAGTTTTCTTGAGTAATTCTTTCCCTATGCGAGGCAAAGTGTTTCTTAATTTACAGAACTCGAGTAATTCGGTCTAAATTTAGTATTTTCATTCTGGTGATTATTTTCTGACCAGTTTTTCTCGAGTTAGAATACTCGTATGTGGCCTTCAGCCTCTGTGTAAATTTAACGTGTATAAACTTTCTTGTTGTTTTTTAAATAACGTTTTCGCGTCGCGTCTGTATACGCGAGTATGATAAATATTCCTCATATTCTTTAGTTTGATTCCGTCTTTCCTGTCTTGTATGACCGATTCCACCACATGCTTTCGTAACGGTCATTACTTCGGCCTTCAGCCATGCTTTTACTGATACCAGCTTTCTTCTGTGTGTGTTCTCGCGTGTGCTTTACCTGCTTATTCTTCTAAATTAGTTTATTTTGAAAATTCTGTGTAATTCCTCGTGGTCGCATAGTGATCGTAAATATGTGCGTCAAGACACCCGCCATTTCGTCAAAAAAAAAAAAAAAAAAAAAATACCGACGCCGCCGCTGAGTTTGTGGCTGATATCAAGTGATCCGGAACTTGTGTAGAGTGTCGCAAGCATTATGCACGTGCCTGTGAATGAATGAGTGTGCTTTCCTCTTCCCATTGTGTATTTCCAATTTTCCTCCCACGTTACCGTCATATTCTTAAAGGGCAGAAACAATTTTATTACGGGCAGTAACTTTAGGATTTAATTCACTATTGTCCAAGGGGTGTGCTTAATTTGGTCTTCTCACATTTTTTGCTTGTCCATTTTATTGAATAGATGATGATTTAAAGTATCAAACCTCTGCTTTTTAATTTCATGCTCCCCGTCCCATGTTTAATTATCTATTCATTTACTTTTAACATTAATTTTGTGTTTGTTAAAACGTTGGCTGCTCCTTTAAGGAGTGAGCAGTTAGATAAATTTCCGTCGCGCAAGTACTGTGGCCACTTGTAAAGTAATTTAGGGCAGCAGTGAGCGTTTCAACTTACATTGCAGATCTCAAGTGCCCGAGATCTTGCTTAAATAATTTAACAGACTGCTTTCAATGCGGGGGGAGAGCAGCCTTTGTGCATGAGTAAGGTTAAGAAGGGGTGCTGCTTAGAGTGTCACTTGACCCATAGGTAGCTTGTCTCTTCATCGTATCGGATTAATTTTGTTACAAACAGTGCAATCAGCTAATTACTGTGTTTTAGTGTTCATGTACATATTCATATGTTATTGGTGTTTATTGTCAAAAAAATGAACAACGTTCGGTATCTTTTAGAAGCAATTACTCAGCCTTTAAGCATGGAAGAAAAGTGAGAAATAAGAAGATTGTTAGACCGACACCTCATCTCGAGTTGAAGCAAGTGCAAACAAGCCGTGGTAAGACATTCTTCCGATATTTTAACGTAAATATATTTAAGGGGGGGGGGGGGGAGGGGAGGCCAAACCGGGGCGCTGTCGGCGCTACTATCAAGATCCGACATTATAGAAGTGAAGCACCAGCCGCCACCGGTTTTAGCATTAGTTGAAACCATGGAAATTTGCGGTTTATGAACTCATAATATGAGGCAGTCACCACCTTTGCCTTCTCATTGTGGTTACTCTCGACACCGGTCAACGTATGGGAAATATCATCACATACAAGTACAACAATTTGCATATATTAAACATCATTGCAGTTCAATGTGACCGTTGCGGTAGTCGCGAACCCATATTAATTACTTGATGTACTTAACATATATTGCATTAACCAAATACGCTGAGGGTCAACTCACGGCGATGGGGACGCATAGTCAGCCAGTGCACGCCACGGACGACCTTCACGGTACGGCGTCACAACAGCCTCTCCTTCCTTACTGCTAACAATAGTGACTGCAGCACTCGCTCAACTACCGATACCTGACCTATCCTCGACCTGTGCAAGAGAGAAAAAGCTGATCCTTTGGGCGATGGGGACGCTGACTCCTTACAGAGTGGCAAAGAGGCCGTTGAAATACACCTCGCTCATAAACAAATGCTTCGGAGACCTGTTTAATAATGAGAGGAAGCACGACAATAAAATTATGATCCCTGAGTTGTAGCTTCGTATCACAGGAGGTGTATTCCCTATTAATAAAAAAAAATTTAAAAAAATAGTAAGCGTCTTTAAGATGGCAGATGGCCAACAGCTTCTGACTCAAAAATTAAGACGCATAAAAAAACCGATAAATCTTAAATGTGATGGGGAATGATGAAAGATAAACAGAGGCTCAAGCCAAATTCATTTATTAGATTAAACAAGGGACACATTATACAAAGAGATATAAAATTTATAATAATAATCTTATCATTCTATGTTGTCAGACCTGCTTTTAGCCGGATAATAAAGTACAAGGGAAAGCATATATTGACATAAAAAAAGTTATACTACTGGGATGCAATTGGCAAAACTTTGATAGTGATGGGGTCCGTAATTACTACTCTCACTCTGGAGGGCGTATAAATTGGATAGTGGTAATCCCTGCTGGACGGTGAATAGTTAGATCGGCAGCGGAAACAGCCAATAAATGTTTACAATGCCGGTGCGCAAATGTACGTTCCGAATTTACTGCGATTGAGCAAAGCTGAAGATGTGCCCAATCGCAGTTGATGTCATATATTCTGTGAATATTAAATAATAACAACTGCAGGATCAGAAG
Source organism: Locusta migratoria (assembly GCA_026315105.1). Taxonomy (NCBI): domain Eukaryota; kingdom Metazoa; phylum Arthropoda; class Insecta; order Orthoptera; family Acrididae; genus Locusta; species Locusta migratoria. The sequence continues at coordinate 630,231,605 of CM048745.1, read as the reverse complement.
TGACGTCTGTTCTTTCGGAACAGACGCCCCCTAATATATATAACATGCCGGTGACGGGCAATGATCCTATCGTTAGTGGGGAGGGGTGGGCAAGTTTGAAGCCCTTACTCTTACGGGAATTAGTTTAATAACTACGAGTTTGAGTACTGTGGGCAGGGCGAAGCTGGGAATTTGTATCTGACGGGAGGCGTGCTTAGGAGTCCTTGCAGGTGCGGTGATCACTGTGTCCCCAGTGGTGTAGGGGTCAGCGCAACTGCCTAGAAAGCAGGAGACCCGGGTTCGAATCCCGGCTGGGTACACATTTTCAGCTTTGCCCAATCGCAGTTGATGTCATTTATTCTGTGAAAATCAGCCTGTGTCTGTGCTCTTCTAGAGAGAGAGACATACAGGTCAGTGAATAGGCGGCTGAGCAACAAGGAAGCTGCGTAATGCTTGTTCACTGAAATTGTGAACAAGTGAATCGGAGCCTTGATTGTCGGTACGAACGATTCTACAACTATTCCTCCACACAATATACAAATACACGAAACCGTAATTACCTCTCCATTCAAGTGAACGAGACGCAAAAGCTTAATACACTGGCTGGGCACACACTCAGGTGAAACTGCTCTAAAAAAAACCATCCAGACACGAAACGGTAAGGGGTATTTGGCTTTACCTGCACGTCGGCATGTCTCGATATAAATCAGAAGTGAACAGAGTGTTTCTGAAGACCACCTCAATTTACCATCAGGATCTAAACGCATAAACAAAACACTGCTCAAGCAAAATCTCCAGAGTAGTCATCAAAGCGACTGCCCAAGCAGATATTCGTCAGACTACTGCCTTCGCCAGCGGCTCTCCGGCGCTAGCTGGCTCGAAAACTTTGAAAAATTCCCTCCCAAAACTGTACGCACCAATCACCGACAGTCATTTCAAAGGTTAGCGTACGAGTGTCCGAGATCGCTCCCTCCACGTCTTACGCCTACATGGAGAAGGCGCCATTCGGCCTATCACCGCCTGCAAGTAGATCTACTCATGGTCGTGCTCTGTGCCAGGTTGTTCACCTGTCTCGCTGACGGTTGGGCTGAATCCACCTTGCCAGCGACAGTTGACATACTGCGCCCGTTGTATCAATGCTGGCCGGTCTCCCGTCGAATTCTACGAAGGGCGGCTGTGGCCGAGAGCAGAACGCCGTAACCCTCGCTCGCCCAACGCCAAGTCCAGTGAATATTCCCTTAACAGATATTACTGCGAAGTTTCCGTCCAGCAATGACCATCTGCAATCCATTACACAAGGTGCATATACGGGGAGCAGTTGGGAAGGGGTGAGTGCTCACTTCAAGTAGGCAGGCCCCTTACACTATTAATAAAACAACGCAAGTCCTTGGCATTTTGCAGTCGTTAACTAAAATTAGCAATGTTGTACTAATTCCGAAATGGGGGACATAGCAATAGGTATTTCCGGTGTAGAGAAGCAGCTGAGAGACCTAAATACGAAAAAGTCTGCTGGTCCAGATGGAATATAAGTTCGGTGTTACAAAGACTGTTCTGCGGCATTGGCCCCCTACTTAGCTTGCATTTATCGCGAATCTTTAATTCAGCGCAAAGTCTCTAGTGATTGGAAAAATGCGCAGGTGACTCCCGTTTATAAGAAAGGAAAGAGAACTGACCCACACAATTACAGGACAATATCGTTGACATCAGTTTCATGTAGAATTTTAGAGCATATCTTAGTTCGAATATAGTAAATTTCCTTGAAACGGAAAAGCTTAGGAAACATCGTTCATGTGAAACTCAGCTTGCCCTTTTCTCACATGACATCTTGCGAGCCATGGATGAAGGGCAACAGGCGGATTGTGTTTTTCTCAACTTCAAAGCGGCGTTCGATGCGGTGCCACACTGCAGGCTGCTAACGAAGATACGAGCTTATGGAATAGGTTCACAGATTTGTGACTGGCTGGAAGACTTCCTACGTAATAGAACGCAGTACGTTGTTCTCGACGGGTGAGTGTTCATCAGAGATGTGTGTATCGTCAGGCGTGCCCCAGAGGAGTGTGATAGGACCACTATTATTTTCTATCTATATAAATGATCTGATGGTCAGAGTAAATTGTAATTTGCGGCTGTTTGCTGATGATGCTGTGGTGTATGGGAGGGTGTCGTCTGTAACTGACTGTAATAGCATACAGGATGATTTAGACAAAATTTCTAGTTGGTGCGAAGAATGGCAGCTAGCTCTCAATGTAGAAAAATGTAAGGTGATGCTCATGAGTGGAAAAAGCAGTCCCATAATATTCGAATACAGCATTAGTAGTGAGCTTCTTGATGCTGTCACGTCGTTCAAATATCTAGGCGCAACATTGCAGAGCGATATGAAATGGAACGAGCATGTATGGACAGTTGTGAGTAAGGCGGACAGCCGACTTCGATTTATTGGGAGAATTTTGGGAAGATGTACTTCATCTGTAAAGGACACCGCGTATAAAACTCTTGTGCGACCACGACTTGAGTATTGCTCAAGTGTTTGGGACCCGCAGCAGAAAGGAAGACATAAAGGCGGTTCAGAGGCGAGCAGCTACATTTGTTACCGCTAGGTTCGACCAATGCGCGAGTGTCACGGAAATGCTCCGGCAACTCAATTGGGGATCGCTGGAAGAAAGTCGAACTTCTTTTCGTGAATTTCTGTTAAGTAAATTTGGAACAGGGTACCCTGCGCCACGCACCTTACGGTGAATTGCAGAGCATGTATGTAGATGTAGAACTGTTACAATGTTTGGCACTCCTCACTCCTTACTCTCGTATAGAGGATAGAACCACGAGAAGTCGTTCAAAACCTTTCAGCGAAATCTGGACCTGATCGGTAGTAGCAAAGAATTAATACCAAGGGGGAGTTGTCGCCCAGGAAAAAATTCGGGGCGTTGAATACGGAAGAAGCGTTGAGCGCCTATGTAGTGGAAACATCCGTCATCACCTGTCGGAAGCACTCCGTCTGCAGGTAAAAAGCTACTCACCGTTCTCTGAGACGTCCAAGGAGATTTTTGCTGGACTTTTTGGAGGATGCAATCGTCAAAGCTGGTCGGTACTGTGCCGCTCCGTCGAAATAAGGTGTGATTTGGAAACAGCGGCCTGGCCTTCTAAAATCTGGGGTTCTGCTGTTGGATGACAATGCGAGACCATATTCGGCAGCGGAAACGCAATACCATATTGCAATTCTTGGTTGGGAGCGCCCTGATTTCTTTTTTTCCTGGAAGGTTTTTTGAAGCTTATACAGCGGTATTGGAAATTACGTACAAAAATAAAGATATGTTGTATCTTTAATGTCTCATTCTGTTTTTTTTTCCTTTCATGCGCAAATATGACCACAATCTACAGGGTAAACTTATTTTCCAGCTCCCCCTCGTCTTATGCTTCTTCGGCCCTTCTATTGTGCACTTTCCTTTGCATCAACACGGGTGTTACAATTCTGACACGTACAATACATTATTCCATTCCAGTTGCTGGCCAACGAATCACGGCGAACCTCAGGCCCCCCTTGCCCACTCACACACACACACACACACACACACACCTTTCGCAATGGCAGAGAGCCAGCCCGCTCGCATCCGTACACCTTTACACTTACCTGCTGCAAGCCAGTTCCCTCGTAAAATCTGTGTGATTGGGTGATTTGTCAGTTGTCTCTGAAAGGCTTATAGAGCCACAAACACGTCTTCGTTTGCCAGTATCCATTCCATTTCGCCAGCAGTAGATTGGACTCCTGTTAAGCTGAATCATTAAATACCTCATTCTTTGTTCTACCTTATCTACGTATAACCATATATTATAATAGGTTGTCAGAAAAATAACTTTTTACGATTGAACTTATGTTTCATTACAAATACAAAAAATTCTTACAATTTTTCTGGTGAAGCTGATTTCCGTCTTCATTAAACTAGAAAGAACACGTAGATAATGTCGTGGGAAAGGCGAATCAGAAACTGCGTTTTATTGGCAGAACCCTTAAAACATGCAACAGAACTACAATAGAAACCGCATACATTACGCTTTTCCGTCCTCATTTGGAGTATTGCTGCCCAGTGTGCGACCCTTATCAGGTAAGTTTAACGGAGGACATCGAAAGAGACCAAAGAAGGGCAGCTCGTTTTGTATCGTCACGATCCAAGGGAGACAGCATGACGGAAATGATACAGGGTCTGCAATGGGAATCATAACAATGGCGCTTATCGCTGCGACGTGGGCTACTTTCGAAACTCCAATCGCCAACATTCTCCTCCGAAAGCGAAAATATATTGTTGACTCCCACTTACATAAGTAGAAATGTTCATCGGAATAAAATACGAGAAATCAGAGCTCGGACGGAGAGATTCAGATGTTCTTTCTTCCCGCGCGCTATTCGAGAATGTAATGATACTATCAAGGTGGTTCGATGAACTCTCTGCGAGGCACTTAAATGTGATTTGCAGAGTATCCCATGTAGACGTAGATGTAGATTATTACAGCCTTACACCGAGCGAGGTGGCGCAGTGGTAACGCACTGGACTCGCATTCGGGAGGATGGTGGTTCAAATCCACCTCCGACCATCCAGATTTAGGTTTTCCGTGATTTCCCTAAATCACTGCAGGCATATGCCGGGATGGTTCCTTTCAAAGGGCACGGCCGATTTCCTTCCCCATCCTTACCCACAAACTCCGAGCGTTAGCTCCGTCTCTAATGGCCAAGCTGTCGACGGGACGTTAAACCCTAAGCATCCATTACAGCCTTGAAGTCTTTTTGGAACTTTCAAAATGTTCAAATGTTTGTAAAGCTACGAGACTAAACTGCAGTGGTCAACACTCCCTAGGCTGACAAACTACTTAAACTAACTTATGCTAAGGTCAACACACACAGCCGTGACCGAGGGAAGACTCGACCTTTCGACGGGGAGCATCCTCGCACACAGGAGCAAATCGCCTTAAAGCCATTCCGGGCGGCATTTGTAAAGCTGTTACATACTCCATAGTATATTGTGGTATCACTGTCCAAGCCGTGAAACGAGTCGTGTTGTAGAGTTTTACTTCAGCAATGGTCTAACACTTTTCAGAATACACTAGACCCTCGCTAATCCGACAATTCTTGGCACTTACGGCTACCGCATTAGCAGAAGTGCTAGGTAATTTAATGCACGGATATAAGTAGCATTCTATATAAAATACATGTCTCAAGGATCTAGCTCCTAGCAGTAGCCCACTGTAATCTGTGGTAGAGTGAAACGTTACAAATGATCGGAAAAACACAGGTCATTTCTGTTTTTAATGAGGATCATCGAAAATGTGGACTGTATGTCTGATGTCACGATCTGATGTGCGCTCATATTTTGGTCGTCATGGTGACAGTGTCGAATGTCTGACTGTACGATGAAGAAGACAGCATCACCTAGGAGCCCCAGTATCGTTTCCAGGTCTCGTTTACGAACAGAGAACAGCGTTTGACACAATCTTCAGAATCCACGTCCATTCCTACATATCACATCTTACGTCTCCAGAACTGTCATAATACGCTAACATCATGATAAAAAAAAAAAAAAAAAAAATTAAAAAAAATAAAAAAAAAAAAAAAAATAAATAAATAAATAAAAAAAAAAAGTTTTCTTTTAAAGGACATGATACTGAACTGCAAATAGTGCCACAATTTAAAATGTGGTTTGTACAGATTTTTTTAATAAACCGTAGTGTAACTAACAATTCAATGTATATTAATGGAAAGTCCACTTTGGAATTAATAATATAGGAATAAGGACAGTTTACAACTCACCGCAAAGACGTGGCGACGAGCTGCGACAGGCACATACAGAAGCCACACACGTATAACACTTTCAGCTATCGGCCATGGCCTTCTTCAGAACATGGAACACTCACGCAATCACACAGGCACACAACACAGTTATACAACCGTCACCTCCGGCTGCCGCACTTCGAATCTCGCTCTGCGGCGTGTAAATCGGTGACGGGAGGGGAGTGGAGAGGAGAGAGTATAGGAAGGTTGGTAATAACAAGATGCAACTTAGGAATAGAGTGGGGAGGCCGGTGAGGCGATAAAAATAAAATTAGAAAATAAAACAAACAAAATAAATATACATTTAAATATAAAAATATATGAATGTGCACCGGGTTACTGAGCGGTTGGGCTGGTGAGGGCCGGTTTAGCGAGGTTACAGTATAAACAGAGTCCTTGACGATACACCATAGAAACAAAACCCGTGGAACTTACATATGTCGAACGTGGAGGCATGTCAGTATCTCCGACCAATCACTTTTCTATGGAAAATTTCGTTTAAATAATGGCGAACGATAGAGGTGTAATGTGGTGGAGAACCATTAAGTTTAATGTAAATTTCTTGGAGGTATTCAGCAGAAGTCGTAAGTGCTGGTACCACTTAATTCTGAAGGACAGCCAAACAGTTAACTTCTGCCAAACTAATACGCTACAAGTACGACATAAGATGATTCCGCAAAACAATCACACCAGGGTTATTTATTTCTTGTTCTAACAAAAGATTTTAACGTCACTACAACAATAAGTGCAGGTATATTTCTTACCCTGTACGCTCAGCTTAAAATTACATCTCGTCACACCATATAATTGTATGTAATAGTTATAGATGATGTTTCTATTCGTCAAACATAAATTCACAAAACTGATGACGTCTAACACCATTATCTTCAGGTATCCCATGACGTAAACCCATGATGAACCCAGCTCAGTTACTATTCGTCTGGTTGATTTTCACGGACACTGGGTCTCAGCTAAATTCATTTTGTGATTGTTCTTAGGGGGATCAGATCTTGTTACACCCGTAAGAGATCTATGTTCTTCAAATCTTTCTCATATGTCGTACACTGTTTGTCTAGACGGTTGTGAGCCCAAGTGCCTTCCCTATTCATTAATAAATTTTGTAACATATTTAATCTAATGTTATTAACTATATAATGCTTCTTCTTTCGTTAACGTAATTACAATTCAAAAAATACAGCTGACAAGTCAAAAACAGTTCACTAATTTGAATATTGTGTTACTCAGATTCTCGTTTCATTGTAAACTAACTTGACACCATTTGGTAATAATAACTTGACGTGTATTAACGGGCACCATGTTATGTCGTTACATGTGTCTTCTTTTAACCTACTGGCCAGGGACTATTCTGCCTTCCTGATAATTATTGTGATTGATTCAATATTGACAGTAATATTTTCCATAAATATTTTTGGATCCTACTAAGTCAGTTGTGGTTGCACAAGATTTATGTTTGTATAATTTCTATAATATTCTCTACTTCGTCCAAAAGGAGCACATAGGTAATAGAAGGCCTCAGGAAATGGTAGAGATAACCCATTAGAAGTGAAAACTAAAAATGGGGAAACTAATTGATGTTTATTACGAAATGGAATGTCTATACGTAAATGGGAAGGCAAAAGACAAGTGGTCATGACCATCTCCGAGTTTTCCGGAAAAATTGTTGATATCATGGCTTGCCAGAGCATTAGCTGAATGAGCGCTGCATGGGTTTGTTTCGTGCAAATCCTTTCAATTTCATTTCTCCCTTCATGTTTATTAAAAAAATTCATTAAATAAATAAAAATGTACAGTGATGCACTTGGAAATTTTCAGAAACGTTTTCCATGATAACAGACGTACATCTGCCAACATTAATGGTAACAGCATGATAATTTCATCAAGATCGGAATAAAAACGTAATTTTGTCCAATTCCATTAAAGTACCTCCGGTCACGGATCATGCTAAATTTCATGTAGACAGAAATCTTCTTCTGGGTTGAAGGTCAGTTGTACCAGATTTCATCAAAATCGCAACGAAACTGTGGATTTGTATGCAATAGGAACGTATGGATACATTTAAAACGCATCTTCAGTTTTTCTCATATTTTTAAATTTTGCGGTAGCTTTTCGGAATGTTTTACTTCATAAAAACTCTAGCCCGAAAATTACGAAGACAAAAGAAAAAAATAGAGATCAGCCAAATCGCTCGAGCCGTTCTCAAGTTATGGCGTCGCAAAGGAAATGAGGAGTTTATTTTTATATACACTACTGGCCACTAAAAATGCTACACCAAGAAGAAATATTCATTGGACAAATATACTATACTAGAACTGACATGTGATTACATTTTCAAACAGTTTGGGTGCGTAGATCCTGAGAAATCAGTACACAGAACAATCATCTCTGACCATAATAACGGTCTTGAAACGCCTGGGCATTGAGTGAAATATTTGGCGTATACAGGTACAGATGCCCACGCAGCTTCAATATCAAGAGTAGTGACTGGCGTATTGTGACGAGCCAGTTGCTCAGCCACCATTGACCAGACGTTTTCAATTGATGAGAGATCTGGAGAATGTGCTGCTGGCCAGGGCACCAGTCAAACATTTTCTGTATCCAGAAAGGCCCGTACAGGACATGCAACATACGGTCGTGCATTATCCTGCTGAATGTATGATTTCGCAGGGATCGAATGAAGGGTAGAGCCACAGGTAGTAACACATCTGAAATGTAACGGCCACAGTTCAAAGTGCCGTTGATGCGAACAGAAGGTGACGAAAACGTGGAACCAATGGCACCCCATACCATCACGCCGGTGATACGCCAGTATGGCGATGACAAATTCACGCTTCCAACGTGCGTTCACTGCGATGTCGCCAAACATGGATGCGACCATCATGATGCTGTAAACAGAACGTGGATTCATCCAAAAAATGACGTTTTACCATTCGAGCACCCAGGTTCGTCGTTGCGTACACCATCGCAGGCAGAGCCGTGCGGCGCGCCACATTTACCCGCCCGAGCTCGCCTGCGTTCGGCCGCTGCGCTCTGCTGCCCGCACCGCGGGTGCTCGAGCCCCACTGTACCGCCTACAGTACACAGCGAGCCGCGGTGCGCCGTCGAGTCCCGACATTTGCCGGGCGAGCGGGTACCCGCCGGGCCCGTGCCCTTTGGTCTCGGCGCAACAGCGCTACAGACGGCGCTGCGAGCGCTGGAATGCAGCGCTGCGCGAGACGTTGTATTAATCAGAGCGTAAGCATCGCGCACATTTTTGATTATCTACGTAGCATTTTATATGTTCAAATGTTCAAATGTTTGTAGAACTTATGGGACTTAACTACGGGGTTATCAGTCCCTAAGCTTACAAACTACTTATGAACTATATATACATGTGGCGTCTGTTCCGAAAGAACAGACGCCACTTTTGATCCTGCAGTTGTTATTATTTAATATTCACAGAATATATGACATCAACTGCGATTGGGCAAAGCTGAAAATGTGTACCCAGCCGGGATTCGAACCCTGCTTTCTAGGCAGTTGCGCTGACCAACTGCCTAGAAAGCAGGAGACCCGGGTTCGAATCCCGGCTGGGTACACATTTTCAGCTTTGCCCAATCGCAGTTGATGTCATATATTCTATGAATATGAAATAATAACAGCTGCAGGATCAGAAGTGGCGTCTGTTCTTTCGGAACAGACGCCACATGTATATATATAATATGCCGGTGACGGGCAATGATCCTATCGTTAGTGGGGAGGGGTGGGCAAGTTTGAAGCCCTTACTCTTACGGGAATTAGTTAAACTACGAGTTTGAGTACTATGGGCAGGGCGAAGCTGGGAATTTGTATCTGACGGGAGGCGTGCATGGGTAGTCCTTGCAGGTGCGGTGATCACTGTGTCCCCAGTGGTGCAGGGGTCAGCGCAACTGCCTAGAAAGCAGGAGACCCGGGTTCGAATCCCGGCTGGGTACACATTTTCAGCTTTGCCCAATCGCAGTTTATGTCATATATTCTATGAATATGTACTTATGAACTAGCTAAGACTAAGGACGGCACAAATATCCATGCCCGAGGGGGGATTCGAACCCCCGACCGTAGTGGCCGTGCAGACTGTGACTGGAGCAACTCAGTCCCCTCGGCCACCGCGGCCGGCGTAGCATTTTATATGTTATTGCTATGTCTGAAATAAATAACGAACAGGGCAGATCATACCAATGTGCAAGTTTCTACGTGCTTGAGCGTAAGCTGAACCTTCCAACATTCTACCAGTTAATTGTTTCTAATGACTTCGATTGCAACTGAACGTAACAACCCGAACTTCCTTTCTTCTTTCAGCAAGGATACATCAAGCAATTTATCGAAATGTCGACAGAAACGCTGTTGTAACACGCACTGAATACATAAACTTGCTATCGCGGCCCTGATGCTCCTTTACTCGCAATTACTCGTGAAATGCGACAGCTCTACTTCACTCGCGGTAATGTATGGTCTAAAATGCATAGGTCACTTAAGCTGCCTGCTATCTTTTTCAATACACGATTTGTAAATGATGTGCACATACTTCACTAGTAGCGTCATTTTAAAACGACATTTATGAATTATGGAAAGTTGAATGCTTTGTTAGAAAGATAAGATTCTGTACCATCAAATGTTCAAAAATCAAATTTTTTAACCCAATAGTTTCTTCAGAATCGAGTGATACGCATTATGAATCTAAAAACTTGCGCGGAATGGAAAGTAGACTTTTTTTTTCCACCTGCAAAGTAAGGCTTGTAAGGAAAAACTAATTTCACAAACCCATGTGGGATGGTGTGTATCGGCTGGCGGGCGCGTGCTCCGGCCAGCAGCAGAGCGACACGGGCGGCCGGGCGGACCGGCACACGGCGTGTAGTCGGGTACCCGCGCTACCCGGCGCCGTCCGCTGTGGCTGGTGCCGGCAGGCCGGGCAGAGCGTGGCGAAGCCCGCCCGGGACGCGCGGCTACGGGCCCGGGCGGGCAGCGCAGGCCCGCTGCACGCCTCTGATCGCAGGCGCTCCTGTCTGATGCAGCGTCAAGGGTAACTGCAGCCATGGTCTCCGCGCTGATATTCCATGCTGCTGCAAACGTCGTCGAACTGTTCGTACAGACTGTTGTTGTCTTGCAAACGTCCCCACCTGTTAGGGATGGAGACGTGGCTGCACGATCCGTTACAGCCATGCGACTGCTAATGATACGAGGCCGTTGGGATCCAGCACGACGTTCCGTATTGCCCTCCTGAACCCACTATCCCATATTCTGCTGTCATTGGATCGCGACCAACGCAAGCAGCAATGCCGCGATACGATAAACCGCAATCGCTGTAGGCTACAATCCGACCTTTATGAAAGTCGGAAACGTGATGGTACCCATTTCTCCTCATCACAACAACGTTTCGTTAGGCAACGCCGGTCAACTGCTGTTATGTATGAGAAATAGCTTGGAAACTGTCTTCATGTCAGCACATTGTAGGTGTCACCAATCTTGTGTGAATGCTCTGAAAAGCTAATCATTTGCATATCACAGCATCTTCTTCCTGTCGGTTAAATTTCGCGTCTATAGCACGTCATCTTCGTGGTGCAGCAATTTTAATGGACAAGAGTGTATAAATGGTAAAACTGTAGGCCAAGAAAGGCTCTGCGACGTATCTAATTCATTAAAAGGTTTGCAGCCAAGATCGGTTTCTTCATTTATTTAGATTACAGCTTTCGACGTGATAGACGCCATCTTCTGACCTGTAGTAATCTTACATGAAATTAAGATTAGTACAGGTCTGAAGATGACGTCTAGCACACCGAAACCGGTAATCTAAATTAATGAAGAAAGCGATCTTGGCTATAAACTTGTTAATAAATAATTCCAGATCGCCCCAACGAATAATGAGTTTCTTATATTATCTAATTCAGTATTAAAAATCCTTACTTCCCACTGTTACATAGAAGTCAATAGTCAGTTGGCCCCTAAAGACCTCTCGATTCAATGGACTCGTGGATGATTTACGCGCAGAGTTTTTGACAGCTGAAGGGACAAACAGAAATATTAGATGACGTGCGGAGTACATTTAGACAATAAGGAAAGGCAAAATCAGAATTTTAAATCTTAAAAAGCATACGTAAGAACTGCCTACAAGGTAAATTTTTATTCAAGAATGTGTAGACTTCAGTTAGACCACTTTGTGTCGATGAAGAGTCAAACATAAAGGAATACCACGCAAGCCCACAACGCAGGTCAAAGTAAAAGGCATGCCGAGCGCGCAGGCACGAGTCGGCAGACAGTCTTCGGCCAGGAACCGGAAGAAATGGAAGTTTAGAAACTCGGGATGATTGTCTTATTTAAAAAAAATTTATTTGATGCATCAGTACTTCAAAATGGCGACATAGTTTCGCTGAAACTAGTTGTACATAATAACGGCAAACTTTAAAAGTAAAATAGCTCAAATGTTTGTATAGTCTATGGGACTTAACTACGGGGTCATCAGTCCCTAAACTTACAAACTACTTATCAACTACTTATGAACTAGGACGGCACAAATATCCATGCCCGAGGGGGGATTCGAACCCCCGACCGTAGTGGCCGTGCAGACCGTGACTGGAGCGCCTTAGTCTCCTCGACCACCGCGGCCGGCAGTAAAATAGCGACTGTGGCTAGTGAGTACACTGTTTAAATACGAGGTATGTCCACAAAGTAAGTTCCGTTTGGTTATATAAAACAAACGCGAACAGATACATAAAAATATTTTTTGTACAAAAATATACAACATTTAAACTACTTTTCTACCTAGCTTCCGAAATTTTGTAGGCATTTGTCATAGCGTGGCAGAAGGCTTTGTATGCCTTCTTCGTAGAAGCTTGCCGCCTGTGTATTGCAACCATGTGGTAACATGTTCTTTCAGCTCGTCATCAGCGTTGAAGTGTTGAGCACCATGGACAGATTTTAAGTGTAAGAAAAAAGTCGCTAGGAGCTAGTGTGCGGAGGATAATCAAACACGTCCCAGTGAAATTCCCGTAAGAGTCGTATGGTCACATTCGCCTTGTGAGGTCGGGCGGTAGCGTGAAGGGAAGATGACTCCTTTCATCTCTTCTTACACCTAAAATCTGTCCTTGGTGGTCAACACTTCAACGATGATGAGCTGAAAGAACATGTTTGACACATGGTTGAATACACAGGCGGCAAGCTTCTATGAAGAAGGCACACAAAAACTTGTCCGACGCTATGAAAAGTGCCTACAAAATTTCTGAAGTTATGTAGAAAAGTAGTTGAGCAGTTGCATATTTTTATACAATAAATATTTTTTCTGTATCTGTTCACGTTTGATTTTTGTAACCAAACGGAACTTACTTTGTGGACGTACCTTGTATATCTATCTTAAACAATTCTATCAGTTGCACTCTTTCAGACGATACGTCTGATTTTACAACTCTCAAAAAATGTTTGTAACCCTATTGGAGCCAAATGCTGTGGTCAGCAGTCCTAAGTTTAGTTTGGAATTGAATGTTTTGCTAAATATCTTCTTTCATGCATAAAAGTAGAGGTAACGAATGCAAATGATTATTATTTATAACATTATTCTCTTACTTCTGGGCGCCCTTTGCAAATAGAACAGAGGGTTTACCGGAATACATTTTTATGGCTGCCACTATTTATAGCACCACAGAAGCTTGTAAATAGGATGGTGTTTTGAATGTGCTACATTTCGCTGTGTGGTTTTACGACCCAGCCGCTTGGCAGCGCTGCAGTTGCAGAAATTACCTCGGAGTTTCGTGACTGTTGCGTTGGACTCTGGCTACACACCTTCAATATAATAGTCCCCGTTATTCACTGCCTGTTTCCAAATGTGTAGAACGCGTCGCAAACCATCTACGGTGTATTTTATTTGATGTCCCTTATTGACCGCCCTCCGATATGGATAATGTCATCTCTGGTGCTGTGCCGTGTCCCTGGCAGCGGTTCTTTCACTCTGCCAAAGATATTGTAATCACAGTGAGTACACATATACAGTCGCGACACTCCCACTTTCTTATATATACTGCGACAGCAGCGCACCAAGCGGCCGACAAGCTACATTTCTGAATACGATATAGTATGAGTGCGAATAGTATCGTTTATATTGATTTTAACAAACTTTTTTCATTAGGGAACTATGTAGTGACATAAACTAGGTAATAACTTAAAAATTGCCGCTCATTTGCCTTTCTTGGGTTTCTCTAAATCCCTGACAAGGTACGAAACGATACATTATTAGACAGTCTATTTACCATTATCTTGTAATCTACAGTCGTTTACTGTATAGTTTCATTTTCTATTAGAAAATGGTTAGGAAATACCAGTAGTCCTGCCCTTTGGCAGAAAGGACGTTAGGGTTTCTTCGCTTCAATTCCATTACAATCGGTGAGGGTGGATCGGGGTGAACGTATATATAATGCAATATCTACAGCATTTAACGTGTAAAATAAGTCACCGCAGCTATAACTTAAGGATAAACGTCGCAGACGTGGCAATAAAACGGCAGAAGTAATCAGACAATTTCCCCCCCAAACCAAACCAAAAAAAAAAAAAAAAAAAAAAAAAAAAAAAAAAAAAAAAAAAAAAAGATAAAAAGATAAAAAAAAATCATAATTGTTGCTACAGCTGAACGAAAAACGCCAAGAAACTTCGAATAGCTAACGTTATCACACACAAAATAACATGCGCGCTTAAGAAAGACAAGTGAGGTGTAAAAATGTGTGAATCATCACCGAGTTGATACGCCTCTTTCAGCGGAATAAGCTGCAGATATACAAATACTAGCTTAAAACCCGACATTGCCCTGGTATTTAATTATTAAAGCTTTGAATTATTACTTCTCATATCCGTTCTTTCTCTCTCTCTCTCTCTGCCTCTCTCTGTCCGTCTCCTCTTTTTTTAATAACATGCCATATTTATGGGAGAGTATTCTGGAAATAAGGCTGTCTTGCATAATGCAGAAAATAACTCCAGTACCCAAGCAAAGAAAGCTAGTCACCAAGATGTAAATTATATGGTACTTTAATAAATTTATTTAATTAAAAACTTGATTATAAACAATATTTCTGGTTACTTGTCAAAAATCCAATATCAATAAATTCTTTAGGGAGCCCACCCCTGAGCAAGCGACATGCAGTTGTCCGTGTAAGAAACATGGAGATGTCAAAATCACACTTTTAGGTTGCCCTGTGATTTATTAATAGTAATAGAAGATGCAAGTCTCACTAGAAACTACAGTCTCTCGAAGTTAAAAGGTGGATCTACCGGAAATAATGGGTAATCGTTGGATATATACTGTTCCATTCTCTTCCTTTCCCTGTAGTGCTATAGAAGTCTCCTGCTTTCGCCTACAGCCGAGTACGCTTCACAGTTGTCAATAGCACTGTCAGCTTTCAGGACTTCCTTCCAGCTGACTGGATACAGGAGTGTCTTAGTAGTAAATACATAAAAGTATTAAAAAGTGGTGCACGTTGTGAAAGGTTTTTACCAATCCAAGTATATACGATATCATATTTATTGAATTATATGTTGTAAAATTGTATAATTTTGTAAGTATATATTCGTTTGTATAACTGCTGCATGTCGGTAAAATCTGTTACGATTACACTTAGTTCTAAAGAAGTAATGGGGCGGTTTCCCATGAACGTTACTGCTTATGACCTCGTAATGGGACGATTTTCCATTAACGTTACTGTTTATGACCTCCTATCTCATGAACATGTCGTACTGTGATACAATTTCGAAAGCACATTCAGCTATATGTGTGTATACTGTCTGTAAAATTTCCTGCGGCTACAATGTGTACTGTAGAAATTATAAATTGTAACGTCATACCGAACGCCATAGTTCATAAACATCGGAAAAGTAGTAAGCGAGAAACGTTTTTCCTATTAACATTTTGCTGCGAGAAAACGTCTCCTACAGGTTTGAAATTATGTTTAGCGTTTGTTGCAAGTCGCTAAATACGCTCCTTTTCAAATATTGACTGATAAAGGTACATTATTACGTGCGTTATTTTGTGTATGTGAAGGAGGGGGGAGGGGAAGTGTCCAGAGTCCAACCATGCCAGCAAGTAAACAAGACAAACGGGCAAGATACACTACGTTGAGAATTTGTGTCTGACTGAGAGCGTAACAGGATAGTTCCTCACCTGCGTTATCCATCGTATCCAGAAGTCCGGTGTTCGATTCCTGACATGCGTACAAATGTTACACCAACTCATTGAATCTGTTTCATTGCCTACAATAAGCAGCTGAAACTTCTGTGACATCCTTAATGTTAATCTCAAAAGCAGTGCTGCGACCATGAAAGTAAATGATCGTATTGCTGTATCTGTCCTTGGTGGTCAACACTGCAACGATATAAAGAGCTGTTACCACATGGTTAATACACAGGTGGCAGCCTTCTGGGAAGGATGCATGCAAAAACTTGTGCCTACAAAATTTCGGCAGTTATGTGGAAAATTGCTGTATATACGAGGCGCGTCCAGAAAGTAAGTTCCGTTTGGTTATTTAAAATGAACGGGTACATATACAGAAAAAATATTGATTGTACAAAAATCTATAACTGTTAAACTACTTTTCTACATAGCTTCCGAAATTTTGTAGGCAATTGCCATAGCATGGCACAAGTTTTTGTGTGCCTTTTTCATACAATGTTGCCGCCTGTGTATTCAACCATGTGGTAACATGTTCTTTCAGCTCGTCATCATCGTTGAAGTGTTGTCCACCAAGGACAGATTTTAGGTGTAAGAAGAGGATTACTGTCAAAAGATTTTTTTTTTCACGATAATGTCTGACCTCACACACCGAATGTGACCAAACAATTCTTGCGGAAATTTCGATGGGACCTGTTTGATCATCCTCCATAGAGCTCGGACCTCTCTCCTAGCGACTTTCATCTCTTCTTACACCTAAAATCTGTCCTTGGTGGTCAACACTTCAACGCTAATAAAGAGCTATTACCACATGGTTAATACACAGGTGGCAACCTTCTGGGAAGGATGCATGAAAAAACTTGTGCCTACAAAATTTCGGCAGTTATGTGGAAAAGTAGTTTAAGAGTTGTAGAATTTTGTGCAATAAAAATTTCTTCTGTATCTGCGTACAATTTCATTTTATTACCAAACAGAACTTACTTTCTGGACGCGCCTCGTATTCATCAATTCGACACATTTTATGGAAGTCTGCATGTTGGCTGTTCAGGAAACGATTCATTTACAACCTCACATTGTCATCAGTCTGGAAATACCTGTCTCCAAGTGGTTGCCTCCTTCTGGAAATGATGTCGAAGTCACTGAGCCCAATGCCAGGAGGATGTAAGGTGGTGAGGCAGATTTTATTAGCCAAAAGTAGCAGCATGCCTACCTGTGTTTTGCTGAGACGCTGCCGACTTCCCGCGACAGTAGGTCCCGTCAGTCTCCGTGCCCTCGTGAGCAGATTTCAGTTCTGTGGTCAGTTTGTGTCTTACAAGCACATTCTAAAATGTAATCAGCATCAGTTGATCTTATGCTTTCTCGGCATATGCTCTACCCTCTTGATCTCCTCGATGCGTGGATGCGTGGATGCCACAGCTTTAGGAACTAACCTGGCACGCTTTCAGCCAGCCACAAATTCCGGTGGTGGTTGAAACTCCACCTTTCATGTGATCTGCTCTTCGCCACCTACAAAAATTACCTGCACTGTGGCCAACCCAAAATAGGTTAATTCTACAACGAGAATACTCGAATTCCGTACTTTGCACTACACTATCTAAAATAATTAAGAATACGGACTAATCAAATTGTTGTTGTTGTGGTCTTCAGTCCGGAGACTGGTTTGATGCAGCTCTCCACAATACCCTATCCTAAACAAGCCTCTTCATCTCCACATAAGAACGGCAACCTACATCTGTCTGAACCTGCTTACTGTATCCATCTCTTGGTCTTCCTCTGCGGTTTTTACCCCACACACTTCCCTCCAACGCTAAATTCACAATTCCTTGATGTCTAAGAATGTGTCCTACCAATCGATCCCTTCTTTTAGTCAAGGTATGCCAGAAATTTCTTTTCTCCCCAATTCTGTTCAGTACCTCGTCATTAGTTACGCGATCCACCCACCTAATCTTCAGCATTCTTCTGTAGCACCACATTTCAAAAGCCTCTATCCTCTTTCTGTCCACACTGTTTATCGTCCATGTTTCACACCCATACAATGCAACACTCCATACAAATGCCTTCAGAAAGGACTTCCTTAAGCTTAAATCAATATTCGCTGTTATCAAATTTCTCTTTTTCAAGAACGCTTTTCTACCCATTGCCATTCTGCATTTTATATCCTCTGTACTGCGACCATCATTTGTTATTTTACTGCCCAAGTAACAAAACTCATCTACCTCCTTTATTGTTTCGTTGCCTAATCTAATTCCTTCAGCATCACCTGATTTTCTTACACTGCACTCCATTATCCTAGTTTTACTCTTGTTAATGTTAATCTTATATGCACCTTTCAGCACACTGTCCATTCCGTTCAATTGCTCTTCCACAGGTTTGTCATGGCTGGTTCTCCCAGAGACTTCAGTAGCTCTGAGGGAATATTTTTACTGATGGTATAAACGCTACATAATGAGTTTAAACTGTAAACAAGTATATTGCGTACATTTCCAGCTGGGCCACTGGACGATCTGTGACACCGACGACGACAGTGAAGTAGGTCGCGGAACATTCTCAACGTCGCTGTTAGTTTACTAGTTATCTATTTCTACATGATTCGAGACTCAGAAGGCACAAGAAACTTACTATAAGGTAATTTTATTATTTTATTCTGTAAATGAATTAAAGTTTCTTGAAACGTCTTTATTTAAGTATTTTCCAGAGAATAATTCCTTCTCGATTATCTTTTTCATCTCGCACAAGCTCTCTCCAGTACTTCTTCTTATTTCATGTCGAACAGCCAGTCTTACCTCACATAAGTCAGTTCCCTTATACCTTCAATATTACGGTATCTGAAGCACTCAAATCAGATTCACACATCTATATCATTAAATGCGGCATTACTTCAGTATATGCGATATCAAATGTTTGTAAATCTACGGGACTTAACTACTGCGTTTATCAGTCCCTAGGCTTACAAATTTCTTAATTTAGGCTAAGGACAACAAACACACACACCCAGACACCCATGCTAGAGGGTGGACTCGAACCTCCGCCAGCAAGCAACCACGCTCTCTGCAGCAAGGCGCCTCATAGCGCTCGGCCACTCCACCGCAGCAAATGTTCTCACATGTCATCAGACCATTCGTATCCGTCGGAATATGAAAGCGTAAAGATTAAACTGTGTACAATATGCGCATTACATACTAAATCTGTATTAATCTAAATTTCTAATGTTTCCACATAAATGAAACACAGAAATAAATATGGTTTGTATTTTTGAACAAACCATCATTGGATTCAAAAAAACGAAGTTAAATTCCACTACGTTTCTATCAGTTTTAGATTTCCGGCGCTACGCGGCTACGGATTCCTGTACACTGTAGTAATACATTAATGATTTTTTTAAATAACTTGTGCGATGCTTGTCGCTGACTTCTGCCCTCTCTCTGCCAGCGTATCGATAAACATATGACATTCGTCACGTTCAATTTTTTTGCAACAAGCTGAAGGGAGAGAGCGGAACTGTTCGTCACTTACTTTCTTCTCCTTCATGTGCTAGGACGTGTCCCAGGATTTGGTGTAATTAATGGGGATGAACCACAGACATTGCCGAGGTGGGGTGGCTTGCGTGCCTCAACGATACAGATAGCCGTACCGTAGGTGCAACCACAGCGGAGGGGTATCTGTGGAGAGGCCAGACAAACGTGTGGTTCCTGAAGAGGGGCAGCAGCCTTTTCAGTAGTTACAGGGGCAACAGTCTGGATGATTGACTGAGCTGGCCTTGTAACATCAGCTAATGTGGCTTTGCCACACAGCTACTGCGAACGGCTGAAAGCAAGGGGAAACTACAGCCGTTATTTTTCCCGAGGACATGCAGCTCTACTGTATGAACATATGGTGTAGGCTTTTGAAATGTGGTGCTACAGAAGAATGCTGAAGATTAGGTGGGTGAATCGCGTAACTAATGAGGAGGTACTGAACCGAATTGGGGAGAAAAGAAATTTCTGGTATACCTTGACTAAAAGAAGGGATAGATTGGTAGGACACATTCTTAGACATCAAGGAATTGTGAATTTAGCGTTGGAGGGAAGTGTGTGGGGTAAAAATCGCAGAGGGAGACCAAGAGACGCGTATAGTAAGCAGATTCAAGTGGATGTGGGTTGTCGTTCTTATGAGGAGATGAAAAGGCTTGCTCAGGATAGAGTAGGTTGGAGAGCTGCATCAAACCAGTCTCCGGACTGAAGACCATAACAACAACAATGTAAGTGTGAGCTTAGTTTTTTTATTAATTTCAATAAACCCCCACAGTTAATTTGAAATATCTTACTTATTTGCAATCCCTTCCCAATTCTCACTAATTTTAAAGTTATTTATTTTCAGCAGATCCAGTACTTCATGAAGTGAGGGTCGGGTATTGTTGCGATTTGTTTCGCGATTGTACTAAAACATTCTCTGTGTAACTTTTATTTATGTCGTGTCTATGAATGGTTTATTACATTTTATTGCCTGCAGAAAGATCTTTGCGATGTTTATGAAGTCCGATAATTTTGCAGTTTTTGGCGACTATCACGATTAATTTTCAACACGGTCATAGAACAATAGTAAACGTAATGCACAATCCCAGCATCAATTTATCGAAGTAATATTCCAGTCATCTCAGCTAGAATCACTACAGAATATGACCGAAATGTTTGTACCAGCTCTCAATAAGGTAAAATTTAGATTCTGCCGACTTCTTCTGTAATGTTGCTCTCTGGTGTTGTATTTGCTACCGAAATTACGACCGCTACCATTTAATGGCGGAATCCAATAATTTTGTTTAAATTGTCCCTTCCTTATCAAAATTGCTTAGTAATCTCATTTAAAAATATTTCACTACCTGATAAAATTTCATTTGCGGTCCCCAACCTTAACTTTAATACGCAACACCCATTTTCATACAAAAGCAGCATCACAACACTTGGCAACACTGAATTGGTCTGTCATATCATTCTTCTTCACTCAGACTTGTCTGACAATCATACAAGCGTCTGCGCCTCCTATCCACTGTGTCATATAATAGTGTATTGTTGGGGTACAATTCCACCAACTATGAATGAAATTTTGTAGTGTTGTTCCCTTTCAAATACAAAATGAAAGAATAAATAAATAAATAAAAATAAAACAACTGCAGAATAAGAATTAGATAAACCGTTTCATTTCTACTCAACATATCGTAGTATGAGGGGTTACTTAATGACTACAAAGTCTAGAGAGATGTACCCGCAATATATATATATATATATATATATATATATATATATATATATATATATATATATATATATTTGGAAATGATGGTCAAGTTTTTAGTACCCCTCTTGAATAGCAAAAGGGGAGACGGACCGCAGTAAACAACTATCGCGAGACGCGTGCCGTTTTTAGTCATCCAATTGGGGAGTTGCAAGGGAGTCGCCAAATGCACTTCAGTGTGAGGCTTCGCGAAATACACCTCGAGGACGGCTGCTTCAAAGTATCTGGGAACGTACTAACACGGACATGCGGAACTTACTGCCACCGTTTGCATTCGGATCCTTCAAGGGCCACGGCGATAAAATCATAGAAACTGGGACACACACGTAGGAGATAATAAAATTACTGTTCTGCAGCGCACCATTCGTGAGTAAAATTTGAAAGGAGAGAAATAAAATTTATACGATCCGCCTTAAAGAGTATGTAGCTTTCTTGCGAGGCAAACTTGATTTCTGTATAGTATGTACGGAACGCACCCGTATAAAACTATGTTATACCTCACAGTACAATTCCTTCAATTTCATGATTAATTTCTTTTGCTTTTCCACTTCTAATATGTTTCTTTAACTTTATAGATAATGAAGACCTGTTTATAGACATGGAAATTATCATAATAACCAGCTACCCACAAACTCTTATTGAAGCACAAAAAGGCGAATTGTTGCTGTTTAGAACATTCTGACACGAAAGTGTGAAACCAATCGTCATTCCACCTTAATCGCCAAAAAATTTTGGAATGTTAATATATAAGCGTTCATTTAACACAGAACATTGTCAATAGCTTTACTCACTGCCAATGTCCATGTATATATCTCTCTCACTCATTGTCTTCATACACATTTAAATAGACAGGAGGCAGAATAAGAGATCATAAACGTCAAGTGGTCCCCTAGAAGGCTTACAAAATGTTCAAATGTTTGTAATCATACGGGACTAAACTGCTAAGATCATCGGTCCCTAGATTGTCAAACTATTTAAACTAATTACGCTAAAGCCGCCCACGGTGGCCGAGGGGACTGAGGCGCTCCAGTCACGGTCTGCACGGCCACTACGGTCGATGGTTCGAATCCCCCCTCGGGCATGGATATTTGTGCCGTTCTTAGTCATAGGTAGTTCATAAGTAGTTTGTAAGCTTAGGGACTGATGACCCCGTAGTTAAGTCCCATAGACTATAGAAACATTTGAACATTTTTGAGTTAAGTCCCATAAGTTCTACAAACATTTGAACATTTGAACTTACGCTAAAGACATTTTCTTCTCTCAGCCCCGCGGTCAGTTGCGTTCTTACCACTCTCTCCCACTATCATTGTCTCTCTGTTCCACTGCCATCCTCTTTGAGCCACTACTTCTTTGTAACCACTCCTCTCTACATACATCTTTCGGCATGGTTTCCTTGGGAGTTCTACCCTTAGACTGAGAAATTCTAAACTTGAATGTGGGAAAATAGGGGAAAAGAGGTACCATTGTTGCTGACTTTGTCAACTCTTGTGACAGTAACCTTTCGTAAATTTTTAGATATTAGGAACTGCTGTCTTCGGAATAAAATTTATTTTTCATGTGTTGACTATATAGAGCCATTTTCAGATCTAAGATGAACATTTTTCATTTCTGAAGAAGGAAAAGTCCTAAATTGTGCAGTTACAAATACTGTAGCAAGATGGAAACAATATGAGAAGTAAATTCAGGTTACATATAACTAAAAAGTCATAACGGTTTACCACAGTGTTGAAATGATTTTAATAACATCCAAACGGAAATACACCAAAAAATAATTGTTTACCATTCCTACGCATAAGGCCATCACACAGTCAATTGAAACATACACATTTAAATAGACAGGAGGCAGAATAAGAGATCATAATCGTCAAGTGCTCCCCTAGAACGCTTACAAAATGTTCAAATGTTTGTAATCATACGGGACTAAACTGCTAAGGTCATCGGTCCCTAGATTGCCAAACTATTTAAATTAATTTACGCTAAGGATAACTCACTCACACACACACACACACAAACACACATACATACATACATACATATTCATGCTAGAGGGAGAACTCGAACATC
The DNA here is from genome assembly GCA_026315105.1 of Locusta migratoria. Lineage (NCBI taxonomy): Eukaryota > Metazoa > Arthropoda > Insecta > Orthoptera > Acrididae > Locusta > Locusta migratoria. The sequence continues at coordinate 630,208,305 of CM048745.1, read as the reverse complement.
CGACGGGAGAAGGCGTGTTACACGTATCATGGCACCCCAAAACGGTTACATATGCTACAGATAATATCACACCCAAGGTACAGATGACGGTTTTCGAATGATCTCATAGTAAAGAACTATATCGTTAATATATCGTCAAATGAAAGTAGTGTAAAAAACTTTTGTTACATTGAGAAAGGAATAATATATTTACGAAATACCTTGTACAAACAAATGTGAAAGTAGTTTGAAAGACACTACAAGCAGTGTAGCTGCTGCTCAAGGGAATGTAGTATTAGGATTACCGATGGGCTTTGGCTTGCATACAAAATACTTCAATCGAGAAGACCAGTAACATGCAATCGATTTTTTTGACTACCTGCAAGACAGTTTTCTTAATTATCTTCAAAAGCAGCAATCCAAGATCGCAAAATAATTATTTATCTTATGACGGCCGGATTCAATGGGCTATGCCACCATCATCTGGTCATATAGAGTTATACGGGGTGGTCATCTTACTAGCTGTTGTTTTTACTCATGTATTTTATATTTCGACTAAGTTCTATGTGGCACGTACTATTTAATCTCCATTTTTAGATAACGTAAGATGACCACCTTGTATAATTTTATATGAGCAGATGATGGCGGCATAGCGCACTGAAAGCGGTCGTCATAAAATAAATAATTATTTTGCGTTCTTGGCTTTCTACTTTTGACGATAATGGATCCGCTCCGACTTGGGCCATACAACATTCTGAAAAATTTGTTGATTATTACGCATTTGAAATAACATGCTTGACTAACTATTTGGATCATGCATAGCAGGTTATTTTTTAAATGGGCCAGGATATAAAAGTGGGAAAGGAAGTATGTGGTGTCGCACAAGTCCAAAGTGCGCGCCACCTACTTTCGTCGCGCGCCGCCATGCACGCACGGCGCGGCGTTCTTACGACGTCAGCCACGAGCGCCCTCTGTTACAACTCCGCTCGTGGCCACCACTGAACGACATCGTTCACTTGGGACTGAGATAGGAACCAGTCAACACATCGGAATCAGATAGGCACCATTGAAGACTTGGCTATCGGACAGGCACTAAGCAGGACTCTAGCTCAACTATGTATCAGCATTCTGCAGTACTGATCTATGTAAAAGTTAAGTATTGTATACATTCTGTGCAATATATATCTCGTTCTAATTTACTCTAGTGTTTCTAGTTTCTGCTGCCCGCTGGCTGCTCCCCTCCGTACCTGCACAAGCGTGCTTCCTTTATTCCTGTGTCGGTCTTCCCACTCGGCCAGCGACACCTACGACGGCAACGAGACACAAAAGCGGCGACGAGGCTGGGACACAAAAAAGTATGACGGAATATTCTGTGAAGGAATTACATAAATTAATTCATTCGTATCTCACTTGTGTGCCAACAAAAACATCAACTTTGAAGAGGAGGCTGCCAAGCTTTGTGTTACCACCCAAAGTATGCTAATGTCCATGGTGGAAATGTGCATAGTGAAAATGGACATAGTGCTGGCGGTTATACATGGAGGGATGATGAAAACGGACAAAGTAATACTTACAGGTATTGGAGAAATAGAGACAATGGACACAATAAAAATTCTGGCGGAAGAAGGGACAATGATAGACTAGAGCAAAGGCAACAGGGACCACCAAATAGTTGCTTCCAGAACAGGGACCGCCATATAGTAACTTCCAGAACAGACGGTTTGAAAACTAATAAAGTAATACTGGCCTCACTCAAGGTCCGCAGGAAGGCTGGAAGCAATGTACTGAAAAGGACCAGGCAGGGATACAGTATCACAATTAGTACTCAGCCAGACGAGTTGCGGTTGTATCTATAAGATCTGGGGATGATCCAAGTGATCGAAACATGTAATTAAACAAACATATTGCAACTGTTGACGGAAATAAACGCATTTGAAATATCACAAGCAATGGACAAGTAGTGGGAAAGCAGAATTGTGAATATCTAGTATGGATGCTTTTATAGGGAGTGCTGGTTTTTGGAGACGTTATAGAAATATAGCAACAGAGGACTAGAGGACGTTGTAATTGAAACAACATATCTAATTTGAATGGGCAATATAATCTCCACATTGAAGAAGTGTTTAATAGGTGTGAAAATAATGAGCCAGTACCTACAGAAGGTATGGCGTTAAGCTTGCTATAGTTCACTGAAACCTTGGAAGCAGGCTAAACAATCATGACAGTGGGTACACTCATAGGGAGAAGGGAGCTTAATAAGACAGGCAAAGGGAATTGTACAAATGGTTATATATACCTGCATTAGTAAGCAGTGAGAAAGCCAGTAATGGTAGTGTTTATGATAAAAAAGAAGTGGATGATGGTTCTAACAGTATTGGTAGTCATGTTCTAATAGAATATTAATAAATGAAATGATGTACCTATGAGTTTTTGAGAAATGGTTAATTAAAAATGGAGTAGCAGTAAAGAAGATGGAGCTACTGTTAATGCTAATGTTGGTAACAATCATATAGTACGTGATGAAGTTCTGTCAGCTAATATGCATGTATCAATTACTGGGCCTTTCATGTGATGAAATGACTGAAGTAGGGTGTAACAGAAGTGAGAAGAATATTGTGAATGAGAGCTCCTCAAATGATAGGGGGACATACACATAATCGTGAATGTGAAGGTTAATTGGCACTGGTTAGGAAAAGAAGAAATTAAACATGATGTTTATGATCGGATATCTTATGCAGAGTTTTACTGACAGAGGACTGAGTAAACTCAAATACAGAGTTGCCAGGAAATTGGAAGAATTAGAATGGGAACAGTATGGTATTGATACATTTAACCAAATTGGATACAGAAGTAGAGTATAGGGAAATATATAAGAAAGTTTAAACAATGCTAGAGGAGAGCAGAAAAGAGATAGAAAATGACTTATTAGAGGAAACGAGGTTAAATAGGAATATTATGGAACTGGTGAAACCAGTTATTGAGGTGGGAAACATGAAACAGAGCATTATTGGATTCAGGTTAAAGTATATCGGCAGTATCAGAATCGCTCTGGAAACAGTGCAAAAATATAGTGGAACTTCAGGTGAAAAGATAGAAACTGGAACAGGATCATGTAACAAACCAGTCAGTAAGGAGATATTGTTGTAATTTGGGGTCAGTGGTTATCTTTTTAGTATATGTCGCTTTATAATCACAAATCTGGCAATGAATATTACTTTAGGAATGGATTTCATATGCAGGTATGATTGTGACATAAGCATATATAAAATGGAATCTGATGAAGGAGGATACAGGAAAAGTGTAAGATTTAAAAGGTAACTAAAGAGACGGAGATGCATAAAATAAAGAGGAAGGTATAGCAGAGCAAATGTATGACAGATTGAATAAAATTAGTCATTTATGTGATGAAATGAAGAGGGAACTGACAGACATAAACATCAACATGTACTCTCATACAAACCAGGAAGAGTTATTGATTTTGGATGCACTGCCGTTGGACAGTTTTGGTATCTGTATGCCCGCACCCAAATGAGGTTGGCTGGTATACCCCATACCTAGGAAGCCATTTGGTTTGAGAAATGTAACTGAAATCGTTCAATGAGAAGTAGTAATTGTACTTAAAAATTTATATATTTGCCTTTTACTTTCGTATTTATTTATGATGTTTGTATAACTTTTGTGCATTTTGCGGTTTTTCATAGTGTAGGATTAAAAAACATTTAGGCTATGTAATGTATGCAAATATGTGTAGGTGTGCTGATATGAATAATGATTATCGTTAAGACATTTGTGCTTATGTTGAATATAGATGAATAAGAATAGTGTCTAGTGAAATAGGAAAATTAGAGTAAAATTATTAATTATTATTAATTAGAACTAACCTTATAGCTTTACAGTAAATGCATTTTAGCGTATCTGTGCCAACGAAAGTTAAGATGGTGCATGTAGGTAGAATTATTACAAATATTAGTTGCTCAGGCAAAAGATACATGAAATTTATAAATATAACTAAATGTTTTCCATTCATGCAGATATATGTGTTTGTAACTGTTACCTGAATAATCCTCATTTGAGAGCGATTGCACAGTAGTCACATGGTCCAAGGGTGGTTTTATATACAGCGTAATTACTTCAGACTCATGGGTCTACTTACCATAGCAACCAATTAATTAAGGAAATTGTTGTTTGTCAGATGCTTTGGATGGCGATTGATACTTAGCAGTACTGGTTGAAGGAACAGGTGTTTGAAGAATAATCTGCATTCCACTGTCAGTTGGTGCAAGAACCCACAGCCTGCTTAAATGACGCCATGGTCACACAGTGCAGTGGAAATAAGTATACGTGTGACAAGAAAAGTTAAGCGCGTCAAGAAGACAGGAATGAGGGCAGAAATGTTTATATGAGTTATTGTGTTATCATGTTTTGAAGAATTTAGGCGCAGTTAAAAGGTGATGGTAAAGCAGTCAACCATCCGAAGATTGGTTTGACCACCACAGTGCTTTACTAGGCATGGTCCTGTTTGGAGGTGGTATGCCGTTGCCTTCCTCCGACCTCCAAACTGACTTACCCAGCCAGTTATAGGGGGACCTACAGTTTAACGTGGGTTCCGAACCACGGTGATACTCGGTGTTTTTCACATCAGCAACACGCCAGAGGTGAAAGAAGTGGAAAGTATCCTTTGGATTTGTAGTCTGGCACTATATCACTGTGCTACGGAGCCGCACTAGGCACAGTTAAGATTTTATCAGGCTTGATGCCATGTTGGAATTGGTGCTCCACGACTGTATTTGATTTGTGGTAATTATTTCAGCAATCAGTCGTAAATAATATAAATTTTTATTTGTTTGCAAATCTAGATTTCGACCACTGTGTGGTAATTATCAATACATAAAACCAATTAAAATACTTAAAACATCTCGACCTCCATGTTGGAGGTTGCGTTTGTACTCAACAAACGCAACCTCCAACATGGAGGTCGAGATGTTTTAAGTATTTTAATTGGTTTTATGTATTGATAATGACCACACAGTGGTCGAAATCTAGATTTGCAAACAAATAAAAATTTATATTATTTACGACTGATTGCTGAAATAATTACCACAGTTATGATTTGATTACTGCGAGTGTAAAACTTTTGACTTCCTAGCTGGTGCTACTCTGAATCACATGTAGCAAGATAAGGTGCTTCAGAGTGGGGGTTCTGTGACTTGAACTAGGTAGTTGATTCCACAAAAAGACTGATTGGTTAACTAAGTTCAGTTTTTCTTGAGACTCCACAAGAACAAACTGAAGAATATTTTAACAGTAATAATAAAATAAAGTTCGACTTCGAAAGTGTAATTCACTTATATAAATTAAATTAGTTATAAATTGGAAGACCGATTTGTTTGGTTTTGCTATTCAATTCAGTCTAAAAGAATTATGACTTTTATCAAAAGGACTAAAGGTTTGATCAGTTATTTTTAAATTTATTTGTGACAATGTTTTCATTTCATTTCCTATCTTTTTATAGGCTTATACAAAATTCTTTCGTATTAAAATCAATCACTACACTGACTTATGGTTTCTTTTAAGTGTAGCGGCAATTATTTAATAATATTTGCACTTTTCACGAAGGTATCATATTACCCAGTAATGAGCCAAAGTGGTCACTATGCAGATGCTCAGAATGATAAAATAAATGTGTTCAAGTTTATGAAACAAGTATTTAGGTGTATGTACAACAACGGTTCCAAAGATGGAGACATTGAAAGATATGTGAGTTATGGTGCCTTATTCCTTAAGGTGGCCACGTATCCCAGGACTCCGCTACATGTATGTCATTGTGGCGTAATCTGCACCAAACTGTTAGCCAGATGTCAGGTACAGACGAACAGACAGAGAAATGGGACATCACTGTGTGCCACGTACGCAGAACCTTAGGCTGATATCTTACAGCAGTAGTTTGATTAGCTCCGCCTTGCAGTTTCTTGACATCGGTTACACACAAACGTTTGGGAAACATATTGGTAGTGGTGGATGCTTATAGTAAAGTGTACATCCACCCAATGATGTCTATCGTGTCAAGTATTGTTTCACCCTCCAGTTTGTTGTAGAGGCCGTTTACCTGAGGTAATTATGTCAGACAGCCGGTCACAGTTCACTTTACGACAGTGTCTACAATTTTTCAGTGACAGTGAGATAGAGCACATGTTCATGGCTCTCTCCCATCCACAAACGAATTGTGTCAGAAACTAAGGCAGAAATGGTACAGTTATTGGTCATTCATGTATCGCATCCGGTCATTGTATCGCTCCCAGTCGATGGACAAGTCGTTGATGAAACTGCAATGGAGTATCCGTGGGTATGAAACACTGTCGATCTACGGTACACAATCGGCACACCACAAAAGGAAAGATTCCCAAATTCGAGTCTCTGCCCGCCACACAATTTTAAACTACCTGGACGTTTCACATAAGCACACACTTTGCTGCAGAATGAGAATTTCATTCGAAAACATCCCGCAGACTGTGTGTAAGTCATTTTAATTGTAGATTTCACTCGTAGAGTTACAATGTATTTTAGTCTGATTTCAATGTAGTTTGCATTACTGGCAAGGCACATATTTAAGGTCGAACTTTCTGAGCGCACCAAACCATGCATAGAAACAGTCGATGGTAGAAACACAATGGTCCGTGTCTTTTTCCTGCTATTTACCACAAGTGACATTTCAAGGAAGGCAAAGTAACAATGTGGCAGTAGCGAAGGAGTGAAATTAAGTTTAAATCAATGATGTCCAAGTAAGATCACCTTTTCAATCGACAGTGCCAAATTCCCTTCGCTTAGTTCCAAACACACTTACCCTTCACATTTGACGGTTCTGGTATGGGATTTCCATAAAGTGGTTAGAACCAAGTGGAAGAGAAACACGATCATTATTTCATCAACAAAAATGTGTTTTACAATCAATTTTCTGCACCAAAGTACCGGGTGATCAAAAAGTCAGTATAAATTTGAAAACTTAACAAAAGAAAATTGACACACATACTTGTAATGATATGGAGTTTATTAGAACAAAAAAAAAATTCAAAAACTGTCCGACAGATGACGCTGGACAGCGAAACGTCAGTGACTGCGCATGAAAATCGTTTATAAAAGCAGCTACAATGAGAGAGAGAATCAGATGCACCAGCAGTCGCAGAATGTTGACGTTTCCTGAAAAGGCGCTTTTAGTGAAGCTGTATTATCAGAATTGGGAATGTGCTAGTTTAGCGTTACGATCCTATCGCCATAAGAAGGGGATTCGAACGGGTTAAGGTCCGTTGATAAATGCAGCTGTGGCGAGAATGATTTCGAAGTTCGAAGCCACGGGTTGTTTAGACGATAGACCCCGTAATGCTGATGAGACAGTTCGGGAAGAAATGAAGACTGTAGCGGGTTCGTCTATCCACGGTAAAGTCAGCGCTCGTACAGTCGCACGTCGAACCAGCATTCCATACACTACTGTTTGGTTGGCACTTAGGCGTACCCTTCGATGCTATCCTTAGAAAATCTATCGCCATCATGAACTGTTACCTGGCTATTTTGTGAAGCGAAGGGCATTTGTCGTGTGGGCGTTTCAAAAGATGGCGGAAAATGACGATTGGTTGAGTAACGTGATGTGGACCGACGAAGCTCATTACAAGCTCCGAGGGTCTGTCAACGCCCACAACTCCAGAATTTGCGCAACCGAAAATCCTATAACTCTTGTGGAAACTCCATTGCACGACGAGGAAGTCACGGTATGGGTTGGATATACCACATCTACCGTTATCGGGCCTTTTTTCTTCTAGGAACTGCGTGATTCTGGTTTTGTAACTGATACCGTGACAGTTGAGAGGTACGCCGATATGTTACAGAATCGCATCATCCCCAGCCTGGCTGATAAACACCTACTGGAACCGACGATTTTTATGCAGGATGGCGCTCCACCCCATACTGCTAGACGCGTGAAAGATCTCATGCGTGCGTCGTTTGGTGATGATCGTGTGCTCAGCCGCCACTTTCGTCATGCTTGGCCTCCCAGGTCCCCAGACCTCAGTCCGTGGAATTATTGGCTTTGGGGTTACCTGAAATCGCAAGTGTATCATGATCGACCGACATCTCTAGGGATGCTGAAAGACAACATTCGACGCCAATGCCTCACCATAACTCCGGACATGTTTTACGATGCTGTTCACAACATTATTGCTCGACTACAGCTATTGTTGAGGAAGGATGGTGAACATATTGAGCATCTTTGCTCTGTCTTAATTTATTATGCTATTTATTACTTTTCTGATCAGCTGAAACGATATCTGTCGGACATTTTTGAACTTTTGTTTTTTTGTTCTAAAAATCCCCATGGCATTCCAAGTATGTGTGTCAATTTTTACCTCTCTAGCTACAATAATCCGTGATTTATTAAGTTTTCAAACTTATACTGACTTTTTGGTCACCCAGTATTAGAATATGGCTGTCGAAAGGTAGATTATGGCATATACATGCAAATATCCTCATTATAAAATCTAATTAGTCTGGTTCTTCATACGGGACTGCATGGATGCGAAAGCAATTTTTAATCTAAAGACGTGGTTTTAGTCAGTTGTTGCGGATTATTCTTTTCCACATAGTCAAGCACATTATATAAATCTCGCATCTGTACTTTTAGGACTGACACTATGACGTGTGTATGAGACGTTATTATACGCTATTAAAACCGAGGGTTTCTGGCACTGTTGATTGAAAATGTAATTACGCTTTGACGTCTTTAATTACGTATAATTTCCCTCCTACGGTACAGATATATTGTTACTTTGTTTGTATCAAAATATGACTTGCGCTAGAATGCAAAGTTTTGCATGGAAATGAAACAGACGACTATATTGTTTTTTATCGAGTATTATTCCAAGCATGTTTCAGGTTGTTTACAACACACTCTTTGCATGTACCAGTGTCCGGTTGCACTGCACACTTGATGCTGGTGTTAGAAGTGCGCAAATCCGTCGCATCTCGCAACGGTTTTTTAAAGACACTCTCCTTGTGTCTTGAGAAGCACGTGACTCTTAATATGAATTACGTTTTGAATAGGCGATAATCCTTTCCGTATGACAGTGTGAGTGCTTAGCAAAGTGAAAAGTGTAATAAACAGCATCGATAAACGAAAGTGTGCTCTTTACCTCAAGGTGAACAGACAAGAAGTGCCACAATTATAACAATTAGAGCCTCACCCATTGATTCCGACCGAATCAACGACCAGTGCATCCCCATCGTCTTATTCATTGTAGCGTGTCAAAAACTTGAGTGCACTGCTCATTAGTTACTTTCTTTCTTTCTTTTTTTCCCATTAAGAAGTTTGGGTACCCAAGTGAGCAAGTTTTCGAAATTTCAGTTTTTCAGTAAAAATTTCATGAATTAGTGATAGTGAGGTTTGCGAAACTTTCGTAGCAAGGGCACTAAGTGTAAACTTACAGTTGTGCTTAATCTTGTCTTCAACTGTGTGAACCAGTTCATCAGTAATCACAGACAGTCGTCCACTTAGTTCTTCATCGTGCACTTGATCACGTCCTTCATTGAACAATCTGGCCCATCTTCTAACCATTGAATCACTCACAGCATTTTGCCCGTAAGCCTCCTTTGGTTTAACTTTCTTTGCATTTTGAAAATGAATGACAGAGCTGATTTCACACACGGCGGCATTTTCAATTACGTCTGACATGAAGAAGCACTGCAAAGCACACGTCGGCAGCAACGATCTGAAACTGGCGTACATGTCTTCTAGAGTCAAAAGTAACTGCCGCGCAACTCGGAACTGCGATAGTAGCACTGCCGCGGATAGAAACGAAACTTACTTTGTGAACGACCGTCGTATTCGTGTATTGCAGGTTCCGATGCATGTCAAAGATGCCCTTTGTGGGTGGTGTAAGGATTAGTCTGTTATTTTTCATCATCTTTCGGGAGTGCACCCGGGACAGCGACAATTCTTCGTCCGATATTTCGCCTGCAAACCTTACAGCCATTTTCAAGGCGAGTCCAAGACTGAGTTCTCAGCGTCTGCGCGTGCCTATGTATACGGTAAATACACGCGATGCAAAGCTACTGAGGCTTAGACTGCGCATGCTCGAATATATCACATTCGTAACTGCTGCGCTAGTCATAGATGAATATATACTTCAAAGATAAACATGTGAGCGCTGGGTGCAAACATGATTTCCGATTGATGTTACCACTTTTAATGATTAATTATTCATTTGTAAGCACTGTGTATAAGTAACAGCTCTGTTTATGTTTGCACTCAGAGCTCACATGTTTATCTTTGAAGTATATATTCATCTATGACTAGCGCAGCAGTTACGAGTGTGATATCTTCGAGCATGCGCAGTCTAAGCCTCAGTAGCTTTGCATCGCGTGATTTACCGTATAAATAGTCACGCGCAGACGCTGAGAACTCAGTCTTGGACTCGCCTTGAAGATGGTTGTATGGTTTGCAGCCGAAATATCGGACGAAGAATTGTCGTCCCGGGTGCACTCCCGAAAGATGATGAAATATTATAACCGCCGGGAAACCTTCAAGAATCACATTAGTCTGTTTGCTCCTTGTTTTTCTTTCTACTGAGTGTTCGAATATGGCGGTTAACTCTTTGAGTCACACTTGTACAATAGGAACATAATTATCAATGTCTGTTCATTGAAGCAACTGTTACAACTGAAGTATCACAGACAATAGAGGAAACATAATATAGGTATTCAGGCTTTCAAGGACTGAGGTTGTCACTAACGCTAGCCACCATGACTATTGCTATAAATAATACTAGGGTGATTGTGAACGTTATTTATTAGACGAATCATCATTACAAACTTGCAAAACTAACAAAAGCAAATTACTTTTCTTATGAAAATCTGCAAAACACGTTTTACCATTGCGTAAGCAAAGAGGCACTTTGCATGTACTACACTGCCATACAGTACGCACGGGAGATATTTTAGTGGTACAATTGCAGCATCTTCTTGATGTGCTTCTTTCAGGATGATGGCGACTGGATTCTAGACGAATTTCCTGCGGAACTGTAGATTTGTGGCGTTTTATAAATGCAGGTCCTGGAGATGAGGCCGCGGAATTACGGCTGCTGTTCACTGAATCCGGCCTGTGTTTTACATATGCTGGTGCCAGTAGGCCCCGATATCTCCGGAAGTCTTTCAGAATCAGCTTGTCGAAGTCTGGGCGTGAAGAGGACTGCAGTTCCCAGTTTGCTTACATTCCCTTTGTAACTACTCAGTGAAAACACAAAAGTAACAACCGGCCGCGGTGGCCGAGGAGACTGAGGCGCTTCAGTTACGGTCTGCACGGCCACTACGGTCGGGGGGGTTCGAATCCCCCCTCGGTCATGGATATTTGTGCCGTCCTACTTTGTAAGTAGTTCATAAGTAGTTTATAAGTTTAGGGACTGATGACCCCGTAGTTAAGTCCCATAAGCTTTACAAACATTTGAAGATTTTTTTTTTTTTTGAACAAAAGTAACAGTACCTGCATGCCAACACACATAAAGTAGGTCTATGAGAATACGTTCAATAAAATACATTACAGAAAACATGTTTCGTACCCGTTGAATTGATGTTTTTATCAGACACTCGAGACAAGGTACGTCAGCGCTATATTCAATGCAACTGGTATGCACTGACATTCATGAAATGTACCCGTTGTGGTGTCGCACAAGTACATAGTGCGCGCCACCTACTTTCGCCGCGCGCCGCCATGCACGCACGGCGCGGCGTTCTTACGACGACGACAGCAACTCCGCTCGTGGCTACCACTGAACGACATCGTTCACTTGGGACTGAGATAGGAACCAGTTAACACTTCGGAATCAGATAGGCACCAGTGAAGACTTGGCTATCGGACAGGCACTAGGCAGGCCTCTAGCTCAACTATGTATCAGCATTCTGCAGTACTGACTATGTAAAAGTTAAGTATTGTATAAATTCTGTGGAATATATATCTCGTTCTAATTTACTCTTGTGTTTCTAGTTTCTGCTGTCCCACTGGCTGCTCCCCTCCGTACCTGCAAAAGCGTGTTACCTTTATTCCTGTGTCGGTCTTCCTAGTCGGCCACCGACACCTACGACGGAAACGAGACACATAAGCGGCGACGAGGCTGGGACACAAAAGTGGCGACGAGGATGGGATACAAAAGTGGCGACGAGGATGGGATACAAAACCGGGAATCTGTCATTTGTTTTGAAGCACAGTCCATACGGTCATACTAATTCAAACTGTTTATTGCTAGATGGCGTAGAATAGAAGTACCGTGATCGGAAAGAGGTGGTTAGTAACACTAACCAGCAAGACTGAAAGAGTTAAGGGAACTAGTAATTTCGTCTCCGTCTCAGAATTCGTGGAGGTATAGAAATGTAACGAGCCACATTTCGAAAAATCTTCGATACGGCTCTGGTTCCGTAACAATCAGGCCATATGACGGTGGTTTTGCGCAGGAGAGCTTTTCCGAGATCGTCATCGCTGTTACGGACGTGGGCAGCGAGCGATCTAGCGGCAGAGCGGAGTTGGCCCGGCGGCGGCGCGGAGCTTTTTAGCAGTAAATTCGCGAAATTACACAATAAAGCTCTGTGGACCAGCTTAGGACGGGCGGCGCGCTGCCTGGTGGCCGCTGGCCGAACTAAAGCGCGCGTGCTGCACATTAAACAGTGGGGGGGGGGGGGGGGGGGGGGAGGGGTGCTAACTGCGGCTTCATTAACGTCCGGGTGCTCGAGCGCAAATGATATCCAGCGAGGTGGGCTACCGCCGCGACACGTTAATTGCACCCAGCGCCTAATCAGTTCTTATAACGGACTCAGCGCCTTTCACAAACGGTTTCTGACAGAGGTTCGAAGGGAGCTGTATCTGATTGGTGGCTGAGTGTTAAAGCACCGTACACAAATACGTTAAAATGGGGAAATAAGAATGTCTGAAAGGGAATTCCGTTGATACACATCAGTTACCACATATATGGAAGATCATTACTTGAGAAGGACTAACGGATTTCTTCAGGTAAAACTTCCGGACTGATAGGCCGTGGTCCTGGTATAAAACTTCCTCCCGACGTTTCGTCTCCAACAGCGGGAGACATCTTCCAGGGTCTTCCGGCTACTGCCACTGTGGTCTGAGGGGCTCGCGCATTTATAGAGGGCACAGAGGGCACCACCGTACATCACGTGAGGCTGACTGTGTGGCTATCTTTGGATGACGTCGTCATTTTCGATTAAAAGCAATCGATTGTCAACTTGTTGGTGCAATGTCGATATCCATATTTTCTCTAACTTCAGACCATCTTCTTTTCTATTAAAATTATTACGGTGTTTGTGAATCTCTATTGCTTCTCTATACATGCGTGCATAGTAATGCGATGTTCTAGATAAAACGCTCGTTTCATTAAATTTTATTACATGGTTCCTATGTTGAAAAACATGTTCTGCTACTGCCGATTTTTCCGTGTGGCCCAGACGACAGTTCCTTTTATGTTCAGTTAAGCGGGTGTTGATACTTCTTTTAGTTGTTTCAATACATACTTGACCACAGCTGCAAGGAATTTTGTATACCCCTGGTGTTGCTACGGGGTGACGTGCGTATTTTACTGATCTCAAGTATTCTTTTATCATCTTGGTGGGTCTGTATATCCACGTTTAGCCAATACTTTCCCAATTCGATCAGTAATTCTGCTAATGTAAGGAAGGAAAACTTTTCCAATAGTTTGAGTTGTTGTTCGGCACTTCTGGATTCTTCTCTTCTTTGATGGAGAGCTCGATCAATTTCTTTGCCACCACATCCATTTTTCTCGAAGGCCGACCATAGGTGATTCAGTTCATCCTCCAAGTAAACTGGCTCACAAATTTTGTTAGCTCTCTCCACCAAGGTTTTAATGATACCTCTTTTTTTTTTTTTTTTTTTTTTTTTTTTTTTTTTTTTTTTTTTTTTTTTTTGCCTCGGATGATGGTTTGATTCCTTGTGGAGGTATCGATCAGTGTGTGTGTCCTTTCTGTATGTACGGAAGGAAAACTTTTCCAGGTGATTGCCGTTGTTGTATCGATCAGTGTGTGTGTCATTTATCACCGAGAGTCCCGTCATCCCGTTTAATTACCGGTACATGCAGGAAGTTAAGTTGGCCATTTCTCTCTTTCTCCATCGTGAACTGTATGTTTTGATTTATGCCATTGAGATGCAGTAAGAAGACATCCAGCTCTTCTTCACCATGGTTCCACACTACAAAGGTGTCGTCAACATATCGGTACCACTTAGTTGGTTTCTTTCTGGCCGTCTGTAGCGCCTGCTGTTCAAAAAACTCCATAAATAAATTGACAACAGCTGGACTGAAAGGGCTACCCATAGCCACTCCGACAATTCATAAAACCCCTTGTTGTACTAGAAATAAGTTGTGGTAAGGCAGTGTCTGAACAAGGCCACAATGTTAGGTGGAAACATATCTGCTATGTATGAAATAGCGTCGTGTACGGGAACCACAGTAAACAAGGACACTACATCAAAAGTCACCAGAATATCACTCAGGCTGACATTAAATGTCCTTTAGTTTCTCAATAAAATGCACAGAGTTTCTAACATAGCTGTCCGTTTTTCCAATTTAAGGCTGCAGCAGAGAGGCGAGATATCTGGCCACCTCATGGGTGGGAGATCCTATGGCGCTCACAATCGGTCTTAACGGGACCATGGGCTTATGCACTGTAGGCCTTATAGTCTGGGTGGATAAGCTTCTGTTTTGCACAGTTGCTTTTCATCGTCCGAAGAGAGAGAAGACTGTTTTATCAGCTGATTCGTTGTTCTCAAACTTTTCGGAGTAGGATCCTTCTCAATATTTTTATAAGTTGTGGGATCCAAGAGATCAGTGATCTTATTGTGATAATCTTCGCTATTCAGCAAAACTGTAGCATTTCCTTTGTCGGCGGAAAGTACAATAACACTGTTATCTGCATTGATCTCCCTTGTGTCCCTCCTTTCCACATGAGACAAATTGCTTTTAGGTGGTTTTGCTTTGCGTAATATTCTGGCCATTTCTGTCCTAAAGTCATCCGCAGATTGCGGAGGAAACAGACGGATTCCTGACTCAACATTCGCTATAATGTCCTCCCTGGGTACCTTAAGTGGTGTAACTGCAAAATTACTACCTTTCGAAAGAACTGATGTTTCTTCTTTCGTTAACGGATTTGTTCTGTTTGTGTTCGTAACTGTCGTGACAAGGTTCTTATGAAGTAAGAACCAGAATATTCTGGAAAAACTGAGTCCTACCTTTCTTTGGGGTTTTGCCATCTCCTAAAGATCGAATTCATGGTCCAAGCGGTAAAGATGCATAATTTTTTTTTTTTTTTTTTATGATCTTGGAGGAATTTTCAGGATAAATAAAATTCTGCACATTTACGACTGAAAGTCGGAAAAAAGTGTGTCCATAAAGTCATGCTACTGATTTAACCCGTCACTGGAATGTCACGAAACAAATTATTGTATAATTTTGAAAAATGAATCGCCAACATCGCGAATTTATAATTTATTTAATGACGACCTGTTTCGGAGGACTGTGCCACCATGATCTGGTTATGGGACCTAACTGTGGGAAGATCAGTCCCTAAACTTACAAACTATTTATAAACGAACTTATACTAAAGGCAGCGCAAACATCCATGCGCATCGGAGCATAGCGCCTCAATGCGCTCGGCCAATCCGCCGCGGCCAGCATCTGGTCATTTACAATTTATAATCGGTCATCTTATTTTAAAAAAATAAGTGCAACAGTTAGTATATTGTAAGCCGTCATGTTTTAACTTATGTATTTTTACATGATGACTATGTGCTATTTTGGACTTATTATTTTGTCTCCATTGTCTTAAGTAAGATAACCAGCTTATAAAATGTAGTATGACCAGATGATGGTGGCACAGTACGAAACTGGTCGTCATTGAATAAATTATTAATTTGCGATCTTGGCGTTACATTTTTGAAGAATATAAAACTAACGCCTCCTATACCAGCAATTTCAGGTAATGAAACAAGATATAAATTTGAAACCCGCATGAAATGAATCGTAACTTCCACCAGGTTTGCATATCTGTTCAGTGCAATTCGATGTGTCTTCCACTTGTCTCCATACACACTTTTATAGAGACAGAGAGACATACACACTTTTAGTTCAGGGTGAAGAAATAAAAACATTGCGTTTTGTTGATGACATCGTATTTCTGTCAGAGACAGACAGCAAAGAATCTGGAAGAGCAGTTGAATGGAATGGACAGTGTATTGAAGAGAGCGTATAAAATGAGCATTAACAAGAGCGAAACAAAAATAATGGAATGCGGTCTTAGAAAATCAGGAGATGCTGAAGGAATTAAATTAGGTAACGAAAGAATGAAGATGGTAGATGAGTTTTGTTACTTGGGTAGTAAAATAACGTATGATGGTCGCAGTACAGAAGATATAAAATGCTGAATGGTAATGGGAAGAAAAGCGTTTTTGAAAAAGAGAAATTTGTTAACATTGAATATTAATTTAAGCATAAGGAAGTCATTTCTGAAGGCATTTGTGTGGAGTGTTGCCTTGTACGGGAGTGAAATATGGACGATAAACAGTGCGGATAGGAGAAGAATAGAGGTTTTGGAAATGTGGTGCTACAGATTAGGTGGATAGACCGCGTAACTAATAAAGAGGTACTGAACAGAATTGGTGAGAAAGGGAATTTTTGGCTTACCTTGACTAAAAGAAGGGATCACTTGGTAGGACACATTCTTAGACATCGAGGAATCGTAAAATTAGCATTGGAGGGAAGTGTGTGGGGTTAAAAATGGCAGAGGGAGACCAGGAGACGCATATAGTAAGCATATTCAAATGGATGTGTGTTGTCGTTCTTATGAGGAGATAAAAAGGCTTGGTCAGGATAGAGTAGGATGGAGAGCTGCACCAAACTAGTCTCCGAACTGAAGACCATAACAACAACACAACACACTTTTAAACGGTATTCTATTGCAATACCCCATTACCTGTCGGTTATTAATCCACGGCACGGGTGAAGGGTTTACACTGTTCCCTTACTGTATTAGATAACGCTATACTTGCAAAAAAAAAAAAAAAAAAAAAAAAAAAAAAAAAATTTAACTGGTGTTGTTCAGTGTCAGCTACCTGTAATGAGACAGCGTGGTGACCTGCAACATTCAAAGACCCCAGGGTTACCACAGTAAATTATACTCACAGGTACTCGATATTCCTTCTCTGCTCTCTGTTAGCTTAATGTTGAATTTTGAAACTGTTTCAGTCAAATATGGAGGAAGAAGAACACACAGAAACCACGCAAAATTTGAATTGAAAATTGATTTTGAATTAATTAAATACGTTCATCAATGGGCAATTGCAGTGTGATATGTAATTAATAATAATGGTAATCAACTAATAATCACTTTACCTGGTTGTGACACTACCTGGTGTAGCACAGCAGAAGGTAGCCACAAACGTCCTCAACTGTTAAACACTTTCTACGAAAAATGATGAAATGTATTTACTGGCTTTAAATTAAAAACCATCTTAATCAGAAACAAGTTAGAAAAGAAACTTGCTCAGGTGAGAATTGTGATTTATGTGAGGTAAAAATTTATAGTTCCAGACGTCGGCAGCAAAACACTTGAAATTGATTTAATTACGCGTAAAAAAATTTAAGAACGAATGAACCGAAGAATATCAACACTTAAAACAAGGCGTTATACGAATCTATTAACAAGAGCGTACACATACATCAAACAGCACAAGAAATATACAAAGTGTTTTGTTAATTTATCAGTGCCAGTTTCCATAAAAAAGAAACTTATTTCTTGAGCTTTGATTTGCAGAAGCTACTTCTTTATTATTGCAAATGTACTTGCCTGAATAAAGTTAACTCTTGAAAAGTAAATTCATATAGGAGTATGGCGGCAAACCGTCCCGGATTCTGCGGGACAGCCCCGAATTTGGATTCGTTGCCCCTCATTGGGATAATTACTGAAAATTTCCCGCAAAACTGCAAAAGTGTCCAGCATTCCAGTAATTTTAAAACTGTTGGTCTAAGAGCGCAAGCTGAAACTATTTGTGTACGGCACGCTATGTCATACTGCTTGCAAGTCAACTTCGCAATGGATCATCTACGAATAAATGAAAACCTTCATACATTAAATACAAAAGGAAAAAAAAAAAGATACACATTATCTGACTATTTCAAAATGACAAATTCGCTAGCAGTGGAAGCTGTTTTTGTTATAAGCTGGTATTGCATTTGGTGATAAGAATACTTACTAAAACGTTCTATTTTCGTCAGTCTTCTGTGCCTTGTTAAGTACGTTTCAGCAAATTTAGTGGAATATGGTTACCTGGAATCATATGCCAATGAAAAGCTATTTGTTTATATGTTAATAACAATATACCTTCTTTAGGATATTACGCCAAGATCGCTGATAAAATATATTTATTTTCTTTGACCCGTTTCAGTGATTCAAATCAACTTCAGAATGACTTACAAGTTCTTCACTTAAGAGCATATGTCAAGTAAAAAGTTATTCGTCGTTATATAAAATGCATAAATAAGCATGGTCAACATGTTAAAAAATACGTCACAAAAATGGATGGTCATATTAGTTTAAAATGTAAAGTGTGACTATTTCTGACTTGAATTTTGAATGTCTTTGATATGAACACACGTTGTTTCACATTACCCTATAAGTGTAGTGGCGACAAGTCAGGGGATCGTCCTGATCACGCCATAGCAGGGAAAATGTTCCATATAGGAACTCCAGAACAGTTGTGGCCTAATGAATACTGGTTGAAGCACAAAATTAAAATTTACACCAGGCGCGAGATTCGAGGGACGTGCTGCTCACGAGGTAGATGCGCTCACCAACTGCTTACCCTGACTCGTTGGGAAACACTGTAATGTGCGTGTCTGCTTAGCAGTGTGCAATGATCTGAGCACACGAAACAAATAAATTTGGCCATAAAAACATTACATAGGTGTGTAGGTCACTTAATGCCCACCATGTGGAGGGGATTACGGACAGACAGTTAGTGGAGGAGGAGATATACAAAGAAAGGGAAGGGATGAGTAGATGGAAAGAGAGACAGCGCAAGAAATTTAAGATGTGTCTGTAATTCCCATAAATATTTAGCAATTGTGAAGCACTGCAGGGATTTCCTTGTGTTTTACAGATGAGCATAAGAAATCGCTCACACTTCTGTACAAACGATGACTGTATGAAAAAGCCTTATTTCAATTTGGATCAAGAAGTATGCGATAATCCAGTCTGCGTTTTCTTCGCATGCTTAAAAGTTAGGCTTCCAGATAATTACACACTTTTTTTAAAATTTCGACGTAAATGATCAACCCTAATTCTGGTTCGCAATGGACAATTATACTACATAGTAGCATATTCAGGATATCACTATAAATATTCCAGTCCTGAAAAACGAATGCAGGCCCAAGTTGCCAGCCGCAGCGGAGTGGCCGAGCGCATTGAGGCGCTATGCTCCGATTCGCGAGGCCCTTCCCCGTCGGGGGTTGGAATCCTCCCTCGGGCATGAATGTTTGTGTTGTCTTCAGTATAAGTTAGTTTATAAGTAATTTGTAAGTTTAGGGACTGATGACCCTGCAGTTAAGTCTCATAAGGTTAAAAATTTGAACAAAGTTCCAGACCCCTAGCCTGAATATATAATTCTCACTGTCTTATGTAACAGTTAAAAGATAACACACCTCGGCGTAGAAAAACACGGAGGTTGAAATAGTTCTCGATTCAACACCAAACACCACGGAGATGTCCATTGCAGAAAGATAGCTCTCATTGACTGAAAACACAGTTATTACTACTAATCACCTCCCTCAGGTAGGAACAGTGACCTCAATAGCACTGCGGCTGAACCGCGAACTATATAGTGACATGCGGATCCTCCACAAAATCGCTGCGTTCCTTCCGAAGCAGAAAAACCACGGGATAACCTAGAATTTTGTTGAAATCAGTAAGTATCCTTCTCCATGCTCAGAACGAAATTTTATGTAGACCTCACTGTTGTTTTGATTTTCAAGTGTGTAAGATTTCGTCAAAATCGGAACAAAACTCTAAATTTGTATTCATTAGTAACACGGAGACATATTGAAATTTTTCAGTAATTTTCCAAAAATTTTATTTCATACAAACCTGGTCCTGAGACTTACGAAGACTATAAGATTAGATTAATACTTGTTACATAGATCATGAATACACTTCGTAGTGATGTGGAACGTGTCAGGTTAATGAAGGGTGTCTGTACAAGACGTTACATTACACAAAATATTACTTTTTTACTTACTAATTTATATCTAAAAACTCATCCAATGAGTAGAAGGAGTTGCATTCAGAAATCCTTTTAATTTATTTTTAAATGGTAGTTGTATATCTGTCAAGCTTCTGATGCTGCTATGTAAGTGACCAAAGATTTTTGTGGCAGCATAATTGACCCCTTTCTCTGTCAATCTCAGATTTAGCCCTACATAGTGAAGATCATCCTTTCTCCTGATGTTATAGCTGTGCACACTATTATTACTTTTGACCTCGCTTGAATTATTAACAACAAATTTCATAAGGTAATATATATATACTGTGAAGTTACTGTGAAGATACCTAAATCCTTAAATAGATGTCTGCATGATGATAGTGGGTGGGATCCAACAATTATTCTGGTATGTGCAATGAGTACGTTTTTACTCAATGATTAATTACCCCAAAATATGATGCCATGCAAAAACAGTGAATAAAAATAGGCATAGTAAGCTAATTTACTGAGATTCTTATCGCAAAAATTTATAATAACGCTAACAGCCAACGTAGCTGAACTCAAATGATTCAACAGACCGTCTGTGTGTTGCTTCCAGCTTAATCTCTCATCAATGCACTTCTGTTCAAAGTCTATATCTATTACTGGAGTGGCGCTATTTACTGTGCAGAACTGTATATACTGTGTTTTATCAAAATTTAATGAGAGTCCGTTTGCAGAGAGCCACTTAATAATTTCGTGAAAAACATTATTTATGATTACATCATTTAGTTGTTGTTTTTGGAGGTGATTACTATATTTGTATCACCAGCAAAAATAACTAATTGTGCATCTTCATCAATGTAGAATGGTAAGTCATTTATGTATATCAAGAACAGTGAAGGACCTATGACCGAACCCTCTTTGATAGTCCCCCAGTTTGACATTACGTGAACCACTTATTTCAACTTTCTGCTTTCTTCCAGTCAAACCACAATTATTAAGCTTATCTAGAACAATTCCATGATTTACGCAATCAGAGGCCTTTGAAAGATCAGAAAAGATACCAACGAGGAATGTCCGGTTATTCAGAACATATATAAAAGAGGTGATTTCGGGCGTTCCACAGGGAAGTGTTAATGGTCCTCTGCTGTTCCTTATTTACATAATCGATTTACAGGAAAATCTAAGTAACTGTCTTAGGTTGTTTGCAAATGACGCCGTCATTTAGCGTCAAGTAAAATCATCTGAAGATCAAAACCAAGTGCAGAACGATCTGAATAAGATATCACTATGGTGTAAAAATTGGCAATTGACTCTAAATAGTGAGAAGTGTGAAGTCGTCCACATGAGTACGAAAAGAAATCCATTAAACTTTGTTTACAAGATAAGTCAATGAGAACTGAAGTCCGTAAACCCCAGAAAATATCTAGGAATTGCTATTACTTCAGACTTAAATTGGAAAGAACACTTAGATAATGTCGTAGAAAAGGCGAACCAGATGCTGCATTTTATTGGCAGAACCCTTAAAGCATGCAAGAGAACTGGAAAAGAAAGTGCATACACTACGCTTGTCCGTCCATTTTTGGAGTATTGCTGCCCAGTGTGGGATCCTTACCAGGTGGGTTTGACGTGGGACATCGAATGATTTCAAAGAAGGGTAGCTCCTTTTGTATTGTCACTATCCAGGGAAGACAGCTTTACGGAAATAATAAAGGATCTGGGACGGGAATCATTACAACAATGACGCTTATCGCTGCGGCGTGGGATACTTGCGAAACTCCAATCGCCAAACATTCTCCTCCGAATGCGAAAATATATTGTTGACTTCCACTTACATAGGAAGAAATGATCATCAGAATAAAATACGAGAAATCAGAGCTCGAACAGTGAGATTCAGGTGTTCTTTCTTCCCGCGCGCTATTCGAGAATGGAATGGGAGATAAATAGTATAACGGTGGTTCGATGAACCCTCTGCCAGGGACTTAAATGTGATTTGCAGAGTATCCCATGTAAATGGAGATGTTGATGTAGCCGGGCCGCGGTGGCCGAGGGGACTGAGGCGCTCCAGTCACGGTCTGCACGGCCACTACGGTCGGGGGGTTCGAATCCTCCCTCGGGCATGGATATTTGTGCCGTCCTTAGTGTTAGCTAGTTCGTAAGTAGTTTGTAAGTTTAGGGACTGATGACCTCGTAGTTAAGTCCCATAAGCTATACAAACATTTTGAACATTTTGGATGTCGATGTTGATGTATATAATGAAAATTGGGCAATATAAGTACTGAATCAGATGCAGTAGGATTTTGCAGCATAAACTTTGTTTCGAACATTACGAGCTACCTCGAAGAGAACGACCTATTAACCAGTAGTCAACACGGATTCAGAAAGTACCGATCTTGTGAAACACAGCTTGCCCTTTATTCACATGAAGTGATAAGTGCCATCGACAAGGGATCTCGAATCGATTCCATATTTCTGGATTTCCGGAAGGCATTTGACGTTCTTCAGGTGCGCTATTCGAGAATGGAACGGGAAATAAATAGTATAAAGGTAGTTCGATGAACCCCCTGCCAGGCACTTGAATGTGATTCACATAGTATCTATGTAGATGTAAGTGGTAGAACGTCGAAACCGGGCGGGCCGGCAGCGCTCACTGGCGCTCTTCAGCCTACAGAAGTAAAATTTGTGAGCGGAGAACATAAAAACACAAAGGAGATAAAATTTTGGAGGTAATACAGACATAAAATGGAGATTTAAAATGGAGATAAAACAAAGTACATAAAATGGAGGAAACAGTGGTGACATAAAACACTTGGAATGGCGAAAGTGGTGAATAAAAACAGTTACTCGAATGTCAGTGGCGCACACACACAATTAAAAAGAGCATAGGGCGGCGGCCATGGTGAGACCGTCCGCTATTTGGAGTTAAAACAAAAAACACAACACACACTTCCAGAGATACACAAGTTAAAACTGACGGTGTCGGCTGCGGGTTGGCCGTCCACTGTTGTAAGATAAAACAATTTAAACTAAAACACACCACACTTGTCGAAGCACAAAGGAGGTTCCATAGATGGTGGGGCACTGACAGCATTGAAGATGTGGTGTGGGGGGAAAAGAGATGAAGGAGATGGAGAGGGTGGGGAGGAGCCACAGAGCCGGTAGGGAAGGGACGGGGAGGCTGACGTCCCAGGAAGCCACGGGGAAGAGTGATAGGGGGGGGGGGGCGGTAAGAGGAGGATCCGGAGGAACGTAGGAGGGGAGAAGGGACAGGAAGGGAGGGATAGTCGGGGCCCTCAGGGAGAGAAGGGGGAGAGGGAGCAGGAGAAGGATCACAGCTGGTATGAAGGGTAGATGTCAGGTCGGAGGGCATCATCCGGGAGGGGGAGGGTACGGAAGTTGCCACGGGAAAGGATCCGGAGGGTGGACAAGTGGGAACGCGATCTTGTCTGGAAACCTGTATAAATTGATGGAGATCGTCCCAACGAACCACGAGTTCCATTCACTTCAGTAAGGTGTGGTGAGTTGCGCCTAGGCGGTGCGTGGATGGCACGGTAGAGAGCACCGGAAGCGAGCCCCGCGGCCCTGCAGGCGAGGTGCGTGGCTGAGGGTGGTGGCGGCCGGCGATTAGCAGTCCTCTCGAGTGCGGCCCCCTCGCGCCTACGTCGCGCCCCCCTCTGCCGCATGCCGCACTGCAGGCCGGGGCGCGCTGTTGCGTCTCCAGGCAAGACACGCCGCAGCAGGCGCACGCCGCCTCCAGCCGCGCTGCTGCCTCGCGGGTCACGCCCACAACGTTTCCACAGCACAAATGTCATTAAAAAAAAAATTCTTGAATATCCGTCTCCAGATCGCTTATATTTTCTAAAACATGACCGGTTTCGGGGACAGCTTCCCATCTTCAGATCAAATTTTGAAGTTACAGGCTAACCTGTCCTGTGATGAACGAATGTTCACAGTCGTTACATTCGTTCATCACAGCACAGGTTAGTCTGTAACTTCAAAATTTGATCTGAAGATGGGCAGCTGTCCCGAAACCGGTCATGTTTTAGAAAATATAAGCGATCTGGAGACGGATATTCAAGAATTTTTATTCATATAACGATCGCAGTAACTCCCTGGAGACTAATAAGTCTTGCTTTGATATACAAATGTCATTCTTGACCTCACTTGCAGAATGGTACCCTGCACAACTAAGTGGCTATGCCGCGACCTGGTCCCCACCTAAGGTTGCCGTTTCTAATTCTACATCAGGGGTGGCCAACCTTTACAGCAGGCGGGCCAAATGTTTGAGACTGGATTACCCCTCGGGCCGCCATTACCAATTTTTGTCTTATGAACCAAAAAAGCAAGAAATATTAATTCATTTTTAAAGAATATAAAACAAATGTGATTAAAGTACATTCATGGTATAAATTATTACACAATTTTATGAAATACAGTTTACTGGGATGTCTGGATTTTTGTGCACGGAATTAAATGAGTCATGTCGACGTCAAGTTAAGTTGTTGCTACACGAAAGAGTTTTCCAGGTGAAAATCAGTAACTCGTGTTCTCATATATGACTTTATGTAATTCATCCGACTAAAAAGCTATTCACCCACATGTACGTGTTTCGAAATAATGCAATCATTTTACAGCATGTTTGTAACACGCTGGCTATTTCTCGTCTAAATATTTTATCAGGTTTCGAATTCTTATTTCAAGTCACACGTTAAAGAAGCATATTTAATTGTTGCCGTTGTGTGACGTTCGATTGCTTTGACAGTGTAGGAAACTGTGTGAAGTTTTTTGCTCATCCGATTCTCCCAAAACCAAAGTTTCGTTTGGAATGCGCAAATAAGATCATGCATGACAATCAACTGGTCTTTTCCTTGGAGTCGAGCTTTAAGATCATTTAGGTCACTACTTGTATATGCCAAGAAACGAAATTAGATAGCCATTCCTTATCTTCGATCTCTGGGAGTCTCTTTGACTTGCTTTCAAAGAATGGTTGTATTTCTTGCTTCAAACCAAACACTTTTCAACATTTTTTCGCGATTCAACCATCTTATTTCAGTCCATTTTGACAGGCATAAATTCTCTTAAGGGAATACGGAATGAAAGTTTAACACCGATGTATTGCCAACTTTCAAGTTACATTTTTCTTTCATTTGAAACAGCTCCGGGGGCCAGAACTTACCTGCCCGCGGGCCGCGGGTTGGCCACACCTGACATACATGGGATACTCTGCAAATCACATTTAAGTGCCTGGAAGAGGGTTCATCGAACCACCTTTATACTAAAACTTCCTGATAGATTAAAATTGTGTGCCGGAACCGGGACTCGAACCTGAGACCTTTGCCTTTCGCGAGCAAGCGCACTACCGACTGTGCTCTCCCGACACGACTCACGATGCCGCCTCACAACTTTACTTCCGCCAGTACCTCGCCTCCTACTTAGGCTGTGGCTAAGCCATGTCTCCACCATACCCTTTCTTCCAGGAGTGATAGTCTTGCATGGTTCGCACGAGAGCTTCTGTGAAGTTTGGAAAGTAGGAGGCGAGGTACTGGCGGAAGTAAAGTTGTGAGGCGGCATCGTGAGTCGTGTCGGGATAGCACAGTCGGTAGTGCGCTTGCCCGCGAAAGGCAAGGGTCCCAGGTTCGAGTCCCGGTTCCGTCACAGAGTTTTAATCTGCCAGGAAGTTTCATATCAGCGCACACTCCGCTGCAGAGTGAAATTTTCATTCTGGCACCTTTATACTATTTATTTCCCATTCCATTCTTGAATAGCACGCATGAAGAAAGAATACCTGAAGCTCTGATTTCTCTTATTTTATTCTGATGAACATTTCAACCTATATAAGTGGCAGTCAACAATATATTCGCGCATTCGGAGCAGGAATGGGGTTGGAGTTTCGTGAGTAGCCCACGTCGCAGCGATAAGCGCCATTGTTGTAATGATTCCCATCCCAGATCCTGTATCATTTCCGTAACGCTGTCTGCCCTATATACGAAACGAGCTGCCCTTCTTTGGACTCTTTCGATGTCCTCCATCAAACCCACCTGAT
Organism: Locusta migratoria; assembly: GCA_026315105.1. Lineage (NCBI taxonomy): Eukaryota > Metazoa > Arthropoda > Insecta > Orthoptera > Acrididae > Locusta > Locusta migratoria. Next base: position 630,181,993 of record CM048745.1, on the reverse strand, counting down.
ATGGATCCTACACTGGGCAGCAATACTCCAAAAAAGGACGGGCAACCGTAGTGTATGTAGTTCCTTTAGTAGTTCTGATACACCTTTTACGGCTGCTGCCAATAAAACAGTCTCTGGTTCGCCTTTTCCACGACGTTATCTACGTGTTCTTTCCAGTTTAAGTCTGGAGTAATAGTAATTCGTTGGTATTTTGTGCAGTTTACGGCCTTCACATCTGATAGATTTATCTTGTAAACAAAGTTTATCGGAGTTCGCGTCAGGACACTATTAGATATGTAGACATGAAGTAAAACATTATTTAATAATAGCGAACCCAGACTACTTTCACTTTAACCTCCCCTCCTCCCCCTAATCCCTCTCTCTTCCTTCCCCTACCCTGCCCATTACCTTTGTCCCATTACCTGTACATCATTTACCCCTCACCCTGAGCATCTTCTCCCTCCTCTTGGCTTTTAAATCCATCTTCCCTTTCTTTACATTAGTGTTTTTCAACTTTTTCGAATATGCCATCCCCTTTCAAGTATAAATATTCTGGCGAATGCCCCTCCCCCCCCCCCCTCCAGATCCCCTTCTCACTAATCGTAACAAACTACGTTTGTTGTTGTTGTGGTCTTCAGTCTTGAGACTGGTTTGATACAGCTCTCCACAATACCTAATCCTGAACAAGCCTCTTCAACTCCTCATAAGAACGGCAACCTACATCTGTCTCAATCTGCCTACTGTATCCATATCTTGGTCTTCCTCTGCGTTTTTTACCTTAAACACTTCCCTTCAATGCTAAATTCACAATTCCTTGATGTCTAGAAATGTGTCCTACCAGTCGATCCCTTCTTTTAGTCAATGTATGCCAGAAATCCTTTTCTCCTCAATTCTGTTCAGTACCCTCCTCATTAGTTACGCGATGCATCCATCTAATCTTCAGCATTCTTCTGTAGCACCACATTTCAAAAGCCTCTATCCTGTTCCTGTCCGCAATGTTTATGTGTATGTTTCTCTCTCATACAAGGCTACACTAACACAAATGCCTTCAGAAAGAACTTCCTTAGGCTTAAACCAATATTCTATGTTAACAAATTTCTCTTTTTCAAGAACTCTTTTCTACTTATTGTCATTCTGCATTTTATATCATCTATACTTCGACCATCATTTGTTATTGTACTGCCCAAGTAACAAAACTCATCTACCACCTCCATTGTTTCGTTACCTAATCTAATTCCTTCAGCATCGCCTGATCTTTTGAGACTGCATTCCATTTTCTTTGTTTTGCTCTTGTTAATGTTAATTTTATACACTCTCCTCAACCCACTGTCCATTCCATTCAAATGCTCTTCCAGGTCCTTTGGTGTCTCTGACAGAATTACTATGTCGTCGGCAAAACGCAATGTTTTTAATTCTTCACCCTGAACTTTAATTCCTTCTCCAAATTTCTCCTTGCTTTCCTTTATAGCTTGCTCAATGTACAAATTGAATAACATTGGAGAAAGACTACAACCCTGTCTTACTCCCCTCTCAACCTCTTCATCCCTTTCATGCCCTTCAACTCTGACAACCGCTGTCTGATTTTTGAACAAGTTGTAAATAACCTTACGCTCCCTATATTTTACTCCTGGTTGCTTCAGAACTTGAAAGAGTTTATTCCAATCAACATTGTCAAAATACTTCTCCAAATCCACAAAAGCTAGAAATGTTGGTTTGCCTTTCCTTAATCTGTCTTCTAGGATAATCCGTACACTGAGTATTGCCTCTCGTGTTCCTACATTTCTCCTGAAACCAAACTGATCTTCCCCAAGGTCGGCTTCTACCTTCTACCTTCTGTTACTATTTTTCAACTATTACTTATTAAACTTATGGTTCTGTAGTTATGTCAAAGGAAACAAATTCAGTCTTCTTTCTTTTGCTGCAGCTTTCTTTTAAATTTTTGGACTAAGCTTTTTGTGTATTTCTCGGAATCGAACACATTTATTTTTACATGGTCGCTAAAACAATCATCTGGGGGCACGGCAGTGCCCCCGCCAAGTCGAGCACACGGCCGTACCATCCTTTTCACGAAGCAGTAGACGCCACTTTCGACCCCCCTGTATCTAAAAGAATAAAGCTAGAAGCCTGAATTTTCGATTACCAAGAGTATCTACTATAACTAGCTATATTTTCAAATTACACAATTCTGCACCTTATAGTTTACGAAATATCAACAGTCGAAAATCGCTAATTTTGTCACTCACTGACTCACCGATGATCAAAATTGTAAGGTACTTCTAGCAGACACACAGACGTCAAATTTTGTATTTAAATAGTATTTAGTCTGTAATGGAAGGAAAAATTCAAACATTTGTAAATATTAATTCCGTTCTGGAAACACATTTCGCTTGACGGAATACTATCTGTATTTTCGGCGTATAAGCACTGTATTGTTGGTGGTCTTGTTTCAATCAGTGCGCAGCGCCACGCCCATTTTTCTAGACGATACTGTCCTTGTTTGCGATGTTTTATTACTTCCTGCTGTCATAAAAGCGCCTGAAGAGTATAGAAGGCTGTGGACCCGTTTGTGTCGTGTTATCTTTGCCTTAAAGCCAACATTACAGTTTCTAGCTCATCCAGATCTGTTAAAAAAAATGTGCCCATGGTGGAACACAAAACCCGAATGAGATCTTCAACAGTCTCATTTGAAAGAGATGCCGCAAAACGACATTTAGTACATCTCCTGTTGTTAAAAGTGCCACATATGACGCATGTCTAGTGTTTTATGATGGAAACACTGGATGAATAAGGACCCTTAGTGGACTAGATTTGTTGCTGGTTGCTTCACCGAGAAGCTATTGAAGAAGATAGATAATGCGCGTGTTGCAATATCCGAAATGTCTGTGGAGTATATAGCCAAAAGCGCACGCCAGAAACATCAGAAAGGAACCCTGTCCAATAAGAGCAAGATGACAAAAGTTATGGCTATGGTCAACATTAAGGTACAATTTTATGGTGGAAATCTTTATAAAACCTTTAATTTGCATTTCCTATACTTTTCGTTTTTTCTGTGTATAAGGTATAGTTTTCCCTGAAACACTGGAGAAAGACAAGTGAAATTTTCCGTAGACTTTGTTCATACTATAATACAACTTCCTTTGGTTCAATTTTTCTTACTGTATTTCTGTCAAAATTATTTTCATTTTTCGGAAATAGAAATTGCTTTGTTTCATACACATAATTTTTAAAAATAAATTGTAAGAGCTGTAAAAGTGATATTAAGAAACTGTTCCACACATTTGTTTATCTATTTCTAAGAATTATCTACTACAACATGAAAGTTGTAAGTAAATAATTTGTTTTAGAAAATGTTCCTTGGGTGATAGCATGTGTTCCGAAAATTTACAACAACGCCACGATCAAATTTTTTGTAGAAAAACATTTGAAAAAATTCCTAAATGTAGCCCATAGCATAATTATCTCAAGTGCAAAATTTGGTTTTATTATCTTTCAAACACCGAGAACTGTATTAGATAATGTAATCACGTCCATTTTCTCAAACGTGCACCCTTAATAAAATGCATCTTTAACCACCAGCTGTTTACTAAATCCTGAAAACCGACTGGTTTCAGTCCAGGACCATCATCATAGATAAAAAAGTATTAAAACAGGTTAGTCAACAGCGTTAAATAAAAAAATGTGGCAGAAAACAGCAGGAGTGCACTCCTTATTATTCACAATTCTCGTATTTTATGTTTGTTTGACTGCTTGGATAATCCAGCATAACGTTTGTAACTTTAGTGAATGTGGCTCCTGCTGCTTCCAGCCAGATTTATTTTATTTAATGCTGTTGACTAACCTGTTTTAATACCCTTTTATCTATGATGATGGTCCTGGACCGAAACTAGTCGATTTTAAGGATTTAGTAAACAGCTGGTGGTTAAAGATGCATTTTATTCTTTATAAATGTAATTAACAAGCTCTGTTGAGTATTTAAATTTGACCAAGATGTAATAAATAGGTGTTATACTAAATAGCAGTTCACATTCATGTCATTAACTTGCTGATTGTTGGGCCTGCAGTGTCATAAATGTCGTAGAATGACATTGTAATGAAAATTGCGGATCACTGCTTATATTTTATTCATTAGCGCTTCAGCTGTTTCAACATGTTGTCATTATTAATGTAAGAATTACATTAATTAATTACAAATCTAATAATACAAAAAATACGTAAAACTATTTTGCTATAATTTTTTCTTATAACTTACGTCTATGATGTTTGGGCGTTATATACTAACATTTGGCGTGACTGTTGTAAAACTGTATTGAAATATTCACGTACTTCGCAGTTGGATACGTTTTTTCGCACTTGGATACGTTTTCTAGCTGCCAGGTTTTATGCTGCTTGTTGTGCTAAAACGTTAGAATACAGGAAACTTTTATATTTTGCGTAATTAACAACAGTACTTCCAAAGATGTTTACATACTTATAGTAATAGACTACGTTATCAGAGACTTTTTAACGTTGACATTGCTCAGAGAGGATTATTCCGTGTTTAGCTACCTCTGGTCATTTAGCATATCTTTGCTTCTCAGCCTTTTTCATCGATAAAGTCAATAACATTAACTAGATAATTTTTATGTTTGAAACCAGTGTGTTCATTAAGTACTTCATTCGGATAAGTTTTAGTGTGAACTTATATTTTAAATCCGTCCAAAATATTCATTTCTATTCCCTTTGGTATTTTATGTAACATTGTAAGTTCATTTTCGATGTTAAGTGCTGAATGATTTTCGTTTCTGAGATGTAAATAGAAACTAGACTGGTTGTTTTCACTTATTCTTACGTGTTCACGATATCTTGTGAGATACGCTAATGCTTATAAATGGAACCAATGACGACACACACAAAATTTATCAGCTTTTTAACAAAATGTTGAAAACAGCTGTAGAGCTATTGAATAAAATATAAGTAATGACCCGGAATTTCCATTACAAATAGCATTTGGTTCCAGTAAACCTTCCCTGGCCTTATTCTCCCCAATTTTAACGCCAGACACTGTATCAACACAAATGATGAACCCGCATAGTGAAGTGCTCTATGTTACGTACACTGCACCAAATGCCTGGAACGCGGTAACGAAAGCAAATGAACCATATGCGTAGAGGACATGTTATGCTTGTTGTCAGGTGTTTTATCAAATCCCGGAGCTTTATACACTGTCTATAATAACAGACAACAGGTCTTCAAATATGGAATAAATGAATAAAATATAAAGTCCTCACTCGGCTCCATGCGACTTTCATCTTTTCCCATTCACGTTGAAATTCTTTGGGTCGCAGGAGTTTCAAACGGGTCTGAAGCCACGTATCATATATTTGAATATGAGTGGAAATTATACTGAAAAGAGCTGTATGTGTGTACTGTTGACGTACCTATATCTATAAATGTGAATGTCTGTTCGGTGTACGTTTATCACGTCTGAACCACAAGACATACAGAGCTAAAAATTTGTACAGTTACTAATGTTTACCCGGGGAAGGCCTTAGACACGGTTTTATGGCGATCGGATAGCTATTTATCTATATGTATTAATGTGAATGTCTGTTCGGTGTACGCTTATCACGTCCGAACCACAAGACATACAGAGCTAAAAATTTGTACAGTTACTAACGTCTACCCGGGGAAGGTTTTAGACACGGTTTTATGGCGATCGGATATATATATATATATATATATATATATATATATATATATATATATATATATATATATATATATATATATATATATTAATGTGAATATCTGTTCGGTGTACGCTTATCACATCCGTACGACAAGAAGCAGAGACTAAAATATTTGTACAGTTACTAATTTATACCTGAGGAATGTTTTAGGCACAATTTTATAGCGATCTGATAGATGTTTAGTAATTTGAAGAATATAACGCGAAATGCTGAACAATAATTACTCTTTGAAAAATATATTTATTCTTTGAAAATGGTTTTATTGGTTGCATTGTTGGTTGAGGGTTAATAATGATAAAAGGGTGGAGTATATTGGAATGGAAAATTATCGGTGTATATAAAATTTTATCTGTGTGTGTGTTAATATTTCGCTCTGCAGTGAAAACTACAGAACGCAAACGAATGGTCTGTGTGTAATTGTTGTCCGAAGTCTCCGTTGTACACCATAGCAGTTCCATGCCGATAACTATAAGGGGGTGGAAGATATGGTGGTTGAAAGTCGTGAAATTATATTTAAAAAATCGGACTGAAGGCCAGCGATGACGTTTGCGACTCTATAGTAAGGAGGTTACATACAGCGAAACGTTTTGCCACAGACCATATCTATCGTCTATGCGTGCTACAATGTCTTCAGCTGTTTCCTGTAAGGATAAGCATACGAATAAGGGAAAATAAGAATATATAAATAAAGCAGTAAACACCATCAAGAGAACAGGTTCTGCTAACGATATACTACGCCTTCGAAATCGCTTCAACGGGCTCTGCACAAATCTATAGTTTTCTTCCGATATTGATAAAATTTTGCACACTCTACCTCAAAAACAGAGGAATGTCACGTCTGTATAAAATTTCAATCGGTGCATGATGGAGGGTACTTAAATTACGAAATTTTACATAATGCATAGTTTTGCTCCAATTTTTATGAATTTTTGCACACATGACTTTTGAACCAAGAGGAAGATCACTAGACACATAAATGTTTGTATCGTACATGACAGAGGGTACCTTGCAGAAAACTTTGCGGAGAGAGGGAAAGGTGGAAACGAACGGAGAGGTAGGAGAGAAAGAGGTGGATGCAGAGAGAGGGCGGAATGGGATGTGGACTACGACTGTGTGGGATAAATAAACACCCGGGCAAAGCCGGGTTTACAGCTATTATGTAATAAAAGTTCGCCCTGTGAACCTAACCGTCCTTGTAGTTACGAATACCTGTTTGGTTGTCCAATTTTAATGGTAATTTTAATGCTGTAGTTTTAGTGCTGCGAAATACAACTGTGTTGGCATAAACAAGCAGAAAAGAGTTGATGACGAGACGTGGAATGAGGAGTGAGCTATATCGCCGAGGCAACCTTTGGCGCCTGCGGGCGGCTCCCCCTGCAACCCGCAGAGCGGCTGTGCTCGGCAGCGCAGAATAATCGCGCCTTAGACAAGTTCCAAGCCTGGGGCAGTCTGTCCTCGCTGCCAACTTTCACGGCGCCTTCTAGTGCTGGCGGCTACCACACCCCTCTGGGGCTGAACTAATCCAATGAAAATTAGAGCCGAAGAAAAGGTGCCTGAGGTACCGAAGAATACACTTTTTACATTAGGTGATTCAGCTTAATGCTTTTTTTCTCAGAGGCTACGAGAACGATTTGTACTGCACAACAAACGCTGCTTTGTGACAGTATAGTCTTGGATGTGTGTAACTCGGAAAGTATAAGGTAGGATGGTTATAATTTATTTATTTATTATTTGAAATGCCCCATTTCATAGTAATATTACATGTAGATTGAGAGACCCTGAGACGGTTTTTCGTGTCGAATATGACCAAGACATTAACCGTAAAGCAATGAATTAAAATTTGTGGTGCGGCCGGGAATCGAAGTCTGACCTGTAAGTATGGAGGTAAGTAAGCATGGAGGTCCGGGTTCGATTCCCGGCCGCACCGCAAATTTTAATTCATTAATGTCTTGGACATATTCGAGTCGAAAAACCGTCTCAGAGTTTCTCAATCTATATTTACATTGATTCTCAATCTACATTTACATTGCTACCCCCATGAACCACAGACATTGCCGAGGTGGGGTGGCTTGCGTGCCTCAACGATGCAGATAGCCGTACCGTAGGTGCAGACACAGCGGAGAGGTATCTGTGGAGAGGCCAGACAAACGTGTGGTTCCTGAAGAGGGGCAGCAGCCTTTTCAGTAGTTACAGGGGCAACAGTCTGGATGATTGACTGAGCTGGCCTTGTAACATCAGCTAATGTGGCTTTGTCACACAGCTACTGCGAACGGCTGAAAGCAAGGGGAAACTACAGCCGTTAATTTTCCCGAGGACATGCAGCTCTACTGTATGAACATATGATGATGGCATCCTCTCGGGTAAAATATTCCGGAGGTAAAATATTCCCCCATTCGGATCTCCGGGCGGGGACTACTCAGGAGGATGTTGTCATCAGGAAAGACAATACTGGCATTCTACGGATCGGAGCGTGGAATGTTAGATCCCTTAATCGGGTAGGAAAATTAGAAAATTTAAAAAGGGAAATGAATGGGTTGAAGTTAGATATAGTGGCGATTAGTGAAGTTCGGTGGCAGGATGAACAGGATTTCTGGTCAGATGAGTACAGGATTATAAATACAAAATCAGTTGGGGGTATCACAGGAGTAGGACTGATAATGAATAAGAAAATAGGAATGCGGGTAAACTACTATGAGCAGCACAGTGATCGCATTATCATTGTCAAGATAGATACGAAGCCAACACCGACAACAGTAGTACAGGTTTATATGCCAACTAGCTCTGGCGATGATGAGGAGATCGAAGAAATATATGAGGAGCTAAAGGAAATTATTCAGACAGTTAAGGGAGAGGAAAACTTAATTGTGATGGGAGACTGGAATTCCGTAGTAGGAAAAGAAGGAAAGGAAGAGAAGGAAAAATAGTAGGTGAATATGGGCTGGGCAGGAGGAATGAAAGAGGAAGTCGCCTGGTAGAATTTTGCACAATACATTTGCACGATTCCGGAACCAGGTTATGAACTGCAAGACGTACCCAGGGGCAGATATAGACTCTGACCATTACTTGTTAGTCATGAACTGTAGGCTGAAACTGAAAAAATTGCAGAAAGGTAGGAAAATAAGGAGATGGGACTTAGATAAATTGAAGGAAAGTGAAGTTTTGGAGAATTTCAGAGGGAGATTTAGGCAACAATTGACAGAAACAGGGGGAAATAAAACAGTAGAAGAGGAATGGGTAGCATTGAGAGATGAAATACTAAAGGCAGCAGAGGACAAAATAGGTGGGAAGGCAAGACCTACAAACAATCCTTGAATATCACAGGAAATACTAGATTTAATTGATGAAAGGAGAAAATATAAAAAAGCAGTAAAGGAAACAGGCAAAGTGGACTACAGACGATTAAAAAATGAGATTGACAGGAAATGCAAAATGGCTAAGCAGGAGTGGCTAGAAGCCAAATGCAAATCTGTAGAAGAATGTATAAGAAGGGGAAAAGTAGATACCGCCTACAGGAAAATAAAAGAGACATTTGGGGACAAGAAAAGCAACTCTACGAATATCAAGAACTCAGATGGGAAGCCGGTTCTCAGCAAAGAAGGGAAAGCTGAAAGGTGGAAAGAGTACATAGAGCAGCTCTACAAAGGAAATGAACTTACAGACAATGTGGTAGTAAGGGAAGAGGACGTAGATCAAGATGAAGTAGGAGATGCTATACTGAGAGATGAGTTTGACAGAGCCTTGAAAGACCTAGGTTGGAACAAGGCCCCAGGAGTAGATGACATACCCTCAGAGCTACTAAAGTCTCTGGGAGAGCCAGCCATGAGAAGACTATTTCAACTGGTGTGTAGGATTTATGAGACAGGCGAAATACCCTCAGACTTTAAGAAAAATATAATAATCCCCATTCCAAAGAAATCAGGCGCAGACAGATGTGAAAATTACAGAACCATCAGTTTGATAAGTCATGGTTGCAAAATTTTAACACGAATTATCTACAGGAGAATGGAAAAGCTGGTAGAAGCTGACATCGGGGAAGATCAGTTTAGATTCAAGAGGAACATAGGAACCCGGGAGGCAATACTCACTTTACGTCTTATCTTAGAAGATAGGTTAAGGAAAGGCAAACCTACATTTTTAGCTTTTGTAGATTTGGAGAAAGCATTTGACAATGTTGACTGGAATACACTCTTTCAAATTCAAAGGGGTAAAATATAGGGAAAGGAGAGTTATTTATAACTTGTACAAAAGCCAGACCACAGTTATTAGACTCGAAGGGCATGAAAGGAAAGCATCAGTTGGGAAGGGAGTAAGGCAGGGTTGTAGCCTTTCTCCGATATTGTTCAATTTGTACATCGAACAGGCGGTGAAGAAAAGCAAGGAAAAATTTGGAATATGGATTAAAGTACAGGGGGAAGAAATAAAACATTGCGTTTTGCTGATGACATTGTAATTCTGTCAGAGACAGCAAAGGACCTGGAAGAGCAGTTAAATGGAATGGACAGTGTGTTGAAGAGAGCATATAAAATGAACATTAACAAGAGCAAAACAAAAATAGTGGAATGCGATGCTGAAGGAATTAGATTAGGTAACGAAACAATGAATGTGGTAGATGAGTTTTGTTACTTGGGTAGTAAAATAACATGTGATGGTCGCAGTACAGAGGATATAAAATGCAGAATGGCAATGGGAAGAAAAGCATTTTTGAAAAAGAGAAATTTGCTAACATCGAATATTAATTGAAGTGTAAGGAAATCTTTTCTGAAGGCATTTGTGTGGAGTGTTGCCTTGTACGGGAGTGAAATATGGACGATAAACGGTGCGGATAGGAAGAGAATAGAGGTTTTGGAAATGTGGTGCTACAGAATAATGCTGAAGATTAGGTGGATAGACCGCGTAACTAATAAAGAGGTACTGAACAGAATTGGTGAGAAAAGGAATTTTTGGCATACCTTGGCTAAAAGAAGGGATCACTTTGGTAGGACACATTCTTAGACATCGAGGAATCGTAAAATTAGCATTGGAGGGAAGTGTGTGGAGTAAAAATCGCAGAGGGAGACCAGGAGACGCATATAGTAAGCAGATTGAAATGGATGTGTGTTGCCGTTCTTATGAGGAGATAAAAAGGCTTGGTCAGGAAAGAGTAGGATGGAGAGCTGCACCAAACTAGTCTCCGAACTGAAGACCACAACAACAACACAACACACTTTTAAACGGTATTCTATTGCAATACCCCATTACCTGTCCGCACTGCTTATCGTCCATGTTTCACTCCCGTAGCTGGCCGCGTTGGCCGAGGTGACTGAGGCGCTCCAGTCTCGGTCTGCACGGCCACTACGGTCGGGGGTTCGAATCCCCCCCCCCCCCCCCGGGCATGGATATTTGTGCCGTCCTTAGTATTAGCTAGTACATAAGTAGTTTGTAAGTTTAGGGACTGATGACCGCGTAGTTAAGTTCAAAAATGTTCAAATGTTTGTTAAGCTTATGGGACTTAACTATGGGGTCATCAGTCCCTAAACTTACAAACTACTTATGAACTACTTACGAACTAGGACGGTACAAATATCCATGCCCGAGGGGGGATTCGAACCCCCGACCGTAGTGGCCGTGCTGACCGTGACTGGAGCGCCTCAGTCACCTCGGCCACCGCGGCCAGCTACGGGAGTGAAACATGGACGATAAGCAGTGCGGACAGGAAGAGAATAGAGGCTTTTGAAATGTGGTGTTACAGAATAATGCTGAAGATTAGGTGGGTAGATCGCATAACCAATGAAGAAGTACTGAACAGAATTGGTGAGAAAAGGAATTTTTGGCATATCCTGGCTAAAAGAAGGGATCGCTTGGTAGGACACATTCTTAGACACCGGTGAATCGTAAATTTTGCATTGGAGCGAAGTGTGTGGGGGAAAAATCGCAGACGGAGACCAATAGACGCGTATAGTAAGCAGATTCAAGTGGATGTGGGTTGCCGTTCTTATGAGGAGATGAAAAGGCTTGCTCAGGAAAGAGTAGGGTGGAGAGCTGCATCAAACCAGTCTCCGGACTGAAGACCATAACAACAACATTTACATTGATATTTATATCATCTTAGCAGGAATGTTCCACTTATGTCAATTGCCGAGGTGCTATTCCGGTGCATGGAGAGCCTTGGCAGTAGTGACAATTATCTATGGAACACAGAAGCTGAATTAAAATTTGTGACGTGGAGGTAAGTCGTACTTACACTATTCCGAGGTGCCTTATTCGTTAGAGCTGCGGTCGTCTAACGGTAAGACGTCTGCCTAGTAAGTATGGAGGTTCGGGTTTGATTCCCGGCCGCACCACAAATTTTAATTAATTTATTTACGTTTAATATTATATGTTTTATGGTTAGATTCAGGCGGTTACATCCGGTATTTTTTGCGGGCACAATTACAGTACATAACTTGACAGGTTTTACAAAGAAACAAACGATTTTGTACATCAGGAAATCTTATTGATTTACCAAAATTGTAAAAGTCTGTAGTGAATATATGTACAAAATCATATTTATTGACGGGCTGTCCTCCTCCTTTGGCAGCTATTTTTTTTCCTGAGATGTCCCTCTCTTTCAATAAATTGCAGCAGTCAATAAGCACGTGGTCAATAGTTTGGACAGCACTGTTACATGTGCACGTTCCGTCTTCAATTATTCTGAACCGCTGATAATATGCTTTCAGTTTCCCATGGCCTGTTAACATAGCTGTAAAATTCTGAGCCGGCCGCGGTGGCCGAGGGGACTGAGGCGCTTCAGTCACGGTCTGCACGGCCACTGCGGTCGGGGGTTCGAATCCCCCCTCGGGCATGGATATTTGTGCCGTCCTAGTTCGTAAGTAGTTCATAAGTAGTTTGTAAGTTTAGGGACTGATGACCACGTAGTTAAGTCCCATAAGCTTAACAAACATTTTTGAAAATTCTGAGATATTGGCAGTTTAATCATTAAACATTGTCGGATCCTAGGGAAATACGGTTTAGTGCTTCTCCCGCTTTTTGTTCTTTGCCACTCAATGTCCCATTTGTTCCCAAACTCAGATATTTTCTTTACGGCACTTGTTGGTATTTTGTTGTAGCGTATTGACTGTCGTGATCGAGCTGCTCTTTTAGCAAGATTGTCAGCTAGTTCATGTCCCCATATCCCTCGATGTGCTTTAAACCATTCGAAATGCACCAGCCAGTTGTGTGTCTGCAAAATTCTGATTTTACATCTTATCTCTTCAATCAACAAGTTGTGGTTCTTCGGATTTCGCAAAGAGTCCAAAGTAATCCCGCTGTCGGTGTGAATTACTGCAGCTGTATCAGTATTCGAGAGATAATTTATGAACTCAAGAGCATTGAGGATGGCAAATTGTTCCGCTTGATTGTTTCAGCATTCATTTTACAGTTTCAGCTGAATGTGGTAAATAAGCTTCTTATTAACAAATATTGCTATTCCTGAACACACTGACTTGCTTCCATCTGTGTATACTTCAATAGGGTAGCTTCTGCTTGCGTACTTCTCAGTTATCCTCATCGTCTGCCGGGTGTGCCCAGCTTCTATACTTTAGGGCATATCGATTGTCTGTCTGGCGTCTAGAGGTTTGACCATGTTATAATATTTGGCTATTTCCTGTATCTTAATAGGGGCATGAGACCTGATAAAACACAGAGTGCTTCGCTGTATGTCGTTGACCATTTTTAAATTGATTAACCGTTGGACTAGTACAATCAATGATTATTGCTAAGTGAGGAAAATATGTCGTCTAGAGGCTATTTAGGTCGACTAGGAAGAAAAGTTTCATTTTAACTTCCAATACACGTAAACTTTATAACCCCTCGTTTATAGTTTAATTAACGCATTTTTTATATTTTCGGGATAATGAATTAATTTTCGTGACAGGGATTCTAAAATTTAAAATTATCATGAATATAATATAATAATGAAATGTCCATGTGGGAATGAATAATATAGTAATACGCACAGTTTATAACTCACCGCAAAGACGTGGCGACGAGCTACGACAGGCACATACAAAAGACACACACATACAACACATTCAGCTATCGGCCATGGCCTTCTTCAGAAAACAGACTGCAAGGACTACCTAAGCACGCATCCCGTCAGATACAAATCGCAGTTGATGTCATATAGTCTGTGAATATTAAAGAATAACAACTGCAGGATCAGAAGTGACGTCTGTTGTTTCGGAAAAGACGCCACATGTATATATATAATATGCCGGTGACGGGCAATGATCCTATCGTTAGTGGGGAGGGGTGGGCAAGTTTGAAGCCCTTACTCTTACGGGAATTAGTTTCATAACTACGAGTTTGAGTACTGTGGGCAGGGTGAAGCTGGGAATTTGTTCAAAAATGTTTGTTAAGCTTATGGGACTTAACTAAGGGGTCATCAGTCCCTAAACTTACAAACTACTTATGAAGTACCTTATACTAAAGACGGCACAAATATCCATTCCCGAGGGGGGATTCGAACCCCCGACCGTAGTGGCCGTGCAGACCGTGACTGAAGCGCCTCAGTCTCCTCGGCCACCGCGGCCGGCTGGGAATTTGTATCTGACGGGAGGCGTGCTTAGGTAGTCCTTGCAGGAGCGGTGATCACTGTGTCCCCAGTGGTGTAGGGGTCAGCGCAACTGCCTAGAAAGCAGGAGACCCGGATTCGAATCCCGGCTGGGTACACATTTTCAGCTTTGCCCAATCGCAGTTGATGTCATATATACTGTGAATATTAAAGTTTATTTAGACAGATATGCCAGCGATGCATATTTTGCATAGCATTTGATTAATTCGCCAAGCGAGCTTTACACACACACACACACACACACACACACACACACACACACAGTATATGCTACTATCACTGAAAGTTCCTATTATTCTGTGGTGAGTGTCCTCTCCTACTTGCATGCTCCACAACAGATCAGGATTGTACTTGTTTGACGCTTTCCCGGCGTATTGACTCCTTCCATGGTTCACGGGCATCGCGTCGGATCGTATTGTCGAAACTGCAAATATTTCCACGAGACAGCTGCTCGTCAGGTGCTAACTAAACTGCTGATTGCCGTAGTCTCACCTATATACTGTGGCTGTCTAGAAAAGCGCAGGCGTGAAGACGGTGGTGGGGGGGGGGGGGTATGACATCATTGTAGGCGAATCATAGATGAAAACAAAGCACCCAACAAGACAACAGTTTCTAAATACAAAATCTTTCAAATAAACTGTACTTTTAATAAGAAAATTGTAGTTAATATCATCGAACATGATCGTAATCTGTCATAGTGCTGGAGTCATGAAAAATAAACTGTAAGTAATAAATACATGAAATTAAACGTTTGCTGTTCTCGCCATACTGAAGACGGAAAAGCACGAGTCTGCCTGCGCGCACTGCAGCAATATTCTCGCGGTCAGGCGACCATCTGTTGCAGCCGGTATGCTGCTAGCTTCCGTGAACCGGGCTGCTCTTCCACAAAACTGTATGGACTGCCAACGGCGGGCCATACGAAAAGAAACGAAAATTTATAAAAACGGGGTGAAATTAAACAATGTGGGGTAACACCACAAGCTTAACTACAGGAATGCCATAACCTGAAATCTGCTGGTGGATGTGATGGATGCACAGAGATTCCCTTGGTAAATAAATGAGAGGGCAAGGTTAACTGCCACTGGGTGCAGACGCCTCGACAGCCACCTAGGAACCTGTCGCAGTGCAGGAAGTACGGTAGAGATGGCAACCTTTACGGGTAAAGTTACGGCACGCCACGTCCACTGTAGGTGGTGAATCAGAGTAATAACACGGTGCGGAGTAATAACGATAACTTCAAAGTACGATCACGTCCTAAGCACCGGGACGGAGGAAATGGAAGGAAAGAGCCGTACCAACTCTCTCGTCCGCGCCTCGGGTGGGCAACGAACCCACAGGTGAATACTGATCAGATAAATGTAGGCAAAGGAAGCACTAACACAGAAACACCAATGAAGCACACTACCAAATTACATCCATTCGTCTGGCAGTATCGGTCGAGTGAAGGAAACATGCGCTACCTTCATATAGGCCCGCAGCGAGGGCAGGCAAGACCTATCCACGTCGAGATGGACAGGTGATGCGGTCCAACGCTGTGTTCACACACGGCTCACGCGCTAAAGTCGAGCCGCAATTGACACCAGAGCTAGGAATAACGTTATCAGCGCGTCGGATCTGCTAATTCAAACTGGCAGAGTATATTCACACTTCTATGATACTACAACAGGAAAAAACGACTACAGGGGGTTGTGTTAAACCGTTCTCTATAATTTCCTTTCCTCCTCCATGTTGCTATGGATGACGCGCAACAGTTTGCGTTTGTACCGCAATGACAGTGTACGCTATGGTTGTAGTAACTCCCCACTACACTATACTGTGTGAAGAGTAGAGACTCTAAAAGTTCACCAACCTGACGTCTTCTATAGATGTCACCACGCAGATGATAGCACGCAGATCGGAGTTCTTGAATGACGCTGAAATTGCTAAACTATTGGCAGGAACTGATCTAATTAGTGAATAAAACTGAGGTAGTTCGGAATGCCAGCTGATTTATTTAAAGTAAGCAGAAAACCAGCAAACTGCATAATAACATCAAGTTGTCACACATTGTCTTAACTGAAAGTAAATATAAAGTCATTTACCTTGATGTAAGATGTTTAAACAATGTTTTATGACCGCCTACGTATGCATGTTACTCCACTGAGTGCGCGTACTGAAGTCACCTGTTACTGTACCGAACACCTGTTCTGTACTCGTATATTACTCCTTCGAGTGCGTGTACTGAACTGAAGAGTGGCGGCTCGATGCAAGGCTGCCTCCGTCCCGCAATTCGGCGCGCAAACATGGCCGCCGTGCATCGTCCGTCTTATATTGTTTTGTTTATGTTTTCAGCAACTGTTAATATGTTTTACCTACTCAGGGCATAGCTTGGCTTTCAGGGGTATTTCTAAATTGAGTTTGACTTTGAATATATTATTAGTTTATTAAATATTAACAAAAATATGAATGCGTTTTGGCGCGTGATCGCCAGTGCTACAGAAAAATCGGCGTCCAGTACCTGCCACTCGGGGACTTCCCTTGCCAGTGCTCTTTCCCATGAGAACCCGACCTGTTGTACCACCTGTCGTGTTTGTCACCAGCTTTTACCATCTGTCGCCTACTGGTCCTAACCGGCTGCACTAAAGCAATACTCCGATCTTAATATGATGGCTTTAAATCAGAAATATTACAATACTCAGGTCGACAGACACAAGTTTCAGACGGTGTCTAAACTCCAAATCCACAAAGCGCAATAGGTTAAAAATAACCGAAGTCTCAAAACATACACAAGCAGGCACCTAAGTTGAGCCGACCGTACTCGTCGGCTGCCTGCTCCTGCTCCTGCTCCTGCTCCGCACTCCGCTCGCAAAACTCGAGGCTAACCCTCGCTAGAGTGCAAGAGCCAATGGCTCTCTAGGCGCCAATTTTCCTCCAACGTGTGGAGACGAACAAAATAGCTTCAAAAAACTGTCCTCCCGCTCAGAGCTGTCCAATGACGACCGATCCCGCGCTACACGCCCCACATGGCCGTTTGCGCGGTGCGTATTCCTCCGCGGGTTGGTCACTGACCTGAACCTAACGGTACGCCTTGATGTGGCTCTGCCGTTCCCAGGGTGAGCACGACGCAAATTTCGACGCCCCTTGGTGCGCACCACACCGGCGCCATGCTTCTCGAACCCGCAGGGTAGCGCCGCAGGTACCAACGCATCGGGGTCCAATGACCGTCACCGTCCAGCCCTCTCGCTGTGTTATAGATGGAGGTCTTCTCCGAATGCTCATTCTCCGACTCACATGGACTCGGCACGCCTCTCTCTCTCTCTCCCTGTGGTGCCACCCAGAAGATCTTTAGAGCTTTAGAAACGGACAGGATTCACCGACTTGGTCCCCGTGGAACTAAACTGCATAAAAATATCAATAACCCGGAAAATTTAAAATAAAGTTAGCAGGCAGTTCTCGATGCCTTTCAAGGTATTTATATTGAAAAACCAGTCGTTCGCAAAAGATTTTATTTCATTAGTTTCGACCTAATTTTAGGTCATCTTCAGGGTATATTCCTGCAGCCCATGAGGCTGGTGCTGACATCTCCAGGGCTGGTGTGGCTGAACTGTACAGATGGAAGTTGATAACCAATTGTGATCAAGACTGCTTTTTCAACATAAACACGCTGTCGGTCCCTGACGCCCTAAATACACCACAATAAATGCCTGTAACACGGTAACGAAAGTAAATAAACCGTATGTTTACAGGGTATGCTGAACACTTGTGAATCAAAATAGGGAAATTCTTTCCAACTACAATAATAAGACGGGAGGTTATTTAACTACTTCATTACATACTCAAATATCATAACATTGTTATATAAATCTTTCTCAAATGACAATCATTTTTTACACTGTCAATTCAAAATTGATTATTTAAAAATACTTTCTACTACGGCAATAATACATGCTCCGTAAGTGATTCTCTCACTACCAAAAATCTACTAAATTACAAAAATCATTTTTTCCTTATATTATAAATAAAACAGTGTATATAAGAAGTTTATACAGTAATAAACATTATACTGACAATTACAGCTACATCTCCTGCCACACCTGTGGATCGAACAACTTATCTGTTCTACGACAAACTTGGAGACTTGTGTTCCCAAGGAGGTTAGAATAAAGGGAGGTGGCATTATCTATGCAGAGCACATACGTCAGTTGAAGCCTGTCCGCCATCTTGGACAGTGCTGGATTGCTATTTCTCCGTTAAAACTATGTTAATGCACTGGACTGACAGTCACTGTGAAGTATGTACTTTCAAACAGTATACTTTCTTGAATAAATAGTAATAATGTTGTAATGTAATCTTTGTATAGCTAAACTTACAAACTACTTACGAACTAGCTAACACTAAGGACGGCAGACCGTCCCGGGCACGACGTTAAACTGCCCTCAAACCCAAGGTGTGGTGTGACCCGTGCCGAGGGGTGCGTGGCACATGGGTGGATGTGTCTCGAACGGAGCCTCAGGGATACCGGGCGACTTCCCTGAGTAAGTTGCCTTGCACCGCGCGGGGTTATCGTAGTGTGGACCATATAAATCCCCAAATCTCGTGGGACTAAGATGAACACGGAGAAAAACATTATTTTAAAAGAATCCGAGGGGCAATCTGAGACCTCAGATACTCAGACATCGGGATCAGGACCGATGGAGTGCACTCCTACTTCTGAATCAGGGTCTAGACCGGAGCAAGAAGTGGGAACTGTAACACAGAAGTTGGACCAGATTAGGATCAAAGCATTGTCTGGGGCTCAGAGGAGTAAACCTCAAGGAACAGAAGCAAAAGGAAGGAAAAGAATGGCTTCCTAAGCATGAGTGGAGGGAATCAAAAGGGCTTGAGCCCAAGACCCCCAAAAAGAAACTGCCTCAGGTCGAAGGGGATACACAGGGCACCTCGAAGTCAAAGACAGGTGGCAAGAGGGTTAGGGAGGAATCTAAGACTCCCTCATCTCTGAACAGGCGTGATCCTAAAAGGCTAAGTTAGGAAATAGGTAAACAGACCTATAGCACTGCAGTCTCGGTCTTTAGAATGGCGGTTGTCCAAGAAGGAGACCCACTGGTGAGCATCACCTCGCAGCAGGAGCAGCTCGTGCACATGGCCCACTTTGAAGAGATTGGGGGGATGCCGGTACAGGACCCAAGTTTAGGAGGGTCTATCTAGATCGCAGTGCCCTCATTTTTGTCTGCGATTGGGAACACTCAGCAGAATGGCTTAAGGACAAGGTGCCCAGGATATCCCCGTGGGAGGATGAGAAGCTGCTGGTCAAGACAGCAGCCGAACTCCTGAAGACCACAATGGTATCAATATGGGTACCAAAGGTGCTTAAAGGTGTCTCTCCAAAGACTCTGTTCGAGAAAATAAGGGTCCAGAACCCAAAAGTCTCGACAGAGGATTGGAGGGTAATTAACCGAAAGGTCGTTCCGGAAGGACGAACCCTGGTGGTGGAGGTCGGAGAGAAGTCCCTGAAGGCAATGCGAGAGCAAGGCCTGAAACTGTTTTTAGGATTCTCGTAGGTCGCCGTCAGCGTAATCAAAGGCCTTAAAGGCAATAATGGCAGCAAGATGGGGACTGGAAGTGCTGCAGATAAACCTGCAGCACAGTAAAGGGGCCACTGCTGCCATGAGCCGTCACCTGGGGAGGCAGGAGGTGAACGTGACCCTGATACGAGAACCCTATTTATTCAAAGGGGGTGTATCAGGCCTCGGTGGTACTGGAGGTAAGCTGATTTATGCTACAAATCTAAGAAACTCCAGAACATGCATTTATGTTAGAAATGGAATCCCTTTCATACCAGTGATGGATTTTTGTTACAGGGACCTGGTGACCATCAGGATGCAGCAACGTGAGGAAACTATCACGAGGGAAATTGTTTTGACCTCAGCATACCATCCTTACAAAGACAGCTCTCCTCCTTCTTTGGAAGTGAGGAGACTGACGGAAGCCTGCCATCGGCAAGGTGACGAACTGTTGGTGGGATGTGTTGCCAATGCCCACAATCTATCGTGGGGCAGCAAGGACACCAACAGTTGAGGTGAGCACTTTCTTCAATTTCTCCTATCTAACAACTTGGAGATCCTGAATAGGGGTGATGAACCTACATTCAGGAATAGTAGAAGGGAAGAAGTAATTCACATAACCTTCGGTTCCATGATGATGGACAGTTACGTCAAACAGTGGCATGTGGTTCTGGAGCCACCCTCATCAGATCACATGTATATTAAATTCAAGGTTGAAAATGGAACCAAACATACCATGGCCTATAGGAATCCCAGGAAAACGGACTGGGAGACATATAGGAGAGACCTTCAGCCTATCGGAAATTAAAACCTCGATAGGAATCCAGCAGAGTTTGAGGAAGTAGCAGAGGTCGTAACCTCTGCTATAGTGACCTCATACCAGGACAACTGCTCAATCACCAAGAAGTGCACAAATAGGAGTGTGCCTTGGTGGAATAATAACCTGGAAATGCAAAGGAAACAGATACAAAGACTGATCAACCTTGCGAGGCGCCAAGGTCAATGGGCAAAGTATCGTGAGGCCCTTGTCAATTACAACCTTGCCATCAGACGGGCAAAGGAGGCATTCTGGAAGGTATTCTGTGAGGAGCCGGCCGCGGTGGCCGAGGGGACTAAGATGAACACGGAGAAAAACATTATTTTAAAAGAATCCGAGGGGCAATCTGAGACCTCAGATACTCAGACATCGGGATCAGGACCGATGGAGTGCACTCCAAGTTCTCAGTCAGGGTCTAGACCTGAGCAAGAAGTAGGAACTGTATCAGAGAAGTTGGACCAGATTAGGATTAAGACCTTGTCTGGGGCTCAGATGAGGAAACTTCTCAAGGAACAGAAGCAAAAGGAAGGAAAAGAAAGGCTTCCTAAACATAATTGGAGGGAATCAAAAGGGCTTGAGCCCAAGACCCCCAAAAAGAAACTGCCTCAGGTCGAAGGGGATACACATACCCCCTCGACGACAAAGACAGGTGGCAAGAGGGTTAGGGAGGAATCTAAGACTCCCTCCTCTCTGGACAAGCGTGATCCTAAAAGGTTGAGGCAGGAAATACGGAAACAGACCTATAGTACTGCAGTCTCGGTCTTTAGAGTGACGGTTGTCCAAGAAGGATACCCACTGGTAAGCATCACCTCGCAGCAGATGGCCCTCTTTGAAGAGATTGGGGGGCTATGTAGGGGCTATGTAGATCGTGGTGCCCTCATTTTTGTCTGCAAGGCGGAGCACTCAGCAGAATGGCTTAAGGACAAGGTGCCCATGATATCCCCGTGGGAGGATGCAAAGTTGCTGGTCAAGACAGCAGCCGAACTCCTGAAGACCGCAAAGGTATCAATATGGGTACCAAAGATCCTTAAGGATGTCTCTCCAGAGACTCTGTTCAAGAAAATAAGGGTCCAGAACCCAAAAGTCTCGACAGAGGATTGGAGGGTAATTAACCAAAAAGTCGTTCCGGAAGGACGAACCCTGGTGGTGGAGGTCGGAGAGAAGTCCCTGAAGGCATTGCGACAGCAAGGCCTGAAACTGTTTTTAGGGTTCTTGCAGGTCTGCGTCAGGGTAGTGAAAGACCTTAAAGGAAATAATGGCAGCAAGACTTACTGGAAGTGCTGCAGATAAACCTGCAGCACAGTAAAGGGGCCACTGCTGCCCTGAGCCGTCGCTTGGAGAGACAGGAGGTGGACGTGGCCCTGATACAAGAACCCTATTTATACAAAGGGGCCTCGGTGGTACTGGAGGTAAGCTGATTTATGCCAGAAATCTAAAAAAAAACTCCAGAACATGCATTTATGTTAGAAATGGAATACCTTTCATACCAATGATGGATTTTTGTCCCAGGGACCTGGTGACCATCAGGATGCAGCAACGTGAGGAAGGGAAGTTACGTCAAAGAGTGGCATGTGGTCCTGGAGCCATCCTCATCAGATCACATGTATATTAAATTCAAGGTTGAAATGGGAACAAATGTTCAAATGTTTGTTAAGCTTATGGGACTTAACTACGGGGTCATCAGTCCCTAAACTTACAAACTACTTATGAACTACTTACGAACTAGGACGGCACAAATATCCATGCCCGAGAGGGGTTTCGAACCCCCGACCGTAGTGGCCGTGCTGACCGTGACTGGAGCGCCTCAGTCACCTCGGCCACCGCGGCCGGCTGAAATGGGAACCAGACAGACCATGGCCTATAGGAACCCCAGGAAAACGGACTTGGAGACATATAGGAAAGACCTCGACTTCAGCCTATCGGAAATTAAAACTTCAATAAGGAATCCAGCAGAGTTTGAGCAAGTAGCAGAGGCCGTAACCTCTGCTATAGTGAACTCATATCAGGACAACTGCTCAATCACCAAGAAGTGCACAAATTGGTGGAATAATAACCTGGAAATGCAAAGGAAACAGGTACGAAGACTGTTTAACCTTGTGAGGCGCAAAGGACAATGGGAAAAGTATCGTGAGGCCCTTGTCAATTACAACTTTACCATCAGACGGGCAAAGGAGGCATCCTGGAAGGTATTCTGTGAGGAAGTGGACGGCACGGCTGCTCAAGCGAGAGTTCATAAAATCCTCACTAGGGTACCAACTAATCCAGGACGAACATTGAGGAAGGAGGGCGGGGAGTATATAAAGACAGCACATGAAACGCTGGAACTGCTCCTCAAGACTCACTTTCCTCAATATACTCTGGGGGATAACTCAGACCAGAATGCGATTCCTGAGAGACAACGGTTCTCAGGTATTCGCAAAGAGGACTGGGATTTGGTCAAGGAGTGTATCGATCTCAGTAAGGTCCGATGGGCGGTGGGAACATTTCAACCGTTCAACTCACCTGGCCCCAATGGAATCTTTCCAGCTCTCCTGCAACAAGCGGGAGAAAATCTTATTAGATTCCTATGTAGGTTATTCAGAGTTAGCCTAGCAGCAGGAATCATTCCCAATGCCTGGATGGCAGTGAAGGTTGTCTTCGTTCCTAAACCAGGGAGAATTGATCATACCAAGGTTAAGGATATGAGACCAATCAGCCTGTCTTCCTTCATTCATAAGACATTGGAAAAGCTGTTTAATGTGCATGTTGGAAAATGGAGGTTAAGTAGGGCTCCTCGACATTCAAACCAACATGCATATCAGCCAGGTAAATCATGTGAGACAGCTCTCCACCAACTCGTTGGGAAGGTGGAGGAAATAGCCCTTTGTATCTTCTTGGACATCGAGGGGGCTTTTAGCAATACGACCTTCGATTCCATGGTTAGGGCAGCAGAGGTGCATGACCTAGGGACCACAATATGTAGGTGGACTAGGGCCATGCTCAGTGGAAGAAAGGTAGAAGCTACCATGATGAATGAAAAAATGCAAGAAGGAGTTCTTTCCCCTTTATTGTGGAATCTAGTGGTGAATGATCTCATTGGAGAATGAAACTTTAGGCAGTACTTTTGCTAAGGATACGCACATGATCTTGTCATAGTAATACTTGGAAAATTCGCTGACACAGTGAAGAATATGGCACAAGGTGCTTTGGACATTGTGCAAGACTGGTGCAGAAAGCAGGATCTGGGGGTTAGTCCTAAGAAGACTGTTGTTGTACCATTCACAAAGAAGCATAAACAACATTCAAGTTGGAATCTAAGGCTTTTCAATGAAGCGCTACCTGTGAAGGGGACAGTGAAATATCTAGGGGTTACCCTAGATGAGAAACTGACATGGACCCCTCACATCAGGAATATTTGCTCCAAGGCTAAAGGTACTCTTGTGAGTACCAGGAGAGCTTGTGGCAAAAATTGGGGCCTGAGCCCCAAGGGTATGCACTGGATATACACCACAGATATTAGACACAGGATTACCTATAGGGCGGTCGTGTGGTGGAAGAAGGTAGAACAGCAGGTTGCTGCTGAGGAGCTTGGTAAAGTGCAGAGACTAGCCTGCTTAGCCATAACAGGCGGAATTAGCAGCACACCAACTGCTGGGATGGAAACCATGCTGGATATGCACCCATTACACATTTGGGTCAAGATGGAGGCAGCGGCTGGTGCATACAGACTTAAATCTGGCAATAACTGGAACTCTTTAGGATATCCAGAATCACACACTAAAATAGTGAGTGAGGTAAATGTAGGAAAGGTTGGGGAAATACTAGCCGACTATATTATAACCCCATACAGCTTCAACAAGCCTTTCAATATAATAATTGGAAGTAGGGAGCAGTGGGAGAAAATAGTTCGACACCGTACGGGGGATATTGTCTGTTTCACTGACGGGTCAAAATCAGACCAAGGTGTTGAGGCCGGGGTATATGGGGTGCAGCCAAGGATGGAGGGCGTCATGGGGAAAACTGGACTCAGTATTCCAGGGCGAAATCACTGCCATCAGGGCGTGTGTGGAGGAGAATTTGCGTAGGTGCTACAAAGATCGTAGCATCTATATCTATTCAGACAGCCAGGCAGCCCTGAGATCACTGGCAGCTCCTGCAACAATGTCTAAAATTGTTGCAGAATGTCACAGGGTTCTGGTGGAGCTAGGGGAAAGCAATAGAGTAAACCTATTGTGGGTCCCTGGCCACTCGGGGATCAGTGGCAATGAACATGCCGACAGATTAGCCAGGATGGGGGCCTGTCCTGACAATTACCAAGGCAATGATCAAATTGGAGCTACGTAGCTGGCTCAGAAGATAGCACGTAGAATATTGGACCAAAGTCCATCAACAAAAACATGGCAAGGTAATGATGCCAAAGCCATGTTTTAAAAGAAGCTCTGCAATCCTGGGTCTGAACAGGAGAGAGATTAGACTCATGGTTGGATTGCTGACAGGCCAAGGGAATTTCAAAAAACACCTACGTACAATGGGAATAACAGAAGAGGACCCTAAATGTAGGATCTGTGATGACGGTGATGAAACTGCATCACATCTAATCTTCGAATGCATTGCATTGGAGAATAAAAGGCACAGAATATTTGGGACAATCAGACCCGAAGAAATTGTGTCTAATAAAGAACTGGTAAAGGGACTCTTTGCACTGTTCAAGGGCATCGGTTGGCTGTACTAGATATACAGTGAGCGATACCGCACAATAAACTTAGTTTCGGTGCGGGCAGTGGCAGGTTGGTCCAAGACTGTTATGGCTTCCCTGGAAAAAATCAATGAATCAATCAAAAAGGACGGCAGAAATATCCATGCCCGAGGGGGGGATTCGAACCCCCGACCGTAGTGGCCGTGCTGACCGTGACTGGAGCTCCTCAGTCCCCTCGGCCACCGCGGCCGGCTAATAAATCCTCATCACAATATATATGAAAATTTAATTTTTAACGGATAATTTGCACTCGTTTAAAACGTTGTACATCAAGGCAAAACCGTCGAACCGTTTATTTCTGTTTGATGTGACAAATAACATTAGCTCTACAATACGAACGCTTCTCCAAGACTTAGCAATATGGCGGAGGAAGGCTTCACTTTTTCAGCGTAAGGAAGTCTCCCTGTATTCTAACTTTCTTGTGTGTTCCGGTCAAAACCTAACCTCCACGAGACGAGACAAAGATATTATTAGACAACTGTATATCTTTAGTAGGTAGTACCAACCTACTACCAAATAAATTATTGTTCTACCAAAGACATGTATCTCCTAAGTTACAGCATCGACGCGCACGGGGCGACTGCTGCCATCAAAGGATCACTTGGAATGTACGTCGTGGTCTTTAGCGATGAAAGCAGACGACATGGACCTGGCTAGTGCTCTGTCGCACAGTGCATTCGTCCAAGACACGCTGGCCGCACACAGGCAATTATGGTCTGGTCTCCGACAAGCCACAACTCCTGCTCACCTTTGGTGTTTGTGCAAGAACGCTAACTAGCACTCGGTAAGTGCAGAAGTAAGACCCGTCCTTTTGCCACTCTTTCGTCAGTAAGGTAATGTGTTTCTCCAACAAGTTGCGCGTGGAACTCGACATACTCTGCAACGATTGTGGACTTGTCTGTAATGGAGGGCTCGTTGGATGGCTGTCTCATGGCCGTAGGTATATATAGATAACATAATGGTCTAACATATCGCATTCCCGTGAGAAATTGCGCCAATACTGCCTACACGTATTCTGATAGGCTGCCCCCACCTCTGTATGAGACGCCCCCTAGATGACTTTTTTAATTATATATATTAGATAAACCTTGTGTAAAATTTAACGTGATTTTGCTTACTTAATGTGTTTACAATC
This sequence comes from Locusta migratoria, assembly GCA_026315105.1. Taxonomy (NCBI): domain Eukaryota; kingdom Metazoa; phylum Arthropoda; class Insecta; order Orthoptera; family Acrididae; genus Locusta; species Locusta migratoria. Next base: position 630,155,468 of record CM048745.1, on the reverse strand, counting down.
AGCTTTGCTGTCTCTGACAGAATTACCATGTCGTCGGCAAGACGCAACGTTTTTAATTCTTCACCCTGAACTTTAATTCATTCTCCAAATTTCTCCTTGCTTTCCTTTATAGCTTGCTCAATGTACAAATTGAATAACATCGGAGAAAGGCTACAACCCTGTATTACTCTCTTCCCAACCACTGCAGCCCTTTCATGCCCTTCAAGTCTGGCAACCGCTGTCTGGTTTTTGTACAAGTTGTAAATAACCTTACGCTCCCTATATTTTACTCCTTCAGAACTTGAAAGAGTTTATTCCAATCAACATTGTCAAAAGCCGTCTCCAAAACTACAACACAGTTGTAGAGTAATCGCTGTTGAATCTTCCGGGTTATGTGGTCGTGGTCGAAGAAACATATCTGCTCCTGACGTTTCGTCCAGAGGTGCGCTGGATATCTACAGAGGTGCTACTGGTAGCGGTGAGTCTTGCCGACTGACGAGTCGGGTGTCGGAGAGAGGTATAAATACTGTCTAAAAGGGGGCGTGGCGAAATGCTCACGTGCTTAGCAGAGATAAGCCTTGTCAAAGATAAAACATAACTTTCGATAGTCGATGTCAAAGATAAAAGCGTAACTACGTACTCGGAAGAGTAGTCCATATGTCATTCCAATCTGGAATTCATGAAGTGAAATTTTCCGAAACGGAAATTTTATCTACATCGACGAACTATTATCCACGAACTGTACAGAGAAGCAATCGAAATATACAAACATGGGGATAATTTTAATAGAAAGGAAGAAGCAATGAAACTTAATGACATATGGACTGTGGCTCGTCAGAGTAGGTAGTTACACTTTTATCTTCGACCATCGACTATCGAAAGTTATGTTTTATCTTCGACAAGGCGCACGTGAACACTTGACCACGCCCCCTTTTAGACAGCATTTATACCGCTCTCCGACGCCCGACTCGGCAAGACTCACCGCTACCAGTAGCACCTCTGAAGATGTCCAGCGCAGCTCTGGTCGAAACGTCAGGAGCAGATATGTTTCTTCGACCACGACCATATAACCCGGAAGATTCAACAGCAATTATTTCAGCCGGTCGTGAAAGCCTTCACTGCATGACAGTTGTAGAATGCCAGACTGCAAATCCAAACGTCGCGTGTTCAATGCCCACCAAGTCCTATGATTTCTATCTGTTACTTTTCACTTCTTTCACCTCTGGCAGTGATGCTAATGTGAAAAATATTGACTAGCACCGTGGTTGGGGACCCACGTTAAACTGTAACTGACAGGTGTAAGTCAGTTCGAAGGTCGGAGGAAGGTAACAGCTTACCACCTCCAAACAGGACCATGCCTAGTAAAGCACTGTGGTGTTCAAAACCAATCTTTGGATAGCTGACTGCTTTACTTTACATGAAGCTTTCTTACGGTATGTTTTATTCGTGTAATTATGCTCTGGTTATCAAAAACAGTTGAATGTAGAAGTTCCAGAAAGCGCGCTTCGCGCCAAAATTGGTGGTACGCGGGATCAGCACTGCCCAGTTGCAGTCTTTCAGCCAAAAACCGACAGCTCTCGCGTGATCAGCTTTAAGAATCGCGCTCTCAAAATAGTCTTCCAGGCTGTTGATACTTTACATTTTTCAACTACTCTCATTGAAATTCAAATGAACTAGGATTATGGACAGTATTACATGTCACTTGTTTTTCTCGACACATAAATAATTATTATGAAACAACTGGCATCCCTTCTTATTTGAAAAGTAGCCAGAGTTTTAAAAGTTCCACAGCATTTCAAGATACAAGGATCGACGATATGTGCGCTGCTTCTGCATGGGGACAACAACGGAAAAGAAGAAGTCAGGATAGTGAACAGGGACGCAATGATGATTCATGTAGTTCTACGCCCCTCACGTGCAGTAGTACTACCTAATTAAATCTTGCGGCATTGGCACGAGGTAAAGTGTTAGAGAAATTTTTAGAGAGGCAGATAACTTCCAAAAAACTTTCCGGTTACTTTTATTGTACTCTCTATCCATCTAATATCTCTGACATCGTCGTAACGTGTGGACATGATGGGATGGCAAATGACTCGTGACTCGTCTACCCTCAACTCTTGCAGAACTATGTGAATTTGTCGATCAGGCGTGAAACAACGTGTCCCAATACGGAATGTACTATCTCTAGGCGCGAATGAATGCCACAGTCCAGCTTGGCTCGACACCTGCTATCTCCGAATCACTTGAGATATTGGTCTGTGTTGTCTTTCTATGCAGATGCACTGATTATATAATAATATTGACAGAAATTGAAACTTACACTGCTTAAAACAATTATCAGGTGGGATATCATATACGATGTACGTATTGTAACGTGTTCCATTTAGATACTGGTCACAATTGTAATTTTTTTATGATACAGTAGGTTATTTTGCTGTCTCAACTCTCTACTTGAGGTTTGCATGACGTTTACTTAGAGCGAGGCGACATGAGGCTCTCTAATATGATGTGTAATCACGTCGGGCGGCTAGTTCAGTTCCACACCTGCGAGGCATGGACAATATCAGGAATATTTGGTCATCCTTCCACGAGTGCAATATTTAGGTCTGTAACCGTTGTGGGAGGATCAGGTTTGGATGCTGCGCGTTTGCGAGTGCATCCCCGACATTCTCAATCGGATTTAAATCCAGTGAACAGGCAGCCACTCCATTCGTTCAGTTCCCTCAGCTTCAAGCATGCTGTCCATCAGTGCAGCTCTGGGTGGACGAGCGTTATCGTCCACCAGAAGAAACCCATCTCCTATGGCACCAGCGTAGGGCAGAAAAAAGGTTGAAGGATCTCATCTCTATACCTCTGAGCAGTCAAAGCGCCATTCTGAACGACACAGATGTCCTTACGTCTGCCATCGCTGTAGACAACACCAACCATATGGTGATGATTTCTGCACATATGCAAGATTATTATGCGTTTCACGCACTCTGCAGATGAGGGAACGACGATTGCCCAGCTGAACAGAAAGTCTTGACTCATCTCTGAACAGAACCCGGTGCCATTTCGTTACAAGCCCGATATTCCTCGCCCATTTTCTGCGCGCTAAAAGGAGTCCTGGCTTTAATGCAGCTCACAGCATAGGCCTCGGTGCGTAGAGGCCACAATGTCGAAAGCTATTTCGGAATGTTTATGTTGATAATCCGCATCCTGTTGTTGCCTGCAGGGTGCGATGGAGCTTAGCTGCATTCAGCCTCCTCTCTCGACAGGCTGTTAACCGGAGATAACGGCCATCTCTTGATGGTGTTTCCCGTAGTCGACCTTGGCCATCCCTTCTTTTAACGGTTCCTGAAATCGCGTCTGCGTTCTAGAAATGACGCTTTGCCATAGATGCAACTACCTCCGTGACTGTCCCGCTTGAAACTCTCCTATGGCCCTCCATGCTAGTGGCGGATCCAATGGGACGGCCATGGGGGTAATGACCTACCCCAACCCCCCCCCACCCAAAAAGTGATACTTTTTTTTGTATATTAACTGTGTACGTAAAATTACGGGAATCTTTATTTATTTTTATTGGTCACATTAACCACTTCAGATAGCCTCACTGTATATTTTTCACTTTTATATAAGCCTTTTTCTAACACTCCGCCGCCTCCCCTCGCGGACGCGGCCCAAATAATCAGCATTTTCCCCCTTAACACACCCTTATAGTCACAGCCCGCATACCAAATTCCAGTGATAGTGCAAAGTGAAACACTGAATGCACACTTCGATTTCACACTGTGCAGATCATGACGTAGTCTAGGATCCTATTTAGTTACTAAATTAACTACGTGACAGATGTAGTTTGGAGGCGTATTTTTCAAAAACAGTATTTTACGGAACTGCAACGTCTTCATTATTATGCTGAAGAAATGTGGCGTTTTTGTCAACAGGACGTGCGATTGACTCATGTAAACAAGTTGTTAGATATACACATGTGGCGTCTGTTCCGAAAGAACAGACGTCACTTCTGATCCTCCAGGTTTTTTTTTTTTTTTTTTTTTTTTTTTTTCATATTCACAGAACATATGACATCAACTGCGAATGGGCAAAGCTTAAAATGTGTACCCAGCCGGGACTCGAACCCAGGTCTCCCGCTTTCTAGGCAGTTGCGCTGACCACTACACCACTGGGGACACAGCGATCACCACACCTGCACGGACTACCTAAGCACGCCTCCGGTCAGATACTAATTCCCAGCCTTACCCTGCCTACAGTACTCAAACTCATAGTCACTATGTACTAATTCCCGTAAGAGTAAGGGCTTCAAACTTTTCCCACCCATTCCCACTAACGAAAGGATTATTGCCCGTCACCGGCATATTATATACATGTGTATATACATGTATATACAAGGTGACCCACTCAACTGTTTCACCCCAGATATCTCTGAAATTACAAGAGAAAAACCACTTTCACGGGCATGAACTTACGGCAGGGGCTTATGAAAGTAGGTACTATGAGACACTCTAAAACGTGAAGAAATATTATTTTCAACACAAACTTATGTTTATTTTTTTTTTTTTTTTTTTTTTTTTTTTTTTTTTTTTTTTTTTTTAATGGATACCCAAGCAATTTCATAAGCAATCGATAGGATGAAAAATCACAAGAATGTCGTCGGTTGCATCGCGCTGCGTCAATTACATCCGGAGAAACTGCGAAGTTGACGTTTGTTATACATGAGGCGCGCTGCTAGCGCGTGTCCAACGCTCAAGCGTCAGTCTCGCTTGAGCCTGGGGTGAAACAGGTGATTGGGACACCCTGAATATAACATGCCGGTGTCGGGCAACGGTCCTTTCGTTAGTGGGGAGAGGTGGGCAAAGTTTGAAGCCCTTACTCTTACGGGAATTAGTGCATAGTGACTACGAGTTTGAGTACTGTGGGCAGGGTAAGGCTGGAAATTTGTATCTGACGGGAGACGTGCTTAGGTAGTCCTTGCAGGGGCGGTGATCACTGTAGGGGTCAGTGAAACTGCCTAGACAGCGGGACACCCGGGTTCGAATCCCGGCTGGGTTCACATTTTCAGCTTTGCCCATTCGCAGTTGATGTCATATATTCTGTGAATATGAAAAGTTATTAGTTATTATTACTGTTGTTATTACACTGATATGTATCCCCGAAGACCTATCATCGCAGACACTGATCAATTTTAGAAACAAAATCGTATTCCAAATGAGCAGGCCAAGTTAAAAAGGAGTTACAGGAAGCTGTAATTTTATCAGACAAAATGAATATCTCCTGGCAAAAGAGGAAAATACCACCAGGGAAGAGAGAGAAAAACCTTCGTGATCCACAGCACGCCGAAACGAGAGAAAAAAAAAATGAAACTATAATGTCCGATAAGTTATGAACGACAAAAATTTAAAGTAATTGGTTAAAATTACATGTTTTAGCGTTATTAAAATCGTACACATATATACATTGAATGGGAGTATGATAGCAAGGTGTATTTTTCTGGAAGGGAAGGGAGCGGGGCCGAAAAGACAGTGATCTGTGACCACTCCAAAACCGAACCCTCGATCCGCTGTTGCTCCTTGCCATAGCTCCGAGTAAGCCACATTCTTGTTGTATTGCACTACCTGCTCACTATACTAGCTGAAACTAACTGCTTCTGTAATTCGTTTGGTAGGGTAAAGACTAGTCACCAGCAAACCCTCTGCAGCAGCTGTTATTACTACTATCTCAGTCTCCGTAATGTTGTTGTCCCCATTCCGTATCTAATCATCTACATCTACATGGGATATTCTGCAAATCACATTTACGTGCCTGACAGAGGGTTCATCGAACCAACATTATACTATTTATCTCCCATTCCATTCTCGAATAGCGCGCGGGAAGAAAGAACACCTGAATCTCTCCGTTCGAGCTCTGATTTTCCGTATTTTATCGTGATGCTCATTTCTACCTATGTAAGTTGAAGTCACCAACATATTTTCGTATTCGGAGGAGAATGTTGGCGATGGTAGTTTCGTAAGTAGCCCACGCCGCAGCGCTAAGCGCCATTGTTGTAATAATTCCCATCTCAGATCCTGTATCATTTCTGTAACGCTGCCTCCCCTGTATCGTGACAGTACGTAACGAGCTGCTCTTCTTTGGACTCTTTCGATCTCCTATGTCAAACCCACCTGATACGGATCCGACACTGGACAGCAATACTCCAAAAAAGGACGGACAAGCGTTTCTTTAGTAGTTCTGTTGCATCTTTTAAAGGTTCTGCCAAGAACACTTGTTCTTGTTAAGTGATTTTAGTTGCTGCACTACTCCGCGATTTCTACTTCTACGTTACTCATTACGGCCTCTATTCGTAATTCGAAATCTGGAATATTGGTTTCGTCTTCTTTGGTGAACGAGTTTCTAAAAGCTATGTTTAGTAACTCTGCTTTAGTAGCACTGTCATCGGCAGGATCGCCTTTACTATCACGTAGTGAGACAGAAAGACGTGAAACCATTTTGGTTCATTCTGCCGATAACAATACTTGAGAAACTAGGTGTCTCAACCGATCCCTTACCTTTTTTGCCCAGTGTAGATTCCTGGAGGTGTACTGTTTCGTTCCACCCAATAATGCACGCTTGTCAAAAAGCGACGCAGTCGTATCTGAGAGCACGCCGCCGCTGCCGCCACCAGCAGGGTGCGAGTGCATTAGGGGCGGCGCGCCGCCAGGGGTGCCAACTTCTCGGCGGTGGCGGCCGGCTGGACCGGCTATTAATCTTGCTACGGCGCCTCACTTAGCCCCGGCTTAAACTTCATCCGCGCCGCTGTTGTTATGACGCAGCCAGCGCCAAGATTAATTGGCGGGGATGAGACCAGCCCGGTCTCCGACTGTCGGCCCTGGGACAAGAGGGGGTGGGGGTCGAAGGTGGGGTGGGGGGGGTAGAGGAAGAAGGGGCGGGGGGAGAGGGGGAGAGTCGCGACCGATCCCGCCCACTACTCAGATACCGCGCGGGATTACGGCCGCATTTATCCACTGCCTCTGCCATGCCGCCGCCATTATTCCACGTCGCCCGGAAACTAATGACGCTGGTTTTTATTTCGCTGGCACGGCCTCGCAGTGTCTTTGTAAAATCATACATTACTTTAAGGGGACCTGCTCCTGAAAAATGGCCAGAAAAATTTGAAAAAAAAAAAAACAGCGGTATTTCTGCTCTATAAAACATAGGATTTCATCCCGATTACTACAATGTATATTTCACGAACTTATTCATTTTCTGTTTCTTCATAAATTTAATTTTAGAACGTACACGCCTGGAAAATGAAAAAAGAACACCATGAGTTCGTCGATTCAGCAGAGAGAAATTTTATTGGCACATTCTTGAGGAGGTAACAACACACGATCACTCAGGCAGAGGCTACACACGTGAGTACACAGCGTGCGCAATGTCGACGCTGGTACAGTGTGTACCCTCCTTTTGCGGCAATGCAAGCTGCAGTTCTCCTACGTAAACCAACTTAGCGGTGCTGTGTGGAATAGCCCGCCTTTCAAATTCCGACTGGTGCCTCAATTGGTCCAGATTTCTCTCCTGTTGTGCAGATCGCGCAAGACGACATTTCATCCGGCTACAAACGTGATTTATGGGGGACAGACCTAAGGATCGAGCTCGCCAGGGTAGTTGAAGTACACAATGAAGAGCACATTGGGTGGTACGGGATACATGTGGACGTGCACTGTTCTGTTGGAGAAGCATATCGCATTGTTGGTGCATGAACGGTAGAATGACGGGTTGAATGACGGTTTCAATATACCGTGCATTGTTCAATGTCCACTTGACGATATACACAGCGGAAGGGCAGTGTAGGATAGGGCTCCTCACACCATCATGCTGGTTGTCGGCCCCATGTGCCTACATCTACATGCGATACTCTGCAAATTACATTTAAGTGCCTGGCAGAGGCTTCATCGAACCTTTATCCTACATATCTCCCATTCCATTCTCGAATAGCGCGCGGGAAGAAAGAAAACCTGAATCTCTACGTTCGAGCTTTGATTTCTCGTATTTTATTCTGATGATCATTTCTACCTATGTAAGTGGGAGGCAACAATTTATTTTCGCATTCAGGGGAGAATGTTGGCGATTGGAGTTTCGCAAGTAGCCCACGCCGCAGCGATAAGCGCCGCTGTTGTGATGATTCCCATCCCAGATCCTGTGTCATTTTCGTAACGCTGTCTCCCTTGCATCGTGGCAATACGAATCGAGCTGCCCTACTTAGGACTCTTTCGATGTCCTCCGTCAAACCCACCTGATAAGGATCCCACACTGGACAGCAATACTCCAAAAATGGACGACAAGCGTAGTGTATGCAGTTTCTTTTGTAGTTCTGTTGCATCTTTTAAGGGTTCTGCCAATATAGCGCAGTTCTGGTTCGCCTTTCACGCGACATTATCTACGTGTTCTTTCCAGTTTAAATCTGAAGTAATAGTAATTCGTGGGTATTTTGTGGAGTTTACGGCCTCCACTTTTGATTGATTTATCTTGTAAACAAAGTTTAACGGATTTCTTTTCGTACTCATGTGGACAACTTCACACTTCTCATTATTTAGAATCAATTGACGATTTTTACATTATAGTGATATATTATTCAGATTGTTCTGCAGTTGGTTTTGATCTTCAGATGATTTTACTAGACGGTAAATGACGGCGTCATCTGCAAACAACCTAAGAGAGCTACTTATATTTTCCCCTAAATCGTTTATGTAAATAAGGAACCACAGAGGACCAATAACACTACCCTGTGGAGCGCCCGATATCACCTCTGTTTTAGTCGATGCCTTACCATCAATTACTACGGTGTCCTCTCTGTCGTATGCACTTCAGAGTTTCGGCTGCTCGACGCCGCACACGCGTACGGCTATCATTAGCAGCGAGGTAGAACCTTCTCTCGTGACTGAAGAAGACGAGCATCATGTTGGTCAAGGGAACAGTGAACCGTGTACGGTACACTGAAACCACCATTCAACCTGTAACCCGTCTAGCTATCGTTCACGCAGCAACAAGGCGTGGCTCAGCGCGCACGGTCAGTGGGCTGAACGCCCTCTGTAATAAAAAAAGCTGAGCCAACCATTCAACCACGAACAACGTAAACTAACGACCGTGAACCATAGATCTACCAGATGAAAAATAATAATTAATAAATAAATAGCGTAGTGGGCAACGCGTTGGACTGTGACGCTGGGTCCAAAATGTTTTGAAATGGAACGAACATGTAAGGACAATTGTGAGTAAGGCGGACAGCCGACTTAGGTTTATTGGGAGAATTTTGGGAAGATGAACTTCGCCTGTAAAGGAGAACGCCTATAAAATGCTTGTACGACCACGTCTTGAGTATTTCTCAAGTGTTTGGGACCCGCAGCAGATCGGTTTGAAGGAAGACATAGAGGCGGTTCAGGCGAGTAGCTAGATTTGTTATCGGTAGGTTCGACCAATGCGCGAGTGTCACGGAAATGCTCCGGCAACTCAATTTTGGATCGCTGGAAGAAAGACGACGTTCTTTTCGTGAATTTCTGTTGAGTAAATTTAGAGGGCCGCAATTTGAAGGTGAGTGTAGTACGATCTTGCTGCCGCCTACTTATATTTCGCGTGGTGATCACAAAGACAAGATAAGAAAAATTAGGGCTCGTACGGAGGCATATAGGCATTCTTTTTTTCATCGTTCTATTTGGGAGCGGAATAGGAAAGGAAATGCCTAGTAGTGGTACAATGTACCCTCCGCCAAGCACCTAACGGTGAATTGCGGAGTATGTATGTACATGTAGATGTAGATGATTTTCCAAGAGGACAATGCACGTTCACATGCATCCGTACCATCCAACACGTTTATCAAGGTGTACATTAAATACACTGCCCAGCACGATCGCTAGAACTGTCCCCTACTGAGCATGTTTGATAAGCAACAGCTGATGTGGTGGAACGGGGACGGGATAACTGCGATGGTTAATACAGTTAGTCATGTTCATCTTTAGTCACTAATCATGAAACTATATTGATCCTAGAAAGGTTTTATCAGTTGCTAGGACGTTGTCGATTAGTTATTTACAGTCCCCTAGCAACACCAACTGTCACAATTTAACCGTGCAAAATTTCAAGACTTCGTCCGAAGTGTCCCCCACCACGATGTAAATCAGAAAATATAGGAATAACTCCTATAGTTCACAAAAAATAAATTAGGTTCTTGTACGAACGGGGCAAGTAAACTAGCCTGTGGCCGTTACTAACATTTTATCGAAATCAAACACAGGCACTACTGTTTGCTGTCGCTAACTTGTAACTGAAGAAATTAATATTCCACCGCCTGCTAGACACTGTCTTTCAACATTCACACTCGATACCAATGTAATATCACACTCGAAGCCAATCATTAATAAATTCAGTCAGTATTTAAATTGTTCTCTGAAGTAAGTAGAAGTTCTTCACGAACATCAAATTACACTTGACATAATATATTCTTGATTATAAATAACTCTTCATAAATGCAGGATACTTTTCAATATTAACAAATATTTATTCTTCTTCGTACTCATACAAAGTCCGTTTAGTAATAGACCTGAACCTCTACAACCAGCTTGGACTGAATCTCAATAATAATTAATCATTTAATGTTCTTTTCTTTTCTTCTTTGAAAGGATTGACGCGCGGCAATAAAGAAGGCCCAGCTGCATTCGTAGCCATGTAGCCGTCGTGTCGGTTAAATTCCGCTAGCGGTCACACACTTCAAGGCTGGCTGCGACGGCGACGACTCTGTCCTCGATTGATGTGCCTCGATCAAACATGTAAAAGACAGAAAATAAAACATTTTAAGAATTATATTATAAAATAAAAATATGTACATGAACATCAAATACGTATACATGTTAAATAAAAAGTTTCGTTTTTCCTATTTACAACTTCAAAACAGGGCTGACATAAGAAAATGTAGTACGACTATCTTGTTCCACTACACTGCGTCAATTCGGTTTCTTAACTCAGGGAAGTCAGCTGTTACCGAAGGCACGTAAACACAATGCTTGATGTAGCGCCAAAGGAAAAAATCGCATGGCGTTATGTCAGGAGAACCAACGCCAAATTAAGAGCACAGTGACGATATCTTTTCTTTGTGTAGAAATTTTCATTAATATTGAAACTAGGTTTTGCTTTCGAAATCATTGACTTAATAAAAATCAAATTTAGATTTTATCTATTATTCATTCGTAAATAGTATGTTAAGTGGGAGAAAACTTTCGTCTTAAGGAAATCGAAAAACATAAGAGAAAATTACAGTGCGTTACACAAGTAAAGCCACTCCCATGAACCACAGACATTGCCGAGGTGGGGTGGCTTGCGTGCCTCAACGATACAGATAGCCGTACCGTAGGTGCAACCACAGCGGAGGGGTATCTGTGGAGAGGCCAGACAAACGTGTGGTTCCTGAAGAGGGGCAGCAGCCTTTTCAGTAGTTACAGGGGCAACAGTCTGGGTGATTGACTGAGCTGACCTTGTAACATCAGCTAATGTGGCTTTGCCACACAGCTACTGCGAACGGCTGAAAGCAAGGGGAAACTACAGCCGTTATTTTTCCCGAGGACATGCAGCTCTACTGTATGAACATATGATGATGGCATCCTCTCGGATAAAATATTCCGGAGGTAAAATAGTCCCCCATTCGGATCTCCGGGCGGGGACTACTCAGGAGGATGTGATCATCAGGAAAGACAATACTGGCATTCTACGGGTCGGAGCGTGGATTGTTAGATCCCTTAATCGAGTAGGAAAATTAGAAAATTTAAAAAGGGAAATGGATAGGTTGAAGTTAGATATAGTGGGGATTAGTGAAGTTCGGTGGCAGGATGAACAGGATTTCTGGTCAGGTGAGTACAGGATTATAAATACAAAATCAGTTGGGGGTATCACAGGAGTAGGATTGATAATGAATAAGAAAATAGGAATGCGGGTAAACTACTATGACCAGCACAGTGATCGCATTATCATTGTCAAGATAGATACGAAGCCAACACCGACAACAGTAGTACAGGTTTATATGCCAACTAGCTCTGCCGATGATGAGGAGATCGAAGAAATATATGAGGAGCTAAAGGAAATTATTCAGACAATTAAGGGAGAGGAAAACTTAATTGTTATGGGAGACTGGAATTCGGTAGTAGGACAAGGAAGGGAAGGTAAGATAGTGGGTGAATATGGTCTGGGCAAAAGGAATGAAAGAGGAAGCCGCCTGGTAGAATTTTGCACGGAACATAATTTAGTTATAACAAACACCTGGTTTAAGAATCACAAAAGAAGGTTGTATACGTGGAAGAGACCAGGAGACACCGGGAGATACCAGATAGATTTTATAATGGTAAGACATAGATTTCGGAACTAGGTTTTGAAGTGTAGGACATACCCAGGGGCAGACATAGACTCTGACCATAACTTGTTGGTTATGAACTGTAGGCTGAAACTGAAGAAACTACAAAAAGGTAGGAAAATAAGGAGATGGGACTTGGATAAATTGAAGGAACCTGAAGTTCTTAAAAATTTCAGAGGGAGCTTCAGGCAACAATTGACAGAAACAGGAGAAAATAAAACAGTTGAGGAGGAATGGGTAAAATTGAGAGATGAAGGCAGCAGAGGACAAAATAGGTAGGAAGGCAAGACCTACAAAGAATCCTTGGATATCACAGGAGATACTAAATTTAATCGATGAAAGGAGAAAGTATAAAAATGCAGTAAATGAAACAGGCAAAATGGAGTACAGACGACTAAGAAATGAGATTGACAGGAAGTGCAAAATGGCTAAGCAGGAATGGCTAGAAGGCAAATGCAAGGATGTAGAAGAATGTATAAATAGGAGAAAAATAGATACAGCCTACCGGAAAATAAAAGAAACATTTGGCGACAAGAAAAACAGCTTTATGAATATCAAGGACAGTGATGGAAAACCAGTTCTCAGCAAAGAAGGGAAAGCTGAAAGGTGGAAAGAGTATATAGAGGGGCTCTACAAAGGAAATGAACTTCGAGACACTATTGTAGGAAGGGAAGAGGATGTAGATGATGATGAAATAGGAGATACTGTACTGAGAGATGAATTTGACAGAGCACTGAAGGACCTAGGTCGAAACAAGGCTCCTGGAGTAGATGATATTCCCTCAGAGCTACTGAAGTCTCTGGGAGAACCAGCCATGACAAAATTGTTTCACATTGTGTGTAAGATGTATGAGACAGGTGAAGTACCCTCAGACTTTAAGAAAACTGTTATAATCCCCATTCCAAAGAAAGCGGGTGCAGACAGGTGTGAAAACTACAGAACCATCAGTTTAATAAGTCATGGTTGCAAAATATTAACACGAATTATATACAGAAGGATGGAAAAGCTGGTAGAAGCCGACCTCGGGGAAGATCAGTTTGGGTTCAGGAGAAATGTAGGAACACGGGAGGCAATACTCACTTTACGGTTTATCCTAGAAGATAGATTAAGAAAAGGCAAACCTACATTTCTAGCTTTTGTAGATTTGGAGAAGGCTTTTGACAATGTTGATTGGAATAAACTCTTTCAAGTTCTGAAGCAAGCAGGAGTAAAATATAGGGAGCGTAAGGTTATTTACAACTTGTACAAAAACCAGACAGCTGTTGTCAGAGTTGAAGGGCATGAAAGGGATGCAGTGGTTGGAAAGGGAGTAAGACAGGGTTGTAGCCTTTCCCCAATGTTGTTCAATTTGTACATTGAGCAAGCAATAAAGGAAAGCAAGGAGAAATTTGGAGAAGGAATTAAAGTTCAGGGGGAAGAATTAAAAACATTGCGTTTTGCCGACGACATAGTAATTATGTCAGATACAGCAAAGGACCTGGAAGAGCAATTGAACGGAATGGACAGTGTGCTGAAAGGTGCATATAAGATGAACATTAACAAGAGTAAAACTAGGGTAATGGAGTGCAGTGTAAGAAAATCAGGTGATGCTGAAGGAATTAGATTAGGTAACGAAGCAATAAAGGAGGTAGATGAGTTTTGTTACTTGGGCAGTAAAATAACAAGTGATGGTCGCAGTACAGAGGATATAAAATGCAGAATGGCAATGGGTAGAAAGGCGTTTTTGAAAAAGAGAAATTTACTAACATCGAATATTGATTTAAGCCTAAGGAAGTCCTTTCTGAAGGCATTTGTATGGAGTGTTGCCTTGTATGGGAGTGAAACATGGACGATAAGCAGTGTGGACAGAAAGAGGATAGAGGCTTTTGAAATGTGGTGCTACAGAAGAATGCTGAAGATTAGGTGGGTGGATCGCGTAACTAATGAGGAGGTACTGAACCGAATTGGGGAGAAAAGAAATTTCTGGCATACCTTGACTAAAAGAAGGGATAGATTGGTAGGACACATTCTTAGACATCAAGGAATTGTGAATTTAGCGTTGGAGGGATGTGTGTGGGGTAAAAATCGCAGAGGGAGACCAAGAGACGCGTATAGTAAGCAGATTCAAGTGGATGTGGGTTGTCGTTCTTATGAGGAGATGAAAAGGCTTGCTCAGGATAGAGTAGGGTGGAGAGCTGCATCAAACCAGTCTCTGGACTGAAGACCACAACAACAACAACAAGTAAAGACGTCTTATAGGTTCGTTCACAATAAAAGTGGTAAAATCATACGTTAGCAAGGCAATTCACACATGAAATGGTATTTACTTCGATTTCGCGTCACAATCAGAACGATTCCTACACATAAACGCCACACAAGTCACCACAACAGTGCAAAATCCTTCCTAAAACGAGCGCAACCATACGCAAACAAGGTAAATACAGCAGCGTTTGGTCGGATCAAGATGGCTGCCCTTGGCTTTACATCTGTGGTGTCAGAGCGCCTCCGTTCATTCTTACCGCCATGAATCTGGCAACTGGCAGCTGCTTGAACGAACCCTGGGTGTCTACTGCTGCTGAAGCAGAGCTGCCGCCTAGCGGCTGAGCACGCAATTGATGTGCACCGATCATTCCTTTAATACGTGATCTGTGGTGCACTGAATGAAGAGAAGGATGGTTAGCTGCATGCGAATCTCCAGGGTAGTATGAAGAGAAGGATATTCTGTGTTATTTTATGACAAGCAGATTCGTTCTTAGCAAACCACAAAAACACAAAACGCTTTCCGTTCACTAGTCGCCATCTTTGCTACTACCGCTGTATAGCACTGGTGCCAAACAAAACTGTTTAACCTGCTCTTTAATTTGACATATCATTTATAACTGTAAGTTTAATAAATATCATAAAGCGTTAAAACCCTGATATTCAATTATACATAGGCTGTATATCAACACTGGGCCTCAAGATGTGAAATGAAGTCCCTGAAGAGGTATGCACCCATTTTTTCAATTTTACTTATTAGACATAGTCGTTAGGGACGCTGTAGGAATATAAAGGCCATAGTTGGTGATGCTGCTGTACATTTATAGACGCGTTTCAAAATAATCATCACAATCTCAGCCTGGGGTAAACTTTTATATGAATCGCGTATCGTATTTATTGTAACAAAAAGCATCTGAAGGGAGGAATAAATTCTCAAAACGCGTAATGCTGATCATTGACAAGAAGTAACTGGTGCGGTTTATTTATATAAATAGTGAATAATTTTTACAGGCTTTCAAAAAAACATCGTTACGATACATGTAATTAAGTTGGAGAGGTACTGAAACAATGACCTGTAAATGGCATGGTGATACAAGAATTTTCTTATATAGATTAAGTACTGGAGTTCAGTGGAATTCAGTATGAGCCCAGTATTCTTTCGTTATTTTAGGTAGGAGATAAACCCCAGTCACGGTTTGAAACAGAATGATTGCACTTCATTTTAGCGCATAATTAAGTAACATGAACAAAGTCATACATAAAGTTCAGAAAAGGAAAACGTACATTAAAAACGTACATAGCAACAATACTAAAGAAAAATATTTTAGTAAACGCATTGATTCTGATTGGTGACTTTCAACAAAATGTTCAAGTGTTTGTTAAGCTTAAGGGAGTTAACTTCAGGGTCATCAGTTCCTAAACTTACAAACTACTTATGAACTACATTATACTAAAGACGACACAAACATCCATAGCGGCCGTGCAGAATGTGACTGGCGCGCCGCGGACCGCTCGGCCACTGCGGCCGGCGACTTTCAACATATTTCATAAATGGTGTATAATAGCACAGAAAAAAAACAATCCAATTTGTTGCAATGTATACGTCTGTATCATCAAGAAACAATTGCCACTTAAGCTCCGTATGAAAACACTAGTATCAGCACTTTGTTTACAACATTTATAGTTACAATATCTCCCTATAATTACGTAGGCTTCCGCGGCCGGAGTCAGATGACATAAAAGTTACCCAGATGAAGGCCACTGTAACGTTGGCCGAAACGTTGGTTATTTAAGTAATAGCCTTACATCATGACGCGGTACCATACCCAGAAAACTTTTATGTCAATATCTCCCTAGTTTATGTGCATGTTCAAGTTCGTAATTCGTTGGTACGTATTCCATGACATGTTGACGAAATACGTAGAACAAACACACATTTAAGGGGGAGGGCTCTTATATGTGCACAACTCTGAATATTAAACCAGATATTTCTATTCAATAAGGTGCTCAAAACCATGTACCATTCAAGGTAAAAATATTTTTTTTTATTTTTTATTTATTTATTTTTTTTTTTTTTTTAAATCGTCGTTGGTGGGTCGCGTAACAACGCGCAGGAGTATTTACTTCAAATTGGAATGCGCGATAAACTACTGATCACTCGATCACTCGGCAATCTTGCATATCTCCTCCTAAATCACATTTGGTGCACACAATCGTTACCGTAAGGTAATAACTGCCGTCTTTTAACGGATCCTATTGTCTGGAATCGCGTCCAAGTCCTGCAAATTACATTTCGGTAATAGCAGCCACCTCCCTCTGTGTCTCTGTCCCACTTCCAAACTACCTATGGCTCTCCATGCCTTAGATCCACGTAAGTCACGCTGTTGTTGCATTGCACTAACTACTCACTACACTATCTGAAGCCAAATGGTTGTGTAATTCATTTGGTAGAGTAAACACAAGTCAACACCAACTTCCTATTATTACCACTATCTTGTTGTCTCCACTCAGTAGAACCGAGAGGAAGACGTCGAACCATTTTATACTACCGGCCATTAAAATTGCAACAAGAAATGCAGATGATGAACGAGTATTCATAGAACTGAGATATGGTTATATTTACACGCAGCTTGGGTGCATAGATCCAGAGAAATCAGTACCGAGAACAACCATCTGTGGCCGTAATAACGGCTTTGGTACGCCTGGGCATTGAGTCAGAGCTTGGATGGTGTGTACAAGTACAGATGCCCGTCCAGCTTCAACACGATACCACAGTTAATCAAGAGTAGTTATGAGTATGTGACGAGCCAATTGCTCGGCCACTATTGGCCAGTCGTTTTCAATTGGTGAGAGATCTGGAGAATGTGCTGGCCAGGGCAGCAGTCGAACATTTTGCATATCTGCAACATGCGGTTGTGCATTATCCTCCAGAAATGTAGGGTTTGGCAGGGATCGAATGAAGGGTAGAGCCACGGGTCGTAACACGTCTGAAATCACTGTTCAAAGTGCCGTCGATGCGAAAAAGGGTGTGACCGAGACGTGTAACCAATGGCAACCCATATCATCACGCTGGGTGATACGCCAGTATGGCGATGACGAATACACGCTTCCAATGTGTCCACTGTGATGTCATCAAACACGGATGCGACCATAATGATGCTGTAAACAGAACCTGGATTCATCCGAAAAAATGACGTTTTGCCATTCGTGCAACCAGGTTCATCGTTGCGTACACCATCGCAGGTGCTCCTGTCTGTGATACAGCGTCAAGGGTAACTGCAGCCATGGTCTTCGAGCTGATAGTCCATGCTGCTGCAAACGTCGTCGAACTGTTCGTACAAATGGTTGTTCTCTTGCAAACGTCCCCATCTGTTGACTCAGGGATCGAGACGTGGCTGCACGATCCGTTACAGCCATGCGGATAAGATGCCTGTCATCTCGACTGGTAGTAATACGAGGTCATTGGGATCCAGCACGGCGTTCCGTATTGCCCTCCTGAACCCACCGATTCCATATTCTGCTAACAGTCATTGTATCGCGACCGACGCGAGCAGCAGTGTCGCGATACGATAAACCGCAATCGCGATAGGTTACAATCCGATCGGAAACGTGATCGTACGCATTTCTCCTTCTTACACGAGACATCACAACAACGTATCACCAGGCAACGCCGGTCAACTGCTATTTGTGTATGAGAAATCGGTTGGAAACTTTCCTCGCGGCAGCACGCTGTAGGTGTCACCGGCGCCAGCCAACCTTGCGAGAATGCTCTGGAAAGCTAATCATTTGCATATCACAGCATGTTCTTCCTGTGCGTTAAATTTCGCGTCTGTAGCTCGTCATCTTCGTGTTGTAGCAATTTCAATGGGCAGCAGTGTAGTTCTTTCTGCCGATGACAATACTTCAGTACCTAGATATCTCAACTGATCCGCTAAAACCTATACTTTTCCTGGCGTAATGAATATTCAAACAACTTACAGGTATGCTGCCGGGTGACGTCGTTGACCATCGCCGATATTTCAACAGGAGCACACTTTGCCATTCTCCAGGCAAAACTGCACTCAAGGAAGCCATGTGCAAGCGAATTTAATGCCTCGATTTGCGAAGGTAAAGAAGGAAGTTAACACACACACTACAAAGTAATCGCAGAGTTAACACAACCAAAGATGATCAGCATCAAAAATATAGTGACTATTAATCAACAGGTAAGTCAGTAATAATTCTTTCCTTCTGTTTATTGACGAGAGGCAGGGCCGGATTCCAAGCAGAATCTCTATTAAACTGCTTAAGTTGTGCCTAGAATCCGGCCCTGTGTCTCGTCAAGAAACAGAGGGACAGAATTAATACTGCCTTAACTGTTGATAAATAGTCATTACTGATATTTATGATGTTGGTCATCTTTGATTGTGCGATGTTGTGATATGTAAAATTACATTTTATATATATGGTGTTTGACCTTCCTAGCAAGTGGTTTCTAAGAGTAATACAATAAAGACAGTTGATAGTGTAAAACAATAAAACGTTACTATAAAGAATTAAAAGCCTGAATCAGTGTGTGTGTGTGTCATTATAAATATTAAAAAATAATATATATGTGTTTATATATGTATTCAGTTACTAATATATGATAGCAAACAGGAAAATCTCTATAAAATTACAACAGGTTATGGGCCCAGGGCTCTAAAACAAAAAGTGTGCTAGTGACTATATATAGTATCTGGTGTTGTGTTTCTGTGAAGGTTAGTCTTATAAAACATTCTGAAAGTTATTGTTAAATAAAATAAAATAAAAATGCTTCAACAAGAATTGGATGAAACTAGTGGAATACAAATGCTTAAGGACTCTTCAACATATCCACTATGGAATGCTGAAGTAAAAATCTTGTTTGGAGCGAAAGACTTATTGTCAGTGGTAAGTGGTGAAGAAACACTGCAAAGCTGTGGTGTAGATGTAGAAAAGAAAAAGAAATGGAACATTAAAGACTCAAGAGCAAAGTACATTGTCATGAAGACTTTGGACAAGAGTATCAAGACACAAGTGATTACTTATGACACATCTAAAAAAATGTATGAAAAACTGGAAAAGATGTTCAAGAGAGATACTGTGCAAAGGGCCCCGGCATTGCTTCAGGACTTTTACAATTTTAGAATTGATAAAGCTAAGGAAATTTTCACTAATATTGGAGATTTACAGAATATTGTGTTTCAATTGAACAGAATAGAAACAACAAACCAGATATCTGATTTTATGATCATGAACAAAATAATGACAGTGTTGCCAGAAAAATACAAGTATTTTGTAGCAGCGTGGGATTCAGCTCCTGTTGATGAAAGAACCATGGGCAGCGAGATATATATTGAACAGAATTTATACAATACTTAACTTTTACAGAGATCAGTACGGCAGAATGCTGATACATAGTTGTTAGAGGCCTGCCTAGTGCCTGTACGATAGCCAAGTCTTCACTGGTGCCTATCAGATTCCGAAGGTCTTAACTGGTTCCTATCTCAGTCCCAAGTGAACGATGCCGTTCAGTGGTGGCCACGAGCGGAGTTGCAGCAGAGGGCGCTCGTGGCTGTCGTCGTAAGAACGCCGCGCCGTGCGTGCATGGCGGCGCGCGGCGAAAGTAGGTGGCGCGCACTTTGTACTTGTGCGACACCACACTTTCTGTCTGTGTATCTACTCAGAACAAAGGATGAAGCTGTTGAATATATGAAAGAGTATGTTAAAGAAGTGCAAGCTAAGTTTAACTCAAAAGTGTCCGAAATACGGTGTGACAGAGGTGGTGAGTTTAGAAGTAATGTGTTCAAAGACTGGTGTAAAGAAAAAGGAATTGTGTTGGATTACACCCTTCCCCATACTCCACAACTAAATGGCAAAGCTGAAAGAGTAAATCTCACCCTTATGAACAAAACAAGTGCTATGTTGAAAGCAGCAAAATGCAGTAATGATATGTGGGGATACTGTGTTGACACAGCAGCATATTTGACAAATAGAAGCCCAACCAATGCAGTAAAAACCACTACTGCTAAAATCTGGTATGGAAGAAAACCAGACATTTCAAATTTAGGCATCTTTGGAACTGAAGTGTACAGTAAACAACTTGGAAAACTCAAGAAATTAGATGACAGAGCACAAAAAGGAATTTTCGTGGGAAATGCTAGAAATGGTTACAGAATAATGAATCCAGTAACAAAAAATGTAAGAATTTCAAGAGATGTGACATTCACAAATAAATTCCCTGAACAAGAAAGAAGACAGAGGAGTTTATTAGCATGGGAAGATGAGGAGCAAGAAGAAAATAATTTAGACAATTATAGAGGTGAGAATAACCCAGAAAATAAAGAGCAAGTAGAAGAAGAAAATACTGAGGGCGAAGAAGAAACAATGAACAAAATGAAGAAAATCGGCTTGATGGATACGAACTGAGGAACAGAAACCGTCTGAAGAAACCATCAAGATTTGTTGATTATGAACTCAATGAATCAGATACAGAAGCTCTCTTAACATATCAAGAGTGTATGAAAAGCGAAGACAAACTAAAATGGCAAGCAGCTATAGAAGAAGAGAAGAAAAGCCTGCAAAAGAATAATACATGGACAAAAATCAAGAAAGAAGATGCAGAAGGAAAAACATTATAACCAGTAAATGGGTAATGAAACTTAAAGAAGATGGTCGCTATAAAGCAAGACTTGTTGCAAGAGGATGTCAACAGTCCCAAGAAATAGATTTCAAAGAAATTTTTAGTCCAGTGGTGGATACAAATTCCCTTAGATTGATTCTTGCGGTAGCAGCTGAGAGAAACTATATTATAAAGACTTTTGACGTAAAAACTTCCTTTTTGTACGGAGAACTTGATGAATCAGTGTATATGAAGATTCCTGAAGGATACAAAGATAAAGGCGAAATTTGCATTCTGAAGAAATCCTTGTATGGATTGAAACAAGCCCCTTTAAAATGGAATAAGAGATTAACACATTTCCTGAGACAACAAGGAATGCAGCAGCTGAAGACAGATCAATGCATTTTCAAAGATGAAACCGGAGAATTATTTCTTGCTATTCATGTGGATGATGGAAGCCTCATGGGAAATAACGAAAACAGAATGACTATACTGCTTGAAAATTTAGAGAGAGAATTTGATATGACAGTCATAGCAAATCCAAACACCTATTTGGGTATAGAAATTGAAAGAAGCAAAGATGGTCTATTCCTGCACCAGGAAAACTATGCTATCAAAGTGCTGAAAAAGTATGGTATGATAGACAGCAAGAAAATGACAACACCTATTGCTGAGAGTAATGAGATTTGCAATTCTGAGGATGATGAGAATTATAGACAAGCAGTTGGAAGTTTGCTGTACTTATCCAAGAAAACAAGACCAGATCTATCTTTCAGTGTAAATTATGAAAGCAGGCACGTAGAAAATCCTAAACAGGCTGATGTCAAAAATATAAAAAGAACACTGAGGTGCCTAAATGGAACAAAGAAAGCAGGGATATTTTACAAGCACAACCACGAATATGACCAAGAAGTATCACAGCAAGAAGTGATCCTCAAAGCATACTGCGATGCTGACTTCGCAGGAGATTTGAAGACGAGGAAAAGCACAACTGGCTATGTGATACTATACAATAATGCACCAATAGCCTGGAACTTCCTCAGTCCCCCCCCCCCCCCCCCCCCCCCGGCTGCAGTGCTCGCAGCAGGCGAGACGGCCGCTTAGCACGGGCTGCGGCCGGCCTTTTAAACGGCTACTTGCGGGCCGCGCGTCCAGTGTGGGCAGCAAGTGGCAGGGCGCCAGGGCGAGGGTGGGGGCGACATCAAAGGCGCGCCGCCCGCCATTACCCCCCCCCCCCCCCCGCTCGCCTCCTCAAAGCAGGTAAAGCCGCCTGTCTGCTAAGCGCCGGCAGACAGACGGAAACCGGCGACCACCTCCTCGCGCTCCGCGAGTCGCACAGATGTATGCTAATCTGCGGAGGGGACGCCTCAAAGGAGGGTTCAGGCTCTGGCGTCGCCTAATCCTTGCAGCGGACGTGCGTAACGGGCTTGATGTTGTAAGCGCCGATGTTCAGCTGGTGTGCTTTACACGTCGCCATATTCGGCCCCTGCTGCCCCTTATCTTTATAAACAATTTAGAAGACGGTCTGAGCAGCTCTCTATCAAAGGGACCACCATCAGAAGTGTAAATGACAGATTTTGATGGGTCTCGGATGTGTTGGACGTATCCTGAGTATGAGGCTGTTAGCGGCGAGAGAATAATAGGCCCTATATTTTTTTCAGGAAACAATTAATAGTGACAGGTATCTAGAAAACATATTGCTGTCTTTATTTGCCCAATTAACTAAAAGAACATTCCTTCGCGGCATTTCGTCAAGACTCTGCGATGGCACATGCAGCCAACTTATCATTACAGAAAATTGGTAATGTGTTCGGTGAAAGAATTATCACTAAGAACATTTAGCCCCCTCGTTCTCCCGATTGAACCACGAGCGTTTTTTATCGGTGGGGGTCATTAAAGAGAAAGTGTACAAACGAAATCCTCACACTTTAGATGAACTAAAAACAAATATTTCTCATGAAATCACTGCAATTTCTGCGGGCGAACTTCAGACTGTAATGAGCAACTTCCTCAGCAGGTGTCAGAAATGTTTGAACAATGAAGGGAGGCAGTTCCAGCACCTCCTTGCGTGATACAGGTGAATAATAAACTTTTATTTCTAAGTGTTTGTGTGACGTATGTCAGAAATAGCTTGCGCGCCAACCCGTATTAGATTCAGTGCGGAGGCCGGGCGTCTGACAGCAGTCTGAGAGAAGTGGCAGTCAGCCACTGTGGTAATATCAATGAGTAAAGCAATGACAACAAATACTTATGTTACAATTTTGAATTTTTGTGTTACGACATGTTAAGGTATTAGCTAATCTCTGCTAACTCTTGTTAGTGATAAACTGATCGAAACCGGCAGAATTGAGAATATATGCGGCTCCTTAGCGCAGTCTCGAGGCAGCCGTGGAGGACGACGGACTTGCGGCGGCAGCGCGAGGCACCGAGTGTAAACAAAGGCTGTTTACCTGTTGACAGGTTGGTCTTGGCTGCACTTACGCTTAACTCCTATTTGAAATGATTGTATGCCGGAAAACATAATGGAACCTCAATCTTACTTGAGAAAAGATACGATAAAATTTACGTTTGATCGTAGCTATGTAAGACCCAAGCCTTTAGAGTTAAAAATATGGCTATCTGAAAAAGTTAGGATTACTGAAGACGATATTGAAGGAGTGCATTTGTCTTTTGTTCAATGTGCTATGTATGTTAAATTGAAAGATCCTACTATGTGCAACATTATTGTTGATAGGATTGGTGATAAAATAAAATTTAATCACTCTGACGGACATGTTAGTGACGTACTAGTATGCCATGCAGGACTAGGAATACGAACTGTGAGAGTGTTTGAACTGCCTTTTGAGGTACCGGCGGAGGCAATTGATGACGCTTTTAAACCTTATGGGCGTGTAATTGCAAATGTAGCAGAAAAATGGGCGGAAGCTCATATGTTTCCTGTCCTTAACGGTGTACGACAAGTAAAAATCGAACTGTTACGGCATTTACCATCCTATATGAATATTTGTGGCTATCGAGCTTTGATTATATATGACGGTCAGCCTCGCACTTGCGCGTTATGTGGCTCTACTGGCCATGTACGCGCTGAGTGCAAGAAAAAAAGAGTGGCTCAGTTGCCTTCCGCGGAAGAGGTAACTTCTGGGCCGGTAACCGCGATGAAGCTGACATACGCTGCCGCCGCAGTCTCCCCGAAACGACCCGAACGCGCATTGTCGGACCAAGGCACGGCGTCTACACAGCAGATCGTAGCCTTAGGAGAACACGAAATCAGTCCGGTAGCCAAAAGGATGGAAAAAAAGGCAGTCCCGTATGCAACCATCAGCAGTCAAAATGAAACTTCTTCTGAACACCTATCCGACACTTTGAGAGATGAATCTCAAAGACAGAGTACATCGGCTTTTGAGCAAAATGCAGAAGACACGAAAAATTTGTCCCATAATGATGTTGCACAAAACGTTGCAGTAGTAGAGGATCCCCAGCGTGACAGTGCTACTTCTGCAATAATTCGGCCCGACAATATCAAAAGGGTCAGCCTCGAAGAGGCACAGAATGTAGATGGTGAACTATGCTCCAGAAGTCTAAGTGTGCAGGGGAAAGATTCGTCGCCGAAGCAAGCCATTGAGTCTCAGGGGGAACCCTCAACCAGGACAGAAAATTTACGTTCTCCGATACTACCTCAGGAGTTGAGTGAGAAATCTCCAGACGTTTCTTCAGAGAAATCTCTTACTAAATCGCCAAAAAAAGTAATAAAAGAAGAATAGCCCATCAGGCAGCTGAGAGTATAGCCCCAGCTATAAGGGAAAAGCTGCGGAATATTAAAGAAAGACCAAGAACGCAGAAAAAGGAGTCTGCTATGAACTTATAGAAGGAGAAACAAAGCCAAACCTCACATAAGAGTTCCAGCGTTGAAAAACAAATGACCCTTGACCCACCAACTACAGAACAAGAAGAAAGATTTCGGTTAAGAGATGACAATCAAGAGGGACGAAAGGAGTGGGCTGACGAAGTAGAAGATCAAGATCCGGAAAGGGAAGACACCAGCGACATGGATTTTTACTAATTTTACACGGATGAAGTACGAAGCGTATAATTCAACCACTAATACCTAGGCTTCTTAAAGGTGTATTTGCAATTTCATCCTGTATGACAGTATGAGTGCATGATTATGGTGTTAGCAAAAACTGCACAGTACCATACCATAGGAGTCCAAAAGCGAGGGGCAAAATGTGTTTTAAAAAATTGGATTACAATTGTAGTCACTTTCCAATCATGTACGAATGCTTTACGGTGATGCCATCAAAGTTTTCTCCTCTTTTTATAATACTAAATGCAGCAAGCTTATAAAATAGTCACACTTAATATCAATAGAATATGGTCAGCTCTCAAATTAACATCCTTGCAACAATTCATATATGACTCTGATGCTGACATAGTGTTTCTACAAGAGGTTATGACAACAAACCTACATATTCCTGGTTTTCAGACTATCTTAAATGTAGCTTTTGAATATAGCACGGGAGTAGCGCTCCTGATTAGGGATGGTATTCCCATCAAAGACTTAGAACAATTAGAATCAGGACGAGGTATAGGATGTATGCCCCTTCCGGAAACAGTAATAAACTCCAGAGAGCAAATTTTTTTAGAAATGAACTTATTTACCTGCTACGAAAGAATCCGCAGAATGTAATTATTGGAGGCGATTTTAATTGTGTCCTTAACCGAAAGGACCAGACTCCTAATTTTAATTATTGTAAAGAGCTTCATGACTTAGTACAAAAAAAATGCACTTTAAAGATGCCTGGGAAATTAAGTATCCAACTTTAGTAAAATTTACGCACTTTACTTCATCTTCGAATAGCAGACTCGACAGAATTTACATCTCTGATCCACTCACTGAAAAAGTTATAGTAGCGGACGTCATCCCGGCATATTTTTCAGATCATTCCGCGCTGTCAGTAACAATAAATTTACCACGACAGCCCACAAAAATGTATCGAACTCAGTGGCACCTAAATACATCGATATTAAATGATGTAAAATTACGTGACGAGATTACGACATCATGGAATTATTGCTTGCGGTAAATGTGTAGGTACCCGTCCAAATCCGAGTGGTGGACAAAAGTAGGCAAAAAGAAGTTGAGGCAAAGCTTAATTATCTATAGTCGTGAAAAAGTCAGAGACAACAAGCGAACCTTCGAATTTTACTACAGTGTGTTACGAGATCTCTACGAGAAGCAGCAACTAACAAACACAGAATTACAACAAATTAAAGAAATAAAAGCTAAAATGTTAAGTATAAAAAGAAAGCAGTTAGAAGGTCTGAAAATTAAATCTAAATCTAAATGTCTTGCAGAGGAAGAAACTACGTCATTGTACCATTTGATAAAACATCAATCTCTCCGTAAACGCACGTTTATTGATGAACTCGTCACAGAAAACGGGCACCTACTCACCACCCACCCAGAAATTGTACAAGAAATTTTCCAGTATTACGAAAAACTGTATACAGCAAACGATATTGATGACGCTCCATTATCGCAAGTAGTGAATGCCTTGAATAAAATTATAACACCAGAGGATAACACTGAATTTTTAACTGATTTTACAGTGGAAGAAGTTTTCGAACTCGTGTCCAAATCACTCTCAAATAAATCACCAGGCCCGGATGGACTTCCAAAAGAATTTTATTTGAGTTATTGCGGTATAATTGGACCAACTTTTACAGCAGTTTTAAATTAAATAATGAAAGGAGGAATCATACCCCCGGAGCTGAAAGAAGGAAAAATTGTTTTGGTGTCGAAAAGTAAAGGTCGGAAGAAAATCAGCGGGTTTCGGCCGATAACACTGATGAACTTCGATTATAAAACCATTGCTAGAGCGCTCAATGAGAGGATGACACCATTAATACGCAAAGCAGTCACCACACATCAAACCTGTTTCCCAGGGCGATCTATTATGACAGCAACTTCCGAATACAGAGATCTGGTTTCGATAGTCGCCGTTACCAACATTAAGTGCGCGTTACTGTTTTTAGATTTTAGTAAAGCCTTTGATCGAGTTAGTCATCGATACATCGAGTGTATACTACAGCAAATAGGAATAGAAGAAAGAGGTCTCGGGGTGGTACGCAACATGATAACTGATATTAAGGCATCCGTATCCATGAATGGTCAGCTGTCAAAAGCAATAACTATACGGAGAGGTGTTCCCCAAGGAAGACCTCTTTCCATGTTACTATATGTGTTATCACTTGAACCACTACTTCGCACGATAGAAGAAGAACTAAGTGGAGTGACAATGTCGGGCACAAATTTTGTAGCGAGAGCCTACGCAGACGACGTGGGCATCGTTATACGGCGGGAGGATGAAGTAGATCTTCTGAAAGAAGAAATTGATAACTATTGTAAAGCTTCTGGGGCGCAAATCAATACTGATAAAAGTAAAATTTTAAATCTTAGAGGACTCGAACATTTAGATATAGAATGGTCAAGTTTCGTGGAAACTCACAAAACTCTGGGTATTATCATCAATAAGTGCCCCATAAAAGTGTCCGCTATAAACTGGAAGCAGACAGCTGGAAGAATTCGTGGTGCACTAATGGACAACAAATGCCGCTCAGTGAACCTTACTCAGAAAATTAAAATAATAAATACGTATATTTTTTCGAAAGCTTATTATCTAGCACAGATCTTTCCATTGCCGAAATTGCAAGGAAAAACCATTATGCAACTTGCAAGCAGGTACGTGTGGCACGAAAGTATTAACTAAAACCCAGCGATTTGGCCAAGTCCAGAAAAGCAGGAGGTCTTGGTCTAACTGACATCTGCAGAAAGACTTTGGCACTTTACATAAAAAGAATAGTAACACTTTTAAATAACGAGCCTCATACCATAATTGCCAAACTCTTCACAGCTGTCCGTCCTGTAAGTAGGCAACAGCCCATTAATGTCGGTAACTTAAACTATAAACTGAAACATATAAAAGATTTTTACCTTGAACTTAGCTACATAGGAGAGGCCACGATGAAAAAAATTACATTTAACAACTAAAGAAGTTATTGAAAAAATGGCAACAATCCCACAGTCCTAAAATATCGAATCAAAGTATCCGTTGGTAGACTGGAAAACTGTTTGGAAAAATCTTAGCCTTAACATTCACTGTTCCGATGTCGTCTCGTCCTGGTATAAAGTCGTGAACAATCTTATTTCAACCAATGAAAAATTATATAAAATTGGTTTGAGTAACACAGACAAATGCTCAAAATGTGGCCTCGTGGACACATTAAAACACCGATTCACTTGTGGCAACCATCTACAAAATTGGAAGTGGGTTCAGAAAAAGTTAGGGCTACTTACACGACGTTCGGAAACGTCTTATTCAACAGATATATTCTTGTGGCCCGACACCGAATTTTATCCATCAACAAAAAATAACACAGTGATGTGGCTCCTCGGAAACTACGTCAATTTTGAAGTCAACAGATGTGGAGGTGACAGCAGTGTAGAATTTTTCTTATACATGGCAGCAGCATATTTACAAGTACGACGATATCCAAAGATAAAAAACAACTTTGGGAACATGATAGGAATTTTGTTCCAGAAGGAGGGAATTGGTTAAAGAAGATAATGTAAGACGAAGTAGAAGGAAAAAAAATGACGAACCCATTGATGTTGAAATCGATCCAAATATATATAACTTTGAAACATATTACAAGGAAAAAAATTTCAGTTATACAAGAAGTTGTACCATATTTTTGGATTGGTCATGGCAATGACATTTCGTTTCATCACAGTAGAGACTGCTGGACTTCATTTCTCGTTTAATTTTACTCAAATCGTAAGAATTTTTTATTCCTTTAAAATTAGAATTTTGTTTAGCGCAGAAAACTGTATTGTGTTATATCGTCAAGAAGAAATTAACAGCACCATGGGAATCTTGGTTGGATTATTTGATATATAAGCAATACAACGTCCTAGCAGAAATAAATTATTCTAAGGAAATTACTTTCCTGATGTAAATCGAAAGTAGCATGACCGACCTCATTTACGGAGAATAATTATTTAGTTATTATTTAAAAAAAATCAGCAACGGGTGACTTCGGAGTTTTAGAGAAGACAAAAATAAAGCAAAAACGAAATATTATTGATTATCAAGAGAAAACGACCAGGAATCCTACTGCACAGGCAGCTCACTTTTCGAGAAGACGAGCTTTGATGTCAGATCGGAGCTGGAAAGAAAAAAATATTGCACAGTGGCAGACTGCCAGACTACAAATGCAAAGGTCGCAGGTTCGATACCTGCCAAGTCCTAACATTTTTATCTGTCACTTTCCACTTCTTGCGCCTCTGGCAGTGTTGCTGATTGTGAAAAACACGGAGTAGCACCGTGGTTCGGAACATACGTTAAACTGTAGGTACCCTTATAACTGGCTGGGTAAGTCAGTTGGAAGGTCTACATCTACATCTACATACATACTCCGCAATTCACCGTAAGGTGCGTGGCGGAGGGTACACTGTACCACTACTAGGCATTTCCTTTCCTATTCCACTCCCAAATAGAACGAGGAAAAAAAGAATGCCTATATGCCTCCGTACTAGCCCTAATTTCTCTTATCTTGTCTTTGTGATCTTTACGCGAAATGTAAGTAGGCGGCAGCAAGATCGTACTACACTCAGCTTTAAATTCCGGCCCTCTAAACTTACTTAACAAAAGTTCACGAAAAGAACGTCGTCTTTCTTCCAGCGATCCCCAATTGAGTTGCCGGAGCATTTCCGTGACACTCGCGCATTGGTCGAACCTACCGGTAACAAATCTAGCTGCTCGCCTCTGAACCGCCTCTATGTCTTCCTTCAAACCGACCTGCTGCGGATCCCAAATACTTGAGCAATACTCAAGACGTGGTCGTACAAGCGTTTTATACGCGGTCTCCTTTACAGGTGAAGTACATCTTCCCAAAATTCTCCCAATAAACCGAAGTCGGCTGTCTGCCTTACTCACAACTGTCCTTACATGCTCGTTCCATTTCATATCGCTCTGCAATGTTACGCCTAGATATTTGAACGACGCGACAGCATCAAGAAGCTCACTACTAATGCTGTATTCGAACATTATAGAATTGTTTTTTCTACTCATGCGCATCACCTTACATTTTTCTACATTGAGAGCTAGCTGCCATTCTTCGCACCAACTAGAAATTTTGTCTAAGTCAACCGGTATGCTATCACAGTCAGTTACAGACGACACCCTCCCATACACCACAGCATCATCGGCAAACAGCCGCAAATTACAACTTACTCTGTCCATCAGATCATTTATATAGATAGAAAATAACAGCGGTCCTATCACACTCCCCTGGGGCACGCCTGACGATACACTCGTCTCTGATGAACACTCGCCGTCGAGAACAACGTACTGCGTTCTATTACTTAGGAAGTCTTCCAGCCAGTCACAAATCTGTGAACCTATTCCATAAGCTCGTATCTTCGTTAGCAGTCTGCAGTGTGGCACCGCGTCGAACGCCTTTTTGAAGTCGAGAAAAACACAATCCGCCTGTTGCCCTTCGTCCATGGCTCGCAAGATGTCATGTGAGAAAAGGGCAAGCTGAGTTTCACATGAACGATGTTTCCTAAACCCGTGCTGATTCATGGAAAGAAGCTTTTTCGTTTCAAGGAAATTTACTATATTCGAACTGAGAATATGGTCCAAAATTCTACATGAAACCGATGTCAACGATATTGGCCTGTAATTGTATGGGTCAGTTCTCTTTCCTTTCTTATACACGGGAGTCACCTGCGCTTTTTTCCAATCACTAGGAACTTTGCGCTGAATTAAAGATTCGCTATAAATGCAAGCCAAGTAGGGGGCCAACGCCGCAGGTCGGAGGAAGTAAACGGCATACCACCTCCAAACAGGACCATGCCTAGTAAAGCACTGTGGTGTTCAAACTAACTTATTAATATTGTTCTCACTATGGGTAAATAATCTCGTCATATGTCTTCCATACTCCATATTCCTTTCTTTCCTCTTGCTATAATTCCTCTCCCCCCCCCCCTCCCCCCACCCCACACCCTCCAATGTTTTTCCGAGATAAATGGTTTGCTTGTACACTCACCTATCACTCACTTGGACATTTCTGATATTTGTAACCTTAAGTGATGTAAGATATACTCATTCGGAGTCAATTTGTATTTTATAATATGCACGTTTTGTGGAACTGAGACTTATACCAAAACCACATTTTGTTTGTACCATCAACCATCAGACAATACTTTCTCATACAATCCCACAGTTTTAATATTTTAATACAATTGTAGTCTAAGATGTATTCATTAAAAATCCATTTGTTTTATAGTACGCTTGTTCTGTAGTATCGAATCATAGTCATAACAAATTCACATATCTTTGAAAAAAAAAAAAAAAAAAAAAAAAAAAAAAAAAAAAAAAAAAAAAAAAAAAAAAAACATCTTTGTATATGTAACCTCAATGTTACGTGTGGATTATCTGTTCAGTACTAAGTTATCTGACGATGGCCTAAGAAGCTGAAAGCTGCTAATCCTCCAAGTACCGACGGAATATTCCATTAAAACGAATAAAAATTTGCTTATAAGTCAGCACTACATATTTTACACTGTGCTTTTTTTCTCCTGATGAATTCCTGTTCGGTCCTGTTTTAGATCTTATTTGGCCGAAATCAGTTAACGAAGGAGTCTATTTTAGGTGTCTAAAATTGTCTTTTTAGGATCCGCCTTCTACTGATAACCCCTACGGCACTGCTACCAATCACACAGAGAAGAACCGCGGGTTGCCGCCTTGCAGTACGCCCGCAATGCAACCGCAGAACATGAAGACATCAGGACCAGCCTCAACCCCCCCCCCCCCCCCCCCCTTATCCCTCTCTCTCTCTCTCTCGCTCTCACTCTCTCTCTCTTCGCCTCCCGACTCCGCTGACCACAACGTGTTCCCTTGCCGACAGTACCCTTACACTGAGTTTAATGACTCCATAAATTACGAAGTTGAAGCGACGTCTGTGAAGCATTCATTGCAGTGGAAATAGTGTCACTTTGCGATGTTGGGTCTCTGGCCGGGACTATACATATTTTAAGTACGCTAGTACCATCTGGGGAAGGCTCCATTAAAAAAAAAAAAAAAAAAAAAAAAAAGGAAAAAAAAGGCTCCTCTCCATTAGTCTTGTGTAGTTCCTGAACGAACTAGTTCGGAAGAGCGCTCCCACAGGCGAACTACGCAAATTAGTTCGGAGATCCCTCGCCTCTTAGTTCGTCCGCTCCTTTTCCGAAGACTGACATGTAACAGCAAGAGGACGCGAGAGCGCGCAGAATCTCGTGATTCCATTCGTACAGTTGCCGTCATTTCGAGCTGAGATGCAGCGCAGCTGTAGTTTTAGTAGCGGTAGCGAAAGCACAAAACGAGCGGACGAACTAAAAAGAGCTACCTACTTCGCGGCTTGGCTGCGAACTAAAAGGAGAGCTAAAATATGCGCGATAGGTCGCGAACAGAATTGAAAATCACGTGTTTGCCTTCAGCTGATGAGAGCCATTTCGAGGTTAGCGTCTGCCTGCTAGATTACATAGTTCAGTGCTGCAAAATTTCTGCTTTGAAGTATTCTGTACTCTGCAATATCTAATAAATTCGATAATGCCAAGGTATAGAGATAACTTTAAATTTAAACGCGAGAAATTATTCACAAACTGTTTCTTTTGGTTTGCGTGATATCGTTAGCGGCTCAAGCAGCAAACGCATGAAGCAGCTAGGTGGAGGAACTTCTCCCTCCACCTGCATGCGCAGACCACGCCGCTCTGCCGTCACTGGAAGCGGACGAACTGAAAGAACGAACTAGTTCGCAGTGAACTAAAGTGAGCGCTCCCAATCACGAACTATTATGCGCATGTCTACTCTCCATACATAATTTACTACTGCACAGTCCAATCGTGTTCTGTCTTGGTTTACAAGAATTTTTATCTGCTCGTTAATTATGTGATCTGTAATATGATATACACTTCTTGTGTCCTAGTTTAAAATAATGTGCCACACGTCGTCACTTTTACAATCTACCAAACAACATATTTTTTCCACTTGTTCACACTAGCATGTAGAACAATTACGATTTATTTCACACGAGAAGGCCTTTTATTGTGATGCAGTAGTCTTAAGTACGAGGTAAACAATAAGAGCGTTTCAGATACATGTCCTTGAGATTCGCGGTGAGCAGCAGTATTGCATACATTTGAAACAATGCACCCAGAAGTTCAGATACAATTTCAATTATTGCAAGGAAGTTACTCGTGTGATTAAACACGTGCATATCAGAATGGTTTTACTTTTCTTTAACGATAAAAAAGATGCAATGAATTAAAATTTGTGATGCGGCCGGGAATCGAACACGGACCTCCATGCTTACCAGGCAGACGTCTTACCGTTAGACCACCGCAGCAACGATTAAGGCGCCTTGGAATAGTCTAAGTGCGACTTCCCTCCACGTCACAAACTTTAATTCAGCTTCTGTGTTCCATAGATAATTGCCACTACTGCAAAGCTCTCCATAGTGGTGATGCTCTAACAGTAAGACGTCTGCCCGGTAAACATGTAGGTCCGTGTTCGATTTCCATCAGCTGCATCACAAATTTTAATTCATTGCTTCTTACATATCGTTAATGTCTTGGACATGTTTGAGACGAGAAACTTTCTCAGGGTATTTGAATATATTTTTAATTTCTTTTCTTTCTTCCGCTCCTTTCTTTTAATTTTTCTTTTCTTTTATTTATTTATTTTATTTTTTATTCGCAACCAAATATTCTGCCACTTTCGTTCTTGCAGTTTCTAAATTTTGTGCTCTGTTCCGTGGCCACCCGACTAGCGCCCGACTGTTCTGTCAGCCCAAATGGCTTCATATGGCGTGTAATGCACCTGACCTGACGGATTATGCCCGATCGCGTCTTGCACAGGGAGTGGCCCAAGAAAGACCGCCGTTCCCGGCCTGTGCTTTGCCTGGGCATTGTTCTCTTTAGCGGAGGGAGGCTTTGGCGCACCCGCAGCCACCCCCGCAAAAGTCCTCATCGGTTGTTGTTTAATTTCTCTTAGTTCATTTTCCAACAGTTCGAGCCCACCTTCAAGGCTAGCTTGGAAGATGGCCCAAGCAGCGAGGTTGTCTTTCATTGTCTGGATTGATTGTTGCCCGCCGCGGAGGAGTAGCCGAGTGGTCTAAAGCGTCTCGCTGCGGAGCTCGCGGTTGCTCGCCGTGGAGGTTCGAGACCTCCGTAGGGCATGGGTGTGTGTGTTTTCCTTAGGCTAGTTTACCTACGTTTAAGTAGTTTGTAAGCTACGGACTGATGACTACGCAGTTTGGTCCGATAGATTTACAAACATTTGAACATTTTTGATTGTTGCCCTATTCTTCCATTTCTGTCGCTGGCAATCCAGGATGCCTCGAACCTTGGTGCGCCATCTTGCATGTTGCAGAGTATAAACTATCTTCATTCCAAATTTTATTCAAATCTGTCCATCCCTTTCAGCATGAAGAAGTAGTAAACATATTAACACATTGTTTTGTACCCTCCGTCACGCACCCTACGGTGGCTTAGGAATGGTAGCTCATGTGTTAATCAGGGTAAAAACTCCCTCTGTTCCAATCCCGCCATTTCAGAGTGAAGGCGTAAGTAAAGGATTAATTAATTGCAAAGCACCCTCCGCCATACACCATACGAAGTTAACTAAGAAAATATAGTGGTAAATGTATTTAAATATTGTTATGGGTTCCATGTGTACTTTCTCGCAGACCCTGAAAATGAACGTAAGATGAAGCGAATAGAAAACGCTATTAGAACTAATCAAAGTACTGATCCCACCTTTAAGGATATAAAACAAAACCTTCGTAATAATCAGGAGATTGTAGGTACTAAAGGCAGTGGTTTCTTTGTAATGATTTATTATATTGGAAGGTTGAGTTGAAACACCCAACATGGAAAATTTGTGTACCAGAGGATGTTTTGTCTGAATTAGTTCACTATATTCACGAAGATAATTGCCATTTTGGCATCCATAAATGTGTGCAGCACCTGATAAAGTAATATTATTTCAGAAATTTGTCACGTAAAGTTAGTCGATAATCAGGTCCTGTGAGGTGTGTCAAAAGGTAAAGGGTACCAGTCGACCAAAAAGGTATAAATTAAATCAAATTATTCCAAAATGTCTATGGGAGTGTCTGTGGACTTTTTTGGTGCTTTACCCCGGGGTGTCAGAGGATTCACCTATGTATTTGTAGTAATGAAATATTGTTCAAAACAAGTACGTTTATATACCTTGTTGTTGTTGTCGTCTTCAGTCCGGAGACTGGTTTGTAGCAGCTCTGCACAATGCCCTATTCTGAGCTAGCCTCTTCAACTCCACATAAGAACGGCAACCTACATCTGTCTGAATCTGCTTGGTCTTCCTCTGCGGTTTTTACCCCACACACTTCCCCCCAACGCTAAATTCACAATTCCTTGATGTCTAAGAATGTGTCCTACTAATCGATCCCTTCTTTTAGTCAAGGTATGCCAGAAATTCCCTTTCTCCCCAATTCTGTTCAGTTACGCGATCCACCCACGTAATCTTCAGCATTCTTCTGTTGCACCACATTTCAAAAGCCTCTATCCTCTTCATGCTCGCACTGGTTATCGTCCCTGTTTCACTCCCATACAAGTTAAAACTCCACACAAACGCCTTCAGAAAGGACTTCCTTAGGCTTAAATCAATATTCGATGTTAACAAATTTCCCTTTTTCAAGAACGCTTTTCTACCCATTGCCATTCTGCATTTTATATCCTCTGTACTGCGACCATCATTTGTTATTTTACTGCCCAAGTAACAAAACTCATCTACCTCCTTTATTGTTTTGTTACCTAATCTAATTCCTTCAGCATTATCTGATTTCCTTAGACTGCACTCCATTGCCCTAGTTTTGCTCTTGTTAATGTTCATCTTTAGCACACTGTCCATTCCGTTCAACTGCTCTTCCAGGTCCTTTTCTGCCTCTGACAGAATTACTATGTCACTGGCAAAGCGCAATGTTTTTAATTCTTCACCCTGAACTTTAATTCCTTCTCCAAATTTCTCCTTGCTTTCCTTTATAGCTTGCTCAATGTACAAATTGAATAACATTGGAGAAAGGCTACAACCCTGTCTTACTCCCTTCCCAACTACTGCATCTCTTTCATGCCCTTCGTCTCTGACAACCCCTGTCTGGTTTTTGTATAAGTTGTAAATAACCTTAGGCTCCCTATATTTTACTCCTGCTTGTTTCAGAACGTGAAAGAGTTTATTCCAATCAACATTGTCAAAAGCCTTCTCCAAAACCACAAAACTAAGATATGTAGGTTTGCCTTTCCTAATCTATCTTCCAGGATAAGCCGTAAAGTGAGTATTGCCTCCTGTGTTCCTACAATCCTCCTGAACCGAAACTGATCTTCCCCGATGTCGGCTTCTACCAGCTTTTCCATCCTTCTGTAAATAATTTTGCAACCATGACTTATAAAACTAATGGTTCTGCAGTTTTCACACCTGTCTGCTCCTGCTTTCTTTACAATGGGGATTACTACATTTTTCTTAAAGTCTGATGGTACTTCACCTGTCTCATACATGTTACACACCAGGTGAAATCGTTTTGTCATGGCTGGTTCTCCCAGACTTCAGCAGCTCTGAGGGAATGTCATCTACTCCAGGGGCCTTGTTTCGACTTAGGTCTTTCAGTGCTCTGTCAGATTCATGTCTCAGTATAGTATCTCCTATTCATCCTCATCTACTACTTTCCCCTTCCTACAATATTGCCTCTAAGTACATTTCCTTCGTGTAACCTCTCTGTACACTCTTTCCAACTTTCAGCTTTCCCTTCTTTGCTGAGAACTGCTTTTCCATCTGTGTTATTGATATTCATACAGTTTTCCACTAGTATGGCAGTGTGGTTACATATCAGTTTGCTTTCATCAGACTATTGTTTGGACTGAAGACCACAGAAACAGCTACTTTGGCGAAGAGTGTTATCGCCGTGGGTAATTGAACAGCGTGGCAGCGTCCAGTCGATGCCCTGGTGGCTGAGAGGCTTCGGCTGCCCTGGGAGGTGAGGCCGCTGTCATCCCCTGGGCAGGTCTGGACACGGAGATTGATCGACAGCCCGGTGTGTGCGCGTGTCAACAGCGAGGCAGAACGCAAACAGCGCAGCACGCACAGCCAACACGAATACCACTGTCTGTGCGGGGGGTTATTAATGATGTTAGCAGCGACCGCAGAATAATCAACGTCCAAGTAAAGGAATTACTGGGTGAACATTAATGCAGTGACGGGAACATCCTACATGTCAGTAATTAGTATGCATATGTAAACAGTTAGTGCACAATCTGTTTCGACTCACTCCACATATATTTCACACTTTCTTTCTATAATTCGTAACAGCACTTTTTTTGCTAGAGTTCTTATGTTACGCAATTTTTGTTCTTCATATTGAAATTTCTTGCACCAAAATAATTTTACAATACAGAAATTTAATTTGTACGCATTTCCAAATGTGTTGGTACCGTGTTGTTGTTTGTATCGTCTATGGGACTTAACTACGGCCGGCCACGGTGGCCGAGGAGACTGAGGCGCTCCAGTCACGGTCTCCACTGCCACTACGGTCGGGGGTTCGAATCCCCCTTCGGGCATGGATATTTGTGCCGTCCTAGTTCGTAAGTAGTTCATAAGTAGTTTGTAAGTTTAGGGACTGATGACCCCGTAGTTAAGTCCCATAAGCAGTACAAACATTTGAACTTAACTACGGGGTCATCAGTCCCTAAACTTACAAACTACTTATGAACTAACTAATTCTAAAGACGGCACAAATATCCATGCCCGAGTGGGGATTGGAACCCCCGACCATAGTGGCCGTGCAGACCGTGACTGAAGCGCCTCAGTCCCCTAGGCCACCGCGGCCGGCTTGGTATATTGAGCAACACCTCAGTACATAGGATGAAAGCTGCCAATTAATCCTGTTACTTGAACACATCTTCCTCTTCTTCTTTGAGTAGGCCTGTCCTTAGACAGGTTTCAACTGGACGTCCTCCATATCGCTCTGTTCTGGGCATCCTCCATCTGTCTGCACCTCCTTCCTTTCTTCATGTCAGTCAACATTCCAAATCTTCTCCTTCCTCTTGTGAGATTACCGCCCATTAGAAATACTGGTAATTAATAGCATTTGTAATTAAACAGTATGAAGTTCACTGCAAACATTGACCATGCCAATGCACCAAATGTTACACAATTGTAATCTTAATAATTATGGTAGCAATGTATGTACACAGTTGGGTGACAACATTTATAGTTAGGCCATAGGCAGAAATTCTCCACGTTGAGATTTGCTGTGTGCTTGTAGCTGAGGGGAGGCAGCCAGCAGATCGACGTTGGTGGCTTGTTCCAGCTTAGGATTTTCCAGTTCGTTTCCGGTGAGGGGAGAGAGGGACAATGGCGAGTGCCAGGCACAGTGCAGTGCACAGCGTGAAATAAAATATTCTAATACTACTGGCATTTGAAGTAATACGATGCAGTTAGGAACCTTTAAGGCCCTCATTACAAAATAGCTTGTTGATAAATAAACAATACATTAGCTGATATAGTCACATCTGGCGTAATATGTTTAATTGACAATCAAAAGTAATAAATTACCAATGAACACCAGACAGTTACACAACTAGCATGGCAATGTTTGTTTATAAAAATAATATATTAAGTATTTCTCATTTTATTTTCAATTAATCTTGTGTATTTTATCTTGAAGTATTCAGTTAAATCATTTATCTGTGATATAAGAAATTGCACGATTATAATAAATAGTTAAAAGGATGTTTATACCAATATAAAAAACTAAGAATACATTTGTTTAATGTGTAGTGTAATTATTTTGATTTTAAGTAAAGTTTTAGAAAAGTATTGGCTGAGCACTGTACGTTGGCAAGTCAGTTAGAACAGCTCACATGGGGAAGTTGATGACGTAGGGAAAAAATCCGGCATTTGGGCTTTTGGCGCGCGCGCGAGCGCGCGGGCAGGAAATGACGAATCGGGAGCGAGTGGTGTAGCTGGCCGGGCGGCGTCGCTCTGCACAGTCAGCATGTGGATCTCCAGGTAGAGACGATAGATTTTTGTGTGGCAATTGCCAAGTGTGGTTGCTCGTCGTAGACTGCACCAAGTTGTATCGAGTGCTACTGTGTGTTGTGAATATTTAGCCGGTGGAACAAGGTGTGCATCACACTAAATTGAGGTGACTGTGTTTTGTTAATGTAACACGTGTCGTCGCATAGGCATGAACATAAACGGTGTTTGAGACAGGCACATGGTGTGAAAACAATTTGCGACAAATATTCATTTTGTCTGTGGGCTCACGAGCTATAACTTTATTTGATATATGTGTCGACGGTCAGACGTATCAGCCACAGGGTTTTAATATGGTGTAATAAACAACATAAAGTGAACTTTCGCGTGTTTCCAAAAATAGTAGTTAGTACACCCTTTTCTCACAAAAACTTACTTTATTATGAATTTTTTTGTTAATTATATGCGGGGAAGGAAAGCTGCGAACGTGTGATATCATCCCCTAGAAAACGAGTCAAACAGTAGCAATCACAGTTCCAGTGTTTTTGCATGTTTAGGAATATGGTTCGCAGTTGGTGGTTGTGAGATTTAAAAATTAAACTTTCCCTATTTTAAACTCTCACCCCGATCTTCACCCTCGCACTCTCCCTTCTACTTTTCCTTCCATTATTCTTAGCAGCAGACAATTCCTACGTAATATGTGCCCCAACTAAAATTTTTACTCTTCTGGATTGTCCTAATGAAGGTCCTCTCCTCCCCCTACTCTTCTCAACAACTCATTTTTCATTCTGTCGGTCCATTTCACTTTTTCCATTGTTCTCCGTAGCCACATTTCAAAACTTTCTAAATATTTTTCCTACTGATTGTCCACGTTTCGGATCCATATGACACCCCGATCCACACAAAACATTTGGCGAACCTCTTCCTTAGAGTAATGGAAACACTTTTAGAATGAATATTTCACTCTGCAGCGGAGTGTGCGCTGATATGAAACTTCCTGGTAGATTAAAATTCTGTGCCGGAACGGGGACTCGAACCTGGGACCTTTGCCTTTCGCGGGCAAGCGCTCTACAGACTGTGCTATCCCGACACGACTCACGATATCGCCTCACAACTTCACTTCCGCCAGTACCTCGCCTCCTACTTTCCAAACTCCACAGAAGCTCTCCTGCGAAACATGCAAGACAAAATACTTTTCGTTGTTAGCAAATCTTTTACTTTTACTGAAAGCTTTCTTTCCCATAGAGATTCTTCGCCTTACTGCCTCTGTGCAACTTCCACTGGATGTTATCATGCTTCTCAAGTATTGAAACGATTGCACCTGCTCCAATACTCTTCCCTGTAATGACATTTTGATTGTGTCGTCTTCTTTTCCAATTTTCATAACTCTGGTATTATCAATGTTAAATCTCATTCCAAAATATTTACCACCCTTGCAATATTTTCCATCATTTTCTGGGGGGATTCTTCTGTTTCTGCTAATACTATCATATCATGTGCATATTTTATGTTTTTTTTTAATTATTTTTTATCCTCCCACTACAAGTCCTTTTGCTTCTTCCAAGGGCTCATCAATTAGCTTTTCAGCATATATATTTAAAAGTGCTGGTGACATACAACAACCCTGTCTCACACCTCTTCCGATACTGACTTCATCTACTCGAACTTCCACTTTCTGTCCAACATAAGGTTGTTTTATTACTCTTCTATCTTTCCATTCTATACCAGCATCTCTCAAAATCTTCAACAGTATACTCCATTTAATTCTCTCAAACGCCTTTTTCCATACAAAAAAATTAAATAAATAAATAAGTAAATACATATATTCCTCTGTTCAGTGCTAAAAATCTGTCAATCAATATCCTAAGGCACTCAGTTGCATCTCTGGTACATCTTCCTTTTCTAAATCCGAACTGATCTTCTCCTATATTCTCCTCTATTTTCCTGTCTATTCTTCTTAGCACTAGTCTGGTCACAGCTTTCGTAACATTACATATAAAACTAATTGTCCTATAATCTGTACATTGTTTGGCATTACATTACTTTTGTAATGGAACCATTAAAGTTTTTACTAGATCTGTAGGCCAGATATATTCTGTTGATCAGATTTGTAAGTCTAATAATAGCACCATTCCCTAATGCCTTCATTGCTTCTGCTGGTACTTGATCACAGTCCGACGCTTTCCTTTCTTTAAGATTAGTAGAACACATGTAACTGTTTTAAAATATAACGAATGAAACTTAAATAGTGACAACACTGCTGTGGAGACACTATGCAGTGATACCTACTATTGTCGCTGATGGCACACGTTGTTGACATGCCTGCCTCACCTCCGAGCAAATGGACTCGCCCGTCCTATGTCACCTGCGTGCACACAATCAAGGGAAACATACACACACTTGTGAGCGAGCGGAGTAACGTAACGGTGTCACTATGTTTTCGAAACAGGAACTTCGGAATTGGATCAAGATTGAATGTGCCAGAGAACGTACAGCATGACAGTGTTATCAAGGTCTTCAAAAGGTATGCACGGAATCGGCATTGCCGTACAGAACAGAAAGCCTTCACCGAACGTCGGGAAACTGTGGCGTCTCTGAAGAAGTAGAATATACTGTTGCCGCGTCAGAGCCCCATTATAAAAGTTATGGTGATTCTCGTGTACGACTGTAATGGTGTTATCCTAACGCATTACGTATCTCAACGGCAGACAGTCATTACGTAGTATTACCGTTCGTTTTTGGGGCATCTCCTGCTACCAGCCTTGTGAAAGAAGCGGCAACACTTTCTGCGCAACCCACTCATTACTTCGCACGACAACGCGCGGGCGCATACAGCGCAAGCTGTAGCTGGTGTGTTCGGTCGATGGGACTGCGATGTACTGTACCATCCACCATTCTCCCCGGTCTTAAGTCCTTGTGACTTTGATTTGATTCCGACGATGAAGGAACCAAAAATGTTCAAATGTTTGTATAGTTTATGGGACTTAACTACGGGGTCACCAGTCCCTAAATTACAAAGTACTTATGAACTACTTACGAACTAGGACGGCACAAATATCCATGCCCGAGGGAGGATTCGAACCCCCGACCGTGCAGACCGTGACTGGAGCACCTCAGTTCCCTCGGCCACCGCGGCCGCCATGAAGGAACCACTTCGTGGCATTCGCTTCAGGTTTCAGAGATTCGACAGGCAGTAGACCTCTCCATTCGAACCATCAACAGAACAGGCTCTGCTAACGGTTTACTACGCCTTCCACATCACTGGCTACGGGCTCTACACAACGCCGATGACTGCGCCGAAGGACAGTAACAGGTGCAAACATGTAACGCTTTAGTATTGGTTGTGAATAAAGATCTGCCACTATTTATGTTCCAAGCCTCGTATCTAGTACCATGTTATTCCATTTGCCACAACTGACACAACTAAAGGTTCATCTCAGGATTGATTTTCTCAGGGAAGCCAAAACAGTCTTGATCCAAGCCGCCACTGCCCGCACCGAAACTAAGTTTATTGTGCGATCATCTCAGGATTCTGTTTTCGGAAAAGTAGATAGTCGACAGTGCACTGTTGTAACCAATATGTGTGTGTTATTTACCGCTACTGACAATACGAGCCTGAGTCGAAAACACATGAGACATCTACGACCTGAAATACGGCGACCGGTGACAGGCGTCGAGTTACCTCTGCTGACGTCATTGCATCGTTAAACCTTAGGATGTATAATGTTTACACTGTTCTGGTTCGCCCGATACCTTTCTCCTACAGTCGCGTCAGTATAGGAATACACATCCAGGGTCGCGTACCGTCAGCTGACAATGTAAATACAAATACATCTACTACCAGTCATACAAATAATGGGCTTTAGGACTACAGAAATAAAGAACAAAATACAATGCCGCCGCACAGTGGGACTTTTCAATGTTTCGCATGTTTATGGAATGATAACTTTATATTAATCACAACAAGCTCTTTGGGCAATGCTTTTCCCACTTCGTATGTTCGATGGGAAACGTTCGCACGTTTGGCGAGATAGTTTCAAATTATTGTTTTCTGCATCGGGTTTCTCTTAAGCGTTTTCGGCTTGGAAGACAATCAAGTGCTTTTGCTTTTTTCTTTATTTGGTGCCAATGCGCGCTGGTTCGGACTTTCTACAGTGATGAAGATTATGAGTGAGTTATTATCAATAATTTACTGTGATGTCTATAATTTATTTGAGTTGTCCGTTCTAAGTATTCCCACAGTTATAGGGCTTTCATTCCACGGACAGTCCTTGCAGTGGTACGCATCCTTGTGGGACAACAAAGATTCAGAATTTGCTCATTTTTCGTGAAATGGACTGACAATAGAATCACACCCCCAACCCATGAGCAATCCACTTTTTTTTTTTTTTTTTTTTTTTTTTTTTTTTTTTTTTTTATCATGGAACCTCTGACTACTTTTGCGAACATTATAGTTTACAGCAACTTTGTTATTACAGATATCGTTTTCGAATGGAAACAACGTTTACAAATTTTTGACTGTTTAATCTGTGCATTGCGCGCCGGTACTGCCATCTGACGAGCAACGCAATGAAGATATGAATAACTGAACCTTACAGCGTAACGCAGCTAGTGAGTTACCCAATAAACGAATATATTTGGTAAGTTATATTGTACTCTACGAAAGCAAGTTACTGAATGTATTTTCTATACCAGTTCTTAAATCATAATTTCACTTATTACTAAAGTAAAATGTTGAATATTAATTGTTTTAGTTAGCTAAAGTTGGAGTTTTTCATTGTGTACATTTGTGACCAGCGGTTTTCAAACACAGTGTGTAAT
This sequence comes from Locusta migratoria, assembly GCA_026315105.1. Lineage (NCBI taxonomy): Eukaryota > Metazoa > Arthropoda > Insecta > Orthoptera > Acrididae > Locusta > Locusta migratoria. The sequence continues at coordinate 630,111,334 of CM048745.1, read as the reverse complement.
ACGACTCAGGACTTCGCCATTTTCGTAATGTGCGTTGTTTATTGTTAATGTTTCTTGGTTATTCTAACAATTTTTGTGAGTTTTCTTTGGGATTTCTTCAAAATATACAAGTACTGTATTACTGGTAATTATTATAAATAACAAATAAGAAAATTAACACAGAATTCATGTTCCATTTACGAAGAGTTATTATTACTATGTAGTAATTGTAAGTGGAAAAATTTTTAAACTCAGATTCTTATTTTGATTTTTAATTTTTCAGTTCCATTTAACATTTATCATTTTTCATTTATCAAAGAAGCATTACTCAACATTACGCGAGATGCAGATGAATGAGAAGGTGTCAGATATCGATTTATCCTCATGTGAAGAAATATTTCCTGGAATAGAATCTTCCTATACTTCAAGAGAAGAAAACGTGAGAGTGTGAGCTGACAAAGTAAACTGGGAATGAACTGATGAGACAGTGCCAAATAGTGAAAGTGATTCGATTTATGAGAATAATAACGACAAAGCTGGAAACGTATATGATCGTTTAGGTACTAACAGTGGAATGAGTGATATAAAATACATTTTATCAGAAAAAAAGTTAGAACAAGTGGGATTCTCTCCCAATTTCTTTATCAGATACATATTCTGAATGGAAATAAAGTACTACCGGCTACTTCTACCAGCCGCTTATGTCAGTAAGTGTACATTACCTACGACCTTTTCTGCACCATGGCTGAAATGACAAACATATATGCGTTACAGAATGGGAAGTTTACCAGTTTCAAACTAACTACAGAATGATAAATCAAAACTTTGTTTGGACTTCACGTATATGGGAAGACTAAAATTTCCAGAGTTAGAATGTATTGGGAGACAAAATTGACAATGCAGTTGTTCGTTTTGTCCAGAGACAGATACTTCCAATTTAGAACAGACCGCACCTTGTCAATAAAATGGATATACCAGCTGCAATAAATACAAGTTTTATTAAGTTCGGCCTATATTTACTGCACTGCGTAACAGATGTCTAGAGGAATGTGGAGGAATTATTAGCAATTGTTGAGGCAATGATCACATTTACATGGCACCTCTCTGTAAAACAGTATGTGAAGAATAAACCAACTCCATGAGATGGCAAAATGTAAATGTTATGTGAAAAAAGTAAAAGCTTATGATTTTATTCTTTATCAGGGTCCATCAACTGGATTACACGAATGTTTGTTGAAAAAATTTGGCCAAGGACCAATACTAGTTTTGCACTTGTAGCCTCAGAGATTTAGAAAAAAAAGAAAAAAAAAGTAGCACATCAGATATACTTTGATAAATTTTTTTCTTCGTACAACCTTTTCCAAGCACTGAAATGGAACTGTCGGAATCACTCATTTTGCTAGTCCTCCTCACATGCCAGACAAAGAGACACTGAAGAAGGACAGACAATTTACAGAAGCAATTTTTAGTTCAGATAAGATAGTTTTGGTAAAATGTGTTGACAATAAAACACTTGATCGAGGCTCAAATTTCATTGGAAAAGGAAAAAGTGACAAAGTTGGACGCTGGGACGAGAAACAAAGCAGAATAATACTATTAAGCAACCAGAAATTGTGAAACGCACAACCATGCCGTGGGAGAGTTGATGTTTTTGATCAGTTGATGTCCCATCAAGAGGTAGACACTGAGAGCAATGTTTTATGCTGTTGATTTTCCTATAACACAAACCTGTCTGGTATACCGGAGAAATGCTGGTCTACCTATAAACAAAACAATGGATCTCCTACATTTCCGTAAGAGAATGCCTAACATCCTGGTGGAAAGTGGAAAGGGCGTCCCAAGCAAGAAAGGGGTCGATCATCTTCCACACCACCAACTACTCCTGTTCAGAGAGAACGAGGAGAAACTAGGCCTCCTGTTTGTGCACTACACGTGCCTCTTCACGATAATAGTACACTTCCTACGAGATGCAAATTTCCAGAAAGCAAAGAGCTCTCAAGAATAAAATGTGAAAAATGTAATATACATCTTTGTTTGTCAAAAAGAAAAAAACAGTTTTCGGTTATTTCCTATTAATTACATGAGCATTGTGATCATAATTTTCGACATATATTACTGTTGTACAATAATGTGAATTTTATGTCTATTTTCTATGTAAATCAGTTCACATTATAGTGCTCTACTTAAATATTTTTTTGCATACAGTACTTTTCATATTGACTTAGTTTGTCAAAACTAATAAATATATTAGCATAAATCTTGTTTCTAAAATCATTAAAAAATTTGCAATACTATTGCTACATTAAAAAATTCTGATTGCAGAAAAAATTCGGGTCTGAAAGGGTTAAAGTACATTCTCATCTACGAGGGTTAATGAACTGTTTGAATAAATATTATTTTCCACTCACAATGCTAAGAGGCGCAAAAGATTTCGTGACATGTCCTTCATAACGAATTATCTACTAACGTGTTTCATATTCAGATATTTAGCTATGCAATATTATTTTCCGTTATAGCTACATTGTGTGAACTGGGAATACGTGTTTTCTCGGCATGGTACCCGATCTCAGATGACATGGGTGGAAATGTGAATCCAGTCCAATTTTTGTAATCCTATTGGACCAAAGTGCTACGGCCATCAGGTGCTAGACTTACACTAAGTACAAGATACACACACACACTCACACATACATACACACTTGCTCGAGTGAGGAATCTTACCTCCGGCAGGAAAGACCGCCCAGTCCGTAGCATGACGCCTTAGACCACGGGGCCATTCCGTGCGACTGTTGTCGTTCATCAGAGTAAATTATACATCCGACATTATCACGACACGAATTTCTCAACGAATAATCATACTACCAGAAGCTTGTGTTCTATTCCTATATATGTAACAAGTTAGTTTCAAAATTATGTTCGCCTAGAACTCCTTTCGCACAATATCCTCCGATCGATAATTTACGCAGTGCCAATAGCTGTCATTGTGCGGCGGAACGACCTCTTCGTGCGGCAGAACGTGTGCTAAAACCTTATCTTCAAAAGCACTCGTCTTGTATGATTAGGGTTGAATGTGGCCGTGTCAGACTTCGTAATCCTTGAGGTGTCCACTCGCTCATAAAAATTTATATAAATAATAAAAAAATATGTTCATGTAAAATCTTTATACGTTGCAATATTTCAAAATCAGATTCTTGCGCCGAGGGAAGAAGTCTTTAACAGTCACTCTTGTTAAAATATTTCTAAGTTCTCTCATAGATAAGACGTTCAAAAGAAAATATTCAGTGGTCGTTGCTATAGCCACAGAAAAAAAAATATTTCTTCAATGATTATCGATCAATGTGTATGATCGATTAACCAAAGTTCTAAAAAAAAAAAAAAAAAAAAAAAAAAAAAAAAAAAAAAAAAAAAAATCAAAGTCTTCTTGACGTAACTTGCCCACCAATGAAAATTCATAAAAAAATCTTCCTTCAGATTGAAGAATATTTAAATTAAATCATCTGCTCATTTCATTAATATATTATTCATCGTAAAATAATTCTTCATAAATGATGCACTCTGACACTTTCGTCAAGTTTAAACAAATGACATTTATTGCTCTCTATGACTTTACATATGTAGTCATTGACAGACAAAAGGGAAATGACTTTTAAAATTTATTGTTTTAACATGAAACTTCGATAATAATGTCAACTCTTGCGACGACAACCGCAGAGATCAACATCTTCTTGCCTCGTGGCCGTCGACGCGCGACTTGATGTGGCCGGATATTTACTCCTTGGAATCGGCGTCGAAGATGTTGCCCTCGTAGGTTGACTCGTCTCACAGCACATGAAACATAAAAAACATACAAAAAACTTCTTTAAGAATCATATAACATTAAACATTTACATAAAAATCATTTAAGAACACAAATATAAGTAAGTTATCCTGCACAAACTGAGCTGTCATGAGATATGTAGCGGAGACAATAATCCGTCCCACTACACCAGTCCGTAGCATGACGCCTTAGACCATGTGGTCATTCCGCGCGGCTGTTGTGGTTCATCAGAGTAAATTATACATGCGACCTTATCGCGACACGAATTTCTCAACGCATAATCATACTACCAGAAGCTTGTGTTCTATTCCTATATATGTAACAAGTCTGTTTCAAAATTATGTTCGCCTAGAACTCTTTTCGTACAATATCCTCCGATCGATAATTTACGCAGCGCCAATAACTGTTATCGGATCATAATTTTATTTCTAATAACGCTTTTTCTGGTTCCGATGACTACTTAGTAAAAAGAGGCTGAGAATGACTTCGTTTAACTTTTCATTCCGCCTGTCTATACTTGAGAATAAAGTGCCTGGCCCCAGCACCTTGTCATGTCTGATTTATGTCGGTACGATAGTCTCTTAATGCGTTTTCTTCGTAATAGCCTTAAAGTCAGCGGCCCAGGTTCCCATTCCCGACGTACCCTTATATCTTTCCTTTCTCTCTGCTTAGACTATTAAATTCAAAATGTTGAAATGTTTGTAGAGCTTATATGGGACTTAACAACGGGGTCATCAGTCCCTAAACTTACAAACTATTTATGAACTACTACTAAGGACGGCACAAATATCCATGCCCTAGGGGGGATTCGAACCCCTCGATCTTAGTGGCCGTGCAGACCATGACCGAAGCGCTGCAGTCCCCTCGGCCACCGCGGCCGGCCTATTGAATTCTTTCGTGGATTCTGGTAACAAACGAAGGGATCGGTAAACAGAATCCTTCTTCTATCACGTCGTTTCTTCAGCAAATCCTTGCCGCGCGAGAGAAGCCGAGCGGTCTGGAGCGCCACTTTGAGGATCGCGAAGCCTCTCGCGTCGGGGATTCGAATCCCCCCTCGGTCATGGATGTTTGTGCCGTCTTTAGTATCAGGTAGTTTATAAGTAGTTTGTAAGTTTAGGGACTGATGACCCCGCAGTTAAGTCCCATAAGCTTAAAAACAAAAAAAGCAAATCCAACAGCTGACCCACACGTCGTCAGCAATACTACATCTTAAATAATTCCTGCTTAAAATAGATGCTGCAAAGTATAACCTTAGTTATAACGAAATATAGATAACGGTCTAAAATTACGTAACGCGATAGTTGTAATAGGTCGTAAGTCAAATATTGGTAGCTAGCAGTCAGTCGTTAATATAAGTAACTCCTGATATAATGACACATACAACAAACAAGAAAGGAAAGAAGTTTAGGTTTTAACCTGTTCATTATAGACGGAACAAACTCAAACTGGCCGCTGTATCACCACCTTGGAGATAATCGATATGTACTGGTCCAACATGCCATCCTTCAGTGGTGAGTATATAAACTGACAACATAGACATGTACTTCTACAGCATGGTGATGAAACGTTACATAAGACGGTGATGACGTTTCGGGACTTTTGGAATGATGATGGGATATTTCTATTTGCGTGGCACGACTGAATCGAAGTCATCAGACTGGGTTATATTGTGCCTCATTTCTGGTGGGGGTTAGATGCTTCATTACGAGGGCAAATCAGAAAGACTTCGCTCCATTTTGCAGCAATTCCCGTAACACCATAGAATTCTAATTTACGTAAAAGGATGTGGTAGTTCACACAATCAAATGCCTTTGATAAATCACAGAAAATACCTGCTGCTTGTAATTTATTATCTAATGAATTAAGTACATTCTCACTGTAGGTGTAAATAACCTTCTCGGTATCGGAACCTTTAAGAAACCCAAACTGTGATCTAGAGAATATGTTATTAAGGTTTAGGTGGTTGAGAAGCTTCTTGTACATTACCTTTTCTAGAATTTTTGAGAATACCGGATAAAGTTAAATCCGTCTGTAGTTTGATGATATCTATTTATCCCCTTTCTTGAATAAAGGTTTAATATCCGCATATTTTAACCAATCAGGAAATGTTCCAGTTATAATAGACTGGTTACACAAACAACTTAATATTGTGCTAAATGCACAAGAGCATGCTTGAATTGACTTTCAAATGTTTGTAGAGCTTATGACTTAACTATGGGGTCATCAGTCCCTAAGCTTACAAACTACTTATGAACTACCTAATACTAAGGACGGCACAAATATCTATGCCCGAGGGGGAATTCGAACCCCCGAACGTAGTGGCCGTGCAGACTGTGACTGACGCGCCGCAGAACGCTTGGTCTTCTGCGGCCGGATAATTAACTTTGTTGATACTTTATCGTAACCACTAGAATGCTTTGTTTTTGAAGATTTTATTATGCAAGTTATTTCTTGTGGTGAAATGAGTGACATATTCATGTTCCTGAAGTTATTTGTAAATGCTAGTTTCAAATATTCAAGGGCATTATTTATTGACCCTGACAATCCCATACTACCAATAAAGTACTTGTTAAACATATTTGCCACAATGTGCCCACAGTTACTATTGTATCATCTACTTTTAATGCTATCTGCTCCTGTTCCTTTCTGTTTCTACCAGTCTCCTCTTTCACTATGTCCCATATTGCTTTTATTTTGCTATCTGATTTTGCTATCTTTTTCTCATAGTGCATTTGTTTAGATGTCTGAATTACTTTTTTTAATATTTTACAGTATTCCTTATATTTAACAAAGTCATCATAAATGGAACTACTCTTAGCTGATAGATACAGTTTCCTTTTTTGTCTTGCATGAAATATTTATTCATTGTGTAATCCATTATAGAATTCTGTTTAATTTTAGTTACTTTTAGAGGAAAACAGTTTTCAAACAAAATACTGACATTATTAATGAATATGTTATATTTTTATTCATGCCATGAGCACTATATACATCTTTCCAGTTCATATTTTTGAGCAGTTTTCTAAAATTCTCAATTTTTGGTTGATTGACTACTCTCTTGTATGTCGATTTAGCCTGTTTTTATAATCTGCTTAGAATATGTACCTAAAACAAGGAGCTGCATATCATGATCTGATAGGCCATTAATTATTGGTTTTATGATGTGATTTTGTTCCTTTGATTTGTCTATAAAAATATTATCAATGGCTAGACAAAATGATTTAGTTATTCTAGCTGGAAGGTGTACAGTATGAGTTATATTGAAGGACAATGTTACTGACTGCAATAAATGTTTACTGGAAGAATGAATAAGAAAACCTGTATTAAAGTCACCTGCAACCAAGATTTCTTTGTTTTTTTCGGTTAAATAATCCAATAGAGCTTCTAGATGATTTAGGAATAGATTATAATTTCCTGCAGGTGCTCGGTAAATAGTTACTATTATATAGCATCTGTTATGGAACTCTACTTCTGTTGCGCAAACTTGAAAATGCTCCTCCAGACAGAATTAATTTATATCAATATTCTTGAATTTATAGCAGTTTTTAATAATTGTGGCAAATCCTCCTCCCTCCATATCTACTCTACTGAAGTATGAAGCAAAAGGCGAGCGCTGGCCCGAAGCGGAAAACACGGCTTCTGATTCCAGTCTAGCACTAATTTTCAACTTCGACGCTGATTTTATTTAAGTCACCTGAAACTGTAGAAATGTTTCAACATTTCGAATTCGCAAAATTACGGCCTTTAATGTCAACCAATGGTATGTGTTCTTTTGTACATGCCCAAAATGAACAGATACCATATCAATAAATTTTAAGAGTGTGTCATAGGGACATATTTCTTAATGTATAATAAAAAGATGAAAGGACAATCATCAAACAGCCAGCTATAATTAGAATAGTGCCACATTAAAAGTTATAAATTGCATAAGAGAACAACAACGAAAACTTTAAATACAGAGTCGACTGGTCTTAACGTGAAATAAAACAGAAAATTTCGCATTCGATTTCGAGCTGGACTGATAGCACGTGAAGTCGTGAACAACTGTATCTCGTAGGTTAAAACTGTTTGTCAGTTGCTCTTGAATAATATGCGAGCTAATTTTACTTATCAAACTGGTCAAGTAAAGCAGTGACAGTCAAGAAAATTCATCTGGACATTTGCATCAAGCAGTGTCACGAAGAGGGGGTAACCCTTAGGGGATGGCAGGTTTTCAGAATTGTTGTAATAAATCGGACAATATCTTCTCTTTTATGAGTGTACTTGTGCTTTAGATATCGGGCTGATAGGGACGAAGACTTTGTGTAGAATTAGGGTTGCTTTTGTTCCATACTCGTCAAAATATGCAGGATGGGGCAACTATGCCTCACTAATAATGTATTAAGAGCCATTACAAAACAGTATTCCAAAAGGAATACTGTGATAATTCACTGTGATTCAGTGAGATTGTACTCCTAATAACTCCGAGTGCAGTGAAAGATCGTCATAGTAATTTACATTATTATTACCATAGCAAGTACAATAACAGAAGGTTCACAAAAAATTCCTATATGTTACCCTTCCAACGATAACAGACTTAATAATTGAATATATGTTTCTTTTTATGTTACTTCTTTATTTTTTCCTTTGTTTTACGTATACCGCTACGAATTTTTCTCGCCCTTATGCCTGTATTTAAGATCCTGTTAGGTCTGTAAGACGCATAAAATCTGTAAACCTTTTAAGAATGTTTTCATTCACCTGCGTTCCTTGTCACGTAAGAAACACTGATCAGTTTTAACGAGCCTCCGAAATAATAAACCGCTGTAACGTAACCTCCGAAATTCTCCTGCCTCAAGCAAGAGCGAGTAAAATGCAATGACCCGTCTATCAACTGCCGAAAGCCTCTAGACGAAAACGATCCGCCATCGAGGAAAAAGAAGAAAAAAACTTCGGATACCGAGCTGCGTGGATGAGCTTCATTTGCAGAAAACATGCTCCTTTCCTCTCCCGCTTTCACAAGGAACTGAAAGTAAGACTCATTTCCTTTTCACAGTTTGTCGCTTTCACTCTTTAGACCTACGAATCCTTCCATTCATCCTCTGCCAAACGACTGGAAACAAAAAAGAGAGAGATGGGGGGCGCAGCACGAAATTTTACTTCTGAGCGGATTTTTTACTAGACGTACCTCTCACATGTATTCAAAACTACAAAATCCTTTTAATGTTTATTTCACTTGGCAAAAAATGTTGCAGTCTTCAGAAAGGCTTGCACATTATTAGGAAATTAAATCACAAATGGTGGGATACACATTAAGCTAACTAACTATTGAACCTCTCAGTAGATTTCTACGACTAAAAAAAGAAAAAAAATGTATCATACTGAAAAGCGGACGAAGCGGAATACATTTAAATTATTCTCAAATACAAGAAAATAGTTTTGTACAGTTTGACGTTACAACAACGGTATACCGCAACATTCCATTCCATTACCTTCGTTTTACTCTTGAAAATGTTCATCTTACATCTTCCTTTCAAGACAATGTCTATTCCATTCAATTGCTCTTCCAGATCTTTTGCGGTCTCTGACAAAATTACTACGTCATCGGCATACGGCGAAGTTTTTATTTCTTCTCCCTGAACTTCAATTCCCTCTCCAGATTTCTTCTTCCATTCCTTCACTGCTTGCTCAATGTGCAGATTGAACAACATTGGGGAAAGGCTACAACCCTGTCTTACTCCCTTCCCAAGCTCTGCGTCCCTTTCTTGCCCTTCGACTATAATAACCGCTGTCTGGTTTTTGTATGGGTTGAATATAACTCTTAGCTCCCTATATTTTACCCCTGCTACCTTCAGAGTTTGGAAGAGGGTATTCCAGTCGACATTGTCAAAAGATTTCTCCAAAACTGCAAACACCAAAAACGTAGGTTTGCCCTTCCTTAGCCTAAGATAAGTCGTAATGTGAGTATTGCCTCCCGTGTTCCTACATTTTTCTTAAATCCAAACTAATCCCCCTGAGATCGGATTCCACAAGTTTTTCCATTACCTAACTGATTACTTATGGGCGAAAGATTTATCGGTCATTCTGAAAATGTCAAGTTGTTTAAACTTGAGATTTTGGGAAGTATTATTGTTAGAAGTTAATGTAAAGTATCTATTTGCGTTAGAATCTTATCGCGCATCTAGCGATGGCGTCATATCATTTCAATCATTATTGGAATGACATCACAGATCGTATATAAATGGGTAGCGGGAGCGGACCAAGGTCAGTCCACGGCAGTTCAGTCTTGATGGAAGACGTGTCCTATGAGTGCAATGGAATCAAGTGAGACGACAAAGTGTTCAACACAGCCGCAGAATCCGCCACGCTGGAAATATTTTCGGACGTGTGTGGTCTTTAATTTTGAACAGCAGTTGGAACTCATCGATCATTCATCGCTTTCTGACTTGTGTTTTAGAATAGAACAATGAATAGAAATCATTTTAGGAATAGCAATTATTTTAGGAACATTATGCAAATGATTAAATATTCATGTAGCTATTTTGTTAGCAATATTGGGGCACGAGCTAATCATACCAGACAAGGTCTAATGAATTTAGTGGTTCTCGCCAGACGTAATCATGCAACGGACAATAAACGACTTTATTAAAAACGCAACACTCATGTTGTAGTCAGTTATTTAGTAGATACCGCCCTAGTTAAAAATTCCCTGACTTTGAAATTGAAAGTTTACTTTTTTCACATAAATGTAAACGTGTACGGACTGCAACGAGCCTAAGGTAGCAGGAATAGTCGGCCGCGGTGGCCGAGGGGACTAAGGTGCTCCAGTCACGGTCTGCACGGCCACTACGGTCGGGGGTTCGACTCCCCCCTCGGGCATGGATATTTGTACCGTCCTAGTTCGTAATTAGTTCATAAGCAGTTTGTAAGTTTAGGGACTGATGACCCCGTAATTAAGTCCCATAGACTGTACAAACATTTGAACATTTTTTTTTTTTTTTTTTTTTTTTTTTTTTTTTTTTTTTTTTTTTTTTGTAGCAGGAATAAGTTATCTCCTAAGACAAAATTGGATTAAGGGCCCGTACCGTCACAACAGGCATAAAATATGCCAAGCGAAATTTGAACTCATATTCTTAGATGGCGTTTAGTATCATACCCAATCATTACGATGTACCAGATGTTCAAAAACGTAGAACTTCACAACCAGATAACCCCATTTATTAATACACAAATCAAAAAAACTATTTATTTACCTAAATTCGAGTGGTTTTTGAACCTTTACATAACAATGGTATAGTGATACGCAAAAACATCTTTTGATTGCTCATGAAAACAGAAGTTGACAAGTTGTGCGACAATAACCTAGATTATATCAATTCATGTGCCAGATTGCAGCATACACCAGTACCCCTAATACCAGGTGACACGTCCACTTGTACTGATGGAAGCCACTATTTGTAGTAGCATACTAAGCACTAGATAGTCAAGGGACTGTTGCACCAGATTGTCTCACTCCTCAAAAGCGATTCTGCTTAGATCTCTCCCATTGACTGGTGGGTCGTCTCGTCAGAAAATAGCCCTTTCCTATGTATGTTCAGATGTTTGTGAGCCTAATGGACCAATGTGATGAGATCATCGGTCCCTAGACTTACAAAATACTTAAACTAAGGACAACACACACACTCCAGCCTGAGGGAGGACTCGAACTTTCGACGCGAGCGGCCACTAGATCGGTATAGTGGCGCCACAGACCGCACGGAAATTTCCCGAGGCTTTTCAATCTCTTTCAGATATGTTAAATAGGATTCATATATGGAATAAATGCTGAGCATTCTAATCTTGCTATGTCATATGTAATATTCACAGAATATATAACATCAACTGCGATTGGGCAAAGCTGAAAATGTGTACCCAGCCGGGATTCGAACCCGGGTCTCCTGCTTTCTAGGCAGTTGCGCTGACCCCTACACCACTGGGGACACAGTGATCACCGCACCTTCAAGGACTACCTAAGCACGCCTCTCGTCAGATACAAATTCCCAGCTTCGCCCTGCCCACAGTACTCAAACTCGTAGTCATGAAACTAATTCCCGTAAGAGTAAGGGCTTCAAACTTGCCCACCCCTCCCCACTAACGATAGGATCATTGCCCGTCACCGGCATATTATATATATATATATATATATATATATATATATATATATATATATATATATATATATATATGTGTGTGTGTGTGTGTGTGTGTGTGTGTGTGTGTGTGTGTGTGTGTGTGGCGTCTGTTCCGAAAGAACAGACGTCACTTCTGATCCTGCAGTTGTTATTATTTAATATTCACAGAATATATGACATCAACTGCGATTGGACAAAGCTGAAAATGTGTACCTAGCAGGGATTCGAACCCGGGTCTCCTGCTTTCTAGGCAGTTGCGCTGACCCCTACACCACTGGGGACACAGTGATAACCGCACCTGCAAGGACTACCCGAGCACGCCTCTCGTCAGAACAAATTCCCAGCTTCGCCCTGCCCACAGTACTCAAACTCGTAGTTATGAAACTAATTCCCGTAATTCCCGTAATTTCAGCTTCGCCCAAACGCAGTTGATGTCATATATTCTGTGAATATTAAATAATAACAACTGCAGGATCAGAAGTGACGTCTGTTCTTTCGGAACAGACGCCACATGTATATATGTTATATATCATGTAGCTTGAGTCGAAACACGACGTTCTGGACTGCACGAAAATTTGATACAACGGGTGTCAGTCTAAGGGAATAGTGAATTGAGTCATCAGTCATCAGACTGGGAAGAAATTACATGTGGTGTCCTATAAGGATCCATCTTAGGGGTATTACTTTTTCTTGTGTACTTTAATGACCTCTTATCACACTGTCAGAAGCAGAGTTCGTTTCCTTCCAGTAAGTTTCGGGTGTGCAGGCGGATTCTAAAACGAAAATATGATGGAAGACTGCTATGTGTGAAGAAAGCGCGCAGCGAGGATCGCCGGCACACACTGGGCGATGAGGAAGTGTGGCGCGCGTGCGCTAACCTGCCACTTAACGGGTCAACACGCCAGTTTCCTCAATTGTGCGTGTCCTCGGGCGGCCAGATCTCGCTGCAAACAACATAACAGATCCATGTTCTTCAAACATATTCCGTGTGTAGTACACAGTTGTCTACATCGTGGTTTACATATAAAGTGAGTCCGCATTAACAGCTGCAGAAGCACCACTGTTTAGAAAATGGTTTTGAAAGTGAAAATATATTCTTCTGTCGTTAAGATCGTGACAATTCGGAAAACTCGTCTCATAGATAACGCTTGCACTAAATGATTAGTAGGATTACCACGACCATATTTTGATTATCCAGATGCATTTCCATCATGAAATGTTACCTCAAGAATTGGATCAAACATTTCAGTTGCCGGAATCATATTTATTCTAATTATATGAGAAAGCATAATTTGAAACCGATCTGTATTATTCATAACAAACATAAGAAGATCAACAGAATGATTACATAAACGATTTAGGGGGAAATCTAAGTAGCTCTCTTAGGTTATTTGCAGATGACGCCGTCATTTACCAACTGCAGAACGATCTGAATAAGATATCAGTATAGTGTAAAATTGGCAATTGAAAATTTGTTTTGTTTGTATAGTCTATGGGACTTAACTACAGGTTCATCAGTCCCTAAACTTACAAACTACTTATGAACTACTTACGAACTAGGACGGCACAAATATTCATGCCAGAGGGGGGATTCGAACCCCCGACCGTAGTGGCCGTACAGACCGTGACTGGAGCGCCTTAGTCTCCTCGGCCACCGCGGCCGGCTGGCAATTGACTCTAAATAATGAGAAGTGTGAAGTCGTCCACATGAGTACGAAAAGAAATCCGTTAAACTTTGTTTACAAGATAAATCAATCAAAACTGAGGGCGTAAACTCCACAAAATACTTAGGAATTACTAATACTTCAGACTTAAATTGGAAAAACACGTAGATAATGTTGTGGGAAAGGCGAACCAGAGACTGCGTTTTATTGGCAGAACCCTTAAAAAATCAACAGAACTGCAAAAGAAACTGCATACAATACGCTTGTCTGTCCATTTTTGGAGTATTGCTGCTCAGTGTGGAATCCTTATCAGGTGGGTTTGACGCAGGACATCGAAAGAGTCCAAAGAAGGGCAACTCGTTTCGTATTGTCACGATACAGGGGAGACAGCTTTACGGAAATGATACAAGGTCTGGGATGGGAATCATTACAACAACGGCGATTATCGCTGCGGCGTGGGCTACTTACTAAACTCAAATCGAAAACATTCTCCTCCGAATGCGAAAATATATTGTTGACTCCCACTTACATAGGTAGAAATGATCATCAGAATAAAATACGAGAAATCAGATCTCGAACGGGGAGATTTAGGTGTTCTTTCTTCCCACGCGCTATTCGAGAATGGAATGGGAGATAAATAGTATAATGGTGGTTCGATTACCCGTCTGCCAGGCACTTAAATGTGATTTGCAGAGTATCCCATGTAGAGGTAGCTGTAGATTACAAAATAATCTTCCTGCTAAACGTAAAATTCAAATGTTTTTGTCAAGCTTATGGGACTTAACTGTGGAGTCATCAGTCCCTAAATTTACAAACTACTTATGAACTAAAGACATCACAAACATCTATGCCCGAGAGAGGATTCGAACCTCCGACGCGGGAGGCAGTGCGATCCGCAACGTAGCGCTACAGACCGCTCGGCTACTCCCGCGCGGCTGTATAACATAGATATTCAGAACTACAAATAAGTAATAGATTCTAATATGGTACATATTGTTTCTTATTGCATTGTAACAAGACGTAATTATCACAATTTGGTGATAACAACCGATCGGTGTAAAACTTCCTACAGTGCTACGTCTAGCTATTACTTTTGTTTTCTTTTAACCAAATTTTCATGACTAGCGATATAGGGGGCAGAGTGTCAGGAAGCCGGCCGCGGTGGCCGAGGGGACTGAGGCGCTCCAGCCAGGTCTGCACGGCCACTGCAGTCGGGGGTTCGAATCCCCAGCTCAGGCATGCAAATTTGTGCCGTCCTTAGTATTAGTTAGTTCATAAGTAGTTTGAAAGTTTAGGGACTGATGACCCCTTAGTTAAGCTCTACGAACATTTGAAGTGTCACGAAAATTATGCACGAGTTCGAGTGAAAATCATTGAAAGAAAGACATTATCAACTTACTTGACAGGAACTCACTCTTTTCGACAGCGCATGATACGAATAAGGGTCGTTATTTGTTCTGGGAACAGCAACACGGTGCTTCAAATGCAAATCTGAATGCAGCGTTTCGCCAGGTAATGTGATTGCGACATCGCCGCATCTGTAATAGCAGCGGAGTCCACCACTGCGAACGCCACAACAAGTAAAATAGTTGCGGCGGTTTCTGTTGGGAACGGGCGCAACTACCCATCACTCGACCGCCTGGTATGCTCGGTAGAAACTGGCAAATGTGCTCCCCACCTCTGACTCTATCAATCACAAAGTAAGTTTAATCTCTATAAAAGTTAGGTACACTCTCCATGTGACGATCACCTTCATGCACGTCGGATGCTATGAGAGAAACGTCTTGCTAATTTCACAGTTCTCTCTTTGTATATGGCAAGTACGATATTTCTTCATATTAGGGTTTCTGGCCAACAACATATACGAGTGTTGGAAATTAAAAGTGGCAACTACTTATTCACAACCAATACAAAATCATTACACGTTTGCACCTGTTACTGACCTTCAAAGTAGTCACCAGCATTGTGTAGAACCCCTTGCCAGATATGTGGAAAGAGTAGTATACCGTTAGAAGATCCTATTCTGTTGATGGTGTGAATGAAGCGGTCTACTGCCTGTCGAATCTCTGGAACAGTTCTGAAGCGAATGCCAAGAAGTGGTCCCTTCATCTTTGGAATCAAACCAAAGCCACAAGACGTCCGGGGAGTATGGCGGATGGTACAGTCTCGTAGACTATGATGGTATTATCCTAACGCATTACGTTCCTCCACGGAAGACCGTCATTGCACAGTTTACTGTTCGTTTTTGGAACATCACCTCCGACCAGCTTTACGAAAGAAGCGGTAACACTTTCTGCAAAACCCTCCCATAATTTTGCATGGCAATGTTCGGTTGCATACAGCGCAAGCTGTTCCTGCTCTTTTCGGTCGGTGAGACTCGGAAACACTGTACCATCCTCCATAATCATTGAGACTTTGATTTGATTCCGAAGATGAAGGAACCTCTTCGTGGCATTCGCTTCAGAACTTTTCCAAGCAGTAGACCGCTCCATTCGTGCCATTAACAGAACAGACTCTGCTAACGGTATAATCGCTGGTGACTACTTTGAAAGGCAGTAACAGATGCAGACAAGTAACGCTTTTGTACCGGTTGCGAACCTCTCCGGGGGACACCACCTTGACGAAGCACTGTCCGTGCAGGTGGAGAGGGTTGAGCATCCGTGGGAAGGTGAGGGCTATACTGAAGATAGAGAACCTACTGCCGGAAAGACCTCAGCTGATGGATGAGACTAAGAGTGTCCCACAACGTCCCGTCTTCCTTATCCTCTCCCAGTCCTTTTCCAATTCCCATCCCAACCCAAGGTGTGATGCCATCCGTGCAGAGGGGTGCGTGGCACATGGGTGGATGTATCTCGAACGGAGCCTCAAGGATACCGGGCGACCTCCCTAAGTAGCCTTGCAGCGCGTGAGGTTACCGTGGTTTGGACCATATAAATCCCCAAATCTCGTAGGACTAAGATGAACACGGAGATACAAATTATTTTAAAAGAATCTGAGACCTCAGATACTCAGACATCGGGATCAGGACCGATGGAGTGCACTCCTACTTCTGAATCAGGGTCTAGACCTGAGCAAGAAGTGGGAACTGTAACAGAGAAGTTGGACCAGATTAGGATTAAAACCTTATCTGGGGCTCGGAGGAGTAAACTTCTCAAGGAACAGAAGCAAAAGGAAGGAAAAGAATGGCTTCCTAAGCATAAGTGGAGGGAATCAAAAGGGCTTGAGCCCAAGACCCCCAAAAAGAAACTGTCTCAGGTCGAAGGGGATACACAGACCCACTCAAAGTCAAAGACAAGAGGGTTAGGGAGGAATCTAAGTCTCCCTCATCTCTGGACAGGCGTGATCCTAAAAGGCTGAGTCAGGAAATAGGTAAACAGACCTACAGTACTGCAGTCTCGGTCTTTAGAATGGTGGTTGTCCAAGAAGGAGACCCACTGGTGAGCAACACCTCGCAGCAGGAGCAGCTCGTGCATATGGCCCTCTTTGAAGAGATTGGGGGGACGCTGGTCCAGGACCCAAGTTTAGGAGGGTCTATCTAGATCGCAGTGCCCTCATTTTTGTCTGCGAGGGGGAGCACTCAGCAGAATGGCTTAAGGACAATGTGCCCAGGATATCCCCGTGGGAGGATGCGAAGCTGCTGGTCAAGACAGCAACCAAACGCCTGAAGACCACAAAGGTTATGGGTACCAAAGATGCTTAAAGGTGTCTCTCCAAAGACTCTGTTCGAGAAAATAAGGGTCCAGAACCCAAAAGTCTCGACAGAGTATTGGAGGGTAATTAACCGAAAGGTCGTTCCGGAAGGTGGAGGTGGTGGAGGTCGGAGAGAAGTCCCTGAAGGCAATGCGAGAGCAAGGCCTGAAACTTTTTTTAGGATTCTCGCAGGCAGCCGTCAGGGTAATCAAAGGCTTTAAAGTTAATAATGGCAGCAAGATGGGGACTGGAAGTGCTGCAAGTAAACCTGCAGCACAGTAAAGGGGTCACTGCTACCCTGAGCCGTCGCCTGGAGAGACAGGAGGTGGATGTGGCCCTGATACAAGAACCCTTTTTATTCAAAGGGGGTGTAGCAGGCCTCGGTGGTACTGGAGGTAAGCTGATTTATGCTACAAATCTAAAAAAAACTCCAGAACATGCATTTATGTTAGAAATGGAATCCCTTTCATACCAATGATGGATTTTTGTTACAGGGACCTGGTGAGCATCAGGATGCAGCAACGTGAGGAAGCTATCACGAGGGAAATTGTTTTGACCTCAGCATACCATCCTTATGAAGACAGCTCTCCTTCTTTGGAAGTGAGGAGACTGACGGAAGCCTGCCATTGGCAAGGTGACGAACTGTTGGTGGGATGTGTTGCCAATGCCCACAATCTAACGTGGGGCAGCAAGGACAACAACAGTTGAGGTGAGCACTTTCTTCAATTTCTCCTATCTAACAACTTGGAGATCCTGAATAGGGGTGAGGAACCTACATTCAGGAATAGTAGAAGGGAAGAAGTAATTGACATAACCTTCGGTTCCATGATGATGGACAGTTACGTCAAACAGTGGCATGTGGTTCTGGAGCCATCCTCATCAGATCACATGCATATTAAATTCAAGGTTGGAAAGGGAACCAGACATACCATGGCCTATAGGAATCCCAGGAAAACGGACTGGGAGACATATAGGAGAGACCTTCAGCCTATCGGAAATTAAAACCTCGATAAGGAATCCAGCAGATTTGAGAAAGTAGCAGAGGTCGTAACCTCTGCTATAGTGACCTCATACCAGGACAACTGCTCTATCCCAAGAAGTGCACAAATAGGAGTGTGCCTTGGTGGAATAATAACCTGGAAATGCAAAGGAAACAGGTACAAAGACTGTTCAACCTTGCGAGGCGCAAAGGTCAATGGGCAAAGTATCGTGAGGCCCTTGTCAATTACAACCTTGCCATCAGACGGGCAAAGGAGGCATCCTGGAAGGTATTGTGAGGAAGTGGAGGGCACAGCTGCTCAAGCGAGTCTTCATAAAATACTCACTAGGGTATCAACTAATCCAGGAGGAACATTGAGGAAGCAGGATGGGGAGTATACAAAGACAGCACATGAAACGCTGGAACTGCTCCTAAAGACTCACTTTCCTCATTATACTCTGGGGGATAGCTCAGACCAGAATGCGATTCCTGAGAGACAACGGTTCTCAGGTATTCACAAAGACGACTGGGCTCTGGCCAAGGAGTGTGTCGATTTCAGTAAGGTCCGATGGATGGTGTGAACATTTCAACCGTTCAAGTCACCTGGCCCTGATGGAATCTTTCCAGCTCTCCTGCAACAAGCGGGAGAAAATCTTATTAGATTCCTATGCAGGTTATTCAGGGTTAGCCTAGCAGCAGGAATCATTCCCAATGCCTGGAGGGCAGTGAAGGTTGTCTTCATTCCAAAACCAGGGAGAATTGATCATACCAAGGCCAAGGATATGAGACCAATCAGCCTGTCCTCCTTCATTCTTAAGACATTGGAAAAGCTGGTTAATGTGCATGTTGGAGAAAGGAGGTTAAGTAGGGCTCTTCTACATTCAAACCAACATGCATATCAGCCAGGTAAATCATGTGAGACAGCTCTCCACCAACTCGTTGGGAAGGTGGAGAAAGCACTACACTTTCAGGAAATAGCCCTCTGTATCTTCCTGGACATCGAGGGGGCTTTTAGCAACACGACCTTCGATTCCATGGTTAGGGCAGCAGAGGTGCATGACCTAGGGGGGACCACTATATGTAGGTGGAGCAGGGCCATGCTCAGTGGAAGAAAGGTAGAGGCTTCCATGATGAATGAAAAAATGGAAATCAACACCACTAGGGGTTGCCCGCAAGGAGGAGTTCTTTCCCCTTTATTGTGGAATCTAGTGGTGAATGATCTCATTGGAGAATTAAACTCTAGGCAGTACTTTTGCCAAGGATACGCAGATGATCTTGTCATAGCAATACTTGTCATAGCAATAGCTTGTGGCAAAAATTGGAGCCTGAGCCCCAAGGGTATGCATTGGATATACACCACGGTGATTAGACCCAGGATCACCTATGGGGCGGTCGTGTGGTGGAAGAATGTAGAACACCAGGTTGCTGCTAAGGAGCTTGGTAAGGTGCAGAGATTAGCCTGCTTAGCCATAACAGGCGGAATTAGCAGCACACCAAGTGCTGGCATGGAACCATGTTGGATATGGCCCCATTACACCTTTGGGTCAAGATGGAGGCAGCGGCTGGTGCATACAGACTAAAAACTGGCAAAAACTGGAACTCTTTAGGATATCCAGAATCACACACTAAAATAGTGAGTAAGGTAAATATAGGAAAGGTTGGGGAAATGCCAGCCGACTATATTATAACCCCATACTGCTTCAACAAGCCTTTCAATATAACAATTGGAAGCAGGGAGCAGTGGGATAAAATTGTTGCAGAATGTCACAGGGGTCTGGTGGAGCTAGGGGAAAGCAATAGGGTAAACCTGTTGTGGGTCACTGGGCACTCGGGGATCAGTGGCAACGAACATGCCGACAGATTAGCCAGGATGGAGGCAGAGACTCCAGGCAGAGAATCATCAAGGCAATGATCAAATTGGAGCTACGTAACTGGCTCAGAAGACAGCACGTAGAATATTGGACCAAAGTCTATCAACAAAAACATTGCAAGGTAATGGTGCCAAAGCCATGTTTTAAAAGAAGCTCTGCAATCCTGGGCCTGGACAGGAGAGAGATGGTTGGATTGCTGACAGGACATGGGAATTTCAAAAAACACCTACTTACAATGGGAATAACAGAAGAGGACCCTAAATGTAGGATCTGTGATGACGGTGATGAAACTCCATCACATCTAATCTTCGAATCCATTGCACTGGATTGTAAAAGGTACAAAACATTTGGGACAACCAGACCAGAAGAAATTGTGTCTAATAAAGAACTGGTAAAGGGACTCCTTGCACTGTTCAAGGGCATTGTTTGGCTTTACTAGATATACAGTGAGCGATACCGCAAAATAAACTTAGTTTTGGTGCGGGCAATGGCGGGTTGGACCAAGACTGTTTTGGCTTCCCTGAGAAAATCAGTCAATCGATCGGTTGCGAATAAATAGTTGCCACTATTTAAGTTCCAACCCTCGTATTTGCAGTAGTTTGTCCCAGAACGTATGTGTTTAGTTTCCCTCATGGTTGCTGTCATCACAATTTACGATGTAAAACCTCTACCACAAGTATCATATCTATATCGTTCTCTACCACAGCCTCTTTTGTATATGAAGTGGTGGTCAATCTTCACAGTTTAGTACTGCTCTAAGTACACTGTACTTTGACAGAGTCCACATAGGTTTACTATCACAACATGACTGAACAACAAGTTCAGGTCTAACCACACAGAAAATAATCGCCTTGTTGGTGTCGTCTCTCTTCTGTCAGTCGTCGTGTAGATGCGGTTTTCAGAATCGGTCGAATGATGCCTGGATCGCGCCGGCATGACATTAAGTAGAGGAACTCCACCAATGGCAGCCTGGCGTAGAAATACGCAGCTGTGCAATGCGCCGGAGGCATCTGCGGAAGAAATTTCTGTGCTTACTCATCACCCAACATAATCCTTTGAATCTTCAGACAA
Source organism: Locusta migratoria (assembly GCA_026315105.1). Taxonomy (NCBI): domain Eukaryota; kingdom Metazoa; phylum Arthropoda; class Insecta; order Orthoptera; family Acrididae; genus Locusta; species Locusta migratoria. The sequence continues at coordinate 630,090,113 of CM048745.1, read as the reverse complement.
CTTTTTCCACGGTTGCCATATAATCTCAAAATATTCAAATCGTCTATTCGTTAAATAACTCAGTGCTCCGTAACAGGATTGGCTTAAACGATTCTCATTTTCTCGTCATTGTAAAATCGCCACAGACTCTTGCTTCTTTTCAGACCATTACTCTTCAGTGAATTTCCATTTAAAGACATTGAAGGGCATCCAACTTCACATCTTTCACCATCTGCTGTTCTGTGTTAATTACTTCATTAATGTTTTTCTGGTTCAGTCTAATTGTCAAGAAAGAATCTGTCGAAGTTTTTCAAAAAATGTAATTGGTGTCAACCTCCATGTTTCTTCGCTGGGTCAAAACTGTCTTCTTCTAATAATCTTTTTTATTTATTAGCCTTTTAGCTCCATTTTGTCTATTTATTTTCAAGGTCTCGAACTGTATCTTCAGTATACGAAATTTTTGATTCCATTTCTCTGTTAATATTAGTTCAGCTCAAAGCCGATTTTTTGCAAATGCGATATTTCTGCCTTAAATTCATCATTTTTTGTTTTCTCACTGAAAATACATTTGATAATAATTTTTTAAGAATTCACTTAAAATTGGCGCCTAGGCTTTTAAAGTGTTTGTAAGATTGATTAACAAATTAATGTACGGGCCTAACCTGCTGCTTATAAATTTTTTTTTTTTTTTTTTTTTTTTTTTTTTTTTTTTTAAATGGACTTCACGTAATGGTTATTCTAAACTAAATAAATTCATAAAGTAGCAGTCCTTCCACTTGTCTAATGGAAAATTTGAGATTTAAACGTTACAATAGCTTCTTCACTCACTGTTAACTGTACTCACTTTTCTTGGAGCAACTAGATGGATGGTGCCTGTCATATTAACATTAGAAACAAAAACCTCGCCGCACCAAGAACATCTACTGAATACAATATTTCAACAGTTGCACTATTCCTTCTGAAGAGTCAGAGGCAAACAGACTTGCTTCACATATAAAAACATGTATTTTTCTGGAATTAATTTCGATGCGTACAACGCGTGCAGTATCGGATTCTCTGCTAATGATCCCGTCAATTTTGAGGCGATTACTACTCATAACTTCTAGTGTTGATATTCTCAAAAACGGACGGGTGTTGTGCCGAAATAGAGTACTTCCAATTCAGCCAAAGTGATTGGCCGTGTCTGAGGCCTTCCCCTTGTAAGTCAAAGCGTAGGAAAGCCGGTTTCGTGTCTTGGTCCGGCACAAATTTTTATATGTCACCAATAAATTATACAGATAATGCTGATTCATATTAGCAAATGAATCTGGTGTTCAATAAAATTTAAACGATTTTACATGAACCATAGGTTGGTTACTACATGATACCTAAACTACAAATCGGGCCCTTAAAGTGTGTCACTACAAACTTCAGGAAACACTTTCATTTACCAGTATACATTTCTCATACAGGAATAGAAAATAAAAGTTGTTGTACACACCTACCAGGTTCAGAGTGACTTGTAGGGTTTGAAACTAGTTCGACTTATGCACTACTGTAAAGTCTTGATTTTTATTTATTTATTTACTTTAAATAAGATTTTGATAGTGAGCCTAAACTAGAAACAAAAAAATCTACAGAATAAACAATGAAAAGCTGTTGAATTCTTAAGAAACTAGAAATATTTTGCGCATAGGTGCAGAAAATGACCCTGCTGTCCTTACAAAATGCAGCACCCTGAAGGCAGCATCCGGATCAGGTTCAATGAACAACAGGCCTTTGCCGTAACGATAGACGCATGTGTACTTCAGCGCATACGCACATCACGGACGTCGGTAGTGCCACCTGTGGAATAGACGGCCACATCCAGATACTGCAACCGTTCCATTTTTTTTGAGGTTATTTTGCGTAGGCGTCTACTGTATGTCTCGTAGAAGACATCGAACATCGTTAGAGCACTTTTCGAAGGTAGTGATGTGAACAGTTTAATGAAAACAATCTATTCATTCGGTTGTTGAAAAAAAATCGATCATTCGGTTGTAGTTTCTTGTATAGGTTGAATTATTTATTCATTCTTCTGAGTGAAACCAGTCGGTAGGACCAACCGAATGAAGCAACCGATTCAGTCGATTGGACTACTCATTCGTTCTTTTGGGTTAACTCAGTCGGTCGGAGCAACCGAATAAAAAAAAATCGACTTAGTCGGTTGGGCCAAACATTCCTTTTCTTGTGAGTTAAATCAGTCGATGGGACCAACCGAATGAAAAAATTGACACAGTACGTCGGCCTCTTCATTTTGAGTGAAAACAGTCAGTGGGAGCAACCGAATGAAACAGCCAGTCGTTCGTAGTTTTACTATGTAGGGTTTATATTCGTTTATTTTTTCGAATGAAAGTAGTCCGTGGGAACAACCGAATGTAAACATGCGACACTTTTGCAATTTTGTACATTGACTGAATTACTCATTCTTTTTTTTTTTCAAGTGAAAACAGGCAGTAAGTTTTTCTGTCGGTTGTACCATGTAATCATTATCCCAACTGAAACGACTCCTTAGTGTTTTAGCTTACAGAGGTATCCATTTATTTGTATGAATGAAACTGGCATGCACATCAGATAACTACAGCTGTGCTGCATTATAACGCCATGGAAAAGGGGTATGCCAAATTTAAAATGCGTATTACACTGTTCATTTAATTATGTATTGAATGAAGTAGCTTTCCGTTTTATAACATAGAGTAACAGTGATTCATATTTTGCTATAGATTAAATTGTTCGAGGGGCCATCAACGAGTAACTAATTAGATGTCATATTGCTGGAGCAGGCCTGCGATCAGGTTACTTTCGCAGACACCAACAATCTGTAGAAGATAAGTGGCCAATGACGACGAAGTACCGTGGGGAGGGGGACACGAGAGGGTGTGCTGCCTCGCTTGCGTTTCCACTGCTGACAGCGCCAGCAGGCGCGCGCCAAACTCCACACAACAGTGTCCGGCGGGCGGTGCGTGCCATCGCGCATTGTTGTCGGTTTCTTACTGTCTCAATAAAGAAGCGAGGAAACTACAGGGTGTTCCAAAATGATCTCTACAAGTTTAATCTCGCATACTGTATCTCCGAAGAGGGTACAGGTAAAAACGTGCGGTTTGCGGCTTATTATTCATACATATCTAAGGTTCTAGTAGGACAGAGTTAAGTATGTTAACTTTGAGCATATTTGCTAGATCCAAATTCGAAAATAACTAAAACATTAGGTATTGAAAAAAAAGCCTTCATTAAAGTATTTTGTATAAAAATATTTCTTATAAAAATTTTTTTGTTAATTCCATCTAATTTGAAGGAGTACGAGAAGACATCAACATTTATCAGTGCTGTAAATTTTCTTCAGCGTGTCATTCGTCAACAGTATATGAAAACATTCATCTCAAGTTTCATAATTATTCACTCTTGTCACAGATGTTTCTGTGGTTATCGGTGAAACAGTGTGGAGGTTTATTCCATCCCTCCGCCATGTACCATACAAAATTTTAGATGAGCAGTGAACTGCCACTTGTTTTGAAAGTCAAATGTGCAAAATTTCATCAAGATTGGAATGAAACTCTATATTGGCGTCAAAGTCTGGAATACCTTCTGTCATGCATCGAACTAAAGTAGATGTAGACGGTGACCATTCTCTTTCTTTGAAGGTGAAGAGTGAAATATATCATTAAATTTCGAATACAAACGGAATTTGTCGAAGTTAGTAGGTAAAGTACCTTCCGACATGCATCTACGAAATTTACAATACACAGTCACCTTCACCTTGTTTTAAAGGTCAAGTGTGCAAAATTTCAGCAAGATCGCAGCGAAATTGTGGTTTTTGTCGAAGTCAGTATGTAATGTACCCTCCACCATGCACCGAATGAAAATTGATGTAGACAATGACTTTTCTCTTGCTTTGAAGGTCAAGTTTGCAAAATTTCATCAAGATTGGAACAAAACTGTAGATGTGCATGCAATAGAAACATACACATAAGATTTTTCTCTAAGAAAGTTTCATGCTGAATCACGGTTCATGTATACCCGAAAAGACTGAAGGAGTAAGCAAATAAAGTAACACAAACTCTGTGAATTAGTGAAAACATCCATATAACTGCAGAAACCGACAGAGACTTACTCCAATCAGTTGTATCGCATCAAGTGAAACCACTCAGTGCCGAAAACATCCACATAAAGGACAGAGACTTGTTTCATTCGGTGGTCGTGCATCGACTGAAACCACTCAAACCCACTGAATGAGTGAAAACATTCATATAGCGGCTGCAGCCGACAGAGACTGGTTTCATTCGATTGTTTCGCATCGACTGAAACCACTCAAACCCCGCCAGTGAGTGAAAACATTCATACGGCCACAGAGACTATTTTCATTCGGTTGTTTCATTCGACTGAAAAAACCGACTGAACGGAAAAACAACCGATTGACCAATCGGTTGTTAAAAACAGTCGGTTGTCTCATCACTATTCGAAGGTAAATGGCGAACGAGGGAAAAGAGATGGCGATAGGGATTGTGCATTTTCCTTCAGAAAACAAGGTGATCATGTCGGGGTAACCAAGAAACTGTGATACATAACGCTTGCTTATTACAGAAGTAGCTAATATCATTACTAGGGCACTGGGAGCGTTTGTGAAGACTAATAGATCACAGATACGACGGGCAGTGTTATCCGGTCGTCCGTTTCAAGAGGTGGTCATGGATAGGACGGACCGATCGTACCCATCACATTGCATTACTACAGGTGATGACTTGGATACTATATACATGGCAGTGATGGAGCGCTCCGTCGCGTCGCAAATCTCATCACAAACATTTCGATGTGTTGCACAAGAAGCAGTTGCCGCACGTACCAGTCGCCGTCCTGCGGCAGCAGAGTAGACCAACCTCTAGCCGCCTATTGCTGCGTTTACCCTGAGGCAACGCCATAGCCGTTTGCGAGGGTAATGACGCCTAGAACGACGAGCATGGGCGACGTTTTAATACGATGTACAGCGATTTTGCTTGCATCACCACGATGGTCGGATTATAAGAGCGTTGGAACTAAACTAGTGGCAACTAATCATTAGAACCGATACAAATGCATTGATCGATACAAAAGCGTTACATGTTTGCACCTGTTACTGTCCTTCAAAGTAGTCACCAGCGTTGTGTAGAACCCTTTGCGAGCAATGTGGAAGGCATATTATACCGCTGTCTTGATGGTGCGCCGGCCGCGGTGGCCGAGGGGACTAAGGCGCTCCAGTCACGGTCAGCACGGCCATTACGGTCGGGGGTTCGAATCCCTCCTCGGGCATGGATATTTGTGCCGTCCTAGTTCGTAAGTCGTTCATAAGTAGTTGTAAGTTAGGGACTGATGACCCCGTAGTTAAGTCCCATAAGCTTAACAAACATTTGAATTTTTCTTGATGGTGCAAATGGATTGGTCTACTGCCTGTCGAATCTCTGGAACAGTTCTGAAGCGAACGTCGCGAAGTCGTTCCTTCATCTTCGGAATCAAACTGACAATGACCTACGCCCAGGGAGTATGGTGGATGGTACAGTACTTCAGTCCCATAGACCGAACAGAGCAGCCACAGCTTGCTCTGTATGAGACCGTGCATTGTGCTAAAAAGGTGGGTTAAGCAGAAGGTCTTGCCGCTTCTTTAGCAAAGCTGGTCGCAAGTGATGTTCCAAAAATGAACAAAAATATTGTGCATTGACGGTCTGCCGTGAAGGGATAGGATAACACCATCACAGTCGTAAACGAGAATCACCATAACTTGCACCATACTGGGGCTCTGACACACTTCCGTCTTTCGCGGCGACCGATAATGAAACAATTCGTTGGAATGGCGTTTCAGTTTTAGCTCTGAATCCTTCCAGAAAACGAGTTTTCTGTTCTCGGTGTCGTCAAATTTGACAGTTTTAAGGGACCCACAGTTTCTTCAGGAGCAACGACGAACGCTTCTGACACAAAGTTTGGCAAAATTTCGTCCTCCACTTCACTGCTGCTTCTTCATCGTCCTCCAGTGCACTTCTCCCTCTTGTCCCATTCTGCTAGGATTTGCTGCTCAGCGACGAAACATGGACCTCCCAAACGACCTGACATCTCAGCGAACTTCCTTCCAAAAACACTAATATAGACAAAATCAGCAATCCTTATTCCCTGCTTTATCGATTACATAGAAAACGAAAATAATACATAGTTCGAATTCTCAGAAATTTAAGAAAACAAGATTCCACATGTGTCAATTTTGTGTTTTTACATTGATGCCCACGTGTGGGCTTTGTGGATACATCCACGCTTTTTCTACAAACAATGGAAAAATGTAAGAGCTACTCACCCGCTGGATAGCGTCTCGAGCACTACAGAGGAGGAGGCTATTCGAGGAGGGGATAATGGGAGGAAAGATAGCGACTGGGAAGAGGGAAAAAGTATGCCTTGGGTACACCACGACCCCACGTGAGCGACGCAGGGTTAACTTTGCCTAAATATGTGACAATACGCGAGTGCACTTGAAGTTCATTTTGACGTCTTTATTGCAAATTTCAGAGCACGATGTAATTGACATGATGCACCTCCAAACCAACGGATCCGAGACATACTTCCACATCTTCAGCTTGCCTGTCGCAAGCCTATCACAAACTCTAACAAAGACTTCGCGCTAAGTTGTCAATTACCACCTTTTCCTTTCTCACCTATTTCTGCTGTGATGGTAATTGTCTCCACTTGTACTACAACATACAAAACTACTGTCCCTGGGCATGGATCTGTTTCACGTTATAATTCCATGTGAACACAACAAGAGCACATATTTTCATATAATTGTTATTACAAGATGCAGCAAATAGCTTTACGAAAGTAGAGGGCCAAAGAAGCTACATTCTTACAAATTGTACGAAATTACTGAAAAGTAATGTGGTCACAGACGATATAAGTGTTACAACGCAAGGAATAAGAAGCATGAAGAACTAAATGTAAACGAAGGCTTCCGCGGCCGTTGTCATTGTATATAAAACTCTTCTGGGTGTTGGACCGCATCGTCAAAATATCAAACACTTCACCGACGTTTCGGCCACTATTGCAAGTGGCCATCTTCTGGGTGTTACATTTACAGTAAATGTAACACCCAGAAGATGGCCACTTGCAATAGTGGCCGAAACGTCGGTGAAGTGTTTGATATTTTGACGATGCGGTCCAACACCCAGAAGAGTTTTATATACCATGAAGAACTAGGTAAGTAAATTTGAAGTTCGTAGGAAGTCACTGTATGCAGTCGACGAGTATAGTAATCTGTGCTCCATTTTAAGAAAGTATGTACATCTAGACAATAAACGGATACAATGATACGGTGGCTAAAAAGTACAGAATGTTAAATACAACAATGAATAACGGAGACACTATTTAAAATACAGACTGAAACATTTCTTCCAATTTCTTAAAAATTTATAGGAGACCTTTATTCAAATAATATCTACATTTACATAGATACTCTGCAAATCACATTTAAGTGCCTGGCAGAGGGTTCATTAACCACTTTCATAACCTTTCTCTACCGTTCCATTCTCTAATAGCGCGCGGGAAGAAATAACACCTAAATCGTTCCGTTTTCGACCTGATTTCTCTTATTTTATTGGGATGGTCATGTCTTCCTATGTAGGTGTGTGCTAGCAAAATATTTTCACATTCAGAAGTAAAAGTCGGTAATTGAAATTTCGCAAATAGATCACGCCTCAACGAATTATTTCTTTTAATGATTTCCACCTGAAATCGTGCAACATTTCCGTGACAGTCCCCCCCCCCCCCCTGTAACGTGATAAAACCAAACGAGCTGCCCTTCTCTAGATATTCTCAATGTCTTCCGTCAGTCCCACCTGGGCAAATATCCTTGAAATATAGCTGCTGCAAATGAAACTAATCCGCGATTGTAATAAAGTAAAACAAATGAAAGAAATATTAATTTGAAGCACTTAAAAGTTAGCTTATATTTTTGAAAACTATCACTGACGGTGCAATAAAGATTGAACGGGAGAAATTTTTCAAATTGGTGTCATAGCATTTACGTGAGTCATGAAAGGTGCCTAAAAATAACTATTTTTATAAGAATGGAAAAATGCGGCACTGTTAAAGAAAAGGCAAGCTACGTACTAATAAGTTAATTAAAAACCCTTTTTTTATCTGAATGTAGATGGAAAATCGCCGTGAACCTAACTGTTGGAGTTATCATTTACTATCACCGATTTAGTAACAACGTCCACGGCTAGCTCAAATTGTTAAAACTGAATTTCAATAAGTCAGCACAAAATCTCAGGATCGTATTCAGAACAATTATTTCTAAAATAATGGAATGAAAATGATTACTGTACTGATCAATCTCCAACAATTAGTTTCGTAATTAGATGTAACTAGCTGAAAACCCGGCGTTGCCCGGGTATTTATTTATTTGTTCTTGCCTTCAGTTAGTACTTCTCCTACCCCTTCTCCCTCTGTCCATCTCTTTTTTTCTACAAACATGCTATATTTATCGAAGAATAAATAAGAAATAAGGCTGTCTCGCATAATGTACAAAATTATATGTGCAGAATCCAAACAAAGAAAGATAGTAATCAAAATACAAATGGCATATAAAATGTTTACGATCTCATATTTATTGGGTTATCTGTTGTACAATTGTATATTTTTAGGTAAGTATAAGTGCTATATTTCTATAAAATCTCCTGGGAATTTGGAGCGTGATAGGACGTTTTTCCATTAACTTTACTCTTTACGTCCTCATATCTCATGAAATACGTGTCGTACTCTGATACAATTTAGAAGGTACATTCAACTATATGTGCGTGTACTGTCTATAAAATTTCCTGTCGTTACAATTTGTAGTGTAATAATTATAAATTGTAACGTCATACCGAGAGCCGTAGTTTTACTCCATAAACAGCGGAAAAGTAGTAAGCGAGAAACTTTTTTCCTTTCATCATTTTACTATGGTTCCCAGCGATAAAAAGTTTAATAAAGGTTTGAAATTATGTTCAAAGTTTGTTGAAAGTCGCAAATACTGTCATTCTCATACAGTGTATTTCGAAAGTCTCGCCGCATTATATGGCATTTTTGCGATTTCTGTTGGTTATGACATAAAATCTTTTGAACCATGTGCCGTATGTGATCCTTATCCATGCAGCAATTGTTACCTCACGGTAAGGAATGTGTGTACCAAACTTCGTTGAAATCGGTCCACTGGTTTAGGAGAAAATGAGCAGCATTGTCGCAAAATGCAGCAGCTTTTCGCGCATGTCATTGTTTATGACGTCATATCTCGTGAACTATATATCGTATGTGATTCTTACACTTACGGCGACCGTCCTCATGGATTGAAGCTTACGTGTACAAAATTTCATAAAGACTGTAACAAAACTGTAGATTTGTATTGTAATATATTTAGCCAGGAGGGTTCCATTTGTTTAAATAACTGAAGTATTCGATACCATAATTGGTCATAGTATTGTAGCCTAATATTTTATGTTTATATTACATAATCATTTCATAGCGCTTCTGTCAAGTCATTTTAATCATCTGCATTACAATGGTCTTCTAACAAACTAAATTAATTAATTTTTGATAGTCATAACAATAATGAAAACATATTGTTGTCTACTTACGATCTTTTCTATTGTTTATTTTGATGTAAAATAACTTATTATTACATCAGTCATACTTTTGTGTATAATTGCGTAAAGCAGGAGTCATTAATGTTTATTGAGGAAATTGTTAAATATTTAAATGTTGTACTTCCGTGTTCTAGAAGGTTCTAGAAATGTGATTGTGTATTTATACGCGCGAATGGGCGCGAACTGGGGGAGTCTCTGCTGTCAGAAAGAAGTATGAGATAGTAGGCAGAATGAAGTAGGAGTCTGGAGTAGTTAGCATTGTTGTCAGTCAGTCTTGAAATGTATCAATAAATATACGTATAAAATGAAACGTGTCATATTTGTAGTTTCCACAAGACTCCTAAGAACCTGACGGCATAACATACTTTTGTAATGTGTTAACGGCAGGCGAGCTACAAGATCTTCGAGACCACTGAACATTTACAACAAGTGATGTATATAAAAATGTGGCGTTAATTTATGTCCAGTAAAAAAAAAAAAAAAAAAAAAATGCGCCACACATGGTGCATCGTCCGGGAAACTTGTCGAATTTCGGAAACCTACAAATGTGACAATGTTACAGAAACAACCAAGACGCAGTGGCATGAAGAAGAAACGATTTATGTACACCTGTTTTATGGATGAAATTTATAAATTTAAGCGGTCTGGGATCCAGGATATAATTTGATACAAAGGACGCTGAGAGAAGACAAAAATTTCGGCATGCTTGAACTGGATATGGACTGGACGACTAAACCTGTAAGTGCAATTTAACTTTGATTTTTAGTTATTTGAGTGCAGTTTATTCAGAATGGACAAAGAAAATATTAAATGTAGACGGGGATTTTGCCTCGGACATGATAGAATCAGTACTTAACGAACTGGGAAATAAATTATTAAAAACGTTTACAGAACAACAAAATCTAATTAAAGAAGAACTTAATATTTCGTGTGAAAATGCTGAGTTAGGCCTAATAAATGAGAGTTATGTGAAGACTTGTTTTTATGAAACAGAATCAGATCAGACAGTAGGAAACAGTGTAGACTTTGTTAAAGAAATTAATAGGGCAAAGGTTAACAATTATCTTGTAACAAATGTCGTACATAATTTTGATTCATGGTATAAAATTCATGTGAAGATGTTTCCAGAACACGATGTACGCCCTGTAGATTTCATTTTAATCTGTGAAAATAGTTTTATTGATAGCATGTCTGATGCAGAGAAAATTAAATATGTAATATATCACTTAAATGGTGAAGCATTAAGCTGGGCTAATACAAACAGAAAATTTTGGAAAAATTTTGAAGAATTTAAATAAGTTTTGGTCAGAAAATGACCAACACAGCGTTAAAAGTAGATTTTTTATGGGCCAACATATAATGGAAAACCAGGAGGACTGTTTGATTTTTGTAAAAAAGAGTTAAAGAAACTAATACACTTGAAGTATCCCTTATATGTTAGGACAAAAATTAATGTGTTACAATATAGGCTACCAAACTATTTGCAAAGAGAATTAATACATGCACCTGATAATGATATTGACGAATTTTTGAATTTTGTGTACAAAATTGACAATCTTGTTCAAAGCCAAAGGTCTAATTATAGGAATAGATGGAGTGGGGGTTGGCAAAGAAACAGAGACAATAAGTATGGTAATAAACATTTTAATGAAACAGAGAGTACAACCATGCTAATACACAAATAAAACCTAAATGTGATGATGTATTTGTATCTGAATGTGATATTGATAACTTAGACTTTGTGCATGACAGCCATATTATTTTACCTGAGTGTGACAATTGTATTGTTAAGGCAAAAGAAAAGGTTCATGTTGAAATAAATGAGGTATCTAGTGATGTTGACAGTAATGAAGTTTCTGTGGAGCTATGTACTGAACAATGTATTGACAATGATAATGTTGAAGTTCATAATAATGAAAATTATATGGTATGTAATAATAGTTCTGAATATGTTACAATTGATACTGGATCTGAATATGTAAAGGTTGATGTTCATGATGATGATATTATGCTTGGTAAAGAGAATACTTTATATGATGAAGAATTTGTGGAAAATGGTAATGAAACTGACAGTACATTGTATGTTGGGGATGTAAAAGTTGAAAGTAGTAATCTTAATGCTAATGATGAAGGGTTCAAAAATGTTTGTGATGAAAATATTGAAGGTAGGGAACATGTTGATGAAACTACATTGTGTCTTCAAAATAATACTGAGAATGTAAACTTGAATGATACTGTCGTAACTAAAGTTGACCATAATTTACCTGATTTGACTTTTGTAAGGAAAACATTAAGGCAGAAGTTTAAAACTCACATATACTTTATATGGAAAAAGATAGAATTGAACTGGGAAAAATTGTACCCTGAGTGGTGGAAACACCGTAAAATAAAAACAAATAGAAATATCATGGTTGGTATGGGATCTCTAACAACTGAAACACAATCTCAAGCAATCTCAGGAATTATAATTGAATTTATTTGTTTTAAGCAGAAATGCATAGTTATTTTTATCTTTAATTCATAAACTTTTAGTAAACAGATTCTTTTGAAGTTTTGGTAAATGTTAATGTGTAAGTTTAAAATGTTAAAATGTTCACTGATGGTAGGCCTGTGTATGTGGTACAACAATGTTCTATACAATCACCATGAATGTTTTTCAAAATTACCCAGTTTAAGAAATATAATGAGGTACATTTTCATGAAACTGACTAAAATATCATTTTGTAAGCTAAGCTCCTTTTTCATAATTTTTGATGCTTTCTGTTTCTCAGTAAAAGTGTCATAATACATACTATGCATTCAAATGTACTTTCATATTCTCTGAAAACTATAAGAATGTTTTTTGCTTAAACTGATTAGGTTTGGCAGTATTGTTTCTGAAGTATGTTGTGCAAAACATTTTGAGACTCTTAATGACATAATCAGTTTTATTTCTATGTAATGAAAAATTTTGGATAAGGTAGTTTTTTTTTTTGGTGACACATAGTCTTGTTTAAATATATGAAAATTTTCTGATAGTATTTGCCATTGTGATAAAAATCTGGTAACAGCCATTAGTAGACACTTTCATTGTAAGAAAAATTTTGAATTGATTCAGCATCTGACTGTATTTTTATACTAAACTGAAATTGTTGCATAATCCAAATGATTTACTGATGACATGGGCTATAGTTGTGAAATGTTTATTGTTTAAACTGCTAAATCAAGTTTTTGATGTGATGTTTTTCCTCTCCAAAGTACACTGTGTAGGACATTTTAAAAATTTTTGGGCACATTTAAAATTAACTGTCCGTAATGTTACACTTTTGGATAAAATGGTATTTTCAGGTTACATCAGTGTCTTGTTTGACTAATCAGAAATACTTGTATGTTACATGCTTTCGTTACTAATGTTTGATTTTTCACAAAATCTTGAGATCTTGAATAAGTAATACTTGTGATTAGGTACTTTAATTTCATGAAATTTTCAAACTGGATTCCGTAACCAGGCTGTAGGTTCATGCTTTAATAAAAATGTTGCAAATTGGTTTCTGTAAGTAAAATGTATCTTTCATGCTTTACTAAATCCGACAGATACCATAATCATGAAATGTTCTTGAACTGTATGAGCAATAGATGTGTTTACTATTAGGTGCTTTCATGAAATTTTTCAAATTAATTGCTGACTTTTGCATATTGTTGCAATTTTTATGTTAACAGTCTTGTACGAATTTGTTTATAAAGTGGGGGGGGTGAATGATCTTTGTGTAAGATACTTGAAGGGGTACCTGTAATTTAAAAATTTGATTATGATTACTTAACTGAACTGACACATTGTACATTAACTTTGTCTATGACTTTTGTATTCCAAACTTGACTATACATTTTGTGCTCTGATTATATGGAAAATTTTGATGTGGTTAACTTTGACTTTGACGGCTGGGGTCTTTTGTTATTATTCATGGAGGTTATTGGAATGAGGATTGTATCAGATACTGCATTCATAAAATAATATGAAAGGATACAATGTTCATGAAGGAATATGAATTTAATAATTTGTATAAGAAAATATCTTTGCTAAACTCAACAGCCGTGTATTTGGTGGCCTCGTGCCCATCTGCTGTCCTGTAGCTATGCAGGATGTGGATGTAAAACATACAGCAGCATATTTTATACATTTATACAAATGTTTAGGTGCTTGTGTTCAGTCAAGTGCCAAACTGGTAGGGTTTGTATTCTAAATCTTCTGGTCACATTTGCTAATTAATGTCATAAACTAGCTTTACACTTTTATATTGTCATTAAGACACATTACTAAATATTTTGCTTTCAATGTTCTCATAGTAATAATACTCACATAATTATCATGATCAATGTGGTTATGACTGTTTGCTAAATAAGACATGATAAAGTTCTTATATCTGTATGCTCTTTGAAACTTGGTAATTATTTAGCATTGCCAAAATTTATTTTCAGCATTAAAAATTGTAATAACTTCTTATGAATTCACTTAATCTATAATAGTAAACAAATGATTGTTGTAGTAATCAATTTTTACTGTCTTGTTGAAACTTAATATTATCTGATTTTTGAAATTTATGTACTGTTTACACAAAGATAGGGTGTACTTATTAACAAGCAACTTCATTAAGTTTATCAAGTCTGACTTTAAACTGTACTCATGCTGTGTAAATTTGGTTCAACAAAACTTTGTCTGCTTGTTCATGATTGTTCTATAAACAGTTTATTGTTCTTTTGTATCTAATGCAATGGCAGTTAATTTAAAGAATTGTGCATTTCAGTAATCATATTGCCAGTAGTAAAATGTTTTTTTGGAAACTGTTTTCTATAAAATCATATTATGCTTGAAATGATATAGACTGTAACATGATTTATAATTGAATTTAACAGACATGTAGTGTAAAATCAAAATCTTTGCTGATTGTAAATACTCCCCAATTCTATTGTCACACAATGTCATACACATGTGATGTCTGACATTGTGTGAGGGAGGTATTGTAATATATTTAGCCAGGAGGGTTTCATTTGTTTAAATAACTGAAGTATTCGATACCATAATTGGTCATAGTATTGTAGCCTCATATTTTATGTTTATATTACATAATCATTTCATAGCGCTTCTGTCAAGTCATTTTAATCATCTGCATTACAATGGTTTCTAACAAACTAAATTAATTAATTTTTGATAGTCATAACAATAATGGAAACATATTGTTGTTTACTTACGATCTTTTCTATTGTTTATTTTGATGTAAAAAAACTTATTATTACATCTGTCATACTTTTGTGTATAATTGCGTAAAGCAGGAGTCATTAATGTTTATTGAGCAAATTGTTAAATATTTAAATGTTGTACTTCCGTGTTCTAGAAGGTTCTAGAAATGTGATTGTGTATTTACACGCGCGAATGGGCACGAACTGGGGGAGTCTCTGCAGTCAGAAAGAAGTATGAGATAGTAGGCAGAATGTAGTAGGAGTCTGGAGTAGTTAGTATTGTTGTCAGTCAGTCTTGAAATGGATAAATAAATATACATATAAAATGAAACGTGTCATATTTGTAGTTTCCACAAGACTCCTAAGAACCCAACGGCATAACATAATTTTGTAATGTGTTAACGGCAGGCGAGCTACAAGATCTTCGAGACCATTGAACATCTACAACAGGTGATATATATAAAAATGTGGCGTAAATAAATATACATATAAAATGAAACGTGTCATATTTGTAGTTTCCACAAGACTCCTAAGAACCCGACGGCATAACATAATTTTGTAATGTGTTAACGGCAGGCGAGCTACAAGATCTTCGAGACCATTGAACATCTACAACAGGTGATGTATATAAAAATGTGGCGTTAATTTATGTCCAGTAAAAAAAAAATTTTAAAAAAATTAAAAATGCGCCACAGTATGCAACACGTACAAAGATACGGACACTCTGCTTTATATATTAGAAGATGGCGGAATCCGTTGTCCTGAAAAATAAATAAATTGCATCACAGTTAATAAAATGGGAGAAGGAAAAATAGAGTAATCAGTTTTCTACTACATGAGAACACATTCTAAGGTCGGTTAAACTGCAGAGCTTATAACTGAATTAAAAAGCAGCATATCTACATAAAACCTACATCACTTACATAGTTCATTATCGAAAATCCAGAAATTTCTATCCTGGAAAATTCGTAATAATTACAGAGCTCAAATCATTTACTAGTTTTACTGTCTTAAGGCTCCAACAAGAAGAAGCAATGGATACTCATCTCCTGTCTTTTTAGATGAGTAAAGTTGAACGTGATCCTTGTGTTTGTATTCTTTGCACAGAGGTTTACACTTATCAATCAATCTTCATAGAATATGAAGTTCGTATAACTGTGAGTAACATATTAATACGAGGTATGTCCACAAAGTAATTTCCGTTTGGTTATATAAAACAAACGTGTACAGATACAGAAAAAATATTTATTATACAAACATATACAACTATTAAACTACTTTTCTACATAGCTTCCGAAATTTTGTAGGCATTTGTATGCCTTCTTCGTGTAAGGTTGCCGCCTGTGTATTCAACCATGTATTCAACATGTTCTTTCAGCTCGTCATCATCGCTGAAGTGTTGACCACCACGGACAAGTTTTAGGTGTAAAAAGAAAGTCGCTCGGAGCGAGACTGTACGGAGGATGATCAAACACGTCCTAGTGAAATTACCGTAAGCGTTTTTTGGTCGCATTCGCCTTATGAGGTCGGGCGGCAGCGTGAAGGGAAGCAGAAGACTCCTTTCATCTCTTATTACACTTAAAAATCTGTCCTTGGTGAACTCTTCGATGATGAGCTCATAGAACTTGTTTGGCACATGGTTGAATACACAGGCGGCAACCTTCTATGAAGAAGGCACACAAAAACTTGTCCCACGCTATGACAAGTGCCTACAAAATTTCGGAAGTTATGTAGGAAAGTAGTTGAACAGTTGCAGATTTTTAGACAATAAAATCTGTTCACGTTTGTTTTATATAACCAAATGGAACTTACTTTGTGGACATACCTCGTATTGCCGACAAATTTCAATAAAATATGCAAATATGAAAATAAATTAATTTTAAAGTATCGGAAAATAAGAAATTTTTCATACTTGGAGGCACATATTACACTTACAAGACGCAGCCGGCGATGGCGGTTGCGGCCACTAAACATTCCAAACAACGATATCATAAAACTAACAACAGTAGTTCAAATTTCACTGGCTAAAGTATGAACAGAGACCTCGCAGGGGGACAGGAAGGAAGAGAAAGCATGATGTGGCGGGAGAAGGAGAGAGTGAGGGAGGAATGGAAGAATAGGGATATAATAACTTCGTTGGTTGGTTGGTTTGTTCAGTGCTTTAGGGGGAGAAAACTGCATAAGAACTCCAGGGGAGAGATGTAGGTGGGGGGAGACCAAGAGTGGGAGGGAAGAAGGAGGAGGGGGAGGGTGCGCGTCATATATGGGGAGGGGAAAGGACTAAGGTTGGTACGAGGGATAGATATCAGGACGGAAGGGGGCAGTATTGCGTTTTGTTTGCGCTCAGATTTCTTACCAGACGCGACGTGGAAAAGGGGTCGTGAACAGAATCAGGTGTTGAGTTTTAGCAGTGACCGACACAGAGATGCTACACACTCAAGTCAACCAGTGTTATCAGAATCAGATAAAGTATGGAAGGAAGGGGTGTCATCCTGGGTTTCCATCAACGTCTGCATCTGGTGTCTTTGCTCGCTCGAAGTGTAAGATGCTTGCATTTTTGTGACTGTCCGGAAGAGGTTAGAACAGCCGTGAAGCATACTGGAAGTAACTGCATTCGATTTTCCTGGTGTTCGTTCTATCGAGCAGTGCTCGAAATGCCCGATCGACCTCTCTCGTAAAGCGTATAAATCTACTTCTCCGATTTTCAGGATTTAAAATTACGCTACACCACATCGTTCTATGAAATTATTTTTTCACATTAAGTTTCGCTTTCTTTGAGAAGAAAGAAAATTTTTCATTTCTCATTATTTATATTAATAAATTAACAAAATCTTTACTAACAAAGCATTTTAGTGGTTACGAAAAAATATCAACAGAATTAATTAAAGCGTGCTCTTGTGAATTTAGCACAATTTAAAGTTTTTTGTGTAACCAGTCTATTGTAACTAGAACATTTCATGATTGGCTAAAATATGCGGATATTAAATCCCTATTCAAGAAAGGGGATAAAGAGATATCATCAAACTAAAGACCGATTTCACTTTTGCCTGCATTCTCAAAAATTCTAAAAAAGGTAACATACAAGCAGCTTCTCAATCACCTGACCATGAATGACATATTGTCCAGAAGACAGTTTGGATTTTTGAAAGGTTCCGTTATTGAGAAGGCTATTTACACCGACTGTGAGAATGTACTTAATTTAACAGATAATAAATTGCAAGCAGGAGGTATTTTCTGTGATTTGTCAAAGCCATTTGACTGTGGAACCATAACATCCTTTTAAGTAAATTAGAATTCTTTGGTGTTATGGGAATTGCTGCAAAATGGTTCAAGTCGTACATTGCTAACAGGAAACAAAGGGTGTCACTGCAAGGGACTAGTGAATTAAGCCAACAGTTATCATCAGATTGGGAAGAAATTACAAGTGGTTTTCCACAAGGATCCATCTTAGGGCCATTGCTTTTTCTTGTGTACATTAATGACCTCTCATTAGTTACAGTGCCAGAAACAGAGTTCGTGGAATAAATAGCATGTCGAGCTTAATTTTACATTCATTTTATCATTAATGAACGGTTTAAAGCCAACTCATTGATGTTAAACTTTGAAAAGACCTACTACATGCAGTTTAGAACATGTAAGAGCTTTCCCGCCAGCACATGCATTAAGTATGAAGAAGAGCAGATAGAAGAGGTTGACAGTAGTAAATTCCTGGGATTACAGCTTGATAATACATTTAGTTGGGAGGAGCACACCACAGAACTGCAGAAATGGCTTAACAAATCTGTATTTGCAATACGAATGGTATCAGATATAGGAGACATAAAAATAAAAATAAAACTTGCGTACTTTGTTTACTTTCATTCCATAATAGCATAGTATATAATGTTTTGGGTAACTCTTCAAGTCAATCAAAAGTCTTCAGAGTCCAAAAGCATGTATTACGTATCATTTGTAGAGAAAATTCACGGGCGTCCTGCAGAAGCCTATTCAAAGAACTGGATATAGTGTTTTTATTCCTTAATGAAATTTGTCATAAATAATACATCCCTTTTCCCAACAAACTACTCAGTTCATACATACAATACTACGAACAAAAATGATCTACACAAGAATTTAAAAGCGCTTACCTTAGTTCAAAAAGGGGTCCACTACTCAGGAACACAAATTTTCAATAATTTACCATCAAGTAAAAAAAAAAAAATAGCTAGAAATAAAGATTAGTTTAAGAGGAGCCTAAGACACTTTCTAGTGGCCAACTCCTTCTACTCCATTAGTGAATTTCTAAATTGAACCAAATGATGCATATATCGGTATTCACACTATATTAGTATTATTATGTTACCAGCTCAAAAAATGTATTTATATTATTAGTATTATCTATTATTCAGCTTCTAAATTTTGTTTCTTGACATGTTCCACTTGCACGAAGATCTCCTCAACAAGGATCTACAGAACGAAAAACAAAACTGTATCTAAATCTAATCTTTGGTTCAGTGTTTCTCAGTCGATTTTGGTGAAAGTAAGCGACAAAAACAATTTTCAAACATGTTACTGTGAAACCTTAACTTCAAAATAAACCACTTATAATTCGTAATAGTCTTTGTGAAATGGCGGAATTTGTCTAACTTGTCAAACCCTGTTTTGGAAAAAAAAGGTGAGAGCATGCAGCTTACTGATCATTAAGCTTTATATATGTTCCTCCAATTGAAATATATAAAAGTGCAAGTAAATATGTGTCATTTAATGGCATGATGCCACGTTCGCCAGCCAGCGCGTGTTCAGCGTTAAGCGTGTGTATCCTTCTGAATGTTGCCTTGTAAGGGAGTGAAACATGGACGATAAATAGTTGAAATAGGAAGAGTATAGAGGCATTTGGAACGTGGTGCTACAGAAGGATGCTGAAGATTAGGTGGGAAGATCGTATAACTAACGAGGAGGTACGGAAACGAATTGGAGATAAAAGGAATTTCTGGTATATTTGACTAAAAGCATCGTGGTAGAAAAAATTCTTGGACATCAAAGAATCGTTAAGGGGAAACTGTGAGAGGTAAAAATCGCAGAGGGAAACGATGATACGAATCCATTATGCAGATTCCAATGGATGTGGGTTGTCGTTCTTATGCGGAGATGAAGAGGTTGGTTTTGGTGATTTGGGTTGGGAAGGGAAAGGATTGAGGACAGGGAAGGACGGGATGGGAAAGGAAATGCAGTGCACAGACGAAAGAAGGAAGAGGCTTGCTTATGACAGGGCGGAGAGCTGCAACAAACAAGTCTCCGGACTGAAGACCACAACAACAACAACAACAGCAATGTTCATTAGACGATCATTCTTCTCAGTCAGGGCATCACACTGCACACAGCCTTTTGTATTGCTATGTTTCTAGTGACCTACGTATATGACAGTACTTTTTCTCCCTTGTAGGCAGCTGAAAAGACACAGAATGTTGCAGGAAATCCATTATTGTTTTCAGGTGACGCAAATGTTTCCTTTGGCCTATGTATATGGCAGTACTTTTTCCCCCTTGTAGGCAGCTGAGAAGACACAGAATTTTGCAGGAAATCCATTATTGTTCTCAGGTGACGCAAATGTTTCTACTGGCCTACGTATATGACAGTACTTTTTCCCCCTTGTAGGCAGCTGAAAAGACACAGAATGTTACAGGGAATCCATTACTGTTCTCAGATGACGTAAATGTTTCTTCTAGCCTACGTATATGACAGTACTTTTTCCCCCTTGTAGGCAGCTGAAAAGACACAGAATGTTACAGGGAATGCATTACTGTTCTCAGATGACGTAAATGTTTCTTCTAGCCTACGTATATGTAGGCAGCTGAAAAGACACAGAATGTTGCAGGGAATCCATTATTGTTTTCAGGTGACGCAAATGTTTCTTTTGGCCTATGTATATGACAGTACTTTTTCCCCCTTGTAGGCAGCTGAGAAGACACAGAATTTTGCAGGAAATCCATTATTGTTCCCAGGTGACGCAAATGTTTCTACTGGCCTACATATATGACAGTACTTTTTCCCCCTTGTAGGCAGCTGAAAAGACACAGAGTGTTGCAGGGAATCCATTACTGTTCTCAGGTGATGCAAATGTTTCCTCTGGCCTACGTATATGACAGTACTGTTCCCCTTGTGGGCAGCTGAGAAGACACAGAATGTTACAGGGAATCCATTATTGTTGTCAGGTGACGCAAATGTTTCTTCTGGCCTACGTATATGACAGTACTTTTTCCCCCTTGTAGGCAGCTGAAAAGACACAGAATGTTGCAGGGAATCCATTATTGTTCTCAGGTGACGCAAATGTTTCTACTGGCCTACGTATATGACAGTACTTTTTCCCCCTTGTAGTCAGCTGAAAAGACACAGAATTTTGCAGGAAATCCATTATTGTTCTCAGGTGACGCAAATATAAAGGGCCTACGATGTGCATGGTGCTTAAAAACGCGATCTGTAATTGTGCTGGTCAGGGGAGGAGACTTCATCAGTATGACTGGTCTAACGCCCGCTTGCTGTGCAACATCTGTGCATTGTCACATGGAATTCTCCGCAAATCTGCATATTTCACCATTCTACCACATGGCCGGATGGGAACTAAAGGTCTGCATATTGGCGGGTTTTGCTCGCTCTTGCTCGGTCGAGTGCACAGCGCTCGGTCATGGGTGGTTCGAGTGCGATTGCTCGGAGTGGGCAGGACATGTTCAATCGAGGCGGGGAGGACTCCGGCCACGCGGTCCGGCTCGCTCGCCACTCGGATACAGTAGCCCTGTGTGACTGCCTGCTGCTGCTTCTGACACTGCATTTCCATCAGCTGACGCAACTATACGCACAGCAGTTTACTTGTAACGCACACGAACTTTCCTCCATGGTAATGTGTAACACTTTATGAAACAGAAAAGAAAGTTAAAGGTCTCACAAATTACATTAGTTTTCTGGAAAACCGCCATATTAGTTCACTGCTATAACACTGCACCACGATCGTGGCACTAGGATGGTAACATTTTAGTTATTTGTAAAACTAAATCGAAATAGATTTAAATTATTTTAACAAACAAATAAAGAGACCGTAAGTGGGTCAAAGCACCACAAATTATATGTGAAGAACAGGCTAGAGTGCAATTTTTATGTATTTTTTTGACTACTTTCGGTCTTATTTAAACCATCTTCAGGAAATAAGCTCCACAACATCAATGGAGCTTATTTCCTGAAGATGGTTTAAATAAGACCGAAACTAGTCGACAAAATAAAAGAAATTGCACTCTAGAGTGTTCTTCATATATAAATTTAAATAAGCGTGCTGTTTCCCCTAAGTGGAACAAAAATGTTTCCAAAAATATGTACCACATATTATGTCTTTTGTCCATAAAAATTAGTACAAATAGAACTAGCAGTTCATAATTTAAAAACTTTAAACGAACCCTTACGTAGCTCAGGAGTGTACAAAATTGCCTGTAACACACTCTCATTATTTTATATTGGACAGACGGGCAGAGCCTTTAACGTAAGGTACAAAGAACACATGTTAGGGAGGAAAGGTATTAATGTCCATAATTCAACTTTTGCAGAACATCTGTTGATCACAGGACATAATCCTAAAGGTTTAAATGAAGTGACGATTCTGCATAAAGAAAAGAAAGGGTGGGAACTTTACGTCTTAGAACAATCAAATGTTTGTAGAGTTTATGGGACATAACTACGAGGTCATCAGTCCCTAAACTTACAAACTACTTATGAACTAGCTAATACTAAGGACGGCACAAATATCTATGCCCGAGGGGGGATTCGAACCCCCAACCGTAGTGGCCGTGCAGACCGTGACTGGAGCGCCTCAGTCTCCTCGGCCACTGCGGCCGGCCGGGGTACTTTCCCTCCTTCACTTCATTAACATTGCTTTGTCTTGTAATTGGTTGTACTTCATTCACAGTAGTACGTTATTTCTGCTATACCGTGATCTTGTCAGGTTTTTTTTTTTTTTTTTTTTTATGCAGTGTTGCCTATACTACTTAGCTATTAATGTATCTCTTTTGTGAGTACGAATGCTTCTTCATACAACTGACGATTTTCTGTCACATTTTCTCCTACGTGAAGGTTTCATTTAATCGTGGAATATAATATTGTAAACAATTTTTGTCTAACCTTTCACAAATGTAAACGATTATGTCCGTAATTATGTAACATTAGTACTGTCCACGTGACTTGTGGCCCGCATGTGTCGCGCCCTAGTGCACGTTTACGTTCGTTCTGCATCTACATCCTTCATGCTCTTCACACCATACTGGTTTCAGTTGTATGGCAAAAATGCTAGTTTTTATCGTAATCGACTTGAGCAATCCTGCTCGTAACATTTTTGACGTCATGTGTTTCATGTAAGTACTGGTGTTTTCACTGTTCCGCCTGTGTAAAATTTTTTCCTCATTTAAGATATTTATTCCGTTGTTATCATTTTTAGGTACCTGTTATTCTTCTTCTCATGAAACAGTCCCTAGTGGAAACGAAAGCTAGGTCAAGCACCTAAAAATTACGCAACCGGTTGGCTGATATAAAAAATTGTTAAATAAATTTGATTGCGGTTGCTGTTAATCAGCCATGTCCAACGTTGTAATGAATGTGAAGAAATTATTTTCAAGATTATTAAATATCATAATTAACAGTGTAATATCTGTGAACTAAGAAATGTCAAATATATTCGAGATACATAGAAACAATATTTCAAGATATTCATTTAATAGTTAGAACCCTTAACATCATCTGTGAAATATTTTGGAAGTAGGTGAATTAAAAATAATATCTGTGACGTTCAAGAGAATCTCATGCTTGGCCAAAACAGAATTGCTAGATTTGCGGTTTCAGTGGATAGAGTACCATTTGAATTAATTAACTGCGAGGGCAATATCAGACTAGAGACTATGGAATAAATTGTTTTGTGATAGGTTTCCCCTGAAATGCAACTAACGGGGAAGATATACCAGTATTCAGCCAGTCATTTTGTGTCATAATGAAATCAAGCCCCTGAGAGAAAAGAATATTCATGCTCATTATTAACGTTGCCAACCCTAGGAAGACAAATTCACAAAAAATAGTAGTCACAAGAACTAACCAAAATAAAGAAATAAATAATGCTCAGAATACCGTGCTAATAAAGACGACAGTAATATTTTAAGTAAGAAGAGTACCACCTACCAAATAACATGCCTGAAGACTGTTACATGTCAGATGCGATTTTAGTCACCATACGTTCAATTGCATCTATGTCAAACCAGACTTCCATTCACGCGATATCACCGGCAGGGTAAAAGGAAAAATCGAACGAAACAAATATGATTATGATGTTTCAACCAGTCGGTCACAGGTCTCAAGTTTCACTTTGAGCAAAATTATCACAGAAATAAGTAGATGTAAGTGGGTCTCTTTTCGCAACATCGGAAATAGCCAATAATTAATTCTTTCCATAAGATGTGTGCTACAGTACCAATGATTCTCCATTGCAGTTGGTAGTCGTCGAGGGGAAAAATCGTATGTATTTATACTTTTTTGAACTTAGAGGATGGAGTATTAAAGTCACAAGAGTGTCCATATCTAGTCGTACACTGGTCGCTAGTAATTCGTCTCAGTCTCCTTCATGTTTGACACTTTTATTGTCTCGTTTCCTAATCTAATTCCTTCATCAACGCCTGATTTTCTTGGACTACCTTCCATTATCCTTGTTTTTCTCTTGTTAATGTCCATCTTATACGCTCCTTTCTGTCCACCATCCATTCCATTCGATTGCTCTTCCAGGTGATTTGCTGTCTCTGGCAGAATTACAAAGTCATCAACAAAACGCAATGATTTTTTATTTCTTCACCTTGAACTTCAATTACTTCTCCTTCAAAGCTTGCTCAGTGTACAAATGGAATAACATTGGAGAAATGCTACAACCATTCTTTATTCCCTTCGCAGACTTTGCTTCCCTTCCATGCCCTTCGAGTCTAATAACTGCTGCCTGGTTTTTGTACAAGTTGTGAATAACGATCCATTGTCTATGTTGTACCCCTGCTGTCTTCAGAATTTGAGAGAGTGTTTTCCAATCTTGTCAAAGGGTTTCTCAAAATCTACAAACGCTATAAATGTGTAGTTGTCACAAGTAACTTTAAGAGATGAGATACAGGAGAAGGAGGAAATTGAAGTAGAGAGGTGGGGGGAGAAAACGGTCAGAGGCAGAATGAGAAGATTGACAGGGAGCGAAAGGAGGTGGAGATAAACACAAAGAAGTAAGGAGTACCTGATGGACATGGGAGGAAGAAGAGTTGGGGAGGAGGGAAGATGACGCGGAGATTGGGAAGGAGGAGGACATTGAGAAAGGGAGTCGTAGGAGAAGTTGGGCAGAGAGGAGGGGACCGAGGTAAGGCATACAGGGAATTCAGGATTTATGTCAAATTCCCATTCACGAAGCATTATGAAATTACACACGTTGGGAATGTGTGTTCGTTCTTTCATTTCTTTTCCATGTAATCTTTTCCATTTAAGCAACGCGTGGCCGGTACAGATAGCGGAAAACAATATACAAAGTTTTACGGTCAGGCTAAATAAAGGTCACATTCGGTATTGAATTTGTATAAATGCAGTATCAGCTGATCAGCACAATTCGCCCATTAACTCACTGTATTATACGAGAAACAGTCCCGTAGGAAAGAGGAACTGAACTAAGCTAAACCACAGAACGGTGATTTGCTGCCGTGTGGGAAAAGGGCGCATGCGCTATTGTACAGTAGTACCGATGTACGTATTCAGATGTAAATGACGGAAAATGGCTGTGTAATGTCTCTGAACAACGCCTGACAATATTTCAAAGGGGATTCTTTTCAGTACACCATGAATTTTCAATCTTTACTTCCACGATACGAAGATCAGGAATTTACTCATAACTTTCCTAGAAGTGGATATTTAATGTTCAAACGGTTCGGATAGTTTACGTTTAGTGAGCAGATAGTGCAATGCAACATCAATGGGACTTATCTGAAGATACGGCATGCAGAGCCATAGGAAGGTTGTATGCGGGACAGACACAGAGGGAGATGGAAGCAGTTATTCGACTGTGCCAGATTGTAATTTCCAGGGCCTGGACAAGATTTCAGACAACAGGAATCGTTAAAAGAAGTCAAGGCCAAGATCTTCCACGGGTAACCGCAGAAAACGATCAGAAAGAGCTGACGGTTTTCTGCGGTTAACAGCCCGACAAGACAGGAAGCAGCAACAACTGCATCACACCCTCCAGGCCGCAACAGGACGCGCAATACAACACAAACAGTCCCAAATCGCCTTCGAGAATGTAGAATCTACACACTGGTGGCCTATAAACATAACGACACCGTTTATTTCCTAGAAACTGGGCGGAGGAACATCAGGATTGGATTCTAAAACAAAGACCACCGGATTCTGTTCACGGATGAGCAAAGATTTTGGGTTAAGCCAGACAATCGTCGGTCCCTCACCTGGAGAGAACGTGGATTAGGAACAATTCTGCTTCTGTGCAGAAAACATCACTATATGATGGTGGTGGACGAACTGTGATGGACGTACGGAACTCTATGTCGTTCAGAATGGCGCTTTGACTGTTCACAGGCATAGAAACGAAATCCTTCGACATTTTGTTGCACCCTACTCTGGTGCCACAGAAGATGCGTTCCTTCTGGTGAACGATAACGCAAGGTCCCCAAAGAGCTACACTGGTGGTCAACATGTGTGAAGCTGAAGAAATTGAATGAATGAAGTTGCTAGGTTGTTCATCGGACTTAAACCCAACTGAGCATGTCTGGGATGCACTTGGAAGACGTACTGCAGCTACGCAAGGAACTTGCAGATCTGGGTACTGCATTCATGGAAGAATAGTCAAATATCCCTCTACAGCTGAGTGATAATCTCATACTACCTATTCCACGCAGGTGTGCAGCTGTACAGGCCATCCGAGATGATCACACTCCGTATTGGAGAGCAAAGAAAATGACTTTTTCATTATTATGGTAGCCCCATGATACCTCGCTCTAAGTAAACGCCCTGTAAAGCAAAGAGTTGAGACAGCTAACCATCGTATTGTATCACACAAAGACTACAATTGTAACGAATATCTTAATGAAATACGTTACCACATGTATATTATGTATGATATCTCACCTGATGCCCTAATTGTTTTGAGGAGTGTATATAAGGATACATCCATGAGAAAGATTGAATAAATTCGAAGACGGCCAGTGATGGAAACACAACCGTCCGAAAACACTCTTTCTCAGGAATAGATAAGAACCTATGGTAAGCCTAACAAAAACAAACAAATTCATTGTTGGTCGAAACTTTGCGCCTCAGCACAATTGGCTATACCAGATGTGCTCGCTCATACAGCCGACTAACCGACGAAACACACACTTTCAGGTTGATTCCAATGTTGTTGTTATGGTCTTCAGTCCGGAGACTGGTTTGATGCAGCTCTCCACCCTACTCTATCGTGAGCAAGCCTTTTCATCTCCTCATAAGAACGGCAACCCACATCCACTTGAATCTGCTTACTATACGCGTCTCTTGGCCTCCCTCTGCGATTTTTACCCCACACACTTCCCTCCAATACTAAATTTACGATTCTTCGATGTCTAAGAATGTGTCCTACCAAGCGATCCCTTCTTTTAGTTAGGGTATGCCAAAAATTCCTTTTCTCGCCAATTCTGCTCAGTACCTCTTCATTAGTTATGTGATCTACCCACTTAATCTTCAGCATTCTTCTGTAACACCACATTTCAAAAGCCTCTATTCTCTTCATGTCCGCACTGCTTATCGTCCATGTTTCACTCCCGTACAAGGCAAAACTCCACACAAATGCCTTCAGAAAAGACTTCCTTACACTTAAATCAATATTCGATGTTAGCAAATTTCTCTTTTTCAAAAATGCTTTTCTTCCCATTGCCATTCTGCATTTTATATCCTCTATACTGCGACCATCGCATGTTATTTTACTACCCAAGTAACAAAACTCATCTACCACCTTCATTGTTTCGTTACCTAATCTAATTCCTTCAGCATCGTCTGATTTTCTAAGACCGCATTCCATTATTTTTGTTTTGCTCTTGTTAATGTTCATTTTGTACACTCTCTTCAACACACTGTCCATTCCATTCAACTGCTCTTCCAGGTCGTTCGCTGTCTCTGACAGAATTACCATGACATCAGCAAAACGCAATGTTTTTATTTCTTCCCCCTGAACTTTAATCCCTATTCCAAAATTTTCCTTGCTTTCCTTCACCGCCTGCTCAATGTACAAATTGAATAACATCGGAGAAAGGCTACAACCCTGCCTTACTCCCTTCCCAACTGATGCTTCCCTTTCATGCCCTTCGAGTCTAATAACTGCGGTCTGGCTTTTGTACAAGTTCTAGATAACTCTCCTTTCCCTGTATTTTACCCCTGATGACTTCAGAATTTGAAAGAGTGTAGTCCAGTCAACATTGTCAAACGCTTTCTCCAAATCTACAAAGGCTAGAAAGATAAGACGTAAGGTATGTATTGCCTCCCGGTTTCCTACTTTTCCCCTTCTTATACATTCTTCTACAGATTTGCTTTTGGCTTCTAGCCACTCCTGCTTAGCTATTTTGCACTTCCTATAAATCTCATTTCTTAGTCGTCTGTACTCCATTTTGCCTGTTTCATTTACTGCATTTTTATATTTTCTCCTTTCATCAATTAAATTTAGTATTTGCTGTGTTATCCAAGGATTTTTTGTAGGTCTTGCCTCTTTACCTATTTTGTCCTCTGCTGCCTTCACTATTTCATCTCTCAATGCTACCCATTGCTCTTCTACTGTTTTATTTCCCCCTGTTTCTGTCAATTGTTGCCTAAATCTCCCTCTGAAATTCACCAGAACTTCACGTTCCTTCAATTTATCTAGGTCCCATCTCCTCATTTACCTACCTTTCTGCAAGTTTTTTCAGTTTCAGCCTACAGTTCATGACTAACAAGTTATGGTCAGAGTCTATATCTGCTTCTGGGTATGTCTTGCAGTTTATAACCTGGTTCCGGAATCTATGTTTTACCATTATAACATCTATATGATACCTTCCGGTGTCTCCTGGTCTCTTCCAAGTATACAACCTTCTTTTGTGATTCTTAAACCACGTGTTTGTTATGATTCAATTATGTTCCGTGCAAAATTCTGCGAAGCGACTTCCTCTTTCATTCCTTCTGCCCAGTCCATATTCACCTACTATTGTTCCTTCTCTTCCTTTTCCTACTACCGAATTCCAGTCTCTTATCACAATTAAGTTTTCCTCTCCCTTAACTGTCTGAATAATTTCCTTTAGCTCCTCATATATTTCTTCGATCTCCTCATCATCGGCAGAGCTAGTTGGCATATAAACCTGTACTACTGTTGTCGGTGTTGGCTTCGTATCTATCTTGACAATGATAATGCGATCACTGTGCTGCTCATAGTAGTTTACCCGCATTCCTATTTTCTTATTCATTATTAGTCCTACTCCTGTGATACCCCCAACTGATTTTGTATTTATAATCCTGTACTCACCTGACCAGAAATCCTGTTCATCCTGCCACCGAACTTCACTAATCCCCACTATATCTAACTTCAACCTATCCATCTCCCTTTTTAAATTTTCTAATTTTCCTACCCGTTTAAGGGATCTAACATTCCACGCTCCGATCCGTAGAATGCCAGTATTATCTTTCCTTATGATAACATCCTCCTGACTAGTCCCCGCCCGGAGATCCGAATGGGGGACTATTTTACCTCCGGAATATTTTACCCGAGAGGATGCCATCATCACATTTCCATACAGTAGAGCTGCATGTCCTCGGGAAAAGTAACGGCTGTAGTTTCCCCTTGCTTTCAGCCGTTCGCAGTAACCGTGTGTCAAAGACACATTAGCTGATGTTACAAGGCCAGCTCAGTCAATCATTCAGACTGTTGCCCCTGTAACTACTGAAAAGGCTGATGCCCCTCTTCAGGAACCACACGTTTGTCTGGCCTCTCCACAGATACCCCTCCGCTATGGTTGCACCTACGGTACGGCTATCTGCATCTTTGAGGCACACAAGCCACCCCACCTCGGCAATGTCTGTGGTTCATGGGGGGGGGGGGGGGGGGGGGTGATTCCAATATCGACCACTTACCTGTCAATCATTTTTGTTGCAGCTATCAGCTGCTGATGGTGACCCAGGAGACATCCCAGTGCCAGCTACAGTGGTGCGCCTCTTCAAATTGACAAATTTATAACAACCACGCAATGAAAAGGGACTGAGCTTGCACGATATCCAGCAACTAACATAACCCAAATTCTCGCATGAGCTGTCGTAGATACAAAGAAATCCGCTAATGCTCTTACTACCCGTCCACGACTGTCGCAGAGGTTTTTCCTTCTCTTAGCACTTTTTCCCCTCTGCTCTTAAAACCACTATTATTTCAAAACGCTTTTGACCATCTTCCGAAGGACCGTTTTTAATGGGTAATCTTACCCAAAATAATGGCACACAAAAAATAATAATAAAAAATAAAACAGTCAATGATTGTTTCCTTAGATACTTCATCATTGTGATTTGCGGTAGGACATCAGACTCCAGGTCTTAAAGGAATCTGGAACATTAAATGTGGCCCATGCAGTCGTCGCGATCACTATGTCCACGTAAGTAATTCATCTACATCCGTACTCCGCAAGCCACCTGATGGCGTGTAGCCGGGTGTACCTTGAGTACCACTATCAGTTCTCCCTCCTGATCCAGTCATGTATTTTTCGCGGAAAGAAAGATTGTCGGTATGCCCCTGTGTGGGCTCTAAACTATCTGATTTCATCCTCATGATCTCTTCGCGAGATATACGTAGGAGGGAGCAATATACTCCTCGGTAAAGATTAAAAGTAGACCATTGTACGTAATAAAAGCTTAATTACTCTAGGAAGTACCCAGATAATAGTTTACTGTTATAAAAAAGCTGAATTTTAGCAGTAAAATTACCAAACAGTCCGTATGTACTAACGGCTACTCCCTGCTGCAAAACCTTGTTCCCTGGACCAAATTGAAAACTGACATGGTTCTTTATTACTCTAAGAACAGAAAGTTAACGATACAGTGGCCAATATACCTTGCAGCTCACACGAAATTACACACAGGCATTAATAAACAAGCCACCACAATTAAAGTTATTTCATAAAGGTGGCTAAGAAAAAACATTTATAGCGCAACGGAACTTAAACATTAAATAATTGCCTCTGAGCTTGTTCGCAGAACTGGTGAGAATCAATATTAAATAAAAGGGGGAAGGTGCTCGAAAACTACAATTTATAAGCAAGTCAAAATTATAGTGAACTTGTTTATTCAGGTCGAACGCAAGCAAAAATTATTATTAATACAATAAAAATGCATCCCATTTACATTATCCTAATACTGACGATGCCCATCATTGAATTTAACATAAATTACACAGAACTTAACGCTTCTGTGGGGAGGTTTTACAAATAACACTCACTCGCTCACACACACGCAATGCAACAGCAAAACTCACCAAAATCAGCGTGCTGAAACGAGGGAGAAGCAGGCGCTGCTATCGTAGGTGAAATTCAGCAAACCCGGAGGCACCACACAACACAATACAAAATAAAACTGCGAAGATCGCTCTGGTCTGTCGGGCTTGATTTGATATGGTGCGTGAGTATAGCAAAGTTAAGTTGAATTTAGATTAGACCGCGAGCAAACACGCTAACGGCGACACACGGCTACGTTACATGATCGCACTCCACTGAAGGTGAAGTGGTTAAAAATCGGATTTATTACACAAAATCACGGCGGACTCTTAAGTTGCAATCTGAGAGTAAACTATCTCGGCACTGGTTTTATAAGAAGTGGCGTGAAATCAGGTGACTAAAATAAAAAAACTATGGCATGCAACCCATAGAACTGTGTAGAATTTCATAAGGAAGCTACTGAAATGCAGCTACACGCGATAGGGAGCGATTACAGAGACGGATGAAGTCCAGTCTAAAAAAACCAGGAAAGTGAAATAATTAGAAAGACGGAAAAGTGACAATAAAAACTACGGCATGCAACCCTTAGAAATACATAGAATTTCATAAGCAAGCTATTGAAAGAGGTTGTACAAGGCTCAGAGAGAATTACTGGCCAAGACTGAGTGCATACTATAAGTTCCGAGAAGAAACAGCAAATTTAAATAGGCGGGGAGAGAAGATCGCGAAATGTTAGTGGAAACTTGTCTGATAGGCATGGAACAAACAATAGTGGAACACATATCACTCACGGAAGGAAATGATAAGAACGATTTTACGTGCACTGTACAAAAATGAACATATCGGCTGTTAGAAATCGGTCCCCACAAAGGTAGGAAGAATTTACACAGAGTTCGTACACCGCCACATTACAAAAGATTAGAAATTACCAGGCTGTTATCAAACTGCAACTAGTAACACATACACCATGTTTATCTATTGCTAGAACACATTTCAGTGCACAATCGGAAAAAAAATTCCGAAAAATGAATCTAAGTTCAAGAGTCTAAGTTAACATGCTAGACAACGAATCGCTACCATCTCCGTGGACACAAGAGCGGAACCAATCTTACCTCACCACGATACGAGCACAAAGTGAAGACCGAGCAGCCAGGAGGCGCGAAGATGCTACCGGAAACTGACAAAACCCACTAAAAACGAGGTGGTGGGGGAGAGATTCGCCCTGGAGAGGGCTCGTCGACTGCCTTGTAACTAAAGGGTGTAGAAACCTCTTTGGTAGCACCAGCAGCAGAGCAGCAGGGGTGGGTAACGACTAACTATCGACTCTGAGCCAGAGAGAACCATGCAAAGCGAGCTATTACTACCCACATTCAGACAGCCATTAGATTCTCGCACATCCACTTAAAAGTAAAACAAGTACACATTCTCACTGGGACAGTGGCGTGTCAGAGAAGCCATACTTATTGCCACATTATTAACTAACGTTTCAGAAACTAATATTTTAAAACATGAAATAAAAATGCTATTCCTTATGCCTCGAAAAGAGTGGGGTTCTAGTTTTAGCAAAATGCTAATCTGGCGACTTCAAATAAATTACAATTTTATGAAAAATATATGGAAGACGACAGACGGTCGTCTTTCAAGGTATGTTCTCGAGACTTCGACAAAAGCCCATACCGAGCTACAGAGCGTCTTTCCGACAGAGTCTTTCACTGACGTTTATCGATCATTTCCGTAACGCTTTCACGATTACTACATGATCCTGTAACGAAGCGCGCTGCTCTCCGTTGGATCTTCTCTACCTCCTCTATTAACCCCACCTGGTACGAATCCCACACCGGTGAGTAGTACTCTAAGAGGGGGCGAACAAGTTTTCAGACTGCATTCCGTGGTATTCTTCCAATGAATCTCAGTCTGGCGTCTCCTTTACAGACGATTAATTTTATATGTTCATTCCATTTTAAATAATTATTAAAGCTTACTCGCAGATACTATATGGAATTAACTGCTTCCAGTTTTTGACCTGCTATGGGGTAACTAAATGACAAACGATTTTTCTTTCTATGTATGGGTAGAACTTTACATTTGTCTACATTGAGATTCAGTTGCCATTCCCTGCACCATATGTCAGTTCGTTGCAGATTCTCGTTCTTTACAGTACAATTTTCCATTGTTACAACCTCTCTAT
This sequence comes from Locusta migratoria, assembly GCA_026315105.1. Classification (NCBI taxonomy): domain Eukaryota; kingdom Metazoa; phylum Arthropoda; class Insecta; order Orthoptera; family Acrididae; genus Locusta; species Locusta migratoria. The sequence continues at coordinate 630,056,589 of CM048745.1, read as the reverse complement.
ATACTACAGCATCATCCGCAAAAAAGCCTCACTGAACATCAAGTGTTATCTACAATATAATTTATATATATTGTGAATAGCAACGGTCCCACGACACTTCCCTGTGGCACACCTGACACCACTCTTACTTCGGTAGACTCCTCTATTGAGAATGACATGATGCGTACTGTTATCTAGGAACATTTCAATCCAATCACACAATTGGTCCGATGGACCATATGCTTTTACTTTGTTGCTTTAACGACTGCGGAAGTCAAGAAACACTGCATCGACTTCAGAACCCGTGTCTATGGCCCTCTGAGTCTCGTGGACGAATAGCGCTGGCTGGGATTCACACGACCTTCTTTCTCGAAACACATGCTGATTCCTAGAGAGAAGATTTCTTAGTCTCCAGAAAAGTCATTGTACTCAAACATAATACATGTTCCAAAACTGTACAATGCTGTCGTTTATCGGTTTATCGGTTAGTGAAGTCAACAGAGGATCAAAAGCAACAGCAAAGCGATTTAAACAAAATTCTACTTGGTCCGGAAATTGGCAATTGACACTAAATAAAGAAAAGTGACCACTAAAAGAAATCCACTGAACTTCAATTACGCGATAAATCAGTCAAACCTTAAGGTCGTAAATTCTACCAAATACCTAGGAGTTACAATTACGAACAACTTTGACTGGAGAGAACACATAGAAAATATTGTGGGGAAGGCGAAGCAAAGGTTACGTTTCATCGGCAGAACGCTTCGAAGATGCACCAGCTCCACCAAAGAGACTGCCTACATCACACTTGTGCGTCCTCTCCTGGAGTACTGCTGCTCCTTGTGGGACCCTCACCAGGTGGGACTGACGGAAGATATTGAGATGGTTCAGAGAAGGGCAGCTCGTTTATTTTTATCACGTTACGCTGGTGAAAGCGTCACGGAAACGTTGAACGAAATGGGGTGGAAATCATTAAAATAAAGACGCTATTCATTGCGGAGTGATCTGTTTGCGAAGTTTCAATCACCGACTTTTACTTCTTAATGTGAAAATATTTTGCTATCACCCACCTACATAGAGAGACATGACCATCCCAATAAAATAGGAGAAATCAGATCGAAAACGGAACGATTTAGGTGTTCATTCTTCCCGTGCGCTATTAGAGAAAAGTTATGAAAATTCACCTCTCTGCCAGACACTTCAATGTGATTTGCAGAGTATCTATGTAGATGTAGATGAAAATATGCACTCGTGGCTTGTTTATAATGCCTGCTAGTAAATATAAAGTCACTCCTCAGTAAAATTTCTATATTTCACTTCCGTAAAAGAATGTTCATAAATTTTATGTTTAAGGGTATGAAAACAATGTAAAAGTCGAACTGACTCCACTATCGAACTCGACACTATGTGGCGATTCGATTTTGATGTTCTTACTGCACAAGCTAATGAAATTTAACTTCCTTTTGTAAATTAATATCTTGAACTAATCTTTGAAATTCTAACTCGGTAAATGTTCTGTCACTTTCAGGAAACGTTGTAATAGCAACCAATTTACTGTACGCACTGTTTTTACGAATGAACTGGTATCCAAACTTAGGTCGCGTCAGGGAATTTTACACTCACGGATTTACGTGAATAGCAAGTTTGTCAATTGTAGACCACAGCAAATATTTCTTTTCGGAGATATTACTTTTATGACTTTTCTTGAACAAACCTTTAAACACGTAAGAACTTTCGGTCACTTAAATCTTCTGCACTTTTATAACAATTGGAAATCGTTGTCTTCGTGGATATTAAAGAAAATCAGATCGAAAACGGAACGATTTACGTGTTTTTTCTTCCCTATTTGAAGAATGGAACGGTAGAGAAAAGTTATGAAAGTGGTTAATGAACTCTCTGCCAGACACTTAAATGTGATTTGCAGAGTATCTATGTAGATGTAGAAAATGCCAGAAGAAATTAACGAAATTGATTGGAGGCCTGCTAGGGTGTTCCGTGCACTCGTCGCGATCACTACGTCCCCGTGGCGCAGTGGTCAGACTGCCCAGTGTGGGGGAAACCCTGGCACAAATATTCTTTGCCGGCCGCGGTGGCGGAGGAGACTAAGGCGCTCCAGTCACGGTCTGCACGGCCACTACGGTCGGGGGTTCGTATCCCCCCTCGGGCATGGATATTTGTGCCGTCCTAGTTCGTAAGTAGTTCATAAGTAGTTTGTAACTTTAGGGACTGATGACCCCGTAGTTAAGTCCCATAGACTATACAAATATGAACATTTTGAACAAATATTCTACTGTCCTCGTTTCTTTAATTCTCTAAATAGGTTTCCAAAAAAAAAAAAATTTCGGGACATAGCTTCCTGAATCGCCCTCCTTTTTGGGGCGGTAGAATAGAGTTTGCAGCAGAATACTGCTGCGTCGCTGCACAGTGGTTGAGAAACTTCTGTCAGGGGGCACAAATCGCCGCCGGCGTTCCCGGTGACGTAGAGCCGTATTCCGCTCGCAACGCGGCAGTCACGGACCGCCTCTCTCAGCTTGATGGCGGCGCGCGCCTGTGAGTGCGCAGCCCTTCCGTCACCGGAGCGCCGCGGGTTGCGGCAACGCAGGGGCCGTGTCAGGCGAGAGGTGGTGGCGTTTTTCAGTGTCAGCTGGCCCGCTATTGGAAGTCCATTAGGAGGCCGGCCGGAAATATTAGCCAGCCGGCTGCCGGCCGTTACGTCAGCGGCACGGCGGACGGCAATTTGCCCCCAACTGCCGCCTCCCGCAGCCACAGCCACAGCTAACGCCGCTGCGGTCTCTCAGCTGCACTCTCCAGCGCTGAATCCAGCCGTCCAGTGGTTAAGCGCGCTCAGCTCCTCACCAAGTTGTGAGGATATAGGGTTTTAGCTTAGTAACCTCTTTGGTACGTTTTGGTCGAACGATAGTTATCATTGGCGTGCAGCGAGAGCTGCTGGCAACAATGCTTAGGTTGGAATGTTCTTTGTTTGTTGGCCGGGGTGTGGCAGTCTCCCGCCGACCGCAGAGCGATGCGGTAGCATGTCGGCAGTGAGTTCGTAACCTGCGTTTAGTGGTGGCTAAAGTTTTTGCCATTCCATCGTATCGCATACAGGTTGCAGTTGCATATTGAAATGTTTCAGTGTGGACCTGTAGACATTCATCGTAGTGACACGCAGTTATTTAATCAGTGTATTTAAAGGGAAGAGTTTTTAACATTTGTCGTTCCATAATAAAGGAAGTTAACAAAGTTTACTGTTATGGATCAACCTAGTAATTGTCCGCATCCCATACCGTCAAATCATTGGAACAATTATTAAATGATTAAGCATAAAATAGAATGTAACGGCAACTTCGCCCATCGAGGATTAGGTGGACGCAGCGGTGACGTTACAAAGTGTCACCACTACGTCCGCGCAGATTGCTCACAGCGCATGCGTAGTACTCAACTACCTACGGAGACTGATGTAAGTATTCTAACAATGCAACATTGTATGTAATGTAACCAATTTAATACAAGGGGCGTTTGAAACGTCCGTCCAAAATTGGGGAAAACCATTTTCATTTTTCAACATAGTTTCCTTTTAGACTTCTACACTTCGTCCAACGCTGTTCTAATTTATTAATTCTTTCCGAATAATAGGAATTCTCCAAGACTGCAAAATAGCTACTAGTTTCTGCAATCACCTCCTCGTTTGAATGAAATCATCGTTCCGCTAGACTTTTCTTCAAATTGGGGAACAAATAGCACGCCCAAAGAGCCACGTCTGGAGAGCAGGGACGATATGAAACGAGTTGGAATCCTGTTTCCAATAATTTTGCGACTACAACTACCGAGGTGTGTACTGGTGCATTGTCGTGATGGAAAAGGATTTTTTTGTTGGCTAACCACAAGCGTTTTTCTTGCAGCTCGGTTTTGAAACGGTGCAATAACGATTAATAATGAACACGTGTAGTAGGTTTACCCTGTTCTAGATAACAGATGAGGATTATACCCTGCGGATCCCAAAAGTGCGTCGCCATAACCTTTCCGCCCGAAAGACCGGTCTTCGCCTTTGTTGGTGCAGATTCTCCCTTGGTAACCCATTGTTCTTTGGTCTCAGGAGTATAGTAATGTATCCATGTTTAATCGACAGTGACGAAACGACGCTTCAAGTTCCTGGAATTCTCCCCGAAGAGCTGGAACACTTCACACGATTCCGTTATTTGTCAAGCGTGAGCAATCACGCCACCCATCTTGCGAATATCTTTCTCATGTCCAAATGTTTATGCAAAATATTATGTACCCTTTTATTCGAGATTTCCACAGCACTAGCGATCCGCCGGCGCCGGCCGCGGTGGCCGAGGAGACTGAGGCGCTCCAGTCACGGTCTGCACGGCCACTACGGTCGGGTGTTCGAATCCCCCCTCGGGCATGGATATTTGTGCCGTCCTTAGTGTTAGCTAGTTCATAAGTAGTTTGTAAGTTTAGGGACTGATGACCCCGTAGTTAAGTCCCAAAAGCTTTACAAACATTTGAATTTGAACTAGCAATCCCATGCACCTTTTCTCTCATCAATCACCATACAGTGACATCCCTCTCAGTCTGCAAGTGTGCATAATTTCATCAAGATTGAAACAAAACTGTAGATTTGTACGCAATCTAACACACAAACATACAGACACTTGTATGTATTAAGTTAATAAGGAAGATAAAGGAATCAGGAACCAAGATCACAAGGTTTTATTAAGTTAAATCCGAGAGAGATCGCCTACAATTTCAAAATTATTCATAAAAAAATCCCATAATGTAATTAAGTCAAAATAATTTCTTTCACGAGTAAAAAACCAGTTTGTCCTTAAATATAATTTTTTGAGAATTTTACATGCACTCATTCGTCTTCATATTTGACCATTCAGAAAACCTTACAGAGCGGCGTCTATCCCTTAGGCTAAGGGTGAGATGCCGCGCCCTCATGTGTGACATGTCGCATGATGTTATTTGTTGAAATTTATAATGTTTTAGTCAAAATATGTTAATGTTTTAGTTGATGATTGCAACAACTGAGGAATAAAATTAAACACCGAAGAATTGGCAAACCAATCCTTTATTTTTGTTATATCAAAATACTGAATTGAAGTGTAAATTATATTTAAAGATCAAACTTAGGCCTATCAGGGTTTTTCAAAAGAAATCCTCTCCATCATTAGCTTTTATTCCTAATTCCCCTGCCACAATCAACAAAATAAGTATCAAAGCTTGTGGCATGTATCGTGGTGTATCAAGGATAGACGCCGCACCCTATGACTCTGTGACCGTAGCCGCCAAGTTAGCCGGACTAAAATCAAAAGAAGTTACTGTTCGTGGAGCTACTCAGCGGCGATAGAGCAGAACTTCAAGGTATAATATTGAACTTAAAGTATTGGTTATATAAATGGTGTCTAGATGCATTCAATCTTACCGATGATTCCGTAGATGAGTTGTCCTTGAAGCCAAATCAGTTATCAGTAGTTTATCTCGTTTTAGGTGAGGATTGTCGAGGGTGGCGAGGTTGTGAGACCGTCAGTGGTCGGAACGGGGAGACTTGTCGAGGGGCGAGCAGCGCGCGGGGGAGCAATTTTAGAGGTGGCGTGGGATCGCTCTGTAATGCGGAACAGAGGTGGCACCTGGCTCTAGGAAGTGCTGTGATAAACACGTAGGGCAGTGGCTGAAAGGTGTGGTACGATTCTTACAGCTACAACGTGATTTTGTATGAATCATCACCTACAAGGTACGACAACAGAGACTAATGTCAAAAAAATGTTGAAACTTCCTGGCAGATTAAAATTGTGTGCCGCGGGCGAGCGCTTTCCCGCAAAAGGCAAAGGCCCCAGGTTCGAGTCCCGGTTCCGGCACAAAATTTTAATCTGCCAGGAAGTTTCATATCAGCGCAGACTCCTCTGCAGAGTGAAAATTTCATTGTAAAAAAATGTTGTTTACCGTTTTAGTCAAGTTTAGTATTGTCTCCTTCAAAGTAGTTCCCTTCTGATTGCACGCACTTTTTCCAGCGCTTCTGTCACTGATGGTAACATTTCTGGAACTCATCTTCTGCAATATCCTCTAAGACACTCGTAACAGCTTTTTGGACATCTTGTGTTGTTTGAAAATGGGGTCCCTTGACAGCCGTTTTGACTCTTATAAATAGAAAAAAGTCGCACAGAGCGATATCTGGCGAATAAGGTGGCTGTGGTAGTACTGAAATTTGTTTTGAGGTAAAAAATTGCTGTACTGACAGAGCAGTATGGGATGGTGCATTATCGTGATGCAGAATACAATCTTTCTCATACCAAGATATTCAGCTATTGTTAGACGAACCGTTTCTCTATTGATGTTCTGTTCTTCTACAATCATTTGCACGAATAATCTTCGATCAGATCATAAGAGTTCACGCATTCTGCCCAAGTTGACGTCCGTCCATGAGGTTGATGGTCGCCCACTGCGGTCTTCATCTTCAACATTCGTTCTGCCTTCATTAAACACTTTATGCCAAAGAAAAACTTGAGCTCTTGACATAACCTCCTCTGAAAATCCTTCTGAAGCTTACCGTAAGTTGTCGTCGCGTTTTCACCAATTTAACGCAAAAATAAATGTCATACCGTTCCGCAATATTATGCGGTACCATATCCGTGACGAGAGACAAAAACACGTGTTAACTCATTACAGCACAACTCACGACTGAGCAGTTGCATCGATGTCCCGTTGGACTAGAAGCAGCTTATAGACCAGAGGTCGGCAAGTAATCTTGTATTTAGTCCGGATACTTTTGAAAATTTGTATCGAGGTCCAGAAGTAAAACCACATACTCCTTATCAATTTTTTATTTTAATTTTTAGCCTCAAACTAATATGAAATACAAAAGTTGCGAAGTTGAAAAGTATAATTCATTGAAACTTATATTTTATGTTGTTTATTTGTTTTTAGTTTCACTCACAAAACTGTACGAAATAAAATGTGTAAACAAACTTCTATTGAACATACTATTTTTTGTTTAATTTTCACTAAAAAAAGTATGAAATACAATGAACTATGCCTATTTGTGTTGAAAAAATCTATACAAAAAATAACATTTGCGGCCTTTAGCCAGTTTCTTAAAGTTAGGTTCACAAGAGGAGTAACTTAAGCGAATAGTGTCTTCAAGTTGGGCGGCCGTTAATCTTGAGCGATACTTATTCTTAAAGAAATTTTTTTAAATGAAATTTGACAAATATATGTGGAATCAAACATGGTAGCCAGGTAAATGGCTAATGTTTTGCAATTTTCATATTTTTCCAGGACATGTTCACTCCACAATTCGCCAGTGGATTCATTTTTATACATTTACAAGGAACTGTCGTCCTGAAGTCTATTATATCCATTTGAAGTAAAGGCTTTGATAGATACAACAACTTCCCAGCCACATCCGTCCATTTTGCTGCTGCAGAAAGCTCTAAACATGATTTTTAACAGCACAAAAATGGTGTTTAAATGAACATTCCCTGACCGCTTAAATAGAGGTGTCAGAGACGGTATGCATATTTATAGAATTTCCTTGTTCGTTAGATAATGTTCTGGTGCTGCATTCGTGTGTACAGGACTTTTATGCGGACCACCGGCCAGCTTGCTCTCTTTTGCCACCGCTCGTCCGCATACTCTCCAGCGTTGCACATCATGACAACCATGTATTTAACCTAACTATAATAATCATTAAGGTTTGTAATTAATCGGCACGTAATTGTAAAATTCTAGAAAAATCATAAGGGTGTCACTTATACGAATAAGAATATACAGAAAAAAGTAAGAGGGTAAGTCAATTATTATCCGCAAAGTAGTTACGAAATTTTATTGTAATAAAATACGAAACTTACAAGAACATCATTTTTCGATATAGTCTCCTTGCTTTTCAATGCACTTCGTCCATCGTTCTACAAGCTTCCTTATGCCCTCATAAAAGAAGGTTTCCGGCTGAGCTGCGAGCCAGGAATGCACCGCTTCCTTCACTGATTCGTCCGGGTCAAATCGACGGCCCCTTAATGCCTGTTTGAGTGGACCAAACAAGTGATAGTCAGAAGGGCCAAGATCGGGACTATATGGAGAATGAGCCAGTACTTTGAGCGTTTCAGCAGCGTGGACAGCAGTATGCGGACGGGCATTGTCGTGCAACAACAAAACACCTTCTGACAGCAATTCTCGGCGTTCGTTTCGAGAATTTGGATATTTCCATTCCATACTCTGCCGTTTACTCTCCGGATCATAATGATGAATCCATGTTTCGTCAACAGTAATGATTCTGTCGAAGAAGTTGTCCCCTTCGTTACCATACCGATCCAAAAGTTTTTTTGCAGATGTCGAGGCGCGTTTGCTTATGCAACTGTGTGAGTTGTTTGGGACCCATCTTGCACAAACTTTACGAAACCCAAGTCTGTTGTGAATAATTTCGTAGGCAGAACCATGACTAATTTGAAGACGATGTGCCACTTCATGAATAGTTAATCATCTGTCTAAGAGAATCATTGCACGTGATCGCTCAATGGTTTCTTCATTTGCGGCGGTAAACGGTCGGCCGGTTCCTTCATCGTGCTTAACACTCGTGCGACTATTTCGGAATTTTTCAATCCACTCGTACACATTTCATTGTGGCAAAACACTGCTCCCGTACTGTACTGAAAGTCTCCTATGAATTTCGGCCCCGATACACCTTCCGCCCACAAAAAACGTACCACTGAACGTTGCTCTTCTTTGGCGCAAATAGACAGCGGAGCAGCCACGATTAACAGCACGACAGCGACAACGAAACTAACGTAGCAGCTTAAAAATTGCAAAGATATAACAACAAATAAACAAAGATTGAGTCACCAACGTAAAACGACAGCACTACCAACATAAACAAAAATATAACTAAATTGCGGATAAATATTGACTTACCCTCGTATTAAGTGATTTGAATGTGTTACTTACACTTTCAAAATATTTTTGGCGGTACAGTTTTTTGACTTCCGCGGTCCGGATCTGGACCGCAGTCCGCCAGTTGCCGACCGCTGTTATAGACCAACGTCAAAGATATTGTGCCTACGCAAGCCTGCAGGGTTGCCACATCTTTGCAAAGAAAATGTCCCTCTGCTTTACTGTCGCACCTCGCATTACAAACGAAAGGAAGTTGATTAAAGATGAACTGACGGGACAGTGTGCCGGTTTGCACGTGGGAAGACGCAGAGAGGACACGGAAAATTAGGTGTTTGCACGTTAAAGTGCACTCCGGGCGGAAGTTAGGCGACTTTGCGCTCCGGCCGCCTCTCGCAATTACGGGGGCAAACAGGGCGTTATTTGCGGAAATCCCCAAATGAAAATTAGCGGGACGATATAATATTTAGAGAGCGCTGTGCAAACGCCGGCGGCGTAATGCCGGCAGGATAAGAATAGAATAGAACAGAACGGAGGCAGCCAAGGCCCGGGTCCCTACACGCAGCAGCGGCGAGTGCGTCGCGGCCGGCGAGATATCTGACGCAGGGACGCCGCAGGTAGAGACCAGGGCAGCTGGCTCTAATATGGGACGCCGCCCTTCACGATCTCCTTCACATTTAGTGGTACGTTGGTGCAGGGGGTAGACAGTGAACAACATCAAAAACAAAATACCAGTGTCAATAGGCGTACGCAGGGTTGGGGGGCGGGGGCAAGAGGGGGCACTCCTCCCTTTTGTGTCCCTGCCTCGTCGCCGCTTTTGTGTCTCGTTTCCGTCGTAGGTGTCGGTGGCCGAATGGAATGAGACCGACACAGGAATAAAGATAGCACGCTGGTGCAGGTACGGAGGGGAGCAGCCAGAAACTAGAAACTCTAGAGTAAATTAGAACGAGATATATATTGCACATAATTTATACAATACTTAACTTTTACATAGCTCAGTACTGCAGAATGCTGATACATAGTTGAGCTAGAGTCCTGCCTAGTGCCTATACGATAGCCAAGTCTTCACTGGTGCCTATCTGATTCCAAAGGTCCTAACTGGTTGCTATCTCAGTCCCAAGTGAACGATGTCGTTCAGTGGTGGCTACGAGAGGAGTTGTAGCAGAGGGCGCTCGTGGCTGACGTCGTAAGAACGCCGCGCCGTGCGTGCATGGCGGCGCGCGGCGAAAGTAGGTGGCGCGCACTTTGGACTTGTGCGACACCACACCGCTCCCCCCCCCCCCCCCCCCAAACCGCCGCGCCGTCGTGGCGTAGGGCTGAGGGCCACGGCGACGGCACTGGGAGGAGGGCCTGGGCGGGGGCGTTACTGGTGGGACGGGCGTCGTAGCTGAGGCTGGGATCGAGACGCCGTCCGCGCCCCGACATCCGCCTTGCGATCCTCCAGGAAACCCGCTGAACCTGGGGAAGGGCGCACACCCCCGCCCAGAGGTAGCAGGTCATCTTCTTCTGAGGTGCGTGGCCCAAGCTGGGGGGGGGGGGGGGGGGCGCACGGTCCCGGAGTCCCTCTCGGTGACGCTGTCATCTGCGGCGGCGACAGCGGCGGCGACGACTGCGTCGGAGGTGCGTAGACGTCCATAGGGATCTCGTAGTCCTGGGACGAACGATGTGGCTGTGCTCCCTGGCGGTGAACTGGGTCTGGAATCAAGAAACCGGAGACAGAATCGCGCAATTGGTTTGCGTGGCGCCGCAGCTCCGACCTTGTGGAAGAACGTACAACATACATATTGCGCTGAATGATGCCTGGCAACCATGTCTTCTTGTTGCCAGCAAACACCCTGTACAGCACCGGCGTAGAAACCTGACGGCGGGCATGTAGCAGCTCGGCAGGAGACGGGCCGTCACGTGGCATGCACCGATACGTAGACAGGAAAATTTGAAGAGCTAGCTGCCTGGAGTGCTGACCTTTCATCTTTTCCATGTGTGACTTGAATGTTCGATCGAAGCGTTCTGCTTCACCATTGGACTGAGGGTGAAAAGGTGCAGTGGTGATATGCTGAATGCCATTCACACGACAAAACTGTTGAAATTCCGCACTAACAAACTGAGGTCCATTGTCACTGATGATAGTTTCAGGCAAGCCTTCGATGCAAAACACTGATGTTAAGGCACTGATTGTACTAGACGCCGTCGTTGAGTTCATGGCAATCACAAAAGGAAACTTACTGAAAGCGTCTACAACGATTAACCAGCGCGTATTCCAGAAAGGTCCGGCAAAGTCAACGTGTACACGTTGCCATGGTCCCTTGGGGCGTGGCCAGTCTGAGAAACATTGCGGAGGAGCCGCCTGATGCTCCGCACAAACAGTACACTGTGACGTCATGCTCTTTATCTAAGCGTCCATACCAACCCAGGTACAATGACGTCTGGCCAATTGCTTTGTCCTAACAATGCCCCAATGTCCTCGATGCAGGAGACGTAAGACTTCACGTTGCAGGGAACGAGGAACAATCACTCTTGTTTGGTCGTTGTCCGTATGTAACAACAGAAACCCTGACTTAAGGATAATGCATGACGTTGTGCAAAATAACGTCGAACCAGAGGCCGTTGAATGTCTTTGGCCCTGGCAGGCCATCCAGAGCGAACAAAACGTGCTACCACACTTAGGTCTGCATCCGCCGCTGTTTCCTGTGCAACCCGACGAGAGTTCAAAGGGAAATCTGCGACAGCGGAAGCATCCCTGGAGTCTATCTGACAACATGCCATTCCCGAAGAATCAAATGACACATCCTGGCCAACCGGAAGTCGGGAAAGTGTGTCCGCGTTGGCGTGTTTAGTGGTAGGTCTGTACAAAATCTCATACTGATAATTTGACAGTATCAAGGACCATCGCTGAAGCTTTTGTGCCGTTCGTGGCAGAATTGGCTTTGTGGGTGAGAACAACGACGTGAGAGGCTTGTGGTCAGTCAACAAATAGAATTTTCTGCCATAGAGATAATGATGAAACTTTGTGACGCCGTAAATGATTGCTAAGACCTCCTTTTCTATCTGACTGTAATTCTGTTGGGTTGGCGTCAGTAACTTAGATGCAAAGGCAATAGGTCGATCGTGAGATCCAATACGATGCGACAAAACTGCACCCAGACCGTACGACGAGGCATCAACTGCTAACACTACAGGCTTCTGTGGGTCAAAGGGAATCAAACATGCATCACTGAGTAGTGCAGACTTTAGTTTGTCAAAGGCAACCTGACAATCTTTAGACCATACAAAAGGAACATTCTTCCTACGTAAGCGATGCAGTGGAGCTGCAATCTGAGAGGCATTGGCAATAAACCTGAAATAATAGTTAAGCTTTCCCATTACTGCTTGCAGTTCGTGCACATTCTTAGGAGGAGGCAAGTCTTTGATTGCTCTAAGATGTGACTGTAAGGGATGAATTCCTTGCGCATTAATAACATGGCCTAGGTACTCTATTTCAGTTTGAAAAAACGAACACTTTGCTTTATTACAACGTAGACCTGCTGCAGTCAACACTTTGAAAAGGCACTCCAGGTTTGCTAAAAGTTCTTCAACTGTACGTCCGGATACTACAATATCATCTAAGTAGTTCGAGCAACACGGTACAGAAACTGTCAGCTGTTCCAAGAAACGCTGAAAAATAGCGGGGGCGGAAGAACTGCCAAAGGGTAGGCGTTGAAATTGAAAAAGGCCCATGTGAGTATTAATGACGAAAAACTTTTTTGACTCGTCATCAAGTGGAATCTGTAAATATGCCTCTGCTAAATCAATCTTAGAAAAAAACGAGACTGTCCTAATTTGTCCATTAGTTCGTCAGGTCTGGGCAGAGGATAAGTGTCTACAATTGTTTGACTGTTCACTGTTGATTTGAAGTCCGCACAGAGACGAAGTTTTCCCGACGGTTTGGGTATAATTACTATAGGCGAGGTCCACTGACTCGCAGAAACAGGATAAATCACCCCACTATCTTGCCAACGATTAAGTTCTTCGGCAACTGTATCACGCATTGCGATAGGCACTGCTCTAGCTTTACGAAATTTTGGTAGTGCAGATTCTTTCAAAATTACATGTGCCACGAAGTCTTTTGCACAACCTAGTTCCGGCGAAAACAAGTCACTGTTTTTTTTACACAATGCATTTATTTTGTCCTGAGGCACTACTGACGAAATTTGAAGCACATCTCTTTGAATTGATAAGCCAAACAAGTCAAATGCATCTAGTTCAAAAATGTTCTGTGTAGATTTGGCCTGAAGAACTACAAAAGCAACTGTTTTTGTAACTCCTTGAAAAGAGACAGGCAGGCTACACGTTCCTAGACGGGAATATTCTGTCCTGTGTACGCTGTTAGCACTTGTTGACACGGCGACAATTTTGGCAAACCAAGCAGTTCATAAGTGTCTTTATTCGTTAAAGTAACAGCGGCACCAGTATCAAGCTGAAATTGCACAGTCTTATTTTCTATGCAAAGATTCACAAAAAGCTTTTGCTTGTGGCGCTCGACAGGTGCGCGAATGTGGGCAACGTCTGATTGAACTTGTTTACTACGCTTGCGCATGCGCGGGCTGCGTAGTGAAGTAAGCGGCGCAGACTCGGCACACAGATTAATAACACTGTCACTAGATGGCACTACCGCCGGATCGGCGTCCGCGCAATGCGAGGCTACTACAGATTCACTAACTACTGCACTTAACATCTGAGTTGCTACTTCAAGTCTACTGTCACTAGCTACACAGTACTGGGCACGTGTACAAGGAGAAGTTGTAGAAGGCACTAGGTTCACTACAGGATTGCACTGTACATTCTCACTTTGCTTGTCCCGAACCCTTTTCCGTTGCACAGATGTACGCGCTCGTCGGCGCTTGCGGCGTGGCTCAATACATAGTTTTGCAATAGGTGCAGAAGACTTTCCTTGCAATTGAGAACTAAGTAAAGCACTGTTCAATTCCACAGCGTCTACGACATTGACAGCATGAACTGTTCGTGCACTCGGCAAAGCATTGTTTCTAACGGCACCGTTCTTTGAGTTTTTAATTTGCATACTCACTGTTTGTACGTGTCCCGATTTGCCACATTGATAACAGGTTGCGTTGCGACTAGAGCATTGCGCACATTTGTGGCGAGATACATACTGGGGGCAAGACTTACGAACATTTTTTCTGAAATGAGCGTTGGCGCCCGTTTCTAACACGATGGTGCGACCTTTGCATCGCACTTTTACACTGGCTACTGTTCACTGTCTGTTCAGCACAGTCGGTAGAAAAATAAAAATCACTACGACTAGACTGAAAACTACGGCTAGGAAAGCGTTCGTTGCGGCGCACTGAATTAACACTGTGGCTTTGCATTTCTACATCTGCTAAGTCAAAGGTATCATGCGCTTCAATAAGCTGCAGTACACTGTCTAATGAGGGGCCAGACTGTTTCAGAATTGCTGCCCTAATTCTGGGGTCCTGAATGTTCTGCGTGATCGCATCTCTCAACATCACGTCACTATAAGAAAGTCCACAAGAGCAAGTAAATTTACATTTGCGGGTTAACCCCTTCAACTCAGTGATCCAGTCTTGGTGTGACTGCTGCGGTAATTTTTTAAGTCTGAAAAATCGGTACCGAGCAGCAGCTACGAGAACTTTTCTCTCATAATGAGCATTCAGTGCATCTAGAATTTGTTCAAAGTCTACCTCACGAGGAGATGCGTGGGGGAATAGTTTCTGCAATAATACGGAGGTTTTGGGGCCCACCACGGACAATAAAAGATGCTTAACAGTCTGACCTGTAAGTTGATGAGCCGCGACGAGTTCTTGAAACTGTGCGAAATAGTTGCTCCATTCTTCCTCACGTTCGTTGTACTGGCGAAACGTAGGAAGCGTTGCGGCGGCAGGTGTGGGCTGCGGAAGCGGCGGCTGTTGTTGTTGGTTAGCTGCTTGCGCTGTGAGCTGGGCCACTGCTTGCAGGAGTTGTGTTATTTGCGTCGTCTGTACCTGAATAATTTCCATTAAGTTTGGGTTCGGGGTAGTGGCCATGCTGACCGATTAGGCGCCGCGCATACAAGTAACTTATAACAAAACACAAATGCAATATGAAAGAGGACGCTCTGCAACAAAAAAAAGTCCACGAAACACGTAACTGAAAACGTTCCCCCAAAAATCTTATAATAAGGGCGGGTGGGCGGGAGCAATTTCTGCGTGCTCCGACTGCTGCTGTCTGGCTGCTGGAAGCGGGATGGTCCACGGTTCGTCTATCCCATCCTCGTCGCCACTTTTGTGTCCCAGCCTCGTCGCCGCTTTTGTGTCTCGTTTCCGTCGTAGGTGTCGGTGGCCGAATGGAATGAGACCGACACAGAAATAAAGATAGCACGCTGGTGCAGGTACGGAGGGGAGCAGCCAGAAACTAGAAACTCTAGAGTAAATTAGAACGAGATATATATTGCACATAATTTATACAATACTTAACTTTTACATAGCTCAGTACTGCAGAATGCTGATACATAGTTGAGCTAGAGTCCTGCCTAGTGCCTATACGATAGCCAAGTCTTCACTGGTGCCTATCTGATTCCAAAGGTCCTAACTGGTTGCTATCTCAGTCCCAAGTGAACGATGTCATTCAGTGGTGGCTACGAGAGGAGTCGTAACAGAGGGCACTCGTGGCTGACGTCGTAAGAACGCCGCGCCGTGCGTGCATGGCGGCGCGCGGCGAAAGTAGGTGGCGCGCACTTTGGACTTGTGCGACACCACACTCCCCCCCACCCCCCGGTGGCAAATGGTATGCAAAAGCTCCATTCCTTGCAGGCTTTACCACTCACTTGGTAAATTAATGCTACACTATTGGCCATTAAAAATCCTACACCAAGAAGAAATTCATATGATAAACAGGTATTCATTGGACAAATATACTAGAACTGATATGTGATTACATTTTCACGCAATCTGGGTGCAAAGATCCTGACAAATCAGTACCTAGAACAAGCACCTCTGACCGTAATAACGACTTTGATACGCCTGGACATTGAGTCAAACAGAGCTTGGATGGCGTGTACAGGTACAAATGCCCATGCAGCTTGAACACAATACCACAGTTTATCAAGAGCAGTGACTGGCGTATTGTTACGAGCCAGTTGATCGGCGACCATTGACCAGACGTTTTCAATTGGTGAGAGATCTGGAGAATGTGCTGGCCAGGGCAGCAGTCAAACATTTACTGTATCCAGAAAGGCCTGTACAGGACATGCAACATGCGGTCGTGCGTTATCCTGCTAAAATGTAGGGTTTCGCAGGGACAGAATGAAGGGTAGAGCCACGGGTGGTAACATATCTGAAATGTAACGGCCATTGTTCAAAGTGCCGTCGATGCGAACAAGATGTGAGCGAGACGTACAACCAATGGCACCTCATACCATCATGCCGGATGATATGCCAGTATGGCGATGATGAACTCACGTTTCTAATGTGCGTTCACCGCGATGTCGCCAAACACGATGTGACCATCATGATGCTTAAACAGAACCTGGATTCATCCGAAAAAATTACGTTTTGCTATTCGTGCACCCAGGTTCGTCTTTGCATACACTATCACAGAGTCTCCTGTCTGTCATGCAGCGTCAAGGGTAACCGCACCCATGGTCTCCGAGTTGACAGTCCATGCTGCTGCAAACATCGGCGAACTGTTCGTGTAGATGGTTGTCTTGCAAACGTCCCCATCTGTTGACTCAGGGATTGAGACGTGGCTGCACGATCCGTTACAGCCATGCGGTTAAGATGCCTGTCATCTCGACTGCTAGTGATACGAGGCCATTGGGATCCAGCATGGCGTTCCGTATTGCCCTCCTGAACCCACCGATTCCATACTTTGCTAACAGTCATTGGATCGCGACCAATGCGAGCAGCAATGTCACGATACGATAAACCGCAATCGCGATAGGCTACAATCCGACCTTTATAAAAGTCGGAAACTTGATGGTACGCATTTCTCCTTCTTACACGAGGCATGACGACAACGTTTTAGCAGTCAACGTTTCACCACGCAACGCCGGTCAACTGCTGTTTGTGTATGAGAAATCGGTTGGAAATTTTCCTCAGGTCAGCACGTTGTAGGTGTCGCCACCGGCGCCAACCTTGTGTTAATGCTCTGGAAAGCTAATCATTTGCATAGTACAGCATCTCCTTCCTCTCCGTTAAATTTCGCGTCTGTAGCCCGTCATCTTCGTGGTGTAGCAATTTTAATGGCCAGGACTGTATTTGCTTTTCGATTAGCAATCTTTCAACACTCCCTCACAGCCAAGTCGAATGCAAAACTATGCAGGTATGTGCCGAAATAGTCCCCAAATAATTTTCTGTTGCTTACTTGTACATGCCATTGCTGGGCTACAGAATAGACCAGTCCAGCACCCAGTGCACGATGGCCATCAGGAATTCTCAGAAGCGCAGGAAAATCTCGGACCCTTACAATGTCTACGCTGCGGCAGCTTAGGGACATACCTAGCCGGCATCTGTCGGCAATTCCAGAAGGCAATACTTACAGACATTATAACTGTTTCAATGCCATATAACTTGATGGTAACAGTGGAAATTCTTTCACATATAAATGCATAGTCCTTGATGTAAGAGCCCAGAGCTTTGTTGATTAGAATGGAAATGCCAGCTTTTGCTCGTTTATGTCTCTCAACTCCAGACCAAAGCTGGATGAAATTTCCAAATTTCTCATTCCCTTGTCCCTTCTTTAAGAATATCAAGAATCGAAAGAAGAACTAATGATGAAGTAATAGCTAGAATGAAGGCAAATGATACAGTGATAGACAGAATTGAAAGAAAATCACTGAAATGGTACGGACATATGATGAGAATGCCAGATCATCGGTGGCCTAAGAAAGTTTACGAATGGAAACCACCCGGCAGGCGTAAGCGCAGAAGACCACGACGCTCTTGGACAGACCAGATAAATGGAGTGATGGAACATCGCGGCATCGACAAGAAAGAAGCGCTGGATAAAGAGGCTTGGCGGAGGATAACAGGAATACAACAAGATGTTGTTATTGATTAATCTTTGTATTAATTTATCCTGTAATAATAATAATAATAATAATAATAATAATAGTACTTACAGACATTCAGTTACGTTTGGAAATCTCACATCGCGTCACTATGATATTGTGTCAATGTTGTGATCGTATCAGTTCGAGTCTACGCTGTTATGAGCCGGATTCACTGGTAACACTTTAGACACACGCCCGAAAAAATTTATTTTGCGTGAAAATTCGTTTAACATTATTTCTGCCCATCTTTCGACTTCTTTGCCTTCGAGCAATATTAGTCAGTGCTTTTCTCAAATGAAAATTTATGTTGACACTGAATAGCGTTTTCCCACTAGGTTTATATATATATATATATATATATTTCAGATTTTGCACCATAATATGTCTTATGCTAGTGGTATGTAAATCAAAATTATTTTAGATTTACTTCCTAATTAGCTCCACATTTATTTCGATACATCACGTGTTTAATCACGTGATAATGTAATTTCATGCACAAATAACTGCCACATTCATAATCATTTGCTGATAGAAAATATGTGTAAAACAAATAATAATAAACCCATTCGTAACTTTAAGTATAAAACTTATCTACCTCGAAGTAATTTTGGTAATTGTCAATTGATTCGGCTGTAATTAATTTTTCGTGTAAGACGATGTCCTTTAATTACGTGAACTCGATATCGATGTTGGGGCGAAGGGAGCCTCAGACAATATTTCACGGCATCACATATAAAGGGAGAGGTCGTCAAAATTTCACATCATTTTTAATCAGAGAATGTACTTTGTTATAACAGATAACAACTGCATAGAGGACTTTTAGCACAGGACAGACATGCTGTAAGCGTTTTCAGCGGTATGAGGAAAACTTATAAACATGTAAAATAAATTTAAAAATTATTGTAGGGTACATCTCAATGAATGGGGGAGGGGAAGGGGGTGTCCGAACAAATCTCATTAAATCTCACAAAGGAGGAGCGGGGGTTCAAAATGTAACGAAAAGAACCTCACGTAGTTAATGTGACACGTATTCAAACTCGCTCTTACAGTTGTATAGAAAATTGTAGACCCTTGCCTCGCCTCCCCCCCCTCCCCAAGACCAATTTCTGTGAACGCCCATGCAGTAATAAATTCAATGTACTTTCCTCTATTGGAGAACTCTTCATTTTCATTTTGACCTCACAATGCCAGCTCTTCTTTCCCTAAATAGCATACAGCATTAATGAGCCTTTTCAATATCTCCCTGTTCTTTCTCTCTTTTTCATTGTGAACCTCTGTTTCAGTACTTCTTTGAAAATCCAAGAACATATCAATTCTAGGAGACGAAACAAATTTGTTAAATTTTGTACTCGCTATGCTATCAGCTTCATTTCCACTTTATCCAGTGTATTATAACTTATGCAAATTGTCATCCATGGATTGCCAAGTTTGGAAGATTCATTTTAATCAGTTCTCTTATTTTATATCTGTGTATAATTGCTTCTTCTCTTCTCCCTCTCCTTTCTACCCTGCCAAAAAACCTTATCAACCCCCTTCCCCCATTTCCATTACCATATATAACTTTACACCCTTTTAGGTCTCCCCTGACATACTGTCAGACCAACGGCACTACCACTACTAACTTCAATAACTCTCATAATTTCATCCAATACTCATCAACCAAACATCATTATCCCTATAACACACCCTCCTCGCAACAACTACCCTCTACCTCCACCCAGTAAAGCCAATTCACACTGTCCGTCACGTGAACCTCATGTCACGGTTCCGTCACGTCAAGTTACATTCACTCTGTCCATCACGTCAATTCGATCCCGCTACTCGATGCTGAAAGTGAGGTCATGAGTAGCGATCTGTTATGTAAAAAGTCATAGTTTAATTCTGGAATTTAGGAAACAACAACGCCAAATATTATTGACGGCCAAAGAAAACGTTTCAATGTATGTTTTTGGCCAATTTAATGTGCTAAAGTGCTGGGAACTGAAACAACATTTCAGAACATCGACATCTATTTTCAAGCGAACGAAATATACATACGCACACATCACACAATATTTATAATAGCATAAATAGGGCCTGTTTACTTTATCCATTACGATTTGCCCGCTGACATCGTTGATACCGTCGTAAACAACTAAATTTTTGTCCTTCATTAGCACTAACTTCTTCATTTGAAACGTTATCTTATTCAAATAAACAGTTTGCTTACGTCCTTTCTGTTACAATATTTCGATATGTAAACCATTTCTCGGTTTCAGATATCCGACTTGGCTCTTAGGAAGAGACCCGATTGAGAAAAAAAAAGACTGGTCATGAAGCATATAGAATTTACCGCTAAAACAAAGTATAATAATAAAATGAAGATTAATAAGATATATTTGCATTTAAACCGTTAATCGTCGACTACAATATGAAAATAGGTTAACTTTCGAGAATCGAAAATACTTGACCACTATTTCATAATATTACTGCTGAATAAAAGTAATGTATGAATGACTGCATTAGGTTCGTACCTCAGCTTCACAAAAATGATAACCCTGTATACTAACATATTTGGTCGGCTACCTACTAGTTTGATAAAGTGAATACCCATCTACAAATAAATATGTCCACATATTAGCTGTTAATGTTAGCACGTCACATTCTTGAAGATATTCAGTCTGATACCTGCCAAGTAGCTAAAAAATTATGATAGGTACACGAAAGGCACAGAAGCAAGGACGAGGTGAAATGATGGTTTAAACGACGATGTAGAATCTACTCCCCTACAATGTGAAAATCGTGTGTACTTTTCAAAACATTACAATGTCCGAAATTCGTTAAAACAAAACTCGTGCAACATGTCAGGACGCACCGAGGACGCAATCATAATCAGTTCCTTTTATATACTTCAGCACATCAGGTTGCAATTAATTTCTACTTTCCAAAGGTTTCAGACGTTCAGCACATCAGGTTGCAATTCATTTCTAATTTCAAAAGTTTTCAGACGATATTAACATCACTCGGGTATTGTGAAGTGTATGAATTACACTGCACTGACAGTTCGTTAAATTATAGACTGCCATTAACGGAAGCAGTGATATTACATTAATGATGTTTTTGTATTTGTATTAGAAATTTCACAGCAACGTTCAGTGACCAGGAAATATGGAAGTAACAGAATTAAAAACAGCAACTTCTCAGTTTGTATCATGCAATTCCACTGTTATTCCCTACTGGCCGCTTGGAGCGCTAATATCGCTTCAGCTGCAATTTTTTTCCTAGAGAGTTTCGCGACTGTCTGTGATAGACTGTGGTTCAGTGGTGGCCACGAGCGGGGTTGCAGCAGAGGGCGCTCGTGGCTGACGTCGTAAGAACGCTGCGCCGTGCTTGCATGGCGGCGCGTGGCGATAGTACGTGGCGCGCACTTCAGACTTGTACGACACCACAATATTAGTGTTCTACGTCGACTCCCGTAATTTAATGGTTATCCGACTGTATAAAGGTTGGATTATTTGCACATCGTTTCGAATTGAACTGTGCTTTTCTGTAGGTCACTGTCAATGCTGTAGAGACTTGATTACATGTTATTGTTTCACCTATATCTATAAATGTGAATGTCTGTTCGGTGTACTTTTATCACGTCTGAACCACAAGATATAAAGAGCTAAAATTTTGTACAGTTACTAATGTCTAGCCGGGGAAGGCTTTAGGTACGGCTTTATGGCAATTGGGTAGCTATTTATCTATATATATTAATGTGAATGTCTGTTCGATGTACGCTTATCACGTCCGAACAACAAGACGCAGAGTCTAAAAATATTTGTACGGTTACTAATTTCTACCCGAGGAGGTTTTATAACGATCTGATAGATATTTAATAATTTGAAGAATATAATGCGAAATGTGGAACAATAATTACTCTTTGAAAATTATATTTACTCCTTGAAAATGGATTTATTGGTTGCATTGTTGCTTGAGGGCTAATAATGATAATAGGGTGGAATATATCGGGATGGATAATTATCGGTGTATTCTACGCGCGCGCGCATGTGTGTGTGTGTATGTGTATGTACGTGTGTGTGTTGGTGTTTCAATATTTCGCTCTGCAGCGAAAACTACAGAACGCAAACGCATGGTCTATGTGTAATTGTTGCCCGAAGTCTCCCGTTGTACACCATAGCAGTTCCATGCCGATAGCTATAAAGGGGTGGAAGATATGGTGGCTGAAAGTCGTCAAATTATAAAAAATTCGGACTGAAGGCCAGCGATTACGTTTGCGACTCTATAGCAAGGAGGTTACATACAGCGAAACGTGATGCCACAGATCGTATCTTTCGTCTATGGGTGCTACAATGTCTTCAGCTCTTTCTCTGTAAGGATAAGCAGACGAATAAGGAGATATAAGAATACATAAATAAAACAGTAAAAAAGAATTTTATTTTATTACATTTCTTTCAAAAAATCGATTTGACGTTTCGCGCATTATCTATCATCAACCTACACGCGAGCGGAGCCGCGGTTTTAAGCTAGCATTCACATAATTTATGACCTCAACTACGAATGGATGAAGCTGAAAATGTGTGCCCAGCTTTCTAGGCAGTTGCGCTGACCCCTACACCACTGGGGACACAGTGATCAGCGCACCTGCAAGGACTACCTAAGCACGCCTCCCGTCAGACACAAACTTCCAGCTTTACCCTGTCCACAGTACTCATATATATATATATATATATATATATATATATATATATATATATATATATATATATATATATATATATAAAGGCGTCCATTCCGAAGGAAGTCACTTCTGATCCTGCAGTTGTTATATTCACAGAATAGAATTAGTACAAAGTGACTACGAGTTTGAGTACTGTGGGCAGGGTAAAGCTGGGAATTTATATCTGTCAGGAAGCTTGCTTAGGTAGTCCTTGTAGGTGCAGTGATCACTGTGACTCCGGTGGTGTAGTGGCCACCGCAACTACCTAGAAAGCTGAGCACACATTTTCAGCTGCATCTATTCACAGTTGAGGTAATAAATTATGTGAATATGAAACAATAACATGTAATCAAAGCTCTATAGCACTGACAGTGACCTACAGAAAATCACAGTTCAATTCGAAACGATGTACAAATAACCCAACCTTTATACAATCTTATGGTATAATGGTCACCGCAACTGCCTAGAAAGCGGGAGACCCGGGTTCGAATACCGGCTGGGCAGACATTTTCAACTTTGCCCAATCGCAGTTGATGTCATATATTTTGTGAATGTGAAAGATTAACAACGCATAGTAAACATTTTATATTTTCTGAGAAAATGTTTCCTATAGTAGACATATTTTAACATTGCGAGGATAGCCGATTACTTATCTCCTTAGATTTGTATCTATGGCCTTCTGAAGTGTTGCACAACGTTAAATACTGCTTATATATAAAGAAATATGAATATGCCCTGAAATTTTAGAGAGCTTAGTTTATTATGTGTGACACCTTGCACTAAACTAGTTCACGCAGGTTTATTTGTTGTCTTAATTTCTGTGAAGAGATCTGTCATGCATCTCACCTACTTGCAGCGGTAATACATTCTTACTATATGACTCACATTCTATAAGTAATGTGTTATATGACGGTTCCAAAGAATAAAAGAATAAATAAAAAATAAAAAAAATAAAAAAATAAAAACAGAACAATGATACCAACGACCGAACAGACAATTCGTGTGATTCTTCAGTTTCTCCCGGCGTATTTGATGATCAAAATATCCACGGGTGTACTGCCGGTCTATAGTGTCCAATGGGCACAATATTTCGGCGATCATACATGTCGCCATCATCAGATGAACTGACGGACTGAGCTCCTGGAAACGCGCCGGCACGGAGATCCGCACGCTGCGGCTGCTCGAAGGGAACTGGGTTCTAGCCCGGTAGCGGGCCATTTAAATACCCTCGGCCCGCGGAGCGACCCCTCCGCGGTCCGCGCCCCGCGCCGCGGCCGCGCAGTGGAACCGATTGCGCCGGCGTCTGAGAAGACGTCGGTGTGAGGGCTCTGTCCGCCGTGGTCGTCACTTCGTTACGTTTTCTAGATTTACTCTTAATTAACCCAATCGCTGGTTCCCAAGCTTTGCTAAGATTATAGCCAGAGTCACGGTTTATGAGGTCGTCACTTGTGCGAATTTCAATGGCCTCTCTAACGACGCAGTCCCAGTATCTCGACGTCTGTACCAGAATCCTAGTGTGTTCATACTCCATGGCGTGATTCTCCGACAAACAATGTTCAGCGACCGCCGACTTGCTCGGATACATCAATCGTGTGTGCCTCTGGTGTTCAACGCATCGATCCTCGACGGTACGCATAGTCTGTCCAATATATGACTTTCCACACTGACACGGAATCTGGTACACTCCCGCCTTCCTCAAACCGAGATCATCTTTAGCGCTCCCCACCAGTGCACGAATTTTATTCGGCGGACAAAAAACAGTTCCAACCTGGTGTTTTCTCAAAATGCGGGCGATCTTCCCTGAGAGTGCACCGGTATATGGAACGAACGCAGTGCCTACATCCTCCCTTGCGTTTTCATCCGTTTCCACAGGTTGTGTTGTAGTGGTTGGGCGGAGAGCCCGCTGAATCTGCCACTCTGAGTACCCATTTTTTCGAAATACAGTTCTCAGGTGTTCCAATTCCTGGGGTAGACTATCTGCGTCGGAGATATAAATATGGATAAACTCCTTGACTTCCTTACACATCTGAACTCCATACACCCCAACATCAAATTCACTATGGAGACTGAAACGGAGGGTAAATTGCCGTTCCTTGACGTCTTGGTCAAGAGAAGAGCTGATGGCACCCTGGGTCATAGTGTATATCGGAAGACAACGCACACTGATCTGTATTTACACGCAGACAGCTGTCACCACCCTTCACAGAGGAATGGGGTACTTAAAACTCTAGTACATAGGGCGCGGCGCGGAGCGCGGACCGCGGAGGGGTCGCTCCGCCGGCCGAGGGTATTTAAATGGCCCGCTACCGGGCTAGAACCCAGTTCCCTTCGAGCAGCCGTAGCGTGCGGATCTCCGTGCCGGCGCGTTTCCAGGAGCTCAGTCCGTCAGTTCACCTGATGATGGCGACATGTATAATCGCCGAAATATTGTGCCCGTTGGACACTATAGACCGGCAGTACACCCATGGATATTTTGATCAGACAATTCATAATTTTATGAAAGACAAAAACAGCGATATGAGGCTTGAAAAAGATTTGAACAACGTTTTTCACTCCAAAACCATGACCAAATCCAACGACACCATGGCGTTAGCCGCTTGGTCGACGTTACACATCTAGGACTTGGACCGTTAATATTTTCCTTCTTTTTTCATATTTCCGTACCACTTTCGTGTTCAGTTGTTAATGGTCTATCCACTCCGCCATCTTACCACTTGGTCACCTTGATCACCCAGGTCTCAAAAAACTGGTTTGAGGCGCTGTAGCGCCCGGCAATGGTGTGTGTGTGTGTGTGTGTGTGTGTGTGTGTGTGTGTGTGTGTATGTGTGTAGTTGTCTGAATGATTCTGCAGATGTATGTTTCTTTTAGTGGAAGGTTCAAATGTTTGTATAGCTTATGGGACTTAAATATGGGGTCATCAGTCCCTAAACTTACAAACTACTTATGAACTAGCTAATCCTAAGGACGGCACATCCATGCCCGAGGGGGGATTCGAACCCCCGACCGTAGTGGCCGTGCAGACCGTAACTGCAGCACCTCAGTCCCCTCGGCAACTGCGGCCGGCATTGATGAAGGTCATGCTCGAAAATTTAAGTTGTGTGAATATTTTTGGTCCCTGTCAGCAGCTCCGCGAGCATCTTTGCGGTGAGTTGTCATCTGTCCAGAATTTTTGACATTCCAATCGGATTTGCCATTGTAAAAACTGGTTTTACTCCATCCGTAACGGACGCAGGAAGATGTGGCAGTGAGTGACACATCTCTGTTGGACGTTTTTGGGTATCGATGGCACCACACATGGCAGTGGTGGAAAGAAAGGCTCTGGACGAGGGTAGGCAGGACAGCGTCCGTGACGCAAGCAGGTGTCCAGCTTTGGCATGGTGCAGTGTACGGACTACAGACATTTATCACTAGACTGGAAATGCCGTATACAGTATCATTGGTGTCACTCAAGTCTCGCGGCCATATTTCTATACGGTACTATATAAGTGCGAGCAGCCGTAGTTTTCATGCGACACATCATGGGCCTCCACGCACAGAGCCCACACACCCCAAGGCGATTTGGTAGTGTTCCTGCCTGGAGGGTGCATTTTAGCTGAGTTGCATGCAGCCTACTCTCTCGACGGGGCCGCGGTTGCTCTCCGCAGGAGTTTCGAGTCCCTCCTCGAACATGGGTGTGTGTGTGTTGTCCTTACATTAGGTTAAGTAGTCTGGAAGCCTAGGGACTGATGACTACAGAAGCCCCTTAGATTTACAAACATTTGAACACTTTTTTTTTTTTTTTTCGACGCTTTGTTAACCGGAGATAGCGGTCATCTCATACTTACGTTATCTGTGGACGACCTTGGACTTGCGTACATTTAATAGTTTCTGTTTTACGGCGGGGGTGGAGATAGAAAAAAATTAAATCTATAAACCATATCAATGTAATGGTTAAAGTTTATGTTATCAAGTCCACTTGTGACAGTTTCCTTGACACTTTCCTATCTTCCCTTTACCTCGCGTTACCGCGAGCAGCGTGCTAATAGAGCGAACGTTGCACGTGAGGCCAGTAGGCGGTTGTCACTTAATATTTGACTAACCTGGTGTCTTCTCTCTCGTAGATGTCCCCAGCGCAGAAGCAGCACACAGGTCGTAGACTCGACGTTTTCTGAGGTGAGGCCGAAATTGAAAGTGGTGGATACTGTAGCTTTCTAACTACCATTAACGAAGTCGATGAATTCCTTCAGAGATGCCAGTGGCTCTTTCATTTTTACCAATCACACGAATACAGAAGCCACAAACTGCAGGTTGATGTCAATATTAGTTTACAGAATTCACAAAATTAAAAGTCATAACACACTTTGACATACAGTGCACGCACTTTACAAATATTTTAGCCCCATTATCGACCGATTAATAAAAGACTGGTTATCGCAAGTGCCGCTAGAAATTTACCGTGTCGGGGCTCGCAGTGAACTGACTAGCAGTGGAGCTGGGCTCCATGCTAGCGGCTAGAGTTTTGGCACCAACCGACACTTCTAGAACGCCACACTTACTCTTTACCTAAAATACTTAATCTAATAATCTACAAAACAATAGTGTAATCGCAAACATTTAATTAACACACATTATGGCAATAGAATTGATAACTTAATATTTATTTATTAAATAATTAATAAAATAGCTGGGAGATTGTAGCGCGTTAAGATATAGCAACAGCCAATCAGATCACTCTTAGAGAAAGGGGCGTAGTTTTCCCACAGTACCGTACTTACAGTACCATCTGGCTACTACCTGGCTCACACCACTTCCTACTATTCCATGTAAGTAAATGAAATTATGAAATAA
Organism: Locusta migratoria; assembly: GCA_026315105.1. Classification (NCBI taxonomy): domain Eukaryota; kingdom Metazoa; phylum Arthropoda; class Insecta; order Orthoptera; family Acrididae; genus Locusta; species Locusta migratoria. The sequence continues at coordinate 630,029,155 of CM048745.1, read as the reverse complement.
AATACAGAAATGGCTGCTGGCTTACAAGCCAGTGCCACCACAGTTTTCAGAAATCGTGTCCAGGTCCTGGAAATTACTGTTGGGGACTGTCCAATAGCTGCAGCCACCTCCCTCTATGTCTTTCCCTCTTCCAAACTTCTTATGGATGTCCATGCCATAGCTTAAGTCTCGTTGTTGTTTCATTGCACTACCTTCTCACTACACTATCTGAACCCAACTGCATGTGTAATTCGTTTGATAGAGTAAACACGAGTCCACACTAACCCCCCCCCCCCTGCAGGAATTTTCCGTTATTACATCTCGGCTGCCATAATATTGTATTCTCCATTGCTGAGGTCAGGGGTTCGACGAAAAATGATTTTGTTTGCGTTTGTTAGACTTACAATAGGTTCTTATCTACTCCTGAGAAAATTTGTTTTCGGTCGGTTGCGTTTCCACCACTGGCCATCTTCGACGTCATCGTACATATGGCCGTCTGTTCTCATGGATATATCGTTATACACACTGCTCAAAACAAATAGGACATCAGGTGAGATATCATGCATAATACACATATGGTAACGTATTTCATTCAGATATTATTTACAATTGAAATCTGTGTGTGATACAATACGATGTTTTGCTGTCTCAAATGTTTACTTGAGGTTTACAAAGCGTTTACTTAGAGCGAGGCACCATAATAGTGAAAAAGTCATTGTCGTTGCCCTCTAATATGGTGTCTGGTCACGTCGGACGGGCAGTACAACTGCACATTGCGTGGAATAGCTCTAGACGGATATTTGGCCATTCTTCCGTGACTGCAATATCCAGCTCTGCAACAGTTGTGAGAGAAAGTTGTTTGGCTGCAGTGAGTCTTCTAAGTGCGTCCCAGACATGCCCAATCGCGTTTAAGTCTAGTGAACAAACTAGCAACTTCATTCGTTCAATTCCTTCAGCTTCAAGCATGCTGTTCACCAGTGCTTTGTCCGCCATAGCGTTATCTTACACCAGAAGGAACGCATCTCCTATGTTACCAGCGTAGGGCACAAAAAAATGTCGAAACATCTCGTCTCTATATCTCTGAGCAGTCAGGAGCCATTCTGAACGAAATAGAGGTCCCTACGTACTTCAATACTGACTCCTGAGCACACAATTCCTCCACCACCAGGATATGGTGATGTTTGCAGCACATAAGCAGGATTGTTCTGAGCTGCTGCCCACACCAGTCCTCCTTTACCATTATAAAGTGATGTTTCCTGTACAGAATAAGGATTGTTCTGAGATCCACGTTCTCTCCAGATGAGGGAACGACGATCGTCCGGCTCAGCCAAAATCTTTACTCATCCCTGATCAGAACCCGACGCCATTCTTTATGATTTCAATGCTGATACTTAACTGGGAGAGTACAGAAGGTTGAAATAAGCAGTTCACATGATTTAGATGAAACAATTAATTCCTCTAACTGGGGAGGTATCAAAAATGGGGTCCCACAAGGTTCGCTCTTGGGTCCCTTGCTGTTCTTAATATATGTTAATGACTTGCCATTCTACATTCACAAAGATGCTAGCTAGTACTTTTTGCTGATGATAGAAGTATAGCTATCACACCTGACAAACAGGAATTTGATGAAATTGTAAATCATATTTGTCAAAAGTGCGCCCCGGTTGCACAGTGGTAGAGTGCCAGACTACAAATCCAAAGGTCGCGGGTTCGATCCCCGCCAGGTCCTAGGATTTTTATCTGTCACTTTCCACTTCTTTCACCTCTGGCTGTATTACTCATGTGAAAATTACCGAGTAGCAGCGTGGTTCGGAACCCACGTTAAACTGTAGGTCCCCCTATAAATGGCTGGATAAGTCAGTTCCAAGGTCGGAGGAAGGCAACGGCATACCACCTCCAAACAGGACCATGCCTAGTAAAGCACTGTGGTGTTCAAACCAATCTTCGGATTGTTGACTGCTTTACCTTACCTTTTATTTTTCAAAAAGTTATTAAGTGGTTCTCTACAAATGGACTCTCATTAAACTTTGATAAACAAATTTTCAAATGTTTGTATCGTTTATGGGACTTAACTATGGAGTCATCAGTGCCTAAACTTACAAACTACTTACGAACTAGGACGGCACAAATATCCAAGTCCGAGGGGGGATTCAAACCACCGACCGTAGTGGCCGTGCAGACCGTGACTGAAGCGCCTCAGTCCCCTCGGCCACCGCCTTTGATAAAATCCAGAATATACAGTTTCATACAGTAAATGGCATGTCACCATTAACAAAGTTAGACTTTGAACATAAATCTGTAGGTAAGGTAGAATATTCAAAAGTTTGTGTTTGCATTGACGAGGGACTGAATTGGAAGAAACATATTGAAGATCTCCTGACACGTTTATGTTCAGATACTTATGCTATCAGAGTCATTGTAAAATTTGGTGATATACATCTCAGTAAATTAGCTTACTATGCCTATTTTCATTCATTGCTTTCATATGGTATCATATTCTGGGGCAATTCAACATTGAATAAAGACGTATTAATCAGAATAATTGCTGGAGCCCACCCAAGAGCATCCTGCAGACATTTATTTAGGAATCTAGGGATCTTCACTGTAGCTTCGCAATACATACATTCACTCATGAAATTTGTTGTTAACAATCCCACCCAGTTCAAAAGTAATAGCAGTGTGCATAGCTACAACACTGGGAGAAAGGATGATATTCCTTATTGAAGGCTAAATCTAACTTTGACTCAGAAAGGGGTGAATTATGCTGCCACAAATGTCTTTGGTCAGTTACCAAGTAGCATCAAAAGTCTGACAGATAGCTAACTAGTATTTAAAAAGAAATTAAAGGAATTTCTGAACGGCAATTCCTTCTACAATGTAGATGAATTTTTAGATAAAACTTTAAAAAAATAATAAAAACAACAAAATATGTAAAAAAAATCCTTAAGATATTGATTGTCAAGTGTAGACAAGATTTACTAAACTGACACGTTCCACATCATTACGAAATGTCGTATATATGATCTATGGAGCAAGTGTTAATCTAATCTAATCTTCCTCCTCCCAGTTTCTACGGGATAAACGGTGTCGTCATTTTTATACGCCTCCGTGCGTAGAGACTATATTCTCGAAGGCGATTTCTGACTGTATTGTTTTGCGCGTCCTGTTGCTGCTTCGAGGGTGCGTTGCAGCTGAGTTGCATGCAGTGCCCTGTCTTGACGGATTGGTAACCGTAGATAACGGTCATATTTTACCGATATGACCCTAAACGAACTTGGCCTTGCCTTCTTTAAACGGTTCTTGTTGTCCGAAATCGCGTCCAGGCCCTGTAAATTATATTTTGGGACCCTCCAATAGCCTCTGTGTCTTTCCCTCTTCCAACCTTCTTATGAATGTCCGTGCCATAAATTCGGGTAAGAGACGTTGTTGTTTCATTGCACTGCCTGCTCAGTACACTATCTGAACACAACGACATGTGTAATGCGTTTGGTAAACACTATTCCACACTAACTCCCTCTGCAGCAATTTTCCGTTATTACATCTCGGTTGCCATAATGTCGTAGTCTCCACATCGTAGAACCGACAAAGACATCGAGCCATTTTAGTTGATTCTGCTGATAACAATATAACAGAACCTAGGTATCTCAACCATGGCCCCCACGAGGGTGGGGTTGGGTGGATCCATGGGTCCAGGGCCCGGTACTGAAGGGGGCCCGAGTCCAGCCCTAAATGATTCCATTTTTTGGTTACTGAATTTAACTAGAAAAAAATGTTGAATATTTTTCATCCAACGAAATTTTAGAAGGTTGTTGAAGTAGATATTTATGATAAATCGCTTATCTTAAACGATTACTTCGAATGATGCTCTTAGTTATTGCCATTGGCTGGTATTGTATGTGTGTATTATCTAAGGTGACCAACCGTACCGATTTTTTCGGGACAGTCACGATTTTTGTGTGTCTGTCCTGAAGTTTTTGAAAGGTAACTCGGTACATCTATTTGTCCCGGATTGAACTATTTGTTCCGATTTAGTAATTCCTTTCACCTGTATTGGTCTATTTTATTATTGGTTTTTATTATGATGGGAAACACTATGACGAAAGGTTTCCTTAGACGTAAGGTACCGTTTCAAACTGTTTCCACAGTGCATACATGCACAAACTATGCCAGTGAGAAAATCAGTGAATGGACCGCTAACACCACTTTTCCAGATCAAAGATCGATTGATGTTATTTCTCATTTCAGACAGAATCAATTTGCCATTTTCAAATGTGCGTAAGCAAGTGCAGTTTCCCTTCTGCCTTTCCGGAAACAATGCTGTTAGGTCAACTTACGTTGTAAAGCTTCGCAAGTTAGAATGTACGTCACAATTAGCTGATGCCCCCCCCCCCCCCTCGAAACCAAATTCTGGATACGGGTCCGCTGTGCTCATTGTTGTAAGTAAAGTCTCAATTTTAAGTAAAATAATTTTATAAAAGAAGCTTACCATATCAAATTTATACTTTGTTATACCAAGTTAAAGTACATTCTAAAAAGAGCAAGATTAAGATATAAACTCCAGAATGAAACTTTCACTCTGAATCGGAGTGTCCGCTGATATGAAACTTCCTGGCAGATTAAAATTGTGAGCCGGAACCGGGACTCGAACCTGGGACCTTTGCCTTTCGCGGGCAAGCGCACTACCGATTGTGCCATCCCGACATGACTCACGATGGCGCCTCACAATTTTACTTCCGCCAGTACCTCGCCTAGTACGTTCCAAACCTCACAGAAGCTCTCCTGCGAACCATGCAAGACTAGCACTCCTGGAAGAAAGGGTATGGTGGAGACATGGCTAAGGGATGTTTCCAGAATGAAACTTTCACTCTGCAGCGGAGTGTGCGCTGATTTGAAACTTCCTGGCAGATTAAAATTGTGTGCCGGAACCGGGACATGGCTAAGCCATGTCTCCACCATATCCTTTCTTCCAGGAGTGCTAGTCTTGCATGGTTCGCAGGAGAGCTTCTGTGAAGTTTGGAAAGTAGGAGGCGAGGTACTGACGGAAGTAAAGTTGTGAGGCGGAATCGTGAGTCGTGTCGGAATAGCACAGTTGGTAGTGGCCGGGCGCCGTGGCTCAGCGCGCCCGGCCAGAGGGCTGAACGCTCTCTGTAATAATAAAAAAAAAATTTGAGCCAAAGAATACATAGAACCAAAACGAAGAAACACGAGCAGCAGCGTCCGCAAGAACAAGAACTACCCATAGAGCAAAAAAAAAAAAAAAAAAAAAAAAAAAAAAAAAAAAAAAAAAAAAAAAAAAAAGGCAAAGGTCCCAGGTTCGAGTCCCGGTTCCGGCAAACAATTTTTATCTGCCAGGAAGTTTCAAGATATCAACTTGCAATTACGAACTACTGCACACAACAGTAGAAAAAGACTGAGGGGAGAGCCCGTCTGTGATTCTGCGTCCACATCCCGTATTTGAATGTGGGGTCCATGATCTCAACTGATCCTCTAATTGTTTTGGCCAATGTAGTGTAGAGGATGAGCCGTACCAGAGCAGGAACTTCTGACCTCACTCCCAAGGGGTTCATCGTGTGAAAGTTGCGGCACTGCGTGGCTTGATTAGTCCGGGCTGGCACGTGGAAAATGGCGGAGTGATATTAGGCAGGACGGAGGTGTCAGAGCTGGTTTGGCGCCTGCGTTGCAGAGTGGTTGGGTTGGCAGATTGCGGCGGGCGTCAGGCCGGTGGGATTAATCCACGAGGCGCGTCACCGCCACACCGCCACCTGTCGCAGAGGGTTAGCAGCTGCGGCTGCAGCAGCGGCCCACAGCCAGGGCAAACCTCTGAATGAGCGTCCACGCCCTGGTCAATACATGTATAGTTAATAAATATAAGGTTCGGCAGTAAGCGCTCTGCTCTGCCATTGGCTGGCGCTGTGACGTCACTGTGGGACTGCGCGCTCCCAAACGGCCTGCACAGGCTTAGTTCGGTATGGCACGGAATGTGCATTTATATAAAGCTTTTAACTAAAGAAATTGTTTCTTCCTTAAATACAAAGTGCTATTCTGATGCAAAACATTCCAATTAAGAGTTCTATCGTAGATTTACGCGATACCTATCAGTAACATATCAAATCGCAAACATATCGACAATTTGTTTAAATATGAACTGCTGGCTTTAAAAGAACAGGAATGTGGCAAATTAAGCAACTTCGGCTGTAAATCCCTTACAGATTCGGTTTCATTGAAATGCCGGGAGCGTATTCGAGAATGTGCAACATTTACATTGTCCTTCCTGTAGCACTTCGAGAGCCACACTTTCTTTAACGTTCCATCTCGAGAAAAAAATGAAAATTTATTTCAGTTCCCTTTGTGTCCCCGCTGTGAGAATTACAACCCGTAATAGCACAGCCTGTCATAAATAATAACAGAAGTATTTCAAAGAATGACAGCAGAAAATATACAACGCGCGACAAGCACTCGTGAAATCAATATACTTTCCACTACGAACTTTTTACTTCCAAACTATGAAGTGAAACAAATTATTTAACTCTTTACTTCCCAGTGTTGTTCCTCGAAAACAACGTATTAAAAGCTGATTTATACAGTATTTTGTGTATCAATCCTTAAAATCGCATTGTTGTTGATAACATGCTGCAAGTACGACATTTTGCCGCTTGGTACGGCGTGTGGCCACTTATGAGGCATTAATCTGTCCATCTTGTAGTTTTTGTTACATAGCCGTCTGTATGTGGCTGTGATTAGGAGCGCGAGTGTGGTTCATGTTATTTTATTTTAACAGTGAATTGTCTTTGGTGCTGTGGCGAAGATTGTACAAGCATTATTGATATGACAGTGTTAACCATCAACAAAATAACGACCCAAGTAATAAAATACCTCGATACAAACGTCTGTGTTGTGCATGACATAAAAATCAATAGTGCATCCAAAACTTTTAAAACACTTATTTTGATCTTTAGTGCACTGTATTAATAAAGAAAATACTGAAGTTTAATTTTTACAAAGCTTAATTCATAACGTGGGAATGAGGGGGTTAAGCAAACACAAATCAGAAATGGTAACATACACACATGCACACGAGTTAGCAACCAACTCTGCATATTGTTTTGCACCCAGGTGTCCCACAGTGACGTCATGCGCAGAACGGCGAAAACGCGTTTCCTATTGCGCATCGCTTACTGCGCCCCCCTGAATACATGGGTGGCTGTCCAGCGCTCCTCCCAATGACAGACACCCAGTTGGTTGCTTAATGATTGACTGGAGGCACCAGTTATAATGTTCCAGCCTGGCCATTAATTTTTGAGATTAACAAATTTACAGAAGGAAGAGGTTTGAAGTTAGAAGCTATGAAAGATCCCACTCAGAAAATTACGGGGGATAAGTTTTGGAAAAATTATTAAATGCATTTAAATGAAATGGCAAGCTAATTAACCGTGGAGTGTTGTGCAGGCAGAACATTACAAAAAGAATCGACGAGCAGTTACCTTTAACAAAAGATCCATCGGTGGTCGAAATTTGGATGTAAATGAAATTTTCATAGTATGGCAACCACTCGCCGAACAGTGGATGGCAGTTCGTCAATATCAAACTACGACTCGTGTAGCAAACCGTAAAGTAAGATAAGTTAAAATGTTCAAATGTTTGTATAGTCTATGGGACTTAACTACGGGGTCATCAGTCCCTAAACTTACAAACTACTTGTGAACTACTTACGAACTAGGACTGCACAAATATCCATGCCCGAGGAGGGATTCGAACCCCCGACCGTAGTGGCCGTGCAGACCGTGACTGGAGCGCCTTAGTCCCCTCGGCCACCACGGCCGCCCATAAGATAAGTGACATGATAAAAAATCGGACAGGAATATTACGTAGTCAAATACATCGGACTTCTAAAAATTTACAAGAAAATCGACTGCAGATTCTATTGCCGGTAAATGATAATATTATGGAATAAATTTTGAAACAAGAGTGGCAGGCTACACGAAATATCACCATTCAATATGAACTAAAAACTGTGCCATCCATTGTTGCGGTGATTCAACAAGGCTGAAAAAGACATTATGGGCGGAGAGAGAATAAGGCAAAGTTATTAATAAAAATTAATAAGTGCGAATTTAAGTGAGAGGTGGGGTTTATTTAAGATACGAGCACAGCACATATATTTACCTGAATGTACATAACAGTGGCCACATACAAATAATAAAGTACAGCTCCCGTCTGCAAGACGCTATCACTACGAAGTACAAAGCAAGAGTACCTTCTGTCTTAAAAAAAAAAAATTGAAAGTGATGTTCTTAAATTATTTCTCTGATATTCATAGATAATTATTTTTACATGCCGAAATAATATGAAAATACAAAATGTTTTCTGATAATATCGGGGAAAGGAAACTGTGTCACTATACAGTGAAATATCATCCAAGTCGTAAATAAAACTCAGGGGATTGAAAATTTGTTTACTAGCAATGACGTTCTTTTCGTGATAGTTTGCTTTATTCACTAAGAGACTAGCGTAAGGGGATTTAGTACAGAGACCAAGGTAAAAATTTTACTTCGCTGCCCACGAGGCTATGGCTGTTATGTTGGCAACACACATCCCTGTCCTTTACGCGTATCATATAAACAGATTCTAGAAGGGTAACGTAATGCATTATAATTTATTCAGATGGGGAGCATGATCTTCTTAATTTCAAGTTCTCAGGGCCTTTTGTCGTGTATTACGAAGGAGGTGTCCGTTGTTAGCTCTAAAGTGGTTTTAGGACTACTTATACGAGGCGCGTCCAGAAAGTAAGTTCCGTTTGGTAATAAAATGAAATTGTACACAGATACAGAAGAATTTTTATTGCACAAAATTCTACAGCTCTTAAACTACTTTTCCTCATAACTGCCGAAATTTTGCAGGCATTTGTCATAGCATGGCACTAGGTTTTGCATATCTTCTTCATAGAAATCTGCCGCCTGTGTCTTCAACCAGTTGGAAACAGTTTCTTTCAGCTTGTAAAATTTGGGGTAAGTCCATAGAGAGACCACTAATTGTAAACCTACGGTTTTCCTGGATCATGTCATCAATCGCGTGAACCAGTTCTTCTGTAACCAAAGGTGGACGCCCACTTCGTTCTTCATCGTGCATATCACTACGCTCGCCATTGAACTGTCGGACCCATCTTCTCACCATCGAATCACTCATCGCATTTGGTCCGTAAACATCGCAAATTTGCCGATAAATTTCACTGGGTTTCACTTTCCTCGCATTCAGAAACCGAATTACCGACCTGATTCACAGGCGGCAGGATTTTCAAACAAGCACAACAAAGAGTACGTAACTGACAGCGATCTCCAAATGGCGCACGTTCTTCTTTTTGATACACATCGTCTACAGCGCATGTGCGGAACTGCAATCACAGCACTGTAGCGGAGATAAATTGAAACAGAACTTACTTTCTGGACGCGCCTCGTATTTCAAAATATGCACTACGTGGCTTGTTCATAATGCCTGCTAGTAAAAATAAATTCACTATTCAGTAAAATCTTTCTCTTCCGTAAAAAATGTTCATAAAATTTTATGTTTAAGGCTATGATAACAACGTAACAGTCGAACTGATTCCACTATCGAACTCCAAACTATGTTGCGATTCGATTTTAATGTTCTTACTTCACAAGCTAATGAAATTCAACTTACTTTTGTAAATTTATATCTTGAAATAATCTTTGAAATTCTAACTCGGTAAATATTCTGTCACTTTCAGGAAACGTTGTAATAGCAATCAATTTACTGTAAGCACTGTTTTTATTAATGAACTGGTATCCAAACTTAGGTCGCGTCAGGGAATTTTACAGTCACGGACTCATGTGAATAGCAATTTTGTCAATTGTAGACTACAGTAAATATTTCTTTTCGAAGATATTACTTTTATGACCTTTCTTGAATAAACCCTTAAACTTTTAAAGAGGTAAGAACTTTTGGTCACTTAAATCACAATTGCATATTAAACAAAATCACAGATACTTTTTTTTTCCAAAGAGTACAAGCTAAGTAAAAATCCTTAACTTTTGTAAGTATTCTTTAGCTATTTTTCAGTAATTATAGACATTCACAAGACAGACCGTATCGCTTTAACAGCTTGAACAGAACAAGTCTTATAATCTGTACAGAACTGCTACGGTACACGGAATACTTTAACACTGCTTGACAATGATCATGGAGGTTCTACAACATGAAAAACCTTGCTTTAAACTCCATTCTGATACAAAAAATGTATTACAACACAGCTTTTCAAATTTCAACATCATTTTATACAAATAAATTTTGTATGATTATTTCATTAAATGCCATCCGTGATGGAAATACGTTACATAACGTGTCCTCACAAGCTGAATTCAACAGTTCAATTCAATTTCCTAAACCATGTTCTTTCATCACTTTCACTTTAAGAAAATCGTTTTATCTCAAAGCGATACGTTGAAATGTTCGTTAAAAAAAAAGTCTGATCCAAAAGTGTTGAAAACTGATGGAGGAAAAGCAATTTTATTATGGCTACTTTGAACTGTTTTTGACAGAAATTGATGTATAGTAGGGGAAGTGATGGTAATATGGAACACTTCTTTAAAAAATGGCCAGGTCTGATTTCAAACTATGTGACGCACACACTCTCTGTGTGATAAAAACTGTGTACTAGATTTCACGAAAGCTGGCTTAGTGGACGCTCAATAAACAAAAATTTGCGGTGCGTATCCGGGGTGCGACCACTGGAGGGTAGTCGCGTGCGGACTGGCAGTCTGCATGGCTTTAAATGATATTAGTAGCAAGAGTATGATATTTACTGTGTTTGATTTGTCTCTTTTTACGTCAATACCTTTGACAGAGCTGTTAATACCGTCCAATTTCGCGGAAATACTAAGTTTCGTAATACGCTAGATCTGTTGCATTTCGTGAAAAAAAATGCATAGTTGTATCGTATAGACGATGAAATGCACACTGATTACTACACTTTTAGAGTTTGTACAATACTGTCACATTCTCCCCTTTTTAAACATTCAGTGCAAACGACACTTTCATGCTCCAAATTGAGATGACAATGTTCTTCATTTGCGCAGTCATAGTATGAACAACGCCCTCTGTATATTAGGCTGCAGTAACTAGCTTTCTGGTTTTTTCTGTCTCTGGGTGAAAAACTACAAAAAAGTGTGTTGCATATAGCAGAATTCAGCTGCAGACTTTTCTTAGAGATCCATATCACATGAAAAAGAGAAGAAAACACGAATAAAAGAAATATATAAGATGAACCTAAAAAGACCATGTAACTAATAGAAAACAGATCAGCAATAGCAGGAGACACCTTGAGAATACATTATAATATGGGAATAATGGGTTAACAACGACGCGTATAATATGTAACGCCGATAGTCGCGTGGGACTCTCAGTCATGAACAGGAAAGTGAAAAATAGATCTGTGCTGGCTGGATTTTTATTTATTTATTGATTTTTTTAAGTATCTAAATTTGTATCCTTTTTAGCCACCTTACTAAAGGGTGTAGCTTCTGGTGTGCCGAAATGTGTTGCTGCTTCATTTAGAGTTTTAGTATTATAAAATAAAATGAACTCGTCTTCAGTCACAAACTATGTTTTATAGTTACACAATGCACTTCGAGCCCTGAGGGCTCATCATCAAGTGCCTCTATGGTTTATTATACATGTTTAAAGGCCTGGGCCTGTTTAGTTCAAAACATAGGTTGTAACAATATGGAAAGGTTTTTAAAGAGTTTCATACAATAAAAAAGATTTAACAACTGTGTCACTTATTAAAAAGTGGTGATAAAATACTCCATCAAACTTATTTGAGCATGTATAATAAATCATAGAGGCACCTGATGATGAGCCCTCAGGGCTCGAAATACATTGTGTAAAATAAAACCCAATTTGTGATTGAAGGCGAATTTATTTTATTTTAGTGAAGTACAGCCGTCACGGAACATCACTGGCAATAAAGGACAAAATTAAGTTTTAGTTTTATTCTTGACAGGCATTATTGCTTGAGCCATATCTTCAGGGCGCCATTTCTGTCGCATTCCCATCCCCTATTTTCTCTCTCCACTCTCTCTCTCTCTCTTTATATTCTTTTAGGCATTAACCTCTTTCTTGGCATGGCGACACCTACAAAACAAAACAAAGGTGGTAATATGGAACAGCGTGTTTCATATTTGCACCCAGCGCCATTTTCAAAACTAACCCAAGAGACAACACTTTCTATAAACAATTTCAAGTATCAAAAATTATCATTTGTACGTTTAATTCCATTACACAATCGTAAAGTAGACACAGTAACCTATATGCAAAAACTTTGGGAAGTTGGAAAAGCCGGTCGCGGTGTCCGAGGTGACAGTCTGCTTTCGGCGGGCGAGCTGTGTGGTTCGTGTTTACGTCCTCGCTGCGGCCGGCCGTGTGTTGACACTGTGTGGTGAGTTGGACGCTCTCGCAGCGCATATCGTAGTTATATTCCAACATGTATAGATCATAAAGATGAATCAACCTTTAAGAAAAGACACCTTGAAGTTCATGTTTAACGAACAGTTCGTCCGACCTAGAGCTTTTGAAGTAGAAGCTTTCTTAAGAGATGTAGTTAAACTTAATGTGAATGAAATTATAGGGATCCATTTATCGATCGTTAGTAGCACGGTCTATGTTAAAATGATCAGTTCAGAGTGCTGTGATAAAGTAATTGAACGTTGTCGAGGACACCTTAAATTCAATCACTGCGACGGCAATGTTGGCGATGTACAAATTGATTACGCCGGTTTTGGCATTAGAACAGTTCGCATATTTGAACTCCCATTTGAAATAACTGCGGAGCAGATTAATTCAGTCCTCAAACCATACGGGAGAATTATTAGTAATACTGCGGAAAAGTGGACAACGTTTCAAACTTTTCCAGTATTAAACGGTGTTCGACAAGTGAAACTAGAACTACAGAAACATATCCCGTCGTATACTTACGTATGCGGATATAGAGCCATTGTCATATACGATGGTCAGCCACGTACTTGCTCAGGATGTGGGCAGTCAGGTCATGTTAGGTCGGAGTGCGTACAACGTAGAGTGACGCAGCTGCCGGCAGGGGAACCAGTCGCTCCTATGACGATGACGTCACTGCCAGTGACTTACGCCACGGCCCTCCGCGTTAATACGGCCACCACGTCGAGCGCCGCAGTGGGTGAAAACGATGACGTACATGTAGACGGTCCGTCACTAGCAATGGATGTTGGTGCCGCCGAAAAAGCGACTGTCACCGACTCCGCAAAACAGAAACAGCCACTAAAGAAGAACGTGAACCAAACCCAGAAGATAAGTCCGGAAGAGGAGTACGCAGAGACGAAGACGATAGTGCAGCACAAGACCTAAGCACGACTTCAGAGACTGAGGTTAGTCAGGAATCTCGATCCTCTCTTAAAAAACATAAGAAACGGCGTTTAGCTCCTCCCGACGCCAAACAAAAAGCTCAGGCAACGCGTGAAAAAGCGCAAGAAATTGCTCGCAAATTAAGTGAAAAAGCACCTGAAATTTCGGAGCGTAGCAAACAGACGACAAATTCAGCGGCCAATGAAAATCTGAAAAATGTAGAAATGATAACCCAACAGGATGTGGAAATGGAACACCCTGCAAAGCAACAATTACAGAATAAGATCCCACCTAGTCTTGGTCCCGAAAAAGAAATGCACCATCGCAATGAAGGAAGAAACTGGGCAGATGAAGTGGACTATCCCAAAGATGAAGATATGAAAGAAGCTACAAGTCCAAAAAGGACTCGTCCTCCGCACTAATGGGAGAGCAAATGAAAGGGCTATCGCATCCACGACCGGTGCAACAATAATATAAGGCGTCATGCGCATGTTATAACATCTAATATATAAAGTCAGTCTACATCTCACAATTGCGTTACAATCGTACAGAATTGCGACGATAAATATCAATAAGATTCGTAGTCATTTAAAACTAAAGACCTTACAGGACATGTTATACGCTGCCGACATCGATATTGCTATGTTACAAGAAGTAACAGATATTACACTTGATGCAACAATAGGTTATAATGCAATTGTAAATTCAGGGCACGACCATGAACTCGGCACGGCAATTTTAATTAAGGAAGGCGTAATTGTAAAAGATGTGGAGAAACTGCCAAATGCAAGGGGTATAGGCGCCACCGTCAACAACACTAGATTAATAAATATCTACGCACCCTCTGGTACAAGCAACAGGAGGGGAAGAGCTGTATTTTTTAAGGAGGATATGGTTCCCCTATTCTGCGGCCGATATGATCAGATAATTTTTGGCGGTGACTATAATTGTGTCCTGTCGGCTAAAGATCAGACCCCAAATTTTAACTACTGTGCCGAACTTGACGCTATTATTAAACAATTAATCTTAACTGACACTTGGGAGCACAAAAACGGTGCATTACCAGGGTTCACTTACATTACAAATCACTCTGCCAGCCGTATTGACAGGATTTACGTTTCAGCCAACCTGAAACAGCATGTTCTGCACACAGAGTTGTGGCCCACCATCTTTTCGGACCACATAGCGTACATATGTACCGTTAACTTAACAAGGCAACAAACATACAGGGGTCGAGGATTGTGGAAACTTAATACAGAACATCTGAATGACCCTGAATGTCATGAAGTATTCCAAAATGTGTGGAACGAATGCGAGAAGCGATTTCCATCCTATCCTTCGGCACTCACATGGTGGTTGAAATGTGCCAAACCGACGATAAGAAGAGCGCTAATAAATTACTCACGGGAAAAGATGGCCTGGCAGAAGCAGACGACCGAATTCTACTTTAAAGTCCTCCGAGATTTGTACAGATCCGATACACCTATAATTAACAAACACCTGGAGATAAAAAGAATTCAAGCTAAGCTCATAGCTTTACGACGGAAACAACTTGACGGTTGCAAAATACGATCAAGACTCCAAAATGATGTACGTGGAGAAAATACATCAATATACCATGTTATCAATGAAAGAAAGGGACAGCGGAGGAAAATAATAACTGAAATAATAACCGCGGATGGCCGAGTACTGACGCAGCAAAGTGGCATCAAGACCGAAATACAAAACTACTTCGCTGAGCTCTTAAACAATGCAACAACGGATGTAACAGCGCACAATGAACTTACAACAGGACTCACCCGGAAGCTCGACCAAGAGGAAGCAGCCGCTTTGTTAACAGAAATAACAGAGGAAGAGGTTGAAAACGCAATCATAAGAAGCCCGAAAAATAAATCTCCTGGACCCGACGGGATTCCGGCTGAACTCTATCACACTTTTAGGAGACAGATGATATCTAAACTAATATGTATTTGTCAAGAACTGATGAATCCAAACACTAATATACCGAGTGAATTCCGAGAAGGAACAATAGTTCTCATCCCGAAAACTCCTGCAGGGAAATCAGTATCAAATTTCAGACCTCTCACTTTACTAAATTGCGATTATAAAATATTTTCACGCATCATCAATGAGAGGTTAAAATCAGTCCTGAACAATGTCACTGGGGATTATCAATCGAGCGTTGGAAAAGAGCGATCCATCCACCACACAGTGACCGACTATAGAGACATTATTTCAATTGCTGAAGTCTGTAAAATTAAATGCGCCATGGTCTCCTTAGATTTCGAGAAAGCATTTGATAGAGTTAGCCATGATTACCTCTTCCATGTTATGTGCGCTATGAATTTTCCACAGCGTTATATCGCAATTATAAAGAACTACTTAAACCACTCTACATCGAAAATCATGGTTAACGGTCAACCTAGCAGACCAATTATAATAAACAGTTCAGTGAGACAAGGGTGTCCTCTCTCTATGTCCTTGTTTGCGATAGCCATTGAGCCGTTACTTTTAAGCTTAAGTCAAAATCTTCAAGGCATAGTAACGAATGGCCAGAAAGTTGTCATTAGGGCATATGCTGATGACGTCATGTTTCTGGTCAGAGATAGCAATGAGATCAAAAAGGCACTAGAAATAATACAAACATACGAGCTCGCATCCGGCGCAAAGCTGAACAGAAAAAAATCTGCAGTAATGAACATTGGACGCGGATTAGGAGCGCCCATCCAAGGACAGATTAAGGAGACGGACAGTATAAAATGCCTTGGGATAGAATATACGCGAAACATCCGGCACACAATTGCAAAAAATTACAGGAGGATACTGAACACCATCCGGGCCAGCATACAACAACACAATCTCAGAAAACTGGATGAACTGCAGAGAGTGGCATTGATAAATATTTATTTAACATCTAAAATAAATTACGTAGCACAGGTCTTGCCAATGCCACGAGATGTCGCCAACAGAATTTTGGCTGCCTTTGGTCACTTTGTCAACCGTGGCCATATATTTAAAATACAATATGAAACATTGACGTTACCAACCGACAACGGTGGCCTAAATCTCATAAACGTATATAACAAGGCACAGGCACTGTACACCAGCAAAACGTACAAACAGTGGACGACATCATGCAATAGTGTCGTAAAATTCTTACTGAATGAAATAGCGCCGCCCAACCATCGCTCCAATCGATGTTCACCACATTCCCAACGAACTTTTCCACCTGAAACATTTCTTGATAGAATATAGTTATATCCGAATGTGTCTGCCAGAAAATGATTTGATCAGAGTGAAAGAAGTTTACAAAACTTTCATGAACAACCACAGCGAAAACATCATAGAACAAAAGTATCGTCACTTCAATTGGCAAAACATATGGAGAAACCTCCATCAACCGCAGTTGCCAACTCACGTGAAGGCACAGTGGTACTATGCCGTTAATAGAAAAATCCCGACGAACTCAAAACTCCACGCCATCCATCTGGTAGATTCCGCTTTGTGTACTGCCTGTAAAATCAACGATACTGATGAACACCAATTTGTCTGCGGCAATGCTAACAATATATGGCAGTCAGTAAGAAGGATTTTAGCAATTATCCAACGAACATCGCCCCACACAATAACTCCAACAAATCTCTTACACCCGGATGAAGTACTATACCCTAACACGAAGAAAAACGCCGTGAACTGGTTGAAGGGGCACACGGTGTTTTACATATTATCAAACAAGGAGAAGAGCGAAGGTGACTTTTGGACTTATATCGCGACCCAACATCACACATTGCTCCAGATGAATAATTACAATAAACATTATGCAAATTTCCTCAAAAGGACCATCATGTGAACTCCTCTATTGACACTGATATCTTGAAAGTGTGACTGAAATCGATTTGAAAATAAATAAATCTACAATTATTTACTGAACAAATACGATCATGATCAAACAAAGAACAGGTACTCAGAAGTTTATTTTTTTTATTAAAAAAAAATAATTTTAGAAAAAGTCTTAGTTTTGTAAAGAGACATTTCATTTGTGTCCCCTTCTAGACTGATCTCGCGACAACTAACGCGTTCAGAGTTAGAGAAGATGAAATAAGAATAGTAATAAAAAAAATAATGAAAACGAACATACGAACGGACAAAACAGTACATGGAAACACTCCATTGTAACTGTCGCGAAGACGAACTCTGAAATCGTCGGTGAGCAGAGATTGAAAAGAAGGATCTTTTTTTATTAATATTTTTATTTTATTTTATTTTTTACTTATTTATTTCGTTTGGTAAAAATTTATATTTATGTTTCCAACCGAAGAAGGTACTGTTACGTTTCATGTGTTACATTTTTAAATGGAAAAAGAAGGAGACGACGCAATTAAGCTGTGGAATACAGCACTCATAAGAAAAACTTTCAGTTCTGAATCCAACCAAGAAGGGATTATTTGTTTTTATTAAACTTTTGTTATGGGTGACCAACGTTATGTAAGAAGAGAATTAATTCCATTACAAGAAAGAAGGAAAAGAGATTCTTTTAAATAAAAAAAAAAAAAAAAAAAAAAAAAAAAAAAAAAAAAAAAAGGTGACTGAGGCGCTCCAGTCACGGTCAGCACGGCCACTACGGTGGGGGGTTCGAATCCTCCCTCGGGCATGGAATTTTGTGCCGTCCTAGTTCGTAAGTAGTTCATAAGTAGTTTGTAAGCTTAGGGACTGATGACCCCGTAGTTAAGTCCCATAAGATTAACAAACATTTGAACATTTGAAGTTGGAAAACAATATGCGATTACTCAAGACCATAAACAATGAAATACTGGTGTCTACTGCCTCTAGTGGGAGAAACAGAACATTACGATTGTGATAACTGAAACTGTCGCCAGATGACATTACTAGTCTCCAAATACTATGGTGTTTCATATTGCAACCCTGTTTCTTATTACCACCACTTCCCCTACCTTTTTAATATTATAGACGTAATAATCGTCTATACACGCACGCACGCACGCACGCGCGCACACACACACACACACACACACACACACACACATACATACACACAGACAGACAGACATATGCACACTCATCAAGAAAAGACTGGCATCATTCACCAACCGAAAGTTCTATGGAATTTTATAGTATGGGACTGATATTTATAAAGTAACTAGCGAACTCTATTGCTAATAGAGATAAGAATTGCATATTCACCCTACTTTCATATGCTCCCCCCCCTCTTTCTGTCCATCTTCTTCTCCTCCTCTTCCTCTGTCCATACCCCTCACCCCACCCCTGTATACTACCTCCTTCCGCCTCCTTCCTCTCCTCCTTCATCCATCAGCCTCGTTTGTGAACTTCTCCTACTCCCCTTTTTCTGATACAAACAATGGTACGTCTAATTCGCAGTAACATTTCGTACACAATGTATTAATTCGAATCTTCCATTGGTCTACGCTCCTTTCTCTATGTCACCTGCTCTTCCCTTCCCCCCTTTCACTGTCTATCTCCTCTGGCTGTTGAGACGTGCCGGCTGGATTTGATCTTATTTTTTATTTCTCTCGTCGGTGGCGCGCTGGATTGCGCTTCTCTCTCGTCCACCTTGAGCTATCTTCGCTGCCCGCGAGAGGGCCTTATCAGCGAGGCAGTGCGAGGAGTGAGGCAGTGTGTCTTCAGCCGGCAAGCAGTGTGTGTTCGGCGTGCTGACTAAACGTCCCTACACACCTTCCGATTTGTCGGGACTAAGTTATCAGCAGTCCGACAAATTGGACGTGTGGAGGCGCTTCCCGACCAACTTCGCCCTTTCGGGTGGTTGGTCAAGCCTGGCAACCAACATCCGACCGCCCCCCACCCCACCCAACCACCATTTCACCCGACAAATTGTGTGTAGCGCTACCTGACCAACTTCCTATCTGCGACTGTCTGCTGTCTGCACAGCGACCACGCGGAAACAAAAACAGTTCGATAAATGGACACCACAGAACAGGAAGGCGCTGCAATTGCTGTGCTCAGTTGGTAGGAACGTGTGTAGGATGCTTTAAAATTGGCTGGTTCGTTGGTCAGTCGACAAATCGCAGCATGGGTAGTGGCCTTAAATGTTTACTGATTGGTGTGCCTCTTGCCGGGCGTTCGGTGTCGACCGCGGCGAAGCGGCCGAGTGCTTTGAGGCGCTATGCTACGATGCACGAGCCCGTTTCCCGTCGAGGATTAGAATCCCCCTCGGACATGTGCAGTCTTTAATATAAGGTAGTCGATAAGTAGTTTGTAAGTTTAGGGACTGATGACCCCGCAGTTTACTCCCATAAGTTTTACAAACATTTGAACATTTGATCTGTGTCGCCTATTTTAATTTTGCTGTTTCTTCTCTGAACTTGTAGTATGCAATCAGTCTTTATCAGTAATTCTCTCCGAGCCTTGTACAACCTCCTTCAATAGATTGCTTATGAAATTCTATGTATTTCTAACGGTTGCTTGCCGTAGTTTTTATACTAGCTTAAACCCGCTTACCGCTCTCGTGTTGGTTGATTATGATGAGTTATCTTTCAGGAGTGTGCTATGAGACTGGTTTTGAAGGATGAAATGAAATACAATACCTTCTTTAGAAATAAACCTTTTTAATCAACATTCAAATAAAAAAATAAAATTATGTGAAGTGATTAATGATTTACAATAAATAATACATATATTATTCCTTATAGCTTAAACCTGCGGCTTTTAATCAAAGATATGTTCTGTGGCATAACGTTTCGCTTTATGTATGTCCGAATTTTTTTAATAATTTGACGACTTTCAACCACAATATCGTCCACCCCCTTATAGCTATCGGCATGGAACTGCTATGGTGTACAACGGGAGACTTCGTACAACAATTAAACACAAACTATTCGTTTGCGTTCAGTAGTTTTCGCTGCAGAGCGAAATATTAACACACACACGTAGAATTTTACATACACAGATAACTTTTCATCCCAATATCCTCCACCCTTTTGTCATTATTAACCCTCAAGCAACAATGCAACCAATAATACCATTTTTAAAGATTAAATATAATTTTCAAAGACAAATTATTATCCACATTTCGCGTTATATTCTTCAAATTACTAAATATCTATCAGATCTCTATAAAACCGTGCCTAAAACCTTCATCAGGTATAAATGAGTAACTGTACAAATATTTAAGTCTCTGCGTCTTGTCGTTCGGACGTGATAAGCGTACAACGAACAGACATTCACATTAATATATATATATATATATATATATATATATATATATATATATACATACATATATATATATATATATATATATATATATATATATATATATAGCTATCCGATCGACATATAACCGTGCCTAAAGCCTTCCCCAAACAGACATTAGTAACTGTACAAATTTTTAGCTCTTTATTTCTTATGGTTCAGATGTGATAAACGTACACCGCACAGACATTCACATTTATAGATATAGATTTCCAACCTTGTAATTATTTCACTTTTGCGGGTCTTGAGACTGAACTTGTTCCGTCTAAGTGATCGCTCCCAATCGCATGTTGCTGCATTGCAGTAGCTTCCTTACGAAATTCTACGCAGTTCTAGGCGTTGCATGCCGTCATTAATGTCACTTCAAACCAAATAGCGCATCAGCTCCTTCAAAACGGCAAGCCCTCAAGCAAGAGTACCTCTAAAGAAAAAATAGTACGTGACGTTGCACAGGAAACTCAGACCCTCTCCAACCTTTTTGCCCTGGCGGAGCTAAATAACGCTGTCAGCAAATGTAAAACCGGCAAGGCTGCTGGTCTCGATGACATTTGTGTTGAACAAATAAAACATTTTGGCCCAAGCACCAGAAGGTGGCTAGTTGAAATGATGAACAGCTGTATGACGGGATGTAAAATCCCAAAAATATGAATAAAGTCCAAAGTCATAGCAATCCTGAAACCGGGCAAAACACCAAATGACCCTAAGAATTATAGACCGATCTCTCTGCTGTGCCACTTGTTTAAGATTTTCGAAAGAATGATACTCCACAGGCTCTCCGACACAGTCGACCCGCTTCTAATCCCGCAACAAGCTGGCTTCCGACCAGGGAAGAGCTACACAGCGCAAGTGCTGAGACTGACGCAACATATTGAAGATGGTTTTGAGAACAAACTGATAACGGGAGCAGTCTTCATAGACCTATCAGCAGCCTACGACACAGTCAATCACCGGCGACTGCTAACCAAACTATATGGCATTTGCAAGGACTACAACCTAACATGTATGATAGGCAATCTTCTCCAAAACCGGAGATTTTTCGTGCAGTTCCAGGGACAGAAAAGCCGATGGAGAAATCAAAAACAAGGTCTTCCACAGGGTAGCGTCCTGGCCCCTATGCTCTTCAATATATACACCAATGACCAACCCCTTCCTCGAGATACCCAGAACTTCATATATGCAGACTACCGTGCTATCACCGCCCAAGCAGACGATTTTGAGAGTGTAGAAGAAAAGCTATCACGAGCCCTAGAAGAGCTCACAGCATATTATAGGAAAAACCAACTCAAACCCAATCCTTCAAAAACTCAAACCTGTGCTTTTCATCTAAAGAACAAGGAGGCGTCAAGGCCCCTACAGATAAACGGGGAAGGTATTTCACTAAAAAACAACGCCACCCCTAAATATCTGGGTGTGACTCTTGACCGAACGCTTACCTACAAAGAGCATTGCATGAACACCAAATGCAAAGTAGCTGCTAGGAATAATATTGTTCGCAAGCTCGCAGGCTCAATCTGGGGTGCACAACCCAATACATTAAGAACCACAGCCCTGTCCCTGTGTTGCTCAGCTGCAGAATACGCGTGCCCAGTATGGTACAACTCATGCCACGCTAAACAAGTGGATGTGGCTCTAAACGAAACCTGCCGCATCGTCACTGGATGTCTAAGGCCAACGCCAGTTGAAAAACTATACTGCCTGGCTGGTATAGCGCCACCTGGGATTAGAAGGGAAGTCACAGCCAGAATGGAACGAGCAAAGGCATCGAAATTATCAACCCATCCCCTTTTTTATTATCAGCCAGCCCATAGCAGACTCAAATCGAGGAAAAGCTTTCTGCGTGCAACGACGGAGCTCGACAAATCACCACAACTGACCAGGCTGGAGATGTGGAGAGCAAAGATCGGGGACCTCGGTGGCTGGATGACCCCACAGGAAAAACTCCCACCTGGCTGTGAGGAGGACTGGATGACGTGGAAGTCCCTCAATAGACTGCGGACCAACGTAACAAGATCCAAAGTCAACATGATAAGGTGGGGCCTCTCTGATGCATCTGTCATGTGCGAGTGTGGAAAAGAACAAACCACCGAGCATGTGCTACAGTGTGAGCTTTGTCCAGCCTGCTGTACTATGCAGGACCTGACTGGTGCTACCCGTAATGCATGCGATGTAGCCAGATTTTGGGCTAGCATGGTGTAATGTTTAATCCTGGGGAAAAGACCTTTTGAACTGTTATCACTGTTACTTGTAAATATGTGTACTATTAATGGCTAATTTGTATTTATATTCATTGATCTTAAATTTTTTGTTTGTTTCATGTTATGTTTGTACAAGATGCTTCTGACACGAATAAATAAATAAATAAAAATTAATGTTCTTTATTTTTCGGAAATTGAATTTATACATTTTTTATCGTTTTTCGGAACCAAGTGGGTCCGAACTCCGACTTCAGGGGTTTGCAGCTAGTCACCTGAATTCAGGCCACTTCTCATAAAACCAGTGCCTAGGTAGTTTACTCTTAGGTTGCAACTTAAGAGTCCGCCGTGATTTTGTGTAATGAATCCGACTTTTAACCACTTCAAATGTTCAAATGTTTCTAGAGCTTATGGGACTTAACTACGGGGTCATCAGTCCCTAAACTTACAAACTTCTTATGAACTAGCTAATACTAAGGACGGGACAAATATCCAAGCCCGAGGGAGGATTCGAACCCCGACCGTAGTGGCCGTGCAGACTGTGACTGGCGTGCCGCAGAACGCTCGGGCATCGCGGACGGCTTTAGCCACTTCATCTTCAGTGGAGTGCGATCATGTAACGTAGCCGAGTGTCGCCGTTAGCGTGTTTGCTCTCTGTCTAATCTAGATGCAAATTAACTTTGCTATACTCACGCACCATCTCAAATTACGCACGACAGACCAGAGCCATCTTCGCAGTTTTATTGTACATTGTGTTGTGTGGTACCTCCGGATTTGCTGAATTTCGCCTACGATAGCGGCGCCTGCTTCTGCCTCGTTTCAGCACGCTGATTTTGGTGAGTTTTCGCTGTTGCATTGCGTGTGTGTGAGCGAGTGAGTGTTGTTTGTGAATCCTTCCACCAGTAGCGTTGAGTTCTGTGTAATTTATGTTAAATTCAATGCTGGCCACCATCAGTATTAACTCACGTAAGGAGATGCATTTTTATTGTATTAACAAAATTGGTTCCCCATTTGCTTTCGTTCGACCTGAATAAACAAGTTCAGTATAATTTTGACTTGCTTATAAATAGTAGTTTTCAGCACCTTCCCCCTTTTATTTAATACTAGCTGAAGACCCGGCGTTGCCCGGGTATTTATTTATTTATTCCTGCCATTTTTCAGGTATATAATCATTTCTATAAGGGCTGTATGTCTGTAAAGTCTCTTGGGAATACAATTAGTAGTAAAGATGTAATAGATTAAAACTTGGTGCGTGATGGGGCGGGGGTTTCCATCAACGTTACTGTTTATGTGCTCATATATCATGAACTACGTGTCGTACTGTGATACAATTTAGAAGGTACACTCAACTATATGCGTGTATACTGTCTGTAAAATTTCCTGTCGCTACAATTTGTAGTGTTCAAATTATAAATTGTAACGTCATCCGAATGCCGTAGTTTACTCCATAAACAGCGGAAAAGTAGTAAGCGAGAAACTTTTTTTCCTTTCATCATTTTGCTATGGGCGTCAGCGAGAAAAAGTTTAATAAAGGTTTGAAATTATGTTTAAAGTTTGTTGTAAGTCGTTAAGTACTCTTATTCTCATATAGCGTATTTATAAAGTTTCGCCACATTATGTGGCAGTTTTCTGCGATTCCTATTGTTTACGACGTTATATCTCCTGAACAATGTCTCGTATGTGGTTGGTACTCGTACGGTAATTGTTATCTCACGTAAGGAATATGTGTACCAAATTTGGTTGAAATCGGTCCACTGTTTTAGGAGAAATTGAGCAGCATTGTCGCTAAATGCAGCAGTTTTAGACACATTTCATTGTATATAACGTCATATATATATATATCACGACCGTCATCATGGATTAAAGCTTACGTGTGCAAAATTTCAAAAAGATTGGCACAAAACTGTAGATTTGTATGCAACAGGTACAAATATACGGACACTCTGCTTTATATATTAGATTGTTTTTCACCAGCGCTGATAACAAGCTCAGATGCAATATTTTATCTTTCAGTTCCGTTGCACCATAAAAGTTTTTCTTTAGCCACCTTTATGAAATAACTTTAATTGTGATGGCTTGTTTACTAATGCCTGTGTGTAATTTCGTGAGAGCTACTACGTATAGTGGCCACTGTGTCGTTAACTTCCTGTTATTAGAGTATTTTGAACCAAGTCCGTTCTCAATTTGGGCCAGGGGACAAGGTTTTTACAGCTGAGTATAACCGGTAGCTTACACAGACCTTCTGTTAATTTTACTACTAAAATTAAGATTCTTTATAACAGTAAACTCTTATCTGGATACCTCTACCGGAATTAAGCTTTTATTCCGTCCAGTGGCTTACTTTTAACTGGTAACGTAGAGAATCATGTACGAACTATAATTCGTTTGCGGAGACGAGACTGTAGAGGTAAGCAGTCTTAAAGCGGTACTATTTATTAATCACTTTGAAAAATCACAGCCGTATGCTACAGAAGGTTCGGTGTGCTGCTCCCGGAGGTTATACACTCCGCAGCGTTGGAACACGTTGTCCGAATGCGTGAGCACGGAAACTGGTGCGCGTGTCCCGTGGTATCGCGTGTCGTAGAGCACTCGTGGATAGCGGTGTAATATTGCGTTTTCTCTCTTACGATCAGGATCAGGTCTTGGAGTAGTAGTCACTGTTCGTAGCCGCTACTGAAGTTCACTAACGGTACAATAATACAGGAAAATAATTTGGTGGATCTGACACATTTAGGTAATATAGACAGAAGAATTAAAAAAGTGGGGCGGAGCCTGACTTTAAAGTTTAGCGGCAGTAGTAATTTGTAATGAAAGTAACACCTGAGCACAATATTATGCAAAGAAACTAGCAGATTCCGCGATGACCTTTCTTACCATGATGATTATGTTAAGTTGACTGGATGTAGCAGATGAAGCTGTAAGAAACTCTTGCTGCATCGTGTAAAATGATGCTTGGTTGGCTTGGAACAGATTGTACTAACTGAATGACCGTTTAAAATATGTTAAGTTAACTTTCCTGACAAAAGGCTCTTTAAATCGATCGGATTTCGTTTAGTTCCGAAGATTTCTTTGCAGGCATTACTAGAAAGTCACTTTCATGAAAATTACAAATAATGAGATCTGGATTAAATGTAGTAAATTACAGATACAAGTCTAACAATGGCTCCAAGCATCATGTTACATAATCAAGAGTACTGCTGGAAAAATAGGAACACTTCATGAATTATTAAAGGTGGGTCATTTGAAATAAGTAAATGATTTATACGTAACTAAATATATTTTCACCGTACTTCATAAGAAAAACGATCTCACACACACTTACAATTAATAATGGAGAAGTCCCTGACGTGTGACTGTTCTCAATGAGGTAGGAAACATGAAAAACCAAGTTCACAACCTCGTTTTGGGCAGTTCGTAAAAGACAGATGAAAATCCAAAATATAAGAACAGCGTAATTAGCTGCCAGAGAAAGCTGTGGTCAGCGATAAGCAACGTTAATAAATTATTTATCAAATAAAATGTATTTAATGTAATACTACAGCGGTACAGACTGCGACGGGCGATGCTAAGCAAAATAACTGTGCGTTTTATGGGGAGCTCACGAGTGAGCTCGATGCCTAGACCCACTAAGTCCGATGCAAAATCGTCAGTCGTGGGAGACGTCCGTACTGTCTAGTTTTGCAGGTCGCACTGGTTCGCTCCTTGGGTTCTGCGCGGGCGAGCGTTTCGCACTGTTGCTGAATTCTGCAACGGTACTGCCGAGAGGGCTGGCGAATTCCGGGAATCGCTGACCTGCTGCTGCCTGTGTCTCTGAGGCTGTATGTGGACACCGGGGAGCTCTACCTGTCCTGAGTGGCCGAGTGTGGGTGGTAGGTAGCGGCACGGAGTAACATATACAGTGGAGAAGCCCCCCCTAAATCACTGTCCTACGCTCCCCTCGTAGTTCCGTAAGATGCTAGCAGATGTCAGGCGGTTCCCTGGCTGAGGATGCCTCTCGCACGTCAGAGGGTAGCGTGGAGGGGAGGCTGAGGGGAGAGCTCGTGCCGCCTGCCACGAGGCCACGGCTGTGTCCGGCTTGCTGCCGTTTGAGGGGTGATGGTTGTGGGGACAGCCGCTACCTACCACCTGCTCTGGCCAGTTTAAAGGGCTGCTTCTGACCGCAGCGCCATCATGGGACGTCTTACGGAACTGCTGGAAACCCTCCCTCCCCGCACCTCTGAGCGGAGGGCCGGGCCCTTACAGAGGTTACCCGTCTGTATATATTTGTCTGTGGTAGCGGTCCGGGCAAGCAGTTGGCCACTCGCCGGTGTAACCGACGCACCCGAGGCCTGGCCATCAGGACGAGTCTATCGCCCACACACAGGCGACCAAGCCAGGGTTGATCCCTTCCTGGAGTCAGCCTTAAGGCCCCAATTCACAGATTTCCCCTTGGAAAGCGGAGTTACTTCTGAAGTTGAGGTGTTGTTAGCCCTTGTTTTCTATCCATAGTATTACGATATTGTGTGCAGGCGTGTAAGAAAAACATTTCTATAATTTCGCAATTCGGGTGGAGAGGGGGGAAGGGGCTTAAGCCCGGAAGCCCTCCCCCCCCCCTTAAATACTTCACTGTGTGGTCGTGTTCCACTTTGAGTTATTCATTAAGCTAAAGTGTTTCTGCACTATAAATATTGTCTATTAGTATGTTAATTCCAGAATGAAACTTTCACTCTGCAGTGGAGTGTGCGCTGATATGAAACTTCCTGAAGATTAATATTGTGTGCCGGAACCGGGACTCGAACCTGGGACCTTTGCCTTTCGCGGGCAAGCGCTCTACCGACGGAGCTACCCCGACACGACTCACGATGCCGCCGCACAACTTTACTTCCGCCAGTACCTCGCCTCGCCTCGCTGCAGAGTGAAAGTTTCATACTGGAAACATCCCTTAGGCTGTGGCTAAGCGATGTCTCCACCATTTCCTTTCTTCCAGGAGTGCTAGTCTTGCGTGTTTGCAAGAGAGCTTCTGTGAAGTTTGGAAAGTAGGAGGCGAGGTACTGGCGCAAGTAAATTTGTGAGGCGGCATCCTGAGTCGTGTCGGGGTAGCTCAGTCGGTAGAGCGCTTGTCCGCGAAAGGCAAAGGTCCCAGGTTCGAGTCCCGGTTCCGGCACACAATTTTAATCTGCCAGGAAGTTTCATATCAGCGCACACTCCGCTGCAGAGTGAAAGTTTCATTCTGGAAACATCCCTTAGGCTGTGGCTAAGCCATGTCTCCACCATATCCTTTTTTCCAGGAGTGCTAGTCTTGCGTGTCTGCAAGAGAGCTTCTGTGAAGTTTGGAAAGTAGGACGCGAGGTACTGGCGGAAGTTGTGAGGCGGCATCGTGAGTCGTGTCGGGGTAGCTCAGTCGGTAGAGCGCTTGCCCGCGAAAGGCAATGGTCCCAGGTTCGAGTCCTGGTTCCGGCACACAATTTTAATCTGCCAGGAAGTTTCACATCAGCGCACACTCCGCTGCAGAGTGAAAGTTTCATTCTGGAAACATCCCTTAGGCTGTGGCTAAGCCATGTCTCCACCATATCCTGTCTTCCAGGAGTGCTAGTCTTGCGTGTTTGCAAGAGAGCTTCTGTGAAGTTTGGAAAGTAGGAGGCGAGGTACTGGCGGAAGTAAAGTTGTGAGGCGGCATCGTGAGTCGTGTCGGGGTAGCTCAGTCGGTAGAGCGCTTGCCCGCGAAAGGCAAAGGTCCCAGGTTCGAGTCCCGGTTCCGGCACACAATTTTAATCTGCCAGGAAGTTTCATATCAGCGCACACTCCGCTGCAGAGTGAAAGTTTCATTCTGGAAACATCCCTTAGGCTGTGGCTAAGCCATGTCTCCACCATATCCTTTCTTCCAGGAGTGCTAGTCTTGCGTGTTTGCAAGAGAGCTTCTGTGAAGTTTGGAAAGTAGGAGGCGAGGTACTGGCGGAAGTAAAGTTGTGAGGCGGCATCGTGAGTCGTGTCGGGGTAGCTCAGTCGGTAGAGTGCTTGCCCGCGAAAGGCAAAGGTCCCAGGTTCGAGTCCCGGTTCCGGCACACAATTTTAATCTGCCAGGAAGTTTCATATCAGCGCACACTCCGCTGCAGAGTGAAAGTTTCATTCTGGAAACATCCCTTAGGCTGTGGCTAAGCCATGTCTTCACCATATCCTTTCTTCCAGGAGTGCTAGTCTTGCGTGTTTGCAAGATAGCTTCTGTGAAGTTTGGAAAGTAGGAGGCGAGGTACTGGCGGAAGTTGTGAGGCGGCATCGTGAGTCGTGTCGGGGTAGCTCAGTCGGTAGAGCGCTTGCCCGCGAAAGGCAAAGGTCCCAGGTTCGAGTCCCGGTTCCGGCACACAATTTTAATCTGCCAGGAAGTTTCATATCAGCGCACACTCCGCTGCAGAGTGAAAGTTTCATTCTGGAAACATCCCTTAGGCTGTGGCTAAGCCATGTCTCCACCATATCCTTTCTTCCAGGAGTGCTAGTCTTGCGTGTTTGCAAGAGAGCTTCTGTGAAGTTTGGAAAGTAGGAGGCGAGGTACTGGCGGAAGTAAAGTTGTGAGGCGGCATCGTGAGTCGTGTCGGGGTAGCTCAGTCGGTAGAGCGCTTGCCCGCGAAAGGCAAAGGTCCCAGGTTCGAGTCCCGGTTCCGGCACACAATTTTAATCTGCCAGGAAGTTTCATATCAGCGCACACTCCGCTGCAGAGTGAAAGTTTCATTCTGGAAACATCCCTTAGGCTGTGGCTAAGCCATGTCTTCACCATATCCTTTCTTCCAGGAGTGCTAGTCTTGCGTGTTTGCAAGATAGCTTCTGTGAAGTTTGGAAAGTAGGAGGCGAGGTACTGGCGGAAGTTGTGAGGCGGCATCGTGAGTCGTGTCGGGGTAGCTCAGTCGGTAGAGCGCTTGCCCGCGAAAGGCAAAGGTCCCAGGTTCGAGTCCCGGTTCCGGCACACAATTTTAATCTGCCAGGAAGTTTCAGTATGTTAATTATTTTTATTCTGTTTAGTAATGATCAATGCCCCATGTTTATATATGTTTTCACCCGTGTGATTGAACTTGTCTGCTTATGTGTATTTGGAAGGTTGTTGGCTCACTTTAGGTTATTGTAGTAACACTAAAAGTGGGCCTTTGTGATGGTCTTTTGAGAGCTCGAATTTCAATGAAAATACAGGCTTAACTATTCATCTGACACGAAAATTGAATAACCGAATTTGTAGAGGAAAAAATTCTCTACAACTTTGCTCTATAATCTTTTTTTTTTTTTTTTTCATATCTCGTAGCGTTTCAAAGATATTTGTAAAAATGACGGCGATTTTGGGATGTCTGTCTGTCTGCCTGTCCGTAACGTGTTCCCTGTTTTTAAGACGAACCGTTCAACCGATCAGCACCAAATTTGACAGACATGATTGTAGGCCACCAGAGACCAATTTTCAATTTTTTCGGACAAAACATACGGTAGTAATACAAAAAAGCCGTTTGTAATATAACTGTAATTGCAAACGAACCGTTCATCTGACACGAAAATTGAATAACCTAATTGTTAGAGGAGGAAATTCTCTACAACTTATGGTTGTTGTTTTTTTTTTCATATCTCGTATCGTTTGAGACATGCTTGCAAAAATAACGGAGGTTTGACACCCTCCATTGAATTAACGAAAAGCAGCCGTTCGGAGATGTCACGTGACATTCCTCACCCAGAACTCTCTCTGGTATACGCCATCTTGCGTTGTGTATTTGATGATTTTCTTATTGTAACTTACACGTTGTCATTTCAAAGCAATGGCGAACTGAAGAATTAACAAAAACACATCCTTCTTCGTACGATAATCTACTGTCTACAAATGCCATATTAGCATCATGCCATCAATAGTATGAGATTAATGGACTCATCTTTTGTTTGATAGCCGTAGCGTAGTGGGCAAGGCGTTGGATTATGACGCTAAAGGTCGTTGGATCCGAACCCGCCACTACGTAAAATGTTTGCTCAAAGGGTTTCAGACACACTTATTTATTAATTTTTTATATTTAGATTATTATTTTGGTTCAAAATGTTTGCAAAAAATTATAAAACTACAAATCTAAAGTGGGCCGTAAAACACGTCAGTGCCACTTTTTTTTTAACACTGACTGACTGCCGCGCAATGGCTTACAGTCGCCGCCTCGCGCTTTAGGGCCTCGTTTACTTTTATTTAGAACACATGGCTTCGTTTGTCGTCTTCGCTGGCGTCTCCTGTGTGGCCAGAGACAAGCTTACTTGGCAAGATGGCGAGGTCGCCGTGTTTGTAGTGTGGTGAAAACCTTACCTTGGACGAAAGAGGTGACAGGAGACCTCTCTGGGAGCTGTCGAAGAGGGTATTATCTTATTTTTTATTCTTTTGAGATAAGGATTATTACTTTATTAATTGTTCTTGCGACTATAACTCTGAACGCGCTCTGTATGGGTTTTTAGCGCTCTCTACATCCGGCGTGTTGTGGGGAAGGTTTTAGCGTGGCCGTAGGGCTTCACTCTTGCTGCGACTGCGGAAGTAAGTACTTCGTCGAATCATGCTGAGGGGAAGGCATGCTGTTAGAACTTTGCTTCCTTTGTGATCAGGCAGTCTTGGTTTATAAGTGATAGTTTTCTTGAGTATTCTTTCTCTATGCGAGGCGAAGTGTTTCTTAATTTACAGAACTTGACTTATTCGGTGTAAATTTAGTATTCGCATTTTCATTCCGGCGATAATTTTGTTTCCGGTTTTTCTCAAGTTAGAATACTCGTGTGTGGCCTTCAGCCTTCGTGTAACTTAGTATGCTTAAATTTTCTTGTTATTGTTGTTGTTGTGTTTATTTTTTTTTATTATTTTTTAATTATTTTGTAACTATAGTTTTTCGTGTCGCGTCTGTATCTGCAAGTATGCAAAATATTTCTCAGATTTCCTGGTTTGATTCCTTCTTTCCTGTCTTGGTATGACCAATTGCACCACGTGCTTTCGTAACGGCCATTACTTCAGCCTTCAGCTATGCTTTTATTGATATTAGTTTTCTTCTATATGAATTCTGGTGTGCACTTTACTTGCTTATACTAAATTAATTTTTTTTTTGTTTTTTTTTTTTTTTTTTTTTTTTTTTTTTTTTTTTTTTTTTTTTTTTGTTTAATTCCTCGTGGTCGCATACCAAGTGGTACTGAAGGATAGTATGCTGCTGCCTCCCCGAACATGAGTTGATTTAGTGCATAGTGATTTTAAATTTGTGCTTCAAGACACCCGCCATCTCGTCAAAAACGCCGCTGATGATTCGATTGTCGCTGCTATCAAGTGACCCCGTATGAGTGAAGTGTCTCAAGAATTATGCGCGTGTCTGTGCATGAATGAGTGTGCTTTCCTCTTTCCATTGTGTATTTCCTCCCACGTTACCTCCACATTCATAAAGGGCTGACACAATTTTATTACGGGCAGTAACTTTATGATTTAATTCACTTTTGTACAAGGTGTTTGCTAAATTTGGTCTCCCACATTTATTTGCTTTTTCATTTTATTGAATAGATGATGATTTAAAGTACCACAGCTTTTCAGTAAAATTATAAGTGGCCATATACATAGCAGCAACATGTGTCGATTCCCGCGTACTACCGCCGTTGATCGTCTCTCACTCGCTCGTGCCTCAAGAAAGACCCCCATACCATCTATCCACCTCTCTGGTTCGCAGTCTAGCACCGCCATGGGACGATCGGTCGATATTAGTGCAGGATAGTGTCCAAAGAAGCCACGCAAAATACTGTCTTTGAAGACGACGTGTTGCACAGGCCTTCAGCGATTCTCCAAACATTATTTTCTCCGCTCGCTCTATCATGTTGTAAGACCAGCTCGTGCGAGGCCGAGATTGCCTTGATGTCATGTCATACGACGTTCTGCCTTCTGTGTCGCAACCATGCCCACGCATTGGACACATCCATTACACCATCACACCATCACGACGAATTTAAATTGATGGCACACCACACAAAAGGAGAAAATGAATGATTGCGTGTTTTACTTGAACTGAGGACGTCGCCATATTAACAGTCCTAACTCTGTCCTCTGCCTCTAGAGTTCTATATTCCATACAGTGCTGCCATATATGTCACTGATTCCCAATGACAGCAGCCAGTCCTGAGGTGTAACTTGAATTCACGACGTACTATGATGCATAAGGGAGTAAGAAGCACTGAAAATTTACGGACAGTTGCTGGAGAGGCAGGGGTGATTGCGCAACGGCACCAGATATTCCATCCCGTAGATTGTTCTCATCTGCTAACTACGTACTAAGTGGGTTTTGTCTGAGAATCTCGTTGCAGAACTTGGCGGCCGACGACGCCGAAGTGGCGCCAGAGTGTTTCGGGTCCTCGCCACAAACTGGAGGCCCGTCCAATTAGCTCGGGAGGCTGGGAGTGGAGCAATTGCAGATAAGGAGCGGAGTGGCTGGTGGGCCCATCTGCGTCGCTAATGCCGCTATTAGCGGCCTAGGCTGCCCACCGCCTGATGGCCAAACTTGGCTAACACCCTACGAGGCCGCCGCTCTTTTCCTACACCAACCGGCAGCTTCTCCCTCACCAAACAGCCCTCATCCTACCAACTCAAGTAGACGTCTTGCCATTGTCGTCGTCGTGTGTCTCGAAACCACCTACATCCCAAAAATTCAAATGTTTGTAAACCTATGGGACCATCGCTGAGGGCATCGCTTCCTGCTTTAACTACACTAATGCTGAGAGTAACACATAAAACTATTGTATCATATGACATTGTAGTAAGGAGTGTGTGACTGGTTAATTATTTATTATATTCCACATATATAGTGGTTAAGCCACGTCACACAAAATGAATTTTGATTTACAAAACGTAACTAGTTTCAATGAACTCTGTCATCATTATCAAACATAAGCAAAAATTGCATTAAACACAAACTGAGAAAATAATTAAATTATGAAAAGGTGTAGTAAATGTAACCAGGCCATCTAGGGGTGTGACAGTGACTCCCAACTGTCTGCCATAGTCTCACAATGGTATCGCACCATTTCCAGCTGTATATAATTCCATACCATGCCACAACAGCTGTATTTGCATTATGAATGGTATTTGGTTGTTGAGCTGCAATAACCATGTGATATGGCAGTTAACGTCTTGATGTTACAGAAAATCTTGGTTGTGCCTGCCATATCACATGGGTATTGCAGCTCGACAACCAAATACCATTCATATTGCAAATACAGCTGTTGTCGCGTGGTATGGAATTATATATAGCTGGAAATGGTGCGATACCATGTGTGACTGTGGCAGACATTTGGGAGTCACTGTCACACCCCAAGATGGTCTGGCTACATTTACTAATTTATAATTTATTTTCTCAGTTTGTGTTTAATGCAGTTATTGCTTACGTTTGATAATGATGACAGAGTTCATTGAAACTATTACGTTTTGTAAATTAAAATTCAATTTGTGTGACGTGGCTTAACCACTATATATGTAGAATATAATACATAGAACTATGCCTGAGAGAGGACTGGAAACTCCGACGGGGCGCTGCCGCGAAATCCGTATCAAGGCGCCTTAGACCGCGCGGCTATCTACATCTGCAGTGCCGGAAAAAGAAATACCTCACCTACAAAGACAAAACGTACGAGGGTTGAACTTAGGCCATTACAACACTAGGCGATTTTCTCCTCTCGATAATAATCGCGACTGAAAAAGTCGCCTTTAAGTGCCACACTTCAAACGACTATAATCGCGGGGAAAGAAGTTGCGCCGTACTTATATGTTGCAACCAACCACGAGAGACACTATGCATGATGAGCTGCCATTCAAAATTTAAATATTTATCTGCAGTAGCATTATATGTAGTTCGACATCGTAGGCTATCTTTATAACATAATATTCATAGAATATATGACTTCAACTGCTATTGGGCAAAGCTGAAAATGTGTACCCAGCCGGGATTCGAACCCGGGTCTCCTGCTTTCTAGGCAGTTGCGCTGACCCCTACACCACTGGGGACACAGTGATCATCGCACCTGCAAGGACTACCCATGCACGCCTCCCGTCAGATACAAATTCCCAGCTTCGCCCTGCCCATAGTACTCAAACTCGTAGTTTAACTAATTCCCGTAAGAGTAAGGGCTTCAAACTTGCCCACCCCTCCCCACTAACGATAGGATCATTGCCCGTCACCGGCATATTATATATATACATGTGGCGTCTGTTCGGAAAGAGCAGACGTCACATTCTGATCCAGCAGCTGTTATTATTTAATATTCATAGAATATATGACTTCAACTGCTATTGGGCAAAGCTGAAAATGTGTACCCAGCCGGGATTCGAACCCGGGTCTCCTGCTTTCTAGGCAGTTGCGCTGACCCCTACACCACTGGGGACACAGTGATCACCGCACCTGCAAGGACTACCCATGCACGCCTCCCGTCAGATACAAATTCCCAGCTTCGCCCTGCCCATAGTACTCAAACTCGGTGCCGGTGACGGGCAATGATCCTATCGTTAGTGGGGAGGGGTGGGCAAGTTTGAAGCCCTTACTCTTACGGGAATTAGTTAAACTACGAGTTTGAGTACTATGGGCAGGGCGAAGCTGGGAATTTGTTACCAATGTTGGTTTCAATCAAAAAACATGTTACATTTTTTACAGTATTGGCTTCAATAGTAGTTAACGACGGTAGTCTTTGATTGTTCAGTTGGTGAAGAGCTTCGACGCTGTTTTTGGAAACTCCTCTCCATAGCTAATAATGGTTTTCCAAGCAGCTAACCTACTCAACCATCTTTCAAGGTGTACAGTTCGTCTTGAAACACATAACCAAAAACTGACACAACACGTGGTATTAGAAATCCCTAATTTTTTTACATAACCAAATTCGAAAAC
The DNA here is from genome assembly GCA_026315105.1 of Locusta migratoria. Lineage (NCBI taxonomy): Eukaryota > Metazoa > Arthropoda > Insecta > Orthoptera > Acrididae > Locusta > Locusta migratoria. The sequence continues at coordinate 629,993,484 of CM048745.1, read as the reverse complement.
AACGAAAAAAATATTTTTCATAGCGGGATTCGAACCACCAACTCTTTGGCTGTGACGACACAACACTACCGCCTGCAACTGTTTTAATTATTGGTACTTAACTGTACTTGCAAAACTTCAAAGTCAATTTTTTCTAGGATTTTTGAGAGTTGCGTCAAATGCTTTGGCTGATTGTTATTTAAATTCAGAATTTCACGTACCATAGATATAAAGAAATTCTAAAATCCGATATCCATGTGATTTCCTTGTGCGTACAGTAGCTCGTGGCCGCGGCGGATTAGCCGTGCGTACTGGAGCTCTGTATTGCGGTGGCAGTCCGCCGTCGGGGGTTCGAATCCCCCCTCGGGCATGGATGTTTGTGCCGTATTTACTATAAGGTAGTTCATAAGTAGTTTGTAGGTTTAGGGACTGATGACACCATAGTTGAGTCCAATAAGCTCTACAAACATTGTTAGTAGCTTGTGGCTGCTGCGCGACTGCTGACAAAAACAGCCCAGTGCGGCAGGGATGCCGACGAGTATTGCCGCGTCAGAAATAGGCCCAGTACAGGCCCATTCGACAGAGACAGTCGCGCGCGGGAACTTTACGGAGCAACAATTACAGCCCAGTGTGGCACCCTCCATTTGCTACTGTGTGTTCCATTTCCAGCGCGACAAAAACCGTTGACCATCAGCTGAGAAAAACGCCTAGTGTGGCATTAGCGTTAAATAGTGACAACTGTTTATTCACAGCTGATACAAAAACGTTACATGTTTGCGCCTGTTATTGACAAAGTAGTCACCGGCGTTGTGTAGAACCAGTTTCCAGCGATTTGGAAGGCCTTGTTTACCATTAGCAGAGCCTGTTATGTTGATGGAGCGGTCTACTGCCTGTCGAATTTCTACAACAGTTCTGAAGTGAATGCTACGAAGTGGGTACTTCATCTTAGGAATCAAACCAAAGTCACAACGACTTAAATCCGGATAGTATGGTGGATGGTACAGTACTTCCCAGTCCCATCGACCGAACAGAGCAGCCACAGCTTGCGCTGTATGCACCCGCGCATTGTCGTGCAAAGTGATGGGTAGGCTGCGGATAAAGCGTTGGCGCTTCTTTCGCAAAGCTGGTCGCAGGTGACGCTCCAAAAACGAACAGTAATACTTTGCGTTGACGGTCTGTCGCGGAGGAATGTAATGCGTTAGGACAATACCGTCACAGTTGTTCACGAGAATCACCATAACCTGTCACCATACTGGGCTCTGACGCACTTTCGACTTTCACGCCGACCCATAATGACTGGCGTGCTGTACGACCTCTGGCACATTGAATCTTGATCCAACTCCGTTGTTCTGTTTTCGAAAACATAGTGCCAGCGTTACTTTAGACCGCTCGCTCACTAGTGACTTTATTTCCCTCGATTGTGCCCCCTCAACAAATAGCGTATTGACATCGGATCTCCATCAATGTGTACCTTTGAAAAGGGAGTGTTTACAGGCGCAAGGCTCAGAGTGATATTGAACTAACAATTATTACTGTACTTCACGCACCAGTTGTCAATAATAAAATATATATGTCAACACTACATGTTTCGGGGCAACATTATCCCATTATCAAGTTCATAAAACTTATCTGCTGCTAGGCAGCATCGTTAAACAGAATATCTGTGTATGTACATTGTCAAAAATGGCAGATGGCAGCAAGTTCTGTAAGCAGATGATTAAACTAACATGTTAACAGGCGCCATGCCACGGTAATGCATTCGTGCTTCCTACAGCCAACTGAGTAATTTGGGTCAAAATATTGTCTTTCGAGAGACGGGATGGGGCTTTCGGAGAATTACCACAGAAGTTTGACATGCTACGTCAGTTGTGCAACGATGCTGAACACGACCTAGACACAGGTCATCCTGTGGAATATAACTAAATGGAAATTTTGCCATGCACTTCAAGCTATTGGGATTCTGTTCTCAAGGAAGTGATTGAAATAAAAATAGCGGACAACCTTATCGAGGTTTTTACTTAAATTCTGCATTGAATACTTGCCTTTCATTTGTCAAATAACAGAGGGACAAAATTAATGGTACCTCCTCCGTTAAAACTTAATGTTTACAATCGATATTTCAGACGGTTTTCATCTTTGGTCGTGTGATGGCGCTGTTTGCTTGCTTGGTCGGTGTGTGTTTCCTGTCCTCATTCAAAACCGCGCTTTCAAACGCCATTACACCTTGCTGCCTCACTGCAGTATAGCCTTGAAAAGGGCACTCCCGAAATATCAGTTTGCCGGCCGCGGTGGCCGAGCGGTTTGCGGCGCGCCAGTCACGTTCTGCACGGCAACTACGTTCGGGGGTTCGAATTGCCCCTTCGGCATGGATATTTGTGCCGTCCTTAGTATTAGCTAGTTCATAAGTAGTTTGTAAGTTTAGCGACTGATGACCCCGTAGTTAAGACCCATAAGCTATACAAACATTTGAACATTTTGAAATATCAGTTGACGTCGATTTACCTGCCTGCATACCCGTAATTTATTTGAATTTTGTGAGCCCAGAAGTGTCAGCACAACCGTTACGGACTAGGAGCACACACACCTCTTCCCCGTCTTCCATTCAGGCCACAGCATCGACGTGCACGCATCGAATTCTAGTGTCGGAGGATCACTTAAAATGGCGGATCATGGACTTCAGCGGCGAAACAGATTCTCTCTGCACGAAAGTGACGGTCGTTTGTTACGTAGACTTAGTGACCTTTGTCTCGTAGTTCATTTCGTCCAAGACACACTGTACATACGGTCTCGACTGTGGTGATCTACAATTCTCCTTCAGCTTTGGTGTTTGTGTAGGTGACGCTTGCGGTATTTATTACTGTCTCTGTTTTCTTCTTTTTTTTCTGTCTGTTCTCAGTAAAGATTAAGGTGAGGAATGGAAGATTCCGCACTTAATTTTTAGCGGCGATAATGATTTTGCATACAGACAACACCAGAAAGCATCACCACACAAGAAACCGGCAGAATCTGTACTTTACCTGACTATGGACGTTTACTGCAAATTCTCTGCTCATTTCGACGTGTAGAAGCTGTGGAAATAAACTGTCTTTTCTTGTGAAATTATGCTCATTTTCTGAGTCTATACAAGCGAAAAATGAAAACCTTGCATAATGGTAAGTTAATGTAGAAGGTAGAAAATTTATGTAAAATCTATCGGACTTCTTTATGACGGAAGATTTCTTGCAGGCATTGAGATTAATCCAGATAGCGCGGGATTATTTTTGCTTTAAGTTTATTCTCAGAATCTGTTAATTACCTTCATATGACTGCACAAGATGTTATAAGTGATTTTTTTTCGCAATCACGTCGTTAGTTTAGCAATACTGCCCTTCTTTCAGAAATGACGTCAAAATGAACGTTTTATGATTTTAATCTGACGAATCATTAATATTAAAACAACACTAAAGATGAAATATATACACATAAATGTCTCAAAAATTGAAGAAAGTTCAAGAAATATATAGCCAATTTCGAGAATGTCTTCAGTATCTTTTGTATGAACCTCAACTTTGTAGCTGTAACCAACCACTTTGGAATCGACAATACAAGCTACAATTGATCTGGAATGGGAGCAGGCGATTCAAAGAAATAAAATAGGACACTGCACACGAATTCCTACAGACAAGAATAATGAAGTAAGCTGCCATTCTCGTCCTTTTGGAAGGACGTCAGCGCTATCTTGATTAAGTAGGTGAATATGGTTACGAACGCCTCTATAATTTTTTATCGTGATCGACTACATGCTTGCAACAATCACTTAAGTATCATTTCACAAGTGCTGATATTGGTGGAAAATAATGCACTAAAATTATTTAGAATAGGTAAATGAAAGTAGAATCTGAAATAAATTGAATTATTATTGGCAAAAGCTAGATTACGCAAGGCTCACACTTAAATTTATGGAATACGTCCGATCAGGATGACGCTAAGAACAAGACAGACCATGAGGCTCACACTTAAATTTATGGAATACGTCCGATCAGGATGACGCTAAGAACAAGACAGACCATGAGCAACTACGTTGTCTCTCCAACTCATATAAAAGATGAGCATCAAAAATAAAAAATAAATTAAAAACAGTCTAAGATATAGCTGACAGAGATAATAGTGTTAGCGAAAAGCTTCGCAGGTATATATTTTTAATAAGAAAAAATAAAAATAAAAACTCAATGTAATGCTACACGCTGACCAGCAGAATATTCCAAGAGTGGTACTATTCTCATTCTTCAAAGGTGATGTGTTGTTCTGACAGTACAATGCTCGTCTTCACACTGCGGTTGAATCTCAACGTGCTCTGCAAGAAGTGCAGCAACTACTCTGGCCAGAATCGTCTCATTCCGAGCTCACGTTTGATACGATGGGATGACAACCGACACGTGTGAGTCGTCAGCCCACAACTACGCCAACGGATCGTGCAGGTGCAGAATATTTTATCACAAGGCATTATTCGCCATCTTTGTGATGGCAGCGTCAGCGCCTGCATTCCCGCCTGTAGATGCTGCACCGCCTACTAATGTGGGTGATATCCTGGGCCTGAACAGGAGAGAGATTAGACTCAGGGTTGGATTGCTGACAGGCCATGGGAATTCCAAAAAACACGTACATACAATGGGAATAACAGAAGAAGTCACTAAATGTAGGATCTGTGATGTCGGTCATGAAACTGTATCACATCTCATCTTCGAATGCATTGCATTGGAGAGTAAAAGGCACAGAACATTTGGGACAACCAGACCCCAAGAAATTGTGTCTAATAAAAAACTGCACTGTTCAAGGGCATTGGTTGGCTTTACTACATATACAGGGAGCGATACCGCACAATAAACTTAGTTTCGGTGCGGGCAGCGGAGGGTTGGACCAAGACTGTTTTGGCTTCCCTGGGAAAATCAAATCAATGTGGGTGATTCAGCCTTTTACGTTCGAAGGGTAGCCGACTCTTCAGGCGTTTTGTAAATACATTACTCTTCCTGCTGTATCTCTATCTGTACTAAAATTACGACTCTGTATAACATACCAAAAGTACGTACGTCTAAGAGTATTATCATTTAACACGTTCGCTGCGGCGTTTGCACGATCAACACGCCAGAGCTGACGACGCTTAGAAGCGGCATCTTCACTAGTCGAGTACTCAGTTTAGTTTGTTCGGCTGTGCACTCGTGTTAGTACAAGCCACCAAAAAATATCACGTAACGTTTCCGTCTGCAGTCGTGTTTTTTCGTCTTCAGTGGTTTGCTATAAAAACATCACCTTGTGAACTTATTTGTTATATGGGACTGGGTTTCCATAGCACCAAATTGCAGATGAGACCTGTTTCTTTTTCTCTGTTTGATAAACCTTTTGGTGTTTTCAGACTAATTCTTTCTCAATGAAGCGGATTTATCGCTTGTTTGACTTTCATTTTCTTTCCAGTTTGCAATAAAATCAATATATCAGAGGCGTTGTTAGAATTGTTTGCAATAAATGCATATGACGCGTATAAGCTTCAGACAGCTTGCAGCATTTATCACATAATCGGCATGCAGCTAAAGCGTACTTGTATTTCTATATCTAGCACCACCTCTTGTGCAGACGTTATATTCGCTTTCAATATTACAGGTTTCCCAGAGGTATGATTTCAGCTCCTAGCGCATGTGCGTTTACAGGCGTCCGACTAGAGCGTTAGCAGCCCGCACTAGTGACCGCAGCGAACATGTTAACGGAAACCTCCTTTCGGAATTTGGAACGACTAGCCAAATACAAGCTGCGTACCACCTGTTCTACGGTAGTCCCGGCTGCGCTCAAATCTTAGTCCGCGAACGTTCCAGCACGTAAGAGCAGCACACAACATGGGCAGTACTAGTATTCGGTCGTTCAAAGCTGTATGGGTACAGGCGGCAAATTGATACACTAGCTTCGGTTGAGGTCCCTGTTATGACGAGATTGATTGTAAGGAGAACGTAAACGCCTGTCTCTATGCGACACATTTGCCTTATTGGATGTGCGGTTTGCATAACGTTAAGGGGTAGCACTACACGACTTCCAAAATTACTCTCTTTAAAAATCATTAGAAATTCCTATATCGTTCGTCATAACTGCCTAGGCTGCTCAAAATTAAAGAGAAAAGTGTCTGCTAGTACCATAGTCAATCGCATGACGAGTGCATTAACAGCTCATCTTGGTCTAGATAGTGATGTAATGAACTGTATCTAAAATCAAGGAAGAGCGTAGTCTTGTTTTAAAAGCGTCGGCAATTCATACCATGTGGCGTTGCTTTTTAATTGTGAAGCAGCTTCATCTAGTAGTGGCACCCAAGCTGAGGATGTCTTGGCAATGAATGCTTAAGTGCTTACAGGTACTAAATCAGTATGAACTTTAAAAGTTGTGTTAGAACCGAAATGAATCTTATTGTGGATGCATTAAACAAGATAAGCTGGAGATTCGCGTAGTTTTGTCTAAGTGTAGTGATATTGCTTGTCTGACTGTTTTAGATGGAAATCTTCGAAACTGAAGTGTTTAAAAAAATTTTGAAGTGGGAGGTCGCGAAAATTACTATTAAAAAAATCGGAAAACAATTATAAAAATCGATAAATGGAAATGAATGAAATAGCAAACTATTTGAAAGTAAAATATTTTGTAGAACAAGCAACCCACAGTATTCCACCTTTTGCGACATTGTCGAAGATCTCGTAGTTGAATTGAAATAAAATTATTTGTAAACAGTGTAAGTATTCGCCGACATTGGATGGAGGTTCGGGGATTTTAAAGTCGAGGCTCGTGTGGCAATTTTGATTAAAGGCGGAATTACATGTTTAGGAATGGCAGAGGAAGGTGGGCATAAACAAAAAAAATGACTGCACGTTCTATGCCAATAAAACGTTGAAAAACACGGAATGAAATTTGGAAATTGGAGTGGCAAGCTACACGAGATAGACAATTTCAATAGAACCAAATCACGAAACATTCAAACATTGTGATATTTCGACACAACTGAAAACAGCTTCATGGATAGTGGGAAGAAATGGTAAAAAAATACATTAAAATATAGAACTGAAATTGACTGGTAGGGGAGTTTTATTTACGAGAAACAGAAAGCAAATAGATTTTAACTTTACCTGAATTTACATCCTAGTAGTTGATCGCCTACAAGGAATATAATCTGAACAGACCAAAATACATCGAGCTGGTTTTAGCCTGGCCTAAGAAACAGAAGTGAAGTTACACCAGCTTTTATCTATCTCACTTCCTCGTAGTAAGGATTAAATTAAAGTAGTAATTACAAGTACTCTTTGATATATCAGAGCAAAATAATTGCGTTGCCCATCGATTGCAAAATATTAGCTTTTTTTTTTTTTTGCAACACAGAAACTGTCAACATTTTAGGAAATTGTTCTTTGCGTTATGTAAAATGCTTATTCTACGTAATAAAAATTTATTTTCGGTGGTTCTGTAGTATTTTAATCTTAAGGAGGCAGTGCATGTCTAATTTTTATAACATTCTTTTCCTTAATTTGCTATATTACATTTCTTTTCATTTCCTTTTTCCAGATATCATTCCACGTAAGTTACAACATTCTTTTATAACAACACATCTCAAACGCTTCGATTCTCTTCTTTTTCTCTTGTCAATTGCAGTCCGTTTTGTTTGGTCTTGTTTTATCCACCGAGATAGCTGAATGACTTTCTTCCGTTTATTTTGAGGGTGCCAGTATTCATGTTAAATTGATCGCTAATCTTAATTTGTAACAGTTCTCATTAATTTCGTCTTCCATTCGTTTGTGAATAGTCCAAATTCCGTGTTCAAGAGTTTACCGGTTAATATTTATCTCGGGTATGCAGCCGGATACCATCGTCAACTAGACACGATATTTCGGCAGACCAACTGGCTGCCATCTTCAGGTGACTGCGCTAATACACTTACTCGCCGGCGAGTTAGTGTATTGCGCTCTCACCTGAAGATGGCAGGCAGTTGGTCTGCCGAAATATCGTGTATAGTTGACGATGGTATCCGGCTGCATACCCGAGATGAATATTATCAGTTATTACGCCGGGAAAGTCTACGCAACCACAGTTTACCGGTTGTAATGAACAGCTCCTCTAATTCTCCCTGACTTTCACTGGGTCCGGCATTATGATCGGCGAGTAACATCCTCCATATCCTTTCACCGATTTGGTGTTGACAGTTCATATCTTGTGGCTTTGCTCTTGATTGGGAAGCACCTCTACGCACGAGTGTTATTTGAAGCCTGATATATATTAATATGGTAACGTGTTAAAATCATTCAGATGAAATTAAAGAGACATTTTATCTTAATTTATTTTTGTTTTTATTTTCCTTTTTGTTATACATCTTTAACGCGTTAAAGGCGTCGTTAGCAGAGTCAGCAGCGGCCTCTCCCGGTCTCCCGCTGTAGTGTAATTGCTTGCCTGACTATTTAGGTTTGAAAAATTGGCCGTACAGAAGTTATTGAACTATTTTAAAATAATAATCAGTGACTAAGCCTTCAATTTAGACGAACTGTTAGTTAAAAAAATGAAATGAAGTGAAATGGCCAAACATTTCATAGTTTAAAATATCTTGCAGAGCAAGCAACCTACAGAATTCGACGAATAGTTGCCTTAAACAGCGGTGTAGTTGATCTCGTTGATAAGCTTTAGTGAGATTGGTTGTAATCCTCGTAACTATCCGCCGACATTGGATGGAGGTTCGGAATATTAAGATTAAATCCACGTGTAGCATAAATTTGAATGAAGGTAATTTAATGAATGAAAATTAATAATTGATACAGATTAATGGCTAATCAGACTTTTGAACTGTTCATTACATAAAAGTGATTGCCGGTTGTAAACCAATAAATATTGCAAAATGTTTAATTACAGTCAAAAATACTATGGCAAGCTACACGTGGTACGTAAGTTTAACATGTTTAATTACCGAACCATCCAAAGTCGTAATAGTTAGTTATACCTGTAAACAGCATGATCACTAAATGGAGGGACTGGAAAAATAAATAACTGAACAGCTGACTGAAGTTAACTTCAAATAAGGGGATTTATTAATTTCAACCGAAAGCAATTACTGCATACCTGAGTATCCATTTTATATCTGAAGTTTTAGTACAATCAGTTAAGAATAATAATCAATAGTTAATTATGTTCGTTTCAACATATTGTAGTGACAGAGCTTATCAGTACAATTCAGACAACAGAACAATCAGAACAGAGCAGACAATAGAACAGAGAGCGAGTACGATGGGATTATTGCTTTTATAGTAACGTTGGAGGGAAGTGTGTGGGGAAAAATTGCAGGGGAAGACCAAGAGATGGATACAGTAAGCAGATTCAGACAGATGTAGGTTGTCGTTCTTATGTGGCGATGAAGAGGCTTGCTCAGGATAGGGTATAGTGGAGAGCTGCATCAAACCAGTCTCCGGACTGAAGACCACAACACACACATCATTAGTTACTATAAGACTGAAGAAAGGTCAGATGGCATGGACAGGAAATGACGTTCTTGTTGTTTGAAACACGAAAGCAATCAAACCCAGCATAATTGCAATAAGGTATGTATACAAATGGCTTAGTGAGCCTCGGTTGCACAGTGGTAGAGTGCCAGACTACGAATCCAAAGGTTGTGGGTTCGATCCCCGCCAGGTCCTAGGATTTTTATCTGTCACTTTACACTTCTTTCACCTCTGGCAGTATTGCTCATGTGAAAAATACCGAATAGCACCGTGGTTCGGAATCCACGTTAAACTGTAGGTCCCCCTATAACTGGCTGGATAAGTCAGTTCGAAGGTCGGAGGAAGGCAACAGCATACCACCTCCAAACAGGACCATGCCTAGTAAAGCACTGTGGTGTTCAAACTAGAGGTCTGCATTATGTCCGATTTTTACCGGCGAGTCCCGCTCGCCCCTGTGGCTCTCGGGAGTACGCGGCCGAGCGTCCTCTTCTACCGGTTGCGGGCAACCGATCGCCAGCGCTCGGCTGAGCGCGCCGAACGCTCGGTCGGTCGCCAACGACCGGCGCACTCAGTGCCAGCGAGCTGCGCTTCGCCCCAATCCTTGAGATCAGAGGCCACCGCTTCACATTAACCACTCACTTCATTTCTTTTAGAAATGTCTTTCGTTGTTTACTATGACTTCTATAGAACTGATAGTAATATTACAACTGAACTGATAGTAATATTACAATTGCATATGTTATATTTGATTTTGTTAATATGATGCAGACTACTGGAGTTTCGTCTTTGAGTTGATCTTGTATTCTAGTGATTCCCTCGTTTAAACTGTAATGTATGTATATAGTATTTTGTTCCGTCCGGTAGACAAACGGGAACACAGTAGTCTAATCGTGGACTATGTGTAACGTATCTCCAAACTCGGCCTCGTATACGTTGTACCATGCGCGTAGTCGGGGGTGGTGGTTTCTGGGGTTCAAACCCCTCCCGAAATGCTGACAAAGCTAACAATAATTGGCATCATTGTGTATCAGGATGAAGTCCGGCTACATTTTGCCAAGTCTGAGAAACAGTTAAACGTGCTCCATACAGTCCCGATTTCTCCCCATGTGATTCCTATATGTTTTGGAAACCTGATAAGATACATTCATAGCCATCGGTATGTTTCTGGTAAACATCTGTACATCTGGGTAAAAAACTTGGTTCTGTAGCTAACTGCAAACATCTGTGCACACAGGAATTGACCGTCATGTCTCACAGTGGGTTAAATGTATTAACAGTGATTACTACTGAAATAATGAGCAGTTTTACTATCGGTAATTAAAATTTCAGTCATATATTGCAATGTCGGTCATCAATATTTCTTGATGCTCCTATGTAAACGACTCTAGTTTCCCGTCTAGTCAATACGTATCTACACACATGTTTCTTGTCACTGATAGCCCTACACGTACTGCAAAAATTTGAGTGCTTTTACTTCAAGCTTCACGCACTGCCTTTCCGATTATCGTCCGTGTTTCGATCAGAATTTTCCTATCTTCATTAATTAATTGGCCTTGTTCCTAATTTTGTATCTATAGCCTGATGACTCTACTATATAGTCCTTTGGAATGAAATTAAACTTATACACTATTAGTGCCGTTTGCGATATTATTAAGAGTTCACGTTATTACAATGTTCATTCATTGGCAACCCCTCACGAAATGCTGGCTATGCCTATGCGTTGTACTGATATTGAATGCAGGATCTGGAAGGAATGACGGGGTTAGGAGTAATATTCACGAAATTTTGTTTTAATCTACTTTGAACAGCAAGTGGTCGTTGGAATCCTGCTCCGCATTTACTTTTGCAGTGTCGAATCATACCTGTTGTGCTTGACTGGTACGAAACTATATATTACATGTGGTACATTGCACAAAACCAGCAGAAGCCTGCGTGTCACGATCCACTACAAGTGCAAACTATTTCCAAGCTTCACTTTTCGCCTCCTGTTCCGATGTCTTTTTTCTTCAGGACTAACGAGCCGCTCCTAATTCTCTCCATAATACTTCTCTTCGTTTCATGAATTGAGCATTTACACCCCTATACTTCGTTAATCCATAACGCTATGTGCTTTGCTCAAGCCAGGTCGGTTTGTAATGCGATTCCACAGTGTTGAGCGCACGTCGGTCGCGCTGTCACCGGCCGAGACTAAGAGCGCGCTCGAGCGCCCGGAAGTGCTCGAGAGTTCCGCCGGTAACCGAGAGGCGGGGGGCGACCGGCCACAAATGCTGCATTAGACGGCCGCAGCCGTGTCGCAGCGTGGGCCTACCCCAGCCGTCGAGCAGCGGCACGAAACGGGAAATGCTCGAGCGGTTGTTTTCATCGAAATGCAGAGCTCTAGTTCAAACCAATCTTCGGATTGTTGACTGCTTTACCTTTAGTAAAAGTCGGAGATTTTAATTAGTTACAGTGATATTATAATTAGAGTTCCTCTGTATATCTTTTACGTAGCCTATCGATTCCAAGGAAGAAAAAGATGAATTGAGTATTTATCCTAATTACATTTTATCTGATTTAATATTTCAAATGACTTTAAAATATGTTATTTATGGGGCTCTTGCTATATGGTAATATTAAACCGCCATCTTGAAGCTCAGCAGTGGTCGGTGTGTTCCGGTCCTCTAGCGTGCAGAGTCCGCGCTGGCACTGAAGCCGACGCCGTCGCTATCGGCACTACAGGAGAAGCAGCAGCGACGGCGGTGCTGCTGTGCCGCGGCCTCAGACGGACGCTCAGCCTGTGATCGGCATTGGAGGGCGACCTCGGCCGGAGCGACGGAGGAGGGTCCGCGCGCTATACGCGGCACGGGCCGACGCAGGAAACTGCGCGGCAGCCACGTGGCGCAGCTCGGGGACCCCCGCCCCCCCCCTCTACAACCTCGGAAATCCCCCCTCCGCCCAGACTGCAGACTCCGTCTTCTGCCGCCGCACTGCAGCCTCGCTGGGGCTGAGCTGACCGCTGCTGACTGCTACGCCGGGCCTGTCACGGCTATGTGGTGTTCCTCCAAGAACCCCATGTCGCAATCTCTTCAAACAGTTAGGTATATTAACCAGTACTTCACAATATCTTCTGTCACTGATAGATTTGACACTTCGCAATTCTTCTGAATATGAAACAAATGAGGCATACCATCATTATAACACAAGACGGAAAGGTGATATGCACTGTGAACGGAAGAATCTGTCTGTGGTACAAAAAGGAGTAAAGTATGCAAGTACAAAAATCTTTAACTCACTCCCGAGTAAGAAAAAGTGTCTAAAAGGAAACAAAACACTATTCAAAAAGAAGCTAAAGGAATTCCTACTGGAAAAATGTTCCTACTCTTTACATTAATTCTTCAATAGAGATAATCAGTAGTAATTCAGATTTATGAATTTTGTTTGTGATCACAACTAATTTGCACTAAAACCTCTGTTTTTGCAGCTCCCTATGTATTTGTATTTTTGCTTAGTTATTGTATCTGTCTTGTTTTTTATCTCTCTTGGTATTTTTGTAATGTATTGTTTTCTATTTTTATTGGTACTTTTGTATTGTATTTTTTTGTCTCTATTGTATCTTTCTATTGCATTCACTTGTAATCATTCCAATCCCATGTACAACATGTCTTAATGGGTTATATTGTATGATATACATATTGTATATAAATTTGACTCGTTCCACATCCATGCGTATTCACGCCATACTGGATCTATGGAATATGTATCTCAAATAAACTAAAATAAATAAAAGTCAGTTTGCCGTGGCTCGGCTCGGCGCGGCTCGACACTGCTCGACGCTGCCCTGCAGTGCCGCCTGCTACATGCTGGCGCTGTATGGGAAGGTTCGCCTTTCCCCTGGCCGACGCCTACGCTGTCGCCCGCGGCCAAGGGCGGCTGCTGTGGGACTGAAGTGAAACCAGCCACCCCGGCAAAGCGGCCGGCGACGCTCTGTGGGTGCCGCGACCGATAACTCGCGGAGAGGCCGCTCCCACCGACACGGCGCTGCCAGTCCCACTGGTTGCTGCTCGTCTAGCGGTCCAGTGGCAACTAGGCGTCAGTGTCTGCAAAATGCAACGCTCTTCTTACAACAGCTATTAAATGGTAAACAAAGATTTGCTTACCGTGTATGGGCCACACTGCAGATTGCTAACCGCAGTGGAGTAGCCGAGCGGTCTAAAGCACCTCGCTGCGGAGCGCGCGGTTGCTCGCCGTGGAGGTTCGAGTCCTCCCTAGGGCATGGGTGTGTGTGTTTGTCCGTAGGTTAGTTTACCTAGGTTTAAGTAGTTTGTAAGCTACGGACTGATGACCACGCAGTTTGGTCCGATAGATTTACAGACATTTGAACATTTGCAGATTGCTAACGAAGATACGAGCATATGGAATAGGTATAGAGATTGTTGACTGGCCGGAAGACTTCCTAAGTAATAGATGCACTACGTTGTTCTTGACGGCGAGTGTTCAACAGAGTCGAGTGTATCGTCAGGCGTGCCCAAGGGGAGTGTAATAAGTCCACTTTTATTTTCTTTGTAAATTATCTGATGGACAGAGTAACTTGTAATTTGCAGCTGTTGATGATGCTGTGGCGTATGGAAAGGTGTCGTCTTCGAATGTAATAGCATACATGATGACTTAGCTGTCATTCTCCACACTAACTACAAATTTCGTCTATCTCTAAATGTAGAAAAATGTAATCTGATGAACATTAGTAGGAAAAACAATCCCATAATGGTCGAATATAGCATTAGTAGTGAGCTTATTGATACAGACGCGTCTTTCAAATATCTAGGCGTAACATTGCAGAGCGATATGAAATGGAACAAACGTGAAAGGACTTCTGAGTAAGACTTGGGAGAATTTTGGGAATATGTACTTCACCTGTAAAGGAGACCGCGTGTAAAACGCTTGCACGACCAAGTCTTCAGTTTTGCTCAAATGTCTGGGATCCGCAGCAGATAACTTTAAACGAAGCAGATCAGAGGCAAGCAGCTAGGTTCGGTACTGGTAGGTTCTACCAAATCTCGAGTGTTACGAAAATGCTCCGGGATCTCTGGAGTAAAGACGGTTCATTTCGAGGATTCTGCAGAGAAAATTTAGAGGGCCGGAATTTGAAGCTGAGTGTAGAACGATCTTCCTGCCGCCTTCTTACATTTCACGTAAAGATCACAAAGGCAAGATAAGAGAAATTAGGGATCGTATAGAGGCATATGGACATTCTTTTTTCTCCCTTTTTCTACTTGGAGTAGGAAAGGAAATGTACTCTCCGCCACGCATTTTAAGGTAGATTGGCGAGTATACAGGGTGTTTCACTAAGTGTGTTTGTCTCTGTAACTTATAAAATAATAGGTGACGGGAAATTTTAATGCGGTAGGTCAACACAAGAAATGTTACACTTTCTGCGGAGCTATGAACATAGTTTATTGTATCATTTTCCAAAGAGTTACACCACAAAGATATATTTTTTAAATGGAACAATAGGTTTTTCTATCGTGTATTGGATTCGTTTAAACCAACTGCGTACAAATCAATTTAAACTACATTCCTATCACTGTTATTTTGGGAGGTACAACCCTTCAAAGTTTAGGGGGCGGAGGCTACTACAGCGTAGCTCACTGGCTGGTGGTCATGAGACAGTGGGCCGTGCCCCAGGGGCTAGCCACTCGGTCAGTCAGCTACGCTATCGCAGCCTCCGCCCCCTAAACTTTGAAGGGTTGTACCTCCCAAACTGTGATAGGACTGTACTTTACATTGATTTGTACGCAGCTGGTTTAAACGAATCCAATACACGATAGAAAAACTATTGTTCCATTTTAAAAAAATATATCTTTGTGGTGTATCTCTTTGGAAAATGATACAATAAACTACGTTCGTAGCTCCGCAGAAAGTGTAACATTTCTTGTGTTGAGCTACCGCATTAAAATTTCTCGTCACCTATTATTTTATTAGTTACAGAGGCAAACACACTTAGTGAAACACCCTGTATAAGAAATAACGCTGTCATGAATAATAAATCAATAATATCCAAACAAAGAGAGATAGCCGCGGTGGAGTAGCCGAGCGGTCTAAGGTGCCTCGCTGTGGAGCGTGCGGTTGCTCGTCGTCGGAGGTTCGAGTCCTCCCTGGGGAATGTGTGTGTGTGTGTGTGTGTGTGTGTGTTTTTCTGGTTACCTTAGTTTAAGTAGTTTGTAAGCTACGTACTGATGACCACGCAGTTTGGTCCGATAGATTTACAAACATTTGAACATTTGAAAGAAAGACAGCAATCAAAATACAAATGGCATAACAATTCTCACGATCTCATATTTATTGAGTTATACGTTATAAAATTGAATAATTTTTCAGGTACATATTTTTATAAGTGTGGTATGTAAAATCTTTTGCGAATATAATTAGTAGTAAATAATTAATAGATTAAAACCTGGTGCGTGATTGGGCGGTTTTCTATGACCGTTACTGTTTATGTGCTCATATCTCATGAACTACGAGTCGTATTGTGATACATTTTCGAAGATACATTCAGCTGCGTGTGTGTGTATAATGTTTGTAAAATTTCCTGCGGCCACAATTTGTAGTGTAGAAACTATAAATTGTAACGTCATACCGAGAGCCGTAGTTTTTACTCTACTTGGGAGTGGAATAGAAAAGGAAATGCCTAGTAGTGGTACAGTGTACCCTACGGTAGATTGGTGAGCATATATGTAGATGTAAAGTGCTAAGATGACCCCTTCCTTAATATCGGCTGATGAAACTGCGACTGATATGCTACTTGAAAACAGCGAGGCGAATGCCTGAGCCTCTAGTCTTGGGTTTGGCAACACATACGAAGAGACGGAACGCCAATGCATACGCGACCAACCTGCGAGCGCGTCCGCTGTGCCGGAGTGCACGCCGACAGCCGCATCGCCCTGTGACGTCACGGCAGCGTCACTAAAGCACTAGATATACCGAGCTGAACAATCCGCCATTTTGAATCCCAATCCGACGACACTGTTGCATGCATTGTGTGAGTGATGCAGCGAATTGAGTCAGCGAATATTTCGTGGTTTTATTGCTTCACAGAGTGAAATGGCTGGTTGTGCAGCTCCGAACTGCTTAACTAATAGCTACAGGTTTTATCGTTTCCTTCACACACAGATCGGCGTAGAAGGTGGCTTGTAATTTTCAGACACCAAGTAGGGATGCCAATATCGAACAAATATCTTTTTAACGTTAAAAACAAAACTATTATTATTATTTGTATCCGAAGTAGTTATGCTCACAGAGGGGTAGTAATGAAAATATAGGCCTATACATGTAAGCAATGGTTTATTTTAATTCTGCTACAGACTGTCAACATAACACGACATGCGAAGTGTTTAAAGTTACTTTTCTTGATTTTATTTAGACCAAATAAGGGCTGAGAAGACCTAGTTAGTGGTTTTTACATGACATTATTTCGCATTAGGTCAGTGTATAATTTAAATGTGACTCTCAAGACGGGATATGTAGGCCTAAGCCAAGCTGTGAACAGTATGCCTGGGGGGGGGGGGGGAGAGGAGGGAATTGAACTTCGCAAAGAATGTGAACCAGACGTTCGAAATTATATTACACATTTTTTCTGAAATGTGGTGTGTGTAAAATGTGCGAGTCATTGCGGGGGGAACACGAGAAGTACAGTATCGCAATTTAACATTATTCCGTAGCTGTTTTTGAATGCCACTCTTAGTTACCGTAAACGTCTGTTGATGTAAAATGTATAAACCAGAAAATACGATAAGTGTAACACGTTTAACTGTATTTGGTAAATTAACTGTATTTGGTAAATATTTACAACGGCAACATATTCCTTAATTTGAAATGTAAATGAATGGATCATATCTCTAAATATCCCTCTGATCAATAACTCTTTAAGTTGCTTTCCTCTTACAGTCAAATGTAAGCTACTATGCTGTAATATTTTCTGCGTTAGCAACGTATATTTAATGGCCTTAAGAGCATGTTAAAAAGCGTAAGTGTTCCGTCGTCTTTAAATGCGCGCCTTCAGAGTGGGATTCAAAATGGCGGATTGCTCTGCTTGTACTATACAGTGCTCTAGCAGCCACTCTGCAGCAGGGCTGGTCGCTCGACGGCGCGTGGGTGCGACGACTGGCCGGCTGGCTGTTTGGTTGGTTGGTCGGTTTGTTGAGTACACTAAATTTCCCCACGGCCCCGCACTAGCTACGGGACGTAAACACCCATCCCTCGCAGCCTGGAGAGGGCAGGGTGCCGTCGCTGGGCACCGCGGCGCTCCTGCTTTCATAGACGGCCGACAATGGCGGACGCGGTTACCGCGGAAACGTATCCATACGTCACCCTTCAGTCCATTGTTTCCAACAATTTACAACACAAATTTTGCCTTTGGACAATTATTCTCGGTCGACTGAGCGAAAAAATATTCGTATCGACCTCCACCCCCGTTAATTGGCTTCTTTGCTTTCTAAACATCGGGGTTGAAGCGTTCTAACCTGGTTTATGCAGCCATCAGATAGCTGCGCAAACATTACTTGTTGTTGGTAGTTTAGAGGGGACTAGACTGCTCGATGATCAGTCCCCTGTCAGTCCCCTGTTGCGAGAAAAATCAATACAGTGTAACGCAAGCTAAAAAAGTCGAGCACTGAATCACACAAACGATACGCACAATGAGTATGCAATCATGGGGAACACTGAGCTCAGAACACTCGAAGAAGAAAACGCAAAGAGGAAATAAACATAACTGGACTAAAAAGTTACAGCAGAATATTGTCGCTGGCTGATCACGAGGATAATAAAGGATGAGCTAGCCACTCTGCACATTCTAAAACGTACTAGTAAAAGCAGATCACACAGCACAAAATAAGAAGAGTAAAATCTGTGAGAGATGGGTGCCTGAGAGGTTGAAACGTGTCCATAAAAAATTATTTTGTAAGAAAATGTCCAATATTGTGCCTCCTGTTTTGTATCGAGTAACTTGCTTGCAAGAAAATGTATAATATCGCTTCTACTGTATGTATCGATATGTGTCCTTTATGAAGTTTCATCTTTGGCAAAGATCATGTATTGCATAGCATTGTAGCTCGCACTGAGAGACAGTAGTACTGGTGGTTCAGCTCGCTTAGAGAGCGGTTGGGTTGTGTGTATGGCTCCGATGTAGAGCAGAGGCTGCTTTGCCAGCAAGTCAGAAGTTGTATTATGTAGGTAATGTAATGCTGATTATTAATAATAAGTAACTTAAACTCTTTCATGTTTCATTTACGTAGTTAGAAAATTAACCTACTTCCTTCATTTGATAATTAATTATTAGTGGATTTAAAATGCAGTATTGATGTGAATAATATTATTGAACGGATTTCATTATTAGTGCCATAGTAAATGATAATTAATTGATTATGATACTAAATTGATACTAAATTTCAATAATTAGAAACTGATCTGCATAAAATTCTCACAGTCAAGCATTAAGAAAGTGATTTGTGGTTTTTTTAATATCTTTCTCGCAGTCAAAATTTTTGAGTATAGTCAGTGTCTGTTTCAAAGGGCTACATGTCACAGTTGTTTTGTTAAAAATATCCGTTGCGCACATAATCAGTTTCATGCACTGTTTCTCACTTAATAGCATATACATCAGTATCAGGGCCATAATTAAACCAAATTGCTGTGTCAAGGAACAATTTGTTGTCTGATCTAACGATAGGTTTAACATCCACACAACACACGTACAGCTTTTATCTGGCGCCCTTTCTGCCAGGATAGTTCACAAACAGGATCGTGACGTAGTTAGATACGTAGCCTTATTTAAGTTAGTTTGTCTTTTCCACTAACCAACTTATCTTTTGGCTCTTAATTTAATTTTTGTAGCACCATCCTTTGTTATAGCAACAGTAGCATAGTAATTGTTTCTGTAGTTTGTTACTTACCATTCTTGATAGTGTGTAGCATTGTTTATAGTAGATTAATTGAATATACAAATAATTGCATTACTACTGAACAAGTCTCTCTTTTATATTGTCTGATGTTTGTTGTGATGAAAGTTCTAGTATCGCGGAACTCGTGTGATAATTAACGGTTCGCGTAATCTCGATTGTGATTGTATGTTGCACTAGCCCGATTCAGCCTATTGTTCTCTCATAATTACTGTGTGTGATTTTCAAAAAAAATATGCAGTAGGTGAAAATAAATATTATTAGTCACTTTACTGCAAAATTCTGTTAACAATGTCGAAGAATAGGAGAGTCCGCGCTGATGCTAAATCTGCTTCCGAAAATGAGACCTCGAATGATGCAAGGAGAGAAGCTGAATTTTTACAAGAGTCTTCTCACTGCACTGATACAAATACGACAGTAAATACCGTGTCCGAAAATGCGGAACAGATTAGTTCAGGAATAGACAATATGGATAATGATACAGTACAGGATTCGACAATACAGAATTCCAATTCTTGTAACGTGGTTGCGGAAAATAATGCATCGGTTCCACCTAGCTCTGCTACAAAAAATACTTGTGCGACGGCTATGGAAAACGTATTACCAAATGATTTCATGCAAATTTTATTGTCACAGCTCTCTAAATTAAATGAGAATAGTCAATTACAATCTCAACAATCTCAGAAATTAAATGAAAAACTGGAGGAACAATCTCAGAAATTAAATGAAAAACTTGAGAAACAAGGTAAAAAACTTGAGAAAATAGAACAGACGTGCGATTCGAGGTTTGTGAGTATTCAAAGTAGTTTTAATAAAATAAATGAGGACAACAATCGGTTCAGGGAACAACTGCTCAATACTTTCAAACGTGAATCTCAGTAAATAAGACAAGATATTCGCGACGAGATTAACCCGGTAGTGGAAAGCCTTGCGTCACGAGTGGAAAATATGGAAAGCCTAGCGTCACGAGTGGAAAATATGGAAAGCTTTGCGTCACGAGTCGAAAATATGGAAACTACTGAACTCGCTCAATTGAAGCAACAGAGTAATCTATTTGATGAAAAGTTGCAGAACTTCCAGTCAGTCACGACGGAACAGATCAATAAAATTAATAAACAGTTTGAGGATATTACTGTTAAAATTACCCAAATCAGTGATAACAGTGACAAAAGTTCTGATGTAACGCATCCTACCCCGTTTAATGAAACTAATGAATATCTCGCCCTTGACCGTTTCAAACAAGGTCAAATGACCATTAATCAGCAATACAAGGCTGAGGTCAGGAAATTAGATGATCGCGTGGCGCGAATAGAGAGGAAATTTGACCATACTTGTGGAAATGCATACGAAGACGTAGAAGAAAATTTGAACGAAAACGACAATGATGATTCGACTCAAGTAGGTCGCTTGGTACGTGAACGAAGTGTACCTCATAGCAACAACAATGAAGACGCGGTGCGTAGTTTACGCTCACTTACACCGCACAGGCGAAGGGAAGCGTTTGACTACAAGCATTTCCTGACTGTACGTAAATTCAAGACATTCAAAAACTCTCCGAATGACTTGCACCCTAAAGAGTGGTTGCAGCAATTCGATTATTGTCTTCCCCCGAATTGGCCACTTGAGCACAGATTAGAATTTATATGTGGTTATCTGGAAGGCGAGCCAGCCACCAGAATGAGAGCTATTGCACAAGAGTGCTATAGCGAGAATCAGTTCCGACGCTCATTTCTATCCGCATACTGGTCGGAAGCGGCACAAGACCGCGTTAAAAACAGTATTGCGACGTTCAAAACTTTTGAGCGATCAAATTTCTCGAGCCCGGTGGAATATTTCCAACATTTGGTATACAAAAATCAATTTTTATCGGCACCTTACTGCCCTGCGGAATTAATTAGAATTTGTTTGAACAAATTGCCTCTACACTTGCGTCAAATTGCCATTGCGGCACGATGCAAGAATGATATTGAAGCCTTTAGAAACCTCTTACAAGACTTAGAGGAAGAAGACGAGGAAAATTCCTCGCGCAGTCGATATTTTGATAGAAACAGATATGATCGCCGGTCGCAGCAAAGCCCGCCGCGTACTAAACGTTATTCAGAGCATGACGATAAACCAAAAAATAATTCTTTCACTAATGAATCTTACAAACAAAGTCGCGACAATGAGAACAGTGATTGTCAAGATCGTGAGAATAACCGTGGAAGTTTTCGTGGCCGTTACCGAGGTGGTGGCTTTGGTCGCGGAGGACGCCACAATAATTACTATCATAACAGCAATACCTCAAATGATACTAATTGGCGTGAAAGACGCAATACTGATAGTGATCGCGAGACTGAAAATAACAACAATAACACTGAGAAGCGTAGTCGGGAGGGCACACGCGATAATTCTCGTGATCGCCTTCCGCAACACGAAAACACGAATCGGGGCCTAAGCAGATCGCGTACCCCAGAAAGACAAGAGCAAAACATTGAAATCAGACCTGCTAATCCACGCTACAATTCGTCAAAAAAAGGGCCGCGTCAGGCATGACTAGCGGACTCGACGGCAAATAATTCGGCCGTACAGGATTTGTGTGATCCTAACTATACGCTGAAACTTGTTCATTGTGAACGTCCTCACAGAGAGGAAGGTTACAATGAACAACCTCCCGAACAAAACAGAATAGTAGTTTGTGCGGAAGTGCACAATACTGATGCTGGTAGCACCTCAGTAAGTGATAAGGCAAAACCGACACAACTTGTGTCAAAACCTAAAGCCGTTACTCCTGAAAGTAATGACAGTAACAAAAATTGTACTATCAGATTTAACGAAACAAATGAAAAGGCATCGAATAAACATTATACTGCCCAACGGTTAAACGAGATAAATGTCGATCAGCAATATAATGACGACAATTCAGAGTGGGAGACAGAAGCTTCATCTTCAGACTCTGAGGAAGACACTATATACGAAATAAAATTCTTACAGTATCAACCAACAATTGCATATGACAGACCGGTCATGTACTTTGAAATGCAGGATACGGTACTGCCACACAATAATGCAACTAACAGTAACCTTGGAACAGCAAAAAATGATTTCGAACAGTTAGATTTGCAGCACACCTCTGTCGCTGATTGGATAGATAATTACATGTTTTCTAATGACGATGATAGTGAATGCGAAGTCGATGAACAATCAAGATTTCAAAAGCATTTATCTTGTGAAAGCCTCATTAATCTTGGTAACACTTGTCTCAACAAAGAAATTTCTTATGAACCTTCCACCGAACAAGACGTAAAATTTGTACAGTTAGATGACATAAAAGAGGCACTATTAGAAGAGAAGGTAGACTGTCTCGATATTCCAATTCACCCAATTGTATCTGTCAAAATTGGCAAAATCAATCTTTCTGCTGTCTTAGATTCTGGTAGCCCTGTGTCAGTAATTAGTGAAGTGACTTTCAAGAAATATCAGAACTTACTTAATGGTCCCATTCTGCCTTTGCATTGCATTAAAATTCGTGACGTCATTTCTAGCAAACCTGTCGAAATTCGACAGCAAACATACGTAGAATTTTTATGTCAAGGTCATATCTTTTCCACCAATCTATTGATTGCCCCCGTTTAACTACACAGATAATATTAGGTGTGGACTTCCTATCCAAGTACAAGGTTATTTTAGATTTCAATACGGCTTGTGCAACTGCTTTTGTTCAGGAAAATGCCATTCAAATTAAATTCGAAGACTGGATTACCAGATATGAAGAAGGTGCCAGTTGTTTAAAATTTTTATCTACTTCTAATGTGACGCAGGATGTCAAACCTGATGATGATATAACAGATAAACATTTCGAGACTGAACGAATTGACTTGATTTCTGATATCATTAAGAACAAATTAGTAGAAGTTGAAGGTGCCTCAGAACGTGATAAGGAAGAATTGTTCCTTATCTTGCGGCGTTATTCCCGTGTATTCGCGAACAGTCCTGGTACCATAAAAAATTTTCTCTATGAATTTAAGATCAAAGAACATAATAAATTTTTTGTACCTCCATATCCCATTCCCATAGTATACAGGGAAAGAGTTAAGGCTGAAATTCAGTCCATGCTCAATCAAGGTGTAATTGAACCTGCAGTTAGCTCATATAACAGTCCCCTACATATTGTTGAAAAAAGAGATATGTCAATTCGATTAGTGCTCGATTCCAGACAAATTAACACTATCATTTTACCTGAAACCGACCGACCACAAACCCTGGAAGAATTGTTACAAAAATTCTATGGTGTCAAAGTTTTATCCTCATTAGATCTTAGGTCTAGTTTTTGGCAAGTGAAACTGCACCCCAACTGTAGGAAGTACACCGCGTTTCTCTGCTTCGGAAACTGTTATCAGTTCCGTAAATTGCCTTTCGGACTGAACATCTCCTCATCTGCTTTCATCCGTGCGATGAATACCACACTTCCTGAGCACTTAAAACAACAAATCACAATTTACGTTGATGATATTTTAATTGCAGAATCTTCCTGGGAAAAACATAACAGTACGTTGGCATCTTTACTTGAAGTGTTTGCTCAATCCGGGATTACTGTCAACTTCCCCCCAGGGGGCCCACAGTTCTTTTGTGGGTACGTGTGTGGCGCGCACGGGGCCCCGAGCCGGAGCAGCCTTTCTTCTGCCCCAGGCTGCTTCACTTTCCCTCCCGGTTTATGCCTTCGCCCGGAGACGGGCGTATTTCACGAGTTCAGGTGTTTTCTTGTTGTCGTTTCTCTTATTCCTTGGTTCCATCCTTTCTTACCCTTTGTTTCTGTCTCTCTCTCCTTGTCCTCTCCTCGCCTTCTTCTCCTCATTAGTCTCCGCCTCGGCGTTTGAGACACCTTTCCTTCTTTCTCTTCACTTCCTCTATTCTTCTTCTTTCCTCCCTGTGCGTGTCTGAAGGCCGACCCACGCATTATCATGCGTAGCAGGTGACGGGGTAACGCGTAATTCCCCGCCCCGGGTAGACAAGTAGGGCACGTACGTACCCCCTGGTAAAGGCCAGGCCCAGGGAGGGGTGATTACCCGAGCTGGTACCTTCCGAACATGCCAATTGGTCCCTCCGTCAGTTCTCGGGAGGTGTGACCTGAGGTGTGAACAATCACCTAAGACGGGTAAGCCCTCGGAGAGGGCCCCCACTAGGAAGGAGCGCGCCATCGGAGACGCCGGTAATCACGGGGGACACTTCCGCAATGACTTCCTTCTCTTCTTCACTGACATTGACCCAGAAACGTAAGATAGATTCGCCTCAGCAAAATAAGACTCTGCCTAATTTGCCGAAATTTCTTGTTGTGTCGCGCACCGACGGAAAAGATTTCACTTCTGTCAATCCTTTCGTTATACAGAAAGGTGTAGATGCAATTGCTGGCCCTGTTAAAACCTGTTCGCGTCAGCGCAATGGCTCATTGTTGCTGGAAGTGGACAGTGCTTTCCAAGCCCAGAAACTTATCCGGACTACGTTATTACACACGTTTCCAGTCAAAGTAGAAGCGCACCGCACACTCAACTCGTCACGTGGGGTAGTTTTTACGAGATCCCTTGACGGGTTGTCTGATGACGACATCCGGTCCTATATGTCCGATCAGGGTGTGACAGCCGTCCACAGGGTGATGAAAAAGGTAGATAACCAGCTGACACCGACTCGTACTGTGTTTTTGACATTCGACAGAGTTGACCTCCCGTCGAAGGTCAAAGCAGGGTACGAAGTTATCTCAGTCCGCCCTTATATTCCAAACCCAACGCGCTGCTACCAATGCCACAGGTACAACCATACCCGTGAACATTGCCCACATGCAGCAAAGTGTGTCACTTGTGGTAGGGACGCCCATGAGGGGGATTGCCCACCTCCATCCCCTCACTGCCTTAACTGCAACGGCGACCATGCGGCTTCCTCTCGCGACTGCCCTGTATATAAGGATGAAAAAATCATTCAGCAAATTCGGGTCACGGAGAAGGTATCAACATCTGCCGCTCGAAAGTTGTTGGCGAGTCGAAAGCCCACTGTCCTCCCAGCGGGTACATACAGTAAGGTCCTCACCTCAACTCGACCTACTAAGGATTCCAGTACCCAGACTTGTGATTTCACTTTCGCTGACACAGTTGTGCGATCCGCCAGCCCGAAGATTGCCCGTTCCACGTCCCCGCTTCCTCCTGCTGCTTCTAAGGTACAGTCTTCGTCAACCTCTAGTAAACCGCGGGCACCTAAACAAGATGCCCGGACCTTGAAAAAGGAGCCCGTCCGTGAGGATTTTCTGCGTTCTCAGGCTTCCCAACCGTCACCTGCCTCTTCCCGCCGTCACTCTTCCAGAAGAGCTGACAAGAAAAAGAGTTCCTCTCCTTCCCCGCCGAGGCGTGACCCATCTGTCGCGCCGTCCAACAGTTGCCGGCCTCGGCCGTCTTCTGTTTCACCGGGACGCTCCGTTTGCCGGGCGCCCGGCCCTTTACCGGCGGTGGAAACTGCCCCTCCTGATCAACTCAGGGAGGTGGCAGGCGCGTCGGTCGAACCAATGGAACATGACCCTTTGCCCCCAGACAGCGATAGCAGTGCTCCCTCGAAATCCGGTCCTCAGCGGCCGTCGAGGTGACCCCGCTCGCTACTTGGTTTTTATCCTTATTTCTTCTCTCATTTTTATCATGGCGCTCCTTCAATGGAACATTCGCGGCATTCGTTCTAATCGGGAGGAGTTGAAACTACTCCTTCGATTGCACTGCCCGCTTCTAGTCTGCCTCCAGGAAACTAAGTTGCGTCCACGTGATCGTGCAGACTTTCCACACTACACCTCTGTGCGGTTCGACCTGCCACCCGTGGAAGGTGTCCCAGCCCATGGAGGGGTTCTGATGCTCCTTCGAGACGACGTCTATTTCCATCCCATTTCCTTGCACACTCACCTACAGGCAGTTGCCGTCCGCATCACCTTATCCACATTTACCTTCTCCCTCTGTAATATATATTCGCCATCGTCATCTGCCCTTACTAGGGCAGATGTGCTAAACCTTGTTGACCAGCTCCCTTCACCTTTCGTGTTGGTAGGCGACTTTAATGCCCACCACCCCCTATGGGGCTCTCCGACACCTTGTCCAAGAGGCTCCCTTTTGGTGGACCTTCTCCACCACCTCGATCTTGTCTGCCTCAACACCGGTGCACCGACCTTCCTTTCTGACACAACACACACTTATTCCCATATAGACCTCGCAATATGCACTCCTCAGCTTGCCGGTCGGTTTGAGTGGTATGCACTTTCTGACACGTACTCGAGTGACCATTTCCCTTGTATCATCCACTTCCTACATCATTCCCCATCTCCACGTCCCACCAGTTGGAACATTTCTAAAGCCGACTGGGGGCTTTATTCTTCCATGGCTGTTTTTCACAATCAGCATTTTCCCAACTGTGACAGTCAGGTCGAATACCTCACAGAGGTTATTCTCACTGCTGCTGAACGTTCCATACCTCGTACATCCTCTTCTCCACGTCGTGTCCAGGTCCCTTGGTGGACTGCAGCCTGCCGCGACGCGCTTAGAGCCCGACGCCGTGCCTTACGCACCTTCCGCCGCCACCCAACTTTGGAGAATTGCATCAATTACGAACGTATGAGAGCGCAGTGCGGTCGTATCATAAACGACAGCAAGAAAGCTTGCTGGACTGCTTTTACTAGTTCTTTTAATCGTTTTACTCCCTCCACGGTTGTCTGGGGTGGCCTACGCCGTTTTTCCGGCATCAAGATCCACTCCCCGATTCCTGGCCTGACCGTGGAGAACGCGGTCCTCGTGGACCCAGCTGATGTTTCAAACGCATTGGGTCGTTTCTTTGCGGAGGTTTCGAGCTCTGCCCATTACCACCCTGCCTTTCTCCCTCGCAAACAGGTAGAGGAGGCACGGCCGCCTTCTTTCCGCTCTTTTAGTCGTGAAAATTATAACGTCGCCTTCACCATGCAGGAGCTAGATCGTGCTCTCGCCCTGTCCCGGTCTTCTGCTCCCGGGCCCGATTCCATTCATATTGAGATGCTGAAGAACCTCTCTCCTGCGGGCAAGTGCTTTCTTCTTAGTACCTACAATTGCATATGGACTGAAGGTCATGTTCCCACAAGTTGGCGTGAAGCCATTGTTGTCCCCATCCCCAAACCAGGGAAGGACAAATACCTTCCTTCCAGTTATCGTCCCATTTCTCTGACGAGCTGCGTCTGTAAGGTGATGGAACGCATGGTTAACGCTCGGTTGGTCTGGCTCCTCGAATCTCGCCGCCTCCTGACTAATATCCAATGCGGTTTTCGTCGACACCGCTCTGCTGCTGACCACCTCGTTACGTTGTCGACCTTCATTATGAACAACTTTCTAAAGAAGCGTCAAACAGTAGCCGTGTTCTTCGACTTGGAGAAGGCATACGATACCTGTTGGAGAGCGGGCATACTCCGCACATTGCAAACATGGGGCTTTCGGGGCCGCCTTCCTCTTTTCATTCAAGCGTTTTTGGCGGATCGCAAGTTCCGGGTACGGGTGGGCTCTGTTTTGTCAGATACCTTTTGCCAGGAGAATGGGGTACCACAGGGCTCCGTCTTGAGTGTGGCGCTCTTTGCCATTGCAATCAATCCGATCGTGGACTGCCTTTCAGCCGACGTCTCCGGATCTCTTTTTGTTGACGATTTCGCAATTTATTGTAGCGCCCAGCGGACGTGTCTCTTGGAGAGTTCTCTCCAACGCTGTCTTGACCGTCTATATTCCTGGAGCATCGCAAACGGCTTCCGATTCTCCACTGAGAAAACTGTGTGTATCAATTTTTGGAGATACAAGGAATTTCTTCCACCTTCTCTACGTCTCGGCCCTGTTGCTCTCCCTTTCGTGGAGACTACGAAATTCTTGGGACTCATGTTGGATCGGAAACTTTGCTGGTCCACACACGTGTCCTACCTGGCTGCCCGTTGTGCCCGATCCCTTAACGTTCTTCGTGTCCTCAGTGGCACGTCATGGGGAGCGGATCGTACCGTCCTGCTTCACCTTTACCAGGCCATTGTTCAGTCGAAGCTCGACTATGGAAGCCTTGTGTACTCTTCAGCACGGCCGTCGATTCTCCGCCGTCTCAACTCTATCCACCATCGTGGATTACGTCTGGCGACCGGTGCATTTTATACCAGCCCTGTTGAAAGTCTGTATGCCGAGGCTGCTGTATTACCCTTGACCACTCGACGTGCCATACTCTTGTGTCGGTATGCATGCCGCCTACGGTCGATGCCCAACCATCCCTCTTACAGATTATTTTTTGACGACTCACTCGATCGCCAATATCAGTTGTCTGCGATTGCCTTGCTTCCACCGGGAGTTCGGTTTCGCCGCCTGCTACAACGGCTCGATTTTACCCTTCCTTCCACCCTTCGGTTGAGCGAAAGCCCATTGCCACCGTGGCATCAGGCCCAGGTTCACACACACCTCGAACTTAGTTCGCTCCCCAAGGAGAGCACTCCGGATTTGGTATTCCGCTCGAGGCTTGTCGAACTCCGTTCGCGGTTCGATAATGCCATATTTATTTACACTGATGGTTCCAAGAGCACTGCCGGTGTCGGATCTGCCTTCGTCGTCGGGGACAACCGGTTCCAATACAAGCTCCCTGACCGGTGCTCGAACTTCACGGCTGAGCTTTTCGCCCTCCACCAGGCCGTTTTGTATACCTGCCGCCACCGCCAACCTTTCTATGCCATATGTTCTGACTCCCTTAGTGCCCTGCAGAGTCTTAAGGACCCTTTCTCGAACCATCCTCTCGTGTATCGGATCCAACGCTCCCTCCAGTTGCTGGCGGATGACAGCTGTCACGTTTCTTTCCTGTGGGTCCCTGGCCATGTGGGTGTGCCCGGGAATGAGGCCGCCGACACAGCAGCCAAGGCAGCAGCTCTTTTGCCTCGCATGGCTACCTTTTGCGTCCCATCGGACGATGTTCAACGGGCTCTTCGCCGGAGTATCGTGTCGCAATGGCACAGTGTGTGGCTTTCACTGTACAACAATAAATTGCGAACTGTCAAACCGATCCCGACCGCTTGGAGGACATCCTCACGCCCCTCTCGGCGGGAGGAGGTCATCCTGGCTCGGTTGCGGATCGGTCATTGCCGTTTCAGCCACCGTCACTTGCTATCCGCCGAACCTGCACCGCTATGCTCCTGCGGTGAACTGCTGACAGTGCGACATGTTTTACTGACTTGTGTTAATTTTAATCATCTCCGTGTAGCCCTTCACTTTCCGTCTACTCTGGAGGAAATTTTAGCTGATGACACACGAGCAGCTGCTCGGGTTTTGCGTTTTATGAACTTGGCCAACCTATCGAAGGATATTTAACCCTTTTAATTGTCTTTTATCTTTCGTTTTTAGCCTCTTGTTGATGATCTGACAGTCACCATTTTTTTGAGATCATAGCGAATCAATGTTCTTGGCTGGGCGCTAATGACCATAGAAGTTGTGCGCCCTAAAACCACAAAAAAAAAAAAAAAAAATACTGTCAACTTAGAGAAGTCACAGTTTGGTCGTTCTCAGATTAAATTTTTAGGGCACATTATTTCTAAAGATGGGATCCAGCCCGACCCCGAAATGTTAGAGGCGTTTATGAAAATGCCTGTTCCCACCACTAAACGCCAATTAAGAGCTTTCTTGGGTTTAATTAATTTCTATCGGCGTTTTATAAATTTGAAAGACCTAACTACTCCCAGATTATATGAATTAATTGGAAAGAATACTGTTTGGTTCTGGGATGAAGCTGCCCAAAGAGAATTTCTTTGCTTAAAAGATGCACTCCTTCACGCACCTATTCTGCACCACCCAGATTTATCTAAGAACTTTTGCATTTCTACCGATAGTTCAAAATTTGGACTTGGCGTTCACGTGTTTCAAGAGGATGAAGAAAATGGCATTGCCACACAGAGAACCATTGCATTTGCTAGTCGCATATTATCCAAGTCAGAGCGGAACTATTCCGTCACTGAGCTTGAAGCTTTGGCAGTAGTTTGGGCATTCGAAAAATTCCGTTATTTCTTGTTTGGCAGACACACTAAAGTTTACACGGATCACCGTGCACTTCAATTCCTCATGTCGGCAAAACTTAACCATGATAGACTTAGACGATGGGCTTTGTTCCTTCAAGAATTCGATTTCTCTGTAATTTACATTCCTGGTGAACAAAACGTCGTTGCAGACTCGCTATCTCGTTCGCCTGTTGGGCTCATCAAGGCGACGGAAGAGGCATACTTAGAAAATAACTTTACTATCCTCTATATGCAGCAAATTGCTTTCGAAAATTACATATCTGCCACATTTTCTGACATTGCTAAAGAACAAGATAAAGATCCAATCTGGCGAGATATTAAAATAAAATGGCACGATAAATATAATGTTTCCATCAGACAATTTCACGTCATCCATAATAACATTCT
The DNA here is from genome assembly GCA_026315105.1 of Locusta migratoria. Taxonomy (NCBI): domain Eukaryota; kingdom Metazoa; phylum Arthropoda; class Insecta; order Orthoptera; family Acrididae; genus Locusta; species Locusta migratoria. The sequence goes on along the minus strand of CM048745.1, from coordinate 629,962,672 downwards.
CTTCAAACGTAAAGCCCCTGACAGTCAATTTTGGTTAGTGTGTGTTCCGGAGGAATCCGTGAACAAATTGATTTGGCATATTCATCTCAGTTACGGACACTATGGTGCCAAGAAGTGCTTCGAGAAATTACGCGACACTTGTTATTTCATCAACATGGAGAAACGTATACGCAATGTGTTATCTCGATGCAAATTGTGTCAGAAAGCAAAGCCGCCGACCATATCGCATTCTGCTCCACTTTTTCCGATTATACCTTAAAAATTAAAGCAGTTAGCAGCCGTTGATCTGTTTGGACCTCTTCCGAGAACTAACAATGGTTTCTCCTTTGTTTTAGTTGCTATTGAGCTCACATCAAAATTTGTATCTTTTACTCCGCTCCGCCGTGCCACGGCGAAGACAGTAACTAACGCCTTTGTCAAAAACTTCCTGAAAGATGTTGGCCATATAGATAAAGTCATCTCCGATAACGGACCTCAATTCCGTTCTCATGGTTGGGCAAGGATGTTGTGGCGCAGAAACCTGTGTTCATATCACTTTATCATGCTGCCTTTAACCCTTGTGAACGAGTGATGAAAGAGCTTGGAAAACTTTGTAGGCTGTATTGCTACCGACGACATAACACATGGGATAGATATCTTCTGTCATTTCAAAATATTATCAATGAACTTCCTAATGATTCTACAGGTCTTTCACCAATTCTGGTTCTGAAAAACAAGCAACCTCCCGACCGTATCAAGGAATTGATACCTTTTCCTAAACACAGAAGACTACGCCATCATGAGATCATTGAATTGGCGCTTAAAAACATTAAGAAAGCAGCTGAAAAAAGGAAACGCTCTCAACGTAATTGTTATGCTAAGCAACTCTATGTAGGACAAAAGGTATTAATTAGATCCCACCACTTATCCCACAAGGGAAGATCTATGATTCACAAATTCTTCTTACTGTACAATGGTCTGTATCGAATCAAACGTATCATCCACGACAACGTCGTTGAGGTAGAAACTTTAAAGACGCACAAGTCGAAAGGCATACACCACATTTCCAATATTAAAATTTTCAAGGCATAAAATTGGGGTAGAGAGTCCATTAATCTGTTTTGGACACACCAAGTGGCGATTGGTGCCCCGTTCTCGAGCTGAGTGTCACTATTCTTCCGCTTTTCCTTAGTGCGCTCTATCTACATCTTTTTCTCACTGTTACTTTTCCCTAACTCTGAATACTTATGCTCTGTGCTACGCTGGGATATTGTCATACAAAACTATGACTATCTTGCAATTTACATATAACGAACTCTGTGGCTGTGTAAGACAAATAAAATTAATGGAAATTTCTGATTGAGTAATCTAATTAAGTTATTATGTTTCAGAAAATATCAGATTTCTCTTCTGTATTACTAATTGCATAACTTACGAACTTCGGAGCGAGTGAAGAAGATTTTGAGTTGACATAAGCATTTTGTAAGCCAATTAAGAAAAAGGACATTCTGGAGGATGATGAGTAAGGCAATACACAATATGTCATGGTGGTCTTTAAAATGCACTATTGTTTATGGATAAATGATGGTAAGGAAGGTATTGGTAACAGTCAAAGATGTTTGATAAATGTAATTATGTGGACGAGAGTATACAATGATTATGAAGCAATTATGAGGAGAATCGCTCTGTTGCTAATGATGCTATGCTCTGTTCTTTTCTTATGTGCCTACTCGCACTGCGCTTTTGTGTTTTCTCTTTGTGCTTATGTGCACCATTTTGTATGTTGATGCATTGTGCCTTCAATGGCATGTGTGATTGGTGAGAATCATATCCTTCTGATGCTCTGTAATTATTTGTAATTATGTGTAATGAATATCTCTAATTATGCTTGCAGCTATGCTTATTGCTCTTGTAATCAAAGCTTACCGCTATGCTCACTAATTATATACCTAAGCCCTACCACTATGCTAATTAATTTTATAATGAAGCTCATGAAAATGTATGGTTATGCTTATACGTTGCACACAGCCATCTCTCTTGCGAACTTGCAGTTTTGCCATAAACTACGCCTAGTTAAGTCTAGTTAATGCAAAGAGATACTTTGCTTTTGCTTACTGCTATCTTCAAAATTTTTATTGATGATCTTATTGATGAAAATCTGCAGCTATGCCTAACAAGTAGTGTACGTTATCGGATGATTTACTGTGATGTACATCTATTACTGTGCCAAAATTTGCCTTAATTGTTTTGTCTGACCCTACTGCTGACTCAGACAGACACAGACATTACCTGATGACTTGAACCTCTTTTGATATTCTCACGAAACTACCCTGATGTGTTATACCTCAAGGCAATGAAATATGTAACTCAGTTCAGACAAAAGCCTGGCCATGGCAACATATGTAATTTAATTGTTATAATTTGGTGGTAATGCAATCCCCACCATAGTGATGTATGTCAATTTAATTGACTAGTGGTAATTGGAATGTCAAGTTATTTGAAGTGGCTTCACGTTAATTGCTCTAATTATGACAACAAATTTACTTTACATGACCTAATGCCAAATTGATGACAAGCACCCTGAATGTATTTCATACGATTATGTGTTTGTAAAGTAATATGTACATAGTATGTAAAGTCTTATGCCTATATGAAATGACACTAATTTTGTAGATACTCTAGTATAAGAATTAAATTACTCATTACTATTCAAATGTATCCGTCTTCAAGACACTACTTGTAATGTAAAAATATGGTTTAATAATCAACGACTCTTCTTTCAGTGTAAACTGAAATATCATGACTATGTTACTAATTTGTGTGTAAAATGCTTTATTTCATGTACTTTGGACACGCATGGGAACTGGCGATTTCGCACACGAGATTCCATAATGCACACAGAACAATGGACGTGTTATTATACACCACTGATTTTGGGCCTTTTAATGAAGATGTTTTTTGGATGATGTTTGGCCACATAGTACTGTCCATTGCAGCCTTGGCCAACCACCATAATTTTGCTCTAATTTTGGCTATGCTGATGCAGTCTGCTAGTAGCCCCGTTGGTTGGAGCACACTTGGTTGTCGAATTGCATGGAGGAATACATCAGAACCTTTTCCCCATAACTTCAACTTCAATGCAACCAGCCAGCTCGCCTACAGTGTGGTGTAATCTTACAGTGTTTTGTGTTCGTGTGCAGACCTAAGATGAATGTTAGGGGATAATTGGCTAATCGTGTGCAGACCTAAAATGAATGTTAGGGAATAATTGGCTATTCGTGTGAAGACCTAAAATGAATGTTAGGAGCTAATGTGCTATTCGTGTGCTTATACTATTCAGTGCCTCCCATTGCAAACGTTGTCCACAGGTTCATTACAAGTGTTTGGGTATATTTCATGGTTCTTTTACATTGAGTGACCAAAATAAAATTGTGCTCTTGATAGATAAATATGCTTTCAGAACTATAATGAGTCAATACACTTCAGTCTGAACTGTCATTGTAACTATTCGATTGACAAACGTAATATTGAAATCCTATTGTGCCGAAGCAGTGACATTATTTTGTACATGATCAGAAACCTATGTAGTCAAAAATTTTACATGTATGTTCTAGCATCCATGAAAGTATGGCATCTTAAATGCATCACAGAATACAAAATTGACACTTTATCTTATACTAAGTGCACTAAAAATCTACATAGACTACATTGTGCACAAGATACAAATGTTCATTTTATGTTCCCAAAAATACTGATCTCTCGTACAGCTTAGACGCATGGAACTTACACTACTGTGTGTATTACTTGTAATTACCTCATTTTCTTTAAAGAATGATGACATTAGTTAAACTACCTTTTGTAAAACTTTGTATATGTTCATGTTTATTATTGTATTTTTTTTCACTTGTCTATTACTTCTAGCTATCTCATTTTCTCCACTATATCATTTGTCAAACTATGTTCTCTGAAATTCTATATATACTTATGTTTATCATTATGTATATTTGTCATGTATTCCATTTATTGCTGATGTGCTGTACATTTTGACATTTGCTTATGCCTGTCACATCCTGTACCACTCCAAGCATGACTTTTGATGGTACTGTCCTGTAAAATGGCATGTATTTATGACTGTAACATTTTTTTAAATTTTCTATGAACTTCATCTGTTGTTTTGATCTTGAATATCTTGTATAAAAATGTTTATCAGGTTTTCATATTTTTCATGTTATATTTTGGATGTCATTAATGGATTTTTGGACTTGAAATTCAGTAATTTTGCTGGCTAGGCAATGCCATTGGCATCACCCACCCTACAAAATTTTAATAGGTAGGAGGGGGGTGATGAAACGTGACCATAAAAAATTATTTTGTAAGAAAATGTCCAATATTGTGCCTCCTGTTTTGTATCGAGTAACTTGCTTGCAAGAAAATGTATAATATCGCTTCTACTGTATGTATCGATATGTGTCCTTTATGAAGTTTCATCTTTGGCAAAGATCATGTATTGCATAGCATTGTAGCTCGCACTGAGAGACAGTAGTACTGGTGGTTCAGCTCGCTTAGAGAGCGGTTGGGTTGTGTGTATGGCTCCGATGTAGAGTAGAGGCTGCTTTGCCAGCAAGTCAGAAGTTGTATTATGTAGGTAATGTAATGCTGATTATTAATAATAAGTAACTTAAACTGTCTTTCATGTTTCATTTACGTAGTTAGAAAATTAACCTACTTCCTTCATTTGATAATTAATTATTAGTGGATTTAAAATGCAGTATTGATGTGAATAATATTATTGAACGGATTTCATTATTAGTGCCATAGTAAATGATAATTAATTGACTATGATACTAAATTGATACTAAATTTCAATAATTAGAAACTGATCTGCATAAAATTCTCACAGTCAAGCATTAAGAAAGTGATTTGTGGTTTTTTTAATATCTTTCTCGCAGTCAAAATTTTTGAGTATAGTCAGTGTCTGTTTCAAAGGGCTACATGTCACAGTTGTTTTGTTAAAAATATCCGTTGCGCACATAATCAGTTTCATGCACTGCTTCTCACTTAATAGCATATACATCAGTATCAGGGCCATAATTAAACCAAACTGCTGTGTCAAGGAACAATTTGTTGTCTGATCTAACGATAGGTTTAACATCCACACAACACACGTACAGCTTTTAAGGTCAGGCTAAGATACCCACCTTTTAGATCAAATGATAAAACCCAGCTGCACGGATAAAACGTAAAACACGATCAGCTGTAGCAGCATCGTCACCAAGAATAAAAGGAAGCGCAGCTGGCAGGTCAAAGGACTGTCGTAAGGCAGCTTAAAGCGGACAGTCCACCAGGATGTGGACTACTGTCAAGAAAGTGCCACAGCGACACTGTGGAGGATCCTCCCGTCGAAGTAGATGACCATGTGTCATCCATGTGTGACTAATACGCAGGCGACAAAGGACAACTGACTCCTTCCGAGAGGCCCTCAGGGAGGACTTCCATGGAGCTGTAGAACGCTTCACTGCACGGAGCTTATTTGGAGCAGGTGAGTCAACCCACTCAGTGTTCCAAAGCCCAAGTACCTTCCGGTGGAACTCTAATCGGAACTCCCTCTCTTGAACACCAATTTCTAAGAGGCTGGAAGTAATTGCCTGCTTAGCCAGCCGATCCACGCGTTCGTTCACCGAGATTCCAATGTGTCCCGGGGTCCAAACGAAGGCCACAGTGCGGCCAGACTGAACGAGAAGGTTAAAAAACATTGCCCCTCTGGGTTAAATACTAGTTTAGGTGAAAATAGCGGCATTTTGTTGTGTAAATATTGGTACCTAAGGCAGCCTAGGAGAAGTGTATTTCAGAGAGACAACGAAAATGCGTGTTTCTTTGGAAGAAGGAATGTGGCGTCTAATTAAAAATTCGTTATATTTTCTTAAATAAATAAATAAAAGTCTAACAAATTTAAAGAAGTCAACAAATTGCACACTATTATTGCATGCATCGAAAGGTTCAAACACTGCAAATATTTGGGAGAAACAATAACGGATACTGGCATAGAAAAAGAAGCTGTTAAACTTCGAGTAGCTAAACTCAGGAGGGTGCAAGTTTTAACAATGAAGCTGTACAACAAAAAAATGCTTATCTCGAAATTCGAAGTTACTACACTACAAGACAGTGACAAGAACAGAAGTACAATATGCAACAGAAACATTCTCCCTCAAGAACAAAGGACTAGTAGATGATCTCGAGAGGAAGGAAAGGGTAATTCTGAGGAAACTTTTTGGTGGACACAAACAAATTGGCGAAACATGGGTAAAGATGAATAATGAGAAGGTCTATCAATTTATTAAACCAGTTACAACAGAAATGAGAAAGAGAAGGCTTCTGTTCTTCGGTCATCTGGTGAGAATGGATGACAACTGATTAACGAAGAAAATCTTCAATTTAATTCAACAGAGGTAAACACCGAACTGTTGGTTGCAAGGAATAAAGAAAGACCTCGTGGAACTTGGACTTACAGAAATGGACGCGATGAATGGGGACAGTTACAGAAAGGCAGTAAGACCAACAGGAAACTGACAGCTGAACATCTGGCAAAAATGGCAGCAGGAAGAAGAGCAGCCCTAGAGAAGAGAAAGAAGAAACTGAATATGAAATAAAATTTGTAACGCGGTCCTTAGTCGGCCATTTCGTGTAAATAAATAAAAAAATGAACGAACCTTTCATACCTGTGTACTGACTAGTGCGTCCCTAAAATCGCTACGAAAGATCTACAGAAAAATAAATCGAGAACTAGTCTCTACATAGGTATGACAGTTCTTTTTTTTAACTGGTCAATCATATATGTTTCTTAACATTTAAAACACTTTCCACTGAAGGCTACGTAAAGAAAAGAAACTAAGGGGCCAGCCTTCCTGGCCGCCATGTTCTAGAGCAATGGTACATTAACGAAAGTAACTGCAAAACATGTGAAGCAATTTATAAAACAGTACCACGGTAACATAATCCATTCTACTATTAAATTACTACATTCTTATGTGATTATACTTTTTTCTTGCGTAATTTGATTTAGATCATCCACTATAAATGTCCTTATTGCATTTGTTATGCTTTCGATATTTTAGGCTTCTTGTCATCAAAGCTTTTCTCAGACACACTGATGTAAAAAGTTCTTGAAAAGTCTGGATGGTAAGACCTACGACGGTTACATTCACCTGTTGCGGAATTAAATGTAGTCCGTCCAGGTTTTTCACCCACGAAAGTGCCGCATACGTTTGATCACATGTGGACACCACAGAATTGCTGACCATCAGAGCACTTCTTGCACCTGCAGAGTAACGTGGAATTTCGATCTACGTGGCGTCTCTTCACATCGTAGAGAAAGAGGAAGGCTACATTAAATGGAAAGTACAAAATAAAAGCAAATATGCCCCACCAGGAAATGCGAGTGTAGATCAGTTGTGGCTTACTTTTAAAGACATAATATCAGTAGCAATCGAGAGATTTATACCAAATAAATTAATAAAAGAGGGGGCTGATCTCCGTAGTACACAAAACAGGTCAGATCACTGCTGCAGAAACAAAGAAAAACGCATGCAAAATTTAAAAAGACACAGAATCCACAAGACTGGCAATCTTTTACTGAAACTCGCAACCTAGCGCGGACATTAATGCGCGAAGCCTATAGTAGTTACCACAACAAAATCCCGTCTCGTAATCCTGCAGAAAATCCAAAGAAATTCAGGTCATATGTGAAGTACACTAGCGGCAAAACACAAACAATATCTTCACTACGCGATTGCAATAGTAATACTACCGATGACAGTACTGCTAAAGCAGAATGGCTAAACACAGCTTTCCGAAATTCGTTCACCAAAGAAGACGAAGCGAACACTACAGTAATACTTCAGAAACTAAAATTTCATCAAAGAATGTCACAAAATGCGGTGCCCTCCATTACATAGTCTACAACATAAAACCATTCCATAATTAATTTCAAATAGTTTGGTAGGTCGTTGCATCTTGCGGGATTCTCGCCAATTTGCTTCCCGAGCCAGGTCGTTAGCTCCCTTCTGCCGGCTCAGTAGAAGATTTGACTTAGTCATAAGCATCACCAAGACGCAAGTCCTTCAACAACCACTTAGGGGTTCCAATAAAGACGAAGTATGAAGTTGGACAACAAACTTTTGGAAAATTACAGAAAATCCAAAGAAAATCTGGTCATATCAAAAGGACACTAGCAGCAAAACACAAACAATACCTTCACTACGCGATAGCAATGGTAATACTACCGATGACAGTACTGCTAAAGCAGAATTGCTAAACACAGCTTTCCGAAATTCTTTCACCAAAGAAGACGAAGTGAACACTCCAGTATTCAATCCAAGAACAGCTACCAGCATGCGAAACTTAGATGTTCCTGGAGTAGAAAAACAAGTCACTAAACAAAAACAAATCTTCCGGGCCAGATTGTATACCAACTAGATTCCTCTGAGTATGCTGATGCAATAGCTCCGTACTTAGCTATAATTTACAACCGATCACTCGGCGAAAGATCCGTACCCAAAGACTGGAAAGTTGCCCAAGTTACTCCAATATTCAAGAAAGGCAATAGGAGTGATCTCCAAAATTACAGGCCAATCTCATTGACGTCGATTTGCAGTAGGATTTTGGAACATATACTTTGTTCGAATATTATGAACTACCTCGAAGAGAACGACCTAGTAACCAATAGTCAACACGGGTTCAGAAACTATCGCTCTTGCGAAACACAGCTTGCCCTTTATTCACATGGTGTTAAGTGCCATCGACAAGGGATCTCAAATCGATTCCATATTTCTGGATTTCCGGAAGGCTTTTGACACTGTTCCCCACAAGCGGCTTCTAATTAAATTGCGTGCTTAATGAATATATCCCCAATTGTGCGATTGGATTCACGATTTCCTATCAGAAAGAATCCAGTTCTTTGTAATTGACGGTAAGTCATTGAGTAAGACAAGTGATTTCTGGAGTTCCACAGGGAAGCGTTATAGGTCCCCTACTCTTCATCGTGTTTACAAACGATTTAGGAGACAATCTGAATAGCTCCCTTAGACTGTTGGCGGATGATGCTGTCGTTTATCGGTTAGTGAAGTCAAGAGAGGATCAAAAGCAACTGCAAAGGACTTAGACAAAATTTTTACATGGTGCGAAAATTGGCAATTGCCACTAAATAAAGAAAAGTGTGAAGTAACACACATGACCACTAAAAAAATCCGCTGAACAATTACGCGATAAATCAGCCAAATCTTAAGGTCGTAAATTCTACCAAATACCTAGGAGTTACAATTACGAACAACTTTGACTGCAGAAAACACACAGAAAATATTGTGGGGAAGGCGAACCAAAGGTTATGTTTCATCGGTAGAACGCTTCGAAGATGCACCAGCTCCACCAAAGAGACTGCCTACATCACACTTGTGCGTCCTCTCCTGGAGTACTGTTGCCCCTTGTGGGACCCTCACCAGGTGGGACTGACAGAATGCACAAATTTGGGTGGAAATAATTAAAATAAAGACGGTATTCATTGCGGCGTGATCTGTTTGGGAAGTTTCAATCACCGACTTTTACTTATGAATGTGAAAATATTTTGCTAGCACCCACATACTTAGGGAGACATGTCCATCCCAATAAAATAAGAGAAATCAGATCGAAAACTGAACGATTTAGATGTTCTTTCTTCCCGCGCGCTATTAGAGAATGGAACGGTAGAGAAAAGTTATGAAAGTGGTTAATGAACCCTCTGCCAGGCACTTAAATGTGATTTGCAGAGTATCTATGTAGATGTAGACCTTCGGGTTGGATGCTCAGACCCTTATAGTGTTGCGTTAATTACATTTCTTTAAACTAGATGTTATATTACGAAGCGGAAAGGATGAAAGTTCTGAATGTTCGAAAACGGGACGAAAATATTGGGATTTTTTTTTCATTTTTTCCTTCCATTATAGGATTAGCAGGAACTAATTACAAAATTTGAAGTATCTGTACCAAATTGAAATACCTTTTAATTTTGTTGATGAGTGAGTGATAAAAACTTTTTCAACTGCTAATGTTTCGTAATATATTAGGGATAAAATAGTATAATTTGAGTATACAGTGGGTCCTCGTGGTCACTACAAATTCAGGCTTCTAGCTTTATCTACAATGAAGTTACAGGGAGGGGGAGAAGGTCTTAAAGTGTGTGAATGGCTTGGAGAAAAGTATGGTACGGCTGTGCGCTCAACAACATGCCCAGCACAGGATTAGAAAAAAAACATGAACTATTTACTTAAAAAAAAAAAAAGATGAAAAAAAAAGGACTTTGTAAATACCTCAGCATATGACAGATACTACTTGAACCCACTGCCTTTTGTTCGTCTTTCATTGCTTTAATGCCTACACGTAACTGCTAATCCAAAGAACATTATTAATTTTAATACTGCAGATCACGGAGCACCTTTTTAATCGTTGTTTGGGTCAGCTAATTCGGAATATTGCTTGCTATTTGAAGTAAACATTACTTTGATTCAGTATTGTTCAGTCTTCTTGTAAGAACACTTCATTTACGATGAGTACTCGAAAAGGTTCCAATATCCCATGACATATCATCTCAAGCACTGCGCATAACGTTTCTGTAACAGATTCTATCACTTTTTTCTCAGGAGACTACCATAAAATCTGTCGGTAACCGCAACATCGAAGAGTCTGCAATCGACTAATCTGTAATTGCCAAATACAACAACATGTTATTGTAATTTCCAAAATTATTAAATGGATTAAAAATTACACTATACAATATGAAATTACACTAACATTCTATCTTAAAACTGAAAATTATAAGAATCTAGAATGCCTCGGATTTTCCGGGACAGACATCTTGGCAATGTTGATATTAATGACATGGAAAAAGTCATAGAGAATCTCGATTTGCGGCATGGATGAACTACACATATCCATAATTAATTTTGTGCGCAATATGAGACGCACGAGTCATACTCGTACTTAACAGGACTTTTTTTTAAAGCGACAGAAAGAGCAGTTGCTGTGCTTTGTGTGTAAAGGTTACGAATATTTCTGCAAGCTTTAGCCCTTTAATACGTCGTCTGTAACAGTTTCGCGACCGACTGACCTTTGCTCTTTTCTAATTTCCTTCTCGCGAGCGTAACGGCTGTTTTAATTATCCCACGTAGCCATAAAGTATAGCCTGTGGCGGCCGTGATAGGTTGAGCCCAGTTACCTTGCTATCGCCGTCGTCTGTGGGTACAGAGTATGTTCAGGCATGTCAAGAGCCATCACTCAGAAACTCACTGAAAACAGGCATGTCATATTACTTCCCTTTTGCGTTTTGTAAGAGATGAGCTGGTGATATTTTATATCACTCTGAACCCCCAGCCGAGAACGGTCGGTGGTGTTCCAGGTCAGTAATAAAATTGTAGCAAAGTCCAGGACATCTAAACATCGAATATTATGTTGACCGATTACGTCATGCAATTTACTATCATTGTAAGAAATAAATAAACGTTATTTTAATGGATGTAGCAATAATTGGTAATTATTTCTGCGTGGTATGAAAACATCAACTCGAGGTTCCGTTCTAGGTACACAAATAGTGAAAGATCTCGGTATTTATTTTATGACAGGAAAAGTTATGATATTGGTGAGAAAAAACGAAGCACTATCAGTAGAATTAAAGAAAGAGAGTGCAACAGTAATCATAATATGGTAGTGGGAAAAATGCTATGTATCTTATTGTGTTACGTTCAGACTCGATATTATCATCTGGCAATGGTGACTTCACCATTCTATCAAGCACTGAATGAAAAAATGCATTGTGTTTTGTCAGGTAAAGTAGAACAACTATTTAGAAAAAGTAATGGACATGTGGCACGAATCTAATAAAGCTGTGGATAAGATTTTGCTGGGGAGTCTGAAATATTTTTTTAACTTGTACACATACCCAGATAAGTTCCCAAATGAGCACACTAATATTTAAAACAGAGATTATGTATAATAATTTTGATGACGTTGTGGAAATGCTACGACAGGTGCTGGTCCTTGGTAGTTTCTGATTCTATGAAGTAGTTTTCGAGCAATGTTTTAACGTAAAATGTCATCAAGTTCTGTTTCGGTTTTTATCTGTATTTTCCTCGGGGGGAAAATTAAAATAAAATGCAAGTTTTTATTCTGATTGTACAGAAGATATTCAATTTTCGAGTCGATAGGTCACCTTACATATCATTTTCTTATTTCTCACATATATGTAATTTACACATAGCGAGTAGCTTCAGTATTCAAATTACGTTCTCAGTGTAATTGTTGGGATAACAGTCAATGCAGTCTTCATGTTGTCAACCATGTGTGTTTTACTCATTCGATATATAAACTGTTTCTACACAAAAATATTTCTCTAGTAGTAGTGTATGTTTTATAGTTCACTTATCTTTCGTATTCGATATGTATGGTAGTCTTTGAGTATATAGCCACAAGATGATGGTCCTCGACCGAAGCTGGTAGTGGATAAATAAAATATGTTTAGGCTGGGGATGTGAAATGAGTTTTATAATAATAATAATTAAAAATAAGAAAGTGTACTTTTGTTAGAAAAAGAGCTACGGATCAGGATGCTTTGGGTTAGATTTGTAGCAGTTTCATATCGGTAGTTAAGGCAGATGTGAGGCATCACATTTGTACGTAGAATCAGGCAAACAGATTCGTGACAGCATCAACACCAAAGCCTACTTCTATATTCATGATGAAAGAAGATACCCAGGAAGAAAAGTTCGTTGCTGCTGCAGATCTAACAGCTTATAAAGTTGCCAATCATAAAACATCTGTATGAAGTTGCATTTTACAGCATAGGCACCGACGCATTGAACCGGAAAGCTAAATAGATGTTTACTTCAGTTAATCAGTACTTTACTGAAACTAACGGAATCCAACACAAGACTTTTCATTCGCTGAATAACGAAACACCAAATACTATCCAAATTATTTGTCTTGGCACTTTAAGGCAAACAAGACTCCATTATTGAAATAAAACATGTATTAATTGAGATTGAAATATAAGCCCCTTAAAGCACAAGTGGTGTAACTACATTTTTTTAAACTTAGCCATAGGAATCTGTTCAGAAAAATTCGTCCTATCCACTGCACTAACGGTGTAAGTTGTAATTCACCTACCAACCGCACAGGTGACAGCACAAGGTTTTGCAGTCAGTGGCTCCATCTCTTGGTTGACAGCACAAGTGGTGCAAGTACTTCACTAGACACATGACTGTAATGCAAAAAGTCTCTAGCTTACTACAAACGTAAGTTATACATGTTATACATGTATAATTTAGTTTGCCATGAGCCGTCATCAAAGGCAGGGGTCATGTATTGCTGGGACGAAGTGATTGAATCTAAAGGCCCACAAGAAATTGCTGCCTGTTTGGTGAAACACATAAAAACAAGAACATCATCCGCAAACCATGTGGTCATGTACAGTGACTCATGTACAGGTCAGAACTGGAAAGTTTTCATGACGTTAATTAAACTTGTATTTAGTGAAGACAATAACATTGAAGTAATTAACCCAAATTTCATGGTAATCGGCTATTCTTATCTTCCGAATGACCACGGTTTGCCTTCTACATCTACATCTCCATCTACAACTACAACCTTACTCTGCAAGCCACCTGACGGTGTATGGCGGAGGGTACTTGAGTACCTTGAGTGCTTCAATAGAAAATTTTAGCAAGAGGCAACAGATTTACACTCCTAATGACTGGTACCAAGTCATTGCTAAGCTAAGGAAAAAAACCCATTTCACGTCACTGTTATGTCGAACAATGATTTCTTGTCTGTCGAGAACCTGCAAAAAATAATAATAAAAAAAAATCCGAACGGAAGAAAGACAGTGCGGGATATCCTGTGTCATGTAAACGAAGGCTTCCGCGGCCGTTGTCATTGTATATAAAACTCTTCTGGGTTTTGGACCGCATCGTCAAAATATCAAACACTTCACCGACGTTTCGGCCACTATTGCAAGTGGCCATCTTCTGGGTGTTACATTTACACCCAGAAGATGGCCACTTGCAATAGTGGCCGAAACGTCGATGAAGTGTTTGATATTTTGACGATGCGGTCCAAAACCCAGAAGAGTTTTATATACAATCCTGTGTCATGGTTGAACATTCAGTAACTTACTACAAACGTAAGTTATACATGTATAATTTAGTTTGCCATGAGCCGTCATCAAAGGCAGGGGTCATGTATTGCTGGGACGAAGTGATTGAATCTAAAGGCCCACAAGAAATTGCTGCCTGTTTGGTGAAACACATAAAAACAAGAACATCATCCGCAAACCATGTGGTCATGTACAGTGACTCATGTACAGGTCAGAACTGGAAAGTTTTCATGACGTTAATTAAACTTGTATTTAGTGAAGACAATAACATTGAAGTAATTAACCCAAATTTCATGGTAATCGGCTATTCTTATCTTCCGAATGACCACGGTTTGCCTTCTACATCTACATCTCCATCTACAACTACAACCTTACTCTGCAAGCCACCTGACGGTGTATGGCGGAGGGTACTTGAGTACCTTGAGTGCTTCAATAGAAAATTTTAGCAAGAGGCAACAGATTTACACTCCTAATGACTGGTACCAAGTCATTGCTAAGCTAAGGAAAAAAACCCATTTCACGTCACTGTTATGTCGAACAATGATTTCTTGTCTGTCGAGAACCTGCAAAAAATAATAATAATTAAAAAAAATCCGAACGGAAGAAAGACAGTGCGGGATATCCTGTGTCATGGTTGAACATTCAGTGGATTCGGTACCAAACAACTGACCCATTCACAATCTTTTTTAAGGACGCATTTTCGGAAGACATGACCTTTCTAAAGTTAATCTTTACCCCAGGGTTAAAAAGACGACGACCTGTCAACGTCAGCCAAGAAAAGCTCTACAGAAGCCCACGCCCTGTCACAAAGGAAAAGAAAAAATGATGTGATGGACCTTATGCCGTACATCCCTCCAGATCATCACCATTACTACGAGAGACTTGTTTCTAGTGTTAAGGCGGTTGACAGGACCACTACGTTAACTCAGTTGAAAACAGTGATGATGAGTAGAAAGTAATATTAGCTGAGTGTATTAAACTTACAGTAATTTTTTTAATACCACGAATGTTTTTGTCTTCAAAAATATCCTTGTTCTAGTTAAACACAAGTGGTGTAACTACATTTAGACACTTGTACACGTACAATAACGTATGAAATTTTCAAGCAAATGTGAATGTAAGTTAGAATTATGTTTATTGAGGACATTTAACTTGAGCAAACGTAAAAAAGTACGCATCTGATTTTTGTATAATTCTAATTAAAGAGTAAATATCTCCAAACTAAGATAATGTGAGGTACACCACTAGTGCTTTAAGCGGCTCATATGCGTATGTCCGAATGTAAGAAAGATTGCAAATTTAATTGGCATGCAAATAAAAATAGATTTTAATAAATTAAAGAATTAGAACCCCAAACTAGAAATAATTAATTTCATTTTAAAAATGGATAAAGAGACAACAGCTTTCTGTATCACACATGAAAACATTATTAGATTCCTGACTAAACAGTGTGATGATTTAAGAAGACATTTGTTTTGAAGCGCTTACGTATCAGAGCTTTCTAGAGAATAAGTTTTACTGGGAAGAATGGAAGTCTAAACAATGCGTGGAAGAAAAGTGTGTTTACTTTCGTAAGGAAACCGTACACCCTGAACGCAAATGGCAGTTGCTAAAATTGTGCGAGAATTTGTTTTCTATTTCCACACACAAATCCACTGTCGAGTGAGAATTTTCGCTGCTATCGGACTCATGAACGGAATTGACTGCTTCCAGGGACTGTGAAATCAAACTTACATTGCTAGATTAACTACAAACTGTATTCCATGGAGTTTTATAAATAGATAAAAGAGAAAAAAAGACTTGCTGAAAAAGGTGAAATCATCCGAAAGAACAACTAATGCTGCCGCAAAAAGTTCCATGTCATTGTATTCAAAATAAAAAGTAAATATATTAAATACTTTTACTTCATTTCTACACCCACATAACAATGTGTCTTGACGAGGTCCCAACTAGCTAAGTCAACCCTATCCTGTTGTTCCATAAACCTGTTTTGTCATTAAAATGTGGATAACAACACTCTTCATCCAACACACCATGCTTAGTTATAAGGTGATAATGACCTGGCCTAAGTCCCTCACGTGGAGTTCCCAGTCAACGAAGAAATTAAAAAACAAAAACTTTAGCGCAGGTTTGTCACAATCTATACCTAATGTAACGCAACAACCATAATTGTGTTCTAATTTTGATACTCTTAACTATTACCAAATAAGTGAGAAAAGGTTTAAAAAAGGTTTGAAATTATGCCAGAAGTTTGTTCAAAGTCGCTATGTGCTCTTATTTTGAAACACTGGAGAGTTATATGATGGGTAATTTGCTCCCCAAATTAAGCAGAAGAATTTCTTTAACGCTTATCAATAATTATGGAGTGATGTCTCCTGAATTAATTACTGGACAGAGATATAATTTTGATGTCGAATTCAGAGTCGTATATAGCATGTCAAATTGTGATGCGAATAATGGTTGAAAATAATTATTTAAAACGTCATGGCAAGTACTGAAGATTCAGCACATGGACAGCGAAAATACAGTAAGCGATTGGGGACGGGGGGGGGGGGGGGGAAGAGGCAGTAGCCGCGGTGGAGTAGCCGAGCGGTCTAAGGAGCCTCGCGGTTTCTCGCCGTCGGAGGTTCGAGTTCTCCCTGGAGCATGTGTGTGTGTGTTTGTGTGTGTGTGTTGTCCTTAGGTTAGTTTACCTTAGTTTAAGTAGTTTGTAAGCTACGGAATGATGACCACGCAGTTTGGTCCGATAGATTTACAAACAATCCTGACAAGAATAAGTAATAGCGACAAAATATTTCGTATAAGTTTGTCATTATAAGACAGTAATTAAACCGGAAGCCCTGTATGCTTTACCAAATGACTGGAAAAATGTTAGACACAATGAGGAAAAGAAGAATTGATTTTATTTAAAACATGCTCGGAATGAACCTAACTAGACTAAAAGAAAACTACTTTCGCAGCAAATGAAAAATAATAATAAAATTATGCTGGTTTAAGGAAACACAGAAGAACTTGAAAGAACTCCAGAGCACAGAAATTATGCTCACTGATGAAATTTCAAAACAAATAACTAAAGACAGGAAAGAGAGGTTCCAAAAATCAAAATATTTGTAAATCTATCTGACTCAGATGCTGGGTTATTAGTTCGTAGCTTACAAACTACTTAAACTAAAAGTAACCTAAGGATAACACAAACACCCATGCCCGAGGGGAGACTCGAACCCCCGACGGCGAACGGCGGACGCACCGTAGCATGGTGGCCCAGTGCGCACGGCTAATCCGCCGCGGCGAGAGGTTCCAAGCCAAAGTCAAAATCAAACGAACTATGCGAATCACTGAAGAAGAAAGGAAAGAAATATCAGAAAGAATGAAACAATATTGATAGAAAGGCACAGAATATGTCGGGTGAAACGAAAGAAGTTTGTTGTAACTGTTTTCGAGTAATGGATGATCAAAACCGGGATATTTGGGTACCGTCAGTTTCCAGACTAGCTCACAGTCTGTAATATTTTATTGTGTTGAAATTCACATTTGACCTCTTAATGAGTGGATTATGAGACTGTTTAATTTTATTTAATCCGGCCAATTATCACTATTTTTTTTATTTTTTATTTTTTTTATTTATTTATTTTTATTTTTTATTTTTTTTTTTTTTTTCGCTGGTAGCTGTCTGATGGCCACTTGCAGCAGAAATTGCAGCTTACAGAAAATCGGATTTTATATTGTACGATAACGACTACCAAACCATAGATATACTGTAGTAACGTATATTTGTTGAAGAGTAATGAGAGAGAAAGTGGATTCAAGAAGCTAAACATTTCTCTACATCTAAATATATATACTCCTGAACCCACAGTAAGGTGGCAAAAATTAATGTCTAAGTTCTCTTGTCTTGTGTCTGTGATCTTTACGCGAAATGTAAGTACGGTGGCAGCAAGATTATTCTACAGTCAGCTTCAAATTTCGCACTTCTAAATTTCCTCAACAGAATTTCTAGAAAAGAACGTCGTCTTTCTTTGAGCGATTCTCATTTGAGTTCCCGGAGCATTTCCTTGCCTCTCGCTTATTGGTCGAACCTACCAGTAACAAACCTAGCTGCTCACCTCTGAACTGCTTCCATGTCTTCCTATACACTGTTCTGCTACGAGTCCCAAACACTTGAGAAATACTCAAGATATTGTCGTACAAGCGATTTATTCGCGGTGTCCTTTACAGATGAAGGACATCTTCCCAAAATTCCCCCAACAAACCGAAGTCGGATGTCCGCATTACGCATAACTGTCTTTAAATATTCATTCCATTTAATATCGCTCTGCAGTGTTACGCCTAGATATTTAAACGACGCGACTGCATGAAGAAGCTCACTACTAATGATATATTCCAACATCATGGGATTTTTCCCCTACTCAAGTACTAGAAATTTTGTCAAAGTCAACGTGTATGTTATTACAGTCAATTAATGACGACACCCTCCCATACACCACAGCATCATCACCAAACAGCCGCAAATTACAAGTTACTCTGTACATCAAATCATTTATATAGAAAGAAAATAATAGCGGTCCTATCGCACTCCCCTGGGGCACGCCCGACGATACACTCGTCACTGATGAACACTCGCCGTCGAGAACAGTGTACTGCGTTCTATTACTTAGAAAGTCATCTAGCCAGTAACAAATCTGTCAACCTGTTCCATAAGCTCGTATCTTCGTTAGCAGTCCGCAGTGTGGCACCGCGTCAAATGCCATTTTTAAATCGAGAAAAACACAATTCGCCTGTTGCCCTTCATCCATGGCGCGCAAAAGGTCACGTGAGAAAAGAGAAAGCTGAGTTTCACATGAACGATGTTTCCTAAACTCGTGTAGATTCATAGAAAGAAGCTTTTCCGTCTCAAGGTAAATTTACTATATTCAAATTGAGAATATGCTCCAGAATTCTACAGGAAACCGATGTCACCACCAATATAAGGTCGTCGGCATATGCTTTGCAACGAAATGTGTAACCACGCATCGTAATTCCTGTTAGGCGTTGGCGGAGGCCGCTGAGAAGTGGTTCAAGAGCCATGGCATATATGATCGTGACAAAGGACATCCTTGTCGAATCGATCTCTCGATAGTTAGGGGCCCAACCAATCGGCCGTTGACAAGCACTTTAGAAGTTGCCCCATGTAGTAGTCGCATCACTATGGTTATGAAGGGCGGCGGGAAATTCATTTGCGTCATCAGTTCCTTAATGTAGGTGTGGCTGACTCTGTCGAAGGCACGATCGAAAGCTATAGAAATCAGAGCTCCACGTAGACGACATGCTTTCGCCAGTGCGATCGAATCGCGGTACTCACTGAGCGCCGTCTGGATGTTGTTATCACTGCCGAGGGATGTCTGGTCTGATGACACCACGCGATGCAGAACTTTTTTAATTCGTGTCGCCATTAGTCGAGTGAAAATCTTGAAATCACAGTTAAGTAGTGTTAGGGGGCGATATTCTCTGATTCTTGTGCTGCGTGATGTTTTAGGTATTGGGATGATGACGCCCTCTACAAATGCTGGCGGAAGTGGCTCTTCAGGAGACATGAGTTCGCGACAAATTTCCGTCCAATAGGGAGCAATCAAGTGTTGGAAAGCCCGATAAAATTCCAAAGGTATTCTGTCTGGCCCTGGCGACTTATTGAGTGCGCCCTTGCCTATGGCATCGAGCACTTCGTCCTCAGTAATGTCCTCCAGCAGTATCGCTTCAGCCTCTTGATCTAGCGTCCCGAATAGCGTGTTAGTGACTTCATGGAGGGCCTCCCGCTCTAGTTCTTCTGCGGTGTATAATCGGGTATAATAATTAGCGAATGTATTAGGCCCCTGCGACGTCACTTATGTTCCTGAATAATATGGTGCATCGATGGATGTTCACCCGCAACACGATCCATTGTCCTCGCACGGACCGCTGCACCTTCCAGATGAGAGCGCATAAGAGCGACGATTTTAGCCTTAGCTCGTTGAACCATCATTTGTCGTTCCGGTGAAGGGGCCTGATATGTGCATTCTCTTAGTATAGTGAAATAAAAGTTTAAAGTCTGCCATTTCCACTGTGATTGTTCGCGCCCCAACGCAATTAATGCACGCCGTATCGCCGGTTTAGTGCATTCTAACCACCATCTTAATGTCCTAGGGTAAGTCCGTCGTCGCCTTACGCAATTATTCTAAACTTCTTCAATAACTTGATGAAACTCCGGAGCTTGCAGATGGGCCACGTTCATCTTCCATATGCCATGGTCTCGCCACACTTGTTGCCTTTGGAGGCCGATCGTGCAGATATAAACCGAGTGGTCAGTGAAGGCCGCTGGCCATAGTTCTGCGTCAAAATGTCACGTTGGAGGCAGCGCGTAACGTAGACACGATCTAAGCGGCTGCCAGAATGGCTGGTTACGTAAGTGTATCCGGTTCGATCTCCATGTACATATTCCCACGTATCTACCATCCGAAGTTCATGTGTAAATGTTCTCAATTCTGGGCATGGATTATAGTGTGGGAACTGGTCCTCCGGCGACAGTACACAGTTGAAATCGCCACCAAGGATGCATTCAGCGTGTCGCCCTAGAAAGAGCGGAGCTATTTCTTCGGCAAAGAAGTGGAATCGTTCTCTTCGTTTGTCCGTGCCGGTCGGTGCGTAGATGTTGATAAAGCGCACTCCAAGTGCTGTTATAGCCATTCCTCATGCCAATGGTAAGTATATGACATCCTCCGCTACAAGACCTTCCTTTAGGAGCATCGCTACGCCGCTACCAGTGTCTGAAGCTGGTGACATGAAGTTGTTGTAGCCATAGAAAGACGGGAAGTCGTCGACGTATACTTCTTGTAATAGAGCGATGTCTATGTCTGCTGCGCGCAGAATATCCTTTAGGAGGGTAGTCTTGATTTGCGACCTTGTATTATTGGTGATGATGGATGCTATGCGGTTACCTCTTACAATAAAACGAGAAGACGTGCCTGGCGGCAGAAGCACTGGAGTCGACCGCCCGGAAACTCACTCCCCACACAGAATTTTCTTTACTTTAATGTTTTTAGTTATGCATCTACATCTGTTAGCATGGAGCGCATGGAAGTTACTTGCATGAGTCAAAGTGAAACACAATCCTTATCATTTCAATGAAAAAAAATAAAATAAAAAGAGAGAGAATACCCTAAATGGGGCGATAGGCGAGTGGAAAATAATACAGAAGCTTTTATTTTCTTTTTCAATATTTTCTATGTCTGTCAGCAAAAGGCTGTTTTATTTTGATGATGTTCAAATAATAATAAACTAACGAATGCATATATCCCAAAAACCATTCCCCACTCCTAAAAAGGAGACTAAGGTGCTCCAGAAAAAATAACAATTAAAAAAAAGGCGGTCTAAATCTATAAAAAAAGGGACTAAGGGGGGAAAAAAAGCGGTCTAAAGCGTCTCGTTGCGGAACGCGCGGTTGCTCGCCGTGGAGGTTCGAGACATCCCTGGGGCATGGGTGTGTGTGTTTGTCCTTAGGTTAGTTTACCTAGGTTTAAGTAGTTTGTAAGCTACGGACTGATGACCACGCAGTTTGGTCCGATAGATTTACAAACATTTGAACATTTTGAATTCCGTCCGGACCAGAAGACTTTTTCGTATTTAGCTGTCTCAACTACTTCTCTACACCGGAAATACCTATTATTTTGTCCTCAATTTGCGAGTTAGAGCGTTAATGGAATAATGGTCCTGTGTATGGTCCTTCTGCGCGAATGATTTCTTGAAAATATTTAGAAATTCGGTTTTCCGTTTGCTTTCTTCTATTACAGTCCCGGAATGATCAACGAGTAAATGGATAGTAGCCTTTGAGCCGCTTGTCGATTTTACGTAGCACCAGAATTTTTTCGGGTTCTCGGAAAGATCTTTTGCTAAAGTATGGCTGTGGTAATTATTGTATGCTACGCGCATTGATATTTTTATAGACGCGCGAATCTCTATTAACTTTTAGATGTCTTAATTTGCGTGTTCTTTTTTGAACCGAGAGTGCAACAGCCTTTGCTTTCTCAGTAGCTTTCTAATATTATTATTACACCACGGTTGATCTTTTCCATCCTTAATCAACTTTACAGGCACATATTTATCTAACCCTTTATTTACAATGCATTTAAATTTAGTCCAAAATTCCTCTACATCCACTGTACCGGAACTAAACTATGTGACGCTAACAATTGATAATCGGCTCTTTCTAACAAAAAACGCTCCTAGCCTTCTTGATTGGTTTATTAACTTTGATCACCATTGTCGCTATGGCGACATCGTGATCGCTAACCAATGTCTACACACTCGCATTCGTTTATCAGGTCGGCCATGTTTGTAGCAGTAAGTAGTTCGCAAGACTGGTTATCTGTGCCGCCTGAAATGAATACATAGAGGTCCCAATCTTTACTCTTAAGGTAGAAGTCTCTCCCGAGTAATATTGCATCGCCCGGATAACTACGCACTATCTGGCGTAGACTTTCTTTGAAAGACTAAAACCGTTACAGTAGCACTGTAGGGTCGGTAGAAATACACAATTTTACTTCTCGTGGACCTATTATACGTGTCCAGATAACTCCACAGCCACTCTCAACTTGGATCTGGGTAGAAATAATATCTTTGTCCACTTTAATAAACGCTCCACTCCAGCTGTGTCTGATCTGTCTTTGCGATATACATTCTACGACTTGCTAAATATTTCCGAGTTTTCCACATCACGATTTAGCCAGTTTTCGGTGTCGTAAATTATCTGAGCACAATAATTTTCATGCAGCGCGATAAATTCAGGAACTTCAGTGTTTTTTTCTCTGAAAGTTTACGGTTGAATATTGTTCTGAATGTGTCCTGAATTCGCCGAAAAAAAAAAAAAAAAAAAAGAAAAAACATGTGCACCTAACAAGTAATCTGCTACCCGAGGAGCTGCTTCCTTAGTGTAGTGCACCCCTATGTAGGGGTACCCTACAATTCCCCACCCTATAACGCAGATCCAGAAATCTGCAGCCTTGACTCTCACAGAGTCGGCGAAGCCTGTGGTTGAGATTCTCCATTCGGCTGTAAACCAAAGGACCCGATCAACCTTGGGAACAATGCTACAAATCGACAGCTCTGCTTGCACCCCTCCTGCGAGCCGACAGTAGGAACTGAGAATGTCCTCAGAACCCAAACGACAAGCGTCACTGGTGCCGACAACTTGCAGCCAACCGTACCCCGGATTCGATAGCCTCTGGTAATAGCGCCTCCACATCTCGGATGAGCCCCGCCTCCAGCCGACACACTGTTTGTTGGACTTCTTTCCGCATCTCGACGCTATCTGCCTAAGGGCGGCTCCATCACGTCGCTGACATTGGAGCTTCCAATAACTAATAACCCCCCACCCGTGCACCTTTCGGACTCTGCTTAAGGAGTGGCCACACGTCCACTTACAGCACGAACGAGCGTGGCCGGACGGCCAGCCTCCACATTGACCTTCCGCCTCGAGTGACGCAAACGCAGTTCAACCCGCCACTCCCCTTACAGAGAGGAGGCCTCGACCCAACACCACCTAGAGACAAAGCCTCACAACAGACCGTACCACGTCTCACTGACCAGGATGCAGCCGCCAGCTGAGTAGCTGGCTCCTATGAGGCAGTGGGCTGTGCTTCAGCGGCCAGCCATTCAGCTGGCGGCTGCATCCTGGTCAATGAGACGTGGCACGGTCTGTTGTCAGGCTTTGCTCGACCACGTCTAGCACACCTGAAGGTGTCTCGACAGCAGGGACAGAGGACGAAGCATGAGACACGTGACGTGTCCCACTCGACGCACCAGACTCCCCATCGCCCTTCACCTCCAGTCAGCATCCTCAAGACAGCTGCCTGTAGCTAGCATAGCGCTCAACTGTTCGCGAACTGCTGCCAACTTCAACGGCATGCATATATCCTATCAATCCTATCGATACAATTAACTGCGAAGAGTAGGAAACTAAATAATCAACTTGTAACTAATGACATATTAAAGTTTTAAGCCAAGACACTGCTATTACATATTTATAGCTTTTATTTGGGCATTGTTATCGGCAATAAGCTTATTTCGGCTACTAAACGCCTTCCTCAGGTGTTCTCTAATTATGGTAACACATATTTTATGAAGGTAATATTACTATATGTTACGCTATATTTAATTTTTATTTGAATGTACTTTTCATACGTGAGCTTTCCTTCAATTCCCATTGAATATCGTTGGATATCGATCTGTCAAAATGTCGTACACAGTTCTTGTATTTTATAAATCTGTATTTACGTTTAGTTACTGCTGGATCTTGATTTGACAGTTGTGTCAACGATATTGGACGTTTACATAACGTTTACATCAGAGGGTGTTATCTGTGTTGTGTATTTTCTGTGTTGCTGTGAATCTGGGTATAGATTACTAATTTTATGCTGAAAGATGTGAATAAAGTTTTCGAAACAATTTTTTATATTTTAGTTCTATTTGTTCATTTAGTAGATTTTGGGTGAGTGCAAATATATTTCCGCTTCCTCAATAATGTTCATTTCAGGGCCTTTTGCTAATATGTGGAGGATGTCGATTGATTTTTCGATTGTGTCTACTTCGTACTTTTTGTTACTAAATGCTGAAAAAATATTGATGGGTTGTGTCCGCTATCTCGTGTGTGTTCTTTGTATGTAACATTGGAGATTCTGCCAGTCTGTCCTATGTGCAGTTTATTGCATGTATTACATCGAACTTTTTAAATGCCTTGGCTCGTGTACATCGGTGCTTTGGTAACTAGTCTAGTACTTAAATAAAGGTGGCTGGCAGCCGACTGAACTGTGGTCAGCGGTAACTATAGTCTCAAAAACAACGAAAATGTCTCTGGCTCTTTTCAGAATAAACACGAAAAACTATGGAGCGCACTATTATCAAAAACGCGAGAATAAAAGCTTTCTAAAAGCGAAAACATACGAGATAAAGAAGTGACAAGTAAGAAAAAAATACAGTTAATACGTAAGTTACGTAGCTTGCAGCTCTGGGGATGTGAAGCACGAGGTCGTTAGTTAGGGTCATTAGCAAGTGCGAGAACGGTGTCTAAATGTTTGCGTATCACCTTAGGCGAGTGGGGTGCTACAGCCCGATATTTTCGTTACGAGGTGTGCGAAGCTGCAAGAAAAACACGTCCAGGCTGGTTGACTCTTCAGCCCTAGTTGTTAATCCACGAGACGGATTCGTCCGCTTTTGACTCGACTCCCAGTGACACGTAACGCACTGGCTAATCGGAAAGGAAAAATACAAGAGAGAGAGAGAGAGATGAAGAGTAGGAGGTGAAGAGAGGCGAAATGAGAAAAAGAGAAGGTGAATGAGAGAGAGTAAGGCAGAGAAAGAAAGGGATGCTGAGTAAGAGAGACAGATTGAGAGATATGAGAGGATGACAGAGAGAGACAGAGGATAGAGTACAAGCGTCAACGCACATGTTACGGCTCCAAAGACTCGTCGCTAACGTGGAACTGGGGTCGCACTGAACATAACGAAGCCGTGGAACGCTGCGGATTACTTCAAGCCGAGCGATTTTCGATACCAGTGCAGCAGCAGCAGCAACAGCAGCGGCGGCGAGAGCCAAAAAATGAATATTTATAGGAGGCGAGCGTGCCTTTGCAGAGTAGCACGATGAATATTTATAGGCTTGGCGCGGCTGCTGTGGACACTGGCCCTACCTGTTCCGCAGGAAGCAGGACGTCCCGCGTCCGCCCTTGCCAGGAAGCGCCGCCGCAGGAAGGACCTCCTACCTCTACCTCTACCTGCGTCCTGCGTCCTGGGCCGCCGCCACAAACATCTCCTCTCCCGTCCGGTGTAGCGGTAGACTGCCCTCTCCGTCAGTTTTTTTAGTTTGTATACGGTATAGAGTTAGGAAAGTGAAAAGGTGGGCGTTAAAAGCCTTACTTATTTGTAAATATCATGTTGACATTAATTCAGCATATCAATCACATGCCGCCCCCCTATCCCATTTATATCTATAAATGTGAATATCTGTTCGCTGTTCGTTTATCACGTATGAACCACAAGACTTAACTAAGTGTGCCTCTGTAACTTATAAAATAATAGGTGACGGGAAATTTTAATGCGGTAGGTCAACACCAGAAATGTTACACTTTCTGCGGAGCTATGAACATAGTTTATTGTATCATTGTAAAAAGAGTTACACCACAAAGATATATTTTTTAAATGGAAAAATAGTTTTTTCTATCGTGCATTGTTTTCGTTTAAACCAGCTGCGTCCAAATCAATTTAAACTATATTCCTATCACTGTTAGTTTCGGAGCTACAACCCTTCAAAGTTCCGGGGGTGGAGGCTGCGATAGCGTAGCTAACTGGCCGAGTGGCTATTCCCTGGGGCACGGCCCACTGTCTCATGACCACCAGCCAGTCAGCTACGCTGTCGTAGCCTCCGCCCCCTAAACTTTGAAGGGTTGTAGCTCCCAAACTAACAGTGATAGGAATGTAGTTTAAATTGATTTGGACGCAGCTGGTTTAAACGAATCCAATGCACGATAGAAAAAACTACTGTTCAGTTTAAAAAATTATATCTTTGTGGTGTAACTCTTTGGAAAATGATACAATAAACTATGTTCATAGCTCCGCAGAAAGTGTAACATTTCTTGTGTTGACCTATCGCATTAAAATTTCCCGTCACCTATTATTTTATAAGTTATATATATATGAATGTTCGTTCGTTGTACGCTTATGACGTCCGAACGACAAGACGCAGAGACTTAAATATTTATACAGTTACTAATTTATAGCTGAGGAGCGTTTCAGCCATGGTTTTATAGCGATCTGATAGATATTTAGTAATCTGAAGAATATAACGCGAAATGCGGAACAATAATTACTCTTTGAAATTATCCTTCAAAACCAGTCTCATAGCACACTACTGAAACATAGCTTGTCTGTCATATTCAACCAACACGCGAGCGGAGCCGCGGGTTTAAGCTAGTTTCCCTATATATCCAGAATCCAAAATATTTTCCATAGTACCCAGTCTCAAAGATAGATACCCATTATTTCTTAGCGACATCGAATAGAATTTTTTTGTGACAATTAGTTGCGCAGGCTGACATAACCTTGTTTTGGTAAATATGGTTGTATCTATTTTTAAGTCATTCTGACGAAGTTCAAATGAATGTTCTTCTTAATAGGATGTCTGTTTAATGAACGATTGATGTAATAGTATTACCTTATTTAATCACTGTTGCAACTTTGTTATATTCATATCACATCAAACCGAAGACCTGCTACCAATGATTTCACTATAGGCATTTAAATCTAATAGCACAAACACTGCTATGATATTCATAGTTACACATTTTTGACGATTAACTTAATATGTTATGTAGTCACGATTTTTTCACTTTATTATATGAACTCTCGATTTTAATCACATAACCTAAACGATGTTTTATTTACTGTTGTAATGTATAGCTGCAAGTTTCAAGCTATTTTATAACAACACTGCTGCAGTGTATTACATATGTACATGTGATACTTTCAATTTAATATGTAGTATGGCACATGTTCATAAACCTAGCCACATGTTCAACATGTTCAAATGTTTGTAATCCTATGGGACCAAACTACGTTGGTCATTAGTCCATAGTCTTACAAACTACTTAAACTAAGTTAAATTAACCTGAGCACAACATGCACATCCATGTCCTTGGAGGATTACAACCTCCGAAGCGAGAGGCCGCCCGATTTGTAACTTGGCGCTCCAGACCACTCGGTTACTTCCATCATCCATGTGTGCCAGTGAAAACCAAAGATTTTGATAGACATGTCACAGCCGTACGAGCTATAGTCTTTGCTCAATGATATCCATTGTAAGCTTATTTGTTATATTTCGTTTAAAAATTTATTATTGTATGCTCACCAAAGCGTGCTTCAGTCACAGGAAAATCACATATAGGAAGTGAAGCATGATGTCAAATATTTATTTTAAAGTTTTTCCGTATTGTAATATGACACGTCAATCAACTGGATAACCTCTGTAAGTATCTCTACATGCAATTTGCCATAACATTCCATCAATTTTGTATATAATTGATAACTAATGCACTTGGTAACTTTTGTCTATATCAGACTGGTGCTGGATAATGGTGTACTAACCGAAAGCGGTAGATGTGATCTAATAAATTAAGCAACTGTGGTCAGCAAGACATTCTACCAAAAGTAAAAAAGAAAAAAAATGTTTAGATTTACATCTGTTCTCCGTAAGAGGATACTTCTTGTAGTGCTATCTTCTCCCTAGTGTTTTATTCACGAATTATGAATGACAGTCGTTAAACCTCTCCCTTCATTCTCTCTTCTGATGAATCTGCAGGTGTAAAATATTGGCACGAAACCTCCTTTTTCAGACCAGGGACATTGATTTCTTTATTGTGAGCAGGGAACACAAGATTTAAGAGGGAAAAAGCTGTATCCATCTAAAAAATAAACGTTAATTAAGCAACATGGAGCCCATGTTGCTCTCTGTCGGAGGTACGAGTCCTTTCTCGGGCATGGGTGTGTGTGTTTAAAATTTTATATATTTCGCCGATCATATTGCTAGCTCTTGCGAACTACTTGTGGTCCATGGATCACAGTTCGCAACCTCTGGTCTAAGAGGTCCAGAAGATGATTAACGAAATGGTCTCCAACATGGAAATCATAAACTTTCATGAACTCAGACCGCTTTTCTTCAGTATCGACTCATCGAGCAATACCTAGAGTTCGTTCCCGTTGGAAAAAAAAATCACCCTGTATATTCTTCTTCTAATGTAATAGACATAGTGTGTAATTTACTGAAGAATCTGATACTTCTCAACCTAGTAACCAGCATACTGATTGTATTACAAAATACTGTGTAGCATGCTACATGGTATCTATAGACTTCTTTTAGCTGTTTATTTGCATATCCTAATTATGTTTATTATGGTTATGTAACAGCTGCATCGCAGAATAATCTACTGTGTATTCCAAGACATCCTGAAGGATAGGCAGAATATTTTATTTAATTATCAGTATTAAAAAAATGAACCCTAATTTCAGAAATGTTATTTAAAAAGCAAGATTCTGTTTCAAATGCACCATTAAAAAAGCTAATAATTTACCATTAACAAAGTAATAACTGTAAATTAGTGCAAAATGAGGAAAATTATACATTTTAATCCAACGTACCTATGTTACACAACAAGAACATTTTTAATTATGCAATATCATACTTAAAATAATAATGATGAAGCTAATTTTACGTAAATTTCACAATTCCACAAAGTAATTGTAATCACATATTTTATAATGTAATACCATTGAAAAGTGCATTGAGTCAGAATTCAACTTACTGTAATAACATCAGAATATATATGTCCTTTAATTTTGAAAAAAAAAAATGATCAATGATATAAAAATTTAGTTGTAATTACATAAAATGAATGATGTGTAACATTCTGCCATTATAAGAATTTTAATCAAGGTACATATAAACATGCAGAAGAGAGATTAATTCATTCACTTCACCAGTAAGTCGGTAAGAATGTTAAAACAATGTTGAACAGGTATGTTGGAAAACAAGTTGATAACACCAAAAGAAACTAGCTTGGAACTGGAAGGAATTATAATATCTTTTGTCTTGTTCACTAATTGAATGGATTGAGGATCCCATGAGTAGGATTAAACTTAGTTTTGGCTAACCAATATACCTGTCCACAATTGTTTGAACATTCTTCCAAACTTACTGGTTAAATCAAATGACATTTGGCACTTAGGACATAAAATCAGCAACATACATTTGCCTAATACAAAATTATTTTTACTGCAGTGGAAAGGTATACAAACATTTAGTCCAATCCTTGCAGAAATCTTCATGAACCACTTCATTTCTTGGAAAATTATCCACTCTCTCTCCAGTGTTGGATATTGGTTTAGGTACATTGATAATGTGTTATGCCTGTGGACTGATACCACCAGATAACTACACACATTTCTCCAACAGTTAAATTTCAAACACAACATCCACTTGACAATGGATTTGGGAAATAACTCCATAGACGTTTTAGATATATCCACTGATATCAATCAACACACACATGCCTTCCACCGCCACTGACATTATAATACCTGCCAATTCTTAGTGTCCAGTGACCCACAAACATGCTACTCTTTATTCAATGATCCACCGTTTATTGTCCATACCAATGAGTGATGACAACTTCCAGACAGAACTGAAAACTATCAAACAAATTTCAAGTAATGGTTACAATGTATAAAAAAAATAAAATAAAATAAATCTCTTCACTTCTTTACCCTTTCCTTGAAACACTACCCCAAGCCTGGTATAAATTGCCATAAAACTAGAATCCAGAAACCTAAAAATATCTTTTTAAGTACACAACACTTTGGCACACATTTTACCTAATGGCAAGGACAGCACACCAGCCTTGGAGAAGAGTGGAATATACAAAATTACTTGTGATTGTGGAAACTTCTACACAGGTCAATCTGGCAGCACTATTCCCACACTCCTAAAAGAACACCACAGAATATGGAGACTCACAAAGAGTGTCTCCACTTTTGCAGACCACTTACGTAAGGAGGGTCACAGTTACAAAGTCCAATATGAAGTTTTACAAAGCATTCACCAAAGTAAGAAGATGAACTACCTAGAAAGATTGTAAATCAATAAACACATTGCTACTTGTCCAAAAAGAGTTCCTTTATTCTCCACTCTAACAACAGGTAATACTAATACTCCCACCCAATCATTGTACTTATTTTTTAATAGTTTTGTGATTGTCATGCATTTATTTACCACCTCTTTCCAAACGTTTGCATACGATGCTATAATTATTTAATGTGGCCTCCTTTTTCGCAAACAAACAATGTAATTAAAATTTTTGTCGAATTGTCACTTACTTTTGTAACAGTTGTGATTCATTCTTTCATATTGTCACTTATCTTTCTTAGCCACTTAGTACAATACTTACTAATTTTGCGCCAGTTTTCGTACAGCACGTTTACCTTTTGGCTGTTTATGCAATTTTTTGATGAAAATTTTGTAAAATATTTGAGATAACTACTTTCCAAACTTCATAGAAGTTCTCCTGCGAACAATGCAATAAAGTAGGAGCCGATGTACTGGCAGAAGTAAATTTCTGTGGTCCGACCATGAAGCGTACTGGGATAGCTCAGTAAGTAGAGCGCTTGTCCGCGAAAGGCAAAGATCCTGTTTCCGACACCCAATTCTAATCTACCAGGAAGTTTAAATTAAAATCAGAGTTTCGCATGAGGATCTTTTTTAATGTGATCATATATGTGGGGTCAGTGGGGGAGAAAAACCTCCTTCGGAGGTTTTTAGATCTGATGCTAGATGTCGAAACGTCGTAATAAACAAATATAATTCTAGTGATCTAGAAGTTTTTCTTCTTATTGTAAGAAATGAAAATCACAAATTCGTTCAGGAAATTCATTTTTGTGTATTTGTCTTTGCTTAAGAAAAAGTATTTCGTTTTCCAAAATTAAATACTTTTTAATTCTGTTGACAAGTGGATTATTTATTGTTATGAGTGAAGATCTCTAATTTTTTCAGAAGGTCCATTTTTATTCATTTGTCTACAGTAAGAAGAATAAAGGGGTCGGTTTTAATACCATGAATTTATGATTATTATGTGTTAGGTGGACCACAAACCTCTTGTATCTGTAGCCTGTAAATGGAGCGTGCCAGTTTGCTCTTTCCGAAGTTTCTTCCTATTTGCTTTATGTTGTAATAGGACCAGCTGTCACAGGTTAATTTATCTTTTTCTTCATCAGATTTGTGGAAAGATAGGTTAGCTGTTTTAGTCTTGTGAACTATTTTGTTAATTTTACTTCATGTGCGTAAATACATTTTGCTAGTTTATATCTTACCAGAGAGTGAGATACTTAGTTTTTTCTACTAACAAGGACAAGGACTGGTTTGTTGAAACTGTTCGATTTTTCATTCCATTCATTAGCTATCAAAGGCTCATAAACTTTGTTTTCAAACCGTTAATACTGTAGTTTTTTAAAGCAAGTTTAGCATAATTTTCTTCACACAATCGAATACTGATTTTAAAAACGTAAATTTGTGCTGACTATGGTATTTTTATAAAGACATCGGTGAATTTTTTATAAATTTGAAATTTATGTTTGCTGTTATGACATGTTATGTTTAGATCACGAAAATTTAATTTAACATTCAGTTTTGTATTCCAGTAGGATCTGCGCTTTGGGATGTATATTACAAGATTTCTCTGCTAAGCTTTCTATTTGAGTTATTGTCCCACTGTATAGTACCTAGCTGTAGGCATTACACAGTTTATAATAAATGATTTTACATTTTTAATTAAAATTATTCTTTTATCAATAGTATGAAGATGAGCTAACAGGCCAAGTAATGTATTGCCACTTTCAAAAATCATCAATCAAAATATATTTTTTTTCACTAAAGGAAAACTAACTTGAGACAGCAGAAACTCAAGTAAATCAATTAGTTCATAGATTTATATTTTACTTAATGTTTTTTGATGTAATAAGCTACCTTCCACTATTCGGTTTATGTGGAAAGTACATTTGTGCACATGTTTACTTTATCAATGGCTACAAATTTTGTTCATCTGGATGCTGTTCATTCATAGCTTTTTCTATGAAGTCGTTCGTTAGTATGATTTGTTGAGAATTTCATAAAGTTTTAGTTATTTTGTATCAAGAACTGTTTGATAAATTGACTATTGGGTGACCTTGTTGGGCTGTTATCTGAGCTTTAGTACTTGTCGATTAATTATTATGTAGTGCTTGGTTTCATTTGTTGCTCTTTAAGAGGTATATAATTCTGTAGTTAGGACAACCACAGCTTAATTTAAAAATTGTTACTGTATCAAACTTCCTAAAAAATCTCCCAAATCAACTTACAAACACTTTAAAATATTTTAAAGTGAATTAAATTTGTTTAACACATTTACTGTATCGTTTTATGATTATTAGTGTATCCTCACGTAGTAATAAGATTTCAATTTAGGGGGCTAGAAAAAATGTATAATGTCCCAGCTTTCAAGATGTAAACTTTTAACGGCATAGCCTGGAAACGTTTAAACGTTACATGCCCAACTTATATACAATGTAAGGTGAATTTTAAGTCCCTAAATACTTGTGTTCCATTAAAGTACCAGAGCTGTGATATAACAGACTCTAGGTCTAAAAAGTTGGCTACCTTTTCTAGTTAGCCATAAAATGCCACCCATTATAAAAGAGGAGTGCAGTTAGCAAGTACAACTTCCCCTAGAAGTGAATAAAACTCTAAACGGTTATCCTCATAACAACTGACACCGTACACTCGTAAGCTGTCTTATAAGGGAGTCTGTATTAAAAGAAATGTGCAGTTACCATTGACACCAGTCGACCAAGAAAAAAAAAACAGAGTTAGAATGTATCATTAATAAAAGCAAAAGCAATTTGGTGTGCAGGTGGGACATCAGATTATGTTTTGGTTGTATTGTTATTTCTAAAATTTTCTTAAGTTTTGTTTCTGTTCATTCGTTAGCCTTAACAATGAGTGTATTACTGTTAGCTGGTTTCTTTCATGAATTTGTTTAGTGTTATAGCTTCCTAGTGTAAGTGTTTTATCCATTACAGCAACTGTTAAGATTATAAATAAATGAAATGCAGCAACCAGTTGCTTGTCGTTATTTATATTATATTATATTATATTATATTATATTATATTATAAATAACGACAAGCAACTGGTTGCTGCATTTCATTTATTTATTAGCTTCCTAGTGTGACAAATATGTGAAGTACTTTGTTTTCTTTTCTTGATTATTTTATTTGCTAGATGGACTAAAGAATTATGGTCAACATTAATTTCAACAACTAGTACTATATTTCCTAAATAAAGATCTTGAAACCAACAGTGCCTCAAACAGTGATGGAAACTATTAAAGACCTAATTAATAGCACTAAAGTATACTGTCACCAAAATTAAAATGACTACAACTTAATTGCAGCTGAAGATACATAAGGATGACTTCCCAGACAATTCATTAAACTGCCCTTGATGCAAAATAACCAAAAGAACTTAATAAATTTCTAAATAAGCCATACAAATTAGGAACTAATAAAAAATCGAAACAAGTACTATCAACAAAGCACTCTTTAGTATCAGAAGAAACTGAATATTTCACAACACTTTTCCTCACAAAATTGTGTAATGCACACAAAGGCAA
This sequence comes from Locusta migratoria, assembly GCA_026315105.1. Classification (NCBI taxonomy): domain Eukaryota; kingdom Metazoa; phylum Arthropoda; class Insecta; order Orthoptera; family Acrididae; genus Locusta; species Locusta migratoria. The sequence continues at coordinate 629,928,269 of CM048745.1, read as the reverse complement.
AATTATTAGTTTACACTCAAACAACAAATTACAAAATAAATTAGTTTACAGTAATAATCCAATATAATCTTACATGAACACATAGATTTTTCCAAAGTTGTAAAGACTATTTAAATTTGAATTATGGAGTTATTCTGAAACTAACTACCACACAATATAAAACGTAGAATGCCGCAAATTAAAATACGCATCACTTTAGGAAACCGAAATGCGTTAATATCGGTGTTATTTGTACGGTATGAAACACACTCTGTCGTCAAGGAAAAGCGGCCCGCTATCAGGATTTTCCTCTTTCTCCACCGCAGCCTCTGAGTTCTCAGGTCCCTACTTCGTCTACCTGTCGTCCGCTGATGAGGTCCTTTAGCTGGAGAATCGAAACATTCCGCCCTGAGCTAGTGAAAGGCCGCGACGGTATCGACGAAGAGGCAGAGTAGCCACAGGTTCCACCTTGCCGAACGACCTCTAAGGTATGTGACGAACACGATCGTCGGTGGGGTATCTGTCGCTTTGTCTCTAATGGCCTATTGGTAGAGGAGACGATATCAATACTGTTACAGTATTCGCACTACAGAACATACCAGTCATTCGTTTTCTGTATTCACAACTCATTGAACTGATTACAATGTGAGATGAAACAGGTAATGCCGTCGGCGGTTACATGAGGGACGTTGGCGCCAGGTCAGTAGGATGTGGAACCATATTTGTCCCGCCAGACACCATTCTGAACCGCATAAACCCATGTATGTAGCCATTGTGACAGGTGGTTTAACAGTGAGCACAACTGCCTAGGAAGTAGGAGACGCGGCTTCAAATCCTGGGCTTAGTGCAGTCTAGCTACTCACACCATTGATCTCTGTGATTTATAAAATTGATTTTATGAAATTCTTACTTCTTCAGTTTAACACTATTGAATAATTTTAAAAAGGTCACATTTTATTTTAATGACCAACTCAGTTCCTCGAAAGAGGCACTCATCAAAAAAATAATGAATAAACTAATACAAAATTGTGAGGAAAATACTGCTTGAAAATCACTGCGTTTCTGTTAGTAATGATCTACAGGATAGGAGAAAAGAAAATCGATATTAATATTAGATTATCAGTTTGACTTTTGTAAAGGTAAAAACTACCGAGTGCCTGTGAGTAATGTTGCGCTAAATAAGCGAAGCTAGAGGTAGATACATTTCTGACTTCAGTATGTTAGCTATTTCTCAGACTTTCTCTTCTTTTTTTTTTTTTTTTTTTTTTTTTTTTTTTTTTTTTTTTTTTTTTTTTTTTTTTTAAATCTTCGAGCATTTGTTTTAGTTTAATAAAACATATCTCTTAATTCAGACATTGTCTCAGTGAGTAATAAATAGTGTACAATCAGAAGAGACCGACATGCAGTTTACGCGTTCTGTTGAGAATATGACGCAACATGCGTTGCCACGGCCTTCAGCAGACACAGGATAGTTCTGTGAGCTTCTTCTCCATGCACTGTTGGCGTCGTAGCCCATGGGAAGCTACAGCCAAAAGCCTCAACAATCTGCATGATGCTGAGCATCAGACAGCTAATGAAAGCAAGACTGAAGTAAAACCAGATAATTTCACAGAATTTCTCAATTTTCCTTCAGCGTTTGTCCCTCGCGACTGCGGGATCGGCTACATGGATCCGTTGTGTCCATTTCACTCTGTCTCGGGCTGTATCTGGATGGAAGTTCACGCACTTCAGGTCTTTATACAGCGCTTAGGTCGCCCTTTGGGTCTTCTGCCGACGATTTCAAGTGTGTGATCCGTCTTGGCAACAGACTCATCACAGGCCAGTGGAACATTCTTAAACCATGGAAGACGGCTCTCGCGCAACGTGTGTTCGATTGGTGCAACACCGAACTGTTTCCTGATGCTGTCATTGGAAACTTGATCTAAACAAGTGACACCTACTGTCCACCTTAGAATCTTAGTTTCCATTACGCTTAGGCAGTGTTCTGTCTGAAATGTAGTCAGCCAGCACTCGCAGCCGTACAAGGCGACTGGTCGGATGGCAGTGTGGTTGATTTTTGATTTTAAGCTATCTTTCATCCTGTGACTACTCCCGTTGTTGTTCGCCACTTCATCCAGGCTGCCTGAGATCTGGATTTTACCTCTTCGGTGAGTGGGCCGTCAACAGTGATCGTGGAACCAAGGCACTTAAACTTATTGACACGAGTCAGATTCAAATTTCTGTAAATCTATCGGACCAAACTGCGTGGTCATCAGTCCGTAGCTTACAAACTACTTAAACCTAGGTAAACTAACCTACGGACAAACACACACACCCATGCCCCAGGGAGGACTCGAACCTCCACGGCGAGCGACCGCGCGCTCCGCAGCGAGGTGCTTTAGACCGCTCGGCTACTCCACCACGGCACGAGTCAGATGTTCACCATTTCATGTCTGTCTGACATCAAGTACTCTGTTTTCTTTAGGATACGACGCAAGCGATTTTGCGCCAACCGATCACTCCATCCTTGGATTTATCTATGCAAATCAAGCTAGCTTTCTGCTGCCAGCATCACGTCATTCGAATAAAGTAGGATCCATGGTACTGGGCGGTGCAGGTCAACTGTCACGGTGTCCATTATGACAATGAACAGAAGCGGCGACTTTAAATAAATAAATAAAAGGCTTTCGACAATGCACAACAAATAGAAGGAAGCTGTATTTAAAGATGTGTACAAGAACTAAGCTGGGGCTAGTAATTGGATGATGAAGAGTGCCCTGGTTAAAAAGAGTGTAAGGGATACACCGATACAGTTCTATGTATACATTCAAGCAGCAAAGACAGAAACAAAGAAGAGGTTCACAAGTGGTATTAAATATCAGGGTGAAACTATATATACGATTAGATTCACTGATGACACTCCTCACCTCAGTGATAGTAAGAGATAATTATACGATAAGCTGAATAGAATGAATGGAGACTGAGAGTAACTCGTTCGAAAACGAAAAATTCTGCTAGCTTGAAGGAAAAAAAAACATAAGACGCGAGATACAAAGAAATCAACTAATGAACACTACAACACCCAAAGAGGGCTTTTCTGTCAACAGAAATACAGAGCTTCAAACATACAACCAAATTTGTGGAAGAATCGTCTTACACTTTACGTTCGGAGTCCGCGACTGTGTGTCAGGGTATAATGGATAGTGAGAAAACTGAAAAAAGGAGCGTTTCATAAGTGGCGCAACAGAAGGATTCCGAAAATTAGGTGGATTTAACATTCTGAGAAATGAGAAGGTTCTCTGTAAAACTGGCGAAGGCAGAGTCATTTAGAAAACATTGACATGAAGAATGTACAGAATAATATGACGCATTTTTACACCGGAGTATCTTCCATAATACTAGATGGAGCAGTATAGGATGACACTGTATGAGAAAAATAGAGATTGCGATACATTGCAACAAATTGTTCAGCACTGAGCAAGTGCTGCTCTGAGATGAAGAAGAATCAGAGAAGTGTCGTATCAGACCAGTCAGATGCCTAACGACTGAATGAATTACTTGGCTGTTTCCAAAGTCATATCCTACAGGATAGTTCAGCGTTAGTAGAGATAGCAAAAACTGTAATGAGACAAACGACCCACCTACACCACACGGCTGTAATGATTAGTTGAGTGCAGTGAGTAGTTAACACCGCATTGTCGTAGTGCAATGGTAGCGTATTGGAGGAGCGTCAGTTATAAAAGCTGTGTTGTGTGGGACTATTCTCTGGCTGCGCGGTCTAAGGCGTCCTGCCACGGAATGCACGATAGCTCTCCGTCTGAGGTACGAATCCTCTCTCGAGATTAGATGTATCTGTATATGTGGAGGGCTCGCTGTTGTTGTTCTTTGGTGTTAACATAAGTTTGTTTAAGCAGTTTGTAAGTATAAGGACCGATGACCTGAGCAGTTCGATTCCTTAGGATTACAAAAATTTTATATTATGAATGTGGCAGGCATGAGTCTACAGAGAAGAGCCATAGAACACCACTGGTGACGTTCAACACAACGTAAGCATACTCTCACAAGACGTGCCGTTGAATGCAATGATCTATGTCTTCGATCAGTGTTTACAGCGAAATATCTTCCGAACGACCATGCGCTAAACAAGGGAAACAGACACAATCAGTAGCAGTAATAGTCAGCCCAATTCGGTCAACGAGGATGGATGAACAGAAATACGAATGCTACATCAGCCACGCCGCTATCCATGTCGAATCCACTTCATCCAACATGACGGTATTGGCGGGCGAGTGCAGTTCTTGTTGAAACAACCAGCTATCGTATACATTCTCGTGCTTTTAATTTTTTTTATTTAAATTTTTCTCTTTTGTACGAATATCTCACGATTTTCAACTTTGTGGTTCTACAGGAACCTAATAGCACAGCTTAAATTAACATAAAAAAAACCAGTCAAACTGTGTGATATACCCACCACCGTCACATTTATTTACTGTGTGAAGCAAATGAAGAGGAATCTATTTGAATAGCTGCATCTCGGTTCTGAGTGGTAGTCTTAAACACCCATGTTTCATCGCGGCGTTACCAACATCTACATCTGTTGTAAAAACTGCCGATATCTTCACTTTTGCCACCGTTACGTCAGTTACATGGGTTATATCTTGACCTTCAAAATACGCACCTTCTACATCTACATATATACTCCGCAATCCAACGTAAAGCACGTGGTGGAGGGTACGCTGTACCACTCCTAGGCATTTCCTTTCTTCACAAATACAACGAGGGAAAAAAGAATGTCCATACGCCTCTGTACGAGCCTTAATTTCTCTTACCTTGTCTTTGTGATCTTACGCGAAATGTAAGTGAGTGGCAGGAAGATCGTTCTACACTAAGCATCAAATTCCGGCCCTATAATTTCCTCAACAGAATTTCTCGAAAGGAAAGTCGTCTTTCCTCCTGCGACTTCCATTTGAGTTGCCGGAGCATTTCCGTGACACTCGCGCATTGGTCGAAACTACCAGTAACAAACCTAGCTGCTCGCGTCTGAACTGCTTCTATGTCTTCCTTTAAGCTGATCTGCTGTGGGTCGCAAACACTTGAGCAATACTCAAAACGTGGTCGTACAAGCGTTTCATACGCGGTATCATTTACAAATGAAGTACGTCTTCCCAAAATTCCTCCAATAAACTGAAGTCGGCTGTCCGCCTTAGTCACAACTGCCCTTACATGCTCGTTCTATGTCATATCGCTCTGCAATGTTACACCTAGATATTTGAGCGACGCGACTGTATCAAGAAGCTCACTACTAAAGTTGTACTCGAACATAATTGGATTATTTTTCATAGTCATGTGCATCACGTTACATTTTTATACATTTAGAGCTAGGTGCCATTCTTCACATCAACTAGAAATTTTTTATGAGTCATTCTGTGTGCTATTGCAGTCAATTAAGACGACACCTTCCCATACAACACAGCATCATCCGCAAACAGCCGCAAATAAGTCACTCTGTCCATTAGATCTAATATATAAAGCAGAGTGTCCGTATGTTTGTACGTGTTGCATACAAATCTACAGTTTTGTTCCAGTCTTTATGAAGTTTTGTACACGTAAGGTTCAATCCTCTGGCGGTCGCCGTTAGTGTAAGAATCACTATAGAATAATATAGCTCACGAGATATGACGTCATAAACTATGAGATGCGCGAAAAACTGCTGCATTTTGCAACAATGTTGCTCATTTTCTCCTAAACCATTGGACCGATTTCAACCAAATTTGTTACACACTGTCCTTACCGTGAGGTAATAATTGCTGCATGGTTAATAATCACATACGGCACATGGTTCAAAAGATATTACGTCATAACCAATAGAAATCGCAAAAAATGCGATGTAATGCTGCGAGACTTTCGAAATACACTGTATGATAATGACAGTACTTAGCGACTTGCAACAAACTTTAAACATAATTTCAAACCTTTATTAAACTATTTCTCTCTGAAAAACATAGCAAAATAATAAAAGGAAAAATTTTTCTCGCTTACTACTTTTCCGCTGTTTATGGAGTAAAACTACGGCTCTCGGTATGACGTTACAATTTATTATTTGAACAATACAAATTGTACTGCCAGTAAATTTTACAGGCAGTATACACATATATAGTTGAAAGTGCTTTCTAAATAGTACCACAATATGAAACGTAGTTCATGAGATATGAGCACGTTCATGGAAAACCGCCCCATCGAGCTTCAATTTTAATCTATTACTTCTTTACTACTAATTGTATTCCCAAGTGATTTTACAGATATACAGCCCTTATACAAATGAATAAATACCTGAAAAAAGGCAGGAATAAATAAATACCCAGGCAGTGCCGGATTTTCAGCTAGTCATTTATATAGATAGAAAATAATAGCGGTCCTATCGCACTCCCCTGGGGCACGCCTGACGATACACTCGTCTCTGATGAACATTCGCTGGCGAGAACAACGTATTGCGTTCCATTACTTAGTAAGTCTTCCAGCCAGTCAAACCTATTCCGTATGCTCGTATCATCGTTAGCAGTCTGCAGTGTGCTACCGCGGCAAATTCCTTTTTGAAATCGAGAAAGCACAATATGTATGTTACCCTTCACACAAGGCTCGCAAGATGTCATGTGAGAAAAGGGCAAGCTGATGAAATGTTTCAGACCATTCCAATACAATACGAACTCACAATGTATAAGTATACGGGGACTATTGTGTTGAAAGTAGAGAAGCATTTCCTACACACTGGGTTGGTCAAGAGAGCTCAGAGATTTGTAACGTGGCTGTCATCTGAGTAACAAATCTTTTAGAGACATTTGAGTCCTTCTTAAAGTGGACTGGTGGAGAAGTGCTTACTAGATAATATTCAACTTTATCGATTCTTAGTTACATGGAGCAAGTAAGATGATGATGATGATGATGATCGTGTGGCATTTTTGGCCGTTAGACCCCAGATAGGATCGTATTCGGCCTGCATAGTGCAAGTCTAGGTGACGCCACTTGAGCGTCGGTGATGATGAAATGAGGATGAGGACAACACAACACCCAGTCCCCGAGTAGAGCAAATCTCCGACCCTACCGGAAATCGGACCCGGGTCCCCTGCGTGGCAATGTAGCTCGCTGGGTGTAAGAAAGGCAAACTGACATTTTATTTAAATTTAAACATTCAATAACCATTGTAACTATATCAAAAATTTATGAAACCACATAAGAATTTAAATTACAAGGATTTAATTAGACATTAAGGATTATAAATTCCATCGACTTTACAATACATACAAGTACTACCATTATGGCTGAATTTAAATGCCACCACTAGCTACAAAATAGAAAAGATTTATCATAATACAAGAATGAAATACAAACTAACTCTAGTACTCAACAGGTAAATTCTTTTCAGACGTTAAAGCTTACCTCTCACAGAGTTCTACAGTATGAAAGTAGGCAGCTATAGGCTGAAGATCATTATTTATGGATTTTTCTGTGATATTTTTTTGAATCTGGACATATATTTGCCTTACTGCTTTATTTGGTATGTAAAATTCATCTATTAATGCTTCTGTAATCTCAATTGATGTTTTTAACCACTGCACACCATAATATCTTTGTAACTGCGATGTAGCATCTGCGCTACAGCAGCATCTTTGACCACCGAGGCGGGTAGTGGACAGTAGGCTAGAACAGAGTCGAGTGGAGGCTAGGCTAGAGTTCAGTCGTATTGTAGTCATCGTGTTGTACGGTTCGGTTGATCGGCTACGATTCACGTGCCGAGTTTGATTGATTGGATTGTGTACCTATGAATGTATCCCGCAATAGGGCGATGAAATTTCATTTGATATTGGAAGAGGAATTTTGTATTAAGAGGACCAGAATATTTGTTTGGAACGAAATTAAACAAACCCATTGTAATCACCATTATTGACGAGACAGCAACAGAGGTAAGTTTCTTTAGCAAAAATAAATAATTTAATGATTACTAATCTTCTTATTGCAGCTCAACTTAGTCCCTCATTTTCCTTATTGCGGCATTTTTCTGTTTCTGTTGCATGGTACGTGTCGCGTTTGAGATTTTCTTTAAATGTAAATGTTCACGTGCCCGTAAAGTAATCAGTTCTTGCCACTGAAATGTAATTTCCAAGAAGCACAAATTATTTTATAAGTATAAAATTACAGGTGGTCTGACACAAAGTCGCAGCTCCCATTGCGTCTTTCTTCGTGTAGAAAATGGTATTATAGGGCCTAATTAACTTAGTACGTTGCGCATATATGTTTAGAAAGACAGGTGATTTTATAGAGAGTTTACAAGGCTGTAAGTTTTTAATATTTGTTGACAAACGGGAAGCAAAGAAATAATGCTGTTCCAGCTCTGTGCTAGTTCAGTTTGTGACAGTCGCTCATCTGATTCATTCAGGCAGATTTAATTAGAGCTTTTGAATAGCAACCTTCAAACGAGAAACTTTCACCAGTTTTACATTCACTCCCACTTGCTTGATTTAGAAAGTTTCACCTCACTTTAAATTAGACACTTTCACCTTTCAAAATAAATAAGAAGCTTTCAAGAATAAATATCATTTACAGGATACACCTCGATTTAATGAACTACGCAGTTTTGAAATACACAGTGCGATTCTTTTTGTTCCAGCCGACAGCACGTTGTGTGGTGCACTCGCAGTATAATTTATTACTTTGGCAGTACGCACGCTCTTCCAAACACCTACCACCTTACAATAGCCAGACAAATAATGTCAGAGTGCACATGATTCACACGTTACATTCAGTGATCACTGTAGGCAGGAATTGCACCATGGAACTATAACCGTCATTTGCAACAACCGCCGTCTGGTTCACAGCAGACAACAAATTTCATCGAGGCAATCGTCCGTTAAACTGGATCCATATTTAATGCCCGCCAGTGCCTGCTGTTGATTCCCTGTCGGACACACTCCCCCCAGACCTGGCTTCACGCATCATGATGAGCGCTATATAAGTAACTACTGTAGCTTAAACCCGAGGCTCCGCTCACGTGTTGGTTGATTACAATAGATAATGCGCGAAACGTCAAATCGATTTTTTAAAGAGATGTATTAAAAGAAATTTCTTTTCACTTATTTATTTATTTATTCTTATATTCCCTTATTCGTATACTTATTCTTACAGAGAAAGAGCTAAAGACATTGTAGCACACATAGACCAAAGATATGGTCTGTGGCATCACGTTTCGCTGTATGTAACCTCCTTGCTATAGAGTCGTAAACGTCATCGCTGGCCTTCAGTACGAATTTTTTTATAATTGGACGACATATCTTTCACCCCCTTATAGCTATCGGCATGGAACTGCTATGGTGTACAACGGGAGACTTCGGACAACAATTACACACAGACCATTCGCTTGCGTTCTGTAATTTTCGCTGCAGAGCGAAATATTAACACACACACACGTAGAATTTTATATACTTTCCATATACTCCACCCTTTTATCATTATCAACCCTCAAGCAACAATGCAACCAATAAAACCATTTTAAAAGAGTAAATATAATTTTCAAAGAGTGTTTGTTCCGCATTTCGTGTTATATTCTTCAAATTACTAAATATCTGTCAGATCGCTATAAAACCGTGCTTAAAACCTCCCTCAGGTATGAATTAGTAACTGTACAAATATTTAAGTATCTGCGGTTTGTCATTCGGAGCCGCGGTGGAGTAGCCGAGCGGTCTAATGCGCCTCGCTGCGGAGCGCGCGGTTGCTCGCCGTGGAGGTTCGAGTCCTTCCTGGGGCATGGGTGTGTGTGTTTGCCCATAGGTTAGTTTACCTAGGTTTAAGTAGTTTGTAAGCTACGGACTGATGACCACGCAGTTTGGTCCGATAGATTTACAGTCATTTGAACATTTTTTGTCGTTCGGACGTGATAAGCGTACACCGAACAGACATTTACATTAGTATATATAGATAAATAACTATCCGATCGCTATAAAAACGTGCCTAAAGCTTTCCCTGTGTAGACATTAGTAACTGTACAAATTTTTAGCTCTTTATGTCTTGTGGTTCAGACGTGATAAACGTACACCGAACAGACATTCACATTTATAGATATAGATTAAACTGGAAAGACGGCACCAGTCGTCGGCCATTTACTGTGTGAACAATATGCCACGCTGCAGGCGTATGCCGATGAATAAACCTATCGAAAATATCAAGATCGATTCCGAAACGAATATAGGTGCGCAAGTGATTGTCCAAGATCCGTCGGTGTATTTTTGATGTGTAATGTATTTCCTATATTTAGCAAGGGATCGGTTGCTCGATACGGAAATAGATGGGTAACTGTTTTTCATTGGCTTCAGGGCTAAACTGAAAAGTTTCTTCGTGGCTCACTCTTTCTATTCTGTCGACGAATGCCAGGAAAAATTAAAGATCAATCTAATTTCTGCGTTACGTTGTAGGTTCTTTTCATTTATCCTTAGGCCTGACGTGTGCACAGGATTGCTATGCGTTTCAGTTTATCTGTTACTCCTCTTTTGTTACAATTTCATTCGTTCCATGGCTGTCGAACTTTACTTCTCAGTTTGGTCCCGTGGAATATGATAATTATATATAAATGAATATTCACCCCACGATAGGCAGCTGCCGCCTGGAATGTACTCGTCTATTAGACGCTCGACATAATAATTTGGGTAAATTTGTTCATCAATAGAACGAAATTCCAGCGGTATAGTGATAAAAAAGTTCTGAGAGCCGCATTTATTTTCAGTTAATAAAACTAATAGATGACAGCCATTGATAACTTTTTTATTGACAAACCAAATACAATACACAATATATAAGAATGCGAACAGTGGTCGTGAATTTCTTTGGAAAGCTTGTGTTGTTGACAATAACTTATCCCTTTTTGTTAGATTGTTGAGCTCCATGGCTGTGGATTATATGTTATTATTTTAATAAATTCAGCAGCTAGCCTCTTTTATACCATGTCCTATTAAGCCAGACGCGTTTCAAGTTTTCACCCATCTTCAGTTGGCATAATTACAATTTGGTTTCACGTGTGTCAACATCACTTTGGAAGCCGCATATGGCAGTCTTTGCATGTTGATCTAGTGTGTTTTGCTATTTGATGATGTAGCACTAACAATCTTTTAACTTTTGATTTGTATATAGTCACTGTTGTTTTTTATTTCAGCGTTGAGTATGGCTAAGTTTGAAAACCGTAAAAAAATACCTTTGAGGATCATCAAAATAGTCTTCCTTCACTTAAAACTGAATAATTTTCATATGTTTAAAGTGCCACGAAATGGTCCAAATCGGTCTATTTCAGGAATAATAAGTAAATTTTACATATTACTCCTGAGGACATAAATATTTTATACGGCAAAACAAACAAAAAGCTAAGAAGCATGATCATGTGAGCAAATCACATTCAAATAAAGTGAGCATTTACCAACGTGCAGCACCTAAAATTAGAGTTATATTCCAAAAATAAAAACTCCATGACAAAGTTACATAGCTTATTAAATTAATAGCAGAAATAGCTGTAAGCTTCACGGCCTGGTTGTAAAATACTGCTTAATACACCTTTCAGTTATTTTCGTCGATAGCGTCATTTTCTCTGACACGCTAGGCCCCGACCGCTAAATACACTGATAACTGGCTCTCTTGAGTCTGTCTAGACAACGGCATCTTTGCCTGTTTCAAGCGACAGCTGATGTACGTATATATACGCGCTTAGCAGTTGAAGAAACCTTATAGGCGGTTAATACTGGCTGTCGCTTGTTTAGAGACAATTTGTTACATGCCAGCACCTTCAGCGATCACCACTTGCAACAAATATGCACTGAATAAGTCGCTACAATCAATTTTAATTTTGGAAATGCCTACGACATTCACAGCAGAGCTGTCAGAACAATATTGGACGCTCATTGGCTGTCGACAAACTTCCTGGTGTAGATGTGCAGACCACGTCTAAACTCGACCGCCACCATTCGTGGTTCCAACCATAGCATACCTTCACTGTACCTCGCCTGTGGAACAACACGAACAGTACACATTTGCAGCTAATTAACAATCGCGGCCATAGTGTGTAGACTGCGGTCGGTGGCTTACTCCTGTAATCCGGTGACTTGGAGCCTGGTGGTAGAGGATGGTTTGAAGGTTGGAGTACTGCTTCACAGAATCCTGTGTTCATGTGGCATCCGCACTGAGATCTTCATCAGTACGGTCGCTTGAGAGGAGTAATTCGACTGCCTACTTCCTCTTAAGCTTCGCCGATTTTTCTAGTCCTAAGGATAGTGGGCAGGATTATCAGCCAGTGCTTGATTATCAGCGGGACAATGACAAGGTAATTTTGGAAGCAGTCCCTTTGCCAAATTTACGTAATTCGTTTACTTGTTTTGTGTGGGTGAGGTGATTTACTGTCCTTAATCTTTATCAAGGAGTCCGTTAATGGAAGTGTGTAAATATATTATTGCGGAGTGTACGAATCGGAACCTTTTGGAATTTAAGATGGTATTTCGTCTGGCCTGTCTTCTCGACCACATTCTAGGCGAGCTCTAGTTATCCTGTTTTCGATTTCCTTGATGATTTAGTAATTTACAGTAAAACTTTGAGGAACATTGTAACTATCTATCCCAAGTATTAGAAAGATTATGTAAGGCGGGGCTTACTGTCAAACCTACCACGATTACTCTTGCTCAGTGTCAAGTTTCCTTCTTAGGCCACTTGATTTCAGGGGAGGCAACAACTAACGACCAGGAGCTCACCAAGGCATTGAGAAAGCTGCCCCCTCCCACTGATAATAATTGGCAAAATTATTGGCATGACAATTTACTTCCAGAGATTCATTCCTAATTTCGCCCAGTTATCCGGGCCATAGAACGCTATGATGGGAAAAGGGTAAAAGTCGACCACTTTCTGACAACATTAGCTTTGTTTTATCACTAAAATTAGCAAATAAGGTCCGCGTGGACGACCGGTTACACCCTGCTATAAAACCTTGTTCCCTGGCCCAAACTGAGAAATGACTCGTTTCAAATTACTTCAATAACATGGAGTTAATACAACAGTGGTCAATATACATAGCAGCTCATACATTTCACACGTTATTACACACAGACATTAATAAGCAAGCCACCACAATTCACGTTATCTTAGAAAGGTGGCTAAGAAAACAATTATGGCGCAACGGAATTTAGACATAAGAAAAATTGCATCTGAACTTGTTCTCAGCACTTGTGGAGAACAATATTAAATAAAAGAGGGAAGGTGCTCTAAAACTACAATTTATAGGCAACTTACGGATTATGCTGAACAGGTACTTGTTTATTCAGATAGAAAACAAGCAAAATGGGGAACCAATACGGCTACCACAATAAAAATGCATCTCTTACATGGATTAATGCGGACGGTGCCCAGCCTAAATTATACAAGGTTAGCCGTTACTGGGGAGAAGGATTCACAAACAACACTCATTCTCTCACACACACGCAATGCCACAGCGAAACTCACCAAAATCAGCGTGCTGAGACGAGGCGGAAGCAGGCGCTGCCATCGTAGGTGAAATTCAGCAAGTCGGAGGTAGCGCAAAACACAATATACAAAAACACTTTGAAGCTGGCTCTGGTCCGTCGTGCCTGTTTCGAGATGGTGCGGGTGTATAGCTAAGTTAAACTACATCTGAATTGGACTGCGAGCAAACACACAGTTGCAGTCTGTTAAAAATCGATCTAGGTACTGGTTTTACATGAGAAGTGGCGAGAATTCAGGCAATTAGGTGCAAACCCCGGAAGTCGAACTCGACCCACGTGGTCCCGAAAATCGATAAAATTGAATAAATTCAGTTTCCGAAAACTAAAGAAAATTAACTACAGCAAGCAACCCATAGAAATGCTTATAATTATATAAGGAAGCGAATGAAATACAGCTACAAGCGATAGGGGGCGATTACAGAGACAGATGAAGCCCTGTCTCAGAAAAACCACAAAAATGAAATAATTACAAAATCGGAAAAATAAAAATAATAATTACGACATGCAACCCATAGAAATGTTTAGAATTACATGAAGAAGAGAAAGAAATGTAGCTACACGCGATAGGGAGCGCTTACAGAGACCGATGAAGTCCAGGCTCAAAAAACTCGTAAAAGTGAAATAATTACAAAGTCGGAAAAATAAAACTAAGAATTACAGCATGCAACCCATAGAAATGTTTAGAATTACATAAGGAAGCTATTGAAGGAGGTTGTACAGGGCTAAGAGAGAATTACAGACAAAGACAGAGTGCGTACTACAAGTCGGAGAAGAAACCGTAAAATTAAAATAGGCAGGGAGAGAAGATCGCGAAATATTAGTGGAAATCAGAAGGATACCCGCATAGTTACTTGCCTTGTGGGCATGTAACAAATAAGCGTGGAAGCTGAAGGCTTTGTTCTATGAACCAACCACGTGGAACACATATCACTCAGGGAAGGAAATGATGAGAAAATTTTAACATGCACTGTACAAAAATGAACAAATCACCTATTAGAAATCGGACCCCACAAAGCTAGAAAGTATTTACACAGAGTTCATACGTCGCCACATGATCAAAAAATGTTTTAACTTATCAGGCCGTTATCAAACTGCAACTAGTATCACAAACACCGCGTTTATCTATTGGAAATCACTGAATTGACGAACGAGAACACATTTCCGCACACAATCGGAGAAAATGTTCCAAGTAATGATTCTATGTTCACGAGTCTAAGTTAAACGTGCTAGGCAATGAAATGCTACCATCTCGCGGATACAAGAGAAGGACCAACCTTACATTTCCAGACGCCCAGTATAGAATGACCAGACCGAGCGGCCACAAGACGCGGGAAGCCACCGGAAGCCAGAAAAACCAAGATCTGCGGTGATGGGGACGGAGAGACTCGCCCTAGAGAAGGCTCGATGACTGGACTGTAACCAAATGGTGTAGAAACCTCTTTGGTAGCCTCAGCAGGTATCGACTCTGAGCCAGAGAGAACGATGCATCCCCCACATTCAGACAGCCACTTAAAAGTAAGACAAGTACACATTCTCACAGGGACAGTGGCGTAGCGGAGGTCACATTTATGCCACATTAATTAATATAATAATAAATTATTAATATAACAAAATAAGAAAAACCTAGCAATATTAACTAATATTTTAACACATGAAATTAAAAATGCTATTCCTCAAGCCTTGAAAATAGTGGGGTTCAAGTTTTAACCAAATCATAATCTAGCGACATTAAATAAATCATAACTTTACAGAAATATACAAAAAATATATGGAAGACGACAGACGGTCGTCTTTCAAGGGGTGTCCTCTTATTGCGGAAGCAAGCCCCAATTGGTACTATCAAAACTGTCATTACCAAACCAGCAGTTCTTGGGGTTCTGGACTATACCAGAATATTATTTGTGGGACGCCCTGCAGGAACAAGTGGCACAACTGGCAGTGTTGGGCTGAAAATAGACACTTCAAGCGCTTTTGGATGATGCGATATGTAAACTGAGCGTACACAATGTCCACTTTCACCTTATTCCGTCTGTAACGAAGCATTTTGAGCTTTATTCCCATCTGCTTGCATTACTGAACACCCGATACCAGTGTTGCATAATAATAGGTATGAATGTAATTAATTACCATTTTCTTTTCCTAAACTTTTGGTGTTCTTTATTCTAACGTGACTATCTATAATTATTTTCTATTATTTTACGTCGGCGAAGTTTGTTTAATTAGCAAACATTAATTATTTTATGCAAGAGGCGTATTGTTGTAGGTCATATATTAGGCTAATTAGTATCTCTGATAAAACTAAGTAAATTCTTTTCTCATAATATTAAAGTAGGTGTTATTGTGTTTCACAATTAATGACAGGAAGGTTGTGCTCTCATTAGCTTCTGTATAAGCATTTATAACGAAATTATTGTTGACAAACCTATTTCACTAAATATGTAAATGAAAAACTATTAACATAAATGAGATTTATATATCAATTTACTCAGTATTATTTCCGCAATCTTTTACTATGAAATGTTCAAATGTTTGTAAATCTATGGGACTTAATTGCTTTACCATCGGTCTGTAGCTTACAAATTTCTTAAACTAAGCTAAACTAACCTAAGGAGAACGCAAACACCCATGCCCGAGGGTGGACACTAACACTGAGAGCGGACTCGAACCCCCGACGGTGAACGGCCGTGCGCACCGCAGCACGGAGCCCCAGTGTGCACGGCTAATCCGCCGCGGCTCTTTCACAATGCCAGTTGCATGTAATTGTTTTTCCATTATAAGTAATTTAATGATCTCAATTAAGAATACGTAATTTCCACAGACATTGTTTGAATGATATAAATAAGATGCGCACCATGTAAATGATTATTGTTTCATCCCTGACCGGTAGCACAGTCCATGGGTCTTAACTACGGGGTCATCAGTCCCTAAACTTACAAACTACTTACGAACTAGCTAATACTAAGGACGGCACAAATATCCATGCCCGAGGGGGGATTCGAACCCCCGGCCGTAGTGGCCGTGCAGACTGTGACTGGCGCGCCGCAGAACGCTCGGCCACTGCGGCCGGCGTGTTAATCGTGTGGAATGTGTTTCTACTGCTATTATGAATTTATTATTAATATTCGTGCCACAATAATTGTACACCTCGGACTTCAGTAGTCCGCACACGAACAGTGTAAATTTGTATTATTGATGTGTGGAATGTGCATGCTGTGTTGTAGTGATCGTAATTAATGAGACTTGTACGCTGGCCATGCACGGGAACAACTGGGCACTAATGATTCATTAAAGTGTCAATGAACTGCAATTCTACGTGTCGCCTACATTATTTGTAGTAGACTAGTTTTGTCCCATCGAATTCCAGTCATGACCGATAGCGCCCATCTACGAGAACTTCAAGAGGCAATGAGCTACAACCCGGTACGTCGCATGTCAAATAGTTAAAAGGCTACAAAGGAAATACAATCAACGCTCTGCTTACGTGCTCTATAACATTAGTTTTCGACCTAATCTTGGCTGTAAAGCCTGACAAGATGTGTAGTCGGAGTCGTTTCGTCAAAGGGCCACAGCGGAGAGGCCATGCGGCATGCGGCTCGCGGTCTGCAAGTTACCTAGCACTAAACTAAGCGTGCTGCCTGTGGTAGCTACTATATAGTCTGTCCAAAATTACTTGAGGATTGACATGCGTGGCCAAGTGTAGGTCGGGGGCAGAGTTGCCACGTCGCGCATGGAACTTCTGCATCATCTCACATTTCATTCTGCTGGCTCAAATACGCAAACTACTTAATGCAAAAATATGGAATTTGCACCACTGTGTTCTGGAAGAGCTGCACTCTGTTTTCGGTTAAGTTTTATTTGCAGCAATTAATTATTAAGCCTATATATACAAACTTTACGAAAATGCATTTTCTGACGACATTACCGAATTTTCGACGTGCGAGAAACTTTCTTGTTACTGTAGTTAAGTGGGTACATTATGAGAGGGAAATGTTAAGAATACATAAGATTTTTATCTGCTGCACACCCGAACTCTGTCGGAGTTTTCTAACACCAGATAATTTCGTTTAAAGACGACGCACCATGGTCTGTTGGAGCGTGAAGTACCAAGTAGCCGCCCTATGGTTACATTTCGAGAAAAGATACGCTAACTTTATAATTAACCTGTTAGTAATACATTTATATATCTTAATGTTCATTTTTATGATGCTTCAGAGTATTTCGAACGAAACAAAAAGCTAGAACAGTGTTTTGTTTATATTCAACGCTGCAGCAGTTCTATCTACTACATTGTTTACAGAGACCAACGAATCACCACTACGTTTTCCACTTTCAAAGGAAGCACGTAACGCGCAAATCACTTCTCTCGACTGCCCTCGTACGGCAATCGTCTGGTCTAAAAAACGACGGCGAACTTCACTACTCATGACGTGTGAAGAACTTCCTGCTGACATCTTTCACAATCACACAGAAACAAAGAAAATAATTACTGCAATCGGCAAAACGGAGTGACGAGGCGCAAGGAACACACACGGCAGCGACTGACACACTGAAGCACGCTGCAGGCCGAAGTGCTGTGGCGGTGGGGGCGACGGTTTGGCAACTTCAGGCCGTCCGCACACGGATCGATCCGCACTCGTCGCGTCTGCGACTCGTCCTCGACGCGATTCCGTCCCCATGGGACTGCCCACGTCAGTAAATGGGAGGCCGCCAAGGGGTCGATTTGTAGGCGTCTCGTAATCGTCTCGAAGTCGTCGCGAGCGACGCTCGTCTTTCGCGACCTGCAGTGCGCAGTAAAGTTCGAGCGTGACGAGTGGATCGTACGCCACGTAAAGAATTTTCAATGTATTTATTCTGTATCTCTAGTGCATAAAACCCTTTAAAGCCCATGTGATCTACATGCGTTTACTGTAATGAACTTTTAATAACTGTTAAGTACATGATATGCAGGGTGCATCTAAATTCGCGCACTCGGGCTTCGCAGCGCGATTCCTCACATGCTAGCAATAAAAAAAAAAAGTCTGTCTCAAATTTTTGTCCTGCGCATATTTCCGGCAGTAAATGGACGTCAAAGATTGAGATAGGTGTGTGTCCCATACGCCAGTGTGTTTCAGAATTACAATACTACACCAACAAACTTCTAGGGGATGTGGGAGGTGTCTTGAGAAAGAAAGTGAGCATAGAAACCCATGCCCGTAAACGTCATCCAATGACGGTCAGAGAGTCGAAGTTGCTGGAGGGGATGTCTAGTGGCAGGAGCTGGTGCCCGTAACTTGGACTCTACACTACTACACCAACAAACTTGTAAGGGATGTGGTAGGTGTCTTGAGGAATAAAATGAGCATGGAAACCCATGCCATTCAACGACGCTACGGTGACTCCAAGCTACGGTGACTCCTGCCGCTAGACATCCCCTCCAGCAACTTCGACGCTCTGTAGCGTCATTGGATGACGTTTCCGAGCATGGGTTTCTATGCTCACTTTGTTCCTGAAGAAACTTCATACAGCGCCTAGAAGTTTGTTGGTGTAGTAGTATAATTCTGAAACACACTATGATACACACACCCATTTCAATCTTCGACGTCCATTTACTGCCGGAAATATGCGCAGGACGAAATTTTGTGAGAAAGATTTTGTTTTTATTGCTAGCATGTGAGGAATCGCACTGCGAAGCCCGAGTGCGCGAATTTACATTCACCCTGTATAAATATTTTCCGTATGTCGTGTCTTGCAGCTCACAAATATTCAAGGGAGGACCTTTTTTATATCTGAACCAGAGCTGCTGATGTTTATTTACTTTTTTATTGGCGACTAGTTTCGGGCATGTCCAATTTCCTCAAGCCACGTAATTTATTTTCTGTAGAATGCTAAACAAATTTGTAAGAGGCGTGTCTAGAAAGTAAGTTCCGTTTCAATTTATCTCCGCTGCAGCGCTGCGATTGCAGTTCCGCACATGCGCTGTACACGATGTGTATCAAGGAGAAGAACGTGCGCCATTTGGAGATCGCTGTAAGTTACGTACGCTTTTTTTGTGCTTGTTTGAAATGTCGGCGTTGATTGAAAATCCCGCCGCCTGTGAAATCAGGTCGGTGATTCGGTTTCTGAATGTGAGGAAAGTGAAACCAAGTGAAATTTATAGGCAAATTTGCGATGTTTACGGACCAAATGCGATGAGTGATTCGATGGTGAGAAGATGGGTGCGACAGTTCAATGGCGGGCGTAGTGATGTGCAGGGATTTGACTGGGACGTGTTTGACCATCCTCCGTACAACCCTGACCTCGATCCTAGCGACTTTCATCTGTTCTTACATCTCAAGTCTTTCCTTGGCGGTCATCACTTCACCAATGACGACAAGCTCAAAGAAACTGTTTCCAACTGGTTGAAGACACAGGCGGCAGATTTCTATGAAGAAGATATACAAAACCTGGTGCCACGCTATGACAAATGCCTGCAAAATTTCGGCAGTTAAGTGGAAAAGTAGTTTAAGAGTTCTAGAATTTTGTGCAATAAAAATTTCTTCTGTATCTGTGTAGAATTTCATTTTATTACCTCGTATCAGCCTCTTGCAGTTCTCTAGCAACAACGGACAACCGATGATGAGAATCTATCTACGGACGTACTCATAACACTCTTTGTCACTTCATTTTCTTACTCCGGTACCAGTAAAGCATCACAGCGTCCCCCTCATCACTAGAACTGTCTATTACAGGGTAATTATTGGAAGTCGCGAGCTGACTGAAGGTAAATCGCGCCCGCGACGAGTGCCTATCGACCCGTGTTTGGACGGCCGCCGCTGGCACCGCGAGGTTCGCACGAGACACGCGAGTCGCGCCCACGACGAGTGAGAATCGACCCGTGTGTGGACGGCCTAAAGCCGTCCTCACACGGGACGTGTTGTCCCAACGTGGCGTAAGCCGGACGTGCTGTCTGTGGTGTCGCACAAGTATGAAGTGCGCGCCACGTACTTTCGCCGCGCGCCGCCATGCACGCACGGCGCGGCGTTCTTACGACGTCAGCCACGAGCGCCCTCTGCTGCAACTCCGCTCGTGGCCACGACTGCTGCATCGGCCTCTTGGGAATCAGATAGGCACCTGTTAAGACTTGGCTATCGGATAGGCACTAGGAATCATCAGTAGCCAGGCCTCTATCTAAACTATGTATCAACATTCTACTAGTCTGCTGCTCTCCAAGTTAAGTAATGTATAATTTCTATGAAATATATCTCTTATACTAATCTAGCTTAGTGTTTCTAGTTTCTGCTGTCCCACTGGCTGGTCACCTCCGTACCTGCACAGGCGTGCATCCTATTTTCCTGTGTCGGTCTCTCTCTACTCGGCCACCGACACCCAGGACAACCGGCGGAAACGAGACACAAAAGTGGCGACGAGGATGGGATACAAAACTATCTCTGTTAGTGATCGTTGGAAAAAAAAACCGAACGAAATGCTTTCTTATGCTTGCATGTGGCATTCAATACTCTTACAGAAACAGTATTTTTGTCTTCTTCAAGAAACACAAAGACGGCATTTATCTGAAAGCGGTTGAGAATAATAAAGAAATTTAAGGTAAAATCACTTTTGGTAAAAATTCTTTAAACTTGTCGACGGTAAAATAAATCATATGCACCAACTCCAATTGTCTTGCTCTTATACTTTCCACGTTTCTGCATATTCTGAGATAACAGGTTCTGAGCAATACATTTTACTTGTTATACACGCGGGACGACGCCTCAACTCGACAATGTTCGTTGTGATAATGTTTGCTTTTAGTAGTGTACGTTACACTGTACCTCGTACACTGAATCTGCTTCCGTAAACACGCGCTAGTCATGTTAACTTTGCTCAGTGACAAAGTTCATTCTTGTTTCTAATAAATAACGTCGAATAAAGAATATTATAATTGTATTAAATAAAAAAAAATAAGTTACATAAACCGTAATTAAACCAAATCGTTAAAAATATCTGGGAGAGTGTAGATGCAAACCTGTTATTTAGTTTTCTTTTCCTTCGCAGCTCGTGACGCTAACCACTACGGTAATAAGTCGTCTTAAAAGAATTAACAACGAATATCGGATATTATACTTGAATTATAAGAGAGAACCAGACACGTTAAGGAAACAAAAAAGGAAAAAATAAAAGTAATTCGGAAGTGCACAGAATCGAACCTGTACCGCCGTTCTTTTCTGCCCGACAGTCCGCGACTCCACCAACTACGATATTTCTACTCTCGGGCAGCTCGTTCTCAATTATGATATACTACACTTCTAAGACCTATTGTAATATTTATTTAAGTATGCCATAGTATCACAAAGACGCTTCTTTGATAGAATGCGTTATACTGTAGCAAAGGAACGATATTCCTTCACACTGTACAAATTATAACACTGACACACATTAAATACGAGGGCCTTTAAAGCTATGAAAATGCTGTTTCCGGTAATTTATTGTAACACATCAAATCTAAAATGACGCCTTTTCAAAATTTCTCCAATATTCTGATGCTCTCAAAAAGATTATATTGATATATCGTACGCGACAACGAAAGAAGGCACGAAATACGGAGTTCCATTTGCAATATGGCGGTTCAAAAGTTGTCACGTGAAAACCAGGTCGCTTTTCATTGGCCACGTCCCACTTCACGAAGCAAAAATCTAACATTCTGAATCCTTCGTTCCACGCTTCGCAGGGCAGCGGAACGTGGAGTTCGACGCTGTGGCGTCACCACTTCCTCCTGCACGTGAATTTCCACGTCCCGTGACAGAGAGTGGTCACCGCGGCAGACTGAGGCGGCGGAGGGGGAGCGAGCGCCGTGGGATTAGCGGGCTGCGGCCAGTGCCTTCCGCGTGCACTTCCCCATGAGGGCTCTTTAATATTATGTATAGCAAGAGGCCCATAAATAACATATTTCAAAGTGATGTGAAATATTAAATGAGATAAAATGTAATTAGGATAAATATTCAATTCTTTTTTTTCTTCCCTGGAATCGATAGGCTACGTAAAAGATATACAAAGAAACTATAATTATAATATCACTGTAACTAATTAAAATCTCTGACTATTAGTATAAAAGTAATAATCCCAGGGTACTCGCTCTCTGTTCTATTGTCTGCTCTGTTCTGATTGTTCTGTTGTCTGAATTGTACTGATAAGATCTGCTGAAATGAACATTATTAACTGTTGATTATTGTTCTGTACTGATTGTACAAAATCGTCAGATATAAAATGGATACTCAGGTACGCATTATATGCTTTCTGTTCAAATTAATAAATCCCCTTATTTAAAGTTAAAGTTAACTTCAGTCAGTTGTTCAGTTATTTATTTTTCCAGTTCCTCCATTTAGTGATCATGCTGTTTTCAGGTATAACTAACTACTAAGACTTTGGATGGTTCGGTAATTAAACATGTTAAACTTACGTATCTCGTGTAGCTTACCATAGTATCTTTAACTGTAATTAAACATTTTGCAATATTTATTGGCTTAGAACCCGCAATCACTTATGTAATGTACAGTTCGAAGTCTGATTAGCCATTAATCTGTATCAATTATTAATTTTCATTCATTAACTTACCTTCATTCAAAGTTATGCTACACGGGGATTGAATCCTAATATTCCGAAACTCCATCCAAAGTCGACGGATATTTACGCGGATTACAACCAATCTCACTACAGCTTATCAACGAGATCAACTGCACCGCTGTTTAAGGTAACTATTCGTCGAATTCTGTAGGTTGCTTGCTCTGCAAGATGTTTTAAACTATTACATGTTTGGCCATTTCACTTCATTTCATTTTTTTAAATTAACAGTTCGTCTAAATTGAAGGCCTAGTCACTGATTATTATTTTAAAATAGTTCAACAACTTCTGTACGGCCAAGTTTTCAAACCTAAATAGGCAAGCAATTACACTACAGCTCCCGCCGTAGCTGTCAATGCTGAAGAAATTTTGGACGGACTACAGCAACGCGACCAAAATTGCAAGCAAGTGACTGAGTGACTGGGCCGTCGCATCATGAGTAGTGCCGGCGAGATGCGTGACGCGGTGACACTGGGGTATTAATGCGGCGCTCGCCGCAGCCTGCACGGGCCCGGCCTGATGGCGGCCGCTAATTTACGGCGTGCTCGGCGTGACGTGTATTGCGCCGCCGCGTGGGCGGTCGCGATTTATACCCGTGGGGGTGCCCCGAGTGCTGGGGACGGGAAGGCCCGCGCAGCCCCCCTGTTACTGGGGAACCCCGCGTACAGCCGAGAGGTGCGCACATTCCGTTACGGACGCTACACCAGGTTGTCGGGCTTCGTCATCTGCAGTGCCGGCTCGTCCTACGTGTTCACTGGTTCAGTGAACCCCCGAAAGAAAGGCCTCGTCAAAAAACGTAAATAAACAAATAAAATAGAAAGTGCTTTTAAACTATGCCAGCCGCAGTGGCTGAACGGTCTGCTGCGCACCAGTCACGTTCTGCACGGCCACTACGGTCGGGGGGTCGAACCCTCCCTCGGGCATGGATATTTGTTCCGTCCTTAGTCTTAGCACATATGCATTACGTTTACATGTAACACATCTTCAGGAAGACGAAAACCGATTTTCGTAAACCGTTTTTCGCTGGCGTATTTACATGTCACAGCCTGAATCGGATTTCCTAATTCACTTAAGATGGCAGCTGAAAAACAATTTAATCAGCATAATCGCTATTTTTCTTTACTCTAATATTAATACTTTTATTTCATGTTAGAAAATATCACTCTGTCCATATGTGCCGAAAATTCTTACCCAAAAAACACAATCTGACAAGCCAAGAACGCTTCAAAAACGGTTGCGTTTACATGTGCACGAAAATCGATTGTGGAACTGGAAAACCGCTTTAGAGAAGTGGATTTCCAGAATCGATTTTGGAGTGTTTACATGGCCAACCAAAAGCGGAATAGGGAAATCGGTTTACGAGATCCGGTTTTGGAAGCGCATGTAAATGGGGTGATACAGAGAAGAAGCCCCCCCCCCCCTAAACCTCTGTCCTACAATCCCCTCGTAGTTCCGCAAGATGCCAGCACATGTCAGACGGTTCCCTCGCTTAGTATTGGTAGACGACACTAGAGGCGCTTCTGAGGGTGCCTCTCGCACATTAGATGGTAGCGTGGAGAGGAGGTTGAGGGGAGAGCTCGTGCCGCCTACCAGGAGGCCACGGCTGAGTCCGGAATGCCGGCGTTTGAGGGAAGGTGGTGGTGAGACAGCCGCTACCTGTCGCCTACTCTGGCCAGTTTAAAGGGCTGCTTCTGACCGCAGCGCCATCATGGGACACCTTACTGAACTGCTCTGACCCTCCCTCCCCGCACCCCTGAGCGGGTGACTGGGCCCTTACGGACGTTTCCCGTCTGTATATTTTTGTCTGTGGTCTTAGGTAGTTCATAATTAGTTTGTAAGTTTAGGCACATGAGCGCAAGTTGCTCGCCGTGGAGGTTCGAGTCCTCCCTGGGGCATGGGTGTGTGTGTGTGTGTGTGTGTGTGTGTGTGTGTGTGTCCTTAGGTTAGTTTACCTAGGTTTAATTAGTTTGTAAGCTACGGACTGATGACCACGCAGTATGGTCCGATAGATTTACAAACATTTGAACATTTAGGCACATGACCTATAGTTAAGTCCCATAAGCTCTACAAACATTTTAACATTTATTAAACT
The DNA here is from genome assembly GCA_026315105.1 of Locusta migratoria. Classification (NCBI taxonomy): domain Eukaryota; kingdom Metazoa; phylum Arthropoda; class Insecta; order Orthoptera; family Acrididae; genus Locusta; species Locusta migratoria. The sequence continues at coordinate 629,903,111 of CM048745.1, read as the reverse complement.
ACCATTCTTAGTTTCATTCTTCTATCAGATCGTTTTATATGCACATTCAAAGTATTTTTATCACATAAGAAACGTTTTACGTTGCGGAAACAGCACATATACAAGTCGAAGCGCAGCTGCCTTAATATAGGCGACATTGAAACTTCCTGGCAGATTAAAATTACGTGCCGTAACAGAGACTCCAACCTGGGACCTTTGCCTTTCGCGCAGTAGTGCTATACCACTGACCTATCCCGACACGACTCAGGGTGCCGCCCCACCACTTCAGTTCTGCCAGTACCTCGTCTCCTACTTACAAATCACAGAAGCTCTCCTGCGAACCATGCAAGACTAGTGCTCCTGGAAAAAAGGATATGTTGGATACATGGTTTAGCCACACCCTAAGGGATGTTTCCAGAATTAAACTTTCACTCTGCAGCGGAGTGTGCGCTGACATGAAACTTCCTGGCAGATTAAAATTGTGTGGCGGAACCGGGACTCGAACCTGGACCTTTGCCTTTCGCAGGAGAACTTCTGTGAAGTTTGGAAACTAGGAGGCGAGGTACTGGTAGAATTGAAGTTGTGGGGCGGCACCGTGAGTCGTGTCGGGATAGCACAGTGGTAGAGCGCTAGCCTGCGAAATGCGAAGGTCCCAGATTCGAGTTCCGGTTCCGGCTCACGATTTTAATCTGCCAGGAAGTTTCATATCAGCGCACACTCCGCTGCAGTTTCATAGGCGACAGTGTTCATAGCATTGCAATGCTCATGTGCGGCTGACGTTTAAATTATCTTCTGACCCCCCTGGAGGGAGGCCGAGGGGAAACGCTGCTTTTAACAATGGCGTCGGAGCTGGTAGACACACCAGCTCCTGGATACTCGAGCTCTGGCGTTTACGCACGAATAGTCCCGAATCAAGACAATAGAGCTACTGCACACCTTGCCTTGCGCATGCGCAAATACTCCATGAAGGTAACATCCGCCCTTCATATTTGGCGCACTCAAGATTCATCAGAAACACGTCACATTTGGAAAAATATCTTGTAAGTGTAAATTAACGAGGCATAAACTGTAAAAGCCTTCAGAACATCCAATCATGAAAAATAGTGAAGCTACTACTCTCCACCTAGCAAGAATGTTCATGTGGTTATCGCACTGCAGTGTCGAACGTAGTGCGTTCGAGAACGACTGCAAGCAATTTGGAACAAGAATGACTTTTGTATTGTTACTTGCCACAAATCTTTGGGCGCTTTGCGGATGTGTCCCTATTTTGAGATTAAGAGGGGTTAGGAGGGGTGATGCATACAGTGTCACGTCATCCAAAGGTATCTTGTCTCTTCATCGTTTTCTACATTTTGTTACATTCACTTAACAGTGTAAACAGTTACTTACTGTGTTTCAGTGTTCCCGGTGTTTATTATCAAAGAAAAATGACATTCTGACAGGGGCGCTTTCCCGCATACACCACATTGTCTCTTTGATCGGAGAGCGATTTGGTAGTTGGAGGAGGTGGGGGGAGGGGGGAGGGGGGAGGGCGAAATACCTACGCGTTGAGCACGGTGGGAGAGGTGCACACCACTATGAAGATCCGGAACCGGCACTGAAAAAATCGAACCCCCAGAATTATGACGCACCAGACGACACTGGTCACCTGTGAACACAAGTGAGATTCGCGCTACCGAGGGAACAATGCAGAAGATCGACTGGAAACGCATTTAAAATACAGGGTTCGAAACGCTGTAAAAATTATACTACTGGTCAGAATGATGTCAAATTTTTAACGGAACCTTATCGGAAAAGGACGAAAATTGATCAATAGATGGTACTGTATGGGTCAGAATATGTAAATGAAAACAACTACCATGCTCGCACGAATTGATAAGTGCTATCGACAAGGTATCTCAAATTGATTGTGTGTTTCTAGATTTCGATAAGGCTTTCGACACCGTACCTCACAAACGGTTTTTCATGAAATTGCGTGGTTATGGTATATCGCCCCGGATTTGGGGTTGCTACAAACTATGTCCTCTCTGACAGAAAATTCCCCATCCAGTCACAAATCTGGGGCGATATACCATAACCACCCAATTTGATATCGACCAAAACAGAGGTGATTTTCCGCGTTCCACAGGGTAGTGCTTTTGGCCCTCTGCTGTTTCTTATTTACATAAACGATTTAGGAGAAAATATGAGCAGCTCTCTTAGGTTGTTTGCAGATGACACCGTCATTTATCGTCTAGTAAAGTCATCTGAAGATCAAAACCAACTGCAGAACGATCTAAATAAGATATGGTGTGAAAACTGGCAATTTACTCTAAATAATAAGAAGTGTGAAGTCGTCCACATGAGTACGAAAAGAAATCCTTTAAACTTTGTTTATAAGATAAATCAATCAAAAGCGAAGGCCGTAAACTCCACTAAATACGTAGGAATTACTATTACACCAGACTTAAATCGGAAATAATGCCGTAGGAAAGACGGACCAGAGATTACGTTTTATTGGCGGAACACTTAAAAGATGCAACAGAACTAATTGGGAGTATTGCTGCCCAGTGTGGGACTCTTATCCGGTGGATTTCAAGGAAGCCATCGAAAGAGTCCAAAGAAGGGTCGCCCGTTTTGTATTGTCACGTTACAGGGGAGACAGCGTCACGGAAGTGATACAGGATCTGGAATGGGAATCATTACAACAACGGCGTTTATCTCTGCGGCATGGGCTACTTACGAAACTCCAATCGCCAACATTCTCCTAGACTACCGCTAAGGGTGTCTTCAGTAGAAACAAAATTAAAAACTAGAAATGAATCACAATGTATTAGACGTTATTACATGAAAATTTATGTTTATAACAGATTTTTTAATATATATATATATATATATATATATATATATATATAAAATGACACATGTCCAAATACTTACTCACATGAGACGTTTATAAAAAGGAGCTGAATGTGCTCATGTTTTGTAAAGTTAATAATAAAAACCTGCCGCAGTGGAGTAGCCGAGCGGTCTAATGCGTCTCGCTGCGGAGCGCGCGGTTGCTCGCCGTGGAGGTTCGAGTCGTCCCTGGGGCATGGGTGTGTGTGTTTCTCCGTAGGTTAGTTTACCTAGGTTTAAGTAGTTTGTAAGCTACGGACTGATGACCGCGCAGTTTGGTCCGATAGATTTACAGACATTTGAACATTTTTAATAAAAACCTGTGTCATTATCACTAGCGGTCTGCTGACTCGTCCGCAGGTCAAAGTGGAATCAGATAGGTGGGGCCAGTGCAGGCCGTGACCGCGTCGACCGCGGCGCCATCTCGTAGCGGCTGTGTGAAGCAGCCGCGTAACGCAGACGGTTTTAAACAAAACTATATGAACTGTCTGTCATAATTGGTTAATGTAGATAGAGACAAAAATGTTTAGGGTGACGTTACAGACTTTTACAAAGATGTTATAATATGTTTTCGGTGAGATTTACAACATGAAGTAGAGTTACTGTGGTTTCATATTTTGAATAATATATATTTATTTTCACTAATACTCTTATAAACTAATTTTTGTCTCTTATAAGATATAATTCTGCTAATTTCATAGTTCAAAAACTGCCATCTTAACACGTGTAGATTAGTTATTGTGTTCTATAGAAAGAAATAGTAAAGTGAATATTAGAAAATTCCACAGAATGGAAAGTAGAATCGTTATGTTTGTCATTAAGAATATATAATTGAATAATGACGATATTCACTTACCAGCAATGTTTTTCATTGACTTCTCATAAACACAATTTTTTGCTCTATAACTTTGCTCCTATAAAATTTGACAAATGTTTCAAATGTTTCTAGAGCTTAAGCGAATCAACTGCAGGGTCATCAGTCCCTAAACTTACAAACTACTTATGAACTACCTTATACTAAAGATGGCACAATCATCCATGCCCGAGGGGGCATTCGTACCCCCGAAGGGGAACGACCTCACGCATCGTAGCATAGCGCCTCAATGCGCTCGGCCGTTCTCCGCGGTTCTAAAATTTTACAGCAAACTGGCCTGTTCTCAAATGATGAACTTTTTATAGCATCAAATGGTGTGTTTTTGCGGAAATAGTGAAAAATTACCTTTCTTTGACGTAGCATTTGTCTGGAAAAATATAATCAAGTAGCAAAGCTTTTGAACTCAATCTATGGAGAATTTAATGATCTACATTTTTGTCACCTTAATTTTTTCGATTAAACGCTTAGTTTCGGGGGAATTTAAAAAAAGTCCAAATTTAAATTTATTATTATTATGAATATTATTATCATTTCTTTTAATTCACCACAGCTAAAATTTCGCTCAGAAATCAGAGCAAACACATATTATTCACAACAGAGGCATACTTGAGTGATTAAAATAGTTTACAGATTTTCACTAAATTTTGAAAAGCAGAATCCTAATTTTTTTGGCAAAACACGCATCAAACAAGTTTTGCATCACCTTACCGTAGAGACTTTCCTCCTGGACCTAGTTTCACATGATTCGAAAAACTTGATCCTTTCAACTAACTTGTAATGTCTGGAAGCATAATGGAGAGTAACAGCGACCTCGTTGTAATTAGTACAGTTTCAATTGAGAAACTCCTCGGTGCGCGCGGCCGTCCGCCGGCGGGGGTTCGAATCCCCCCTCCGGCATGGCTGTTTGGGTCGTCTTTAGTATAAGGTAGTTCATAAGTAGTTTGTAAGGTTAGGGACTGATGACCCCGTAGTCATGTCCCTTAAGCTCTACAAACATTTGAACATTTGAAACTCCACTCGGAAATTTTTCGTTTTATTTCGCTACCGGTTCCGGTCTATAGAGACCATCTTTGGAAAAGGTTGGCAGGCGGTGGTGGTGTATGGAACAGGTCGTACAAACGTCAACTGCGTTAGGGCCGTCCGGGAAATTTCTTTCATCTCGTCTAGCGTTGCAAATTTTACATTTCAACGGGGATAACTTTGGAAACAAAAGATAATCTACAAGGACCACATCTACAGAGGACGGAGTATGACGCAGCACAGTGATTTCGTTTTTTGTGCAATAGTCTCGCACGAACAGGGATGATGTGTGAGTGCGTTATCGCGATGCAAGAGCCAAGAATTGTGCTTCTATAAGTGGTGTGGGTCTGTAATGGATGGTTAGTTTGTATTTTTTTAAATAGTCACTACTTGGTACAATCGTTTTTTATTTACAAAATTAATACAGTAGCGGAAGAAACACAGTAAACTAAGGATAAAACCTTTATCCATTATGGATGTGGGACTTTCGACTGTAACTTAAAATAGGTTTCTGAAATTACTGCATGCAGTCTCAATTTTTATTGAGTTACTTATTGACCTTAATAAAAAAATGGAGACTGGATGCAGTAGTTTCTCTGGAAGAGCAATTGAAATGGGAGAGACAGTGTCTTGAAAGGAAGACATAAGATGGACACTAACATAAGTAAAACGCAGGTAATGGAATGCAATGTGAGAAAATCAGGCGATACTGAAGGAATTAGATTAGGTAATGAGACAATAAAAGTAGTAGATGAATTTTGTTATTTGAGTAGCAAGATAACTTCTGATGGCCGAAGGAAAGAAGGTATAAAATGCAGAATGGCTATGGGAAGAATAGCGTTTCTAAAGAATCGAGATTTGTTAACATCCAATATTAATTTAAATGTTAGGAAGTCCTTTCTGAAAGCATTTGTCTGGAGTTTAGCATTATATGGGAGTGAAACGTGGACGATTAGGAGATCAGATAAAAAGATGATAGAAGGTTTTGAAATGTGGTGCCTGAGACGAATAATGAAAATTAGATCACGTAACTAATGAGGAGGTGCTTAACCGAATCGGGGAGAAAAGGAGTTTCTGGCATATCCTGACTAAGAGAAGGGATAGATTGGAATTGTAAAAAAAAAAAAAAAAAAAAAAAAAAAACGGCACAAATATGCATGCCTGAGGGGGGATACGAACCCCCGACCGTAGTGGCCGTGCAGACCGTGACTAGAGCGCCTCAGTCTCCTCGGCCACCGCGGCCGGCTGGAATTGTCAGCTTAGCATAAAAAGGAAGTGTGTGGGGTTAAAATCGTAGAGGGAGACCGAGGGACGAATATAGTAAACAGATTCAAAAGGATGTAGGTTGCCGAACGTATTCTCAGATGAAGAGACTTGCACAGGACAGGGTAGCTTGGAGAGCTGCATCAAACCAGTCTGCGGACTGAAGACCTCAACAACAACAACATTTATTGACCATAAAGGGTTTCGAACTGCCATCATCATATGGTACAAATAAAATATATTAGTGCAATTTCTATGTGTGAATTGCCGTGTATACTTTTGATGTTCATTACATGTATATCCACAGTGTAGTGTCAATTGCAAAATGTTTTCCAAAATCGACACACTTGTGGATACACGTATAATGAACGTCCTAACTATACACAGCAATCCACACAGATTAAATTCATTGCACGCAAATGTTTGGTATGTACCATCTAATGATCAGCTCTAAACCGGTTATGGACAATAAATGGCTGCGTCAAAAAAAAAAAAAAAAAAAAAAAAAAAAAAAAAAAAAAAAAAAAAAAAAAAAAAAAGCTTTTTAATTTGTATTTAGATTGCCGGTTTCGGCAGTTTAACTGCCATCTTCAGATCCGTCATTTCATACCTCAGATCATCGCAACTAAAATCTTTTAATAACTCATTTATAAGCCAACGTTATTGTTGGCTTATCATATAAATAAAATATCTGAAGAATGAAATGAAATATCTGAAGATTACAGTTAAACTGCCGAAACCGGTAATCTAAATAAACATTAAAAAGCGATCGCTATTGTCCTCAATAAATTGATTGAAAAGATGCTGTGTATTGTCACCTGCTGATTGTGGAAACGAGGAAACAGGAAGGACAGGCCATCGTGATGCAAGCTGCCTCTCCGTCATCCTTCCTGTTTCTGCAATATGGGTATCCACCAGGTACGTCGCATTTTGACGTGGATACCCAGGACGTCAAAAATTTTCAGTGTCACCACTGACGTGCCCAGGATATTCTATTGCGGGGTGCCACACAGGAACGTATTCGGTAGAAATAAGTTTTAAATGGGAGATAATTTATTTAGTTTTTTCCTATATCTACTCTGATCGCAATGCAGAAGAGGGCTTTCAGGTGGTAAATCTTAGGAAATATGATATCACTAACGGTGTCAGTACTGTCTAAATTAATTTCACTTTCTCAAATAGCTGTTATTTATTTCCATCTGTATCGCTGTATTGCAACTATATCATGTATATCACTGCTTTGTAATTTACACATAAGCATCTGGTGAAAGGTTCATCCAACCACATTCACATTATTTCTAAATCGTTCCAGTATCGATGAACGCCGGAACAAACTAACTACTGAATTAACTTGAAAATAATATACATCTGCCGGCCGCGGTGGCCGAGGTGACTGAGGCGCTCCAGTCACGGTCAGCACGGCCACTACGGTCGAAAGTTCGAATCCCCCCTCGGGCATGGATATTTGTGCCGTCCTAGTTCGTAAGTAGTTCATAAGTAGTTTGTAAGTTTAGGGACTGATGACCCCGTAGTTAAGTCCCATACGCTTTACAAAATTTTTTTAATACACATCTCTTGATCACACAAGCAGACCATATGGGTATCAGATTTTAGAATTTCGTTATATTTATGGTGCCGTAAGTTCAGAACTTAAATAAATTATCAAAAGCCATTCCAGGCAACTCTCTTAGATTCTCGACAAAATCGATTATGAAGTCTTGCAAGTACATGTAAGTACCAAGTATTACATCAGTTAAACATCTCGTGGTGTACCTCAGGTGGTAATGGTCTGGGCTCACAATCGTACAGTTGATGGTTCGAATCCCGCTGTGTTTTCGTATTCAGTTATATTAAAAATTTTGGGTCTATAATTCTACGTGTTGTGTCCGTTTCTGTTTATGTGTATGTAGACGAGCTGAACACCTTGTCGTCACCTAAAACGATCAGTAGTTTAGCTTCTTGGAAAGCCATTGGTTGCTATGGGGGCAACATTCCAAAAACAGTGTCGTAGCTCTTCACAAAATGAAGAATCAAAGAATACCGTCGTCAACTAACAGTGAAGCCAACATTGTAAATTACGAATAAACAAAAATAGGTACATTTTTCGTAAAAATTATAATTAGATATTAGAATTGTGCAAGTATTCGAACACAAGGAAAAAAGATCTGTCACAGACGAATTCAAACCACCGACTCCCTGGTTGTGAGGCTAGAACGCTACCCTCTGAGCTACAACAACAGATATTGTGACTGTTGTAATACTTGGTAAATACGTGTACTTGCAAAACTTAAAAGTCGATTTTCTCGAGAATTTTTCAGAGTTGCGTCGAATAGCTTTGGCTGATTGTTATTATTATACTATAAAGTTTCTCTACCTTCAGTTTTCTCATTTCATCCCTTGCAACGTCACCAATAAGCGGCAGTTAACTATTCTCATTGAAGATGACAACATTTAGATGAAAGAGAACTTGAACAACCTGTGGCAGTACAGTCATGTTTAATTCTGAGAAAGAGATAAACTGATATTCCTTGAAAGTGAACCAAAGCCGCATTTTAACAAATCTGAACGCTCCGTCTGATATGCGTCACCAGCTACAGAAACAATTGAAGCAATATTGGCATCTGAAATAGCAGTTTCACTTATATTTTTCCTAAACAGCTCTCAAAATTATGGTGGCAACACGCACAGAAGAACTCCAGCAACTTTATTTAAGTCATGTCCGTGAATCAGTTGTTTACTGTTGAAATGATGTGCATGATTCTTGCTTAACCCTCACCCACACTTTCAGTTAACGACGTCTGTCGTTATTTTCCAGTGTTATTATGTCACACCAAGGAAAAAAATCAATGTTTTGTCAGCTTCGGACGTGAAATACTGCCACATATTGCTACTACCGTATTATTATTTGTAAGATCTTAAACGCTTCCAATTAATGTAAAGAAAGTTGATGGAAGGCAATAAAGAAAAATTAATTTACAAGTGAAAGACGGTCTTCCTTAATTAGAACCAACACATCGGTATTATTTGGAAGAGAAACAAGTAGAAGAAGGTGTGAGTTATTTCAGGTGTCGATGGTCTTAAAAACTTCAGATACCTGCCAAATGTTTGTAATTTGCTGGCAGAGTATTCTCATCATTTTCAGGGGTCTTACAAGGTCGACTGAATAGTCCAAGATTATAGGACCATTGTTCAAAAAGGCACGTACATTCGATGTCAAATCAGTCCACTTATCGCGTGATTGTTTTTTAAGGAAAACATTTACCTTTTAGTGGTGTTTATAGCGCATTCTCGACAACATGTTGCCCACCACCAATTATTAAATAAATTACATAATGGGCGACGACAGACAATAGTTCAGTTCGATAGACAACAAAGCACAAACGAATATTTCTGTTGCCGTTGGATCTATTTAAAAATGGCATTATGGACGTCCACATTTTTGTGTCTAAAGGTCGAGCAAAAAAATAATTAAAGAGTAAATACGGACAATATTCCATAAGCCGCATGATAAATGTCGTAGACGAGGTCACAAGTATAAATGGAGGCTATCAGTGTTAGTTGAAGAGAAAATTCAACCGTAAATAAACATATTGTAATTTTGGACGGTGTACCCCCATACTACTTCAGTTCGTTTTCCTTGAAATCACTATTTATAATTATTTGATTGCACTGTGTTTGCAGGAGGACTAAATAAGAGTGACAATTCAGAAAAGCATTAATTTTCCATCAAAATGTAAAATTATCAAATATTTTTGTCTATGTATAAAATCCACTTTTATTCATTGTACACAGGTCTTTCTAAGCTATAACATCTTCCTCTTATGAATGTGGAATAGGGTGATTTTTGTTGAATTTTGCTGTATTAATTATTCCTATTTCGCCGCACACTCATGGCTAGAAGTCTGTAATAATACGTGACTCAGTTTGACACTGGTAATTTTCGTCTGTATTATATGTAGAATTGTTCGTAAGACGGCCCACCGATAAACTTTTGTTGCAACGATATATTTTCGTGTTTCCTTTTTTCGCACTCCATAAAGGCTGGCCAGTTTCCTCATTATCATAATTCTTAACCAAACGAATTCTGCTCTGGCAACAGCACTGCAATAATCGCAGTGGCACATAACTGAAAATGTCGCACGTTCCTTATGTGTAAAATATGTTCCTGGCGTAAAGTTTGGGAACGAACACGAAATGGGCAAGCGAGGAATGGAAATATGCCAGAAAAGACAGCCATCTGTCAAAACGTGCAACGCTTGTTTCCTAGTGAAATATTCTAATCTGTGTTTGACAAGTACATCCATCCTGCGAATCGTATATTTAATGCATCGGGCGTGTTAAAAGGTATATTTATTTCAGATAATTTAATGTTTTAGTATAGAACACAGAGAGAGTTATAACGATGCAGTTCATATTCTACATTTATTTGATGATGTAATCTAACAAGGAAAGTACATGGGCTGTAACAAACATATCTGTTATGAACGTTTGGTTACAGGATCTCTACGTACACCTAAATGTGCTGATGGGTGTCGTTTTTCATCAAAGCTCTGCAACCATGCTCTAGATAGCACTGTAGATGTAATTCAGATATCTTAACTATAAATTATGTAATAATCATCGTACATGTTCTCTAGCGAATTGTCACCAAAAGCCGTGATGATAGTTGCAACTTTAACCTTCTTCCCGGAAGACTGTTGGTATTCACTGCCTCTGCTTCCATTGCCTCTTCCCGCACTTACCGTAGTACTACCGCTTGCAATGAGTTGTTCGTCATTATAATCCCTATTATCATTATTATGAGTTTGTAACAACAGTATCTAACTTATGCTCATATTTCTGTACCATAACAGATACGAGAAAGCATGCAAATGATTCATCTTCTACACCAATACCATCTTCACGAAGAAGGGTGCTTCGTAACTTTATCTCAACTAATCGCATTAAATTAGCAGGACTGATTAGCAATCGCCGCCACATCTGACGCTTCACCACAAAAATAACATCACAAAACGCAACTTTGGAGGCACACTGCACCGTCCCTACTGGCGAACCGACAGGTCAAAGTGCAATGCGGCATGGCACACGCAAAGGCCTCTAACGAAAGAGTGCAGAGTTTTGCAGATGCGGGAGTATCACTAGTGCAATAAGGGATCTTTACATGATATCTCACACGATTTTGGTGTATATGTGTTTGTTCGAGCCCAAGTACTTTCCTTGTAAGTGGGGTAGAACTGCAAAAGGTAACAAATTCTTGTCGAACTATGAATTGTTTATATTTTAGTGAAAATAAGAAGTTTAACGTTACTTCGCTCAAAATTAAATACAGTGATTAACTTACTCTCAATTATGTGATTATTTGTTTGGGGTTGCTATATTTTTGGCCGCGGTAGAGTGACCGAGTGCACTAAGGCACCTTGCTGCGGAACGTGCGATTGCTCGCTGTCGGAGGTTTGAATCCTCCCTCGGGCATCAGTGTGTGTGTTGTCATTAGGTTAGTTTAAGTTAGTTTAATTAGTTTCTGAGCCTATGGACTGGTAACCGCAGCAGTTAATGCTCTTAGATTTACAAACATTTTATTGCTATCTTGAGTTGTTTTGGGACCGAGAAAGATGATATGTTATTCTCTATAGTCACTTATTTATTGGGGCACATGCAGGTTTAAATAAGCAATTATTTTTCCTTCATTCAGTAAGGCAAAGAAACAGGTACGTCGTACCTCCACCGTATACTCACTGTACGTTGACTTTGCGCAGTCTGTATAGTAGAATCGATGTAAGCGAGTCAATAGCACCTTTGACATTTCGTGAGTAAAGGAACTGCTGCGCTAGTCATGTTATAAGAAATTCATCGGCTACCTATGCCACTGGACTGATTGATCGGGTATTAGAGCTTGGGGTAGAGTACAAACAGATGAAAGGTATACATGAGAGTGGAAGTAGTCACACTAAGGAAAGTGCTACCGCCATTCAGGTACACTAAGGTACCGCAAACAAACTGCATATGACATTGGTCGTAAAATTAAAGAGGTTATAGAAGGCAGTGACGATTTTTGTGATAGTTTAATACTCTATGTTAATTACTTTTGCTCAATAATTTCAGTTACTTCTTTGCAACCTATACGTATCGTTTTCGTGAACTTCCGTTTGTGGTTGATATTCGTATGACTGCAAGTCTCATTACTAAGCACTAAACATGCGACTGCGACTTTTTTTCCACTGCATTATCTAGGTCTTCATCGATGAATGTTTACCGCTCTGCTTGAAACGCCTGCTGTTGACCCACTGTTCTGCACTTGTTAATTTATCATCTTTTTATCTGCCTGAGGCAACAGGTTTTTTCGGTGATTGTCAGGAAAAAGCAATTAATAGTTTCTAAAGAGGTAAATAATGAAAAATCTGCCTAACGCTTACACTTGACAAGACACAAAGATAACGTGGGGTAAAACTTTATCTAAACTGTTAACGGAAGCTACACTTTTTAGCACCGCACTGTAGAAACTATGATGATCAACGCTTACGGAAATTCGTCAGTGCAAGTGACCTGCGTGAAGCATGTTTAAAATGGAGCCACTACATCAGTGAAGAGTTAACTGTTAAGCGTAATTTCTTCGCTGTCCAGAAAAAGAAATGACACAGTTCCTCAACTAATTTCCGTCTTGTCACAGATCTCAAAGTTCCGTGACTTCACTCTTCAAGGACTTCCCTGTTTCCAGCGGAGACAGGCCTTTTTCACAGTCTTCTTCGTTTCCCGAGTTTAAAAGAGTAAAAACCCGCAACTGGTGCTAACTACAAGGGCGCTTGCTGACTCGCCCGCAGTACTTATGTACTGCTCCAGGATTAAGAAGTTAGCAGTCATTTTCATCATAATCTTAACATCTGAACACGAAACTTCTAGCACCAGTTATTAAAATTAATTATGAAACTTGCATAAATCAAAAGGTACATTGCTATAGATGTGCACAAAACAATGGTCATGTGTGTTCGTACCCGTTAAGAGCGGTAAAAGTAAGTACTCAGATTTGTAACTTTCTGCATCACGTATGGAATTCTGCAATAATTAAGGATCGAAAATAGAAGTCCGAGCAACCTTTGACCTGTGTTCCGAACTACATCTAAATTAACATAATTACTCCGCTAATCACATTTAAGTGCATTGTAGAGGGTTCATCGAACCGCTTTTATGATGATTATTTACCGTTCCATTCTCTGATAGCGCGCGGGAGAAACACCTGAATCTTTCCGTTTCTGGTCTGATTTCTCTTATTTTATTATGGTGATCATGTCTCCCTATGTAGGCTGCTGCTACAAAATATGTTCGCATTCGGAAGAGAAAGTTAGAAATTTTTCAAATAAATCTCGACGTAACGAATACGCTTTATTAACGATTCCACCCCTCCTCGTGCATCACTTCTGTGGGTCTCTCTTCACTATATCGCAATAATACAAAACGAGCTGCCTCATTAGTCAGTCCCACTTAGTGGGGATCCTGCAATAGGCAGCAATACTCCAAAATAGGATGCAGAAATAACTCTTAGATAAATGCCGCGATTTCCTAACCTCATTTTTGAGGCCATTTGTCTGGATTGTAACCTTCTACGGGAGTAAAACGTGGACGATAAGGAGCACAGCCAGGAAAATGCTGGAAGCCTCTGAAATTTTGTGCTTCTAGAGAAGCCTCTGGAATTTTGTGCTTCTAGAGAACGCTGAAAATGAAATGGGTGGTTCACGTAACTGATGAGAAGGTACTAAACAAAATTGAGGAGAAAAGAAATTTCTGGCATATCTTGACTAAAAGAAGACATCGACTGGGAGGACACGTCCTTAGAATGGAAGGGAAATGTGTGGGGTTAAAATAGCAGAGGGTGATCGAGAGACGAACAACAATAAGCAGGTTCTAAAGGATGTAGGATGCCGTTCTTATTGAGATGAAGAGGCTTTCGCAGTATAGGGTAGCGTAGAGAAGTGCATCACACAAAATTAACTTTCTCGTGAAATCGCATTTGAAGGACGATTATATTTAAATTGTTCATTTATATAAAGACATGCTTACCGGGCAAGAAGAATGTCACAGCTCTAGGCCGATTATGATGCCAGCATTTTAGTAACGAAGTCTGTACAAAATGTTGCTGACTTCGTTACTTCGCTGACTTTTATGTAAAAGTAACTGACTGATCTCATGCTACGGTTAGCACAAATAATAATTCAATAAGGGAAAATGAGATAGAATTGAAGCTTATGTTGTGAAGGGAGATGTGCTTTAAGACAGAGCATCCAATAGCGGTATCCATATTTGGCATAATATCAATAAGTGAATGTCCGCTCTATCCCGTATGATGTGGGTAATGAGAAATTTCTCACAAGGAATTCAATAAAATAAAAATAAATAAAATAAACGATCATCAATAGAACCTTGTAAAATTATTTTCCCATAAAAGATGTGCTTAATTTCCATTTTAAATCTAGGCTGATAATTTCAGATAAGTAAATGAAGAATATCAAGAAATATCAAAAGAAGGAAGAAGAAGTATAAACAGAATTGATCAAGTACAGTGAAGACTAAATGAAGGATGAGTTGGAGTGTAATTATAAGTTTTACAAAAATATAAAAGTCATACATTTAAACGATTATTTAAAAAAAAAGTGGTTCTCCCGCTTGCCTAATAAGCAGGAGGTCTCGGGTTCGCGGCACTTATTTTAATTCGACGCCTCTCCTTCAATTCAAGTTACCAGAAAATTTTATGTACGTTTCTAAGTTTCTATGTGGAGTTAGAGGAGGAAGAAGAAGATAAAGACAGAAAGTAGGAGGAGATGGGTAGAGACGCGGGTTGGATAGAGAGGGGCGGAGGAAGATGAGGAGGAGGAGGAGAGAAGGGAAGGAATGTAGGAGGAGGTAGTCAGAAAGAGGGGATGGAGAGCTGATTTTCTCAATGGGAAATTATACGTCCAATGCTTCAGAGACGGCAAACAATCATACTATTTACGCATAGACGCAGAAAAAATCTAGGCATTGACTGATTTCCAATAAATGACTTCCTGAGCTACAGCAACGCAAAACCGGTTTTTATTTTGATTGATTCATTTCCTCGGTGTGTCTATGTTTCTGCGATTTTTTTTTTATTTACTTTCCCGTCTAATTAATATCAGACTGAGTGACACCGGTGTGTGGAAGAGTTATGTTGGTAACTATACAACTCTAAAGGCGGTAATTATCCACTACCATACTTAATAGAAAAATTTTCATACAAAGCACGAAAATAAAATAATTATAGCACACTACAGCTATAATGTTTCCAGGAGATTTCGTTATTTTGGATAAATGCGGGTAGTTGTCGAAGATGTTATGCAACTTTTGTAATATGTGTGTGGTAAAAAAAAAGCGTAAAGCAGTCAGAAATCCGAAGATTGGTTTGAACACCACAGTGCTTTACTAGGTATGGTCCTGTTTGGAGGTGGTATGCCGTTGCCTTCCTCCGACCTTCGAACTGACTTACCCAGCCAGTTATAGGGGGACCTACAGTTTAACGAGGGTTCCGAATCAGAGTTCTACTCGACACTTTTCACATCAGCAACACTGCCAGGAAGTGAAAGAAGTGGAAAGTGACAGATAAAATTCGTAGGACCTGGCGGGTATCGAACCCCACAACGTTTGGATTCATAGCCTGGCAATCACTCTTACCGAGCCACACATGTGTATGGTATATTTATGAAAAATGTTAACTTCATTCAGTAATTTGTGCCTCTTCTAACAACAAACATCGTTTCATAGTAGTTGTCGTAACTTACATAGTAAACTTCACACAATACAGCAAAATATTCATTAACAGAAAGGAAAATATCTGTAAGTCTTGATAGGAGTCTCAGACACTCTTATTTCAATTATAACAAACCGAGATAGAGGATGCAAGCAAAAGAACTACGTTTCGGACAGTGTTCTGTGGGAACAAGCTTATATTTCTTTCAAAGCTAAATCGTTTTAGTATGCTCTCTCTCTCTCTCTCTCTCTCTCTCTCTCTCTCTCTCTCTCTCTCTCTCTCTCTCTCTCTTCACAAGGGCTTTGAACCCTGCAATATGCCTGTTAGTCCTGCTTGATCAGAAACCAAAAGAGTACCGTTGAGCAGATGTCATAAGCAACTTGTGTGCGATCTCTGTAACGAAAGAAATTCTCTTTGTCAGAACTTCAGGTATGGATTGATTTGTTTCATTTCATTCAGTCTTGTACTATACAAGGCGATTCAAATAAGAACACCACTATTTTTCATATCGAGAACTATGCGCTAAGCATAAGGAGAACTAAGTTCTTTCTCTCGTCTATTTAGGGAAGCTCTGAAGTTGCATTTGGTTGCTGATTTGGTCGCTAGGGATGTTGTTGGCCATGTCTGTTGTTAAGGAAAGTTTTTAACGATGTAGCTACATTTCACACAAACTGGAACGTGAATCAGAGCAGTGCTCCAACATGGGGCACTGAGAATCCGCGGGAAGCAGTTCAGTATGAACGTAATTTTCCTAAGGTGAACGTTTCCTGTGCCATTTCAGCCAATAAAGTTTTTGTCTTTTCATCAAATTTTCAAATGTTTCTAAAGCTATTGGACCAAACTGCTATGGTCATCACTCCCTATACTTAGAAAAACTAACACTAAAGAGAAGACATACACCCATGCCCGAGGGAAGACTCGAACTTACGGTGGGAACGGCTACCCCGTCCGTAGCATGAAGCCTTAGACCACGCGGCCATTCCACGCGGCCGTGCTTTTATCTTAAAAAGTACAACTTTGACTGGAAGAAACCTATCTGGAAATCTTGAAGGAATCGGTATTTTCACAACTCGAAGAAGCACATAAGTTCATATTGCAGCTCCATTGGCACTTATCTGTACGCGCCTTGAAGGAAATGTACCCAAGGCAATGGATAAGCAGCCCGTGACGGAGCACATTGTAAGAAGCTCTGACTTCACCTCCCTCCCCTGTGATTTTTTTGTATGGGGTACGTTACAGATAGTTTCAACCACCTCAACCAGCAAATATTGAGAAATAAAGGGAATAACTGCAGGGGTGCAAACTGCTACGGCTGAATGCTGGAGACAGTGTGGGAGTATTGGGTTTATGTCTTTCGAGTGGCTGGAGGGCGATAAATTACAAAACCTATGAACCAGTTTTCTACCGAGAAAAAATTTTTAAATACTGTTCGCACGGATTAATTACCCAAGATTCCATCATGTTTCATTAAATACAGATCTTCAGAGCTCTGGTATACTTACTTAATCAGCCTATATTTGCATAATTTCACTGGTTTCATAAATTTACCACTTACCTTGTATGATATACCTTGGGACAGTTACTTTTATTCGTGGAAAGTATATTCCATTTGTCCTCGTTCAAGAGAGTTACTATTTAATTAGTTGGAGCCGTAGTAACGCAAATTAATTCCATATTAGTGCAGTTTTAACCAGTGGCCGGCCGCGGTGGGCGAGGGGACTAAGGCGCTCCAGTCACGGTCTGCACGGCCACTACGGTCGGGGGTTCGAATCCCCCCTCGGGCAGGGATATTTGTGCCGTCCTTAGTTATAGCTAGTTCATAAGTAGTTTGTAAGTTTAGGGACTGATGACCCCGTAGTTAAGTCCCATAAACTCTACAAACATTTGAACATTTTTAACCAGTGACTTACATTTAACACTGAAAATAATTACTTTTCGCCCATAAACACATAATAGTCCTAACACTGTAAAATATCAGAACTGCCACTCTTAGAAAATCACCTCTAAATTATTAGACTGATGTTCTAATTCTGAAAAAGGATATCAAATTTCTAGTTCATAAATGAAACAGCAATTGAGGTTATAGATATAAACCTTGCTTTTTATGGCACTTGTTGCAGAAGGCACCAGTGGGTGTCGACACCAATATCCTTCCGCCAGAAATCTCTATCACATACAGGTTCCGGCGGAAATTCGCAGAAATAACTGTGTTGGCTACAAACATATTGGGACATGATTTACGTTGCACTATCCACTTTGCGACATTGTAGAGGATAGTCTTCATAGGGCACATTGCGGCAATTCTCGTTCCTCGGTCCAGAGTTTCTCGTCATTGGTTATTCAGGCTTAATCAGCCCTGTACATTGAACATACTGTAAACTCTGTTATTCGGGAGTGTGTCTCAAACATTTTGTTTTCTAATTGTGTTATATTCAAAGCACGTATACTTTATACTGAAAGGTGTCTATCCATTCACTTCTATGCCTTAATTCAGGCATAGTAGCGTCATTAATAGATTAATATTTTCTCTTTCTATTTCCACTGCTAATGCCAAGCTGTAATTAACGTTATTCTTCTCTGTGTATCCCAGGATGTTTCTGGCTGATTGTTTTCTTACCGACGAGAAATTGGAGACCGTAAAATAGAAATTAGTAATGATGGAATGTGGTACACTTACATAACAGCAATTGATAATGTCGAAAGTTTTTGACATACAACAGGTTAGATGTCTGGGAATGTTTAAACAGTCACAACCTTATTTTCTTTACTAAACAGACTAAATTAAAACTGTAATGCTTTGTACCAGGTAAAATCCAAATTAATGCCCACAAAACTTATCTGAGAACACAGTGGATTATATAAGTAGTATTAAAAGTAAATACACAAAATTAAATAACCTATCAATTGGTAGGGACACAAATTATGAAACAGTTGAATGTAAATCTGCAAATATTGATGAGCACGTGACTGACTAACTAGACGTCATATATTTCAGCTGAAATAACAATTAAAAGTAGTGGAATGTACATATGATCATATGTCAGCATCTAAGCTTTTATTAATAATCAATTTCAGATTAAATTTTGACAGAATAAAGAATTAAGTCATAAATGCCAAACCCACTGTGTAGATAAACTCAGTGTAGGGATTATTGTTTCAAATCAGTCTTGTTACAGAATTAATTACACTTGTGAATCATAGCTCTACATATGTTTGGAACAGTTTCCTTTTAATATTTTTCCTTATTATGATAAATGTAATATTCATTGCTGCTATTCATATTTATGTATATTTTCGGTTTTCATAATCAGTTACGAAGGTTTAAATGCTATTAAAAGGTGTAGTCACATTTACGTTTGATTTATAGAATATGAAATGTTATTTATATTAAGATAACTGATTGCAAATTTAATATTTTCATGTTTTAATAACTGTAGCAATGCAGGGCACTGTTGAGAATAGTATATAATGGCGGTCCGCAGAGGGCGTGGGGACGCAGTTTTTAGCGAGTTTTCTATGCAGCCACTATGCCTATTACTACGTTGTTTCATTGTTGATTATTGTTCACATGCAAGTATATTTTAAGTGCTGTATTAAACTACGATTCAAACTTACCTGGTGCTGCTCTTCATAATTTAAAACCAATCGCGTACACCTTAATTGAGTTCAGCTGCTCGTATTCAGATGTTACTGCAAGACTGCGAATTTAGATGATGAGTTACAAGAAGTTACACCAGACCCTGAGATAACAGAACTTTGTGGAGGAACTAGGCTTGGGTTCCATCGCAATTAGTGGTGGACTGAGCAGGTCTAGTTTCGTCTCACATTCAACAATGATACCGGTGCGTTCTCTTCAACAAAACATTTCCTTGTCATGCGAGTATTCAATATGTAATGCCACACGTACAGGTATTTACCTCATGATTAATGAGCATTCTTAACATGGTAGCAGTTGGCGGCTATTAGTTGAAAAGAAGATAGTTATTCAGGAAAGCTGTGACTGGACGGCGGTCTTTTGTGGAATTGGACGTTACTGATATTATGATACCATTTTTTGTTGGAGAAGATTGTGGGGCTTAGAAATGGGGAATGGAAATGCATGCGAAATTGAAGAAATGCTACAAAATGGCTTCAAGACCAAAAATGACGAAGGACAAGATGGATACTTGAGAAGAAGAGAATATGATTTCCGAAAGCTCACGTGAGTTAAAGCACCTGTCGTATAGAGGTTAGGACTGAACGCTTTCATCCAATGACATGTTGGAAACAGAATGGAGTGGCACAGGATAGAACATCGGCGGCGGCGCTAGTGTTGCAGAACTGGAAATTATCAGAGGTGGTGGCTGGCATAGAAGCTCTCTACAATTTCAGTGGTGAAGAATCAGCCGCGGCAAGACAGATCACATTGTGGATCACTACAGGATACAGCTTGATCCTGTCCAAAAGTGGTATTGAGCGGAACTAGGTCTGTAATCGTCAGTTTTTGCTGTAGTTAGCTCCTATGACCTTCCTATAGGTCTCAGGTAGTGTTGCTTAAAGCCCTTTTGGTTTGTTTCTACTTATCAAATGTTCAAATGTTTGTAGAACTTATGGGACTTAACTGCGGGGTCATCAGTCCCTAAGCTTACAAACTACTTATGAACTACCTAAGACTAAGGACGGCACAAATATCCATGCCCGAGGGGGGATTCGAACCCCCGACCGTAGTGGCCGTGCAGACCGTGACTGGAGCGCCTCAGTCCCCTCGGACACCGCGGCTAGTTTCTACTTATCCTCATTGCTTTATTTACGTTTCTTCCTCACTTTTGTCATTTCCTCTATGTAACCTGGTATGGTTACTGTATTTTCTGCTTGTATTTCCTGCCTAAAAATCGAGCTACCCTCCCATAGCCCTCCTATGTCTGATTTCCCAGATTTGCAATTAACCTATTTTCAGACTGCTGCGAGCGCTCGTACAACAGCCGAACGAAAACCCACTCCGCACAATTTAAACGTTGGTGAACATTTTCATTATACTCTCTGTCTATCGACCATGTCCCTTTACGATATTAGACACTGCAGACAATTCCTTTCAAAAAGTCTTTACAACATTTCCTTAGACCGACAGCAATGTCTTCCATTTCCTCCCAGAACCAGTATTTCGACAGGTACAGGGAAGGTAAGATTTCGAACTCCCGTGCCGGCCGCGGTGGCCGAGGAGACTGAGGCGCTCCAGTCACGGTCTGCACGGCCACTACGGTCGGGGGTTCGAATCCCCCCTCAGGCATGGATATTTGTGCTGTCCTTAGTCTTAGCTAGTTGATAAGTAGTTTGTAAGCTTAGGGACTGATGGCCCCGTAGTTAAGTCCCATAAGTTCTACAAACATTTGTTTGTTCGAACTCCAGTACGTATACCCATGTCTTCCTGTAAGCCACCTCTTTTATAGATTTAATAACCAGTTCTGTACCTTCCGACATTTCTTCTAGACGAGAGAATTCGGGTAGTTTAATTTTACCTTTTATTTCCTATATAATGCAAATGTTAAAGCAGTACACATTAACATTTTTCGGACGAATGTCACTCGAAATACGTTTTATGCGTGATCATTCTACACGAAGAACCATTTAAAATCAAAACCAGAATATTATTGAACAACTGTTCTTTTTGCGTATCCTAACAATCCAATAGCCCTGAAAATCCCGATATATCCTAGGCAACAAGCTCCAAATCTTTACAGTAATTAAGTGACAAGCCCGGACTTTCAACCACAGGTGAATCCCTTGCGGTTCAAGTAACCAACACGCTGAACGCTTAGCTATTTACAATAGTTTGCAGTACGAGCATGCGATATGTTGAAGAGGATTCGGTAGATGTGAAAATGCAGCTCCAGACTAACAAAATCCTGGCACAGAAAGGCAATGCCATTCGTCTTATGTTCTCCAGCAAAAAACAAAAAGAAAACTTATATCTCTTGTTAAGGTAAACAGACCCACAGATCAAAGAAATACACATCACAACCTTCGAATCTTTTCTATTAAGACAGCAGAATATTCTTAGAGTTATGCTTTTGTGTAATATTTTAGGTGAATAACCATTTAAATCTAAGCACATCGCGAGGTTTTACGACTCCTACGACTAACCACGTCTTTATCTTTAAACGGAAATCGCATCAGTAGATCAGACACATCCCACAGAGATAAGTACAATGCGCAATAGCTTTGATGTATATTACCTATGAATCCTCTGAAAGTTAGGTCAGAATATGGAGGAAGAAACAGAGCTGATAAAATGGATTATAGAAGTCTCTAAGGTCGGGCACTGTACTAAACACAGAATCGAACCAATCATCGACTATGTTTCCAAGACAGAAGGCGATGGAGACGTTACCGATCACATAACGTTACCCTGAGAATCCGATAAAACAGAACGGAGAGAAAGAACACTGTCATCATTATTCAACTCTTATTAGATTTTTCGTATACACCTCTCCCATCTTACGTAATTTATCCATTGTAGCAACAGTCTACAGTATTATTAACCATTCAGAGCAATTTAGCTTAACCTTGTAGAATACAAACTATAACCTTTTTTAGGTAACCATATCATCGACTACAGCTGCATCAGCACACACAGATAACACTGCAGGAGCATTAGAAGGTATCTTACGACGCCAATAGATAACTCGTAAGGGTCATATAGATGTACCACCGAAGGGTAAAAGGATCTGTCAACAGAAGAAAATTACTAGAATTCCTATATTCGCATCGAACAACATGAAATTTGTGCAGAAATATGAAAAACTTAAAATGCAACAAACCGACCTCTATCTCTTTTTATGGTAAATAAAGCTACTGATCACAAAATTTCACACCACAACAGTGGATTCTGTCCTGGTATGACTCTGGGATGACTTTAAGTGATATTTGTAGACGAAAGTCTAAATAACCCCTATATGGACGAGAGGTACAACACATTCTTAGATTCTAGATATATTGTTCGGGACGTGTGTGTGTGTAAAGACAGACTGATCACATGGCAGAGTACGGCTCCTTACGTATGACTGTTAGTTATTTAGATTGAATAGTGTAGTCAGTCTAACATAAGTCACGAAACTCCCAGTGAATTTCTGCAACTTCACGACTGCAGCGCCGCCAAGCGGCTGGGTCGTAAAAACACACCGCGAAACGATTGAGTAATGGGTGTGTGTTGCGAATGAAGCAGCACATTCAAAATACTTTCGTAATTGGGAGCTTTTGTGGCGCTATAAATTGTAGCAACTAATAATTCGGAAATCTGTCACTTGCAAAGGATGATTAGAAGTAAGATAATAATGTTAAAAATAATAAGTGTGCATTTACGGTAGTTAGTTATACTTTTAGGCATACAAGTAAATCTTTAACAATTCACTAACGTCCAAATTTCTGCTCTTAATCGGAATCTCAAATACTAGACAATTATTTCATAATATAATTCCTGTATAAAAGTAATATCTTAATGATTTCAATAGCAGTTAATCAACTATTTCAGTAGTGCCTCCTTAGTTTCTAACCTCAGTTTTACAGGAATTGTAGGCCTATATAGCTATTTTGGTGGTTACCTACTAGTTTGCCACGTTGCGGATCTTGCAGCCTCTCGCGTCGGAGGTTCGAATCTTCCCTCGGGCATGGATGTTTGCGTTGTCTTTAGCATAAGTTGGTTCATAAGTAGTTTGTACGTTTAGGAACTGATGACTCCACCAGTTAAGTCCCATAAGCTGAACAAACATTTGAACCTACTAGTTTGTTAAAGTGAATGTGTAGTTACAAAAAATAATATGTAAATATATAAACTGTTAATATTAGCACGTCACAGTCTTGAAGATATTCAGTTTGATACTTGCAAAACAGCTAAAAAAATTATGATACGTACACGAAAGGCACAGAAGCAAGGACAAGGTGAAAAGAGAGTTTATAAAGCGATGTAGGATCTAGTTTCCTATAATGTAAAAATCGTACGTAGATTTGAAAATATTACAAAGTTCGAAATCAGCTAAATCAAAATTCGTGCAATCTGACAGTATGCACTGAGCACGTCACCACAATCATCAGTCGTTTTATACTTTAGCACATAAAGTTGCTATTTATTTCTGCTGCCAATACGTTTTTGGACGATATGATTACGACTCAGATATTGTGAACTGTATGAATTACACTGCACTAAGAATTTGTTCTTATAGACTGCCATTAACAGAAGCAGTGATATTACTTTAGTGATGTTTTCATACTCTACTGGCCATTAAAATTGCAACACCATGAAGAAATGCAGATGATAAACGGGTATTCATTGGACAAATATATTATACTAGAACTGACATGTGATTACATTTTCACGCAATATAGGTGCAAAAAAACTGAGAAGTCAGTACCCAGAACAACCACCTCTGGCCGTAATATAGGCCTAGATAAGCCTGGGCATTGAGTCAAACAGAGCTTGGATGACGTGTACGGGTACAGAGGACCATGCAGCTTCAACACGATACCACGGTTCATCAAGAGTAGTGACTGGTGTATTGTGACGAGCCAGTTGCTCGGGCACCATTGACCAGACGTTTTCAATTGGTGAGACATCTGGAGAACGTACCGGTCAGGGCAGCAGTCTAACATTTTCCGTGTCCGGAAAGACCCGTACAATACCTGCAACATGCGGTCGTGCATTGCCCTGGTGAAATGTAGGGTTTCGTAGCAATCGAATGAAGGGTACAACCACGGGTCGTAACACATCTGAAATGTAACGGCCTCTGTTCAAAGTGCCGTCGATGTAAATAAGAGGTGACCGAGACGTGTAACCAATGGCACCCCATACCATTAGGCAAGGTGATTCGCCAGTATGGCGATGACGAATACATGCTTCCAATGTGTGTTCACCGCGATGTCGCCAAACACGGAGGTGACTATCATGATTCTGTAAACAGAACCTGGATTCATCCGAAAACATGACGTTTTGCCATTCGTGCACCCAGGTTCGTCGCTGCGTACACCATCGCAGGCGCTCCTGTCTGTGATGCAGCGTCAAGGGTAACGCAGCCATGGTCTCCGAGCTGATAGTCCATGCTGATGCAAACGTCGTCAAACTGTTCGTGCAGGTAGTTCTTGTCTTGCAAACGTCCCCATCTGTTGACTCAGGGATCGAGACGTAGCAGCACGATCCGCCAACTGGATAAGACGCCTGTCATCTCGAGTGCAAGTGATACGAGGCCGTTGGGATCCGCCACGGCTTTCCGTATTGCCCTCCTAAACCCACCGATTCCATATTCTGCTAACAGTCATTGGATCGCGACCAACGCGAGCAGCAATGTCGCGATACGATAAGCCGCAATCGCGATAGGCTACAATCCGACCTTTATCAAAGTCGGAAACGTGATACGCATTTCTCCTCCTCTACACGAGGCATCATAACAACGTTTTATCAGCCAACGCCGGCCAACTGCTGTTTGTGTATGAGAATTCGGTTGGAAACTTTCCTCATGTCAGCACTTTGTAGGTGTCGTCACCGGCGCCAACCTTGTGTGATTGCTCTGAAAAGCTAATCATTTACATATCACAGCATCTTCTTCCTGTAGGTTAAATTTCGCCTCTGTAGCACGTCATCTTCGTGGTGTAGCATTTTTAATGGCCAGGAGTGTATTTGTATTAGAAAGTTCACAACAGCGTTCAGTGACTAGGAGATACGAAAGTAACAGCATTAAAAACGGCAACTTCTCAGTCTGAATCATGCTATTGCTCTGTTACTCTCTACTGGCACCTTGGTGCATTAGTATCGCTTTAGATGCAATTTTTCCTTACAGTGTTTCGCGACTGTCTGTTATAGTCTGTGGCACAGTGTTGCTGCCAAAAGCCACTTACTCTGTTTCTAGGCCGCATGAAATAGATGTCTCTCTCTCCATCTGATCAATGGTAATTGCTCGATCTACTTTTTTAATTAGTGAATTTGCTTTTATTTAATCAATGGTCCTTTAACAGTGATGAGTTAATTTCAAATTATGCTTTTCAGGCGCACACTTTTTTGATGATATTCAAAATGTTCAAATATTTGAAAACCTATTGGGCCAAACTGCTATGGTCATTAGTCACTAGACTTACTAACTACTTAAACTAACTTACAATAAGGACAACATACGCAACCATTGCCCGAGGGAGAACTTGAACTTCCGAGTGGGAGCAACCACGCGCTCCGCAGCAAGGCGACTTAGAGCGCTCGTCTATTGCAACGCGCCACTTACTTCTGTCCTGAAGTTTTCCACACCAGTGCAGATACGAGATAGCAACGTCGCGACCCTCTTTTTCACCATCATCGTACTCTGTTTTATATCAAATACATGGTGTTTCAGGAGGAACAGTAAATATTTTAGAAGGTGGTATTATAGACACTCACTTTGCAAAATGAAAAACTATTTCGAGCATTTGAAAACAAAATTCTGAGGAAAATTTTCGGAGCAAAAAGGAATCATATTAGCGGGGAGTGGCAAAAACTGCATAACGAAGAGGTTCACGAACTCTATTGAAGCCCTAACATAATCACTGTTATTAAATAACATAGGCTGCGATGGGCGGGCCGCGTAGCTGGAATGGATGAAGGCAGGGCAGCGCCACAAACAAAGATAAATGTTACTCTATGGCAGCGCGCAGAGTATTGGTCGGGCACTTAGAAGGAAAACGTTCTGTGAGGAGACCGACGAGTAGATGGGAAGACAAAGTGAAGGCCGATTTAAGCAGCCTAGGTATTGAAGACGGCCGCGCGGGAGTATCCGAGCGGTCTGGAGCTCCACGTTACGGATCACGCCGCCTCCCGCGTCGGGAGTTCGAATCCTCCCTAAGGCATGGATGTATGTGTTGTCCTTAGGTTAGTTTAAGTAGTTTGTAAAACTAGGGACTGATGACCAACGTAGTTTGGTCCCTTAGGATTACAAACATCTGAACATTTTATTGAAGGCGACTGGAAGGAAATAGCGCAAGACAGGAACAGATGGCGAAAACATGTTGCTGCGGTATGGTTTGACCAGTGAGTATGCATGTAGGTAAGGTATTACAGACAAATTAAAATAAAAATGCCGTATAACATGTATCCAATTTTTACTGAGTATAGTGGTACAGCTTTTAGCAAGTAATCCTAAAGAAAACAAAGGAAAACGAGGATGTTTAGATTTTTTCAAAAATTTCACCACTAATTTCAATGCACTATTGACTTCTCTTGATAACACCAGGGGTAGCTCTTTCCTAGGTCTGCACTATTCGTAATCCTATCAAATCGCTTCTTTACTATTCTTTGTGGACTCCGCATTTCAACCATCCCCACAGTGTAACGTGGGTTCCGAACGATAGCGCTACTCGAAAATTTTCACATTACCAACATTGCAAGAGGTGAAAGAAGTGGAAAGTGCTGGTTAGAAATACGAGGGTTTGGCGGGGTTCGATCCCACGGATTTCGTAGTCTGCCACTCTGCCACTGTAATACCAAACCAGAAGGTCGACCACTGTACAAAACAAGGGCTTTTTTGTATCCCAAAAGTTAGCAAATAAGGTCCGTGTGAACGACCGGTAACTCCCTACTACAAAACCTTGAACCCTGGCTCAAACTGAAAACTGACTCGTTTTAAATTACTTCAATAATTGGAAGTTAATACTACAGTGGTCAATATACATAGCAGCTCACACATTATTACACACAGACATTAATAAGCAAGCCACCACAATTAAAGTTATCTTAGAAAGATGGCTAAGAAAACATTAATGGCGCAACGGAATTTAGACATAAAAATTGCATCTGATCTTGTTCTCAGCACTTGTGAAGAACAATATTAAAGAAAAGAGGGAAGGTAATCAAAAACTACAATTATAGGCAACTTACGGATTATGCTGCACTTAAACTTGTTTATTCAGAAAGAAAACAAGAAAAATGGGGAACCAATACAATTGTTAATACAATAAAAATGCATCACTTACATGGATTAATGCGGACGATGCCCAGCCTAAATTATACATGATTTAACGCTACTGGGGGGAAGGATTGACAAACAACACTCATTTCCTCACACACACGCAATGCCACAGCGAAACTCACCAAAATCAGCGTGCTGAGACGAGGCGGAAGCAGGCGCCGCTATCGTAGGCGAAATTCAGCAAGTCGGAGGTATCACTAAACACAATATACAAAAACACTCTGGTCTGTCGTGCTTGTTTTGAGATGGTGCGTGTGTATAGCCAAGTTAAATTACATCTGAATTGCACCGGGAGCAAACACTCTAACGGCGACACACGGCTACGTTAAATGAACGCACTCCACTGAAATTGAAGTGGTTGAAAATCGGGATCATTATAAAAAAATCAAGGTGGATTCTTAAGTTGCAGTCTGTTAGAAATCGATCTAGGTACTGGTCGTATATGAGAAGTGGCGTGAATTCAGGCGACTAGCTACAAACCCCGGAAGTCGGAACTCGGACCCATGTAGTTCCGAAAACCGATAAAATTGAATAAACTCAGTTTCCGAAAAATAAAGAAAATTAACTACAGCATGCAACCATAGAAATGCTTAGAATTATATAAGGAAGCGAATGAAATACAGCTAGACGCGATAGGGGGCGATTACAGATACAGAGGAGAAAACCACAAAAATGAAATACTTACAATGTCGGAAAAATAAAAATAATTACGGCATGCAACCCATAGAAATGTTTAGAATTACATGAAGAAGCGAAGGAAATGCAGCTACACGCGATAGGGAGCGCTTACAGAGTCGTAACAAGTCCAGTCTCAAAAAACTCGTAAAAGTGAAATAATTACAAAGTCAAAAAATAAAATAAAAATTACAGCATGCAACCATGGAAATGTTTAGAATTAACATAAGGAAGCTCTTGAAGGAGGTTGTACATGGCTCAAAGAGAATTACCAACAAAGACAGAGTGTGTACTACAAGTCGGAGAAGAAACAGCAAAAATAAAATAGGCGGGGAGAGAAGATTGCGAAATATTAGTGGAAATCAGAAGACTACCCGCATAGTTACTTGCCTGATGGGCATGGAACAAACAAGAGTAGAAGCTGAAGGCTTTGTTCTATGAACCAACCACGTGGAACACATATCACTCACGGAAGGAAACGATGAGAAGATTTTTACATGCACTGTACAAAAATGAACATATCAGCTATTAGAAATTGGGCCCCACAAAGCTAGAAGGTATTTACACATAGTTCATACACTGCCACATGATCACAAAAGGTTTTAACATACCAGGCCGTTATCAAACTGCAACTAGAATCACACACACAGCGTTTATCTATTCGAAATCGATGAATTGAAAAACGAGAACACATTTCTGCACACGATCGAAGAAAATATTCCAAAAAATGATTCTAAGTTCACGAGTAAGTTAAACGTGCTAGACAATGAAACGCTACCATCTTGCGGACACAAAAAGGAGAACCAACCTTACCTCACCAGAAGACCAGCACAGAATGAACAGACCCAGCGGCCATGAGGAGTGGGAAGCCACCGTAAGCCCAAGAAACAGCGGTGATGGGGACGGAGAGCGAGTAGACTCACACTGAGTGAAGGCTCACCAACTAGCTCGCAACCAAAGGGTGTGGAAACCTCTTTGGTAGTATCATCAGCTATCGACACTGAGCCAGAGAGAATGATGCAAAGCGAGCTCTCACTCTCCACATTCAGACAGCCATAGATTCTTACGCATCCACTTAAAATTAAGACACACATTCTCACAGAGAGAGTGGCGTAGCGGAGAAGCCACGTTTATTCCACATTAATTAATATAATAATAATTTATTAACATAACAAAATAAGAAAAAACCTAGCAATTGTTGTTGTTGTTGTGGTCTTCAGTCCGGAGACTGGTTTAATGCAGCTCTCCACAATACCCTATCCTGAGCAAGCCTCTTCATCTCCATATAAGAGCGACAACCTACATCTGTCTGAATCTGCTTACTGTATCCATCTCTTGGTCTTCCCCTGCGATTTTTTCCCCATACACTTCCCTCCAACGCTAAATTCACAATTCCTTGATGTCTAAGAATGTGTCCTACCAATCTATCCCTTCTTTTAGTCAAGGTATGCCAGAAATTCCTTTTCTCCCCAATTCTGTTCAGTACCTCCTCATTAGTTACGCGATCCACCCACCTAATCTTCAGCATTCTTCTGTAGCACCATATTTCAAAAGCCTCAATCCTCTTCCTGTCCGCACTGTTTATCGTCCATGTCTCACTCCCATACAAGGCAACACTCCATACAAATGCCTTCAGAAAGGACTTCCTTAGGTTTAAATCAATATTCGATGTTAACAAATTTCTCTTTTTCAAGAACGCTTTTCTACCCATTGCCATTCTGCATTTTATATCCTCTGTACTGTGCCCATCATTTGTTATTTTACTGCCCAAGTAACAAAACTCATCTACCTCCTTTATTGCTTCGTTTCCCAATCTAATTCCTTCAGCATCACCTGATTTTCTTACACTGCACTCCTTTCCCTTATTTGCTCTTTTTAATGTTCATCTTAAATGCACCTTTCAGCACACTCTCCATTCCGCTTAACTGCTCTTTCAGGTCCTTTGCTGTCTCTGACAGAATTACTATGTCGTCGGCAAATCGTAACGTTTTTAATTCTTCCCCCTGAACTTTAATTCCTTCACCAATTTTCTCCTTGCTTTCCTTTATAGCTTGCTCAATGTACAAATTGAACAACAATGGAGAAAGACTACAACCCTGTCTTACTCCCTTTCCAACCACTGCATCCCCAATATCAACTAATATTTTAACACGTGAAATAAAAATGCTATTCCTCAAGCCTTGGAAAGAGTGGTGTTCAAGTTTTAACAAAATGATAATCTAGCGACATTAAATAAATTGTAACTTTACTGAAATATAAAAAAAAATATATATGGAAGACGACAGACGGTCGTCTTTCAAGGTGCAGCAGCCTCGTCATGCTGGAAGAACATATTATGCAGTCTTGTGGCCAAAGGAATCTCTCACAATAAGGCTGGAAGCTCATTTGGAAGAAAGTGCAGATGACGGGGTCCTATAAGACGATCCTATTAAGACAGGCCCAATCAGCTGATCAAACCACACCACACAGTTCTCGAAAATGTGTCTCCACGATGGCATGTAGAGTAGGTTTTCTTCGAACCACTGATGTGAATTAGGATTGTTATTGATGGCATCACGAGAGAAAGTTGTTTCATCGGTTAAGAGTGAAAACGGGAATACTTGCCGATTTTTAATTATCCAGTGGCAAAATTCCAATCGTCTTTCTTCATCTCCTGCTCGACGGTGTTGGATGAGCTTTAAATGATATCGATGGAACCCATGCATACGTAATGACGGCCATACTGTTGTATGCGGAACGCTGATATCTTTAGGTAATTCTACGTCCGTTTATTGGAGGTCTACGTTCCCCGACTGAATAATTACCTCTTCTGCATCCACAATTTGTTAATTTACTCATTGAGATGCAATATGACATCTGGGCAGTGTACCATTGTCACGCAGTATATCGAACAAACGAGTAAACATGCTAGAATCTGGTAGTCTCCGGTTTGTAGATCGTATACTTCTCTTTGACAAGCGCCGCGGTGGAGCGGCCGGGAGCATTGAGGGTTCGAATCCCCTGTCGGGCATGGTTGTTTATGGCGTCTTCAGTGTTAGGTACGAGGCCAACGAGAAAGACAGGCCGCGATGCGCACGTCACGTCACGTGATCGAGAGAGGCCTGTGTCAACGCGATCGCTAGCTTTCTGGCTGTCCGCTATGACACAGTGGGCTGTGCATCAGCGGCCAGCCAGTCAGCTAGCGATCGCGTTGACGCAGGCCCCTCTCGATCACGTGACGTGACGTGCGCGCCGCGGCCTTTCTCGTTGGGCAACGTATGAAGTAGTTCATAAGTAGTTTTTAAGTTTAGGAGCTGATGACCCCGCAGTTATGAGTCACTTTAATAAGTCATAATATTAACACGAATTATTTACAGAAGGATCGAAAAGCTGATAGAAGCCGACCTCGGGGAAGATCAGTTTGGATTCAGGAGAAATGTAGTAACATGGGAGGCAATACTCACTGTATGGCTTATCCTAGAAGATAGATTAAGAAAAGGCTAACCTACATTTCTAGCTTTTGTAGATTTGGAGAAGGCTTTTGACGAAGTTGATTGGAATAAACTCAAGTCCTGAAGCAAGAAGGAGGAAAATATAGGGAGCGTAAGGTTATTTACAACTTGTACAAAACCCAGACAGCAGTTGTCAGAGCTGAAGGGCATGAAAGGGATGCAGTGGTTGGGAAGGGAGTAAGACAGGGTTGTAACCTTTCTCCAATTTTATTCAATTTGTATAATGAGCTATCTATAAAGGAAAGCAAGGAGAAATTTGGAGAAGGAATTAAAGTTCAGGGTGAAAAATTAAACCATTGCGTTTTGCCGACGACATAGTAATTCTGTCAGAGACAGCAAAGGACCTGGAGGAGCAGCTGAACGGAATTGATAGTCTGCTGAAAGGTGCATATAAGATGAACATTAAAAGGAGCAAAACTATGGTAATGGAGTGCAGTCTAAGAAAATCAGGTGATGCTGAAGGAATTGTATTAGGTAATGAAACAATAAAGGAGGTATATGAGTTTTGTTACTTGGGCAGTAAAATAACAAATGATGGTCGCAGTACAGAGGATATAAAATGCAGAATGGCAATGGGTAGAAAAGCGTTCTCGAAAAAGAGAAATTTGTTAACATCGAATATTGTTTTAAGCTTAAGGATCTCCTTTCTGAAGGCATTTGTGTGTAGTGTTGCCTTGTATGGGAGTGAAACATGGACGATAAACAGTGCGGACAGGAAGAGGATAGAGGCTTTTGAAATGTTGTGCTAAAGAAGAATGCTGAAGATTAGGTAGGTGGATCGCGTAACTAATGAGGAGGTACTGAATAGAATTGGGGAGAAAAGGAATTTCTGGCATACCTTGACTAAAAGAAGGGATTGATTGGTAGGACACATTCTTAGACATCAAGGAATCGTGAATTTAGCACTGGAGGGAAATGTTTGGAGTGAAAACCGCAGTGGAAGAGTTGGATACACTAAGCAGATTTAAACAGATGTAGGTTGCCGTTCTTATGTGGAGTTGGAGCGGTTTGCTCAGGATAGGGTATTGTTGAGAGCTGCATCAAACCAGTCTCCGGACTGAAGACCAAAACAACAACAACGACCCCGCAGTTGAGTACCTTAAACTTGACAAACATTTGAACATTCTATGACAAGCTGCAGCGTTTACACTTCAAAACACATACACAAATATTATGTCGGCATGAGTTGCAGAATGTTTACACGCTACAATACAGCAGACTAGGCTAAAAAACACAGCGTAAAACTCGATGTAAACAAAGCCAGGACTTCACTACTTGAACGTCAACACACTACTGCTGGCATTCGATAGAACGGCCATTGCGACACGAAGCAACCGGTGACCGATGTACCAACACACAAAACGAAAATGAACTCAGCTATCTCTGTGCGCCGTAAAAATTGGGCACATGTTATGTGGCTTTTTTATTTCAACTGGTCTATACTACCACCTCCTAAAATATTTACTGTTCTTCCTGAAATATACCTGTATAAAGTTGAATCTGTTAGAAAACTCATAACGTCGTCCAATAGAGATTAGCGAATACAGCGCGTGCCTACACTTGAGGAGCGTCGGAAGAAAAACCGATAAATCAACATTTGCTGTTAATGCAGAGAGTAACATATAGTGATCTCGGAGTGGTTGTACAAGCTATGAAAAGAAGTAACACGCCATGATGCAGTAACAGGAAACACTATTCAAAGTGTCCAATCGATTACCAGATTACTGTTTCTATTGCACAGATATTAAACAAAACTAAAGGGAGATATCTGGTTGTGCTCCGACCGCTTCGAGTTATTGGATTGTGCTCCGACCTCATTGGATATTTCGGGTTTTTTGTAGGCAACGTAGTTCGATACTATCGTACTGCGACTATAGGACTGTTTCGACACTGGTCATTTGCTGCCAGTCAAGTGAAGCAAACATCCAGACAGTAATGTACAAGGCGCATGGTACTGTACGAACGTTAGGACAGGACTATGTCTTACAAAATACATAAAAAGATGTAACTTCAAGAAAAGGACAGAACAGACAGGCAAACATTATTCCACTCAAAATGCTACAGAAATTACAAGCATGAAACTACTGCGGAAAGGAAGCGGTTGTGTCTTTTAAAGGGCCGCAGAGCCCATCAACAGACTATACATGTACGGCATAGCCTGGCAGCTGCCAAGAACATGGTCAAGCAGTTTGGAAGGGACTGCGAAATAGATGATCGTTTCCTATTGTACAAGAATCTGCTTGATGACAGTGAAATCCACGAAGAAGATGTAGATGAACAAACAGCAGTTGAGCAATGTGATTGTTTGGAAGATGAACTGACATTGATAGTGTAATAACTATACTGAATAATGTAATTATGAAACGTGTGTGTTGTCCATAATACCTGCCTTGTGGTCTCAATACTGTATTTCTTGCTGCACCACTCCAGGGCGGTCGGATCAAAGTCTGATAACTCCGAACGGTCGGATCAAAATGTTCAAATATTTGTAAATCTATGGGACTTAACTGCTGGGTTCTTAGACCCTAGCTTACAACCTTTAAACTAATGTAAGGACAACACACACATCCATGCCCAAGGGATGATTCGAGCCTCCGACGCGGCAGGCCGCTTGATCAGCAACCTGGCGCTCCAGACCGCTCAGATACTCCCGCTCGTCCGGTCGGATCAAAACCTGACATGTCCATATGTTTTCATTGAATTCCCTGGGTGTTGCATAAAAATCTATTGAAGGGACTATAATTTTCTACATCGTACTATCTACTCCTATACTTTGATTTCCTAGGACATTGAGAATTTGTGCAACCGATAAGTTAAGCGTTGTTTTCCGAGCGTCAAATGGGTGCTTTCCGGGAGTTATCAGATTTTGTTTCAGTTGCGTTTTTGAGTTGGCTATATAAACACTTGATGTCGCGTTGTGTTGAAAACTATTTTGTGGCAACATGCATTACCCCGGTATGTCCCACCTGCAACTCAAACACGCGAATACAGCTTGCACGATACCCAATAACCAACATAACCAAACCCTTTCATGATCTGTAGCAGATAGCAAGAATCCGCTACTGCTCTAACTACCCGCTCCTGACTGTCGCAGAGGTTTTCTTCCCTTGGCACTTTTTTCCCTCTGCCCTTAAAACCGCTCTTGTTTCAAAAACTTTCGACCACTTCTATCATGCTGATGGGCCGTATTAATGGGTAATCTTACCCACACGTACGGCACACATCACAGTACCCGCTCCTGTGACTCCTACATTAGAAATACTAACACATGCAGAGGTGACAGTAGAATTATTGAGTTGGTCACCATGCTAGTGCGAGCGTGGAGGGGCTCCACTCCTGTTCAGAAATAAAATAATAATACAGCAAAAGTGTATTTATCGGGTTTTGTCCCTGCGCAATATCTTTGAGGTGACCTAAGTTGCTGCACCCTGTGCATCGGTCATTTAAGCTCATTTGCACCCTACAAGAAGACAGTCAAGATCCTTGTGAATGGCAGATGCTGACAACATAGCTCCATCCTCTTGCTACTATATGGCGCTGTTGCTACCATCCAATAAGCCGCAAATGTACAGAGTATTTTTACTGGTGATAATCGCTGTCAGCAAGCCCTTCCGATTTGCATACTAATCCCATGACAGTATGGCCTTAAGTAACGTCGGTACATATTTCACTTTGGTGGGGTAAACTAAACAAACTATAAGAAAAGACTGTGCGGAGGGATTCCGATATTCACCGAAGCAGCCAATAAACTCCGCAGAAAAGAAGGACATCGGCAGAAGAAATTGGAATGTCTGTCGTCATCTAAGGAGCTCTTGTCCGTATTGACCACTCACTCAGCTATTTACTGGTAAGAGCCACACAGATAGGAAGCCTCAGAGGAGAGCAGATCTTCCTTTTCTTTCCCAAGAAAATTGTCAACTTGGGCAAATAGTGGAGACGGGCGCTCTCTAGGGAACGGCCAATCTCTTGAGTGCCATACGGAGAAAAAGAGTACTCAGCTTGCTGCCCCGAGGTCCGTACGCTCAGATGTTGCGCTCGACAAACGTTTGGCCGTGCCGGATGGAACAAGCAACGGCGTATTGCCTGCTTTCTTCAGTCTCGGCATCTGCGGACGACATTCTCCTGAAGTGTCATCAGAACTTCATCCTCCATTGCTCGTGTCGCGCTGAGATCCAGCCTGTGACCGGAGATTAGGGATGGGAAAAACCGACTGGTTAAAACCGATACTGGTATTTTAGTTTTGAATAACCGTTTTTTTCGGTATTTATTTGGTGTCCGTTGTAACCGGTTTCTTCTAGTTATTTCCAAGAACCGGGTAAAAAAACCACTACGACTACTTCCTGTAGTAGTGGTTCAAAATGTGTTTTTTGTAAATAATTTTAAAACTAGTAGACCCTAAAATTTCTCTGAAATATTAGGTCATCGCAGAAACTAAGAATAGCGACCAGTGTTAATTTAAGAACAATCCCGGCAGTCAGAAACGCGTGGCATAAGAACTTAAGAACTGGCGCAGCTATTGAGGCATCGATGCACCTGTTGCCGTGTGGCGTGGCCTATTAGACGACGCGCGTGCACCGGCAGTGTACGAGACTTGCCTCCGTCTGGTGATGCGGCAGTTCCTTGTCGTCGTCGCCAAACATCGTTTGTGTTTTAAATGGCACCATCCCGAGTGTGGAAGTACTTCACGAAGTACGGCAGCGGTGAGGTACAATGCTCCATTTGCTTTAAAAAGCTGAAAACAGGTGGAGGTACTACAAACATGCTATGTCATTTAAGAAGAAAGCGTCCAAAATGTTCCTTGGAAGAGATTCATATACCTATTATGTAAGTGATGGAATACTAACTTTTAAGTTTTTATCATATTGTTATGCTAACAGGTGATTCCTTGAAAGGGAGGGCTTCTTTAACAACCAATATGGGTTTAGGTAACATTGATCATGTGGTAGCCGTTTGGTCTAAGGCTCCATGTCACGGACTGCGCGGCTGCTCCAGTCGGAGGTTCGAGTCCTCCCTCCTCCCTCGGTCATGGATGTATATGTTGTTCTTAGCGTAAGTTAATTTAAGTTAGATTAACTAGTTAGTAAGTCCAGGTACCGATGACCTAAGCATTTAGGTCTCATAAGAACTCACCCCCGTTTGAACATTCTTTGATCATGTGGTACAGAGCTTTCCCAGTTCAATTTGCGTAAATTTACACTGACAACAATCATACTGTTAGTCGGAACTGTGACTTTATTTTTCGAAATACTTCTGCAACACTGATTGAAGTTTATTTACTGACTGTAACTTATATATGTTGTGTGTATAACGAGATATTCGTATGCGCTGGCTCACAAGTTCAACTTGCGGAGTGGTTGGCTCAATATTCACAACTGCTGGACGGAAATATAAGGCCAGTAAATCTGTATGCTTCGTATATCGTCTTCTACGGACTCCTGGCTAGGCATACACACAATCAAGAAGGCGTAATATTGGGAGGGAATCTTGCAAAATATGGAAAGACTAGTGATTTTTCGTATAACGTAAATTTACCTAAATTTCGTAAGTTTCGGTTTCGGCCGCTAGAAGCACCGACGATTACGGTTTCTGTTTCGGCCGCAAAATATTTTTCGTTCGAACTCTACTGGAAATAATAGCAATAAAAACCGAAAACCGGTTATTTAAAAAACCTGTTATCTTGAGCAATTTTTACGGTGCGGTTAAACTGGTGATGAAAAGAACCGGTATAACCGAAAACCGGTTGTTTCAGCGATAACCGCCATCCCTACCGGAGATCATGTGGTATATATGACGTGAGAATTTTTGTGATGTTACTTTCCGCTAACTGCTGGTCAAGTTGAAATGTATATTGCTGAATTTGTAAGAAAATGTCTAATATTGTGCCTCCTGTTTTGTGTCGAGTAACTTGCTTGCAAGAAAATGTACAATATTGCTTCTACTGTGTGTATCGATATGTGTACATAAATCTGTGAAGTTTCATCTTTGGCAAAGATTATTTATCGCATAGCATTGTAGCTCGTGCAGAGAGACAGTGAGTCAGACTTGTGGTTCAGCTCGCAGTTGTGTTGTGTATATGGCTTCGATGTAGAGCAGAGGCTGCAGTGCCAGCAAGTATATATATTGCATTTCATATAATTGTGAAAAAGGTTGTACCACCCCTGGAATGAACGCAATAGCATTTTCTGTACTTATGGAAAGGATGTATCATTTAGGTAATGTAATGGTGATTATTAATAATAAGTAACAAAGTTGACCTTTCTTTCCTGTTTCATTTACGTAGTTAGAAGATTAATCTACTTCCTTTATTTGATAATTAGTTATTTGTGGATTTAAAGTGCAGTATTGATTTCGGTAATCTTCTTGAACAGATTTCTTTATTGATACCGTAGTAAAA
Source organism: Locusta migratoria (assembly GCA_026315105.1). Taxonomy (NCBI): domain Eukaryota; kingdom Metazoa; phylum Arthropoda; class Insecta; order Orthoptera; family Acrididae; genus Locusta; species Locusta migratoria. The sequence goes on along the minus strand of CM048745.1, from coordinate 629,864,830 downwards.
TGATTGTTATGCAGCACTGCAGTTAATCGAGTATGATACTGAGTTTTGATAATCAGGTACTGATCGGTATAAAATTCTCGTAATCGAACAGAACAGCGGTTTGTGTTTTTAATATCTTTCTCGCAGTAAATTTTTTTGAGTATAGTCTATGTGTTTCATGCAAGTTACATGTCAAAGTTGTTTTGTTAAAAGATCCGTTGAGCACATAATCAGTTTAATGCACTGTTTCTCATTTGACACTATATACAGGGCCATAATTAAACCAAATTACTGTGTTAATGAACAATGTATGTGTTCAGTTGAATTTTGATGAAGTTACCTGATGACTTAGTGATCGTAACTGTTAAACATCAATATATGACAACTATTTGGACTGCAACTAATAACAGATCAGGTTTTGAATGAGTAACTTTAAAATAAACTACTTTTGTTGTCTGATTAAATTATAGATTCAACATTAAACATTACGTACATCTTTTAAGATATTCCCTAAGACTGCTGTAAAATAATTCGTTTATAAATTGTAAATTTGCTTCCGACAGGGTGCGTACTGTTTCGCTACAGAAAATCTGTTAGCCACAAAAAAATTCTAGTAAAATATACTTTTCCGATGGAGCACACCACAGCATGAAATTTAAAAATAGTTAGCGGAAGAACAGAAAATCGAGAAAATGTAACGTTCTTGAAAAATGAAGTTACAACAGAAAACTTTAAAATTTAGTTTGGTCAGTAGAACACGATGTGAAACGATTATGACGTAGACAATGAACGAAACAAATTTATAAAAACACTTAACTTAGAACCATCTGACAGGACTTCAAACAATACGAAAAGAATTTAAAAATGGGAAAGGAGAAATAAATAACGTAACGTCTCATAGAAAGCCGAAGTACAGACTCGCATTAGTGAAGAAGCTGGGCTACAATTAGTGAAACACGATACTTTAAATGCGATATTTTGCGAATTATAAACAAATAGCATCGTTCTTAAATGACCTTGAACTTTCTTCACAACATTATTCCTGTTTTTGGTATTCTCAGCTGAATCCACAGATCCAATCGCAAAGCGGATATGACGCACAAGTTGGGATGGAAATCATTAAAATAAAGGCGTAATACGTTGCGGTGAGATTTATTTACGAAATTTCTTTCGCCAACTTTCTCTTCCGAATGCGAACACATTTTGTTAACACCCACCACCAACACAGGTATACATGCTCATCATAATAAAATAAGAGAAATGCCATTGAAAACGGACAGATTTATATCTTCCTATCTCCTGCTATTTTTGAGTGGAGCGGCAGAGAATTATATAAGCGGTTAGATGAAACCTCTGCCATGCACGTCACCGTGATTTCCAGAGTGTTTATGTAGATGTAGAAAGCACGTTCACACAATGTAAATAATTTTGCTACTTTCCATGCATTGCACCACCTAAATAGAAGAGAGCAACTCACCTTGAAATTAGTGCAATGATACTTCTAAATTCTTGTCTAAACCAGATGTCCAGAAATAAATTGCTGAAATGGATGCTTACCAAGTGTGCAGCTTATGTACACCACTACATCTTAGTGATTACGTTTTCTAATTGTTGTTGTTGTGGTCTTCAGTCCGGAGACTGGTTTGATGCAGCTCTCCACGATAACCTATCCTGAGCAAGCCTCTTCATCTCCACATAAGAACGGCAACCTACATCTGTCTGAATCTGCTTAATGTATCCATCTCTTGGTCTTCCTCTGCGGTTTTTACCCCACACACTTCCCTCCAACGCTAAATTCACAATTCCTTGATGTCTAAGAATGTGTCTTACCAATCGATCCCTTCTTTTAGTCAAGGTATGCCAGACATTTATTTTCTCCCCAGTTCTGTTCATTACCTCCTCATTAGTTACGCCATCCACCCACCTAATCTTCAGCATTCTTCTGTAGCACCATATTTCAAAAGCCTCAATCCTCTTCCTGTCCGCACTGTTTATCGTACATGTCTCACTCCCATACAAGGCCACACTCCATACAAATGCCTTCAGAAAGGACTTCCTTAGGCTTAAATCAATATTCGATGTTAACAAATTTCTCTTTTTCAAGAACGCTTTTCTACCTATTGCCATTCTGCATTTTACATCCTCTGTACTGCGACCATCATTTGCTATTTTACTGCCCAAGTAACAAAAGTCATCTACATCCTTTATTGCTTCGTTATCCAATCTAATTCCTTCAGCATCACCTGATTTTCTTACAATGCACTCCATTACCCTAGTTTTACTCTTGTTAATCTTCATCTTATATGCACCTTTCAACACACTGTCCATTCCGTTTAACTGCTCTTCCAGGTCCTTTGCTGTCTCTGACAGAATTACTATGTCGTCGGCAAAACGCAATGTTTTTAATTCTTCACCCTGAACTTTAATTCCTTCTCCAAATTTCTCCTTGCTTTCCTTTATAGCTTGCTCAATGTACAAATTGAATAACATTGGAGAAAGGCTACAACCCTGTCTTACTCCCTTCCCAACCACTGCATCCCTTTCATGCCCTTCAACTCTGACAACCGCTGTCTGGTTTTTGTACAAGTTGTAAATAACCTTACGCTCCCTACATTTTACTCCTGCTTGCTTCAGAACTTGAAAGAGTTTCTTCCAATCAACATTGTCAAAAGCCTTCTCCAAATCTACAAAAGCTAGAAATGTAGGTTTGCCTTTTCTTAATCTATCTTCTAGGATAAGCCGTAAAGTGAGTATTGCCTCCCGTGTTCCTACATTTCTCCTGAACCCAAACTGATCTTCCCCGAGGTCGGCTTCTACCAGCTTTTCCATCCTTCTGTATATAATTCGTGTTAATATTTTGCAACCATGACTTATTAAACTGATGGTTCTGTAGTTTTCACACCTGTCTGCACCTGCTTTCTTTGGAATGGGGATTATAACATTTTTCTTAAAGTCTGAGGGTACTTCACCTGTCTCATACATCTTACACACCAGGTGAAACAGGTTTGTCATGGCTGGTTCTGCCAGAGACTTCAGTAGCTCTGAGGGAATATCATCTACTCCAGGGGCCTTGTTTCGACTTAGGTCTTTCAGGGCTCTGTCAAATTCTTCTCTCAGTACAGTGTCTCCTATTTCATCTTCATCTACATCCTCTTCCCTTCCTACAATATTGTCTCGAAGTTCATTTCCTTCATAGAGCCCCTCTATATACTCTTTCCACCTTTCAGCTTTCCCTTCTTTGCTGAGAACTGGTTTTCCATCAGTGTCCTTGATATTCATAGAGCTGTTTTTCTTATCTCCAAATGTTTCTTTTATTTTCCTGTAGGCTGTATCTATTTTTCCCCTATACATTCTTCTATATCCTTGCATTTGCCTTCTAACCACTCCTGCTTAGCAATTTTGCACTTCCTGCCAATCTCATTTCTTAGTCGTCTGTACTCCATTTTGCCTGTTTCATTTACTGCATTTTTATATTTTCTCCTTTCATCGATTAAATTTAATATCTCCTGTGATATCCAAGGATTTTTTGCAGGTCTTGCCTTCCTACCTATTTTGTCCTCTGCTGCCTTCACTATTTCATCTCTCAATTTTACCCATTCCTCCTCTACTGTTTTATTTTCCCCTGTTTCTGTCAATTGTTGCCTAAAGCTCCCTCTGAAATTTTTAAGAACTTCAGGTTCCTTCAATTTATCCAAGTCCCATCTCCTTATTTTCCTACCTTTTTGTAGTTTCTTCAGTTTCAGCCTACAGTTCATAACCAACAAGTTATGGTCAGAGTCTATATCTGCCCCTGGGTATGTCGTACAATTTAAAACCTGGTTCCGAAATCTATGTCTTACCATTATAAAATCTATCTGGTATCTCCCGGTGTCTCCTGGTCTCTTCCACGTGTACAACCTTCTTTTGTGATTCTTAAACCAGGTGTTTGTAATAACTAAATTATGTTCTGTGCAAAATTCTACCAGGCGGCTTCCTCTTTCATTCCTTTTGCCCAGACCATATTCACCTACTATCTTACCTTCCCTTCCTTGTCCTACTACCGAATTCCAGTCGCCCATAACAATTATTTTTCCTCTCCCTTAATTGTCTGAATAATTCCCTTTAGCTCCTCATATATTTCTTCGATTTCCTCATCATCGGCAGAGCTAGTTGGCATATAAACCTGTACTACTGTTGTCGGTGTTGGCTTCGTATCTATCTTGACAATGATAATGCGATCACTGTGCTGGTCATAGTAGTTTACCCGCATTCCTGTTTTCTTATTCATTATCAATCCTACTCCTGTGATACCTCCAATTGATTTTGTATTTATAATCCTATACTCACCTGACCAGAAATCCTGTTCATCCTGCCACCGAACTTCACTAATCCCCACTATATCTAACTTCAATCTATCCATTTCCCTTTTTAAATTTTCTAATTTTCCTACTCGATTAAGGGATCTAACATCCACGCTCCGACCCGTAGAATGCCAGTACTGTCTTTCCTGATGATCACATCCTCCTGAGTAGTCCCCGCCCGGAGATCCGAATAGGGGACTATTTTACCTCCGGAATATTTTACCCAAGAGGATGCCATCATCATATGTTCATACAGTAGAGCTGCATGTCCTCGGGAAAAATAACGGCTGTAGTTTCCCCTTGCTTTCAGCCGTCCGCAGTAACTGTGTGGCAAAGCCACATTAGCTGATGTTACAAGGCCAGCTCAGTCAATCATCCAGACTGTTGCCCCTGTAACTACTGAAAAGTCTGCTGCCCCTCTTCAGGAACCACACGTTTGTCTGGCCTCTCCACAGATACCCCTCCGATGTGGTTGCACCTACGGTACGGCTATCTGTATCGTTGATGCACGCAAGCCACCCCACCTCGGCAATGTCTGTGGTTCATGGCAGTGGACGTTTTCTAATAACTTTGTTGTAGTTAGGAAAAATATGGTTTCTACGTTTTCTAATAGAAACTATATTTTTCCTAACTACAACAAAGTTATTTACTTCAAATGTCTTAAGAAACTGGTTACGCTCTGTTTCGCTTTGAAAATTTTCTAAGATCTTAAGCGGTAGCAATGAGTATAAAACTAAACAGTTGACGGTCAATTACAATGATGTTTCAGAAATCCCACCTGATCAAAAATCTAATTCACTGGAAGATTCTTATAACGAATATATTAATTCTTTCAAAAGTGTTTATTTCCGTCAATAGTTGCAATAGATTTATTTAATTACACGTTTCGATGACCTGGATCATCTTCAGACCTAAGAAAGCAAAAGTAAAATAAAAATGCACAATTTTATAAACTTACTAAAGATTAATTGAAGAATAGTTGAATTATATAAATGGAGAGATTTTTCTTTACCTTATAGTTGCTTCCTCCACTCGTCTTGCTGAGTACTAATTGGTACTGAGTTTTAAAATTTTATGTAAGCATTTAAAATTTGGTTCCAAGTGGTGGTGGGGAGGGAAAGAGCAAGGGGGGGGAGGGAAACTGGAGGGGATAGCTTGAGCCCTAATAAGCTAGGGTCTTATACTGACCAGTTGTTTGTTATATAAATCTTTTCCTAAAAGTGGGGTTCTCAAATATATCCAGACATAAAAATTATAAAACTGTATGTGATATCTTTCCATATTTTAATACTTATAATTAAAACATGAATACGGTATTTTAAAACACTGAAGGTGCAAAACAAAGATGTATAAAATTATAAATGTCATACCTTAAAAATTTTTAAACGTCAGTTTGTTCAAATTATCATAAAAATATATTAATTTATGGTGAATTTTGCTGCAAGGAGGCAGAGTATTTTGCACGGAACTGGAAATATTTTAACAACTTATTGGTCCGAAGACCTTAGAGGTGGATAATGAAGGTACTCAAGGGATACAACATTTACCTGAAAATTCAGAAGCAACTAGTTTTTAGCGAAAAGTACGAAAATGTTCTACTTTTATGTCCATTCATCACATCACATCAGTAACAGATGAGATTGTCTTCCAAACTCATTGTTGTATTTTGCAGCTACTTACTGTGCATTATGACGCAAATGCGCAAATATACGAGTATGTAATTGACTAATCGATGAACATTATTATTAATTCATTAAATGGAGGTGTATGTACACCATCGATTCACGCACTTGTGCTCCAGTGCACCATGTAATGCCATTATCACAAAGAAACTCATTTGTTTGACTCGTCGTACTCAAGGAAAAAAATCCTACCGTTGACGTAAGAAACTTACGTTGCAATGTTGCTTCCTGTGCCTCTGCAGTTCTCCTGTCACCCGCAACCTACGACTTCACTGACGCTGCTAGACCTCTTCCGTCGACTCTTTCAAGCGAAGTATGTTTCTAGGTCAGTAGTACAGGCCGCCTGGCTTGTTATCAGAATCTGCCCAGCTTCCTGTGGGAGGACCTCCAGAGAAATATTCCCAAGAACCGATGTGGGTCACTTCGCGAAAAAATCAGTTAACATAAATTAAGCTTAAGCTTCAAAATAGTTTCTAGTGTCAATACGTGCACAAAAATTAGAATAAAAAATATTTAAATTTATTCCTGTTGTTGAAGGTGTAACAAATCGGTTTTTCACATTCGATATTTTTGACATAAAATTCGGTATTTCTAGTAGTTGTGGGAGAGTGGGAGGAACTTTCTTCAATTTTATCATAAAAAGACAATGGATCCCTCTTAAGCTACTTTGTTTAGTCATCTTCTTCCCAGATAAAATATCGCAAAGCAACATCCATTAACAACAAGGTAGTAATCACATCAGAAATCACATGTCATTTCATGTGACAAAGTATACAACACTATCTTCAGACGTCCGCGTGAAATTCACAGCTACTTCCTCCTGATTCAGGCGCATGTGGAATGCAAAAATGTTAACAAGTACGTTATGACGAGTTCAAAAAATTTTCAAATGTTTCTCAAGCTATGGGACTATCAGTCCCTATACTTACAAACTACTTAAACTAAGGACAACACACACACACACACACACACACACACACACACACACATTCACACCAGCGCCCGAGGGAGGACTCGAATCTCCGACGGGAAGAAGCCGCACAGTCCGCAGCAAGGCGCCTTAGAGCGCACTGTCACTCCCGCGCAGCGATAATAATTCGACTTTTGTTACAAAGAAGCTAAAATAACTGTTAATTAAAGGAAAATAAGTTTTCTTATAAACAGAAAAATGTGCATGGATATCTTTTGTCAAGAGAGTATTAAGAAAGTTAATGAAACCACACTGGCGTGGATATACAATAACGTCATTTTAACAATATTGTACAATGAAACCTCAAAAGACACTCTCTCATAAGTTATGAAATATATTTTTTTTTCATTTTCAAATAGTATCGAGAATAAACGACACTAAGAAATACATTTCTGTATGTACATGAACTAATATCCTATGGTGATTAGGAGATTTAAATTTTTGTAATGTGCTACGCGCTTCTCCAGAGAGCGGGAGATTTAAATTAAGAACTTGTCTGTTGCCCATGGTTATTACACAGTTTTCCACAAATCTGCTGATCTGGTTAGTTGCCCAATTTGCCGCCACCTTAAATACGGCCCTGACAGTGCTCTATGTTCCATCAACATGATATGTCTGACACAACTTGATCACTTTCTACGTGGTTTTTATTACATTATTTCATAGAGAAATGTTATCATTTGCCATCACTCAAAACATTTGCAATAATTAAAAATAATAGTTTCACCATACATAAATAACGGTTGTCATGTGACACGTTAACTGAAAGTAAATTTTTGTTATATGTTAACATTGACCCACATCAGTATAATTAAGATAATATAAAAGTGTAATAACTTATGTAAATAAAATACAGACTTCAGGGATGATAAATATAAGTAAATGTCATCCTATGAGTTCTTACTTGCTGGAAAACGCTTAAGTTCGTGTAAACACTTGATCACAGGTACGAGCGAAGACAATGAACACGAGCGAATTGACTGCTAACGCACACGCGCTTGTGTTCACTGATCCACTCTGAGTAATGAGGCTTAACTTTCGGCTCTCATGTGGAATGTATCTCCTGGCATTAACTTTTATCGCGCCCAGAAATCGTTTATAACTGGATGGAAGTGGGGCAATCAACAGAATGGTGTCAGCAAGATTTTTCTGAAACTGTTCCCAGTTTGCAAGTTGAAAGTTCCATTGCTTTAGAAGCACGGAGTTAACTACGGGAATTTCAGTTCCAAACTGGATGGTAACTACCCTGTGTTGGCTGTGTGTGATAGATTTGATAACCTTACGTTGTGACGTGTTATTTCCAAATTTCGATACGCATGCACAAATCAGGAGAGTAATCCTTCCGTCATGTACCAGATCGAAATGTTTGTGCATCTTTAACATTACACACAAGCTGGAGATTGTGCATGTCCACCCATTCATTTACGATAGCTCCATTTCTGTCTTCTTCCTGATATCCCCAGACCCGATGATGACAGTTAAAATCACCAACACATACAACTGTGGGACTGAAGTACCCAGCAGGTGGATTTGGCCAACTAACGTGCGGAGGTTTGTAGATATATACAATAGTGGTGATGCCAGTTCTATAGCCAAAACAAATACATCTGCTATTATATATTTTTGGAAGCTTTTTTGTTTCACTTTTTTTTTTTTTGGTTGGGGGGGGGGGGCGGGCAACAGCACTCTTAATTTATATAGAGAGAACAGTCTAGAGTGCAATAATTTCTTTTATTCAACTAGTTTCGGTCTTCTTTTAGACCATCTTCAGGAATTTTAACTCCATCGATGTTGTGGAGCTAAAATTCCTGAAGATGGTCTAAAACCAGACCGAAACTAGTTGAATAAAATAAATTATTGCTCTTTAGACTGTTCTCTATATATATAAATCTGGTGTATGTCTTGAGTTACTTTGTAGTCAGAGAAATGGGACATGACATATGTTGCAATGCCGTATTCTTCATCATTTATAGTCCTAGCCAGAACATATCCAAACAGATTTCCTCTTCTATTAAAGGTCTGCATCATTCTTGGTGTGCGTTTCCTTAATTGCTATAACATCTACAGCATATTTCAGCATCAGGTATGAAAGATACTGGCTCTTAGCAGATAAAATCGACTCAATATTCAAGTGACATATTCTTAAGTTATTACCATTGAGGATTGCTGAGTGTTCTGAGCTTTGAAAGGACTATTCACATATAGCTTCTCTTGTATACTTGTGTGCCGCTGCGGAGTGGCCGAGCGCATTGAGCAGCTATGTTCCGATGCGCGAGGCCGTACCCCTTCGGGGGTTCGAATCCTCCCTCGGGCATGGATGTTTGTGTTGTCAGTAGTATAAGTTAGTTCATAAGTATTTTGTAAGTTTAGGAACTGATGACCCTGCAGTTAAATCCCATCAGCTTAACAAACTTTTTTTCTTTTTCTGTGAAGGAGCTACTTGGGGGAAGAAGAATTAGCCGGTATTAACGGTTGACCTGGGATCGCCAGATCAAACTGATCTCAATCTTCGGGGAGGCTTCTTCATTGAAGATGGGTGAAGCCCTAAACGCGTGTTAGCTAAATAAAACATATTAAAATTGGCAGATTCCTAAATTTATTAAAATAAATTGTAAATGTACGTTTATGCAAATCCGTAAATGTCCAAATTTGAAATTAATAATACGTCAAGATAGCAAACTGTTTTTATTTGTCTTGACGATAATCTTCTAGTCTGGTTTCTTATACTTTTATAGAAGTGCTCGACGTAGTTGTTAGTGTAGATGGTGAGTCAAGTATAAAATACACACAATAAAATACACCATCATATACACATTAAAATACACTATTATATGTGCTATTGCCTGACGAAGTCGCCCTGACAGGCAGATAATAATGCACATATAATGGTGTAATTTAATGTGTATATGATGGTATATTTTATTGTGTTTATTTTTACTGGTCTTATACTTAACTCACCATCTACACTAACAACAATTATGTTGAGCACTTATGTAAAAGTATAAATGCTCTAAGATACCAGACCAAAAGATGGTACATCAGCGTGCCAAAACCGTTCGTCAAGACAAAAAGAAAAAAAAATATCCAAAAGTTATTGACCTATTGCTTTGTACTTTTGATACAACGTTGTAATCTAATCGAGGATGGTATTCATATCTCCCTTGCTTTAATATATGATATGAACCTATATAATATACATGTAATATTTAAACGACGTTTATAATACTTACATAAATTCATATATATTAAAATATTAATACAAGGAAACACGGACGTATAACAGTTCATGTTGTATTAAAATTTCAAAGCATTAGGGAGAGCGTGATGATGAGATGGAGAGGGAGGAAGTGGAGATGCACAGATATATATGGAACGAAGATCCGATGAACAAAGATATGGAGGAGATGGGCAGAGGGAAAGTGGAGATGGGTGAGAGTGGAGGAGCAGACGCACAGAGAGAGGAGGGAGGAGGATTTGCACAAAGAGAGGGAAAGAAGGATATAGGCAGAGATGGAGGTGGACAGAGATCAGGGGTCAGGGAGTGTAGGTTGTAGGTTAAGTTCCCATTCCCCAGTATATTGTGAAATCAAACATATTAGAAATGTATGCTTCTTTACATTTTCCATTTAACCTGGAACAAGCCACAGCAACGCATGACCAGGTACAGCTAGTCTTAAAATTGAATTACATTTAATGCGATCACGACTGTTTATTTTGAAATAGCTTGTATCAATATGAGGTCTAGATACGTCGGAATAGAATGCCGCCTCTGCTAGTGCAATACCTGTTCGAAGATTAGAGATCAGTCAACAGATGTGGTTCCAACAAGATGGAGCCCCACCCCACTCCTGGACCGAGTGTTAGTGAACACCCGGATCATATATTTCCCTTCATCTCACCTGTGTTTCTCTCTCTCTCTCTTTTTTTTTTTTAAGACCTTATGAAAAGTCTTGTGTACGAGACAGCTGTCGAAACTGAAGAGCGACGAAGTGTCTCGCAGCCCTTCCTATAAACACCCATGTTTAATGGACTTATTTTTATTATTTCGATGGTTCCTATCACTTCTCAAAGTATTCATATATTTACGCCCTATATAACATTTAACCACTGCGGTATTATAGAACTACATATTTTATTTAATGAAAAATGATAAAAGGACTATGGCCTATTTATTGCTTATCGTTTGATTTTAATTACCAACAGGTATTTTTAAACTAGATGATTTTGCTCTCCTATTTGGATACGGATGAACGGTTAGCTCTTCAATGCTGCTACAGACACGATATAACGTAATTGAAGAATGATCTCTGCCTTAAAATTCTTCATTCTTCTACTCTTATTTTTGCGGGTAATATTTTTTTTTCTTTAGGTTAGAGTGGTATAATTAGCAAAGAGCCTTCGTGAAGGACACAACACAGAATCCTGTTTATCAATATACTGTATACTACTGAACCTGCGAGTGCGACTATGGCTCGTTAAAGGATCAAATTATACATAGAAAAATACAAATTTGGTGTCTTTCAACTTTACTAATGTTGTGAAAGAGCTGTGCACGAAATTGTTCAGTCTAGCGTACTAACAACAAACCATTTTTTTTACGTGAAGTATTTACGATTCGTGGACTTTAAATCGATCTTATGGTCCACAGAGAACTCGCATAAGCCTGCGGACAAAAGCCTATCATTAAATATGCAAGATCTCACTCACAAGAGTGGGTTCCGTGTTACAGTGTCTCCGCAACACAAACATCGCTCAAGTGCGAGAATGAACTGCCGTGACATTCGTAGCTTCAGTTTTGGTAGTAAAAATGTTCAAATGTTTGTTAAGGTTAAGGGACTTAACTGCGTGGTCATTTGTCCCTAAACTTACAAACTACTTATGAACTACCCTATTTAATTCTGTTTTCTATATTTTATCTATGTATTTGAACACTGTTTTTTTGTAAAAGCACTTAATTCTGTACTTTATATTTTACCTCTGTATTTTACTACCGCTTTCTGTAAGAGCACTTACTTTTGTAGTTTAAATTATGTGCTGGCTTGTTTCAGTAACATTAGTGATGTAGTTTCGTACACGAACAAATAAGATAAATAAATAACTACCGTATACTAAAGACGACACAAACATCCATGCCCGAGGGGGGATTCGAACCCCCGACAGTAGCGGCCGTGCAGACAGTGACTGGCGCGCCGCAGATCGTTCGGTCACTGTGGCCGGCGAGTTTTGATAGTGTCTTGCTCCAGTACACCACTGTAATATTTGTAGCAACATAAAACCAGAGCATGAGCTTTGAAAAGTAGCATGACTTGCCAATTTGAAGAATCGCGCCAATTTCTGCAATATATTCACCGTTGTTTCTCCTATATTTTTATTTATAGTGCAAGGAAAGTTTCAGTAATTTATTTCCAAAGAAACTATTTGATTTAAATAAAAGATTTTACGCTTGTAGCGTAATGTTGGAGATTTATTAATTATTATATATACCGCGGTTGATATCTAGTGACATCCACCATAAAATGATGGAAAAACGTTTGTCGCTTCATACTGTGATGCTCAAAAATACCTGAACAACCTGTTATGTATGCATACCAAATAAAGAACCTGTCTTGTGGGTTCTCTAATCGTTTCGCATTATAATCGTTTCAGCGTTCAAAATGGACAGAGACCACTTGCGAAAACTACACTTTATAGCAATCATTCCAAATGTAAATTAACACCACGATATTGCAAATAAATAGGTATACGATATTAGGTTCATACGTTTGTAAACTACACTGTAGTACAATAACTGATATATGAAAAGTATTACCACGCTCCTTAAAGTCTGATATAACAAACTGCTACATAAAACACTGAGTGATTAAATCTAAGACGTTAACAGGAATGAGGATGCGTGAATGACTGACTAGGAACAACGACACCTATCGTTGTTCTTGGTAATGGAAGAAGCCAAACAAAAATTAGTTTTAACTAGTAGTATAGTGTGCTCTATGTTTCGCTTCAAATGAAATTATGAATTTTTTTTTGATTGGCCTGGATTCGAATCGATATACGTGTCTTTCACCGAGGCTTGGAAGAGTCTGAAATCTCGGAGAAAGCAATGCAATGGTATAACCTCTATGTTTCCGAGAGAGTCGAATACCGCAAAAGACGAGATCGGAATTATAATCCCAGTCCCGCATCACAATTTTTAACGTCTCAGGAATATAAATAGAGCCATGTGACCTTAAACGATCATTGGTTTATAAAATGGTATAAAATTTTGTAATGCAAGGAAAGCTTTTTAGCGACAGAGTTACTGATTTGCCGTGTTTTCTGCCTGTTACTGCCAATCGGCTCTGTCCCAGTTGATAGGGGACTGATTTTTGTCTTTTACGTATTTTGAACCACAGTGCAAATTGACGTTCTTCACTTGGTGTTATCAGAGGTGAAGTAGGTATGATCGTGTCTGTTAAAAATACACTCCTGAAGGAAGAGTAGAATCTATATATTGCAGATATTCCAGAAGCGATTCAGTAGACCACTACGGCGAGATACACTTGCCGTGTGATGGCGTGGCTATGTAAGGAGCGCTCTGAATAAATACGAGTGGAGGTGCCAACAGTGTGACACTCAATGAAATGATCAACTAAAAGCAAGCTTCTGAACAGGAATTGTACTAGTCTAATGTCAGCGGAATATAAAGACGACCCTAGCCATCATATCCAAAGCCGTGACGAAATTTCCAATATTAACCAAATTCCTTTGTTTCAAAAACACCACTGCAAATTGGAATTTACCAGATAACTAGATTATTACTGTCAGTACTACTATTATCATCTACATGTTGCTGGCGGTACATGTATGTCGTGGAGCATTTAAGGCTTTTTACTCAGTACTAGGACAGGTTGTCCAACGGTCAAGAAAAATTTTTCCTCGACCAAAATGCGCGTCAACATGGTTTTGCGACAGCTTCGAAACCAAAAAACTAATCTTTACACTGAATTATTTGGTTGCAGATGACAGTGCTACCAAAGTCTGATTTTGTAACAAGGGTCCTACATGATCACACAATGTAAAGCAATGGTAATAGACAAAAGTAAGATATACGACTTTTTAAGGTCATTTTTCACGCATTGGTTAGTATTAAAGTAATGAATATGAAATTTGTTTGTGTACGTTCGTTATGCTGTCTTTACAGTTATACATTTGTGTGTGAGAGGTGACGCAAATGAAATCATTCATAACGAAAACCGTTTTCAAATATATAGGCCTAACATTGAAATTTATCATGTCAAAAATGTTAATACCCTTTGGTGAGGTTAAAACCGGAAATCGGTTCGACTGAATGGGGTTTTCTGTTTGCAGTTCGCTTAATGGAGAAAAGAAAACTATCAACGACAACTAATGAGGAGAAGAGCCGCACAAATAACTTTCTCTGCACTTTATTTGCGATGTTCGGGTTGTAGTCGGCGCATCCGTATACTATTCGTAACTACGCTTTCAACACAGGTCATGTTCATGTTAGCTATCTCTCTTCTCAGTCGACACAGCGGCAGGCTGCGCGCTACGCCTTTGAAGCTGAAGTCATCGCTAGCATTCAGACGCCGAGTAATCATATCCTGCCTGTCGATAGTCGAATGGAGATTTGGCAACATTAAGTATTACGTTTGGAAATTCTATGAGTGATTGGCGAGTTAATTCTTGGTTAGAACAGATTTAAGCTGATAAATCGCTCGATTTTTCTTGATATTTCAAGATTTTCACCTAAGGTGTGACATAAAGTTATTAAATCATCTTTTTGAATGCAGAAAGTTCTTTCCGAGTGAAAATTGCAACCAATGTCTTCTTCTAAGTTTTGATTTATCTGGTCTAGCAATGATTGTGGCAGTCTTGTTGACGGTAAATTTTTTAGCCGTTATGTGACAGAGCTACAAATCCAGCTTGAAAATCAATAGGCAATTCTTTAGCTATTTCCAGGGCAAAATTTTCTCAGTTCCTTTACCGATTACATGCCTGTATAAAACATGGGTCCTACGTGACCACACAATTAAAGCAAGAGTAATAATCAAAAATAAGGTATATGACTTTTTAGGCCTAATTTTTCACACGTTATTTAGTACTAAAATAATGTACGTTGATTTTTACAGCATTAAATAAATAAAAAAACACACACTGATAATGACACAGTCGTGCCATAACATGTTTGGGTTGCAAGTAAAAACAGTGTTTTGTGTATCAGGCGGGCTTCATACCAAGAACATATTTCATATGTTGCAAGCATCAGACTGCTAATAAATGTTTTTCACTGACTGGAAATAGGACTTACCATCTGAGGAAGAGTTAAGCAAGTGAACAACTGCAGTCATAATTTGACAATTTATGTCTCCGAGAATTGAATTATTGTTGATAATTACAATCCAAGTTCGATTCCAGCTTCTGACTAAGTGAAAGGAGAAGCATTTGTGATGAGAATATGAAACTAGAAACAAAGATTGGCGAAAGAGATGTTTCGAATATATAAACTCTTTCTATAAGAAGTATCAACTATCCATATCGATTACAGTGTAACTGCTGGTGCTCTTATGTAAGTAAAAAGTATAAAGCACCTGATGAATGAGCTTTTCAGTTCCCAGACTTCCAAATACAGAGAGGGATAAAAGAAACAAGTATGATAACTAAGCATGGGTGAGATGGGATTCCTGAATAGTATCTCGCAGTTCGCATTATTTGTTCGTATTTTCTTTCTCGGTTGCTTGATTCTCACCACCCGTCTAGGCTATCACAACACTGAAGCAATAATTATGGACGTATAATTGTTACAATACGCTGATACATAAAAATTATGGCACTTGCTGCATGACGCTTGTTTTAGCTTTATTTTAGAGGCAATGCTAAACAAAGCTTTTAATATAGCACATCAACTGGTCACCCTATGGAATAGTTTATCGGCTCTTGCTTGAGAGTCACGCAGAGAGCGATGTTTATTTCTTTAACAACGGCTGACTTCTGTAGAAGTCCGCAATGATATGGTCTTGCAGAGGTTGAAATAGTCTCGGAAAGAGACTTTGCCTCTAGAGTTCTGCACCATTTCACCAGAGAAAAGGAAGGACTTTTAGGATTTAATGTCCCGTCGATAGCGTGGTCATTAGGGACGAAAGTTCACTGGAGGGACCATCTTTTACCCAGCTGACTTTTACAGCAGTCCACCGTCCGAAAGGCTCGTTTACAGTGGACTTCTGTAGAAGTTCACCGTAGTTCAAAGGTTAACTCCTCGTTTACCACTCGATAACTGTATAGGGATGATTTCATAACCAGATGGGAGAAATGATTGATGATTCATCTCTAAATATATTATTTATTTAATCATCCTTAATTATTTTGATTTTGTCGCTATGCCAATTTTCAAGTTAACTGGCTACATTTCACTGTGGCTTAGTCTGTTATGAAATGAATGGGACAGTAAATACCACTTGCTAACACAGACGTACCGAGAAAAAACATCAGTCTAATCAATTTTTTTGTTTGCCCATTTTCTGCACAAGCATAAAAGTGAAATAGCTTACCAAATCTGCAGCATGTTATGTATAACAAGCTATTATCCTATGTTAAAATCTGTTCGAAGTGTTGTTATTCTGAATTATTTTAATGTACAAATCGATCATTATTCTTTCAAAACATCTGTTATTTTTCTGAAATTAAAATTCATAAAATTTCAAGATTAAGTGACGTAATCGAAAACGCTCTGTTACTGACTGAATCTCTAATAACGCCACACAACACAATAAATACGAAGCTATATGTGTGTTATAACAGAGTAGGCGAATTTTACTAGGTCTTTCCTTTTTGTTTTGGATAAAGGATTTACAGCTTTCACATACCAACAGAAAAGAATTTTGTGAAATCTGATAGCGAAAAAATTCCGAAAGTTCATGCGTTTATGGTATATTAGTTTATCGATAATAACTCAGGTTTTTACGTGGCGTAAATAAGTAAGGTGATAGTCTAAAGATACAAACTATTACACACCATAAACTTGTGTTACGAAGAATTGCGCATTATATTCAGTCTGGTTTTTTTTTTTTTTTTTTTTTTTTTTTTTTTTACTTTTAGATTAACACTGTTACATGATAAGTGCGTAACTCTGTACTTGTGTCTATGTCATCTAATCTTGTACATGTCTCACATGGCACAAATTATTTTTCTCTTGTTGATTGGTTACAAAAAAAAACTTGGCGGGTTAAATCGGAACTCGAGAAGCTAAAGAATGGTCAAACTAAGATGACAACTATTTTGGATTACGTGCCAATATCAAATATTTCACAAGAAATGCTTGGTAGTGTTATGGTTCGAATCATGGTTTACAAAGTTTGCGTTCCTTACGCAAATCCAAATTCATTTCAAATTTTACTAAAAGTAGATACACTCACCAGATGCGGTCAAATGTCGTGTTTGAGACAAATCATTTATGTATCCATCACACGAGTATACTGAAATACTGCATCACTGATGTAAATATTACAATGACAACCAACATGAAATTTGTACTTTCACCAAATACGTTTGGCAACGGCTTTAAATGTAAATCCTTAGCGTGTCATATCGTGAACACAGGTTTTAGAGATGTAAACATCAGCTTACTGATCTGTGAATAACAACACTTTTAACCTTTTCAGCTGCAGAGCATGATACTTAATGCCGGTAGTCAAATAATGGAATAATAACTATTTAATGGAGTGTTTATTTACATCAAAGTGACCCCTCACCAAAACAAACGCAGGAAGTGGCCGATAACTCATTTGGATCTACGAGCGAGTTTAACCCACGTTTACTCATTTTTAATTGCTTAGAAAGTGCAAAATAAATATTTCTGGACTTTTTATAAATCGTTTTGTTCAGTTCGATAGCACGTAATATTTGCAGGCCATTTTCCGAAACACGAATGCCCAAACAACATAACACTATCAGTGATTGTTACAACTGCAGGAACAGCACCATGTGGGTTGAAGTCACAGTCATCACAAGACTCAAATTATGAATTTTAATGGACTTTCAAATTATTTGAATTTCATTTCCGTTTATTTATTTATGTATTTTAATAAAAATAATACTGCAATTCATGAGAGAAAAAAGGCATGTTATGATTGTAACATGAGATAATGATTAACCATTTAAGAAAACAAATACCCTGTAGCTCCCTTTTCCTCCTCTTCCATCTATCCCGCATCTCTGTTCATCCTCCTGTTCATTCTGTCTTCCAATTCCTCCTTTCTTTTCTCTCTGACCATTTCCTACTCCTACCTTCTCTCGTTTCCTCGTCGTAACTTCTGAGCTTTAGGGAATTAAAGCTTAAAAATTGATTTTTGTAATAAGAAAGTGACAAGAAAACTACTCTTACAGAAAAATAAGCGAAATAACGAATCCAAGAAGCAACTTTATAATATTTTGATTTGCTGACTAGATAATGGAACTAACAGTAGTCGCAGTCTAGTTTAGCGTTATGGGATGTTACTGTAAATGATCCATTTAAGCCTAGAGTCCCTAGAACGCGATTTCGTAAACGTTACTAATTTAATGTTTTTACCGTAACGCCTGATCGGAAGATGGTATTATTTTAAATTTTCCATGTTAACTCCTTTTATTGGAAATTTCAATGTATAACATTCAAGGAAACATAAACGTTATAGATATGAAAAGACTCTTCTTCCTATTACAACTTTTAACGACCATGTATATACCTGATTTTTAATTTCGAAATATAAAAGATTCGATGTATAGTTCGTATTAGAATTCGGTACTCCACTTTTCGTTTTCCAGTATTTATGATTGCACAGTGGTATTATCATGGAAATGTGTAGTTACATGTCTTGTTTTCCTTCTGTTTTTTAAGTGATTTCGCTATACCAATCTAGGAAAATGCAAAGACGATTCCTTTCATAGAACACAGCCGATTTCCTTTCCCAAACTTAATAAAACAATCCGAGGTTGTAGTCTATCTCAAATTACCATACTGTCGATGTGATCTTAAAACCTCATCTTCCTTTTCTTGTATTGCACATTTTACGTGGTCCTCAAGCACGAGTCGATGAACAGTTATGTCGGGAGACAAGTTAATGTGCAAAGGATCTATCCTAACACCGGTATTTAAAATATCTGATACGCTTTAAGATTTGTCCACTGAGAGATTTGACCGCAAATGCCGAACTAATCAACAATTTAAAAATTTCACTTGAATAGTGATCGCTTCAATGTTGTGATAGTCTAGAGGGGTCGATAGACTGAAAAAACTGAGAAAGAACATACGAACAAAGTATGTCAACTGCGAGATACTGTAGATAAATCCCATCTCACCCACGCTTGGTGTAACATTTTCTAGTTTCTTCGTCTCCCTCTATTCCTGGGAGTCTAGAAATTGTAAAGTTCATGCATCATGAGCTTTTTACTGTTATTTAAAACCATCACAAGTAGTTATACTGTAGGCGTTACGGATAAACGACACTTTTCAAAAAGGTTCAAATGTTTGTAATTCTATGGGACCAAATTACGTTGGTCATCAGTCCCGATACTTTTCATCCCTTTGGTTTCTATCAAATGCATTATACGAGGTATGTCCACAAAGTAAGTTCCGTTTTCTTATATAAAACAAACGTATACAGATACAAAAATCTACACAGCTTCCGAAATTTTGTAGGCACTTGTCATAGCGTGGAAAAGTTTTTGTATGCCTTCTTCATAAGAGGTTGCCTCCTATGTATTCAACTATGTGCTAACATTTTCTTTCAGCTCGTCATCAGCGTTTAAGTGTTGTCCACCAAGAACAAATTTTAGTAGTAAGAAGAGATGAAAGTCACTAGGAGCGAGGTCCGGGCTGTATGGAGGATGATCAAACACGTCCCAGTAAGTAACAATACAATTAGACTTATAATGTAATTAATCGAGGAATAATTTGGAACTGCAATGTTCGATGGACTTCATAATTTGGAACTTTTACTCTCGAATGCGTGTTATACTTATTGTGCCTCTCGTGATCTATAGTTGGGGAATTATTCAGTTATTTACCGATGTATGAAGTAGGACCACCTCCGCATTTTCATTTCCAAAAACACTAATAAACTCCATTTATAAAAAAAAATTACTTCGTAAATGAATCTCTACTGAATATTATCTTAGACTCCATTTTGTTGGTTATTCAGAGCTTTAACTTATTTGTGTTTGTACGCGCGAGGACTGTTTAAAACAAACGCCATTTAACCAATTTTAAATAGTCAAATATTTGTGTTTTCTTATCAACGCAACTAGAAATACTTATTTAAACATATTAAGTACATTACAATTTTTTCTTTTACTGTCAGAAAAAATGCTATACACGCGATCGATCGCGTAACTTCTAAAGGCGCGAGTTCTCGCGGGTTAAATATATTTTTCGCGTCATCATCTGCAAATTGATAGACTGACTAAATTACAGATTAGTTATTTATCTTATTTTAAAAGTTTGGGTAGCTGTTTAGGGCATAGAAGCTGACATACATAACTCACCCTTGTGAACATAGACAACGAGCCATAAACCTTTTACTACCCTGAGTTATGTATTGCCCAATTCTTATTGGTGAGTACCGATAGGAAGGTCGTAACCTCATATCGTTAGCTTCCTTTACTCCCAGATCATTTCACAGAGAAATAAGTTCATCAGACGCAATAAAACCGTTTCATATTTTTTTCTAGTAGAAACATGAAACTTTTGTAACTAGTATGTCCAAAATAAATGTCAACAGTGCATTTCACTTTGTGAAGTCTTTGCGTGGTTTCAAAAGTCTAAATTTTGGAATAAACAGCAATATTGCGTATAACGTGCGGAGTCACGATGTTCGTCGGTACGAAATGGGTTTAGACTTTATTGACGTTGAAAAGCTTTCACTCACCAGTTGTTAAGACCTTTTTCTAACTGTGCGTGCTCCTGTTTTATGATTATGGATGGTGGAAATACTAAGGTGCATGTATTGATTGTTTTAGAACTGTGGTGGTAATGAATTGACTACAAACAAGTTATTAGTGTGCTTCAGAAGTTAACTGGACGTATTTAAAAAGTACTTAATTTTCTCATTTTTCTGAAATTTGTACCACATGCAAACAACACAACTTAATCGTTATGCAACATGGCTGGAACACTGGAATTTTCTCATTATTGCAATATTTGCTTCATATGCCCTCAAGACAACTTCAGCGTTAAGCGACATGACTGCCACACGAGGGAAAAATATCGCAAGGGCGTATTTTACCACCCACTTAAGGTTGCCCGTAGTTTTACGATTATTTGCAAACATTTCGGACAAAAATAATAAAAAATTACGGACGATACGATTACGACTCTAGTATAGTAATATTATCTATACAATGAACACGTAATATTCTCACTGACCAATTTTTCAACAAACAGCCACAACTTTTATACATTTTAGTTTATCCTTAACAAACATACACTTTTTTGAACTTTTAGGACCTTAAACTATTATTTTAATAACTCTCCCATATTTTCATTACCTTTTGCCATGAATACATTATTACATCTCTTGCTGTGGTAGTTTGTCCCTTTTTTTTTTTTGTTGTTGGCTGTACTGGTTTACGTAAAATCAAGTCACACTATCAACCTAAAGTGGGCTAACAATAGCCATTAGACGGATATCTTTTACTAAATCGGAGAATTCGTTCAAGGATGAAACTTCACTCTACTGAGGGTTGTCTACCGAAGTGTTCCTGCAAAGCATTTAAATGGCGGCTTTAAAATTATCTATCTAAAGTGAAAAATCCGAGGTGGACTGGCCGTGCTCTCTAAGGTGCCTTGCTGCGGAGCTCGCGGTATGTCCCGTCGGAGGTTCGGTTCCTCCCTCGGGCATGGGTGTGTGCTTGTCCTCAGATTAGAAGTTTGTAAGCCTAGGGACTGTTAAGTAGTTGAGTTCCATAGATTTACAAACATTTGATTTTTGAAGCGGAAAAGGAAACAAGATAACGATAGCAAAACGAGTTCAGTGGAAGGAAGCTGCTAATCATTGAGCAGGTGACGGCGGCCCCAAATCTTCTCCAGGGCAACACAAGCTGAGACCGCAACAAGGTCGGCGTGATAAATTCCTTTCCGAGGGTTTAGTTTCTATTACAGTAGGAAATGTCCGTTATCAGAATACCTTTTAGAGGTATAATTTTCATATTTTATAATGTATCTGCTATATACTGATAGTAAAACAGTAAATGTAAACTGTGGTTGGATACTTCCAAACCAAAAGAATTTTCATACTGTTTTCACAGGAAACGTGAGTTAAGTTTCATCAAAATACGATCAAGGAACAAAATAGTAATTTTAAGTGTTTTCAGCAACCGTTGTGTCTGTCTGTTCATCAACTGAAAAACTCTTATCCCCAAAACTGCTTTACAAACGTGGATTTTCTCACAGGTACATTGAGCATATAGTAGGGCAACATACATCCGTTGTTTCATAAAAATCTGATCTCGGAAAAAAATATATCATTATTTAATGTTTTTTACCTGCAACCGTCTTGGTTGTCTGTCTCTATGAACATATTATTTTCCAGAACTACTAGACCTATTTTCACTGGATTATCACAGATAACCTGAGCATATAGGGCAGCTACGTAAAGGCTTTATTTCATAAAAATATGATCAGAGATAGCTTAGATATTGTAATTTAATCTTTTGTCTAAGAGGAATCTGTGCAGGCTGATCTCCAAAAGTACTATTCGAACTATTATTGGTTTTCACAAGCACATTGAGAGTAGAAAATTGATTTTTACGTGCACGATACTCTTGTAAGTGTGGCATAGTACAGCAAGGGTTGTTGTACAGTCCCGTACAGCAAAGAAAGCAATAAAGGCGGTATTAGTTTGTTAGTGCACCAAAGAAACAATAGATGACCCTGTTGCTGTATTCCCTCAGCAAGCGAACGTCAGCAGTAACTGATATGAGGGCCGTAATTGTCTCTCTCCGAATACAGATTAACATAGAACAACGAGTTATCGATTTCGGTTTGTGTCTTAAAACCTTTACGATACTTCTTTGCTTCTTTAGACAGGTTTCATTTGTATTTCAAACCTAACGGCATAAACTAAGCTTATATCGATTGTTAGGGAATATATGTAGTTTGCTTTGTGTGTTCAGTATTTATTAGGTTTTGAATCTGTTCTGTTTAAGAATAAACATGCCTAGAAAACAGTGGAGTCTTTCGTATTGCGCAAGAGCGACTACAAGGTTATAGTCGAAGGGATCCAACAAGAATTCAATTTATACTGACTGATGTCCGGAGCCGTTAAAAAAGATTTAATTCAGAGGTTCCTCTTTAACATCCGTTGAATAAGAAAATAGGAATGCGGGTAAACTACTATGACCAGCACAGTGATCGCATCATCATTTTCAAGATAGATACGAAGCCAACACCGACAACAGTAGTACAGGTTTATATGCCAACTACCCCTGCCGATGATGAGGAAATCTAAGAAATATATGAGGAGCTAAAGGAAATTATTCAGACAATTAAGGGAGAGGAAAAGTTAATTGTTATGGGAGACTGGAATTCGGTAGTAGGACAAGGAAGGGAAGGTAAGATAGTAGGTGAATATGGTCTGGGCAAAAGGAATGAAAGAGGAAGCCGCCTGGTAGAATTTTGCACAGAACATAATTTAGTTATAACAAACACCCGGTTCAAGAATCACAAAAGAAGGTTATATACGTGGAAGAGACCAGGAGACACCGGAAGGTATCAGATAGATTTTATAATGGTAAGACATAGATTCCGGAACCAGGTTTTAAACTGTAAAACATACCCAGGGGCAGATATAGACTCTGACCATTACTTGTTAGTTATGAACTGTAGGCTGAAACTAAAGAAAATACAAAAAGGTAGGGAAATAAGGAGATGGGACTTGGATAAATTGAAGGAACGTGAGGTTCTTAAGAATTTCAGAGGGAGCTTTAGGCAACAATTGACAGAAACAGGGGAAAATAAAACAGTAGAAGAGGAATGGGTAAAATTGAGAGATGAAATAGTGAAGGTAGCAGAGGACAAAATAGGCAGGAAGGCAAGACCTACAAAAAATCCTTGGATATCACAGGAGATATTAAATTTAATCGATGAAAGGAGAAAATATAAAAATGCAGTAAATGAAACAGGCAAAATGGAATACAGACGACTAAGAAATGAGATTGGCAGGAAGTGCAAAATTGCTAAGCAGGAGTGGTTAGAAGGCAAATGCAAGGATATAGAAGAATGTATAGGGGAAAAATAGATACAGCCTACAGGAAAATAAAAGAAACATTTGGAGATAAGAAAAACAGCTCTATGAATATCAAGGACACTGATGGAAAACCAGTTCTCAGCAAAGAAGGGAAAGCTGAAAGGTGGAAAGAGTATATAGAGGGGCTCTATGAAGGAAATGAACTTCGAGACAATATTGTAGGAAGGGAAGAGGATGTAGATGAAGATGAAATAGGAGACACTGTACTGAGAGAAGAATTTGACAGAGCCCTGAAAGACCTAAGTCGAAACAAGGCCCCTGGAGTAGATGATATTCCCTCAGAGCTACTGAAGTCTCTGGGAGAACCAGCCATGACAAACCTGTTTCACCTGGTGTGTAAGATGTATGAGACAGGTGAAGTACCCTCAGACTTTAAGAAAAATGTTATAATCCCCATTCCAAAGAAAGCAGGTGCAGACAGGTGTGAAAACTACAGAACCATCAGTCTAATAAGTCATGGTTGCAAAATATTAACACGAATTATATACAGAAGGATGGAAAAGGTGGTAGAAGCCGACCTCGGGGAAGATCAGTTTGGGTTCAGGAGAAATGTAGGAACACGGGAGGCAATACTCACTTTACGGCTTATCCTAGAAGATAGATTAAGAAAAGGCAAACCTACATTTCTAGCTTTTGTAGATTTGGAGAAGGCTTTTGACAATGTTGATTGGAATAAACTCTTTCAAGTTCTGAAGCAAGCAGGAGTAAAATATAGGGAACGTAAGATTATTTATAACTTGTACAAAAACCAGACAGCGGTTGTCAGAGTTGAAGGGCATGAAAGGGATGCAGTGGTTGGAAAGGGAGTAAGACAGGGTTGTAGTCTTTCTCCATTGTTATTCAATTTGAACATTGAGCAAGCTATAAAAGAAAGCAAGGAGAAATTTGGAGAAGGAATTAAAGTTCAGGGTGAAGAATTAAAAACATTGCGTTTTGCCGACGACATTGTAATAATCTCAAAGACTGCAAAAGACCTGGAAGAGCAGTTGAAGGGAATGGACAGTGTGCTGAAAGGTGCATATAAGATGAACATTAACAAGAGCAAAACTAGGGTAATGGAGTGCAGTGTAAGGAAATCAGGTGATGCTGAAGGAATTAGATAGGGAAACGAAGCAATAAAGGAGGTAGATGAGTTTTGTTATTTGTGCAGTAAAATAACAAATCATTGTCGCAGTACAGAGGATATAAAATGCAGAATGGCAATGGGTAGAAAAGCGTTCTTAAAAAAGAGAAATTTGTTAACATCGAATATTGATTTAAACCTAAGGAAGTCTTTTCTGAAGGCATTTGTATGGAGTGTTGCCTTGTATGGGAGTGAGACATGGACGATAAACAGTGCGGACAGGAAGAGGATTGAGGCTTTTGAAATATGGTGCTACAGAAGAATGCTGAAGATTAGGTGGGTGGATCGCGTAACTAATGAGGAGGTATTGAACAGAATTGGAGAGAAAAGAAATTTCTGGCATACCTTGACTAAAAGAAGGGATAGATTGGTAGGACACATTCTGAGACATCAAGGAATTGTGAATTTAGCATTGGAGGGAAGTGTATGGGGTAAAAATCGCAGAGGAAGACCAAGAGATGGATACAGTAAGCAGATTCAGACAGATGTAGGTTGCCGTTCTTATGTGGAGATGAAGAGGCTTGCTCAGGATAGGGTATTGTGGAGAGCTGCATCAAACCAGTCTCCGGACTGAAGGCCACAACAACAACAACATAGCCACACCCATTAACCACAGACGTTGCCGAGGTGGGGTGGCTTGTGGCTTGCGTAGGTGCAACCACAGTAGAGGAGTATCTGTGGAGAGGCCAGACAAACGTGTGGTTCCTGAAGAGGGGCAGCAGACTTTTCAGTAGTTACAGGGGCAACAGTCTGGATGATTGACTGAGCTGGCCTTGTAACATCAGCTAATGTGGCTTTGCCACACAGCTACTGCGAACGGCTGAAAGCAAAGGGAAACTACAGCCGTTACTTTTCCCGAGGACACGCAGCTCTACTGTATGAATGTATGATGATGGCATCCTCTCAGGTAAAATATTCCGGAGATGAAATAGTCCCCCATTCGGATCTCCGGGCGGGGACTACTCAAAAGGATGTCGTCATCAGGAAAAACAACACTGGCATTCTACGGATCGAAACACGAAATGTCAGATCCATTAATAGGGTAGGGAGATTAGAAAGTTTAAAAAGAGAAATGGATCGGTTGAAGTTAGTGGCGATTAGTGAAGTTCGGTGGAAAAAGGAACAGGACTTCTGGTCAGGTGAGTACAGGACTATAAATACAAAATCAGTTGGGGGTATCACAGGAGTAGGACTGATAATGAATAAGAAAATAGAAATGCGGGTGAAGTACGTAGAGCAGCTCGGTGATCGTATTATCTTAGTCAGATACGAAGCCAACACCGACCACAATAGTACAGGTTTATATGCCGACTAGTTCTGCAGATGATGAGGAGATCGAAGAAATGTATTAGGAGGTAAAGGACATTAATTAAGGGAGAGTATAACTTAATTTTTATGGGAGGCTGGAATTGGGTACCAGGAAAAGGAATGGAAGGAAATGTAGTAGGTGAATATGGACTTGGCAAAAGAAATGAAGGGGAAGCCGCCTGGTATAATTTTGCACGGAATATAATTTAGTTATAACAAACATCTGGTTTAAGAATCACGAAAGGAGGTTGTATACGTGGAAGAGACCAGGAGACACCGGGAGGTACCACAGATCTTATAATGGTAAGACATAGATTTCGGGTCGGCCGCGCTGGCCGAGGAGACTGAGGCGCTCCAGTCACGGTCTGCACGGCCACTACGGTCGGGGGTTCGAATCCCCCCTCGGGCATGGATATTTGTGCCGTCTTTAGTGTAAGGTAGTTGATAAGTAGTTTGTAAGTTTAGGGACTGATGACCCCGTAGTTAAGACCCATAAGCTTAACAAACATTTGAACATAGATTTCGGAACCAGGTTTTAATCTGTAACACATACCCAGGGGCAGATATAGACTCTGACCATATCTTATTAGTCATGAATTGTAGCCTCAAACTGAAAAAAATACAGAAACGTAGGAAAATAAGGAGATGGGTCCCAGATAAATTGAAGGAACTTGTCAGAGGGAGGAATGGGTAGCACTGAGAGATGAAATAGTGAAGTCAGCAGAGAACAAAATAGGTAGGAAGGCAAGACCTACAAAAAAATCCTTGTTTAAAACAGGAAATACTAAACTTAATCGACGAAAGGAGAAAATATAAAAATGTAGTAAATGCAACAGACAAAATGGAGTACAGACGACTAAGAAATGAAACTGACAAAAAGTGCAAAATGGCTAAGCAGGAGAGGCTAGAAGGCAAATGCAAGTCTGTAGAAGACGGTATAAATAGTCGAAAATAGATACCGCCTACAAGAAAAGGGACGTTTGGAGACAAAAAAAACAGCACTACGAATATCATGAAGTCAGCAAAGAAGGGAAAGCTGAAAGGTGGAAAGATATATATTCTCTATAAAGGAAATGAACTTAATATTGTAGGAAGGGAGGAGAAGTAAATTAAGATGAAATAGGAGATACTATACTTGAGAGATGAATTTGACAGAGCATTGAAAGTCCAAGTCATGCTTGCAAAATACTAACAGGAATTACACTCCTGGCCGTTAAAAATTGCTACACCACGAAGATGGCGTGCTACAGACACAAAATTTAACCGACAGAAGGAGATGCTATGATATCCAAATAATTGGCTTTTCAGAGCATTCACACAAGGTTGGCACCGGTGGCGACACCTACAACGTGCTGACATCAGGAAAGTTTCCAATGCGTACCATCACGTACCATCACGTTTCCGATAAAGGTCGGATTGTAGCCTATCACGATTGCGGTTTATCGTATCGCGACATTGCTGTTCGCGTTGGTCGCAAGCCAATGACTGTTAGCAGAATATGGAATCGGTGGGTTCAGGAAGGCAATACGGAACGCCGTGCTGGATCCCAACGGCCTCGTTTCAGTTGCAGCCGAGATGACAGGCATCTTATCCGCATGGCTGTAACGGATCGTGTAGCCACGTCTCGATCCCTGAGTCAACAGATGGGCACGTTTGCAAGACAACAACCATCTACAAGAACAGTTGGACGTCGTTTGCAGCAGCAGGGACTATCAGCTCGGAGACCGTGGATGCGGTTATACTCGACGCTGCATCACAGACAGGAGCGCCTGCGATGGTGTACGCAACGACGAACCTGAGTGCAGGAATGGCAAAAGGTCGTTTTCTCGGATGAATGCAGGTTCTGTTTTACAGCATCATGATGGTCGCATCCGTGTTTGACGACATCACGGCGAATGCACTTTGGAAGTGCGTATTCGTCATCGCCATACTTGCGTTTCATGCGGCGTGATGGTATGGGTCACCTCTTGTTCTCATCGACGACACTTTGAACAGAGGCCGACACATTTCAGATGTGTTACGACCCGTGGTTCTACCCTTCATCCGATCCCTGCGTAGTCCTACATTTCAGCAGGATAATGCACGATCGCATGTTACAGGTCCTGTACAGGCCTTTCTGGATACGGAAAATGTTCGACTGATGCCCTGGCCAGCACATTCTCCAGATCTCTCACCAAATGAAAACATCTGGTCAATGGTGGCCGAGGAACTGACTCGTTACAATACACCAGTCACTACTCTTGATAACTGTGGTATCGTGTTGAAGCTGCATGTGCATCTGTACCTGTACCGCCATCCGAGCTCTGTTTGACTCAGTGCCCAGGTGTATAAAGGCCGTTATTCTGGATACTGATTTCTCAGGATCTATGCACACAAAATGCGTGAAAATGTAATCACATGTCAGTTCTAGTATAATATATTTGTCCAATGAATACCCGTTCATCATCTGCATTTCTTCTTGGTGTAACAATTTTAATGGCCAGTTGTGTATTTACAGGAGGATGGAAAACCTGGTACAAGCCGACGTCGGGGAAGATCAATTTGGATTCAGGAGAAATGCAGGAACACGGGACTTATATTAGAAGATAGATTAAGGAAAGGCAAACTTAAATTTCTTGCTTTTGTAGATCTGGAGAAAGCTTTTGACAATGTTGAAGGGAGTAGAAGACAACAATTGTTAGAGACGAAGGTCATGAAAGGGTCGCAGTGGTTGGGAAGGCAGTAAGACAGGGTTGTAGCCTTTCCCCAATGTTGTTCAATATGTACAATAAGCAAGCTGTGAAGTAATACACGGATAAATTTGGAGAGGGAATTAAAGTCCAGGGACAGGGAATAAAAACCTTATGGTTTGCTGAGAACATAGTAATTCTGTCAGAGACTGCAAAAGACCTGGAAGAGCAATTAAACGAAATGGACAGTATCTTGAAATGAAGGTATAAGATGAAAATTAACAGGAATGAAACAAAGGTAATGTAATGTAGTGTCAGAAAATCAGGCGATGCTGAAGGATTTGGATTAGGTAGTGAGGCAATGAGTTTTGTTATTTAGGTAACAAGATAAGTTCTGATAGCCGAAGTAAATAAGATATAAAATTTAGAATGTCTATGGGAATAAATGCTTTTCTGAAGAAGCGAAATTTGTTGATATCTGAGATTAGTTTAAATGTTTAAATGTGTGGAGTGTAGCAATCTATGGGAGTGAAAAGAGGGCAACAAGGAGTTCAGACAAAAAGATGATAGAAGCATTCGAAATGTGATGCTACAGACGAATGATGAAGATTAGATGGTTAGATCAAGTAACTAATGAGGAGGTGCTCAACAGAACTGGGGAGGAAAACAGTTTCTGACTAAGAGAAGGGATAGGTTGGTGGGACACATCCTGATACATCAAGGAATCGTCAACTTAGTATTAGAAGGAAGTGTGTGGGGTAAAAATCGTAGAGGGAGACCGACGGACGAATACAGTGAGCAAATTCAAAAGGATGTAGGTTGCCGTTCTTTTTCTCCTGCCCCTGCCCCTGCCTTGTCGACTTGCTGCGCGCTGGTAGTCCATTGTTTTGGAGGGGGGGCCGACTCAGTTGCGTGTTGCTTACTAGTCGCGGGCCGCAGTTCACAGCTGGCTGACAAACGAAACGAACGGCTCAGAAGGCAACAGGCAATTTTGCGTTACGGTCACTACTTCTTGCAGAAGCTCCACCTGATAACCGGTATGTGTACCTGTGGCTCAACTTGGCATGGAGGCAACGGGACCTTGGTAGGGCGCTGCATGGAATTGGCTTCACACGTGCACGCACAAACACCTGATTCCCGTAAGTTCCATGCACGGGGGCGCTGATCTCTTATGTCGCGTACTGTCACATCCAAGACATATTCGACAGCGTTCAGATCTGACGAGGTGTGGCTCAGTACCCTTTTAGAATTGCCATTTTTCCCTCTAACCACTCATCACATACTTGGCCTTGTGGGGCATTATCTTGTTGGAAAATACCACTTCCCTGGGAAACATGATCGTCACAAAGAAGTGTACGATATCTGGAACTAGTTTACGACACTTCTCGCCTATCATGGCGCCTTCATAATCTCCGGTGCACCCATCGATGCGCATGTGAATGTTCCGCAGGGCCGCGGAGAAGCGGCCGAGCGCATTGCAGCGCTAGGCTACGATGCGCGAGGCCGTTCACCCATAAGCTTTGCAAACATTTGAACATTTGATTTTGTTCCACCGGACATAATTGAGCCTCCGCTAGCTTGCAACATACCTCGAAACAGGTGTCGAGGAGATGTTCCACTGGAAGGCGACGAATTCACACCCTCCCACCGGAAAGATTAAGACAGTACCGGGATTATTCAGACCATGCAACAGTCTGCCCCTGTGCCAATGTCCAGTGACGAAGGCCACATGGCCATTTTAGACATAGTTGCCGATGTTGTAAACAGAGGCACATGTATGTTGCGGAGGCCCATCGTTAAAGAGTGGTTGGTGCGCTCTGTGTTCAGACACACTTGTACTCTGTCCACATTGTTAGTTCTACCACAGTTAGACGTCTGGCCTGTTCTACCAGTTGGCTCAGCTCGCGATGTCTGAAGTCTGTGGTAAGGAGAGATCACCCAACGTTTGGAAATGGTTTCACCTTGGTTTAGACACTCAACACAGCACTGTTCGAACACCTGACGACTCACACTTGGTTTCGACACTCACCACAGCACTGTTTGAACGCCCGACGAGTCGCGCTTGATTTCGACACTCAACACAGCACTGTTTGAACACCCGAGGAGTGACGCTTGGTTTCGACACTCACCACAGCACTGGTCGAATACCCGACGAGTCGCGCTTGGTTTCGACACTCACCGCAGCACTATGTCAGTTAGTCGGGAAGTGAGAAAACAGATTCATGATCGAGCGGCTGCCTATAATCCACACATCACGCAGGTCAAAGCCGAACGACGCCTCGCTTGGTGTGAGGAGCGTAAATATTGGACTAATGAACAGTGGAAAAACGTTGTGTGGACAGACAAATCGCGGAACACAATGTGGCGATGCGATGGCAGGGTGTGGGTATACCCGGTGAATCTCATCTGTCAGCGTGTGTAGTGCCAACAGTAAAATTCGGAGGCGGTATTGTTACGGTGTGGTTGTATTTTTCTGTGTAGGGGCTGGCATCCCATGTTGTTTTGCGTGTCCTACATTTATGTTTTGAGCACCTTCTTGTTTCCCCCTGTTGTAGGGCAATTCAGGGATGGTGAGTGCATCAATCAACACGGTCAAGCACCTGCTCATTATTGCACGGCCAGTGGTGGAGTGGTTACACGATAATAACATCCCTGTAATGCACTGGCCTGCGTAGAGTCCTGACTTAAATATATTACGCCGCAAACATTGTAACAGGGAAATGTGTTAAGATCTTGGTTTTCTCACTTTAGCAAGACGGAATAAGGTCAGCAGTCGGTAGCAGAAAATGCTCACCCGCCTTACTTGATGACGGCAGCCGCTGCGTCGGCAAGTTGGAAAGCCTACCGTCAGCGAACTGTGTGTGTGAGTGAAATGGCTGTCAGCCAGAGACCCAGCTAGTAAACATTTCATAACTACACGTAACTCTGGCACAAGAGTGAATAAGACCGCGGATGCGTCAGCGGTAAAGACACATCAGGCGAACACTGCATTTACAAAGGAAACACATTACGTCATAGCTTCAGCCAGTTTTATGTATAAATACTCCCACATTTAGAAGTAGCAGTCACTTGCTCTTCTGAATCGACGTTGCCCAGGAGGTAGTCATCAATTCACTGACCTAATCGTTGTGCTCAGTCTTTGTCACAGATAGCAGTACATACGGGTAGCTGCTAGAGGCAGCTAAGAGATGGAGTCTGGTCGAGGCCATACTTCACAATAAACATCATCTGGGAAGATGGTGATCCGCTGTGCTGACGACTTCACACCTCTATGGTGGCTGCCTGAGGCCAGCGCAGTCTTCAGAATCGGGAACCAGCACGACATCCGACTTCAGAGGGGTCCCTGCGTGTATCCACTACCCGCTGCATAGCTTGGTGAAGGGATAGAGCACTTCACAATAACAGTCTTTGCATAGCTTCCCGGCATCGCGGCGCGGCGCGGGCACTACCATCATACGAAACACCAAGGTTGCAGCTCGAAGGCGACGCAACCTACTGCTCTAGCTCCTGTCGAGCTAGCGCCTTCATCGAACTGATGTATGTTACGGAAAAAAATGTGTCAACTATAATTCTGTTTCACTAGCGTCCCTTGGCGCTCCACCAGGTTCTACGCCTCATCCTGACCTAAAGCTGGGAACACACCGCTCGGTCCCAGCAAATCCAACAGAACACCTTTTGGATGTTTTGGAACGCCGACTTCGTGCCAGCTCTCACCGACCTATATCGATACTTCTTCTCAGTACAGCACTCCGTGAAGAATGAGCTGACATTCCCCAAAAGATACCTTCCAGCACCTGATCTGACGTATGCCTACGAGAATGGAAGCTGTCATCAGGGCCAAGGGTGGGCAACACTATATATATAAAATTTGAGCAAAACCGATGGAGGGCGCCGTGAACTTATGTCACTTTCTTCCTGATGTCCAGATATTTTCGTCACATAGTGTATTTTTTTTAGGTATCGTAATTGGAAGAAAAAAAA
This sequence comes from Locusta migratoria, assembly GCA_026315105.1. Lineage (NCBI taxonomy): Eukaryota > Metazoa > Arthropoda > Insecta > Orthoptera > Acrididae > Locusta > Locusta migratoria. Next base: position 629,831,502 of record CM048745.1, on the reverse strand, counting down.
GGATTAGCGAAATTATCAAACATATGTTTTTGATACATGGTTTCCATCGTGAAATCGAGGTATTTAAAGTAAGGTCACAAACAAAAATAATAAGAATTTTCAGCACAATCTCCGTCTTCTAAAATTTTCATCTGCAGTTGTTAATTGCTCGTTGGTCTCTGAAGGACTCCCGGTCCCAAAACCTCTGAAAATGCAGAATTTTAGATGGAACATGTAATTTCCGTTGTTGTCAAGGTTAACCTGCTTGATTTATGTGCACTAAAGCAACACCACCTGAAGGCAATAAAATCAAAACTCGCATGTTACGCCTAGTCTACAGAACGAAGTGACGTGGTCCAGTCATCAGTGCACTCGCGTTCGCTGCAACGGGATACTTTCATACAAATATAGTCACACAAACGTCGTCTTCCGTTTATCACTCATAGGTAGTCGAGACGAACGTCGGGATGGTCGCTTTGAAGAGTATGCCGTCAGTCTATCCCCCATCCCTGGAAAATTCCGAGATTTTTCTCTGCCTCGTTGAGGGCGGAATTTTAATTTTTACTTAATGAGTTCCTTCTTTTGTGAGTTAACAATAGAGCTCTTCACCTCTAAGCTATTTTCGTGGAAGCATCCCTAGTAAATACGCCTTAGCAGTATTATATTTAGGCGACGATACAGGTGCTGTGCGACTTCCTGGTATTACGTTCTTGTCAGAAGCCACGTTAACTGAACTGCGCCTTAATTTATATGGGTGCTTTTAATTAGCTGTCGTCTGCTTTTACGACAAAGAGGGATACCTAGATAAAGATCACCTGGTGGCTGACAAAGTACTGAAACATTACGCTCAGGCGCGTTGGTGTATCTTTTACAGTGATTCTTTCTGAGAAAAAGTTTAAGTCTTTAAGCTTTAAGCTTGTCTTAAGAAAACTATTTCACTGGACATCGTTCATACGTTTCGAACAGATGTTAAGCAAAAATATGAGAATATCGCAAGAAATTGATGGTTCAGCTATAGTGCAGATACTAATTAATCAATCCTGCAAGTTTCGTTATTGTACAGGACTATTAACAAAGATAAAAACACAATCCCACAGTTCTTAGAAAGAAAAAATGTCTAATTTTTATGCATTCAATATGAGCACCTTGTGTTACACGACAAATATCGAAACGGTGGCTCATTTCTTGCCACACACGAAGCAACTGTTCTCTCGTTATTGAATTCACAGTTTCAAAAATTTGATGTCGCAGACTTTGTCAAGCATAAAAAGCGCGGACTTTGAAAGTATCTTGTTAAATTTTCTATGTAAGATCTCGGGCAGTAGAGATCTGTAAATGCAAGTTAAAACGCTCAATGCTGCTCTAAATTACTTTACGAGTTGCCACAGTATTTGTGCAACAGAAATTTATCTAACTGCTCACTCCTTAAGGGAGCAGCCAACATTTTAACAAACACAAATAATATATATAAAAAGGAATAGATAATTAAATATGGGACGGAGAGTATAAAATTATAAATCAATATCTGTTCAATAAAATAAACATGTGAAATGTGGGGAGACTAAATAATCACAATGAAGCACACGCCTTGTAAAAAAGTGAATTAAATCATAAAGTTACTGTCTGTCTGTCTCTTCGGCCCTATTTCCGGACGCATGCAGGGTCGGCACTGAGTTAACCGCGGATTTGGCATTTGTTAATAGTTACAGGGTGGCCGGATGCCCTTCCTGCCGCCTCCCATGCCCCCCCCCCCCCCAGGAGGAAATATGTACCCCAGATGTCTGTGTACAGTGTTATATATGTGAAAGTGTAAAGTGTCACGAAATGTTTGCAAATCGTGTAACTGAGGCGGGACTTGGGGACCAGCCCAGTATTCACCTAGGTGGATGTGCGCCTAAAAATCACATCCAGGCTGGCCAGCACTCCGACCCCTTTCATAAATCCACCGGGCGGTATCGAACCGGGGCTGGTACACCTCCCCGTGTCAGAAAGCAGTGCGTTAGACCACACGGTTAACCAAGTGGGTAAATCATAAAGTTACTGCCCGTAAAAAATTGTTCCTGCCCTTTATGACTATGGAGGTAACGTGGGAGTAAATTTGCAAATGCACAGTGGATAAAGGAAAGCACATTCATTCACTCACAGACGCGCGCATAATGCTTGCGACACATTACTCATGTGGGAACACTTGATAGCAGCGGCTAAACGAAGCGTCGGCGGCATATTGACGAGATGGCGGGTGTCTTCAAGCACAATTGAAATCAAACTGTGCACCAAACGAACACATAGAAACACGTCCGCTGAATCTGCTGCCATATTGCCATGCTGCCGTGTTTCTGCACCATTAATGTTATCTATCTGTGTGTTAATTATTTTATTCTTTTTATTAATGATCAATGCCCCATGTTTATGTATATTTGCCCCATATTTATAAATGTTTCCACCAGTGTGTTTGAACTTGCGTGTTCATGTGAATGTGTGCTCTTAATATTGACTGACTGCCGAGCAATGGCTTACAGTCGCCTCCTCCAGCTTTAGGCCTCGTTTTACTGTAGTTAAGAACGCGTGGCTTCGTTTGTTGTCTGCGCTGGCGCCTTCTGGATGGCCAGAGACAAGCTTTCTTGACAAGGTGGCGAGGTGGCCGTGTTCTTAGTGTCGAGCCAATCTAATCATGGAAGAAAGAGGTGACAGGAGACCTCTCTGGGAGCGGTTGAAGAGGGAATTGCCTTGGCCAGGTAGCAAGGGTTCGTAAACACCAGTCACTGAACGCACTCTGCGTCACTTTTAGCGCGCTCTACATCCAGTGTATAGCACGGGGAGGCTTTTGCAGGGCCTTGGAACTGGTTCCGGTGACTGCAGAAGTAAGAGGACTTTATTTGTGATCAGGCAGTCTTGGTGTTTCAGGATAGTTCTTTTGAGTAATTGTTTCGCTATGAGAGGCGAAGTGTTTCTTAATTTACATAACTCGTGTAAATTCAGTGTAGATTTATTATTTTCATTTTCATTCCAGTGATGATTGTGTGTCCGGGCCGGCCGCGGTGGCTGAGGAGACTGAGGTGCTCCAGTCACGGTCTGCACGGCCACTAGGGTCGGGGGTTCGAATCCCCCCTCGGGCATGGATATTTGTGCCGTCTTTAGTATAAGGTAGTGGATAAGTAGTTTGTAAGTTTAGGTACTGATGACCCCGTAGTTAAGTCCCATAAGCTTAACAAACAATTGAACAATTGTGTGTCCGGTTTTGCTCAAGTTAGTAGACACGTGTGTGGTCTTCAGCCTTTGTGTAAACCTAGTACGTTTGAATTTCCTTCGTGTTTTTAACATACGTTTTAGCGTCGTTTCTGTATCCGCTAGTATGCTCAATATTTCTCAGATTTTCTAATTTGACTCCGTCTTTCCTGTCTTGTATGACCGATTGCACCACGTGCTTTCGTAACGGTCGTTACTTCGGCCTTCAGCCATGGTTTTATTAATACTAACTTTTTTTTTTTATACAAATTCTCGCGTGTGCTCTATTCGCTTACTCTGTATTAATTTCCTTTGTAAATTCTGTGGTCGCACACCACGTGGCACTTAAGATTAGTATGCCGCTGCCTTCCCACACATGCGTTCGTACACGGAATTGGCAAAATAGTTATACATACTTGCGAAGATAAATAGCTAATTTGGCAAAAAATGCCCCAAATCTGGCAAAAAAGTAAAGATCGAATCTGGCAAAACAAGGAAGCAGGTATACAAAAGTAACACTGAATCTGGCCAAGAAAACCGTACCAAATTTGTCAAAAATAACAAGGAAATCGTACAAAAGCATCTAAATTTGGAGAAGCAAAACAAAGTTTGCTAACAGAAATAACAAATTCAAAAAAATATACAGAAAATAATTAGACCAAAACTGACAAAAATAATAATTGATAAAAAAAAGTGTAATTTGGTTAAAAATAGCATCAAATATGGAAAAAAACACCTAAATTGCCAAAAAGTAACAAATTAGAAAAACATTAGAGAAAAATCTACCTATAAATTATAATATAACTGGTAAGAAATCAAACCAAATTTTGGAAAAAATAATTTCGAATTTGACAAGAAATAGTACTGACATTAACAAATAATAATAGCGAAATCAGTAAAAAAATAACACCATAACTGGCTTTTGCCCACAAAACAAAACGATATTTTGCTGTTTCTAAGTATTTAGGCACATAAATGTTTTGTGTTATGGTGCTTCCATATTTTCGTCCACTTCCCATTGAATAAACTACATCTGTGAACTCACTGATAAAATTCCTTTCTTACTAACAATGATACGACTGTGCGACAACATCTAACGAGTAATATATTCTACTGAATAAGAGCATATTCGCGTGCTTGTGCAGATAAATCATATCAGCACCGCCATCCTTCTCACAAGTTAGTCGATCGCTCCCCGTGTTCACAGGTTCTTTTTCAAATCAGGCAGCATCATTCGTAGGCCTGCAAGCTACTTAGCATCGGGTCTCTTGTTTCTCGTACGTTTCCTTCAGTTATCTCTAATCATTAATCTTATAGACCACTGGGAACAACTGGATACAAATCCTTTCACTAAATATTCGCATGTCATCTCAACTGCTTCTGAAGCACGAAAACATGGAAAAATTTAGACGGATCACTTTCCATTGTATCCTCATGCCAGTACTGTCAAATTACTTCTGTACGACATATGCCTTTACGTTATTTCAACCGAACGTAGACCCCGATAGAGCACGTGGCCTTTATCTGCAACGTTTCTCTGACTAGGAGACCATATGGGTATCGAATTTTAGATTTTTTTTATATTTATGATACGTGAAGTTCATAATTCAAATAACAATCAGCCAAAGCCATCCGACGTAACTCTCAAAAATTCTCGAGAAAATCGACTTCGAAGATTTGCAAGTATATGTAAGTGGCAATAACCAAATCAGTTGCGACATCTGCCGATGTAGGTCATTTGGTAGCTTTCTGGCCTCACAAGCATAGAGTCGGTACTGTCCTACTGTGTCAAAAATTTTCTTCCTTTTCAAATTCTGATCTCTAATTCCACGTGTTGTGTTAGTTTTGGTTTATGTGTATGTAGGCCAGCTGAACTTCTTGTCGTCACCTAAAACGATGACTGAGTAGGTTAGCTGCTTGGAAAGCCATTACTAGCTTTGGAGATTGTTATGTCGTTTTAAGAGTCCGGGTAGCCGAGAGTGAAGGCACTAAAACACTCGGAAACGATGAGACGACCTACACTGCACCATCAACAAAAATACTCAACTTCACACATATTCTAACAGAGCAATAAGACAAGACATGGGAGTACCAAGTTGGTTGCTCGAGATTCCGCACCAGACTCCAGACAGGCTGTTCGGTCCGTGCGTGCAACCTTCCGGCTGATGAAATATCGGCGCTGCAGATTGAAGCCAACATTAGTTTATCAGTTCATTCCCAAGACATCAGTAACGTGATGACCATGGAATTCCTGTCTCATTATCATGACGCCAGCGTGGTGTACACAGATGGGTCAAAGTCTGCAGATGGCGTTGGTAGTGCTTATTGGGTACCCAAAGGTAAACTGCAAGACCTATTCAAACTTCAACCGGACGTCACTATTCTGACAGCTGAACTGCCATTTTGGAGGCCCTGTTATTCGCTCAAACAGTCACAAATGACACAGTAGTCATAATATCTGAGAGCCTGTCGGCCATTCAACTTATTAGAAATCATCATAATAGATGTACTAACCCAATCATTGCCGCCATAATAGACGTCGTGTTCAGTATGATACGGACCTTTCGAAACGTCACGTTGCTATGGATGAAAGACCACTGAGGTATAGCAGGCAATAAACGTGTTGACGTTCTATCGAAACAAACTTCATGGAACTATTAAATATGATAAACTCCCTGTCAATGATGTGCTCCCCATTTTCAGAAGGCGTTTGACATCGGATTGGCAAGAACATTTATATCTACATCTACATCTACATACATACTCCGCAATTCACCTTAAGGTGCGTGACGGACGGTACACTGTACCACTACTAGGCATTTCCTTTCCTATTCCACTCCCAAATTGAACGAGGAAAAAAAAGAACACCTATATGCCTCCGTACGAGCCCTAATTTCTCTTGTCTTTGTGATTTTTACGCGAAATGTAAGTAGGCGGCAGCAAGATCGTAGTACACTCAGCTTCAAATTCCGGCCCTCTAAATTTACTTAACAGAAATTCACGAAAAGAACGTCGTCTTTCTTCCAGCGATCCCCAATTGAGTTGCCGGAGCATTTCCGTGACACTCGCGCATTAGTCGAACCTACCGGTAACAAATCTAGCTGCTCGTCTCCGAACCGCCTCTTTGTCTTCCTTTAAACTGATCTGCTGCGGGTCCCAAACACTTGAGCCATACTCAAGACGTGGTCGTACAAGCGTTTTACATGCGGTCTCCTTTACAGGTGAAGTACATCTTCCCAAAATTCTCCCAATAAACCGAAGTCGGCTGTCCGCCTTGCAACTGTCCTTACTTGTTCGTTCCATTTCATATCGCTCTGCAATTTTACGCCTAGATATTTGAACGACGCGACAGCATCAAGAAGCTCACTACTAATGCTGTATTCGAACATTATGGGATTGTTTTTTCTACTCATGCGCATCACCTTACATTTTTCTACATTGAGAGCTAGCAGCCAATCTTCGCATCAACTAGAAATTTTGTCTAAGTCATCCTGTATGCTATTACAGTCAGTTACAGACGACACCCTCCCATACATCACAGCATCATCAGCAAGCAGCCGCAAATTACAACTTACTATGTCCATCATATCATTTATATAGATAGAAAATAATAGCGGTCCTATCACACTCCCCTGGGACACGCCTGACGATACACTCGTCTCTGATGAACACTCGCCGTCGAGATCAACGTACTGCGTTCTATTACTTAGGAAGTCTTCCAGCCAGTCACAAATCTGTGAATCTATTCCATAAGCTCATATCTTCGTTAGCAGTCTGCCGAAGGCAGTGACTACGCGCTCATCCATCCGGCGATTCCACGAGACCCCTGGTATAACAAGACTACAACATCGAGGAGCTTCACAACAGCCATGGCAAGACTGAAATTTAACCACTGAAAGTACAACAAACAACTCTATGGGCTGAATTTAAGTCCCACGCCACTTTATGCCTGCGGTGAGGAAGAAGACCCAAATCACATTTTCTTCTAGTGTCCTTTGAACATCGCTCACATAACTGCACTTGCCAATCAGCATCGAAATCTTGGACACCTTGTTCGCGTCCGACCACATAGGAATATTTACAATGCTGTACGAGTTCGTTACGAGTGCAACATCAAGATGTAGTCCCCTACTGCTTCTGGTAACTGCCAGGGGAAAACCAAAGCAGAATTCACCTGCCGATCTAGCCTTGTGCTCCACAGCAGCACTAAGAACGTTCAGCCTAAAAATCTGTGTCATTATGTACCACTCCCTTGTATATGAATGTATATTAATGAATCTTCGCTCAAGACTGTACTACATTACTCTGTCGTTTTCTACTCTCATGCTCTGTCGTATTAGCAGTAAGATTCTTACCGTACTACCTCTGTTCATCTCGTGATACAAAATTTTATTCTTCTGTAATCGCCTCAGTATTTTCTATGCTTAAAAATATTGACTAATGTTGGTATCTGTCTCTCGTAATGCAAATGTATGTCTGGATTGTCAAAAGCGTCTGTAATGTACCCTTTCCAGTTTTGTGATGGCTGTATGGGCATGTTCCGAAAGCCAATAAAAAAAATTAAAAAAGAAACCTTCCGGCTGGGGGCAAGAGACGCAACACGTCCGCTTATGCGCATTGGAGGCGGCTCACGTGGCTTGCGTTGTCGGTGGGGAAGTCTATACTCGACGACTCCACAGAGATGACTTTCCAAAGAATAGCGTCGTAGCTCTTCACAAACTGAAGAATCAAAGACTACCGTCGTCAACTAATAGTGGAGGCAATAGGTATTGTAAAAAATGTACGTTGTGTTTATTTTATTGAAACTTTACATAGTAAATTACGAATAAACAAAAAACGTGCATTATTCGTAAAAATTACCGTTAGCTGTTAAAATTGTGTAAGTACTCTAACAAAATAAAAAAATAAAAATTCACGGCAGGATTCGACCATCCACCCTGTGGTTGTGAGACCAGAACGCTACCACCTTTTTTACAGTTTCCCGAAGTGCATTGTTTTAATTACATTCAGTGCCTCTGCTCTTAACACTGAGGGAAGAACTCGCTGAGAACTCCGTAGAACTTTTAATCAAATTGCGTGGTTATGGTATGTTGTTTTTGTGGTCTTCAGTCCGGAGACTAGTTTGATGCAGCTCTCCGCAATACACTATCCTGAGCAAGCCTCTTCAACTCCATATAAGAACAGCAACCTACATCTGTCTGAATCTGCTTACTGTATCCACCTCTTTGTATTCCTCTGCGGTTTTTACCCCACACACTTCCCTCCGACGCTAAATTCACAATTCCTTGATGTCTAACAATGTGTCCCATCAATCGATCCCTTCCTTTTGTCAAGGTATGACAAAAATTCCTTTTCTCCCCAGTTCTGTTCACTACCTCATTAGTAACGCGATCCACCCACCTAATCTTCAGCATTATTCTGTAGCACCACATTTCAAAGGCCTCTATCCTCTTCCCGTCCGCACTGCTTATCGTCCATGTTTCACTCCCATACAAGGCAACACTCTCACAAATACCTTCAGAAAGGACATCCTTAGGCTTAAATCAGTATTCGATGTTAAAAAATTTCTCTTTTTCAAGAACGCTTTTCTACCCACTGCCATTCTGCATTTTATATCCTCTGTACTGCGACCATCAGTTGTTATTTTACTGTCCAAGTAACAAAACTCATATACCTCCATATTGTTTCGTTACTTAATCTAGTTCCTTCAGCATCATCTGATTTTCTTAGACTGCACTCCATTACCCTAGTTTTGCTCTTGTTAATCTTCAACTTATATGCATGTTTCAGCACACTGTCCATTCCGTTCAACTGCTCTTCCAGGTTCTTTGATGTCTCTGACAGAATTACTATGTCGTCGGCAAAACGCAATGTTTTTAATTCTTCACCCTGAACTTTATTTCCTTCTCCAAATTTCTCCTTGGTTTCCTTTATAGCTTGTTCAATGTACAAATTGAATAACATTGGAGAAAGGCTACAATCCTGTCTTACTCCCTTCCCAACCACTGCATCCCTTTCATGCCCTTCAACTCTGACAACCGCTGTCTGGTTTCTGTACAAGTTGTAAATAACCTTACGCTCCCTATATTTTACTCCTGCTTGCTTCAGAACTTGAAAGAGTTTATTCCAAACAACATTTTCAAAAGCCTCCTCCAAATTTACGAAAGTTAGAAATGTTGTTTTGCCTTTTCTTAATCTATCTTCCACGATAAGCCGTAAAATGAGTATTGCCTCCCATGTTTCTACATTTCTCCGGAACCCAAACTGATCTTCCCCGAGGTTGGCTTCTACCAGCTTTTCCATCCTTCTGTAAATAATTTGTGTTAATATTTTGCAACCATGACTTATTAAACTGATGGTTCTGTAGTTTTCACACCTGTCTGCGCCTGCTTTCTTCGGAATGGGGATTATAATATTTTTCTTAAAGTCTGCGGGAACTTCGCCTGTCTCATTCATCTTACACACCAGGTGAAACAGGTTTGTCATGGCTGGTTCTCCCAGGGACTTCATTAGCTCTGAGGGAATGTCATCTACTCCAAGGGCCTTGTTTCGACTTAGGTCTTTCAGTGTTCTGTCAAATTTATCTCTCGGTATAGTATCTCCTATTTCATCCTCATCTACTTCTTCCCCCTTCATACAATATTGCCTCTAAGTTCATTACCTTCGCAGAGCCTTTCTATGTACTCTTTCCACCTTTCAGCTTTCTCTCCTTTGCTGGGAACTGGTTTTCCATCTGTGTTTTTGTAAATAACCTTACGCTCACTTATGGTATATCGCCCCAAATTTGTGAATGGATAGGGAATTTACTGCCAGAGGGGACAGTTTGTAGTCATCGATGGTAAGGCATTGACTAAAAGAGAGGTGATATCGGGCTTTCCACAGGGTAGTGTTATTGGTCCTCTGCTGTTCTTTATTTACATAAGCGATTTGGGAGAAAATCTAAGCAGCTCTCTTAGGTTGTTTGCAGATGAGGCCGTCATTTACCGTCCAGTACAATCATCTGAAGATCAAAATCAACTGCAGAAAGATCTGAATAAGATACCACTATGGTGTAAAAATTGACAATTGACTCTAAATAATGAGAAGTGTGAAGTCATCCACATCAGTACGAAAAGAATTCCGTTAAACTTTGTTTACAAGATAAATCAATCAAATGTGATGCCCGTAAACTCCACGAAATACCTAGGAATTACTATTACTTCAGACTTAAAGTGGAAAGAATACGTAGATAATGTCGCGGGGAAGGCGAACCAGAGACTGCGTTTTATTGGCAGAACGCTTAAAAACTGCAACAGAAGTACTAAGAAAACTGCATACACTACGCTTGTCCGTCCTTTTTTGGAGTATTGATGCCCAGTGTGGAATCCTTATCAGGTGGGTTTGACGGAGGACATCGAAAGAGTCCAAAGAAGAGCAGCTCGTTTTGTATTGTCTCGATACAGAGGAGACAGCGTTACGGAATTGATACAGGGTCTGAGATGGGAATCATTACAACAACGGCGCTTATCGCTGCGGCGTGCGCTACTTACGAAACTCCAATCGCCGACATTCTCCTCTGAATGCGACTGTTGACTCCCACTTACATAGGTAGAAATGAGCATCAGTATAAAATACGAGAAATCAGAGCTCGAACGGAGAGATTCAGGTGTTCTTTCTTCGCGCGCGCTATTTAAGAATGGAATGAGAGATAAATATTATAAAGGTATTTCGATGAAACCTCTGCTATGCACTTAAATGTGATTTGCAGAGTATCCCATGTAGATGTAGAGGGACTGTGACTATATTGCCTCCAATTGGCTGAGAACTACTACATGTCGCGTAGTCTTCCCTGTTTCAGAAAAAAAAAATAGATAAAAGTAAATAGCAAGACAATAATTCCTCTTTATGTACACCTCGAGTAAAGAAGTCTTCTCCGATGAAGAATATTATGATAATAAATCAATGAATACAAAATTCCAATATCGTAAACACAAATGACGCATAACTCCTGCACTCTTTAAGGAAGTGTCCAAATCATAGAAAGAAGGAAGGACACTTGAGTATGTCATACAGAGTTACTGGCGTAATTCACATAGTATGGATAGACAAAACGGTTAGGAACGAACGGAATATTAAATAATAGTAATAAACATTAAAATAATGAAAAAAATCGTCCTTCGTTTAACGAAATGGTGAGGAAATTCTGAAGCGTCTTGTGAAACTATTGATATTTTTTGATCGCAAGATACTTGTCATTAAGGTACATATGATAACCATAAAGCGTTGGCGTTTTGTTGGTAATCATTTAAGATAGAAATTGACCATTGACCAGGTATAACTATTATTCTTGAAAGAGCTGCTAATCCGGGTGAAGGTCGTTTTGTATTGGTATAGAATTCTCTGACGTTCTGTTAATAAGAGTCAGTTTCTTCCATGTCCAAGTCCATATTTGATTTTGATCTCTACACTGTAAGATATGACATAGTGTTTCCACGAGATTACATTTTGTACAAAATGGGGTTGGTCGGAGCTTAATGGTGAACATATTTTTTCCGGTTGGTATCACTTCATTGATCGCGTCGTACCAAGCAGAACTGACACCAGATCGAAGAAAGGGATTACTAAGGTTCTTCCATATATGCTTCCAATTTCTGCTCACATATTTTTCCTCAGTACGATTCGGCGACTATCATTTAATAAGTTACTTATAGATCGTCGAAGTGTGGAATTGTTGTTGGTGTTCAGAAAGATAGCTTAGCTCTACATAATAATTGCGGATATATCCAAGATATGAGCCACATTCGTCGGTACGGACAAGTCCAAAGGGCGTAACTACCTAACAAGATTAGCGGTGAGAGCGCTTCGTTCGCTCTGCATGACACGGGAAGTACGGGACATGAAAATCGCCAGGCATTGAGACTCAACATCTTTAACACCTAAGCCGCCACTAGTCCGAGGTAGTGCAGTCGCCTCGCAAGAGATTAAAAACATTATCCCAGCAAACATACAAGCAGGCTTAGCGCTATAATTTTATGCGCTGTATCGGCTGGAATAGGTATACAGCAGAAATAAGATTCTAACGCGCGTAACTTTGCTGTGGTGTAATCTTGTACAAACTTCCAACTGATTTTGTTGCGCTAGCTATCTGACAGAGTACCCGTGGCGCCATTTCTGCGTTGTCGTCCTGAGTGAGCGCAGAAGTAATGTTGAATAGAAAATCATCCCCAACCGGGGTGTTGGCTTCCTACTCGGAGTAAAGGTGCCTGAAGTAATAGAAGACAAAGTTTTGTATCCCTGCCTCGTCACCACTTTTGTGTCTCGTTTCCGCCGGTGGTCGTGGGTGTCGGTGGCCGAGTAGGAAGAGACCGATATCGGAATAAAGGATGCACGTTTGTGCAGGTACGGAGGTGATCAACCAGTGGGACAGCAGAAACTAGAAACACTAGAGTAAATTAGAACGAGCTATATATTTCATAGAGACTTAGTAATAACTTTTACATAGTTCTTGACTGCAGAATGCTGATACATGGTTTAGATAGAGGCCTGCCTACTGATGATTCCTAGTGCCTATCCGACAGCCAAGTCTTAAGTGGTGCCTATCTGATTCCCAAGTGCACGATGCAGGTCAGTGGTGGCCACGAGCGGAGTTGCAGCAGAGGGCGCTCGCGGCCGACGTCGTAAGAACGCCGCGCCGTGCGTGCATGGCGGCGCGCGGCGAAAGTACGTGGCGCACACTTCATACTTGTGCGACACCACACAAAGGCCTTACTAGTGGATTGCTCATTATATACCATCCCGCCTTCATCCTGAAGTTGTGGGATGATTTTGTGTTTCCCACTTCTATGTTCCTGAATGTCGTGAAGCAATGACATCCGCTCTTAGGTGATGTCGTTGGAAGAGCGCACCCTGACCCGTGTACCCTCCAAACTTTATGACCAAAGCAGTGATTTTAGCTTTCGTTCGCTTGATACGGATCAAATTGTCAGTCAAAGGTGCAGGGCTACTGTACAACTGGTGTAAACCGGTGAAGTAGAAGTCGTGAGTTCGTTTCCTCAAATACGATGTAGCCCTGACAAACTGAGCTCCTTCCGCCAGACAACGCTCTCCCTGTACCGTGCCTGCCTCTGGAGGCAGTGCCCGCCACGTAGCAGCAATATCTCGCCGTAGGGCGGCATCTTACAGCAGTGCGGTTGTAAGGTGACTACTGAATGGAAATCTCGTGTCTTAAGTTTATGCTGTATATGTTGGCAACAACATATACAGTCATCTTTGTTCCGGTTCAGTATGATTATCTTTGGCGGCCAGTAGGCACTGGGTTTGCCTCTCGGTAGTGAGTCGGGAGCGTAAGTCAGTCGGAGAGAATTGTGCCTGGTAGGTGAAACGAGAGAGTTGGCTTGGAGATGGACAGATTAGAGTTGGCGACTGATGAGGTTCGGGGCGGCCTATCGGTGTAAGATAAGTTTGTGGTATTACTTTAATATATACTTTGCGAATTCGTTTATTTCTATTTTAAATTTTCCATTGAGATAGTTCTACCTCGATGGATTTGTCAACAATACTATTATATTTCGTTGGTTAGAGAAAGTTCTGCTTAATTATGAAGTAATAAAATAGTTATTCAATGTATAAATGTTGTAAGATCTGACACCTTTCCTGTGGATAGGGTTACTCTCCAAATTTAGGAAATGCCTCATTGCACGCTTCGCAATAATACGCACATTCTTCGTTTCTGTGGTTTATGTTAACAGTGGTGAATTTATTAACTATTATTATTAATATTTTCTGTAAAGTGGATTTAATTAGTTTTATCGATTATTTTTAATTCTTTTTTAAAGAAAGGTGAGATCAGATTTAATATTGTATGTTTTTGTAGTCTGGCTGCAACTGAGTTCATTGTAGAAATTCGGTTTCATGAACTATCTGAAGAATGTGAAGTGCTGCGAAGCGAGGTGTCATTCTCTCTCTTGATTCAATATTTGCTTTAGTTGCTTATTGTCCTATGACAGCAGGACCAACACTGTCAGGTACAGAACATTTTACTATTTCTTTATTGTAACTTGAGAACAGGGCCAACACTGTCAGGTACAGAACATCATTCATAAATAATTTGTCTTTATTTACTTTTCTTTATGTTTGAAGTCAGATTGCGATAGATCGCTGTTCTTGCTGTACGCTAGACAACTCTCCATTGCGCAGTAATAGTTCCTTTCAGATGTACACTAATTACATCCTAGTTCTGGCAAGTTTTTGTAAACTCACATTAAGAAACAGCCACCCTGTTGCAGGGTAATCAAGGTATACACCCCACGGCCCAAGAAGGTGTTCTGTCGCGAGTGACTCAACGTTATATGGCAGGCGCAGTGGTCACTAAAACTAAGCGCCCATATTTCAGAGTCACTTAAATTTATTAAAATATCTTGGGACCCATAGAACATATCCAAACGACTTGCAGAAATCGCAACTGTACCCTAACGTATGAGGGCATAGGTAGTACCAAGTATACTCTCTAGACCGTTAAACACTGCAGTTTTCCGCAAAAATTAAATGACGGCTCCTGGTCTTCTTTGCGTAAGACACAATTCAAATCCCTACCGAGTATGATGTTCGAGTGAGCATGGCTTAAAGGGTTCGTCACGAAAAAAGTCAGACCTCTCCCTTCTTGCACTGGGTCCAGACGGAGAGTAAATGTTCAGCAAAATTAAGTTGTTCTGTAATTGAGCAACAATGGCCCGTCCCGTTGCTAGAATCGCGGTAGACGTACAAGAGATGCCTTCTTTCAACAAAATTTCCGTGCCTGCGTCATCGTCGACATTTATGATGGCGTCGCCGCGGCGGAGCGGCCGAGCGCATTGAGGCGCTATGCTCCAATGCGCGAGGCCGTTTCCCGTCGGGTATTCGAACCCACCTTCGGACATGGATGTTTGTGATCTCTTTAGTATAAGTTAGTTCATAAGTAGTTTTTAACTTTAGGGTCTGATGACCACGCAGTTAAGCCCCTTAAGCTTAACAAACACTTAAATGGGCTGTGGAAATAGGAAAGAGACAGTGTGGCGAATGGAGATTTGAGTGTGGCGGGAGACGTGCAGGGAAGAGTCCTCTGCAGTGGGCCTGGTCATTGTGTCCTTGGTGACGGAGTTGTCAATTCGTTTGCCTAATAAGCAGGAGATCCCGGGTTCGAATCCCTGCCGGGCACACATTTTCATTCGCCGCATTTTAGTATTTCATCTAAACCTAGTACAGTGAAGACATAACTGATCGCAAATTGCGATTTATTTCATTAAAATGAATGCTGTAACGTCGTCAAAAAATATATAATTGTATACAAGCAGAGGCTGGGCTCCTGACCACAATTAATAGTGTCTCGATACTTCACGATCTGTTCTCCCTGATGCGGGAATACAGTATTGTGGCTGCGAGCATCACAGAACAAATGGGCTGTGGTAATAGAAAAGAGAGAGCGTGGCGAATGGAGATTTGGGTGTGGCGGGAGACGTACAGGGAAGAGTCCTCTGCAGTGGGACTGGTCACTGTGTCCTCGGTGGCGGAGTGGTCATCGCGTCTGCCTAGTAAGCAGAAGATACCGGGTTCGAATCACGGCCGGGCACAAATTTTCATTCGCCGCACTTTGGTATTCCATCTCAACCTAGTACAGTGAAGCCAAAACTGATCGCAAATTGCGATGTATTTCATTAACCTGTAAATAAATCCTGCCATTGGTAGCCAGATAAAAGACCACCTGCGAAATAGATTCTGGCATTATCAGCCAAATAAATGACCTCTTTGCAAATAATTCTGGCCGTAAAAGCCAGATGAAAGCTTCCTGTGAACTACTAGGGACTTCCTGTTACAAAATCTCTTGTTCCCCGGCCCAGACTGGAACTGACTTGAACTAGAATTAATTTGGCTGTGGACGTTAAAGAAAGGTGGCCAATACACGTAGTAGATCACAGTAATTACTTTTACAATTATTAATAGACAAGCCACTATACACAAAATCATTTCATGAGGGTGACTGAGAGAATATTTATGGAGCAACGGATATAACTTAATAAATGCCTCTGAATTTGTTGTCAGCACTAGTGAGACACAATATTAAATCAAAGGGGGAAGGTACTCATTAATTATTATTTATAGGCAAGGAAAAATTGCACTGAACTTAAATTATTTATTCAGCTCAAACACAAGCAAATGGGGAACTAATTTTGATGCATAATAAAAATGCATTCCACTGAAATACATCTACATACATACTCCGCAATCCACCGTAAGGTGCGTGGCGGAGAGTACACTGTACCACTACTATGCATTTCCCTTCCTATTCCACTCCCAAATAGAACGAGGAAAAAAAGAATGCCTATATACCTCCGTTCGAGTCCTAATTTCTATTGTCATTGCGATCTCTACGCGAAATGTAAGGTGGCAGCAACATCGTACTACACTCAGCGTCAAATTCCAAATAGTTCAAATGTTTGTAAATCTTATGGGACTTAACTACGGGGTCATCAGTCACTAAACTTACAAACTACTTATGAACTACTTACGAACTAGGACGGCACAAATATCCATGCCCGAGGGTGGATTCGAACCCCCGACCGTAGTGGTCGTACAGACCGTGACTGAAGCGCCTCAGTCTCCTCGGCCACCGCGGCCGGCGTCAAATTCCGGCCCTCTAGATTTCCTCAACAGAAATTCACGAAAAGAACGTTGTCTTTCCTACAGTGATCCCCAATTGAGTTGCCAGAGCATTTCCGTGACACTCGCGCATTGGTCGATACCAGTAACAAACCTAGATGCTCGCCTCTGAACTGCTTTTATGTCTTCCTTTACACTGATCTGCTGCGGGTTCCAAACACTTAAGCAATACTCAAAACGTGGTCGTATAAGCGTTTTATATGCGGTCTCTTTTACAGATGAAGTACGTCTTCCCAAAATTCTCTCAATAAACCGAAGTAGGCCGTCCGCCTTACTCACAACTGTCCTTACACGTTCGTTCCATTTCATATCGCTCTGCAATGTTACTCCTAGATATTTGAACGACGCGACTGCATCGAGATGCTCACACTAATGCTGTATTCGAATATTATGGGATTGTTTTTCCTGCTCATGCGCATTACCTTACATTTTTCTACATTGAGAACCATTCTTCGCACTAACTAGAAATTTAGTCTAACTCATCCTGTATGCTATTACAGTCAGTTAAAGACGACACCACAGCATCATCAGCAAACAGCCGCAAATTACATGTTAGTCTGTCCATCAGATCATTTATATAGATAAAAAATAATAGCGGTCCTATCACACTCCCCAGGGACACGCCTGACGATACTCATCTCTGATGAACACTCCCCGTCGAGAATAACGTACTGCATTCTATTACTTAGGAAGTCTTCTAGGTCACAAATCTGTGAACCTATTCCATAACCTCGTATCTTTGTTAGCAGTCTGCAGTGTGGCACCGTGTCAAACGCCTTTTTGAAGTCGAGAAAAACACAATCCGCCTGTTGCCCTTCATCCATGGCTCGCAAGATGTCATGTGAGAAAAGGGCAAGCTGAATTTCACATGAACGATGTTTCCTGAATCCGTGCTGGTTTTTAGAAAGAAGCTTTTCCGGCTCAATGAAGTTTACTATATTCGAACTGAGAATATGCTCCAAAATTCTACAGGAAACTGATTCAACGATATTGGCCTTTAATTATGTGGGTCAGTTCTCTTTCCTTTCTTGTATACGGGAACTTTGCACTGAATTAAAGATTCGCGATAAATGCGAACTGGTATTCCATCCGGACCAGCAGACTTTTTCATATTTAGCTCTCTCAGCTGCTTCTCTACACCGGATATACCTATTACTATGACCTCCATTTCGGAATTAGTATGTTGATCAAATGATGGTACATTTGTGCGGTCTTCCTGCGTGAAAGATTTCTTAAAAGTTACATGTAGAACTTCAGCTTTCCGTTTCCTTTCTTCTATTACTGCCCCGGAATGATCAACTAGTGACTGGATAGTGGGCTTTGACCCGCTTATCGATTTTACGTAGGACCAGAATTTTTTCGGGTTCTCGGAAAGATCTTTTGGTAAGGTATGACTGTGGTAATTATTGTATTCTTCGCGCATCTATCTTTTTACAGACGCACAAATCTCTACTAACTTTTTCCTGTTGTCATTTGCGTGTTCTTTTTTGAACCGAGACTGCGATAGTCTTTGCTTTCTCAGTAGCTTTCTAACATTATTATTATACCATGGTGGATCTTTTCCATACTTAATCGATTTTACATATTTATATAAAGGTTTAGCCCTTTATGTACAATGCATTTAAATTTGGTCCACAATTCTTCTACATCCATAGTACCGGAACTAAACGATGCGCATTAATTTTCTAAGTGCGATCCTAACATATGCTTATCGGCTCTTCCCAACAAAACCACGCTCCTAGCCTTCTTTATTGGTTTATGAACTTTGGTCACCATCGATGCTATGACGATATCATGATCACTAACTAATTCCTGTCTCTAAACAGACATCCTTAACAAGGTCAGGCCTGTTCGTAGCTATAAGGTCTAAAATATTTCCATTGCGCATGGGTTGCCAGTTTAACTGCTCAAGACAGTTTTCGGAGAATGTGTCCAAAAGTAGCTCGTAAGACTACTTGTCTGTACTGCCTGAAATGTAACTAGAGAGGTCCCAATCTATACTCTTAAGGTTGAAGCCTCCCCCGACTAATATTACATGGCCCGGATACGTACACACTACATGGTGTAGACTTCCTTTGAATGACTCTAAAACTGCTACAGCAGCATTGGGGGGGGGGGGGGGGTCGGTAAAAACATCCAACTATTAACTTTACTTCTTTTAGACGTGTTATATGTGCCCAGATAACTTCAAAGTTACTTTCAGCCTCGATCTCAGTAGAAACAATATATTTGTCCACAGCGATGAACACTCCTCCTCCAGTTGTATCCGATCTATCTTTTCGATATACATTCCACGCCTCGCTAAATATTTCTGAACTTGCCACATCACGATTTAGCCACCTTTCGGTGCCTAAAACTATCTGAGTGCAATAATTTCCTTGCAGTGCGGCAAATTCGGGAACTTTGTTTTTAATACTAATAAGTTCGCGGCTAATATTTTGACAGTCGAATTTTTTAAGCGAACGCGGCCTGAATTCGCTGTCTGAATGTTGACAGGCTAGTGCTCATCAGAGTTAGCGCCTAGCCTAAAAAAAAAAAAACATGCGCACTCCACAAGTACTCTGCTACCCGAGTAGACGCTTCCTTAGTGTAGTGCACCCCTGATCTGTCTAGAACGTCCTACAAGTCCCCAGCCGATAACGCAGATCCATAGATCCTCAGCCATGATTATTACATAAGTTAACCTATCTTACATAGGCGATGTCCAGCATTGAATTTAGCACAAAGTACACTGAACTGTATTGGGGGAAGATTTACAATCATCAAACATTCATTCATTCACACGGAATTCAATAGCAACACTCACCAAAATCAACGTGTTGAAACGAATAAAAGGCGTGCGCCGCTGGTGTAGACAAGGATTCAGAGAGCCGGAATGTACCAAACAACACAATAAAAAATAAACTTCGTAGGTGGCTCTGGTCTGTCTTGCCCGACTTGAGATGGTGCGCGAGTATAGCGAAGTTAATTTGCATTTAAATTAGGCCGCGAGCAAGCAAGCTAACTGAGACACTTGGCATGCGTCGGCTACATTACACGATCGCGCCCAAATGAATCTGAGGTGGTTAAAATCGGATTCATTTCAACAAAAATGACAACGGAATCTTAAAATTACAATGTGAGAATACACAGTCTAGGCACTGGTATGAGAGCAGTGAAGAGAACTCTAGAGACTAGCTATGAATCCTCGAGGTCGGAGTCCGGACCCACGTGGTTTCGAAAACCAATAAAAATACAAAAATTAAATTTCCGAGAAATAAAGAAATTAACTATGTCGTGCAACTCTTAGAAATGCATAGAATTTCTAAGGAAGCTAATTAAATGCAGCTACACGCGATTGGGAGAGTTTACATAGACGGATGAAGTCCAGTCCCCAAAAACCAGAAAAGTGAAATAATTATAAAGTCGGAGTAAGTAAAAATAAGAACCACGGCATGCAACCCCTAGAAATACGTAGTATCTCATAAGCAAGCTATTAAAGAATGTTGTACAAGGCTCGGAGAGAACTGCTGGCCAAGACAGAGTGCAAACTGCAAGTTCGGAAAAGAAACAGCAAAATTAAAATAGGCGGAGGGAAAAGATCGCGAAATATTTAAGGAAATCAGAAAGGTACACAAATAATTACTTGCCTGAAGGGCAGAGAACAACCACAGGGGTAGCTGAATGCTTTGTTCTAAGAACACACCACATGGAACGCAAATCACTCACGGAAGGAAGGAAGAAAAGAAATATTTCACATGCACTGCACAAAATTAACATATACCCTCTTCATAATCGCATCCCACAAAGCTACAAAGAATTTACATATAATTCGTCCACCGCCACATAATAACAAAAGGTGTGAATATACCAGGCCATTACCAAATTGAAACTAGTAACATATTCATCGCGTGTATCTGCAGGAAATCACCGGAATGAAAACTAAAAACATTTTCGCGCATGGTCAAAGAAAATATTCCGAAAAATGAAGCTACGTTTGTAAGGAAAGAAAATATTTTGTTGTGGGTATATTTGGGTGAAAGGTGTTTATTTTATTGAAGAAAAGTGTGAGTGGAGGTAAAAAACAAATAAATTTTGTTTTACGTGTTGTTAACTGTGGTGGCTGTTGTGATGTTTGAGCAATATAACAAACCTGACCTTAATTTCGTGGTTGGTTACGTTAAACTCGAGTTAATGCAAGTGGTGTAGTTAAATTTTGAAAATATTTAGCAAGAAAATTAGTGTAATTAACAAATACTATGGCCCTATCTGACAAGCTTTTCAAAAGATCACTCACCTTTCCTTTCCTTACAAAATCTCCTACAGAAACTGTGCACACACAGATAGCAGAAATTAACTTACTCCGTCTGTGCAATGCGTACGACTCAATTAGTACGCTAATGGTAATGATAAATTAGAAAATTATGAATAGTAGTTTTTTTAACATCAAGTGATTGGCAAATGGGTGCAGTCCAACCATTATAGTCAGTATCTAATTAAAATTAATTCACTCAAGCAAATAGGAAATTTAAGTAAATCAGTCTTATTTGATGATATGCATACGGCAATTGTACGAGTTTGGTTCTTTATAGGATAGATGTGGCGGTGGATATTATTGTTGAACTCAGTGCAAAACGAAATAGAACAATTATTCATTAATTCAACAGTCGGTTAAATAGTTGTTTAAATAAGATAGCAAAAGAACTCGTTTACAGAGTAGTATTTTACATTGACAAATTAAACATAACAAGTAATCACAGTCATATAGAAAACATACAAAGTACAAATAAAATAATATATACATAAACAATTACAATACAGATAATAAATAAATGACAGAAAATGTTCACAGTTAAGTTGTCTACATACATTGTGCATCACGATAATTAAGTAACATAAGAAGTTAATTACTACATATTCACTATAAACAGCTTAAAACGAATAATATGTTCAAAATTGAGCTCATTCCTCATTATAATGTAAGGCTTACCTTACAAGTTCTAGAGTCTAAGTTGATCATACCAGACAACGAATCGCTACCATCTCCGCAGGCACGAAAGAAGAACCAACTTATCAAACTGAAGAGCAGTCCAAGAGTGACCAGCGGCTAGCACCGCATGTACGGGAAGACCCAGAGAGAGAAGTGGAGGGGACAGAAGAGACTCCCACGGCAGCCTACAGAGACTCGGTCCGCACATTGCCAACACAAAATCTGACCAAGTAGTGCAGACACCTCTTTGGTATCATCAAAAAGAGAAGTTGATAACGACTACGATATGAAGCCAGCGAGCATGCAAGACGATCAGGCAGCAGCTGACAACTAAGTTTCTCATACACAGACAGGCATTCCAGAAGATTCTCATACTCGCACATACAGAAATAAAGCAGTCACACACTATCATAGGGACAGTGGCGTAACGGAGAAGCCGTTCATGTTGCCACATTCATAGACACACTAATAATTTTTAAACATAATAAAATAGAATCAGCACTAACATAGTATTATTAATGGTAATAACATTAAAAATATCAAATGAAATGCTATTCCTCAGGCCTCAAAAAGAGTGAGGTTCTAGTTCAACAAAAGGCCAATCTAGCGACCTTAAATAAATTACTCATTTAAATAATCTATGGAAGACGACACACGGTCGTCTTTCACACTTGAACATTTATGATGGCGTCATAACCTGTTATTTGACTTATGTTTGCTGTTACAACTTCTTGAAGGAAAGCAATGTCTATATCGGTGGCATACAAATAATCTGTCAAACATTTGATTTTAACAGCTGATTCGATTCTGTTTAAGTTGACAGTCACAATTTTATAATCTTGCATATCCTGCATTGTGTAAGAGAGAAAGCTGCACGTGATTCCGTATCCTCAGAACAGGATTTGGCCCTCTCCAACATACGCGAGCGTCCGGTGTCCGAGTCTCCAGGTCCCGAACCGTTTACATTCATATCTTCGGCCTCCAACACATGTTGTGAGACATGGCCGTTGTCCTTGACGTTCTTAGTTCCCTCATTTCTGATTTCCTTGGCAGTTCGCTGCAGTTCCTTCTCCAGAATTCTTACTTCCTCCTCACTCAGCTTACGTGAAGTTTTCTCTGCCTTACCCGTTCTTTGTGGGCGGGCATCCTTGTCAGAGTCATGTTTGGTGTCAGCCCCAGAGGCAAAAGCTGCGCCCTTTGTCGAGAGTTTGTAGTGGGATGGGTGAACACATGTCTTTAATTGGGTAAGAGGCTGCCTGAAAAACAGTTAATTCCGTTTTTTTTTTTTTTTTTTTTTGTTTTTTTTTTTTGAGAAATTAAGGTTTTTCCTTATAACAGCTTAGAAGTTGTTTATGGCAGGTCTACAAACTTTGTTTGACCGTGGATAGCCGGCCGCGGTGGCCGAGGGGACTAAGGCGCTCCAGTCACTGTCTCCGCGGCCGCTACGGTCGGGGTTTCGAATCCCCCCTCAGGCATGGATATTTGTGCCGTCCTTAGTGTTAGCTAGTTCATAAGTAGTTTGTAAGCTTAGGGACTGATGACCCCATAGTTAAGTCCTATAAGTTCTACAAACATTTGAACATTTTTTTTCACAAATAATTTCATAAAGTTTTTACCTTCAAGAGATTCCACCAAGTAAAATTCACGTAAGTTAATGCAAAAGTTTCTAAAGTTGGTTACCCTTCTATTTAAATAACCAACGATGACATCTCATCCATAGTTGTCATAGTTCGTTTGTATAGATATTTAGAATTGAATTTACTTTAGTCTGCAATTCATTAATCGTCAGCCCATCAATATTTAAAGGCTAGTTTACACGACGACACTAGGTTTCATGAAACTGCGCTACTGGCCAAAGCGCATGCGCGGCAGGCGTTCGCGCAACTCGTTCGCGAAACTAAATAGTTTCGGCACCTTCCAACTTTGGCGAAACTTATTGCGCGTGTTTTAGGTTAGGCTATGATCAATACAGAACAAAATATAATATACAGGGGGGAACGGAAGAAATAATGCGGTTTTTGAACATATCTGCGTTACGTAGGTGTTTGTGCGATTTTAACGGCTTGTTAGTGCTCTTCTAGCAATTATTTCTGAAATTATATATTGATGGGTTGACGATTGGTGAATTACAGACTAAAATACATCCAATTCGAAATACCTATACAAACGAAGTATGGCAATTGTGGATTTCGGAACACGGTACAAGTACTGCAGAGACGAATATCTACTTGACAAGGAACGTAATGCAATATGTTTTTTCAGTTCTTGTAGCAATTATTCACGCATAACGGTAACTTGTTTGTTTATTGCATTACTAACTCTGTTTAAAAGAAACGTGAACTGCTCTGGTGACATTCTAAGTTTATTAAAATAGCTTCTAGGGTCTTCAATCAAAATTTTTTCAGCAAGGTCGCTGAGCAACGCAGCTGACGTCTTTTTTTAATCCATTCACGTTTCTTTTTTTTTATGTTTAGTCTTATGCAGCGACTTCACACAGACAAGCAATAGATTCGCCACAACTCTAACAGCTACCAAAACTTTCATTTTACGGCGACTACGGCACTCACAAAACAACGAAACTGTAGTGTATAGTATTGCCGCCGTGTCTACAGACATACACGAAACCAGTTGCGCGCAATTCATTTCATGCAACGAGTTTCGCAACCTAGTGTCGTCGTGTAGACTAGCCTTATTCGCGAATAATTCCTTGAAGAGCACCAACACAACGCTGCTTATTCCTGAGATTTTCATCGTTGAAATCGCACAAACACCTATGCATCGCAAATATGCTCAAAAACCGAATTATTTCTTCCGTTCCCCCCTTTATGTTGTATTTTTTATGAATTGGTTATAACCTAACCTAAAAACACTCGCAATCAGTTTCGCCAAAGTTGGAAGGTGCCGAAACTGTTTAGTTTCGCCAACGAGTTGCGCGAACGCCTGCCACGCATGCGCACTGGCCAGTAGCGCAGTTTCATGAAACCTAGTGTCGTCGTGTAAACTACATGACTGCGTCGCAGCCGTGGGCATCTGTCGCCAGGGTGGTGACACTCATATAGGGATTTCCGGTAACACGATGTTGGTTCGCCGCCAGGCCACATAGAGCGCTGCGAGCGTTGCGATTTTTCATCTCGCTTTCCTATTGGATGATTTACGTTTTACAGTCCTCTATACTTGTTTTGATCGTAGGTGGTGTTCTGTTCTGAGGTTCTATAGCAACATCTTACTAATTGCGATCTTCTGTGTGCATGTTGTGAGTTTCATAAATTTCATTTATTTGAACTGTACAGAAGTTCTATTTCATATGACTGAAGATGCATAAATAGTAATCAACACAAATAATAATAAATTGTTTTTTGTAGACATTACAGTAGGCCTACATTCATGTTTGCAGGACAGTGTATATGGCTGTAAAATTATTTATTTGTACAAGCTACTATTCCTCTTTTGGTCACATGAGTAGATACAATAGTGCCTTAGCGTATGTGAAAACTGAAAAATCATTTACATAGATGCATGCAATATCAGATGAGTTTTAGTCTGACATGCGCAAAATCACATTTATTTCCATGTGATGACGCCACACGGCGAAAAATTGCAATATCGAGTTTTAGAAACAAACAATTTTACGGTCAAAAAGAATACCACGACATCATTTACGGAGTTTGGCACACTGTAAACAACAGCCACAAGCAATGTTAGTTATTGATTTAAATTTATCGTATATATTACTTTGCAAAGTCTCAAAAACCTTTCTATGAGGTCCACTCTAGAAGAATAAATGAAAAATATTGTCACCTAACACCAATATAACGTTTTCTCATTCGTGTACTTAGAAGTAAACATATGGGTTTTCGCGCCACATTTTTCGGATTGAAAGTTCACTGCCAGGCCACTAGTAGCGCTGCTGTCGTTCTGTGTTTCCGTGTGATAACATGGTCTTTGCATTTCTGTTACTTTTGGTGTTCTGTGTCTGTCGCTGCGCTAAGATCCGTGTCTGTTCGCGCGGCCGCTGTGCGGTGTGCGTCAACTACGGGCAGTGCTGGGGCCGCAGCCGGCTCTTGCGGTGCCGTGCTTCCGGCAGGCGTTCCCACAAGCATGTCCACTAGAGGTCTGCAAATCGCCGGTTCGCTCGCCGGTTTCGCTCGCTCGTCGGTGGCGCGTCGAGTGTGTACGCTCTCAGCGAGCGTGTTGACACTCGAACTACGTGGGGCGGGGCGGGCAGAGGCCGCACAGCGTGGCGCTGCCGCTGTACTCACAAGGAAACCTACCCAAGTGTCACTCTCCGATTTTTATGAAAATTGCATATTTTATAATATATGGAAAACTATGGGACACGTAATTTTTTTAGCGGCGGCAAAACATATTTAAGGGGTGAAACAATCCCTCCAAAATTTGGGCTAAAATAGAAAAATGGCAATAACTTAGAGATTAGTGAAGCGATTTTAATGATTTTCGGTATGAAAGTATCTTTTGATGAAAGACAAATGTCATAGATTCAACTTCGATTAAATGAAAATAATTTCTGAGCACAAAAAAATGGTCACTTTATGGGTAGCTGCCTCCCTAATTGTCACTTCCCCTACAATTTACCTAGGCCGCTCTCTTATCCCGCCATTCCGAAAACATGCAGTTCATTCTTTTGGCTGGTGCACCCGGGTGACATTCTTCAGACGGCCCTAAATAAATATAAAACAGATATCAATGAAACACAAGGAGCATCACAAATTCGTACTGTTGTGTAAACTAAGCAATTGGAATAAGAGGATTTAAAACAGGTACAGGATATATGAGCATATGATCCTGATGACGGAAGACAGGGCGGATCCTATATATTGTACAAAAGCTTGCATGCGTTCTTTATTATGTAGATAAGAAAGACGACAGTGGCAGTGGGGTTATATAAATGTTGCAACTGGAAAAATTCCCGTTAAGGACTAACTTGGAAAAGGTAGAGGCGCAGCAACCACACACAGTGCCAAAATGCTACAGGAATATGTGTTATCGGGGTGCAACAGAGAGAGAGAGAGAGATGCACAAACCTAACCTAACGGGTGTACATCAATATAAAAGACGCAGAAAGTATTCCAGGACTTGAGAGTGATGAGAGGAATGGATATAAAACATACAATCATTTCTTCGTTCAGACGGCAATGTACACCTACCACTAAACAGGCACTAACAGTCCACAAAATGAGAACAAGAAAGAAAGACAGATCATGGATAACTCATTTAGTAAATGATCTTAGCACAGAAACTTTATATTAATCACGTATAATAACTTGTATGGTAAAGTATAAAACGCGAAACTGAATGGCTAGTTCAAGTGGATCGAGAGAACAGGTTTCGAAGCACCCGGGAAAGGAAACAATACCAAATTTCTCAGTCAGGATGTATTCTCTAGCGTCTAGTTTGTTCCCGACACTCGCCTTGGACTCGAGTGTCGCTGCGGTGGGCGACCGAGTGGCGAGCGGGCAGTGTGGACGGTCGGGCCGGTCGAGCGTGCCCCGCTCGAACGAGCGTGCAGGAAGTCGAGCGCGGCCACAGGCCTTGCCGCTAGCTGCACTACCGACATCTGCCGGCCTATCATAGAACGACACGTACCATGCGATTCGAGCGAGCAACCGAGCGAGGTGCAGACCTCTACCGCGAACGCGGTTCTGTTACCGTTCGGTGGGAAGCTGTTGTCCTACGGACAGGTTTTACGCGAGGGCACGCAGATGTCAAATGGTCGCGAGGACCGCAGAGGACACAAATTCGCGGCTGCGCGCGTCGTACGTGACGAGAGCTCGAAATCCGCGGACAAGAATGTTGGACGGGATATGCTTTTTAAGATCTACTTTAGCGTTCCTCACGCCGTTATCCAAATGCTTCAAAGCGGACCACTTTTCCGCGTGAATCTCCAGAACGTCACCATATTCAGAAAGTGCCTGTAGTATATTATCAAGTTCAATCTCAAAAGGAAGATTAAACATGCAAGGCCGTGTGCAGAC
Organism: Locusta migratoria; assembly: GCA_026315105.1. NCBI lineage: Eukaryota > Metazoa > Arthropoda > Insecta > Orthoptera > Acrididae > Locusta > Locusta migratoria. The sequence goes on along the minus strand of CM048745.1, from coordinate 629,803,665 downwards.
CGAGTCCGGCATTAGAAACTGACACTTTGCAGATTTCGACTCTGTAATTCAGAAATTCGGTTGTACCCTCAACCATGGGCCTCTGAGGCCCAGATGCTCACTCAGACCTGTCTAATCCCGCTCCAACACAGCTGGGGACGTGACTCGCGTGTAAGCCTCCTCTAGTTGGTTGTCCCTGATTGTCTCTGAGCTAGTGTACAGTGCACAACACTTCCGCCCCTGCCGGCCCGTTCAGGTAAACAACTAGGCCTCCGAGACCTCCATAACTTTACATAAACCAAGGGAGAGGGAGACACAACCATCAAACAAAACCATTATCCCTTCTGAAGTTTATGTTGATGCTTTCTGAACACCTTACAGCATCTTGTATGAAGGCTAGGCTTGACACACCAATTCCCCGTGACCTACGAGACAGTATTTACAAATGCCTAAACATGACCACCTTCAGAGGCAGCTTGTGAAGTTCAAATGTTCAAATGGTTGTATAGCTTATGGGACTTAACTACAGGGTCACCAGTCCCTAAACTTACAAACTACTTATGAACTAACTAATACTAAGGACGGCACAAATATCCATGCCCGAGGGGGGATTCAAATCCCCGGCCGTAGTGGCCGTGCAGACCGTGACTGGAGCGCCTCAGTCATCTCGGCCACCGCGGCTGGTAGCTCGTGAAGAAATTAAGCTAGGAGTTATTCCCAAAAGAACTTAATGTAAGTTTTGTGACTACAAAAAACAAAGGAAATAAAAAATGCAGTGTGATTTCTGTAAGTTGCCACTGTGTGGTCTGCACCACAAAAAAATTTGTCCAAGTTGTACCGGTAAAAAATGAGAAACTTCAGCTGAATTTTGTGATACCGGTTTTAGTTTTAAACATTATTAATTGTACGTGGTTTTCGAATATGATGGATTTTTTGAGTTATATGTAGTTTAGACTACTATTGTTTAATTTATGAGAGTTTGGCTACTTTGTTTTTCGGTTTCTTGAGTAAATACATATTTCTTTTATGTTATTCAAGGTTATTTAATGTATTATACCCTCATCCTTATCAGGACATTGAATTTCTTAAAGAGTTTTTCATTATTATATATATTGTGGGCCTCTGAGGCCTATGGTGTGGCCTAGACGTAGGAGCCTGTTGGTGTGGCCCACAAGGTTAAATCCATTTGCACAAGTAAATCATACGAAAAACCGAGCACTTGTTCGTCTTTCAGTCCCAATTTTTCAAAAAGCCAGTCTACGAGTTTGTAGCGTGTACCGTCGTAATTGATCATCGATGGCAGACGCCGTAATACTCACAGTTCCTGGAGCTGCAGGCGGTGTACACTCTCACGGAACAAGCACACCGGCGCGTCTGCACTCGGCAGCTGCTGAGTCGCAACTGACACCTCAGCTACTCCGATAGACGCTGCAACTCTTTTACTTATTGCTGCTTACGTATACTTGCAAAAACTTCAAAGTCGATTTTCTCGAGAACTTTTGAGAGTTGCGTCGAATGGCTTTGGCTGATTATTATTTGAGGACTTCGCATACTACAAACAGAGAGAAATTCTGAATTCCGATACCCAGCCGAGTGATTACGGCGTAACAAAGAATCAGGTGACTGTTGTAAAATTATGTGTCTATATTCTTCTTGTAGTTCAGCTTGCAGACGATCAGTGCTTTATTCCCATACTTGTGGAAAATGAAAGCAAAATGTTCAAATGTTTGTTAAGCTTATGGGACTTAACTACGGGGTCATCAGTCCCTAAACTTACAAACTACTTATGAACTACTTACGAACTAGGACGGCACAAATATCCATGTCCAAGGGGGGATTCGAACCCCCGACCGTAGTGGCCGTGCTGACCGTGACTGGAGCGCCTCAGTCACCTCGACCACCGCGGCCGGCAAAATGAAAGCAATAAATGAGACTTCCTACACGGGCAAGTTCAGGTTTGTACTGTGAAACGTATTACTTCTTCTTTTTGCCGGTTTAAGGAAGTTCTTTTCGGACAATGGTTTCCCCTGTCTACTTAGGAAAGCCATACCGGTGAAGTAGATAATGGAGAAGACTCTATATTCCACTTTGTGAGGGCGATGCCTGCCACTCGGGTGCACTGGAATGAGAAGTATCATTTTTATTTTTTTTATTTTTACTATAGTCAACTTGTGAGAGTCAGAAACTGCACTAATATTTGAAATAATTTACTGTCTGTGTTGTAGCGTAACGTCAACGCCAAACGCCAGACGAACGAAAACTATCGTGGAGAAGGCAGCGGACGACCGGTAGCCAGTCACAAGCTGGCGCCGCATCTCCTGGAGGAAGCAACCGAGAAGCACGCCCTCTACAAGCTGCTGTATCTAGGCCAACATGCGTCTGCAAGGGCACCTCTGAACTCGGCTCCGAAATAGGCAGTCACTATACCCGGGCCGCTGAAACTTTGCACTTGACGTTTACAAATAACACGTGAAGAGCAAGAAGCGCGAGGCACTAGTCGCTAGGAACGATCCAATTACGGCGCGGTAAACACTGCTGGTGATCACGTGATTTAATTGACTCCCCATGAACAAATGTTGACAAGCTTCAGACTTTTTTTTAGTGTAGCAAGACACTCCACTCGCAATATGCGAGATACCAGGCATTATATATTGATTTAGATCTATCTGTATGTAAAATTCTAAGTGTCTATGTTGTACATGAGGCCCCAAATATCTATTAGTGTGTACTGTGATGTGCTCCCATTGGCCCTAGCTTCCACAGAATGAATGAAACTTTGTATATAAGAGAGTTTAGGAAGTGCTAGGCACGCCTTGTCTGTTTTGTGTCATCATTTCTTTCAAACTCTGGGCGTTGAATGTCTCTGGGCGAGAAGTAGGTTTGCCAACTGCTGAGCAGAACCCAGTCTTAGCAAAGATTCCTAATGTTGCTTTCTCTTAACCTCCTTGGCTGGGGGTTGGTCAGGTTACCTGCCTGATGAATGGTGACGCTCTCTGGGCTCCCTTCCACTACCTCTCCTCGGTAACGGCTAGGCAGTGGTGAAGAGAGCTATCATACGCTTCTTGGTTCCTGGAAGGATAAGTACCTCTGGGTTTAGTTCTGCTGTGGCCTCGTGACTCGACTTAGTTCAGGCTCCACAGTCGTACTTATGCCTTTTTGCGAGTTTAATTCCAGGAGTAGCAGCTACACTATGTGTAGTAGTGAGATTTTGCTTATTTTCCAACAGGATTGCTAATTTTATGTCGATTTTTGCTGGAATCTGATTCCGAGACTCTGATGATGTTTCGTTAGCATAGTTTTTGCACTTTATAACTTTTAAATCTGTTTAAATATGTTCAATGTCTTTCGCGTTCTTATCGTAGTTCTAATATTTTCGGGGATTCGCGGTGCCTACACTGTTCGTACTATGTCGACAGAACACGTGTACGATATCAGACTAAGCCTTCAGCTTTTCCCTCATTCAGTGCACGTGAGTGGTTAATAATTGTATAGCTAATTTGCTAAGGTGTTTCCTAGTGAGTGTAGCATGATAATTTTCCCCAAAAATTGTCCATTCTAACTTGTAATCTGTGTACTTGTCGGCCCACGTGTGCGCCGATTAGCGTGTTCCCTGTCGTGGTTATTACCATTAAATAGATCTTTTTCCTCTGTGTAGAAAGAACCGTTGTACGTCGTATATCCTGTTTTTAATTTTCATGAAATAGAATTATTTCACTTCTTTGAATTTTTGCGACCGAGCTCTGTATTGTGCTGTAGCAATCTGTAACCTTGGTTATCTAATAAATATCATTACTCTGATCAGAAAGAATGGTTACACCATAGATATCGCGATCTTATTCTCTTCGAAATTAATTTTGTTAACTTTATGCATATTTTGTGTTCCGGCTTAGAAGAGTGCTGTATTGATCTAACAAATTTAACCTTCTGTAGTTATCTTCTCCCTGTGCTAAGCGAACGCCAGAGCGACCGTTTTTAGATATTATTTAATGAAATCTTGACTTAATATATAGTTAGAAGTTCTAGGGAAACTTTAACTTCCGTCTGTACACCACACTTTGTAGTTTTAAACCAAGTGCGTTTGTTTCTCATAGTTTATCATGAGCCTAAGGCACTAGCTTGACACGTTATGGAAGCGAGGTACTATTTCATTGTGTGCGAGTGAACCTTCGATCCGCATTCTCCACATTGCTTGGCTGTCGTCTTGGTGTATTGGTGTCGGGTCCTTGGTAAGTACCTGCATGGCTTGGCGTATGAATCTGTGTGTGAATGTGCTGCAATTCCTCCCCCCCCCCCCCCCCCCTGTGAAACGTGATCGTAAATTAACCTGTACTCAACTTTGCAGGTGGGCAATTTTAGGGCCATGTAATTGTGGATATTTTGAATATTTTGTAAGGTGTGTTTTTTATTGTAATTTTTAAAAAAAATGGTCTTCCCCCTTGTTGTTCTTGTTTTGAACAATAAATTAATTTGTTAAACTATAATCCTTTTGTGCTAATTTAAATTCTCCCCTCATCATTTATTTTGGATTAGTGTGGGGTAATTTGTTCATGTATCTTGTATCTCTGCTCCCTTCTGGAGTAGAGAATATTTACGTTTCCGATGCCAACATTTATTTCTGATTTAGATCCATGACTGCGGATTTAATTGTGTGCAGTTTCCTCTAAAGATTACAGTAAAGGTAGAACTGTTTGCTTAACTTATAGAATCAGAGTTTTGCTTAAGGGAACTGTATACTTCCGCCGCTGTGTGAATATCGCCGTAATTAGATTTTGTGAGCAAGCAGTCAATTGTTAACTTCACAAACACGGCTAGTTAACAGTCAAACAGTCAATAGGACAGCGGTCGCGTTTCAACGTCAAAGTTCCAATGTTGCCGACTTTGTTCGGAAACAACGTTGTGTACCGTGTCTACCGCGAGTTTGCGTTGTGTGTGCTTTTTTCTCTGCGATTTCTTCTACTATGAGTAGTTTAACTTGACTCTCCGAGTTCAATTACTTGGATAATGCCACCGAAAAGACGTTTGTCTAGTGACGTCCTCTGAGTAAGTTCTTAATTTCGTATGAATAAAAACTTGGAAGCATATGCTTTGAGCAGGAAGTTCATTCTCGCTTCAAACGATCAGAAAGAAGTTATGCTGCAGTGGCTACAAGAAAGAAATATTGCTGCAGATATGTCAAAGTCAAAACTTCTTTTAAATTCGCCCGTGAAACAAAATAAGCCTATTACGCCCACATATGTAGCAGACGAAATCGCAAAGGAGCAGGGTCACAATATAATAAGGCTGTCCTCATATCGCAGCCATTTTAACCCTAAAGAATTTGCATGGAGTGACGTTAAGGATTACATAAAGGACAATGATAAGTCTTTCAGAAACACAGAGGTGGAAACGCTGTTGCGTGAAGCTTTTGCATATGTGCAAATGTAGCATTCTGCAACAAAAAGTCGAGCACGTTGAAAAACTGATTCAGGCAGCGCAGACAATGGAAGGGATCATTAGTGATCGTAACAGTGAATGACTTGTCTTGGCGAGGACGACAATGAAGACGATTTTGGCAGTGACGACGACAGTTAAGATGGATGAAATTCAACCATTGTCGCCGTAAATCGGTGAGTGAAAAGCATTTTGATTATAAAACGTAGAGAGAGAAGTTACTATCTTGATCATTGTTTATTTCGTATTTGTCATGATCAAATGCTTAGTAACTATATTTCTTTGCTCCGTTATTGAAAGCATGTGCGTTGTTCCGCTTCTGTCTACATTACTATGCCGTTATTCAATTGCTACTTTGTGCTAGCAGATCAAGAACGAATTATTATGTGCACTTTTATTGCTCAGTAGCTTACATTTACGAGATGCAACTGAAAAGCGTTTCGTCTGCTGTGAGTATAGAGCAGTGATCTCTAGACATCACTGGTTTAGAGGCTAGTGTTGCATCGTCGCTATAGTAGTGTAGCCAACTTAACTCGCCGTAACGCGAAACGTCAAGTGCAATTTTCAGCGGTCCGGATATACGACTCAGCACAGCTAGCATCGTACAAGAAGACGCCGCCGCGAAATCAGACATATTCTCTTAAAGTTGAGTGTTGTGTATAATTTAATAAATAAAACTTGTATTACTAATCTTTATAGCTAATTTGTTTTAGCTATCCACGCATCCCACGTGTCCTGAGCAGATCCTTTCGTGAAAGATAGGCCAGGGAGGGTGTAGGGGGCTGTGTCAATATCGGTGCTGAAGCTATAGAATTTTACTTACAGCTTCAGTCACTAACCTTCGACCCAATATCAATAACCTGCCTCCACAAAATATCTCTGGTTTGCACACATATATGAGAGAAATTTATCTTGGGTTTGAGATGAATAACCTTTAACATTGAATAGCAAGCTCAGAACAAACTTCAACATGTGTATTACCACCTGAATTATACTTTCAGTAATGGTGCCACACCTGTACAAAAGTATTATTTCTGTTACTACTGCTAAATAAGCCCTGGGATCGCCACTCCCATATAATGATGTATGCAAACAACAGGATGGCAATACAACGGTATGAAAAAGGTTAGTATTGTTTGTTATTTCGGTAATCTGACTGCGTTATTATTAAGAACGAAGATCCTCATTCGAAAATACCTTTGAATGTCCAGGATTTATAATTAACACAAACACAAAGTCATAAGTAAGGTAAATAATCTACACCCACACCAAGGATTTGATTAAATCAGCTGTTCTTTGCCTCTGTCAAAAATATCTCGTAGTAGTCGCAATCGATTCTTAAAAGAATCGATTGCGTCGACTATCGAAGCACAAAATGAATATTTCAAACACGATTGCTATCGATAACTATCTTATCGGTAACAACCGTAAATATTATTTACCAGTATCTACAGACAGAAAACGTAGAAAATTAAGTTTATTTTTTTATTCTCTTGAATTTTTTTTAATTTTTTTTATGTACACAATCTGAATGATTCTACAATCTCTTAAAGTGGCCGAACTCTTCCTACAGATTAATAAAGCTACAACCCTCTAACTAACTTTTGACACCGTCCAAAAGAATAAAAAATAAATTCTACGTTGTTTCCACCACTTGTCAGCCGCCTCTTCATATTGGAATAATCAATTAAAAATAAAACAGCAATTAATGAGGCCGTATTCAGGTGTAAACTTCGATACTAAAAAGAAATATCTCTCACTCGTACCCTCCTGTTCGGCTAAGAGTCTCGCCACTTATTTTAACTTCCAGTAGCCTCGGGAAAGTTTGAAAAGAGGCCCAAATTTTCCATGGTCTTGCAATGTGTCACTCTCAATACTTTAAAAATGTTTCATAAATATGGTTTTGCTATTTAGCTAATCACACAGTATTGTAATAACTTATCTTTACAATGTAATCTGTCATGAAGGTTTATTAATAATTCACCATAATGTTGGATTCAATAGACACCATTAATATTCCATTAATGTAACATAGGCCAGTCACCATAAAATAAGGAGCAGAATCCTGTCTCACTCCCAGATACATCAGATCCAATGCGTGGTCCGACTGTATCCATAAACCATTTACTAAAATAGACTGTCCCTTACACCATCAAATACCCACATCCTTTACTCTTTCATAAATAAATTGTTAATGAGCGCCGGCCGCGGTGGTCGAGGGGACTGAGGCGCTCCAGTCACGGTCTGCACGGCCACTACGGTCGGAGTTCGAATCCCCCTCGGGCATGGATATTTGTGCGGTCCTAGTTCGTAAGTAGTTCATAAGTAGTTTGTAAGTTAATTCCCATAAGCTATACAAACATTTTTTTTTTTTTTTTTTTTTTTTGTTAATGAGCTATGAATCCACAGTTACGATTCTAAAATGCGACAACGTTAGTGTCCACAAAATTCCCTTCATGAACAGACTACCACTACTTCAATTACATCAAGAGAAATATCTCGTAAACTCATAATTAACAAAGTAGTTAATTCTTCAATAAAAATCCAATTAATCCTTACTGTGTGCCACTATAAGCCAAATACTCACTCATTGCAGTATTTACCACCAGCCATTTCACCTCTTTTTGTCGTAATATTTGACGAGTAGTTGATATATTGAAAGCAAACCAGAAGAAGCCACGATAAGTAAGTATGCAAAACTCAGAAAATTTGTTGTCCTTTCAAAGCAAAAACCCGTAACAATTAATCTCATTATTTCTTCTTTGGCGTGTGCGGCACAGGCAACATACTAAGCACCAACATATTAAGGACTAAGCGCCAACATACTAAGCACAAACATACTAAGTGCCAACATACTAAGAGCTAACATACTAAGCGCCAACATACTAAGCCCAAACATACTAAGCCCCAAAATTCTATGAGCTAACATTCTATAAGCCAACATACTATGAGCCAACATACTATGAGCCAAAATACTATGAGCTAACATACTATGAGCCAACATACTAAGCACCAACATACTAAGTGCTAAGCACCAACATACTAAGTTCAAACATACTAAGTTCAAAAATACTAAGTGCCAACATACTAAGTGCCAACATACTAAGTGCCAACATACTAAGTACCAACAAAATATGAGCCAACATACTATGGGTCAACATACTGTCAGCCAACATACTATGATCCAACATACTATGAGCCAACATACTATGAGCAAACATAGGAAGCACCAACATACTTAGTGCCAAAATACTAAGTGCCAAAATACATGATATGAGGCAATACATTTAAGTGTCAACATACTAAGTGCAAACATACTAAGCATCAACATACTAAGCACCAACATACTAAGCACCAACATACTAAGCGCCAACATACTAAGCGCCAACATACTAAACACCAACATACCAAGTGCCAAAATACTAAGAACCAACATACTAAGTGCCAACATACTAAATGTCAACATATTAAGCTCCCTTAACCTAAACTCCCTCATACTAAGCTTCATCATTCTAAGTTATGTCATAATAAGCTCCCTCATATGAAGTTCCCCTTACCACCCTCATACCAAGCGCCAACATACCAAGTGCCAACATACCAAGAGCCAACATACCAAGTGCCAACATACCAAGTGCCAACATACCAAGTGCCAACATACTAATTGCCAATATACTAAGCGCCAAAATACTAAGCGCCAACATCCTAAGTGGCGAAATACTAAGTGCCAGTTTCCTATGAGTCAACATCCTATGGGCCAACATACTATGGGTCAACATACTGTGAGCCAAAATACTGTGAGCGAACATGCTATGAGCCAACATACTAAGCGCCAACATACTAAGCCCTAACATTCTATGACCCATCATTCTATGAGCCAACATACTATGTGCCATCATACTATGAGCCAACATACTATGAGCCAACATACTATGAGCCAACATACTATGAGCCAACATACTATGAGCCAACATACTAAGCGACAACATACTAAGTGCCAATGTACTAAAAGCCAACATAATAACCGCCAACATACTAAGGGTCAACATACTATGAGCCAACATACTATGGGCCAACATGCTAAGCACCAAGATCCTAAGTGCTAAGTGCCAACGCAGTAAGCGCCAACATACTAAGCAGCAACATAATAAGTGCAAACATACTAAGTGCCAACACACTAAGTGCCAATGTATTAAGCACAAATATACTAAGTGTCAACATACTAAGCACCAACATACAATGAGCCAACATACTATGAGCCAACATAGTATGCACCAACATACCAAGCCCGAACATACTAAGCACCAACATCCTATGAGCCAACATACTATTGGTCAACATACTGTGAGCCAACATACTATGATCCAACATACTATGAGCCAACTTAGAAAGCACCAACATACTAACAGCCAACATAGTAAGTATAAACACTCTATGAGGCAAATTACTAAGGGCCAACATACTAAGCACAAACAAAGTAGATGCCAACATACTAAGGCCCAACATACTAAGCACCAACATACTAAGCGCCAACATACTAATAGCCAACATTTCAAGGGCCAACATCATGTGGGCCAACATACTATGAGTCAACATACTGTGAACCAAAATACTGTGAGGCAACATTCTATGAGCCAACATACTATGAGCCAACATACTATGAGCCAACATACTAAGCACCAACATACTAAGTGCCGACATACTAAGCACCAACATACTAAATGACAACATACTAAGCACCAACATACTAAGTGCCAACATACTAAGCACAAACATACTAAGTGCCAATATACTAAGTGCCAATATATTATGTCCCAACATTCTATGAGCCAACATTCTATGCACCAACATACTATGAGCCAACATACTATGAACCAACATACTATGAGTCAACATACTGTGAACCAAAATACTGTGAGGCAACATACTATGAGCCCACATACTATGAGCCAACATACTATGAGCCAACATACTATGAGCCAACATACTATGAGCCAACATACTAAGCACCAACATACTAAGTGCCAACATACTAAGTACCAACATACTAAGTGACAACATACTAAATGACAACATACTAAGCACCAACATACTAAGTGCCAACATACTAAGCACCAACATACTAAGCACCAACATACTAAGTGCCAATATACTAAGTGCCAATATACTATGTCCCAACATTCCATGAGCCAACATTCTATGCACCAACATTCTATACAATGAGCCAACATAAAATTAGCCAACATACAATAAGCCAACATACTCTGAGCCAACATACTATTAACATACTAATTTTTACATACTAAGTGCCAGCATACAATCCTCCAACATACTAAGCATCAAGGTACTAAGTGCCATCATACTATGAGCCTACATAATAAGTGCCAACATACTAAGCACCAACATACTAAGCGCCAACATACTAAGCGCCAACATACTAAGCGCCAACATACTAAGCGCCAACACACTAATCGCCAACAAACTAATCGCCAACAAACTAAGCATCAACATACTATCAGCCAACTTACTAAGTGCTAACATACTAAGTGCCAACATACTAAGCACCAACATCCTATGAGCCAACTTACTAAGTGCCAACATACTATAGGTCAATATGAGCCAACATAGGCAGCACCAACATTCTAAGTGCCAAAATACTAAGTGCCAACACACTTAGTACCAACATACAAAGTGCAAACATACTAAGTGCCAACATACTAAGCACAAACATACTAAGCACACAACATACTAAGTGCCAACATACTAAACACCAACATATTAAGCTCCCTTATCCTAAAGTCCCTCATAATAAGCTACCTCATACTATGTTGTGTCATACTAAGCTCCCTCATATGAAGCTCCCAATTAGCACCCTCATACTAATCGCCAACATACTAAGCGTGAACATACTAATTGCCAACATACTAATCAAAAACATACAAAGCACCAACATACAAAGCACCAATATACTATGCGCCAACATACTATGCCCCAACATACTATGCCCCAACATACTATGCCCCAACATACTAAGCCCCAACATACAAAGCCCCAACATACTAAGTCCCAATATTCTATGAGCCAACATTCTATGATCCAACATACGAAGCGCCAACATACTATCCCCAACATACTAAGCCCCAACATACTATGAGCCAACATACTATGATCCAACATATTATGGGCCAACATACTAAGCGCCAAAATACTAAGGACTAAGTGAAAACAAACTAAGTGCCAACATACTAAGTACCAACATACTAAGTGCCAACATACTAAGCACAAATATACTAAGTGTCAACATACTAAGCACCAACATACAATGAGCCTACATACTATGAGCCAACATACTATGAGCCAACATTCAATGAGCTAATATACATATGCTAACATACAATGAGCCAACATACAATGAGCCAACATGCAATGAGCCAACATAGAATGAGCCAACATACTAGGAGCCAACATACTATTAACCAACGATCTATTAGTTAACATACTAATTTTTAACATAATAACTGCAAACATACTATCCTCCAACATACTAAGCATCAACATACAAATTACCAACATACTATGAGCCCACATACTAAACACCAACATATTAAGCTCCCTTATCCTAAACTCCCTCATAATAAGCTACCTCACACTATGTTGTGTCATACTAAGCTCCCTCATATGAAGCTCCCAATTAGCACCCTCATACTAATCACCAACATACTAAGAGCCAACACACTAAGCACCGACATACTAAGCACCAACACACTAAGCACCAACACACTAAGTACCAACATACTAAGTACCAACATAATAAGCACCAACATACGTAGCACCAACATACTATGAGCCAACATACTATGAGCCAACATATTATGAGCCAACAAACTATGAGCCAAATTACTATGAGCCAACATACTAAGTCCCACCAACTAAGCCCCAACATTCTATGAGCCAACATACTATACACCAACATACTATGCGCCAACATAATATGAGCCAACATACTAAGTGCTGAAATACTATGAGCCAACATTCAATGAGCCAATATACATATGCTAACATACAATGAGAAACATACAATGAGCCAACATTCAATGAGAATACATACAATGTGCAAACATACAATGAGCCAACATAAAATGAGACAACATTCAATGAGCCAACATACTATTAACCAACGAACTATTAGTTAACATACTAATTTTTAACATACTAAGTGTCAACATACTATCCTCCAACAACCTAAGCATCAACATACTAAGCGCCAAAATCCTATGGGCAAACATACTATGGGTCAACATACTGTGAGCCAAAATACTGTGAGCCAACATACTATGAGCCAACATACTATTAGCCAAGATACTATTAGCCAACATAATAAGCACCAACATACTAAGCACCAACATACAGAGTTCCAACGTCCTATGAGCCAACATACTATGAGCCAAAGTATTCTGAGCCAAAATACTAAGCACCAACATACTAGGCGCCACCGTACTAAGTGCCAATATGCTAAGCGACAACATTCTAAGTGCCAACATACTAAGCACCAACATACTAAATGCCAACATTATAAACACACACATATTAAGCTACCTTATCCTAAACTCCCTACCTTATACTAAGTTCTGTCATACTAAGCTCCATCATATGAAGGTCCCCTTAGCATGCTCATACTAAGCACCAACATACTAAGCGCCAACATACTAAGGGCCAACATACTAAGCACTAACATACTATGTCCCAATATTCTATGAGCCAACATTCTATAAGCTAACATACAACGTGCCAACATACTAAAAGGCAACATACTAAGTGCCAACTACTGAGCACCAACATACTAAGTGCCAACATACTAAAGCCCAACATACTAAGCTCCCTTATCCTAAACTCCCACATACTAAGCTACATCATACTACGTTGTGTCATAATAAGCTCCCTAGTATGAAGCTCCCCCTTAGCACACTCATACAAAGCGCCAACATACCAAGTGCCAACGTACTAAGTGCCAACATACTATGTGCCAAAATACTAAGTGCCAACATACTAAGCACCAACAAACTAATCGCAAACAAACTAGGCATCAACATACTGAGCGCCAACCTACTAACTGCCAGCATACTAAGTGCCAACATACTAAGTACCAACATACTAACCGCCAACATACTAAGCACCAACATACTAAGGGCCTACATACTAAACACCAAGATATTAAGCTCCCTTATACTAAACTCCCTTATAATAAGCTACCTCATACTAAGTTGTGTCATACTGAGCTCCATCATATGAAGCTCCTCCTTAGCATCCTCATACTAAGCGCCAAAATACTAAGCGCCAACATCCTAAACGCCAATATACTAAGCGCCAACAAATTACGAGCCAACATACTATGAATCAACATACTATGAGCCAACATAGGAAGCAGTACATACTAAGTGCCAACATACGAAGTGTAAACATACTATGAGGCAACACATTTAAGCACCAACATACTAAGAGCCAACATACTAAGCACCAACATACTAAGAGCCAACAAACTATGTCCCAATATTCTATGAGCCAACATTCTATAAGCCAACATACTATGTGCCAACATACTAAAAGCCAACATACTAAGTGCCAACTTCTAAGCACCAACATACTAAGTGCCAACATACTAACCGCCAACATACTAAGTGCCAACATACCAAGAACCAACATCCTATGAGCCAACATACTATGGGTCAACATATCATGATCTAACATACTATGATCCAACGTACTATGAGCCAACATAGGAAGCACCAACATACTTAGTGCCAACATTCTAAGTGCCAACATACTAAGCGCCAACATACTAAGCACCAACATACTAAGTGCCAACATACTAAGTGCCAACATACTAAACACCAACTCCCTCATACTAAGCCACCTCATACCATGTTTTGTAATACTAAGCTCCCCCATATGTAGCTCCCAATTAGGAACCTCATACTAATCGCCAACATACTAAGTGCCAACCTTCTGAGCGCCGACATAATAAGTGCCAACATACTAATTGCCAACATACAAATGCCAACATACAATGCACCAACATACAAAGCACCAACATACTAAGTGCCAACGTACTATGCCCCAACTTACTAAGCTCCAACATACTAAGCCCCAACATACTAAGTGCCAACACACTAAGCACCAAAATCCTATGGTCCAACATGCTATGGATCAAAATACTGTGAGCCAATATACTGTGAGCCAACATTCTAAGCACCAACATACTAAGCGCCAACATACTGAGCGCCAACATCATATTGGTAAACATCCTATGGGCCAACATAAAATGGGTCAACATAGTGTGGGCCAAAATACTGTGAGCCAACAGACTATGAACCAACATACTATGACCTAACATATTAAGCTCCATCATACTAAGGGCCAACATACTAAGTACCAACATACTAAGAGCCAACATACTAAGGGCCAATATACTAAGTGTCAACATACTAAGTGCCAACATACTAAGCACCAACATGCTAAGCACAAATGTACTAAGTACCAACATACTAAGTGCCTACATACTAAGTGCTAAGCACCCACATACTAAGCGCCAACATACTAAGAGCCAGAATACCAAGCGCCAACACACTAACTGCTAAGTACCAACACACTAAGTGCCAACATACTAAGCGCCAACATACATAGCGCCAACATACTGTGGGCCAACATACTATGAGCCAACTTATTACGAGCCAATATACTATGAGTCAACATACTATGAGCCACCATACTAAGTTCCACCATACTAAGGATCAACATACTAAGTACCAACATACTAAGAGCCAACATACTAAGGGCCACTATACTAAGTGTCAACATACTAAGTGCCAACATACTAAGCACCAACATGCTAAGCACAAATGTACTAAGCACCAACATACTAACTGCCAACATACTAAGGGCCAATATACTAAGTGTCAACATACTAAGTGCCAACATACTAAGCACAAACATACTAAGGGCCAACATATGTAGTGTCAACACACTATGGGCCAATATACTATGAGCCAACATATTATGAGCCAACATATTATGAGCCAAAGTACTATGAGCCAACATACTATGAGCCGACATACTAAGCGCCAACATACTAATTGCCTACATACTAAGCGCCAACATACTAAGCGCCAATATACTGAGCGCCAACATCCTACAGGCCAACATCCTATGGGCCAAGATAAAATCAATGAACTTACTGTGGACCAAAATACGGTGAGCCAAAAGAGTATGAACCAATATACAATGAGCCAACATACTAAGCCCCAACATACTAATTGCCTACATACTAAGTGCCAACATACTAAGGGCAAACATACTAAGTGCCAACATACTAAGTGCCAACATACCAAGCACCAACATACTAAGAACAAACATACTAAGCACCAACATAGTAAGTGCCAACATACTAAGTGATAAGCGCCAACATACTAAGCATCAACATACTAAGCGCCAACATACAATGCACAAACATACTAAGTGGCAACATACTAAGCACCAACATACTAAGTGCCAACATACTAAGTGCGAACATACTATGGGCCATCATACTATGAGCCAACGTTTTATAAGTCAACATACTATGCAGCAACATACTACATGCTAAGTGCCAATATACTAAGTGCCATCATACTTAGCGCCACATGCTAAGTCCCACGAACTAAGCCCCAACATTCTATGAGCCAACATACTATGAGCCAACAAACTAAGTGCCGAAATACTATGAGCCAACATACAATGAGCCAACATACTAAGAGCCAACATACTAAGAACCAACATACCAAGAGGCAACATACTAAGAGCCAACATACTTATTACCGACCTACTATGAGCTAAGATACTATGAACCAACATACTATGAGCCTACATACTATGAGCCAACATACTACGAGCCAATATACTATGAGGCAACATACTACGAGCCAACATTCTAAGTGCCAACATACTAAGTACCAACATACTAAGAGCTAACATACTAAGAGACAACATACTAAGATCCAACATACTAAGAGCCAACATACTAAGAGCCAAGATCCTGATAGCCAATATACTAAGAGCCAACATACAAAGAGCCTACATACTATGAGCCAACTTGCTAAGAGCCAACATACTAAGAGCCAACATACTAAGTGCCAACGTACTAAGTGCCAACATACTAAGACCTAACATACTATGTCCCAATATACTAAGCCCCAACATTCTAGGAACCAATATTCTATGAGCCAACATACTAAGCGCTAACATACTAAGCCCCAACATACTAAGCCCCAACATACCAAGCCCCTAGATACTATGAACGAATATATTATGAGCCAACATACTATAAGCCAACATACTATGTGCCAACATACTATGTGCCAACATACTGTAAGCCAGCATAGTATGAGCCAACATACTATGATCCTACATACTATGAGCCATTGTACTATGAGCCAACATATTAAGCACCAACATACTATGCACTAATCACCAACATACTAAGTGCTAACATACTAAGCACCAACGTACTAAGAGCCAACGTACTAAGTGCCAACGTACTAAGTGCCAACATCCTAAGTGCCAACATCCTAAGCGCCAACATACTAAGCGCCAACATACTATGAGCCAACATACTATGACCCAACATACTATGAGCCAACATACTGTGAGCCAACATACTGTGAGCCAACATACTATGAGCCAACATACTATGAGCCAACATACTATGAGCCATTCTACTATGAGCCAACATACTAAGCTTCAACATACTAAGCACTAAGCGCCAACATTCTTAGCACCATTACACTAAGCGCCAACATACTAAGTACCACCATACTAAACGCCAACATACTAAGTGCCAACATACTAAGTGCCAACATACTAAGAGCCAACATACTAAGAGCCAAATACTAAGAGACGAATACTAAGAGCCAACATACTAAGAGCAAATATACTAAGAGCCAACATACTAAAAGCCAATATACTAAGAGCCAAATTTCTATGAGCCAACATACTATGAGCCAACGTACTATGAGCCAACATACTATGAGCTTACATTCTATGAGCCAACATACTATGAGCCAACATACTAAGAGCCAACATACTAAGAGCCAACATACTATGAGCCAACATACTAAGTGCCTACATACTATGTGCTAATCACCAACATACTAAGTGCCAACGTACTAAGTGCCAATGTACTAAGCGCCAACATACTAAGCACCAATGTACTAAGCACCAACATACTAAGCGCCAACATACTAAGCATCAACATACTATGTGCCAAAATACTATGAGCTAACATACTATGAGCCAACATACTAAGAGCCAACATACTAAGAGCCAACATTCTGCCGCGAGAGACCACGAACACCAACTGCCGGCGTGGCGCAGGAGATAGCGTCACGGACTGCGGAGCAGAAGGTCGCCGGTTCAATCCCTACCACTGGCAAAAATTTATTTCTTTGTAATTTACAATTCCAGAAGGTTCTACTTCTTTCTTATGTTCACTTGTAAATTCTGCTTGTTTCTTATGTTAACTGTTCTTCTAATTTCTGGTAAATTCTGTCTGTGTATAAATAGCAGAGCACTCTGCCTGAGAGGCAGTCAGTGCTGCGTGTATGTTGAGTTCGTAATAAACGTGCTTTCAGTATAAGTGCTGTGTTTAGTTGCCTTCGAAGTCAAGTCTACTTCCATTCCAACGTGACATTGTTTGGTGGAGCCGCCGGGTACACTGTGCAACAGCTGCCTCACCGTGGCTCCAATTAGGCAATGTAAAAGCCGTCGCTTACACGGACTGGAACCGGAATACAAGGGATACACCGAGTACGTCCTTCCTAAAGTCCGTATTATCAGGAGAACGATGGAGACGAAACCAGCAATAAGGTAGCTGCACATCAGACTCCCGTCGGTGTTCTCTGGAGATGCTGGACAGGACCCCAACAGATGGCTAAATGGGTTCGACCGAGTCGCCAAGTACAACAGGTGGGATCATATGATGTGCTTGGCCGACGTTTATTTCTACCTGGACGGAACAGCCCAGCAATGGTTCGAAAACAACGAATTCAAGTTGAATGACTGGGAGACGTTCCAGGAGGAACTTAAGAAGACGTTTGGAGACCGCCAGCGACAAATCCTCTCGGCCGAAGAACAACTGAAGAACCGGGCCCAACGACATGGTCAGCCGACACAATCGTACATACAGAGTGTTTTGGCCCTGTGTAACGTAGTCAATCCGATCATGACTGATGCGGACAAAATCACGCACCTGATGAAGGGAATTGCGGAAGATATGTACCAAGCTCTTCTGATAAAAGACGTCGCTACGACAGAAGAGTTCATCAAGTGGTGCCAGCGTATTGAAGAGATGCAACAAAGGAGGGTTGGACGCAAGAAGTATGACAGACTCCCAAATGTAGTCCCTATGGCCGTTATGGAAGACCAGCGGGACTTGGCTTCTCTCATATGACAAATCGTGACAGAAGAATTACAACAGTGCATGGCAGCCGGGACTATTAGACCGAGCGAGCATCAGATTATGGCCATGGATGTGAGCCCTGTAAGTCACGAGGTAGCCGACCCGCTGAGGACGAGGTATTTCAAACATTAGCTCCTGTCTGCCCCGTCATTCGCACCCGACGTGAAGGATGGCGTCGCCCTGCCTCACGCTGCAGCCGCCAAACGGTAGCCCATGAACCGACCGACGCGACCACAGCCAACTCCACCGGTAACTAGGACGCCCCGCAGAAGAACAGATGTCTGGAGGACAGAAGACAACACACCACTGTGTTTCCACTGTAGACGCCCTGGACATGTCGTACGCTACTGCAGAGAGAGAAGGCGAGTATTCGATGATTATTTTGCCGCAAGACGTCAGCCGTCGGAGCAGTTCTATCCAAGGCAGTCACCTGCTGATGAGTTCAGTCGACCTATGGGAAGAAGCCCATCGCCGTACCCTAGACGAGGTCGCTCCCCAACGCGCCGCAGCCGTTCACCGTCGCCGTACAGAGGTACCAGCCGCTTCCCTAGCCGCCGCACCCAGGAAAACTAAGCGAGGCGACCATCTACGGAGGTGAGGCCGCCCAGATGAAAATCCTCTATGGACGACAGTCGCCAAGATGTCGGGAAATCTCATCGAAGTCATAATCGACGGCCAACCTGTCCGGGCACTTGTTGATTCAGGAGCCTCTTTTTCTGTGTTATCTGATAATTACAGCCGCACACTAAAGAAGATAATGTTCTGTGATACGGGAGCAACTGTGCTGAAGGTCGCGAATGGAAAGTACGTCCAACCAGCAGGACCTTGTGTCGCAAGAATAACCATCAACAACAGGACGCAGCCGTTTGAATTTGTCGTGTTAACAGAATGTAGTCACAATGTCATCCTCAGATGGGACTTCCTTCAGGCATCCCAAGCTATCATTGACTGTGGAAGTCGTTGACAATGTGACGATACCGCCGTTGACAATGAGAAGAGTTGCAGTCAGAAACACAGAAGACTGGTTAAACTGTGAAGTTCTTGTTGATAGTAAAAAGTTTATCAGGCTCACAAAAGAAATTTACATACCATCGGCTGTCATAAGCATTACCGGTGGTCAAGGAGAGATTTGGATCACAAATTGTCACGAGCAGTCACAACGTATCCCCAAGGGAATGTGTATCGGGACAGCTGACCCAATCCAGGACGGTGAGCTCATCGTCATCAATGAAGACCCATGCCCTGCTATTAGTACAGACAACACGCTGGAGGAAACAAACGTGGAACTGCCATTAGGGCCTGGACTGACCAAGGAACAACGCCAGCGGGTGTTAGGTATACTACTCCAATTTTCGGGTGCATTCACACCTCTGCAGGGGAAAAGTCAGACGAAACGGCCTACGATAAAGCACCGTATCAATACTGGAGACAATCCGCCAATTAGCCAGCGTTCGTATAGAGTGTCGCCAGCTGAAAGACGGATAATTCGGGAGGAAGTGGAGAAGATGTTGTGAGATGACATTATTCAACCTTCGGAGAGTCCTTGGTCGTCTCCGGTGGTCCTCGTAAAGAAGAAGGATGACACGTAGCGATTCTGTGTCGACTATCGGCGGCTGAACTGTATCACAAAGAAAGATGTCTACCCATTGCCGCGTATTGATGACATCTTAGACTGTTTGAAAGGAGCTACATACTTCTCAACTATGGACATGCAGACAGGTTACTGGCAAATCTAGGTTGACGAAGCTGACAGGGAGAAGACGGCTTTTATTAGACCTGACTGTCTCTATGAATTTAAAGTAATGCCATTTGGATTATGTAATGCTCCAGCCACATTCGAACGCATGATGGACAACTTGCTTCGACACCTAAAGTGGACGACGTGTCTCTGTTATTTAGATGACATTGTCGTTTTCTCGAAAACATTTGAAGAACATCTGAGTCGCCTGTCAACTGTGTTGAAGTGTGTTCAGGCTGCAGGTCTCCGCCTCAATCCAAAGAAGTGCCTCTTCGTCGCCAAAGAGATAAAAATCCTGGGGCACCTAGTCAACGGAGATGGTGTCCGTCCTGATCCAGATAAAGTAAGGGCAGTCACAGAATTTCCAACTCCTCAGCACATTCGTGATGTGAGAAGTTTTCTCGGGAACATCTGAGTCGCCTGTCAACTGTGTTGAAGTGTGTTCAGGCTGCAGGTCTCCGCCTCAATCCAAAGAAGTGCCTCTTCGTCGCCAAAGAGATAAAAATCCTGGGGCACCTAGTCAACGGAGATGGTGTCCGTCCTGATCCAGATAAAGTAAGGGCAGTCACAGAATTTCCAACTCCTCAGCACATTCTTGATGTGAGAAGTTTTCTCGGGCTGTGCTCATACTACCGACGTTTCATAAAAGGATTTTGTAACAAGGCACGTCCATTACAAGAACTTCTGCAGGAAGACGCCAAATTTTACTGGGATGCGACAAAAGAAAGAGCTTTCCGAGCACTTAAGGAGGCTCTAACTTCTGCACCAGTGCTAGCCTTGTACGACGAGAATGCAGAAACGGAACTTCACACAGACGCCAGTGGCTATGGGATTGGTGCAGTGCTTGTACAAGTTCAGGAAGGTGCCGAAAAAGTGATAGCCTATGCGTCAAGAGTACTCTCAAAGTCCGAGATAAACTACTCTACAACTGAAAAAGAATGTCTCGAGGTTATCTGGGCCATCAACAAGTTCTGGCCGTATTTATTCGGCAAACCATTCACCGTCGTGACAGACCACCATTCTTTGTGTTGGCTGACCAGCTTGAAGGATCCATCAGGTCGACTAGCAAGATGGGCACTAAGACTCCAAGAGTACGATGTCACAGTGGTATTCAAGAACGGGCGCAAACGCAAGAATGCCGACTGCCTTTCGAGGAATCCATTAGTGGAGCACAACAGTATTAATGAAATTTCAGCTCTCACTGAATTAGATGACGTTACAGCTGAACAGAGGGAAGATCCAACACTATTAAAAATGATAGAGGCCTTGGAGAAAGGAGAACCGACCAATGGAGAGTTCCAACTTATAAACGGAATATTGTACAAGAGCAACTACGATCCACTGGGCCCCAAATGGCTACTCGTTGTTCCAGCCCATCTCCAGCCAGCTATTCTCAAATATTTCCATGATACTCCAATATCCGGTCATCTGGGATTCGTGAAGACCCTAGACAGAATCAGACGCAGGTATTACTGGAAAGGTCTCTACCGATCTGTCAAGCACTGTAAAGAGTGCCAGCGACGGAAGCATGTGCCGCAGTTACCTCCAGGACATCTCGTACCGATTCCGCCGGCAGCAGCTCCATTCCACCGAGTTGGGATCGATCTTTTAGGGAAGTTCCCGAAGTCCACAACCGGTAACCGTTCGATAATAGTCTGCACTGACTACCTCACACGCTACGCTGTCACCAAACCTGTGCCGACTGCAGAAGCTCCAGAGATCGCAAAATTCCTTGTAGAAGACATTATTTTGAAGCATGGAGCACCACGTGTCATGATATCTGATCGTGGAAAAGTATTCCAGTCAAAACTAGTATCAGAGGTAATGTCACGGTGCAACATTGTCCACAGAATGACAACTGCATACCATCCTCAGACAAATGGTCTTACGGAACGTTTTAACAAAACGTTAGCCGACATGCTGTCGATGTACGTCGATGTTGAGCAGAAGGATTGGGATACAATTCTGCCAGTTGTGACATTTGCTTACAATACCGCAAGACAAGACACCACCGGCTTCACTCCGTTTTTCCTACTCCATGGCCGTAAAGCTGAGACGACAATGGATACACTGTTCCCGTTCCAACCGGACGACACTCAGGATGACTATGTTAAACAGCTCATCACCAGGGTCGAAGAAGCAAGACAACTGGCTCGCATACGGACACTGGACGCCCAGGAGAAGGACCGTCAGCGGTATAACGAGAAGCACCGACCTGTTGTGTCTAGCCCAGGAGATCTGGTATGGATTTTCACCCCTGTACGGAAGGTTGGACTGTCAGAAAAGTTATTGAAGCGATACATTGGTCCGTATCGTGTCATACGCCGCCTGTCAGACGTCACATACGAAGTTGAGGATTATGAGCCGTCGTCGAAACGTCAAAAACGAAGAGACATTGTTCACGTCATGCGCACGAAGCCTTACTACGATCCTGAAGAGCAGGTAAACGACAATGGCTTCTTGTTCAAGGACTTTAAGGACGGTAACGTTCCTGTTGAAGCCACGACAGGAACGTCTGTCGTCGATAATCGCGGAGAAGGGAAGGATTCTCTTGAACTGTCATACAGAGGACCCATGACACGGTCAAGATCCAGGACATTGCAGCTGGCTCCACAGGGATCATAAAAGTGGGTCGCTGTTTCTCCAGGAGAGGGAGCAATGCCGAGAGACCACGAACACCAACTGCCGGCGTGGCGCAGGGGATAGAGTCACGGACTGCGGAGCAGAAGGTCGGCGGTTCAATCCCGCCCGCCGGCAAAAATTTATTACTTTGTAATTTACAATTGCAGAAGGTTCTACATCTTCCTTATGTTCAATTGTAAATTCTACTTGTTTCTTATGTTAACTGTTCTTCTAATTTCTGGTAAATTCTGTCTGTGTATAAATAGCACAGCACACTGCCAGAGAGGCAGTCAGTGAGGCGGGTATGTTGAGTTCGTAATAAACGTGCTTTCAGTACAAGTGCTGTGTTTAGTTGCCTTCGAAGTCAAGTCTACTTCCATTGCAACGTGACATTGTTTGGTGGAACCATTGCAATGTGACAACATACTAAGAGCCAACATACTAATAGCTAACGTACTAAGAGCCAACATACTATGAGCCAACATGCGAAGAGCCAACATACTAAGAACCAACATACTAAAAGCCAACATACTAAGAGATGGCATAATAAGAGCCAACACACTAAGAGCCCCAATACTGAGCCAACATACAGTGAGCCAACATACTAAGAGCCAACATGTGAAGAGCCAACATACTAAGAACCAACATACTAAAAGCCAACATACTAAGAACCAACATACTAAAAGCCAACATACTAAGAGCCCCAATACTATGAGCCAACATACTGTGAGCCAACATACTGTGAGCCAACATACTAAGAGTGAACATACTATGAGACAACATACAATGAGCCAACATACTATAAGCCAACACATTATGAGCCAACATACTAAGAGCCAACATACTAAGAGCCAACATACTAATTGCCAACATACTAAGAGCCAACATACTAAGAGCTAACGTACTAAGAGCCAACATACTATGAGCCAACATGCGAAGAGCCAACATACTAAGAACCAACATACTAAAAGCAAACATACTAAGAGATGACATAATAAGAGCCAACACACTAAGAGCCCCAATACTATGAGCCAACATACTGTGAACCAACATACTGTGTGCCAACATACTAAGAGCCAACATACTAAGAGCCAACATGCGAAGAGCCAACATACTAAGAACCAACATACTAAAAGCCAACATACTAAGAACCAACATACTAAAAGCCAACATACTAAGAGCCCCAATACTATGAGCCAACATACTGTGAGCCAACATACTAAGAGCCAACATACTATGAGACAACATACAATAAGCGAACATACAATGAGCCAACATACTATGAGCCAACATACTATAAGCCAACACATTATGAGCCAACATACTAAGAGCCAACATACTAATTGCCAACATAATAATTGCCAACATACTAAGAGCCAACATACTAAGAGCCAACATACTAAGAGCCAACGTACTAAGAGCCAACATACTAAGAGCCAACATACTATGAGCCAAAATACTATGAGCCAACATAGTATGAGCCAACGTACTATGAGCCAACATACAATGAGCCAACATACTATAAGCCAACATACTATTAGCCAACATACTATGATCCAACACACTAAGTGCCAACACACTAAGTGCCAACATACTAAGAGCCAATATACTAAGAGCCAACATACTAAGAGCCAAGATACTAAGCGCCAACATACTAAGGGCCAACATACTAAGAGCCAACATACTAAGAGCCAAGATACTAAGCGACAACATACTAAGGGCCAACATACTAAGAGCCAACATACGAAGAGCCAACATACTAAGAACCAACATACTAAAAGCCAACATACTAAGAGATAACATACTAAGATGCAGTGAAGGCTTTCATGACCGGCTGAAGTAATAGTTGTTGTATCTTTCGGGTTATGTGGTCGTGGTCCACGAAACATATCCGTTCCTGACGTTTCGTCCAGAGCTGCGCCGGACATCTTCAGAGGTACTGGTAGCGGTGAGTCTTGCAAGATGTCCGGCGCAGCTCTGGACGAAACGTCAGGAACGGATATGTTTCGTGGACCACGACCACATAACCCGAAAGATACAACAACTATAACATACTAAGAGCCACCATAGAATGAGCCAACATACTATGAGCCAACATACTATGAGCCAACATACAATGAGCCAACATACTAATAGCCAACATACTACAATCCAACACACTAAGTGCCAACACACTAAGTGCCAACATACTAAGAGCCAACATACTAAGAGCCAAGATACTAAGCGCCAACATACTAAGGGCCAACATACTAAGAGCCAACATACGAAGAGCCAACATACTAAGAACCAACATACTAAAAGCCAACATACTAAGAGATAACATACTAAGAGCCAACATAATAAGAGCCAACATACTATGAGCCAACATACTACGACATAACATACAAAGTGCCAACATACTAAGTGCCAACATACTAAACACAAACATATTATCTCCTTTATCCTAAACTCCAACATACTAAGGTACCTCATACTACATTGTGTCATACTAAGCTCCCTCATATGAAGCTCCCACTTAGCACCCTCATACTAAGCGCCATCATACTAAGTGCCATCATACTAAGCGCCTACATACTAAGTGCCAACATACTAAGACCCAACATACTAAGAGCCAACATACTAAGAGCCAACATACTAAGAGCCAACATACTACGAGCCAACATACTAAGAGCTAACAAACTAAGAGTCAACATACTGTGAGCCAACATACTAAGCGCCAACATACTAAGAGCCAACATACTATGAGCCAACATACTATGAGCCAACATACTAAGAGCCATCATACTATGAGCCAACATACTATAAGCCAACATACTATGAGCCAACATAGCAAGAGCCAACATACTATGAGCCAACATACTTACAGCCAACATACTAAGCGCCACCATACTAAGCGCCAACATACTAAGAGCCAACATACCAAGAGCCAACATACTAAGAGCCACCATCCTAAGAGCCAACATACTTAGAGCCAATATACTAAGAGCCAACATACTAAGAGCCAACATACTATAAGCCAACATACTATGAGCCAACATAGCAAGAGCCAACAAACTATGAGCCAACAGATTCACAGCCAACATACTAAGCGCCAATATACTAAGCGCCAACTTACTAAGAGCCGACATAATAAGACCCAACATACCAAGAGCCAACATACTAATAGCCAACATACTAAGAGGCAACATACTAAGAGTAAACATACTAAGAGCCAACATACTAAGAGCCAACATACTAAGAGCCAACATACTAAAAGCCAACATACTATCAGCCAACATACTATGAGCCGACATACGATGAGCTGACATACTACGAGCCGACATACTATGAGGCAACATACTACGATCCAACATACTAAGAGCTAACAAACTAAGAGCCAACATACTATGAGCCAACATACTATGAGCCAAAATACTATTACCAACATATTATGAGCCAACATACTAAGTGCCAAAATACTAAGAGCCAACATACTAAGCACCAACATACTAAGTGCTAACCACCAACATACTAACCAAATAAATACTAAGTGCAAACACATGAAGTGCCAACATACTAAGTGCCAACAAACTAAATCCCAACATTCTAAGCACCAGCATACAAAACGCCAACATACTAAGAGCAAACATACTACAAACTAACATACTATGAGCCAACATACTATAAGCCAACATACTTTATGCCAGCATACTGAGTGCCGACATACTAAGGGCGAACATACTAAGTTCCAACATACCAATCGCCAACATACGAAGTGCCAACATACTAAGCCCCAACATTCTATGAGCCAACATTCAATGCACCAACATACTAAGTGGCAACATACTAAGCACCAACACACTAAGTGCCGACATACTAAAAACCAACATACAAAGCCCCAACATACTAAGCCCCAACAAACTAAGCCCCAACATTCGATGAGCCACCATAGTATAGGCCAACATACTAAGTGCCAACATAGTAAGCCTCAACATACTATTAGCCAACATACTATGAGCCAACATACTATAAGCCAACATGCTATGAGCCAACATACTGTAAGGCCACAAACTGTGAGCCCATATACTAAGCTCCAACATACCAAGCGCCAACATACTAAGTGCCAACATACTAATAACCAACATAACAAAGCTAAAACATTCTAAGTGCAACATACTATGAGCCAACATAATAAGCACCAACATACTAAGTGCTAAGCACCTACATAATAAGCACCAACATACGACGTGCCAACATACTAAGCCCCAACATTCTATGATCCAACATTCTATGAGCCAAGATACTAAGCGCCAACATACAAAGCCACAAAATAATTTGAGTCAACATACTATGAGCCAAATTACTAAGCGCCAAAATACTAAGAACTAAGCACCAACATACTAAGTGCCAACAAACTAAGCACCAACTCACTAAGTGCCGACATACTAAGCACCAAATACTAAGTGCCAACATTCAAAGCACCAACATCCTAAGCCTAACATACTAAGTTCCAATATACTAAGCGCCAGCATACAATGAGCCAACATACTAAGCTTCATCATGCTAAGCGCTAAGCGCTAATATTCTAAGAGCTAACATACTAAGCGCCAACATACTAAGTGCTAACATTCTAAGTGGCAACATACTAAGTGCCAACATACTAAGCACCAACATACTAAGCACCAACATACAATGTGCTAACATACTATGAGCCAAGATACCATGAGCAAACATACTATGAGCCAATGTATTATGAGCCAGCATACTAAGTGCCAAAATACTAAGTGCTAACATACTAAGCGCCAACATACTAAGTGCCTACATATTAAGTTCCAACATACTAAGCACCAACATACTAATTGCCAACATACTAAGCACCAACATACTAAGCACCAACATCCTATGAGCCAACATACTATGGGTCGACATACTGTGAACCAACATACTATGAGACAACATACTAAGCCCCCTTATAATAAACTCCCTCATACTAAGCAACCTCATACTAAGTTGTGTCATAGTAGGCTCCCTCATATGAAGCCCCCCCTTATAAGCACCAACATACTAAACCCCAACATTCTATAAGACAACATTCTATGAGACAACAGTCTATGAGTGAACATACTATGAGCCAACATACTATGAGCCAACATACTAATCGCCAACATACTAAGCACCAACATACTAAGTTCCAACATACTAAAAGCCAACATACTATGAGCCAACATAATATGAGCAAACATGCTATGAACTCACATGCTAAGAGCCAACCTACTATGAGCCAACATACTATGAGCCAATATACTATAAGTCTACATACTATGAGCCAACATACCTAGCGCCAACATACTAAGTGCCAACTGACTAAGTGCCAACATACTAAGTGCCAACATACTAAGCGCCAACATACTAAGTGCAAACATACTAAGCCCAACATACTGTGAGTCAACATACTATGAGCCAATATACTATGAGCCTACATACTATGAGCCAACATACCTAACACCATCACACTATGTTTTAACATACTAAGCACCAACATACTAAGCACCAACATACTAAGCGCCAACATACTAAGTTCCAACATACTTTGACCCAACACACTTTGAGCCAACAGACTATGAGCCAACACACTTAGAGCCAAGATACTATGAGCTAACATACTAAGCCCCAAAATACTAAGCGCCAACATACTAAGCACCAACATTCTAAGTGCCAACATACTAAGTGTCAACATACTATGCGCCAACATACTATGCGCCCACATACTAAGCACCAACATTCCAAGCACCAACATTCTAATCATTAACATACTAAGTGCCAATGTACTAAGCACCAACATACTAAGTGCCCACATACTAAGCATGAACATACAAACGCCAACATACTATGTGCCAACATACTAAGCCCCAACGTACTAAGTCATAACACACTAAGTGCCAACATACTAAAGACCAACATATTAAGCTCCGTTATCCTAAACTCCCTCATACTAAGCTACCTCATACTAAGTTGTGTCATCCTAAGCTCCCTCATATGAACATCCCTACTTAGCACCCTCATACTAAGCGCAATCATACTAAGTACCAACATCCTAAATACCAACATACTAAGCCCCAACATACTAAACCCCAACATTCTATGAGCCAACATTCTATGAGCCAACATACTATGAGCCAACATACTATGAGGCAACATACTAATCACCAACATACTAAGCACTAAGCACCAACATACTAAGCGCTAACATACTAAATGCCAACACACTAAGTGCCAACATACTAAGCACCAACATGCTAAGCACCAACATACTAAGCGCCAACATACTTAGTGAAAACATACTATGGAACAACATACTATGGGCCAACATACAAGGAGCCAACATACTACGAGCTAACATACTATGAGCCAACATACTTAGCGCCTACATACTAAGCGCCAACATACTAAGCGCCAACATATTAAGCGACAACATACTAGGTGCCAACATTCTAAGCACCAACATACTAAGCACCAACATTTTAAGTGCCAACATACCAAGTGCCAACATATAAAGCATAAAATACTAAGCACCAACATATTAAGCGCCAACATACTAAGTGTCAAAATACTAAACATGAATATATTAAGCTCCCTTTTCCTAAACTCCCTCATACTAAGCTACATCATACTATGTTGTATCATGATAAGCTCCCTTATATGAAGCTCCCCCTTAGCACACTCATACAAAGCACCAACATACTAAGTGCGAACATACTAAGTTTCAACATACTAAGTGCCAAAATACTAAGCACTTACTTACTAAGTGCCAGCATACTAAGCACCAACATACTAAGCGCCAACATATTAAGTGCCACCATACTAAGTGCCAATATACTAAGCCCCATACTAAGTCCCTACATACGAAGCCCCAACATTCTATGAGCCAACATACTATGCACCAACATACTATGAGCCAACATACTATGCAACCAACATACTATGATCTAACATAATATGAGCCAACATATTAAGCGCCGAAACACTATGAACCAACATACAAAGAGCCAACATATAATGAACCAACATACAATTAACCAAGATACAATAAGACAACATACTCTAAGCCAACATACTATTAACCAATGAACCAGTAGTTAACATACTAATTTGTACATACTAAGTGCCACCATACAATCCACCAAGATACTAAGCATCAAGGTACTAAGTGCCAACATACTATGAGCCTACATACTATGAGCCAACGTACTATGAGCCAGCATACTAAGTGCCAAAATACTAAGCCCCATCATTCTATTAGCCAACATCCTATGTTTTTACATACTATGCGGCAATGGGCCAACACAATGAGCCAACATAGAATGAGCCAACATACAATGAGCCAACACACTATTAACCAACGTACTATTAGTTAACAGAATAATTTTATCATACTCAGTGCCAACGTACTATTCTCGAACATACTAAGCATCAACATGCTGTGGACCAACATACTGTGAGCCAACATACTTTGAGCCAACATACTATGAGCCAACACACTATAAGCCAACATTCTACGAGCCAACATGCTGTGAGCCAACATACTATGAGCCAACATACTAAGTGCCAACATACTAAGTGCCAACATACAAAACACCAACATATTATGCTCCCTTATTCTAAACTCCCTCATACTAAGCTACCTCATACTAAGTAGTGTCATACTAACCTCCCTCATATGACACTATTCCTCTGCACCCTCATACTAAACACAAACATACCAAGCGCCAAACATCATAAACGCCAACATACTAAGCGCCAACATACTAAGCATAACGATCGAATTTACTAAGGGCCAACATACTAATTGCCAACACACTAAGTGCCAACATAATAAGCACCAACATACTATGCGCCAACATACTATGTGCCAACATTCTATGAGCCAACATATTGTGAGTCAACATACTATGAGCAAACATTCTATAAGCCAACATACTATGAGCCAACATACTAAGCACTAACATACTAAGTACCATAATACAAAGTGCCAACATACTAAGCACCAACATCCTATGAACCAACATACTGTGTGTCAACATACTATGATCCAACTTACTATGAGCCAACGTAGGAAGCACCAACAAACTATGTGCCAAAATACTAAGTGCCAACATACTAACAAAAAACATTCTAGAAGGCTACATATTTAAGCGCCAACATAATAAGCGCATAACATACTACGCGCCAACATACTAAGTGCCAACATACTAAGCACGAAAATACTAAATGCCAACATACTAAGCACCAGCATACTAAGAGCCAACATACTAAGTGCCAACATACTATCTGCTGACATACTGTGAGCCAAATTTACTTTGAGCCAACATACTATGAGCCAACATGCTATGAGCCAACATATTATGTACCAACCTACTATGAGCCAACAAACTAAGCACCAACATCCTATGGGTCAATATACTGTGAGATAAAATACAGTAAGCCAACATACCATGAGCCAACATCATATGAGCCTACATAGTATGAGCCAAGACACTATATGCCAACATACTAAGTGCCAACATACTAATCTCCAACATTCTAGGCACCAACATTCTAAGAACCAACATACTAAATGCCAAAATACTAAGCACCAACATACTAAGCACCAACATACTAAGAGCCAACATACTAAGAGCCAACATACTAAGAGCCAACATACTATTAGCAAACTTACTAAGCACCAACATACTAAATGCTAAGTGCCAACATAGTATGCGCCAACATACGAAGTGCCTACATACTAAGTGCCTACATACTGAGTACCAACATACAAAGCACCAACATCCTATGAACCAACATACTATAGGTCAACATACTGTGAGCCAACATAGTATGATCCAACATACTATGAACCAACATGGGAAGCACGAACAACTTTGTTCCAACATACTAAATGCCAACATACTAAGTTGCAACATACAAAGTGCCAACATACTAAGCACCATTATACTAAGTGCCAACATCCTAAACACCAACATATTATCTCTCTTATCCTAAACTCCCACATACTAAGCTACCTCATACTAAGCTCCCCCTTAGCACCCTCATACGAAGCACCAACAAACCAAGCACCAACATACGAATCAGCAACATACTAAGTGCAACATACTAAGCACAAACATACTAAATCCCAATATACTATGCCCCAACATTCTATGAGCCAATATTCTATGAGCCATCATACTAAGCATTAACATACTAAGCCCCAACATACCAAGCCCCAACATACCAAGCCCCAACATACCAAGCCCCAACATACTATGAAGCAACATACCATGAGCCAACATACTATGAGCCAACATACTATGTGCCAACATACTGCGAGCCAACATACTATTATTCTACGTACTATGAACCACTATACTATGAGCCATTGTACTATGAGCCAACATACTAAGCACCAACATACTACGTGCTAAATACCAACATACTAAGTGCCAACATCCTAAGCGGCAACATACTAAGAGCCAACATACTAAATGCCAACACAATATGGGCCAACATACTATGAGCCAGCATACTATGAGCCAACATCCTGTGAGCCAACATACTATGAGCCAACATACTATGATACAATGTACTATGAGCCATTGTACTATGAGCCAACATACTAAGCTACAACATACTAAGCGCTAAGCGCCAACATACTCAGCGCCTACATACTAAGCGCCAACATACTAAGTGCCAACATACAAAGCGCCAACATACTAAGTGACAACATACTAAGAGCCAAAATACTAAGAGCCAACATACTAAGAGCCAACATACTAAGAGCCAACATATCATGAGCTAACATATATGAGCTAACATACTAAGAGCCAACATACTAAGAGGTAACATACTGAGAGCCAACATACTAAAAGCCAACATATTAAGAGCCAACATACTAGTATGACAACATACTATGAGCCAACACACTATAAGCCAACATACTATGAGCCAACATACTATGAGACAATATACTATGAGCCAAGATAATATTAGCCAACATACTATGAACCAACATACTATGAGCCAATATACTATGAGCCTACATACTATGAGCGAACATACTATGAGCCAACATACTATGAGCCAACATACTATGAACCACTATAGTATGAGCCAACGTACTATGGGCCAACATACTAAGAGCCAACATACTAACAGCCAACATACTAAGAGGCTACATACTAAGCACCAACATACCAATCCCCAACATACCAAGCCCCAACACACCAAGCCCAACATACTATGAGCCAACATACTATGAGCCAACATACTATGAACCAACATAATATGAGCAAAATACTATGAGCCTACATACCATGAGCCAACATTCTATAATCCAACATACTATGAGCCAACATACTAAAAGCCATCATACTAAGAGCCAACATACTAAGGGCCAACATACTAAGAGCCAACATACTCAATGCCAACATACTATGAGCCAACATACTATGAGCCAACATACTATGAGCCAACATACAAAGAGCCAACATTCTAAGAGCAAACATACTAAGAGCCAACATACTAATTTCCAGCAAACTATGAGCCAACATACTAAGAGACAACATACTAAGAGCCATCATACTAAGAGGCAACAAAATAAGAGCCAACATACTAATAGCAAACATACTAAGAGCCAACATACTATGAGCCAACAGACTATGAACCAACATACTATGAGCCAACATACTATGAGCCAACATAGAATGGGCCAACATACTATGAGCCAACATACTGTGAGCCGAAATACCAAGAGCCGAATTATCAAGAGCCTAAATTCAATGCTCCGAAATACTACGAGACAAAATACTACGAGCTGAAATACTACGAGCTAACATACTACAAGCCAACTAACTACGAGCCAACATATTATGACCCAACTTACTATGAGCCAACATACTGTGAGCCAACATACTGTGAGCCAACATACTATGAGCCAGCATAATATATGGCAACGTACTATGAGCCACTGTACTATGAACCAACATACTAAGCGCCTACATACTATGCGCTAATCACCAACGTTCTAAGTGCCAAGGTACTAAATGCCAACATACGAAGCGCCAACATATTAAACACCAATGTACTAAGTGCCAACATACTAAGCGGCAACATACTAAGTGCCAACATACTATGCGCCAAAATACTATGAGCCAACATACTATGAGTTAACATACTAAGAGCCAACATACTAAGATCCTACATATTAAGGGCAAACATACTAGGAGACAACATACTAAGAACCAACAAACTAAAAGCCAACATACTATAAGCAACATACTATGAGTCAACATACTATGAGCCAAAATACTATGAGCAAACATACTATGAGACAACACACTATGAGACAACATACTATGAGCCAACATACTATGAGCCAAAATACTAGGAGCCAACATACAAAGATCCAACATACTATGAGCCAACATACTAAGAGCCAACATACTGTGAGTGAATATACTATGAGCCAACTTACTTAGAGCCAACATACTAAGAGCCAACATACTAAGAGCCAACATACTAAGAACCAACATACAATGAGCCAACATAATATAAGGCAACATACTATGAGCCATTGTACAATGAGCCAACGTACTAAGTGCCTACATACTATACGCTAATCACCAATGTTCTAAGTGCCAACGTACTAAATGCCAACATACTAAGCGCCAACATATTAAACACCAATGTACTAAGTGCCAACATACTAAGCGGCAACTTACTAATTGCCAACATACTATGAGCCAAAATACTATGAGCCAACATAGTATGATCCAACATACTATGAGCCAACATAGGAAGCACAAACATACTAAGCGCCAACATACTAAGAACCAAAATACTAAGTGCCAACATACTAAGAGCGAACATACTAAGATACAACATACCATGAGCCAACATACTATCAGCCAACATACTAATCACCACCATACTAAGTGATAAGCACCAACATACTATGAGTCAAAAAAATATGAGCCAACATATTAACCACCACCATACTAAGTGATAAGCACCAACATACTAAGAGCCAACATACTATGAGCCAACATACTATGAGCCAACATACTAAGAGCCAATATACTAAGAACCACCATACTAAGTGCTAATCACCAATATACTAATCGCCATTTGACTAAGCGCCAACATTCTAAGCGCCAACATACTATGAGCCAACATACTACGAGCCAACATACTATGTGCCAAGATACTATGAGCCAACATACTATGAGCCAAGGTACTATGAGCCAACATACTATGAGCCAACATATTATGAGCCAACATACTATGAGCCAACATACTAAGTGCCAACATCCTAAGGGCTAAACATCAACACACTAAGTGCCAACATACTAGGTGCCAACATACTAAGTACCAACATACTAAGCCCCAACATACTAAGTCCCAATATA
This sequence comes from Locusta migratoria, assembly GCA_026315105.1. Taxonomy (NCBI): domain Eukaryota; kingdom Metazoa; phylum Arthropoda; class Insecta; order Orthoptera; family Acrididae; genus Locusta; species Locusta migratoria. Next base: position 629,767,988 of record CM048745.1, on the reverse strand, counting down.
CTAAGCCACAACATACTATGAGCCAACATACTATGAGCCGAAATACTATATGCCAACGTACTATGAGCCAACATACTATGAGCTAACATAATATGAGCCACCATACTATGGGCCAACATACTCTGAGCCAACATACTATGAGCCAAGATAATATGAAGCAACATCCTATGAGCCAACATAATATGTGCCAACTTACTAAGCGGCAACCTACTAAGTGCCAACAAACTATCACTAACATAGCAAGTGCCAACATACTAAGTGCCAACATACTAAGCACCAACATACTAAGTGCCAACATACTAAACCCCAATATATAATATGTTAGACTCCCACATACTAAGGTACCTCATACTACATTGTGTCATACTAAGCTCCCTCATATGAACATACTAAACGCCTATATACTACATGACAACATACTAAGCGCCAACATACTAAGTGCCATCATACTAAGTGCCAACACACTAAGCCCCAACATACTAAGTCCCAATATACTAAACCCAACATTCTATGAGCCAACATACTAAGCCCCAACATACCGAGTCCCAACTTATCAAGCCCCACATACTATGGGCAGACATGCTATGAGCCAAGATACTATGAGCCATCATTATATGAGCCAATGTACCATGAGCCAAAATACTAAGCGCCAACATACTAAGCGCCAACTTAGTAAGCGCCAACATACAAAGCACATACATACTAAGTGCCAACATACTAAGTGCAAACATACTAAGCTCCAACATACTATGAGCCAATATACTACGAATCAACACACAATAGCCAACGTATAAAGCACCCTTATCATATACTCCTTGATACTAAGCTACCTCATACTAAGTTGTGTCATACTAAGCTCCCTCATATGAAACTCCACCTTAGCACCCTCATACTAAGCACCAACATACTTAGTGCCAACATACTAAGCACCAACATACAAAGTGCTAAGATACTAAGCACAAACGTACTAAGCGCCAACATAGTAAGCACCAACATCCTATGAGCCAATATACTATGGGTCAACACACTGTGAGCCAACATATTATGATCCAACATACTATGAGCCAACATAGGAAGCACCATCATACTAAGTGCCAACATGCTAAGTGCCAACATACTAAGAGCGAACATACTAAGATACAACATTCTATGAGCCAACATACTAAGAGCCAACATACTATGAGCCAACATACTAAGCACCATCATACTAAGTGCTAAGTGCAAACATACTAAGAGCCAACATACTATGTGCCAACATACTAAGAGCCAACATACTAAGAGCCAACATACTAAGAGACAACATACTAAGAGCCAACATACTAAGAGCGAACATACTAAGAGCTGACATACCAAGGGCAAACATACTAATTGCCAACATACTAAGAGCCAACATACTAACAGCCAACATCCTAAGAGCTAACATACTAAGAGCCAACATACTAAGTGCCAACATACTAAGAGGCAACACACTAAGAGCCAACATACTAAGAGCCAACAAACTATGAGCCATCATACTATGAGCCAACATAATACAAGCCAACATACTACAAGCCAACTTACTATGAGCAAACATACTAAGTGCCAACATACTAAGTGCCAACATTCTAAGAGCCAACATACTAAGAGCCAACATACTAAGATCCAACGTACTAAGAGCCAACATACTAAAAGCCAACATACGAAGAGTCAACATACTAACAGCGAACATACGAAGAGCCAACATACTACAAGCCAACATACTATGAGCCAACATACTATGAGCAAACATACTAAGTTCCAACATACTAAGTGCCAACATACTAAGAGCCAACATACTAAGTGTCAACACACCTAGTGCCAACATACTATCTGCAAACATACTAAGTGCCAACATACCAAGCACCAACATACAAAGCGCCAACATACTAAGCGCCAACATACTAAGCGCCAACATACTAAGCACCACCATACTAAGTTCTAAGTGCCAACATACTGAGCACCTATGTTAAGTGCCTACATACTAAGTGCCAACATACTAAGCACCAAAATCCTAGGACCCAACATACTAAACACCAATATATTATCTCCTTTCTCCTAAACTCCCACATACTAAGCTCCTCCTTAGCACCTTCTTATGAAGTACCAATATACCAAGCACCAACATACCACCCAACAACATACCAAGCTCCTACATACCAAGTACCAACATACTAAAAGCCAACATATGAAGAGTCAACATACTAAGAGCCAATATACTATGAGCCAACATACTATGAGCTAACTTACTAAGAGCCAACATACTAACAGCCAACATACTAAGATGCAACATACCAAGAGCCTACATACTAAGAGTTAACATACTAAGAGCCAACATATAATGAGCCAACATACTATGACCCAACATACTAAGAGCCAATATACTAAGAGCCAACATACTAAGATCCAACATACTAAGAGCCAACATACTAAGAGCGAACATACAAGGAGCCAACTTACTAAGAGCCAACATACTAAGCGCCAACATACTAAGTGCCAACATACTAAGTGCCAAAATACTATGAGCCGAAATACCAAGAGCGAAATACCAAGAGCTGAAATACCAAAAGCCTAAATTCTATGCTCCGAAATACTACGAGAGGAAATACTATGAACTGAAATACTACAAGCTAACATACTACGAGCCAACTTACTACGAGCCAACATACTATGATCCAACTTACTATGACCCAACATACTGTGAGCCAACATACTGTGAGCCAACATACTATGAACCAACATAATGTAAGGCAACGTACTATGAGCCATTGTACTATGAGCCAACATACTAAGCACATACATGCTATGTGCTAATCACCAACGTACTAAGTGCCAACATACTAAGTGCTAACATACTAAGCACCAACATATTAAACACCAATGTACTAAGTGCCAACATACTAACCGGCACATACTAAGTGCCAACATACTATGTGCCAAAATACTATGAGCCAACATACTATGAGCTAACATACTAAGAGCCAGCATACTAAGAGCCTACATATTAAGAGCGAACATACTAAGAGACAACATACTAAGAACCAACAAACTAAGAGCCAACATACTAAAAGCAACATACTATGAGCCAACATACTATGAGCCAACATACTATGAGACAACACACTATGAGACAACATACTAAGAGCCAACATACCATGAGCCAACATACTAGGAGCCAACATACAAAAAGCCAACACACTACGAGTAAACACACTAAGTGCCAACATACTAAGTGCCAAATAACAAGAGCCAACATACTAAGAATAGAATAGAATATGTTTGTAAATCTTATGGGACTTAACTACGGAGTCATCAGTCCCTAAACTTACAAACTACTTACGAACTAGGATGGCACAAACATCCATGCCCTAGGGGGGATTCGAACCCCCGACCGTAGTGGCCGTGCAGACCGTGACTGAAGCACCTCAGTGCCCTCGGCCACCGTGGCCGGCAACATACTAAGAGCCAACATACTTAGAGCCAACATACTAAGAGCCAACATACTAAGAGCCAACATACGATGAGCCAACATACTGAGATCCAACATACTATGAGCCAACTAAATATGGGTCAACACACTGTGAGCCAACATAGTATGATCCAACATACTATGAGCCAACATAGAAAGCACAAACATACTGAGCGCCAACATTCTAAGAGCCAAAATACTAAGTGCCAACATACTAAGAGCGAACATACTAAGATACAACATACCATGAGACAACATACCATGAGCCAACATACTAATCACCACCATACTAAGTGCTAAGCACCAACATACTATGAGCCAACATACTATGAGCCAACAAACTATGAGCCAACAACTAACCACCACCATACTAAGTGCTAAGCGCCAACATAGTAATCACCAACATACTAAGAGCCAACATACTAAGAGCCAACACACTAAGACGCAACATACTATGAGCCAACATACTGCAAGCCAACATACTACGAGCCAACACACTTCGAACCAACACACTTCGAACCAACACACTAAGTACCAACATACTATGTGCCAACATACTAAGAGCCAACATACTAAGAGCCAACACACTAAGAGGCAACATACTATGAGCCAACAAACTGCAAGCCAACATACTAAGAGCCAACATACTAAAAGGCAACATACGAAGAGCCAACTTACTGAGAGCCAACATACTATGAGCCGACATACTATGAGCCAAAATACTAAGAGCCAACATACTAAGAGCTATCATAATAAGAGCCAACATACTAAGAGCCAACATACTAAGAGCCAACATACTAGGAGCCAACATACTATGAACCAAAATACTATGAGCCAACATACTATGAGCCAACATACTATGCACCAACATCCTATGAGCCAACATAATATGCATCTACATACTGTGAGTCAACATAGTATGATCCAACATACTATGAGCCAACATAGGAAGCACCAACATACTAAGTGCCAAAATACTAAGTGCCAACATACTAACTATAAACATACTATGAGGCAACATATTTAAGCACCAATATACTAACCGCAAACATACTAAGCACCGACATACTAAGCACCAACATACTAAGTGCCAACATTCTAATCGTCAACATACTAAGCGCCAACATAATAAGTGGCAACATACTAAGCACCAACAACCTATTAGCCAACATACTATGGGTCAACATACTGTGAGCCAACATACTATGATCCAACATACTATGAGCCAACAGAGGAATCACCAACATAATAAGTGCCAAAATACTAAGTACCAACATACTATTAGGCAACATATTTAAGTGCCAACATACTAAGTGCCAACATACTAAACAACATCTTAAGTGCAAACATACTAAACAACATATTAAGCTTCCTTATATTAAACTCGCTGATACTAATCTACCTCACACTAAGTTGTGTCCCTTATATGAAGCTCCCCCTTAGCTCCCCGATACTAAGCGCCAACATACTAAGTGCGAACATACTGAGCACCAACATACTAAGCGCCAGCATACTAAGCGCCAACATACTAAGCGTCAACATACTAAGTGCCAACATACTAAGTGCCAACATACTGTGAGGCAACATACTAAGAGCCAACATACTAAGAGCCAACATACTTAGAGCCAACATACTATGAGCCAACATACTATGAGCCAACATACTAAGCACCACCATACTAAGTGCTAAGTGCCAACATAGTAAGTGCCAACATACTAAGCACCTACATACTAATTGCCTACGTACTAAGTGCCAACATACGAAGCACCAACATCCTATACGCCAACATACTATGGGTCATATACTGTGAGCCAACATAGTATGTTCCAACATACTATGAGCCAACATAAGAAGCGCCAACATACTAAGCGCAAACATACTAAGTGTCAACATACGAAGAGCAGACATACTAAGAGCCAACATACTAACAGCCAACATACAAAGAGCCTACATACTTAGAGCCAACATACTAAGAGCCAACATACTAAGAGCAAACATACTAAGAGCCAACATACTAAGTGCCAACATACTAAGTGCCAACATACAAAGTGCCAACATACTAAGCGCCAACATACTAAGCGTCAACATACTAAGTGCCAACATACTAAGCGCCAACATACTGTGAGCCAACATACTAAGAGCCAACATACTAAGAGCCAACATACTTAGAGCCAACATACTATGAGCCAACATACTATGTGCCATCATACTAAGCACCACCATATTAAGTGCTAAGTGCCAACATAGTAAGTGCCAACATACTAAGCACCTACATACTAAGTGCCTACGTACTAAGTGCCCACATACGAAGAAACACCCACATCCTATACGCCAACATACTATGGGTCATATACTGTGAGCCAACATAGTATGCTCCAACATACTATGAGCCAACATAAGAAGTGCCAACATACTAAGCGCAAACATACTAAGAGCCAACATACTAAGTGCCAACATACAAAGTGCCAACATACTAAGCACCAACATTCTAAGTGCCAACATACTAAACACCAACATATTATCTCCATTATCCTAAACTCCCACGTACTAAGCTTCCTCATACTATGTTGTGTGATACTAAGCTTCCTCATATGAAGCTCCCCCTTAGCACCCTCTTACAAAGCACCATCATACCAAGCACCAACATACCAAGCACCAACATACCAAGTGCCAATGTACCAAGCACCAACATACCAAGCACCAACATACCAAGCACCAATATACCAAGTGCCAACATACTTAGCACCAACATACTAAGTCCAAATATACTAAGCCCCAACATTCTATGAGCCAATATTCTATGAGCCAACATACTAAGTGCTAACATACTAAGCCCCAACATACCAAGCCCCAACATACTATGAGCCAACATATTATGTGTCAACATACTATGAGCCAACATACTATGAGCCAACAAACTATGTTCTAACAGACTGTGAGCCAACATACTAAGTGCCAACATACTAAGTGCCAACATACAAAGTGCCAACATACTAAGCACCAATGTACTAAGTGCCAACATACTAAGCGCCAACATACTAAGCCCCAACATACTAAGCCCCAACATACTAAGCCCCAACATTCTATGAGCCAACATACTAAACACCAACATATTATCTCACTTATCCTAAACTCCCACATACTAAGCTCCCTTATAGTAAGTTGTGTTATACTAAGCTCCGTCATATGAAGCTCCCCCTTAGCACCCTCTTACGATGCACCAACATACCAACCACCAACATACCAAGCACCAACATACTATGAGCCAACATATTATGAGTCAACATACTAAGGGCCAACATACTAAGTGCTAACATACTAAGCACCAACATCCTATGAACCAACATACTATGGGTCAACATACTGTGAGCCAACATCCTATGATCTAATATACTATGTGCCAACATAGAAAACACCAACATACTAAGTGCCAAAATATTAAGTGCCAACATACTAACTATAAACATATTTAAGGCATATTTGAGGCAACATATTTAAGCGCCAACATACTAAGCACCAACATATTAAGCGCCATTATACTATGTGCCAACATACTAAGTGCTAACATACTAAGCACCAACATACTAAGTACCAACATACCAAACAACACATTAAGCTCCCTTAACCTAAACTCCCTCATACTAAGCTACCTCTTTCTAAGTTGTGTCATACTAAGCTCCCTCATATGAAGCTCCCACTTAGCACCGTCATACTAAGCGCCACTATACAAAGTGCCAACATACTAAGCGCCAACATACTAAGCACGAACTTACTAAGTGCCAAGATACTAAGTGCCAACATTCTATGCACCAACATACTAAGCATTAACATACTAAGCTCCAACAGATTACGCACTAACCCCCTATGAGCCAACATACTATGGGTCACCATACTGTGAGCCAACGTACTATGATCCAACATACTATGAGCCAACATATGAAGCACCAACGTACTAAGTGCCGAAATACTATGTACCAAACCACTAAGTATAAACATACTATGAGGCAACATATTTAAGCGCCAACATATTAAGCACCAACATATTAAGGGGGGATGTAATGGATTTTATTCCCATAAATCGATTTTTTAAAAATATTATTTTGTTAATCTACATAGCTTAATCAATGTTGTGTGTGCATTTTCTCGTGATATCACATTTAGAAATGCCTTTAAAGTGTTAAACTCCTTAACTCTGCACTTCTAGCCCATCCCACCTTCCCCGCCGTTTGGGCAGCTGCTTGCTTCAGCGTAATTTTTGGCAGGGTCAAAGCTATTCTCTTTCGATATCTTTGGCTGTCATGTATTCCTTTGCCTCATAATTTTCTTGCATGTGATATATTTACGTTTTGACAATAATAACACATATTATTTGCTCGAAAGTTGAAATCGCAAAACTTTACGTGAGAATTAATATTTACGCATAATGGATGGTGGAAAAACTGTGTTTAGCAAACGGAGGTTAATGGGAATCAGTATACCAACAAAACAGTGGAAGCAGTCCCAAATTAAGAACATGAGCTCTCAGCTTCATCATTGACAATTGCGAGAGGAGACTTGAACAGTTGCGTGAGTGATGTTGATATGGATTTCACTGGATTCAGGCTTATTGACGTAGAACTTCTCTTTTAGCCTATAGTCTTCACATTCAGGTTTCTTGTAAACCCTAATTTATTGAGTAAATATCTTCATGAAAAAACACAAAACGCGAATGAAAGCTTAAATAATTTAATTTTGATTAGAGGCTCATTAAGGACATTCTGTGGTCTTGAAGTACTCAAAATAGGAGTATATGGTTCAATTTTATGTCTCAATGAGGAAATAATGGCAGAATCGAAGTGCTAAAGGGAGTTAGTAGAGACCCTGGTGTGTTTACAACAGAAGCATTTTACACCATCGACGAGAGCCGGGTCAAGAAAGCTGACAGATCACTGTCTTACCCGCAAATAAAGGCCAGGTCGATTCGAAGAGCAGGGAAGAGAAACCTGGAGGAGGAGGAGTATCAGAATGGAGAATTTTAAAACGGAGGTAAACTTATAACATGTGAAAGTATGAGACAAAATGTTTTGACCTCATTTTCTCGGTTTTACATTTTTTACGCTATTAGTAGCCTTTTCTCAAAAATTGTATGCACTAACGCTATGAATTTTTCACGATCTGTTCGCAAAGTGCTGGTGTCTTCCTGCAACTAAAAATACGAGATCCTGCAATTAAATACTGAATTTTAGATGATTTTATGTAGAAAAAACTTGAATTTTTGATGTGCAGAATTAAAAACTTTGTAAATGATACAGTTTGTACCATAAATTAATAACTGTAGTTCAGTGGTCTTATAACCTTCTCAGGACACTACAGTACATTTTTCAAATTAATTGCATGATTAGAATTTAAGTTATAGCTTTTTATAAAAGAGACAATAAAAAAAGTTAAAATTAAAATTTTCGGGCAAAATATTATCCGTGCATATTTTATTATATTTTTCCTAAAAATATAGCTCTTTTGCTTAACACATGCAAAATTTTAGTTTTGTAAATTGAAAAAAAGGCTATAATGAATTTTTCTTAAAAAGGTTTACATTTTCCATTACATCCCCCCTTAACTCCCTTATCCTAAACTTCCTCATACTTAGCTACCTCATACTAAGTTGTGTCATACTAAGCTCCATCATATGAAGCTGCCTCTAAGCTCCCTCAAACTAAGCACCAACATCCTATGAGTTACCATACTATGAGCCAACATACTATAAGCCAACATACTATGAGCCAACATACTATGGGTCAACATACTGTGAGCCAACATACAAGCACCAGCATACTAAGTGCCAGCACACTAAGTACCAACATACTAAGCACCAGCATACTAAGGGCAAACATCCTATGAGTCAACATCCTATGAGTTAACATACTGTGAGCCAACATACTCTGAGCCAACATACTGTGAGCCAACATACTGTGAGCCAACATACTGTGAGCCAACATACTAAGCGACAACATACTAAGTGATAACATACAAACACCCTCATACTAAGTGCTCTCATACTAAATGCCTTCATTCTAGCCACCCTCACACTAAGCGCCCTCACACTTAGTGCCCTCACACTAAGCACCGTCAAACTAACTACCCTCACACTGAGCAACCTCACACTAAGTTCCCTCACACTAACCGTCCTTACACTAAGCACCCTCATACTACACACTCTCATACTAAGTGTCCTCATACTAAGCTCCCTCATATTAAGCTCTCTCATATTAAGTGCATCATACTAAGCGCTATTATAGTAAGCACACTCATACTAATTGCCATCATACTAAGTGCAATCATCCTAATCCCCTTTATACTAACTGCCCACCTATACTACGCTTCTCCAAAGTAAACTCCCGCATTCTATGCTCGCCCATACTAAGCATGCACATACTAACCACCCCATACTAAGTGCCCCCATACTAAGCGCCCCCATACTAATGGCCATCATATTAAGTACCATCATACTAAGTGCCTTCATATATAGCGAATCATGCTAAGCGCCATCATACTAAGCTCCCTTGATCTAAGTACCCTCATACTAAGTGCCATCATACTAAGCTCCCTCGTGTTAAGCTCGTTCATGTTATGCTCCCTTGTACTAAGCTCCCTCATAGTAAGTAACTGTGTACTAAGTGCCCTTATTCTAAACAGCCTCATACTAAGTTTCCTCATCCTAAGCACCCCATCTTAATTTTTATTCTCTCTAAATAAGCTCCTTCACACTAAGCCCACTCATACTAAGCTCCCTCATACTAAGTGCCCTCATACTAAGCGCCCTCATACTAAGTGCCCAACCACCTAATGTACTCATACTAAGCTCCATCATACTAAGCTCCCTCATTCCATGTGACCTCATACTAACCACTTTAATACCATTCGTCATCATTTTGTGGGGTGGGGGGGGTGCTTCACAGAAATGTTGCATGAATTGGCGTCTAAATCTCTCATAGTAAGCGCCATCATACTTACCTCCCTCACACTAAGCTCCCTCACACTCAGCGCCCTCACACTCAGCGCCCTCACACTCAGCGCCCTCATGTTAAGTGCACTCATACTAAGTGCCAGCACACTAAGCTCCCTCACACTAAGTATCCTCACAATAAGCGCAATCAAACTAAGCGCCCTCACACAATGTGCCCTCACACTCTGCCTGCTCACACTAAGCACCCTCATACTAAGTACCCTCATACTAACCAATCTCATAGTACAAACCACTTACGGGTATGTTGCCGGTTGACGTCGTCGACAACCGCCGATATTTCGGCAGGAGGACAACCTGCCATTCTCAAGGCACAACTGCACTTAAGGAAGCAACGTGCAAGCTTATTTAATACCTCGGTTTGCAAAGGGTAAACAAGGAAGATGACACACACAGTACAAGTCACAGCAGTCAACACAACCAAAGATGACCAAACATCAAAAATATCGATAGTGACTTAATCAACAGGTGAGGCAGCATTAATTTTATCCCTCTGTTTTTTGACGATAGACCGTGCCGGATTCCAAGCAGAATTTAAACAAAAACCACCATCTCTGTTTATAAGGTCGTTTGCTAGTTTAATTTCAACAGCTTCCTTAATAACACTATCCCAATAGGTGGAGGTGCATACGAGGATCTCCGTGTTGTTGTATTCTATAGGATGACCGGTGTCAAGACAGTGTTCTGCAACAGCGGATTTGTTTGGCTGTTGTAAGCGCATGTAATGTTTATGTTCAATACACCGATCTTCCACAGTCCTGATTGTCTGACCAATATATGACATGCCACAACTGCAAGGAATACGATATACACCTACCTTACGCAAACCAAGATCATCCTTTAAGGACCCCAACAGGGCCTTTATCTTAGAAGGTGGTCGAAAAACTCATTTCACATCATATTTCCGCAAAATACGACCAATCTTGATGGAAATACTTCCTGCGTAAGGCAAAAAGGCCATAGATTTAGGTGCCACTTCATTACTATCGTCACTCACCCGTTGCACAGAAGGCTGATAGCGCAATGCACGTTTTATCTGTCTCTCACTATAACCATTCTGACGAAAGGTCTCCTCGAGATGGGACAACTCAGTTGACAAACTTTCAGGGTCTGAAATGACATGTGCCCTGTGAACCAAGGTACGAAGTACTCCTTCACGCTTAGCTGGATGGTGACAACTATCAGCTCGCAGATACAAATCTGTGTGAGTAGGCTTCCTATAAACAGAATGTACAATGTACCATCAACCTTCCTTCTGACCAACACATCAAGGAAAGGAAGACAGCCATTCTGTTCCACCTCTATTGTGAACTGAATATTCGGGTGGATTGAATTTACGTGTTCCAAAAAACCATTTAAATTCTCACTTGAAATTAAACTAGCAAGCGACCTTATAACCAGAGATGGTGGTTTTTGTTTAAATTATGCTTGGAATCCGGCACTGTCTCTCAACAAAAAAAACAGAGGGATAAAATTAATGCTGCCTCACCTGTTGATTAAGTCACTATCAATATTTTTTATGTTTGGTCATCTTTGGTTGTGTAGGCTCTGCTGTGACTTGTACTGTGTGTGTCATCTTCCTTGTTTACCCTTTGCAAACCGAGGTATTAAATACGCTTGCACATTGCTTCCTTAAGTGCAGTTGTGCCTTGAGAATGGCAGGGTGTCCTCCTACCGAAATATCGGTGGTTGTCGACGACATCACCCGGCAGCATACCCGTAAGTTGTTTGAACATTCATTACGCCGGAACAAGTTAAAGTCTCTCAATCTCATAGTAAGTGCCCTCATACTAAGCTCCCTCATACTAAGCGATATCATACTATGCTCCCTCATACTAAACTCTGTCAAACTATTCGGCATCATACTAAGCACCCTCATACTAAACAGAATAACACTAAGCGCCCTGATACTAAGTGCCTTGATATTAAGTGTTCTCATTCTCAGCTCCATCACACTAAGCGCCCTTACCCTAAGCTCCCTCACATTATGCTCCCTCACACTAACGTCCCTCACACTAACCTCCCTGACACTAAGCACCCACATACTAATCGCATTCATGCTAATTCCCCTCACACTAATTGCCCTCATACTAATCTTCCTCATACTAAACTCCCTCTTACAAGCTCCCTCATACTAAGCTCCCTCATACAAATCTCCCTCATACTATGCTGCCTCAAACTAAGCTCCCTCAAACTAAGCACCCTCATACTATGCTCCCTTTTACTAAGCTCCCGCACACTAAGCTCCCTGACACTAAGCGTTCTCACACAAAGCTCCCTCATACTAAGCTCCAACATACTAGGCTCCCTCACACTGTCCTCACACTATGCGCCGTAACACTAAGCGCCTTCATAATAAGCGCCCTTACACTAATCACCCTCTCACTAAGTGCCCTCATACTAAGCTCCCTCATACTAAGCTCCCTCATACTAAGTGCCGTAATACTAAGTGCTGCCATACTAACCTGGATCATATTAAGCTCTGTCATACTAAGCTCCCTCATACTATCCTCATTCATACTAAATGCCATCAATCTAATCGTTATCACACTAAACGCCATCATAATAACTTCGTTCATACTAATCCCCTTCATACTTAGTGCCTTCATAATAAAAGCCTTAATCATAAGCTCCATCATACTATGTACCATCATACTAAGCTCCATCATACCAAGCTCCCTCATACTAAGCTCCATCATTCTAAGGTCCCTCATACTAAACCCTCTTGTACTAAGCGCCCTTGTACTAAAGCCCTTGTACCAAGTGCCCTCAAACTAAGGTCCCACACACTAAGCTTCCTCACACTAAGCTCCCTCACACTGAGTGCCGTCATACTAAGCTCCCTCATATTAAGCTTCCTTATACTAAGTGCCCTCAAACTAAGCGGCCTAATACCTTGCACTATCACGTTACGGGGGGGGGGGGGGGGGGAGGGGGGGAAGCATCACAGAAATGTCACACGAATTGGGGTGTAAAGCATTAGAGGAAAGCGTGATCTGTTCCCTCATAGTAAGCTCCCTCATACTAGTCTTCCTCATACTAAGCTCCCTCATACAAAGTGCCATCATACTAAGTGCCATCATATTTATTGTCATCATACCAAGCACCATGATACTAAGTGCTATCATACTGAGCTCCTTTATACTAAGCTACTTCAGACTAAGCGCCTACATACTAAGCACCCTAGAACTTAGAGCCATCACACTTACTGCCCTCTTACTAAGCACATTCATATTAAATGTCATCATACTAATCGCCATCATACTGAGTGCACTCACACTAAGTGCCCTCATACTAAGCTCCCTCAAACTGGAAGAAGTCGAAATTAAAATAACAGTGAATCTGTATTATCAAACCTTGGAATTGATTTGGCTGATTATAATTGTCTGCAGCCATTTGATTTTTTCGGAATAAGACAGCTGGGAGTAGTAGAAGATGAAGTTTGTGACTTTAGTACCAGAGTCGAAAATATTCCCGATATTTCTAGGGAACAAAAGGGCGAATTGCTTAGTATTTTAGAAGCAAATCGAGGTGTATTTTCTGACAAACCAGGTAGGGTAAAGGATTTCGAATACCACATGAAAGTTACGAGTGATTAACTGTTTTCAGTGAAACCTTACTCTATCCCTGTTGCAAAAAAGCAGGCGGTGTCAGATGAAATAGATAAGATGCTAAAATTGGGAATTATTGAAAGAAGCGATAGCCCTTATGGAAATCCGTTAATTGTGGTAAACAAGAAAGATGGGAATGTAAGAGTCGTTACTGATGCCCACAGATTAAATAAAATTGTTTTCAGAGAAATTGATCGTCCTGAAAAGTTAGATGATCTTTTACAAAAATTTAGCAAAATAAATTTCCTATCCAGTCTTCATTTAACTGCTGGATATTGGCAGATTGGGTTGAGTATAGAATCTCGAAAATATACTGCATTTTTACACGATGGGAAATGTTATCAGTATACTGTCGTTCCACTTGGTTTGAATAAGTCAGTATCCGTATTTATTCAGGCTCTTAATCAAGTGTTAGGGTGCAAATTGTGCTCTAAGCTAACAATATATGTAGACGATATCTTAATTGCTACCTAAATTTGGAGACAGCACTGTTGCTTACTTGATGAGGTGTTTAAAGCTTTACAAAATGGAGGTATGACTCTTAAGTTTAATAAGTGTGAGTTCGTGCAGAAAGAAATTAAATTTTTAGGCCATATAATAACATCGACAGGCGTAAGGAAAGATCCAGATAAGCTAGATGCTATAAAGAATTGTCCACAACCAAAGAATAAAAAACAACTTGTGGTGTCGCACAAGTACAAAGTGCGCGCCACCTACTTTCGCCGCGCGCCGCCATGCACGCACGGCGCGGCGTTCTCACGACAACAGCCACGAGCGCCCTCTGCTGCAACTCCGCTCGTGGCTCCCACTGAACGACATCGTTCACTTGGGACTGAGACAGGAACCAGTAAAGGCTTCGGAATCAGATAGGCACCAGTGAAGACTTGGCTATCAGTTAGGCTCTAGGCAGGCCTCTAGCTCAACTATGTATCAGCATGTAAAAGTTAAGTACTGTATAAATTCTGTGCAATATATATCTCGTTCTAATTTACTCTAGTGTTTATAGTTTCTGGTTGCTCCCCACCGTACCTGCACCAGCGTGGTCTCTTTATTCCTGTGTCGGTCTCATTCCACTCGGCCACCGACACCTACGACGGAAAGGAGACACAAAAGCAGCGACGAGGCTGGGACACAAAACAACTAAAGGCCTTTTTGGGTCTATGTGGGTTCTATCGTAAGCACGTAAGTGGTCATGCATTCAATAGTCCTCATTTGTGTAGATTACTTACAAAAAAAACAAAAACAAAAAAAACAAAAAAAAAGGTATATATTTGGAAAAAAGAATTTGAAGTCGATTTCAATAATTTGAAAAATGAATTATTAAGAGAAAATATATTATACCAGCCTGATTTAAGTAAACCACTTCACATGAATTCTGATAGTAGTGACTATGAGCTTGGAGTAGAGATTTTACAACTTGAGGAGACTCCTGAAGGTAATATTCATAAAACCATTGGTTTTGCTAGTCGCACATTGTCAAAGTGCGTTATAAATTATCCAATATCCGAAAAGGAATCACTTGGTATCATATGGGGGCTACAGAAGTTTTATAGCTATTTGTGGGGGCTTAAGGTCGTTATTCATACCGACCATAAAGCATTAACTTTTCTGAAAGAATGCAGGTTATTACATAAATGTTTAACTCGCTTGGCTCTTTTCCTACAGCAGTTTAATTACAAAATTCGTTTCATAAAAAGCAGTGAGAACTGCGTAGCGGACGCAATGGTTCGTTTACCTGAAAATATGGAAAACATACCTAAACACGATAACGAAGAGGGAAAGTTCCATATAAGATTTCTCGCAAATTTTCAAGGAAATCAAAAAATAAAACAAAAATGTAGCGATTTGAGGCGTCTTCAAACAGAGGACAGCATTTGGAATACCATAAAAGTAAATTTCGATAGCAATAGATATCCCCAAATAAAAAAGAATTATAAAATTTTCAAAGGTGTTCTTTTTAGAAAGAAGGAAAAAGAGGGTAGTTGGAAAGTCTGTTGGCCAGAAAAATATGAAACTGAAATTATAGATTATTTACATCTGGCATTGGGTCATTGTGGAGCAAAGAAGTGTAAAGAAAAATTAGAAGAGGTAGCAGTTATTTTGAACAATATTACCAAGAAGGTGAGCGAACGTTTAAAATCGTGCGAAATTTGTCAAAAGGTAAAAGTGACAAATAATACTAGTAGGGGACCAATGCGAAGCATTAGGCTGGACGAGAGTCTTGAATTATCTGTAGACTTGTATGGGCCTCTACCAAAGTCTACTGGCAATTTTACCAGCATTTTAGTAATTTTGGACGTATTCCAAAAATTCGTAAAAGTGTATCCCCTTAGGAAAGCTACAGCAAAAGCAGTATTTATTTTGGAACCATTGGAAAACCGAAATCGGTACTTTCAGACAATGGTCCACAATTCATTTCCAAAATTTGGAAAGGAGGTATTATTCAGAATGGAATAGAAACTAAATATATTTCGTCATACCATCCAGCTAGTAACCCAGTCGAAAGGTACATGCGCGAACTTGGCAGGTTCTTCAGGACATATTGCCATAAGAATCATAGGACCTGGAGTAAATATTTAAACTATTTTGAAACTGTAATAAACTCCTTACCAAACGAACCCACTGGCTTTGCTCCAGGGGAGATTTTGCTTTATAAGAAAAGTAAAAATGTTATCGAAGAAAATTTAGAATTCCCACTAAGTGACAAAATTAGCCTAGCTCAGAAAAAGGAGATGGTGAAGGAAAAGATGAAGAAAAAGGCTGACGAAAGAGCAAAACAACACGTCAAAAACTTGAAACTTACAGAATTCCACAAAGGCCAATTGGTCTTAGTAAAAACACATGAGAAATTGAAAGAATTAACCCATGAAATTTCAAAATTCAATTTTATATACAAGGATCCTTTTGAGATGACAGACATCCCTCACAGTAACGTATAGTTCCTTGTTTATCCAAAGTCTGGAAAGCATTTTGGCATACAGAATGTAGAAAATCTAAAATTGTATATACCAAGGACTGCTTAGAATAGTGTAAAATATTTACATAAATGTATATAAAAATCATGATGCTAATTTTAAAAAAATCTGAAAAATAATTGTATCACAAGTATGTTTACTGTTTTGTATGACAAAGACACTTATACCTTGTGTAAGTTTCAGGTGAACAATAAACTATACAAAAAAAAAAGTAATTGTAAAATGGCAAAGATGACATTCAAAGCAATTATGAGAATATTATGTGAAAATGGACCGCCTATAAGAAATTGATATGACAGATGTGATGACGAGCATCAAACTTAATGGACTGTCTTATTCTGTGATGTAAAAAGGGCAGTAAAATATATAACTTTTTTTTTTTTTTTTTTTTTTTTTACTTACTAGGATTGGAAATAGGGCTGCTAAAATGAGAAGCCAGTTTCTTAAATTATATATATATATATATATATATATATATATATATATATATATATATATATATATATATATATGCAGAGTGAAAATTTCATTCTGGAAACATCCCTTAGGCTGTGGCTAAGCCATGTCTCTACCATATCCTTTCTTCCAGGAGTGCTAGTCTTGCACGGTTCGCAGGAGAGCTTCTGTGAAGTTTGGAAAGTAGGAGGCGAGGTACTGGCGGAAGTAAAGTTGTGAGGCGGCATCGTGAGTCGTGTCGGGATAGCACAGTCGATAGTGCGCTTGCCCGTGAAAGGTAAAGTTCCCAGGTTCGAGTCCCGGTTCCGGCACACACTTTTAATCTGCCAGGAAGTTTCATAACAGCACACACTCCGCTCCAGAGTGAAAGTTTCATTCTGGAAAGTTCTGAATTACTTCTTAGTTTCCATACCTCTGTATTTCTTAGTGGACCAAGAATTTTTCGAATGATTTTTCTTTCTAGGACTTCAAGTTTATGTAATTTGTAATTCAGTACTAAACATTCACTTACATAAAGACATTATGGCTTTACTACTGTGTTGTAGTGCTGTATTTTCAGATTTTTAGACAGACACCTTTTGTTGTAAATGTTCCTGGTTATACCATATGCTCTCTCCATTTTGTGTACTCTTTCTTCTACAGCAAATTATTCTAAGCCATTTTCCTGAATCATCTCTCCCAAATATTTAAATTTATTTACCCTCTTCATCGGCCCAATATCTGTTAGTAGGATTTCTGGACCATTTTTTTATGTTTGTCATAAATTTTGTTTTCTCTACAGAAATTCTTAAACCTGCTTTGTTGGCTATTTCTTCTAAGAGATTGATTTGGATTGCTGCATCTGTTAGGTTTTCAGAAAGAATGGCAAAATCATCCGCAAATACTAGAGATTGAAACCTGGTCAACGGTCTCAAAGGAGTAAGAGGAATCCTAGTTCCCAACGGCAGAGAGAGCGGAAGAACCTAATGGAGAAAACCATGAAAAATAATCATTTCGGACTAACAATCCGATCTTATCTTGGAATTTATTTCCTCGCTTGCACAATATACAATTTCAGTTGCGTATTTATAGGGTGTTTCACTTAGTGTGTTTGCCTCTGTAACTTATAAAATAACAGGTGACGGGAAATTTTAATGCAGTAGGTCAACACAAGAAATGTTACACTTTCTGCGGAGCTATGAACATAGTGTATTGTATCATTTTCCAAAGAGTTACAGCACAAAGATATAATTTTTAAATGAAACAATAGTTTTTTCTATCGTGTATTGGATTCGTTTAAACCAGCTGCGTCGTAATCAATTTGAACTACATTCCTATCACTGTCAGTTTGGGAGCTACAATCCTTCAAAGTTCCGGGGGCAGAGGCTGCGATAGCGTAGCTGACTGGCCGAGTGGCTATCCCCTAGGGCACGGCCCACTGTCTCATGACCACCAGCCAGTGAGCTACGCTGTCGTAGCCTCCGCCCCCTAAACTTTGAAGGGTTGTAGCTCCCAAACTAACAGTGATAGGAATGTAGTTTAAATCGATTTGGACGCAACTGGTTTCAACGAATGCAATACACGATAGAAAAAACTATTGTTCCATTTAAAAAATTATATCTTTGTGCTGTAACTCTTTGGAAAATGATACAATAAACTATGTTCATAGCTCCGCAGTAAGTGTAACATTTCTTGTGTTGACCTACCGCATTAAAATTTCCCGTCACCTATTATTTTATAAGTTACAGAGGCAAACACACTTAGTGAAACACCCTAAATGTTGCTGTGATATTCTCACAGATTTTAAAGCAAATAATGTTGCTCTACGACCTTCTGGAGCCGAGATAAATAGTTTTGTTAGAAAAAAACTAGTGGACGTAATCAACATTTTACAGCGACCTGCTCGCGCGGGTTAATATTGAAGACTTGGATATGTTGCACTGTTTTCTAGTACTGCTAACTGATTAGTAAAACGAAGTGTGCAAGCGCCTAGTGGTCTCAGCTAGAGCGGGCGAGAGGGAGAGCTTGTGTGCGGGCGAGTGGCCGTTGGGAAAGAGGAGGGGGGAGCGGGTGGGGAGACTGGCGAGTGTTCTCTCTGAAAACGTTCTAAAATGCAAAAATCTTTGACATATTATGGGAAACACTTTTGTTTCCCGTGGAAAACAACACCCTTCAATTTTTGTTGTTGTCTCTATCTATATAAAAGCTGAAGGACACTCACTCACTCACTCACTGAACACGAAATCTCGAAAACTACTTCACCTATGAAGCTGGAATTTGACAGAAATGTAGTTTGTAGGCAGAGGGGGTCCGAATGGACTGCTCAGTCCGAGGTAGAAATTCGTTGTACTGCGCATGACGTCACCGCCGAAGCACGTAGCGGCAGTTGTATCGGTAGCCCTGCAGTAGCTTGTTGTTTACTGGGTATTAGCGGCAACGTTTTGTTTCGTTTATTCGTGTGTTTCATGACAGAAAATTCGATGCCTCTAATTCAGTTTAATATGTTAATGATTCGGTTGACATTTTAAATTCTCGCACAATCGTTGACAAAAAGACATTAGCAAGTGCCTGTGGAGCAAACGAGCAGCTCCAAAAAAATAATTCTCAGCAAAATGAATTTATGCTGTGAAACAATGCAGATTGGAAACAGAAGGTAGCTGTTACTATTTCAGAAAGGACTCTTAATTAATTCTTTATTTGGCCTTCATTCTGACCTTTGTCACTAGGCATTAAGTATACGTATATTAACAGCTGCGCTGAAGCAGGATTGTCTTGAAAATTTGTTTTCACAGATTAGAGGTCTTGGCCATTTCTCTCAGCATCTTCCCCCTAAAGAAGTAAAACATCGGCTGCGTTTGTTGCTTCTGGGAAAAAATGCCCAAAGACATTCCACTGTGTAATGCTTTGTCTGGGAGACAGGAAAAAGACTCACAACGACTTCTGTCATCTAGTCTGCTGTGGAGAATTTTGTCGGATATGTTGAAGCAAAGGCCAAGTTAGATGGAGAAGCAGAGATCCAGGACATAATTTTAGTTGTGAGGCTGCTGCAGATGTTGAGTGCCCAGCTGAAGGATTCAGATATCTGGCAGGCTACATTGCACGCCCTGATGCAAGATATGACACCTCACTGGAGGTGTCGTCTAATGACTTTCTCCTCTTCCAAAACACCTAGCAGAATACTGGTGGATAGAATTTTAAATATGCCCTCTGCCAGGTACATAAATGTGATTTGCAGAGTATCCCATGTAGATGTAGATCTAGATGTAGGAGGTTTATTAGTGCCGTCTGGTGAGTGCACGCGACAGTTATCAGAGTTTGAGCCGCTGTTCAATGAGATTAACGGAAGTGAAATACTTTCAAAAGAAAAAAAATATTTCTAAGAGATTAGCCGACGTAATTTCGCAGAAATATTCTCACGTGGCGCCGGACGTCTTCAAAATATTCTTACGGACACGAATTTTTATTCGAGTGCGCTATGTCAACACGAAGCTGAAGAAAGAGAAAGCAGCGGCATCACAGAGACGAAAATCACGTCAGTGGCATCCTTCGGCTGTCGGAAGAATTTAACGAGGTGTGTAACTGCAGTAAGCAATGCGTAAACAGTTAACTTTCGTGCGTTTAGTGGTGTTCTATGTGGCGGCGCCCCTCACTGGCAGTGTTGCTTCGCCACTGACGTCATTTCAACATCCAATAGCAGGTTGTTTCGCTTCGGGCCCAACCTTTTATAGAATAACGTTGGTTTATAGGTAGAAGACGTCAGCTAAGAAACAATTTTGCGATAGGCCCGATAGTTCAGGAGATATGACGTCATAAACAATGAAAACTTCCCCTTCTTGCGGCACTTTATCAGACCACTATTTGAGAAGGAGAGCACTTAGCGACTTGCAACAAACTCTGAAGATAATTTCAAATATTAGGAAACTTTTTCTCGCTGATAACTCGAGCAAAATGATTAAAGAAAAAAGGTTTGTAGCTTACTACTTTTTCAGCGTTCATGCAGTAAAATTACGCATTTGCCATGACGTTACAATTTATCAATAGTTTCTTTTCTACTGGGCCCGCAGAACATACATGGTCAAAATATGACATTACCGTAATATAGATATCAATGTTTGCTGCTAACAATATTTATTCAGCTTGTGCAAATTTACTCCACTACAAGCTTGTTTCAGCTTATGCCATTTTCAAGTGGACGTTTAAGTTGGATTGACGTCCATAAAGCATATTAGAGTTAGTGTCTTTTTGTGACAGGATGGTATAGTCAGGTTTTATGTCGTTAATTTTTTTTATTTGACATATAAAGACATTGTTTACTCTGTTGATGCTTTATGTTTACAGTAAAATATATTTTACCAGTATCGAGATCGATTTCTAACAGAATGCAACTTAAGAATCCACCGTGATTTTGTATAATGAATCCGATTTTCAACCACTTCACCTTCAGTGGAGTAGCCGTATATCACCGTTAGTGTGTTTGCTCGCGGTCCAATTAAGATGTAATTTAACTTGGCTATACACGCGCACCATCTCAAAACAGGCACGACAGACCACAGCCAGCTTCAAAGTGTTTTTGTATATTGTGTTTTGTGCTACCTCCGACTTGCTGAATTTCGCCGACGATAGCGGCGCCTGCTTCCGCCTCGTCTCAGCACGCTGTTTTTGGTGAGTTTCGCTGTGGCATTGCGTGTGTGTGAGCGAATGAGTGTGGTTTGTGAATCATTCCCTCCAGTAGCGTTAAATCATGTAGAATTCAGGCTGGGCACCGTCCGCATTAATCCATGTAAGAGATGCGTTTTTATTGTATTAACAAAATTGGTTTCCCATTTTGCTTCTATCTGAATTAACAAGTTTAAGTTAAGCATAATCCGTAAATTGCGTATAAATAGTATTTTTAGAGCACTTTCCCTCTTTTATTTAATATTGTTCTTCACAAGTGCTGAGAACAAACTCAGATTCAATTTCTCTTAAGTGTAAATTCCTTTGCGCCATAAATGTTTTCTTAGCCACCTTTCTAAAATAACTTTAATTGTGGTGGCTTGCTTATTAATATCTGTGTGTAATAACGTGTGAGCTGCTATGTATATTGACCACTGTAGTATTAACTTCCTATTATTGAAGTAATTTGAAACGAGTCACTTCTCAGTTTGGTCCAGGGAGCAAGGCGTTATAGCAGGGAGTAACCAGTAGTTCACACGGACCTCATTTACTAATTTTAGTGATAAAACAATGCTCTTGATACGTACAGTGGTCGACTTTTAGGCTGAAGCAAAAACGAATGTATCGTCAGCAGAGTAGATTCCGATAGCGTCAGACGTGACGTCATTAAAAGTTAAGCACGCTGTATCGAAGACAAAAAAAGGCAATGTATCGACTAATTATAGTGTAACGTAGTTAAATGTTCTGTTGTTGTGTAAAATGCCTCTTTCGTGATGAATACGGCGCGCATAAGTCAATGACGCCATGTCGAGTTGTGCGGCAACACCACCTAGAGCAGGGCCGCACAAACACGGAAAACCGCACACGTGCAAAGCGAGGTGCAAAGAGTGTTTGCACAGTGCATCCGTTCAACTCGGCCGGCCGCGGTGGCCGCGGGGACAGGCGCTCCAGTCACGGTCCGCACGGCCACTACGGTCGGGGGTTCGAATCCCCCCTCGGGCATGGATATTTGTGCCGTCCTAGTTCGTAAGTAGTTTGTAAGTTTAGGGACTGATGACCCCGTAGTTAAGTCCCATAGACTATACAAACATTTGAACATTTTTTGGTTCAACTCGGCATACTTCGCCTCAACTCGGCTTGCTAGGTGAGACCGTCGCTGTACGCTGCCGAATGCGCTGTCAGACGGCTTAGTCAACATTGAATTTAGTAAGCGCAAGACAAATACTAAAATAATGGAACCATCTGCTCCAAAAAAAGCAAATATTCCCGAAAGTCAATTTAAAGCCTCCAGATTTACATTTCGAACTGATTGATTTGCAAACCGATGTTCACCGAAAGGATTTGTTTTACAACACAAAAGGTTTGCCCCAGTTCTACCAGAATTAGTCGAAGGAAGAATTTGCCAAGTTACACAGAGAAGCAGCAAAGATTATTTCTATGTTTGGGTCCACATGTGTATTTGAAAGGTTTTATTCTGTTTTGTCTTGTACGAAAACTAGATTGCGTGCAAGTATTTCTAATAGTAATTTAAAAAATGCTCTCAGAGTTGCTGTCATCCGATCTCTTGTTCCAGATATTAGTAGCATAATTGCAAATTAAAAAAAAAAAAGATAACTTAGAAGAGATACATTTGTGTTGAAACCAAATTTAAAATTGTTATCATTACAATTATTAGTATTATTTAAATCTCTTTTATACCTGTAATCGTGTTCCACCAAACTAAGCTCTCCGCCTAGTCTACATAAGTATTTGGCAATGAAGAAGAAAACAGGGTAAAAGTTTTGAAAACTTCGAGACAGGTGGCGCTAGCGACGCAAGTGTATAGAAAGAGAGAAGCAGCGCAAAGCCGAGGAGTGGGTGGTTTGCACCGTCGTCAACACAGCGCAGCCGTCTTCTGCACTCTGCACTGTGCGATGCGCCGGTGCATGCACCTTGAGCGGTCCTGACCTAGAGAGAAGGCCTCGAGGCCACCGAGAAAGACTGGCCCCGACGCGCACGTCATGCGATATAAGCAAGGCAGTCCTGAGCCGGCGCGATCGCTAGCTGATTGGCCGGCCGCTGGGGCACAGCCCACTGCCTCATAGCAGGCAGCCAATCAGCTAGTGATCGCGCCGGCTCAGGACTGCCTTGCTGACGTCGCATGACGTGCGCACCGGGGCTTGAGCACCTGGATATAGACGGGCTTGCGCATCAACTTCTGCTGTAGCAGCAGCCTCCGTTGCCATTTTTGTTCCAAGCGACGACAGCGTCAGCTTCTCAAAGGCCGAGTTCTTCATTTTTATTACTTTCAAATATCGTTTGCTTCGCTTCTAACACATACAGGGTGTTTCACTAAGTGTGTTTGCCTCTGTAACGTATAATAGGTGACGGGAAATTTTAATGCGGTAGGTCAACACAAGAAATGTTACACTTTCTGCGGAGCTATGAACATAGTTTATTGTATCATTTTCCAAAGAGTTACACCACAAAGATATAATTTTTTAAATGGAACAACAGTTTTTTCTATCGTGTATTGGATTCGCTTAAACCAGCTGCGTCCAAATCAATTTAAACTACATTCCTATCACTGTTAGTTTGGGAGCTACAACCCTTCAAAAATTCCGGGGGCAGAGGCGCGATAGCGTAGCTCACTGTCCGTATGGCTATCCCCTGGGGCACGGCCAACTGTCTCATGACCACCAGCCAGTCAGCTACGCTGTCGTAGCCTCCGCCCCCTAAGATTTGAAGGGTTGTAGCTCCCAAACTAACAGTGATAGGAATGTAGTTTAAATTGATTTGGACACAGCTGGTTTCAACGAATCCAATGACACGATAGAAAAAACAATTGTTCCATTTAAAAAATTATATATTTGTGGTGTAACTCTTTGGACAAGTGTAACATTTCTTGTGTTGACCTACCACATTAAAATTTCCCGTCAACTATCATTTTATAAGTTACAGAGGCAAACACACTTAGTGAAATACCCTGTATATCAAGAAGTAAATAAAGATTTGCATTAAAAATTAATCTGGTCATAACAAATTATTTTAATGCAACTTCAAAAATCGTTAAATATATTTTTTTTTTTTAGAATTTGCCCACCTCGGTGTGTATCGGGAGCAATTTATTCGCATTGGACAACTCAGTTTTATTGGATTCTAGATGCGCGTTTTCGAACGTGATGTGATAAATTTGATCACAATACAACCACAGGTCTATGCTTTTTTTTTTTTTTTTTTTTTTTTTACTGAATATTTTTCAAAATTCATATAAAATGCTTTTTCGATTCACAAGCTATGAAAGTACATTACCATGATAAACTAGGATGTAATAAAAGATTTATGAATAAGAAAGAACTGGATCACTGGAAATAGTTGTTACTGCTGTCAGAATCAATCGCCTTAACCATTCGGTCTATTTTTTTCAAATTAGCTGTCTTCGAAACGAAACTAAACATTAATTCTTTTTATAAGTTCATATGCCACTCCCATGAACCACAGACATTGCCGAGGTGGGGTGGCTTGCGTGCCTCAATGATACAGATAGCCGTGCCGTAGGTGCAACCACAGCGGAGGGGTATCTGTGGAGAGGCCAGACAAACGTGTGGTTCCTGAAGAGGGGCAGCAGCCTTTTCAGTAGTTACAGGGGCAACAGTCTGGATGATTGACTGAGCTGGCCTTGTAACATCAGCTAATGTGGCTTTGCCACACAGCTACTGCGAACGGCTGAAAGCAAGGGGAAACTACAGCCGTTATTTTTCCCGAGGACATGCAGCTCTACTGTATGAACATATGATGATGGCATCCTCTCGGGTAAAGTATTCCGGAGGTAAAATAGTCCCCCATTCGGATCTCCGGGCGGGGACTACTCAGGAGGATGTGATCATCAGGAAAGGCAATACTGACATTCTACGGGTCGGAGCGTGGAATGTTAGATCCCTTAATCGAGTAGGAAAATTAGAAAATTTAAAAAGGGAAATGGATAGGTTGAAGTTAGATATAGTGGGGATTAGTGAAGTTCGGTGGCAGGATGAACAGGATTTCTGGTCAGGTGAGTACAGGATTATAAATACAAAATCAGTTGGGGGTATCACAGGAGTAGGATTGATAATGAATAAGAAAATAGGAATGCGGGTAAACTACTATGACCAGCACAGCGATCGCATTATCATTGTCAAGATAGATACGAAGCCAACACCGACAACAGTAGTACAGGTTTATATGCCAACTAGCTCTGCCGATGATGAGGAGATCGAAGAAATATATGAGGAGCTAAAGGAAATTATTCAGACAATTAAGGGAGAGGAAAACTTAATTGTTATGGGAGACTGGAATTCGGTAGTAGGACAAGGAAGGGAAGAGAAGATAGTGGGTGAATATGGTCTGGGCAAAAGGAATGAAAGAGGAAGCCGCCTGGTAGAATTTTGCACGGAACATAATTTAGTTATAACAAACACCTGGTTTAAGAATCACAAAAGAAGGTTGTATACGTGGAAGAGACCAGGAGACACCGGGAGATACCAGATAGATTTTATAATGGTAAGACATAGATTTCGGAACCAGGTTTTGAAGTGTAGGACATACCCAGGGGCAGACATAGACTCTGACCATAACTTGTTGGTTATGAACTGTAGGCTGAAACTGAAGAAACTACAGAAAGGTAGGAACATAAGGAGATGGGACCTAGGTAAATTGAAGGAACCTGAAGTTCTTAAGAATTTCAGAGGGAGCTTCAGGCAACAATTGACAGAAACACGGGAAAATAAAACAGTTGAGGAGGAATGGGTAAAATTGAGAGATGAAATAGTGAAGGCAGCAGAGGACAAGATAGGTAGGAAGGCAAGACCTACAAAGAATCCTTGGATATCACAGGAGATACTAAATTTAATCGATGAAAGGAGAAAGTATAAGAATGCAGTAAATGAAACAGGCAAAATGGAGTACAGACG
Source organism: Locusta migratoria (assembly GCA_026315105.1). Lineage (NCBI taxonomy): Eukaryota > Metazoa > Arthropoda > Insecta > Orthoptera > Acrididae > Locusta > Locusta migratoria. The sequence continues at coordinate 629,740,899 of CM048745.1, read as the reverse complement.
ACTAAGAAATGAGATTGACAGGAAGTGCAAAATGGCTAAGCAGGAATGGCTAGAAGGCAAATGCAAGGATGTAGAAGAATGTATAAATAGGGGAAAAATAGATACAGCCTACCGGAAAATAAAAGAAACATTTGGCGATAAGAAAAACAGCTCTATGAATATCAAGGACACTGATGGAAAACCAGTTCTCAGCAAAGAAGGGAAAGCTGAAAGGTGGAAAGAGTATATAGAGGGGCTCTACAAAGGAAATGAACTTCGAGACACTATTGTAGAAAGGGAAGAGGATGTAGATGATGATGAAATAGGAGATACTATACTGAGAGATGAATTTGACAGAGCACTGAAAGATCTAAGTCGAAACAAGGCCCCTGGAGTAGATGATATCCCGTCAGAGCTACTGAAGTCTCTGGGAGAACCAGCCATGACAAAATTGTTTCACATTGTGTGTAAGATGTATGAGACAGGTGAAGTACCCTCAGACTTTAAGAAAAATGTTATAATCCCCATTCCAAAGAAAGTGGGTGCAGACAGGTGTGAAAACTACAGAACCATCAGTTTAATAAGTCATGGTTGCAAAATATTAACACGAATTATATACAGAAGGATGGAAAAGCTGGTAGAAGCCGACCTCGGGGAAGATCAGTTTGGGTTCAGGAGAAATGTAGGAACACGGGAGGCAATACTCACTTTACGGCTTATCCTAGAAGATAGATTAAGAAAAGGCAAACCAACATTTCTAGCTTTTGTAGATTTGGAGAAGGCTTTTGACAATGTTGATTGGAATAAACTCTTTCAAGTTCTGAAGCAAGCAGGAGTAAAATATAGGGAGCGTAAGGTTATTTACAACTTGTACAAAAACCAGACAGCGGTTGTCAGAGTTGAAGGGCATGAAAGGGATGCAGTGGTTGGAAAGGGAGTAAGACAGGGTTGTAGCCTTTCCCCAATGTTGTTCAATTTGTACATTGAGCAAGCTATAAAGGAAAGCAAGGAGAAATTTGGAGAAGGAATTAAAGTTCAGGGTGAAGAATTAAAAACATTGCGTTTTGCCGACGACATAGTAATTCTGTCAGATACAGCAAAGGACCTGGAAGAGCAATTGAACGGAATGGACAGTGTGCTGAAAGGTGCATATAAGATGAACATTAACAAGAGTAAAACTAGGGTAATGGAATGCAGTGTAAGAAAATCAGGTGATGCTGAAGGAATTAGATTAGGTAACGAAACAATAAAGGAGGTAGATGAGTTTTGTTACTTGGGCAGTAAAATAACAAATGATGGTCGCAGTACAGATGATATTAAATGCAGAATGGCAATGGGTAGAAAGGCGTTTTTGAAAAAGAGAAATTTGTTAACATCGAATATTGATTTAAGCCTAAGGAAGTCCTTGCTGAAGGCATTTGTATGGAGTGTTGCCTTGTATGGGAGTGAAACATGGACGATAAGCAGTGTGGACAGAAAGAGGATAGAGGCTTTTGAAATGTGGTGCTACAGACGAATGCTGAAGATTAGGTGGGTGGATCGCATAACTAATGAGGAGGTACTGAACCGAATTGGGGAGAAAAGAAATTTCTGGCATACCTTGACTAAAAGAAGGGATAGATTGGTAGGACACATTCTTAGACATCAAGGAATTGTGAATTTAGCGTTGGAGGGAACTGTGTGGGGTAAAAATCGTAGAGGGAGACCAAGAGACGCGTATAGTAAGCAGATTCAAGTGGATGTGGGTTGTTGTTCTTATGAGGAGATGAAAAGGCTTGCCCAGGATAGAGTAGGGTGGAGAGCTGCATCAAACCAGTCTCTGGACTGAAGACCACAACAACAACAACAAGTTCATATGAAACGAAATACATGCTTAAAAAGGTTTTCACTTACGACATGACAAAAAGCATCTAATTACGTAATTAAAAACTTCTGCTGTAGCAGCAGCCTCCGCCGCCATTTTTGTTCCAAGCGACAACAGCGTCAGCTTCTCAACGGCCGAGTTCTTCGTTCTTTTGCTTTCAAATGTCGTTTGCTTCACTTGTAACACATATATCAAGAACTAAATAAAGATTTGCATTCAAAATTAATCTGGTCATCACAAATTATTTTAATACAACTTAAAAAATCGTTAAATATATATTTTTTTAATTTGCCCACCTGGGTGTGTATCCGGAGCAATTTCTTCGCATTGGACGTTTTCGAACGTCATGTGATAAATTTGATCACAATACAACCCAGGTAAATGCTTTTTTTTACTGAATATTTTTCAAAATTCAAATAAAATGCTTTTCCAATGCACAAGCTATGATAGTACATTACCATGATAAACTAAGGATGTAATAAAAGATTTATGAATAAGAAAGAAGTGGATCACTGGAAATAGTTGTTATTGCTGTCAGGTTCAATCGTCTTAACCATTCGCTCGATTTTTTTTTTTTTCATATTAGCTGTCTTGAAATTAAACTAAACATTAATTCTTTTAATAAGTTCATACAAAACAAAGTACATGCTTAAAAAGGTTTTCACTTACGACTTATGGCAAAAAGCATCTAATTAAGTAATTAAAAACCGATTGCCTACAACAGGCGAATAAGAAGGGTCAGTTTGGAGATAGGACGCTTTGCCTGTAAACTACAACATACATATGATGTAGACTCACAGAAGTACATGCATTTTAACATCGCTGTAGTTTCTAACATGGTTTACAAATGCGTCCCAATGAGCCATTGTAATACGTAAAAACAGTACGCACTTTTAAAAGTAATTAGTATTGTTTTAGTCTATATGTTTATAGTGTTCTTGTCGCCAAATTATGTATAAATAGAAGTCGGTAACAGAAGTTGTTGTGTCGGACCCTTCGCTAAGAAAACAATTGTTTAAACTTGCCGTTCACAATGTGTTAGACTCATGCGTAATTACAAATTATTTAATCCTGTTCGCATAGCTTTGAAGTCCTTATTGGTGTCTATTTCTCACGATAACAGTTTGTTAACAATACTTTACTGCTTTCACGGTCCACGGAGAAACAAAAGGATTTTCTGTATAATTAGAACAATTCGAACTTGCACAGCCACCATGCTGAAAGCATACTGCTTGCCCTATGTTGCCATCTCGCTTCCACGCGAAGGAACAAAAATGGCGGATGCGCATGTCCGTCTATATCCAGGTGCCCTAGCCGGGGCCTGTCTCGTTGGCCTCGGGCGCTCTCGTGTGACGTCAGGAAGAGTAGGTTGCGCGCGCATAGCTGACTGGGTAGCCGCTGGGGCACGGCCCACTATGCCGAAGCAACGAGCCAGTCAGCTATGCGCGCGCAACCTACTCTGCCTGACGTCACACGAGAGCGCCGCGGCCTTCTCTCTAGGTGGTGGTGGTTGCGCTCTTACTTTGCTGACGACACATTCCAGTGAATTCAGGCATGTATTTCTTGTTGACCATGTAGATGTTGGGTCTGATGTTATTGGGGTTCCAGTGCAATTTTAAAATAAATCAGTAATTCGGTGGCTTCCTATACCAGGGTACAAGTTAGCTGTTTTTCTAGAAGTATTTGCAATGTGGGTGAGTGGTCATGCAGACCCATCACTCTTTCAGAACACTATACGGAAAAACTTTTTGTTTTGTTTTGTTTTGATTGATCAGGTATGGCTAAATTTAGTGGAACTAAACTATTATTGTTTATAGGTCACCCAATACTCATTTCAAGATATTTCTGTAGTTAGTCCAGACGATCCTAGGTACACCTTATAGTAAGTACAAAGAAATTAATTGTATGTGTTGATTTAAATTTTGTAAGTGGCGGATAGTAAAGAATACATTTTTGATGTTAACAGATTTTTAGATTTAAATGAACATGCAAGTGTGAAATAGCATCTGCTTTGTTTATAGGTCCCCCAATACTCATTTCAAGATATTTCTGTAGTTAGTCCAGACGATCCTAGGTACACCTTATAGTAAGTACAAAGAAATTAATTGTATGTGTTGATTTAAATTTTGTAAGTGGCGGATAGTAAAGAATACATTTTTGATGTTAACAGATTTTTAGATTTAAATGAACATGCTAGTGTGAAATAGCATCTGCTTTGTAACAGTTACGAATATGAATAAATTTATACAAATGAGACCACTCTCAATAAAAATAATAAGAAGAAGAATAATGTGCATATAAGATACATATAAGATGCTGTGACAGTCATGGCTGCAGATTTCTGGATCTGCGTTATCGGGTGGGGAATTGTAGGGTGCCCCTAGATAGATCAGGGATGCACTACACTAAGGAAGCGGCTACTCGGGTAGCAGAGTACTTTTGGAGTGCACATGGGGGATTTTTAGGCTAGGCGCTAACTATGATGAGCACTCGCCTGTCAGCATTCAAACAGCGAATTCAGGCCACGTTCGGAACAAAAATTCGAACATCAAAATATTAGCCACGAACTTACAGAGTATTAAAAACAAAATCCCCGAATTTGCCGCACTGCATGGAAGTTATTGCGCTCAGATAGTTTTAGGCACCGAAAGCTGGCTAAATCATGTTGTGGGAAGTTCAGAAATATTTAGCGAAGCGTGGAATGTATATCGGAAAGATAGATCGGATACGACTGGAGGAGGAGTGTTCATAGATAAAGATATTGTTTCTACTGAGAACGATATTGAAAGTAGCTGTGAAGTTATCTGGGCACGTATAACAGGTCTAAAAGAAGTAAAGTTAATAGTTGGGTTTTTTACCGGCCCCCCAGTGCTGCTGTAGCAGTTTTAGAATCATTCAAGGAAAGTCTACATCAGGTAGTGCATATGTATCCGGGCAATGTACTATTAGTCGGAGGAGACTTCAACCTTAAGAGTATAGATTGGGACCTCGCTAGTTACATTTCAGGCGGTACAGACAAGCAGTCTTGAGAGCTACTTTTGGACACATTCTCCGAAAACTGTCTTGAGCAGTTAAACCGGCAACCCACGCGCAATGGAAATATTCTAGACCTTATAGCCCCAAACAGGCCTGACCTTATTCACGATATCTGTGTAGAGACAGGAATTAGTGAGCATGATATCGTCATAGCGTCGATGGTGACCAGTTCATAAACCAATCAAGAAGGCTAGGAGCGTGTTTTTGTTGGGAAGAGCCGATAAGCAAATGTTACGATCGCACTTAAAAAATGAATGGGCATCGTTTAATTCCGGGACTATGGATGTAGAGGAATTGTGGGATAAATTTAAGTGCATTGTAAATCAAGGGTTAGAGAAATATGTGCCAGTAAAGACGATTAAGGATGGAAAAGATCCACCGTGGTATAATAATAATGTTAGAAAGCTGCTGAGAAAGCAAAGGCTGTTGCACTCTCGATTCAAAAACGAACACGCAAATGATGACAGGCAAAAGTTAGTAGAGATTCGTGCGTCTATAAAAAGATCGATGCGCAAAGCATACAATAATTATCACAGCCATACCTTAGAAAAAGATCTTTCCGAGAACCCGATAAAATTCTGGTCCTATGTAAAATCGATAAGCGGGTCAAAGCCCACTGTCCAGTCACTCGTTGATAATTCCGGGGCAGTAATAGAAGAAAGCAAACGGCAAGCTGAAGTTCTAAATTTAACATTAATTGATTTTTCCGTTGGTACTTGACAGAACATGATAATAATATCAAAAAGGATCAACTTCCTGATGTACTGCAAAACTTAGGCCATCATCAGGTGACAACCTGTTGTCACCTGATGACGGCCTAAGAAGCCGAAAGCCGGTTTGTGACCAATAAAAAAGTTTTGCAGAACATCAGGAAGTTGATCCTTTTTGATATTCTAAATTTAACCTTTAAGAAATCGCACATGTACCATCATTTGATCAACGTACTAATTCCGAATTGGGGGACATAGCAATAGGTATTTCCGGTGTAGAGAAGCAGCTGAGAGAGCTAAATACGAAAAAGTCTGCTGGACCGGATGGAATACCAGTTCGGTTTTACAAAGACTATTCTGCAGCGTTGGCCCCCTATTTAGCTTGCATTTATCGCGAATATTTAATTCAGCGCAAAGTTCCTAGTGATTGGAAAAAAAGCGCAGGTGACTCCCGTTTATAAGAAAGGAAAGAGAACTGACTCACACAATTACAGGCCAATATCGATGACTTCAGTTTCATGTAGAATTGTGGAACATATTCTCAGTTCGAATATAGTAAATTTCCTTGAAACGGAAAAGCTTCTTTCCATGAATCAGCACGGGTTTAGGAAACATCGTTCATGTGAAACTCAGCTTGCCCTTTTCTCACATGACAACTTGCGAGCCATGGATAAGGGCAACAGGCGCATTGCGTTTTTCTCGACTTCAAAAAGGCGTTCGACGCGGTGCCACACTGCAGACTGCTAACGAAGATACGACCTTATGGAATAGGTTCACAGATTTGTGACTGGCTGGAAGACTTCCTAAGTAATAGAACGCAGTACGTTGTTCTCGACGGCGAGTGTTCATCAGAGACGAGTGTATCGTCAGGCGTGCCCCAGGGGAGTGTGATAGGACCGCTATTATTTTCTATCTATATAAATGATCTGATGGACAGAGTAAGTTGTAATTTGCGGCTGTTTGCTGATGATGCTGTGGTGTATCGCAGGGTGTCATCTGTAACTGACGGTAATAGCATACAGGATGACTTAGACCAAATTTCTAGTTGGTGCGAAGAATGGCAGCTAGCTCTCAATGTAGAAAAATGTAAGGTGATGCGCATAAGTAGAAAAAACAATCCCATAATGTTCGAACACAGCTTTCGAAGTGAGCTTCTTGATGCTGTCGCGTCGTTCAAATATCTAGGCGTAACATTGCAGAGCGGGCAGAGCGGTATGAAATATAACGAATATGTAAGGACAGTTGTGAGTAAGGCGGACAGCCGACTTCGGTTTATTGGGAGAATTTTGGGAAGATGTACTTCACCTGTAAAGGAGACCGCGTATAAAACGCTTGTACGACCACGTCTTGAGTATTGCTCAAGTGTTTGGGACCCGCAGCAGATGAGTTTAAAGGAAGGCAGAGGCGGTTCAGAGACGAGCAGCTAGATTTGTTACCGGTAGGTTCGACCAATGCGCGAGTGTCACGGAAATGCTCCGGCAACTCAATTGGGGATCGCTGGAAGAAAGACGACGTTCTTTTCGTGAATTTCTGTTAAGTAAATTTAGAGGGTCGGAATTTGTCGCTGAGTGTAGTACAATCTTGCTGCTGCCTACTTACATTTCGCGTAAAGTTCACAAAGACAATATGAGAGAAGTTAAGGCTCGTACGGAGGGATATAGGCATTCTTGTTTTCCTCGTTCAATTTGGGAGTGTAATAGGAAAGAAAATGCCTAATAGTGGTACAGTGTACCCTCCGCCACGCACCTTACGGCGAATTGCGGAGTATGTATGTAGATGTAGATTAAATTAAATAGTCCTTCTATTGTCAATAAATTAATGTGTGTAATCGAGATAAACGTAACAACGTCGCGTTTTTATTAAAAATTGTATACTCCAAAGTCACGTAACGTTTTTTTGTTGGTGACATACAGTTCGCATTGATGACTCCACAGACGTTTCTACGCTATGCTGTCATAAAAATACAGCGTAATGTGCATGTTGCCAACATGGAGCTACAATCTCCACGTGACTTCGTTTAGGGCTGTTCGTTTTCACTGGACGCGACTGTTTGTTGATGACTGTAGTAGATTGCAGGATGACTTGGACCCAATTTCTAGGTGTTGTGAGGAATGGCAACTAGCGCTAAACGTAGAAAAATGTATGGTGATTTAGATGAGAAGGAGAAACAATGCCGTAAAGTTAGAATACAGTATTAGTAGTGTGGTGGTTGTCAACCAATTAAATACCTACGCGTAACGATGCGGAGCGATATTAAATGGAAAGACAATCGTCGGGAGGCAAAAAGTCGGCTTCGCTTTATTGGGAGAATTTTCGGAAGGTGTGATTCGCCTGTTAAGGAGAAAACATATAAAACGCTTTTACGACCCAGCCTTGAGTATTGGTCAAGTGTTTGGTATCCCCACCAGATCGGTTTAAAGGAATACATTGAGGCAGTTCAGAGGCGGTCGACTAGTTTTGTAACTGGTAGATTCGATCAATGCGCGAGTGTCACCGAAATGCTTCGGGAACTCAAATGAGAGTCGCTAGAGTAAAGGTGACGTTCTTTTCGAGAAGCACTGTTGAAGAAATTTAGAGGGCCGGAATTTGAGGCTGACTGCAGAACGATTCTACTGTCGCCGAATGTCACAATACATACAAGCGTTCGTTTTTCCCTCGCCCTATATGGGAGCGTAACAGGAAAGCAAGTAACTAGTACTGAGTACCCTCCGCCATGCACCTTTGGATGGATTGCGTAGTATGTATGTAGATGTATGCAAAGACCGAGAATTCGATATTTTTGCCCCGATTATATTAGTTTCTTTATTTGCAACTACAACGGTGAATTACTGTTTCACGTGTAGATCCAAACAGAACCTCAAGGGTGAAGTGCCACGAAGTCTCGATTAAAGCCATCATTCCTTTGACGTGCACTTTATGAGTTGAAAAATATCGGGACAGTATAGGAAAGCGTAATAAATATGGAAACAGAACATAGAAACGTAATAATTCACACACCCCTACCCTACGCCCCCCCTCAAAAAAAAATAAATAAATAAAAATAAAAATTAAAAAAAATCTGATGGAGCTTAAAGTTTTGGAAGGATAAATTTTTGTAGTCGTGTGAAGCAACAGAAAATGTTTGATGACGGTTTTTTAAGAGTGTCTTCAAAAAATACATATTTTTGTCGAGAAAAGTGTTCGTCTTAACTGAAATGAGGTAAATCACTGGTATATAATGAAAATTTTTTTCAATTTGATTAACTTTCTACATCGAAAAACAGTCAATATAATACAAATAAACAATCCCTGGGACGGATTTTCGTCTTGAATATGTCAAAGACAATAATGATAAATCTGAAGCATAGAATTAAAATTTATGATGCGGTCGGGAATCGAACCCAGACCCCCATGCTTACTAGTCAGACGTCTTACCATTAATCCACCACACCAGTAACGACTATGGCGCCTCGGAATAGTCTCAGTACGATTTCCCTCCACTTTAATTTAGCTCCTGTGTTCCAAAGGTAAATGCCACTACAGCCAAGGATCTCCATGGAGCCTTAATCGTTAGTGGTGTGGTGGTCTACCGGAAAGACGTCTGCCTAGTAAGCATGGAGGTCTGGGTTCGATACCTGGCCGCATCACAAATTTTAATTATATGTTTCAGATTTATCATTATTGTCTTTGAAAAACAGTTCGTTACAAAAGATGTTGATTTACTTATAATGTCATTCTGGAAACATCCCTTAGGCTGTGGCTAAGCCATGTCTCCACCATATCCTTTCTTCCAGGAGTGCTAGTCTTGCATGGTTCGCAGGAGAGCTTCTGTGAAGTTTGGAAAGTAGGAGGCGAGGTACTGGTGGAAGTAAAGTTGTGAGGCGGCATCGTGAGTCGTGTTGGGATAGCATAGTCGATAGTGTGCTTGCCCGCGAAAGGCAAAGGTCCCAGGTTCGAGTCCCGGTTCCGGCACACAATTTTAATCTGCCAGGGAGTTTCTACTTACAATGTTTTTGCTCACCCCTGGGAATACCGTATGTTTGCATATATCTGAGATATCCGTTCGTCGCTGTATCCAGCTAGTCGATGGAGCTGAGCGGTACGGGGTGACAAGAAATCTCCCGCTCGCAGGGTTGCCAGGCTACGTACGTATTGTGCGTTTCTGCGAAAGCAGAACCAACGTCATACGTTTGGATGACCCCTCCGGTGTTGTGGCGGTCGTATTCGAACCCAGAGACAGACCAAGATTAATCTCTGCACACATTTCAAAATAAGAGAAGGGAACAATGAGCTGTGCCCAACACGAAGCAAAAAGCGGCACACAAAGCATTGGCTAACGGCCACAGCGCAGTTGTCGGCATTGTACAGCGAGGTGACAAAAGTCGCCGCCCCGATGCGCACAGATACAGATGGCAGCAGCATCGCGTTCAAAAGGTATAAACGCCCGGTGTGTTGGCAGAGCTGTCATTTCAACTCCAGTGATTTATGTAAAAAAGTTCCGATGCGATAATCGCCGCACGACGGGAATTTGTTCACTGTGCCCAAGCGGCTCAAGGTGACCTCACCGTATCCGCACTCCACACGCCCCCTCCCTTACTCCCTTGCAAACACATTGCTCAGTAATTAGCAGCTGTCTGGGCGTAACTATCTAACAACAAGTATTCTGTTTTGAAGCCATCGCACAACAGCACTATGTATCTATGGTAAGGTCGGCCGAATCGGGTCGAGAGATGAAACGGGTCAATTTTAGGAATTTCCGCCTAATCGCCATGTACGAAGTAGTATGGGAAGTGCTGCCACACAGCGGTGACTGTTGGAACTCTGTGTATGAGTTGTAAAGTGATAGACAATTTTCTCCTTTGTAAAGCAGCTTTGGATTCAAATTTATATATCTCTGGTAATTCGTTTAGTAATTTGTTTAGAAGAAAATTTATATAATGGAGTTAAGGTTATGGTGTTACCGGCGCGTAGTTATGCTTGTGCAGGACTGCCAACGTAGGGGAAAAAATTTGCATTTGCCGAATCGGGTCAATACAATCCGGGTGAAAAGTTAATGCTTTTATTTCGATTCATTGCAGTTATTATATTGTTTCGTCTTTTATTAATTCGTTTTCGGTTTTTTTATTGCAGACGGGTAAATATAAAAGAAAAACCGTTACTTTGTGGAACGAGGATGACATGAAAAATGCAATTAAAGCTTACCGGGAGGGTAGGAGTCAGCGCCATGCAGCGAATTGTTTGGGGTACCGCATTCCTGTCTACAACTGCAAAGTGGAAAGGATTATCCAACAAAGGTAAAAGGTGCTCAGAAAAAAAAACACTACTTCTGACATCGCCAGAATATATAAATGCAACAAAAAATAGATTGGAAAAGAAAAGAAAAAATCTCATCCCAGCCCAAAAGTTTGAAGAAACGCCAGGTTAAGAGCAGATAAGACCTACAGCATGAATCATCAGCGTCACGTTCATCAGAATGCTCCGAAGAAACAGATGACGATGACCCGTCTTGTGAACTCTGCAACATTAAATACAGCGATCCAATATCAGCGAAACTCGGTGACTGGATTCAATGTCAAGGAACTGGCATGTAATGTACCATGAGAATTGTGTTGGTACAGTTGGGACGAAGAGATTTATTTGTGGAAAATATGTTGCTATTTTAAAGTGATGCCTACATTTTCGTAATGACCCTATTCGCCGAATTGATGACCGGTTTCCCCTACTTGAAGAAGGCGAATAGGGTCATGCAGTTCAGCTTTCAGATTTAGTTTGTGAAACTATGAACAATATTTACGAATTGTTATATATTTTTTTAAATTTATAAACAAAAGAACATAGTTTTTATGGATATACAATGAAAATTTGTTCGTGTGTAAATCTGACTTATTTCGACTTTAACAAATTTTGACCCGATTCGGCCGACCTTACCCTAGCCAAATCTCACACCAGTTGTCAGTTATATAAACTAACAGACCAACATATTTCGGAACCAACATTATCCCATTCTTAACTCCTACAAGAAACAAGGAAAGAACGTAAAATACGACATACAAATTAAGATGCGAACACACGAAACAGTTATCCTAAAAATTAAAATGAATCAGTGATTACGCAACGTCCACCGTAAAATATATGCAGCATCGGTGCACCGTCGTGCAATAACCTGACATGTCGGTTTGAAGAACCACTATGAACTGCCGGCTAGCTGCATCGTTGTTTCAGAGATAATCTATGAGCAGCTACAATTCAAAGAAGACTGACGGCGTGACTCCCACGGAAGGGGCGAAGTGTGTTCCAATAAAATTATTTAAGTAGAATTATGAAAATATTTAAGCAACTTCACGAAGAAATCGACTCGGGGAATCAAACTCTTGGTCGCACCAAATAAATTCAGAACCTTAATTAGCCTGGTACGACCGTGCATTGAAGCAGTGCTATGTGCCACTCATCGTCGGGGACGTTACAGCCAGATGAAAAAAATTCAGGAATTTATTCCCAGTATGCTAAATCTCCCGACGTCAATTGTAATTGAGATGAATTATCATTCCACCAGGATCTTCGCATTAGTCTCAAAGCTCTCTCAACATTAACATTTTAATGAAACGAGCCACGTCTCTTCTTTATCTCACTTTAGCGTTATATTTCATGCGGTAAAGAGATGGAAGCAGTGAAGGACTCTCGCCTTCTTACGTACCGTTCCGAGACCTGCAGCATTAATTGACGTACAGGCAGTACCGCCGGGATGTGGGCAGACAGAGCGAGAAGTCACGTGCATGGAGAACGGAGAAACGGGTAGTTCTCGCGAGACGTGACGGAATTCCCCCGCATGCGAGTACCACGCCACTCGCCTCCCTTGCTCACAGATCTCGCGGAATTTGATCCTGGGGGCTCCTGCTGCAGCCTGCAGCCTTAATCACGACAAGTGTCCTACCAACCTCTCCTCTCTCTCTCTCTCTCTCTCTCTCTCTCTCTCTCTCTTCCCCCGCAGATGTAGTACGTCACTCGATTTGTACCTCGCGTCGAGTATTCTCTTGCTCCTTTTGTGGAGCGTATGTCACTATCTTCCATGACACTATGACGTGACAGATATCACACCTACATCTAAATACAGGGTGTTTTTTATTCCTTTATTGTATTTTAATTCCCCTCGGGGCAGCCTGGCATATTTGTTTGGCAATATGTGTGTTTAGTTTAAAAGTGTAGAAAAACAATGCTGATTTAAAAAAGAAGTAGATAAAATTGGCGAATGAAAAACAATGAAATACGTGCTTTAAAAACACACATGGTCAGAATTAAAATGCCACGGTGGCCAAAAAAAAAAAAAAAAAAAAAAACCTTGCCACAGAAAACAGCGACGAGAACGGAGATATTAAAAAAAAAATAAATAAATAAAAAACAAAACATGGCAACACGCTGTTCTGCCTATTCGGCGCTTGTTGTTGTTGTTGTTGTTGTTTAGAGGGGACTAGACTGCGTTTCGGCGCTTGTTGAAGACTTAAAAACCATACACATGACTTGACACTGACACAACACTAAATACGGCACACTGTTAAAATATTAGCTTTGAGACCCTGCAGGGAATAGGAGAGGGAGGGGAAGCACGGAAGAGTGGGAAACGAAGGGAGGGGGATAGGGGGAGAGGTGGGGCGGGAGGGTGTAAGGAGGGAGGGGAAGGGAAAGGAGGGGAGAGAAAAGTGTGGAAGGGAGAGGGGAGAGCGGACGTTCACATATGCAGAGCTGGGCACAAGTCCGTTAATCAATTAATCGTTAATTAACAAAGTTAACTTTTTGAGTAACGGATTAACTTTTAACTTAATTAAAAAACATTAACGGACTCTTTTTACTTCCGTTAACTTGTCCGTTAATCCGTTATTCTTGTACCCACTTCTTATTTCCATCAGCGATAAGAATGGCGAACGAGAACGTTTCAACGAAAATAAATGTTTGTCTTATGTCAGTGTTGATTAATAGAACGTTCAGCATTTTTAATGTTCTAACTTGTGGAGTATCTGCATGCCGTAGGTGTTAGTGGTGAATGGGGACAGAAAGGCAAGAAAAGTTAATTTTCATTACAGTTTTCTCATTGAACTTTGATATAGTTGACAGGGACAAATTTAAATTGCATACCGGCAAATAATCGATAATGGATGCTGCGAGAATCGAGATATGACTGACACACCTAATCAGGAAATTATTATCTTAGTTTTCCCTTCTTATACTGACTGCAATTAAATAAATATTTTACACCAGATGCGTTTCGTTTTTTATTTGTAACGTACCTTCTGTGCACTTTTTTTTTATTTTACCATTCAGTCTAAGGAGACACGCCAAATATGTTTAACAAGTGAAGCACAGAGTCTAATGAAAATATGACTGGACATGAAATCAAAATTTTCGTTTAACGACGTGGTATTTCTTGGGGAAAATATTTTATTAGATTTTTTTAAAAATATTACCGCTAAACCTTCAAGTGCTGCAGTGGAACGCCTTTTTCCTACGGGTAAAAGATATTTTGACTCCAAAACATGCCTATTTTCACACGAGAATTTTAATACGAGGCGCGTCCAGAAAGCAAGTTCCGATTGGTAATAAAATAAAATTGTACACAGATAGAGAAGAAATTTTTATTGCACAAAATTCTACAACTCTTAAACTACTTTTCCACATAACTGCCGAAATTTTGCAGGCATTTGTCATAACGTGGCACCTAGTTTTGTATACCTTCTTCATAGAAATCTGCCGCCTGTGTCTTCAACCAATTGTAAACAGTTTCTTTCAGCTCGTCGTCATTGGTGAAGTGATGACCGCCAAGGAAAAACTTGAGGTGTCAGAACAGATGAAAGTCGCTAGGAGGGAGGTCAGGGCTGTACGGAGGATGGTCAAACACGTCCCAGCCAAATCCCTGTACGAGGTTTTTCGTCAAATTTGCAGTCTGTGGTTGTGCGTTATCGTGAATCAAAACAACACCTTTTGACAGCAGTCCCCGGCGCTTATTCTGAATTGCACGGCTCAATTTCCGAAGTGTCTCGCAATAAGCATCTGCTTTGATTGTTTGACCACGCGGTAAGAAGTCAATGAGTAGGACGCCTTTCCAGTCCCAGAATACTGTGCACATCATTTTCCGAGGTGTCATGATTTGCTTCGGCTTTACCTTTGGTGGGGATGAAGTGTGCCTCCATTCCATTGATTGCCGCTTACTCTCAGGGGTGTCGTAAGAAACCCACGTTTCATGTTCTGTGACTATCCGTCTCAATATTCTTCGCCGCTTGCAGCATAACGTGTCAAAAACTCAAGTGCACTACCCATCCGTTGTGTTTTGTGTTGCTCAGTGAGAATCTTTGGTACACAACGTGAGCAAAGTTTACAGAATTTCAGTTGTTTGGTAACAATTTCATGCATCAGTGATCATGAAATTTGGGGGAAGTACATAGCGAGAACACTAATTGTAAACCTACGGTTTTCCTGGATCTTGTCATCAATCGCGTGAACCAGTTCTTCTGTAACCAAAGGTGGACGCCCACTTCGTTCTTCATCGTGCACAACACTACGCCCGCCATTGAACTGTCGGACCCATCTTATCACGATCGACTCACTCATCGCATTTGGTCCGTAAACATCGAAAATTTGCCGATACATTTCACTTGGTTTCACTTTCCTCACATTCAGAAACCAAATCACCGACCTGATTTGACAGGCGGCGGGATATTCAATCAACGCCGACATTTCAAACAAGCACAATAAAGCGTACGTAACTGACAGCGATCTCCAAATGGCGCACGTTCTTCTCCTTGATACACATCTCTAAAGCGCATGTGCGGAACTCCAATCGCAGCGCTGCAGCGGAGATAAATTGAAACAGAACTTACTTTCTGGACGCGCCTCGTATGTTAATCTTTCTTAAAGGCAAATGTACCTTATGTCAAATGATATTCAGTGAAGTTATTCATTTTGAGTCTCCGGTTAAATTTATTTTATTGCTCAGTTATTATTATTTCAAACTAAGCTTTATGTATTACGCTATGTCGTGGCGGCTGAGCATAAACGAATGACAAAATCTTCATTATGTACAAGAAGACTAATCATCTCACAAAACTAAACACTTTTCAGCCACAGCAAACGACTGTAGCGAAGGCGGTTTTGCAACTTTACAACGTGGTATGTGATTAGAATTCATTTTTTACGCTCGCAGCCGAGTGCCAGGATAGTGTGTCCGAGTAAGACTAGTTTTTATTTATACCCCAAGTCCTACTTAAAGTTACCCAACCAAAACATTTTTTATATATGTATATCAGAAAGGGTAAAACGTTTTATTCAATTGCTCACTTCAATAACAGTCGCAAATATATAAAGTTGGAGACTGAAGGCGATTAATGTTAACTTCTGTTAAATTGTCGATAAAGTAACGCTTTAACATTTAACGAACTTTTGTAGCAACTGATTAATGATTAACGAAGCTTAATTTTTGATTAACGATGCCCAGCTCTGCATATACGGGGAAGGACTGAAAGGTGGGGAGAATGGTTAAATGTCGGGAGTGAGGGCATCATCTGCACGAAGAAGTTACCCTTGCAGAGGACGTGCGGAGTTTGGAGGTGGAGGGAGAGAGGGGATAACTTGGTAACGGCGTGACAGAGGCCCGGGATGCAGAAGGAGATGGGAAACCAGTGGGTGTCGGGATTCCATTCTGCCGGAAGCATAGAGGATGCGGAGGTGTTCAAGGAACTTGAGTAGCTGGGGGAAGGGAATGAGATCATATGAGGTCATATAAGTACCCGCGATATACAGGTTGTTCGGAAATTTCCTTTACAGACTTAAAGAACTTGTAGTATGGAGTGAATACATAAGGAACCCATGTCCGGATATGTCATCCACTGCCACTATGAGCACTTCTTTGTCTTTGTGAAATAAATCTCTTCCATTGCAAGCTCTATGCTTTCCATACGTTAGGAGGAGGTAGACTGCTAGACCACACGGAGCAAGAAAGGTACGGTAAACATGGACTCGAAATTGCATACCTTCAGACAGAGCATTAGATCAGTAGAAGTGTTTTCAGTATCTAAGGTCAAGAAGTGCTCTTAGCGCTTAAGATATACATTTTGGAGCCTAAGTTTATTTTGGCTTTGGTTGTTGTTTTAGTGCAGATTACACTGTTCCAAAATATGGAAAACGCAAGCTGGTAGTACAAGAGATTTGTTTCACAGTGTCAAAGAAGTGCTCATACTGTCACTGGATGACATTTCCGCAAACTTCTGTAAAGTGCATTTTAATCTCCTTCTCTTTTACCAAAATCTTTATTGTTTACCGGTTTCGGTTACGGATCATAAACGTAGGCTACAAGTTTTAAAACAGATCAGGGAAATACATAATATAAAACTGTAAATTTCTGATAACAGCGATAGCCCATAAGTTCAGATTAAAATGTATTACATGTAGGACATTAATTTTAATCTGAACTTATCAATGGACTATCCCTGTTATCATCAAGTTACAGTTTTATGTTATTTATTTCCCTGATATGTTTTAAAACTTGTATCCTGTGATCCTGGTCAGTGAACGAAACCGGTAAATATTAAAGATTCGAATAAAACAGTAGAGGATTAAAATGCATTATTTAAACACTCAACAGCTATTAATGGCTACCTGCCTAAAGCAATTATTTCCAGAAATTTTTATTGTACTCACTCCCATCTACAACACCTTGTATTCCGGGTGTAACAGGTACAAGTATAATTAGATTTTTGTTTGTGGCACTTTAAAAGATATGGTTGTTTTCTCTCTGCGTCACACTTCACAGATGTAACGAACTCGTTTTTTCTGCAGAGTCGTAAGCGCGCTGCGATGTAAACTACGCCTGTCAGTATAGAGTATCCGTTTTGCCTACAAGTCAACAAGTTAGTCTACAGAGACGTCATAGAAGATCAAGCAGCTCTGACAAGTTAACACTCCAAACGTTGAACGTTCGAAACCCAAAGAAACCTTGGTGACAAGAGAAAGTGCCCATGGCATCTCCCTCAGATTTATTGGTAAGATGGCTAAGTAGACAGCCCAGAAAAAAATTGAACACGGATCAAGCATGGCCGCGGCGGAGCGGCCGAGCGCATTGAAGCGCTTTGCTACGATGCGCGAGGTCGTTACCCGCCGGGAGTTCGAATCCTTCCTCGGGCATGGCTGTTTGTGTTGTTTTTAGTATAAGCTAGTTCATAAGTACTTTGTGAGTAAAGACTGATGACCCCGCAGTTAAGTCCCATAAGCTTTACAAACATCTGAACTTTTTTTATAAAGAAGAACGGAAGTCTGAAATAAAAAGCAAAATATAAACAGTGAACGGTCATCGTCATTGCGTGGTTTCGCTGTCCGATAGAGAAGAGCCAGGTCTGTGTTCAAATCTTTCCCGTGATCAATCTTCCTCAATATATACAAAATTATGACTTGTCCGTCCAGTCATTGGCCTATTTGTTCTATTCAATTTTTTGTCTGTGTCACGGTGCAATGTTCGTTTGCAACAGCGAGGTGTAAGGTTCAAATGTCCAAATGTTTGTAGAGCTTATGGGACTTAACTACGGGGTCATCAGTCCCTAAACTTACGAGGTTTTCACTCTTGTATTCCTTTGCTGCTACATTGTCCACAAACTCATTTTTTTTTTTTTTTTTCCATTTCTGTGAGGGCTCTACGCATCATCCCCCCTGCTCTCAATATTCATCTCGGGAAATATCTTCTTACCACAAGACAAATTCTGTAACTAATGTGTTGTATAACAATTAGCAATACTACAATAAGAGAATAGTCATATCAATGAACTGAGACTTAATCATGGTTAACCAGTTTCGCACTTCAACACTATAACTACATAGTCACAATGTCGTGAATCTTCAGTTTTCACAGATGTTGCACACCTTTAGCATGAAGTGCTGACGGGGCTTCGATGGGCAGTTTCACTAATTCGAATGACAATTATGTGAAAAATAATTGACCTGTGTCACTTTGCATACATTGCGGCGAGATCTATTTGCGGATTTTCTTACACTAACTTTCTCTTCACTACGAGAACATATATTGTTAGCACCCACTAGAGTGACCAGCTCTCCCGTATTTCCCCGGATCTCCCGTATCTGAGCATATTTTTTCATAATCTCCCAGCTCCCGTATTTTGAGGCTCAGTGGCCGTTTTTCTCCCGTGTTCTTTTTTTTTTTTTTTTTTTTTTTTTTTTTTTTTTTTTTTTTTTTTTTTTTTTTTTTTTTTTTTCGCATGTACAAATACACTTTTCAAGCGTTTAATTTTTCGCGCACTGTTAGAATTTGTTGAAACGTTAAGACAGTAGAGACCAATGATTCTATATCGACATTATGTCCATCAATCATCTTAGAAATGGTCGGCCGACGCTTGGCCGTTAGATGCGGCTATTTCTGTGTCGTTGCTTATTATGGATCTTCGTTCAAGATTTTATGTTGGGCAGCGAGGATGAAGCGTCACTATAAAAAATATATGTGTAAGTGTCTTACGAAGTGGGAAGCTTTATATTCCTGGATTGGACCAACACGTTCAAACGCTTATATACCGAAGTGCTCAAATAGATAATGTTATTTTTCAGAACATTGGCAAACTGGTATGTTGCGTTGAATCAAGAAGTAAGGCTCATACTGAGTCTTTTCTCTCCTGAATAATTACTGGACAGCTGTAAGGAATAGAAATAGCACAAACCTAATCAAATCTGAACAGCAAGCTGCCATGAATTTTCCTTATTTAGGCAGTAAATTCGTTGAATTTGCTAAAATAATCAACTGACTGAGGCAAAATCTGTTGCAAAATATGTACAAGTATTTGTAATGTGTAAATAAATAGTTATCTTTTACAAATACTGCTTTGATTGTTCGTAAAATTTCGCAGTGCTCTTAATCTACCCCCCCCCCCCTTTTTTTTTTTTTTTTTTTTTTTTTTTTGTCAAGGATGTAAGTAACTCCCGTATTTGGAAAAGAGAAAGCTTTAAGGGTTCCCGATGAGCATCTTGTTCGTGATTAGCACCGTGAATGGCAGGAGGCACATGCTGCCAGTATTGTGGAGAGCAACTGACGGGTATCGTCTGGCATCATGGTGTGGGGAACCGTAGGACGTGCGCTGAAGTCACCTCCAGTCGTGCTTCGTCAGGCACTGACGGCTCCAAGAATCTTCACAGACATTCTGCGTCCACACATCAAATATTCAAATGTTTGTAGAACTTATGGGACTTAACTACGGGGTCATCAGTCCCTAAGCTTACAAACTACTTATGAACTACCTAAGACTAAGGACGGCACAAATATCCATGCCCGAGGGGGGATACGAACCCCCGACCGTAGTGACCGTGCAGACCGTGACTGGAGCGCCTCAGTCCCCTCGGCCACCGCGGCCGGCCGTCCACACATGCTACCCGTGATGGCACAGCACTCTGCGACAAGATAACGCACTGCCATACACACTACTGAACCTCTTCTAAACCTAGTAGACATGGACACTAGTACAGATGGAGTTGTCGCTTATGCAGACGACCTGCTGATGGTCGTCTCAGAAAACAGTGGATCTCAGCTAGAGGAGAAAGCAAGTGGCATACTCAACACAACCACGCAATGGTGCACTAAAAACAAACTACAGATAGCAAAACACTAAAACTATACACAATCTTCTAAAAGAAAAAAAGAGATCCATCAATCAAAATCGGGGAAATAAACATTAAAAGAAGTAAAGTCATACCCTATCTAGGAGTATACATTGACGATAAATTAAATTACAAGAAAAACATCAGGCTACAAAGAGAAAATACAGAAAAAATTTCTACACAAACTGACAAGGCTACACACAGAACAGTACAAACTTATTTTATGCACTTCTAAAATCAGTACTACGCTTTGCAGCAATTAGCTGGGCGCACCGTCATATGCTAGCCACCAACGACATGGCGGTCAGATGCCATGTCTCCACCATATCCTTTCTTCCAGGAGTGCTAGTCTTGCTAGGTTCGCAGGAGAACTTCTGTGAAGTCTGGAAAGTAGGAGGCGAGGTACTGGCGGAAGTAAAGTTGTGGGGCGGCATCGTGAGTCGTGTCGAGATAGCTCAGTCGGTAGAGCGCTTGCCCGCGAAAGGCAAAGGTCCCAGGTTCGAGTCACGGTTCCACCCCACAATTTTAATCTGTCAGGAAGTTTCATATATAATGCAATTTATACATTATTTAATAGTTAATTTATATTATTTCATTACCTTTCGTTTACATAAGCAAGCAATAAAAATGCTTGAAGGGCGTAACGTGCTGGAAATATGTGGCAATATATCAAATCAAATGAATAAATCAATATTGTGGTTGCTATCAGTATAAAACACCATTTAGATATTTAGGATTCTCATTAAATAAAAATGTAAATTATTTTTTGCAGTTTATTTACAGAATGGAATATCAGTTGAAAAATCATGTCAAATAAGTCTTCAACGATTATAAATAAATCTATGGTCACTCTGCAGTAAACCTGTATTAATCGTTTACATTTCCAGAGTCGACACGAAATTTTCTCGTGCTTAATCGACGTCAGAACGAGATTGAATGATTTTTGTTGGATGAATCTCACAGTCACAAACCAATTTTCAAAACACGTCTGACATAATTGTCGCCTCTAAATAAATAAAATTAACATTCAACAATGGCAGTCAAGTCTTCAAGACCAGAATACGTTGCTTAGCTTGGTCGTGAGAGATGGTTCAAAAATATCTTATCACACAACAGTTATATCACATCTCAGTTATATAATACAGCGTAGGAGGGGCAGAGATCCGTGATTTCCCTACTGTATCATATAAGTTAAATAGCGGGAAACCTAGATCAAGCTGTCCTCAAGAGGATTTGAACGCACACCTCCAGGTAAGAGGTTAGCGTCTTAACCGCTGCCTCACTTTGCTATCTCTCTATGTGTTGAAACACTGGAGGCTTCTAAAACAAGAAAACGCAAACACACACACGCACAAATGTACAACTGTACAGTAATGTCTGGAACTATGTACACACGGACAGCAACGCGTGTCTCCCTGTCGTCTGCTTTGCACCTTTAAGTGGAAACCTCAGACGTTTAGGGGCCCACTGGGGTGGGCGAGGAAACGTCGCTGAATGAGGCTGCGAACACGTTGATGATGGTGACCAGAAACACGCCCACCACCACGTAGTTGTTGAGTTTGTTGGCGTGCGCTTTCCTCTCCTCTCCCTTCAGGTCGGACTTGCCCTTGAAGATGAGCACAACGCCCACAGCCACCTGAAAGAAAAGAAGCAATTAACTTCTCTCTTCCGCACTCGTCACAGAACACTAAAACTGTCAAATGTTGCTGGAGTGTCAAGAACAAAATAATACGAACAACTATTTATTAGTAACTAGTTGGTCCACTAATGGCTTCGAAACGGCTGCTACTCTTCGAGGCAGGGGTTCGTAAAGATGGGGTGCAAAGTGATTAGATTGACGTACGTTTTTACGAAATGGGTGATTGTAGTGCAGAAGTGGATAGCAGAGACCAGGATTGTTGTCACGTAGGTAATGAAAACGTGACCAGTACGTATAGGAATTTTGAGTGGTGTAGTATTTAGGTTGGTGGCCATCTGGGTATCTGGAGGCTGTTCACGTGTTGAAGAAAAAAGGGTTTTTGAGAGGCTTCGGTAAATATGGCATCTGACAAAATCTGTTGCACCAGGGAAGAGGAAGTGGGTGCTTTCCTCAGAGGGTTCAGAGGTTACGGGAGAATTCCGATTCTCTCACTCGGGCTTCTCACAGCGATTCCTCATATTCAAGAATAAAAAAAGTCTTCCACAAAATTTCGTTTCTGCGCATATTTCCGGCAGTAAATGGACGTCGAAGACTGTTTCATGCCGGCCGCGGTGGCCGAGCTGTCTGCAGCGCGCCAGTCAAGTTCTGCACGGCCACTACGGTCGGGGGTTCCAATCCCCCCTCGGGCATGGATATTTGTGCCGTCCTTAGTATTAGCTATTTCATAAGTAGTTTGTAAGCTTAGGGACTGGTGACCCCGTAGTTAAGTCCCAAAACTCCTACAGACATTTGATTTGACTGTTTCACACGTGTTACGTATTTTATCACAGGCCTAAAGTAATGGCTTCAAAACGGAAAATGTGGTCGTTTCAGTGTAAGGAAAACTTAAAGCTTTAAAAAGAATAGACAATTGTGAAACTTTATTAAAAGTGGCTCAGGATTATAACATCGGGAAAACAATAGTTGGAGACTGGAAAAGGAACCGCGATGAAATTGTTCTCAGAAAATGACCTCGACTGTTTTGAAAGATCGGAAAACCAGGAAAAAAAGGTGATTATGAAAAAGTAAGTGAAGCTTTGTTCCTATGGTTTACTGAACATAGAGATAAAGGTGTACCCATGTCTGGACCTATTTTGCAGGAAAAGCCTTAAAGTTTTGTAACGAAGTAAACGAAGGTGAAACTGATATCTTATCACTTTTCTTTGAGTGCCTTCTAATGTATTCGAACGTTATATTCAGTTTTTGTTCACGTATTCTATGTTCAAATAAATTTTGTAAACATTTAATGTTTATTTTTTATTTTTGCCGCATTATCCGACCTTCCCGCTTACCCGACCTTGCCGCAGCCGGTTTAGGTCGGATAATCGAGACTCTACTGTATTACGACAAACGCTACTCGCTCCTTCATCTACATCTACATACATACTCCTCAATTCACCGTGAGGTGCGTGGCGGAGGGTACACTGTACCACTACTAGGCATTTCCTTTCCTATTCCACTCCCAAATTGAACGAGGAAAGAAAGAATGCCTATATGCCTCCGTACGAGCCCTAATTTCTCTTATCTTGTCTTTGTGATCTTTACGCGAAATGTAAGTAGGCGGCAGCAAGATTGTACTACACTCAGCTTCAAATTCCGGCCCTCTAAATTTACTTAACAGAAATTCACGAAAAGAACGTCGTCTTTCTTCCAGCGATCCCCAATTGAGTTGCCGAAGCATTTCCGTTAACAAATCTAGCTGCTCGCTTCTGAACCACCTCTATGTCTTCCTTTTAAGTTATCTGCTGCGGGTCTCAAACACTTGAGCAATACTCAAGACGTGGTCGTACAAGCGTTTTATACGCGGTCTCCTTTACAGGTGAAGTACATCTTCCCAAAATTCTCCCAATAAACCGAAGTCGGCTTTCCGCCTTACTCCTTAGTTCGTAGCATGCTTTTCCGAAGACCTATGGGTAATAACAAGAAGACGCGCACCAGACTTAAAAATCGCGCGCTTGCTTTTTGCCGATGAGAATCATTTCGTACATTTTTTTTTTAATTGGGGGGGGGGGGGGGTAGTCTCCGTGATACCGTTAGCGGCTCAGGCAGAAAGAGCGTGAAGCAGCTAGGTGGGGGACTTCTCCCTCCACCTGCATTCGCAGATCACACCGCTCAGCCGTCAGTGGGAGCGGACGAACTAAAAGAGTGAACTATTTCGCGACAGAGCTGCCAACTAAACTGAACGCTCCCAGTCGCGAACTATTATGCGCAAGACTAGTATTGTGTATGATATCTCAGCTGATCTCCTAATTGTTTTGAGCAGTGTCTAAGTGAAAGCTATTTTTCATCTGGGCGCACGTTACAGATATCGCTGTGGGACGCATCAACTGACCTGCAGCAAGATGCTGATGGCGATGAGGGAGATGCTGATGGCGTACGTGCTGCTCCGCTTGCCGTACATGATGAGGTAGCGCAGCTGGTTGGCGTTGGAGGTGAGCAGCGCGATGTCCATCATGCCCTGCGCCACCGTCTTCTTCGCCGCCCACGCGTTCCCTGTGCGTTTCGTAGTCTCCAGCTCTTCCTCCAGTTCTTCATCCTTTAATGTGACAAGACAAGACAAGCTTAATAACTACTGAACAGCTTACCCTTACTTCATGGGTACAAGTAGCATTGTCGCGTAAAGCGATTTAATTCGCTGTGAGGCGTTTGCTTCTAGGTACCTACTCCACTGCCCTCTTAAGTTTGCACACACTGTGAGGGAGCTGATATGGAGCCGTTTATTTCGCATATCAATATATTCGGTGTTAAAGAAGTTTTCTTGGTTGGAGAACTGTGTGTAAGAGAGAGAGACAGTAGATGAGCTTGTATCCCGTGGGAAAGCTCCGCCGCTATTGCAAGTTGAGATCTGATTGGCTTCCGTCTATACTAGTTGTCCGCCAAAACTTTAAGCTTCTTTTATT
The DNA here is from genome assembly GCA_026315105.1 of Locusta migratoria. NCBI lineage: Eukaryota > Metazoa > Arthropoda > Insecta > Orthoptera > Acrididae > Locusta > Locusta migratoria. The sequence continues at coordinate 629,716,122 of CM048745.1, read as the reverse complement.
AATATTTAACTTTCCTATGTCTATGAAAAATCATCTGTATACTTTCTGTAATTCTTTTGTGCTAAGCTATATTTCTGTTAATTCAAAGATTGAATTATTTGTATATTTAGTAATAAGCTAAACAATGTTAGTCTAGAAGTTTCGCTTGGCGCCAAAACGGTGGCATGTGGCGCGCAGCGAGGTACGGCGGCAGTCAGTCGAGCGCCGACCGCGATACCTTGCACATTCATGTCAGTTCAGTGCGGGCCAGGGACACTTTAGACGTTATGTATCGTTTATATATTTAATATTACTCAGTCTGTATATTTGTGCTTGGATATACACTGGCATTTCTTCAATAAAAACAAGCACTGGCATCCTACCAAAGCCAAAATTATTCGTAGTGCAGTACTTCCTAGCCACATTTCAACACCTCTTTAAGCATCACTTCAGGTACAACGGAAGCGCGACCTATGTGCTTCACCTGCGCAATGGGACATCAACTACAACGGAAGACACAAGGTTACTAAAGGAGTGATTTTAGATGTGCACTGAAATTGCATATCGACACGGCACCTCGCGTGCAGTGCTGCCCTGTTTACAAACCAGGGCACTGGCACGAAGGGCGTTGGTAACATCGCCGAGGGAAGGCATGAAAGAGGGGAAGTGTTTTAGGAACTTTGTCAATTATGCACTGACCCGACCCTCCCTGACTTTTTTAAAAAGAAGCCCCGCCGTAACACCATGCTGCGTATGACAACGGAGCAAGATGGAAGTGATCTATGGGAGTTATGGGGAATAGCAAGCTCAAATAGTGGTTAATAATGACAGTACTGTACACTTAATTGTTGTGCATATACGTACACATTGGAACAGAGGTGCCGACTTTTGAAAATCGGTGTGGGTGCTCTATATCACGGTTCACAAATGTTCGAAACCGACCCTCCTGAAAATCATGTTCATGCAGTTTTTAATGAGCAATACTTGATAAAAGTAAATAGGCAGTTGTCTGGCCTTTTAGAGATAGAAGGAAGAAGGAAGAGGATGAAAAGGAAAACATTAGGACACTACAATAAAGCGATCTAGCCGGCCGCGGTGGCCGATGGGACTGAGGCGCTCCAGTCACGGTCTGCACGGCCACTACGATCGGGGGTTCGAATACCCCCTCGGGCATGGATATTTGTGCCGTCCTAGTTCGTAAGTAGTTCATAAGTAGTTTGTAAGTTTAGGGCCTGATGACCCCGTAGTTAGGTCCCATAAGCTATACAAACATTTGAAACATTTAAAGCGATCTAATAGGCCGAAGTGGATATTTCGATATAAGTAACACCCCAAAACTTCTACACGCCCAATGAAATAATTTTTCACTGTACACTAATCTAACACTTTTTGAACGAAGCTATTCTTTCTGACAGAAGCGTTTAGTAGAACACCGTCACCAAGGTTTAAAGAAATCTTTGAAATATTTTGAGATTTTGAAGTCCGACATCAAATTTTTTTAGTCAGTTTCAAGCAAGAGCTGTACACTTCATCAAAACTTTCATCACTTCGAGATAATTTCATGACAAAAAAAAACTTATTCTTTTCATTCCACTCCGAGGAGTGATCTATGGGAGTTATGGAGAATAGCAAGCTCAAAGTTCCGAGGAGTGGAGCGGACTGTTTGAGATCCGGCCCATAAAGAATCGCGGTTCTATTCAGCCAATTATTAGACAAGCTGATAGTGCGGCAAATGGGGATCCCAATTGGGAATATGAGGGAGGGGATTACCAGTTCCGACATGCGCCTTCCAACCAAGGAAAACCTCCCGAAAACCTTGGTCGGAACCGGAGGATTGGGACGTTGCTCAGACTACAAACGGATAATCGGGAGAGCATGAGTGCACTCACGACAATCGAGGGCCGGACGCCCGAGTTACTCTCGTAAACTCGCAGAGATCAGCTCGACCACCAGTGGACAAGCTTCCTCCTAGAGGAACAGCACCCGTGAGCACGGTATTCTCTGCGTCTCGATTTCATGACATCTCTGACAGTATTAATATAGTCCAAGGTTGTTGGTTTTGTTTGTTTGTTTGTTTTTTTAAGCCTGAGAGAAAAGCATTACAAATTTCAATTTGATCTATAATTTTAATAACAAGGGAAGTGACAAAGATAAATGAAAAACGATTAACTTTAGCATCAGCATCAGATTCTTCAAGCTAAATTCCTGAAAGAACACAATTGAATGTTCATAAATACGTATATCTTAAAGGTCAAAAGGACCGACGTGCTTCAGGATGAATAATGCTAGCGTAGTGGGTAAAACATGGACACTTGGAACCACTCGCTTGGGGACCCTCGTACAAAACTGATAATTTCTTTCACGTATGAAATATCGTCTCTCGCTATGGTCACGTTTTGCATTGCCTCTTGGTCATAAGGTAGGTTTTGATTTTTCCCGATTTTTTTTAATTTATACAATTTTATTTTCCACCTAAATTTTATGTGAGTGCTCAGCGTCCCCAAAAAATTCTTGGGGGTTGCACGAGTCCCGGAGCACCCACGGAGCCGGCGCCCCTGTACTGGAACATACTAGTATTGCACCGTTTTATGTACACCGATGGTACCTGTCCAAGCAGTTCTACCAAACACGCCAGGTGGCACGAGTAGACCGCATGGCTATGTAGAGTTACGTTGTTTACAGTTCTGTTCGCTTTTAACTGCATAGATGTATAACACGCCCCGAAAGTAATTGAAAATGTCCCCATAGTGCCAGATTCATTATGAATCACCGGCAATGATAGTCACTTTGCACCAATAAGACAATAGTGTCGGACAAATAACAAAGTAACTGAAGATTTCCATCAGCGGACTTGTCAAAACCATAGGCCGGCATCGAGGAACAGGCTCCTATGAAGATTGTCCTCGCTCAGATGCGCCCAGAACATCATGAAAAGTATTTGGTAGTGACTAGTAAACGTAACATTAAAAAGAGTCCGTGAATTGACTGCTCAACTAAACGCAACGAGGGATACACCGGTGAGTTCGTCAACAGTGAGACGCAAACAACAACCTCCGAAGTTATGTAGCAACAAGGAAACCACTGTTGCGCCCTGTTAAGAAGATGAAAAGGCATCTACATCTCCACGGAAACTCTACAAATCACATTTAAGTGCTTGTCAGAGGGTTCATCGAACGACCTACATACAATTCATCTAACCATTCCAATCTCGAATAGCACGTGGGAGAAAGAACATCTGAATCTCTCTGTTCGAGCTCTGATTTCTCGTATTTTATTCTGATGATTATTTCCACCTATGTAGGTGGGAGTCAACAATATATTTTCATATTCGGAGAAGAATGTTGATCATTGGAGTTTAATAAGTAGAACACGCCGTAGCGATCACCGCCGTTGTTGTAATGATTCCCATCCCAGATCCTGTATCATTTCCATGACGCTGTCTCCCCTGCAACGTGACAATACAAAACGCCCTTCTTTAGACTTGATAAGGATCCCACACTGGCAGCAATACCCCAAAAAAGGACAGACAAGCGTAGTTTATGCAGTCTCTTTAGTAGTTCTTTTGCATCTGTTAAGGGTTCTGCCAATAAAACGCAATCCCTGGTTTACCTGGTTTACCTTTATTTATCTACGTGTTCTTTCCAGTTTAAGTCTGAAGTAATAGTAGTTCCTAGGTATTTTGTGGAGTTTACGCCCTTCATGTTTGATTGATTTACCTTGTAAAAAAAAAAGTTTAACGGATTTCTTTTCGTACTTATGTGGACGACTTCACTCTTCTCATTATTTAGATCAATTGTCAATTTTTACACCATAGTGATATCTTATTTAGATCGTTCTGCAGTTGGTTTTAATCTTCAGATGATTTTACTAGACGGTAAATGACAGCGTCATGTGCAAACAACCTAAGAGAGCTGCTCATATTTCCTCCCAAATCGTTTATGTAAATAAGAAACAGCAGAGGACCAATAACACTACTCTGTGGGACGCCTGATATCACCTCTGTTTTAGTCAATGCCTTAACATCGATTACTACAAACAGTGACTAAGTGCAATGTTGCACTTGTTATTTTATGCCCAATTTTTTAACAAGATGACCAGCTTGTAATATGTATTTGACCAAATGATGGTGACACAGTTCTCCGAAACCGGTCGTCAGTGAATAAATTATTATTATGCGATCTTGGCATTTCATTTTGAAAAACTAAAAACGATCAGATCGCCTCCAAAACCGACTATGTCAGGTAATCTTAAACTGTGTTCTCTCTGATAGGAATTGCCCTGTCCAGTCGCAAATTTGGGGCGATATACCACAACCACGCAATTTGAGCAAATCGAGCTGCTATGGAATGAATTAGACACGAGGATCCGAAAACGGGAAATCATGAGTGGGACACAATTGCGTAAGTCCTGCAGTGAGAATGGCGATTAATTTCAACTGAAACCTTGGCAAAACTGACGCAGCGCATGCCAAGGGTATGCATGGCAGTGATGAAATCAAAGTGTGGCTATTTTCAAGAATCTAAAATTATGTTTTTGTATCTTCCTGTGTATTATTTGAGCTTAATAAACATTTGGAAAACAACAAATCGCATTTTTATACTGTATTTCCTTTCTATTGTCTATAATTACTAGGTGTTTTCAAACTTATGGAGGGTAGTGAACATCTACGCAATATACTCTGTAGGCTACTGGACGATGCGTAAAGGAGAATACTTTGTTCCAAAACTACAGATCTTATGTTCTGCGTACAGAGCAAGTCGAAAATTACCACCTATCTTTCAGTAAGTGTTATTTAGGGTCCCGCACTGTCGCCTAACGAACAAAATAAGAGCGGCAGTAGCGTCACAGCATAAGGCAATATGAGTGAAAACTAGCTGAAAACTCGGCGTTACCTGGGTATTTGTTTATTCCATTCTTTCGCAGGCCACCTCCCCTGTGTATCTCTTCCTCCTTTCTCCCTCGGTCCATCTCTTACGCCCTTCTCCCCCCCCCCCCCACACGCCTCTTCCTTCTTCTTTATTCCGTATGTTCAGTTATCTCCTCCTCACCCCCATCCCTAAAAATTCACATATACGAGGGTGAGTCAAATGAAAACCTTAAATTTGTAATAACAAGTCGATATTTCGCGCCGATATTCTGTAAGTTGGTAAGCGTGCTACAAACTGCGTGCAGAATGGGCTGTAGGTGGCAGCAGATGCACACATATCGTCGGAGTATATTAGTATAAAGATGGCCGCCCCACTTCCGACTTCCACCAGGGAAGAACAGCATTCTGCTATTCGGTTTTTGGTAGTGAAGGTGTGAAACCTATTCATGAGCGAATGAAGGTTCAGTACGGTGATGCAAGTTTGTCACAGTGGCAAGTCTACAAGTGGAGTAGGAAGTCGGCAAATGGTGTGACTTCAGTGGAAGATGTTCTTCGTCCAGGTCAGGCACAACGAGTTGTGACTCCACAGAACATTGCAGCAGTTGAAGCCATAGTGAAGGAAAACCGCCGAGTGACAGTGAATGACATTCCACAAAGTGTGTGCAAGATGGGTGCAACGACAGCTGAGTTCTGAAATGAGAGAACGACGTTTTGATACTTGTGAAGAACTTCTTCGGTGCTTTAAACGAGAGGGTGATGGCTTCCTTGCAACAGTCGTTACTGGGGACGAAACCTGGGTTCACTTGTAAATGTTTGTAAAGTCTATGGGACTTAACTACGGGGTCATCAGTCCCTAAACTTACAAACTACTTATGAACTACTTACGAACTAGGGCGGCACAAATATCCATACCCGAGGGGGGATTAGAACCCCCGACCGTAGTGGCCGTGCAGACCGTGACTGGAGCGCCTCAGTCCCCTCGGCCACCGCGGCCGGCTGGGTTCACTTCTACCAACCGCAAATGAAGAGAGCGAGGAAAGGAATGGCTCCATTCGTCAGCACCAAAAGAACCATCAGCAGGGAAGGTTGTGCTGACTCTCTTTTGGGTCGAAAAAGGCGTCATTTTGGAGCATTACATGCCTAGAGAGATCACTGTCAACAGTGCATCATACACAGATATCCTAAAAAATCATCTGCTGCCTGCAATCAAATCAAAGCGACTTGGATTGCTGTCAGCAGGTGTCCTTTTGCAACATGACGATGCAAGGCCCCACACTGTCGCACAACAGTTGCAACAATCACAGATCTTCCTCATCCACCATACTCACCAGACCTTGCCCCACATGTTTGGATCACTTAAAGAAGCAATGGGAGGACAGAAGTTCCGTTCTGATGGAGAGGTAGGCCACGCGGTGCACGAGTGGTTGCGCGGACTACCAGAAGAACTTTATTCTACACGAATTTATGCACTTTGTGAGCGCTGGAGGTCTTGCATGGAGCATGGGGGATATTATGTTCAAAAGTGATACAGCTTTGTACCACTTCTGCACAATAAATAATATTTAAAAAATTATTTAAGGTTTTCATTTGACTCACCGTCGTATCTTTCAACTTTCGTGGTTATGTAGGGAATAGAGTGTCCTGAAAATGATGCACGAGTTGGGGTGGAAATCATTAAAAGAAAGGCGTTATTCGTTTCGGCGAGATCTATTTTCGAAATTTCTTTCACCAACTTCCTCCTCACATTGCGAACATTTATTGTTAACACCCACCTACATAGGGAGACATGTGTTGTTGTTGTGGTCTTCAGTCCGGAGACTGGTTTGATGCAGCTCTCCACAGTACCCTATCCTGAGCAAGCCTCTTCATCTCCACATAAGAACGGCAACCTACATCTGTCTGAATCTGCTTACTGTATCCATCTCTTGGTCTTCCTCTGCGATTTTTTCCCCACACACTTTCCTCCAACGCTAAATTCACAATATCTTGATGTCTAAGAATGTGTCCTACCAATCTATCCCTTCTTTTAGTCAAGGTATGCCAGAAATTTCTTTTCTCCCCAATTCTGTTCAGCACCTCCTCATTAGTTACGCGATCCACCCACCTAATCTTCAGCATTCTTCTGTAGCACCATATTTCAAAAGCCTCAATCCTCTTCCTGTTCGCGCTGTTTATCGTCCATGTCTCACTCCCATACAAGGCAACACTCCATACAAATGCCTTCAGAAAGGACTTCCTTAGGCTTAAATCAATATCCGATGTTAACAAATTTCTCTTTTTCAAGAACGCTTTTCTACCCATTGCCATTCTGCATTTTATATCCTCTGTACTGCGACCATCATTTGTTATTTCACCTTCAGCATCACCTGATTTTCTTACACTGCACTCCATTACCCTAGTTTTGCTCTTGTTAATGTTCATCTTATATTCACCTTTCAGCACACTGTCCATTCCGTTCAATTGCTCTTCCAGGTCCTTTGCTGTATCTGACAGAACTACTATGTCGTCGGCAAAACGCAATGTTTTTAATTCTTCACCCTGAACTTTAATTCCCTCTCCAAATTTCTCCTTGCTTTCCTTTATTTCTTGCTCAATGTACAAATTGAATAACAATGGAGAAAGGCTACAATCCTGTCTTACTCCCTTCCCAACCACTGCATCCCTTTCATGCCCTTCAACTCTGACAACCGCTGTCTGGTTTTTGTACAAGTTGTAAATAACCTTCCGCTCCCTATATTTTACTCCTGCTTGCTTCAGGACTTGAAAGAGTTTATTCCAATCAACATTGTCAAAAGCCTTCTCCAAATCTACAAAAGCTAGAAATGTAGGTTTGCCTTTTCTTAATCTATCTTCTAGGATAAGCCGTAAAGTGAGTATTGCCTCCCGTGTTCCTACATTTCTCCTGAAACCAAACTGATCTTCCCCTAGGTCGGCTTCTACCAGCTTTTCCATTCTTCTGTATATAATTCGTGTTAATATTTTGCAACCATTACTTATTAAACTGATGGTTCTGTAGTTTTCGCACCTGGCTGCACCTGATTTCTTTGGAATGGGGATTATAACATTTTTCTTAAAGTCTGAGGGTACTTCGCCTGTCTCATACATCTTACACACCAGGTGAAACAGGTTTGTCATGGCTGGTTCTGCCAGAGACTTCAGTAGCTCTGAGGGAATATCATCTACTCCAGGGGCCTTGTTTCGACTTAGGTCTTTCAGGGCTCTTTCAAATTCTTCTCTCAGTACAGTATCTCCTATTTCATCTTCATCAACATCCTCTTCCCTTCCTACAATATTGTCTCGAAGTTCATTTCCTTTGTAGAACCCCTCTATATACTCTTTCCATCTTTCAGCTTTCCCTTCTTTGCTGAGAACAGGTTTTCCATCAGTGCCCTTGATATTCATAGAGCTGTTTTTCTTATCTCCAAATGTTTCTTTTATTTTCCTGTAGGCTGTATCTATTTTTCCCCTATTTATACATTCTTCTACATCCTTGCATTTGCCTTCTAGCCACTCCTGCTTAGCCATTTTGCATTTCCTGTCAATCTCATTTCTTAGTCGTCTGTACTCCATTTTGCCTGTTTCATTTACTGCATTTTTATATTTGGTCATCGTAATAAAAGAAAGATTTAGGTGTTGCTTTTTTCCCGCGAACTGTTAGAGAATGGAACTATAGAGAAATATCATAAAAGTGGTTCGATGAAACTTCTGCCATGCACTTCATTTTGACTTACAGTATATCTATGTCGAGGTATATGTAGATGAAACACCGTCATCATTTATTCCAAAGTAACTTTTGCTTTGCATCATAAGCTAAATTACAGTTTACAAAAATCATATCCATTAAAACATTCATAAATAATTATTAAAACGGTGTCAAGCTCTGTTGTGCAGTACCCTCTTGTTTTTACGGTCAAGCGCGCAAAATTTATTTTCAAGATCTGAATGAAACTATAGGTTTGTATCGTAGTCTCTACACAACTGTTTGTTCATTTTAGCCAGATTTCATCAAAATCCGAATACAACTGTAAATTTGTGTGAATTCCGAACAAATAAACACCCAAAAGAACATACTAATTTTTTTTTACAAGAAAGATAAGGTCAAAAAACGGTAGTTCAGTTTTATTGTTCACGAATTAGCATTATGCTGCGTCAAAGGAATAGCAGTGTTCCCCTTTCTACTCTTATGACTTAGCTCCTGATCATTATGTATGGCGGGTTGTCTACCGAGGGGAAAACAGTCGTCGGATTTTAGATTTTTCAGCTGTTCCTTTGAGTTGTTACTCTCCCTTTTTTTCTTTCCTAAAGCACCCCCTGTATTTTTCAAATTGTCCAAGTCCTTTATGAGTTTTTGCGAGACTATCGAACAACTATTAATTTTTATATATAAAGATTTGCGGCAGTGGGTTGCAGCCGTAACTGTGAGTGAGTCAGGTGTGAGGAAGTTGATAACAACTTTATGCAACAGGAGGTTGCGGAGTATGGCAGGCAGGGATGGCGCGAGGGTTGTCGAAACGACGAGCTCAGCGGGACTGCGAGTAACGCTTGCCACCAACTGCTATCGACAGCAGCGCTTCTTATACGGTCCTCTCACGGGACGTGGAAACGCACGTGGAGGAAGACGTGGTGCCGTTGCAACGTGGACTTCCACGTTCCACTGCCTGTGAAGCGTGGAATGAAGGTTCCAGCATGTTAGATTGTTGCTTCGTGGAGTGGAACGTGCCCAATGAAAAGCGACCTGGTTTCCACGTGACAAGCAGAACGTTTGTTACGCCATATTGCAATCGGAACTCCACCTTCTTCCATTTTAGCGTACGATGTATAAAAATAATCCTTTGAAAGCGCCAGAAAATTGAAAAACTTTTGAAAACGCATGATTTTAGGTATGATTTGTTACAATAAAGTACCGGAAAGTATATATTCATAGCTTTAAAGGATATCGTATTTACCGTTAGTATTATAATTTGTATACCATGAAGGAATATCGTTCCTATGCTACGGTTCAACGTCATTCTATCAAAGGAGCGTATTTATGATACTTTGTCATAGATAAATAGGATATTACAACATGTTTTAGGTGCATAGTATATCGTAAATACGGACAAAAAGCGTAGTTGGTAGCGAGGTAAGCTGCGGAGCACAAGTTGTGAGTAACTCGTGTTCGCGACCCCCTACTTCCAAGAATTTTTTTATTTCTTCATTTTTTGTTTCCTTAATGTTTCTGGTTCTTTCTTATTAATTTAAGTGTAATATCCGATATTCGTTATTATTTATTTTTAAGACGACGGATTAGCGTGGTGGTTATCGTTATGAGCTATGGAGGGAAAGATGTAAATAACAGGTTCGCATCCACACTCTCGGAGATATTTTTTAAAGTATTGGTTTAATTACAGTTTATGTAATTTATCTGTTAATTTAATACAATTATAATAACCAATACTCGACGTTATTTACTATAAACATGAACGAACTCTGCCCACGAGAGAACGTGTTGAGTATTTCGTGCCAGGGCACAGGTACCAATAAATTTCGAGACAGTACCCCACGTCATTCGGGTTTCGCCACGGTGTTTGAATTCTGCCGCAGTTCAGTAAAATGCTGGAATAGTTCAGTTTCACAGTGCAGAGAGAGTGTGGTTGTGGAAGCAGATGAAGTAAAGGAGCAAAAGTGTTTACGTACAATACTAAAAGCAAAAATTATCACAACGAACATTGTCAAACTGAGGCGTTGGCCCACATGTATGAACAAGTAGACTATCAAGCAGAACTTATTATCTTCGAAGGAATGCCGAAGAAAACATTTGGATATACATAATGTGTACATCGTGAAAAATAGCAATATAAGACAGCAAGACAAGTGAAGCTGACGCAGATGAAGGATTTCACCGTTTGGAGGTTTTTTTTTTTTTTTTTTTTTTTTTTTTTTTTTTTTTTTTTTTTTTTTTTTGGCCAAAATTGATTTAGTCGTACATTTTGTTATCATTACCAAATACTTTCAGTTACTGTACCGTCTTTGTGTTTCTTGAAGAAAAAATTTAAAAAAATGTTCAAATGTTTGTATAGCTTATGGGACTCAACTACGGGGTCATCAGTCCCTAAACTTACAAACTACTTATGAACTAACTAAGACTAAGGACGGCACAAATATCCATGCCCGAGGGGGGATTCGAACCCCCGACCGTAGTGGACGTGCAGATTGTGACTGGAGCGCCTCAGTCCCCTCGGCCACCGCGGCCGGCGAAAAATTTATTTTACAATTCCTGGAAGAGTATTGCATGCAGCGTACAAGCATAAGAAAGCTACAGTAATCAGTTTTTTCCGGCGTTAGCTAACAGATACCGTGTAATTTTACGCACATCCATCTTTGTAAAGACAATGATCTACGCGCCAGCCCGCAACGGGCGCTGGAGAGCGCTGCGGTCACAAAGCAAATCACGATGAGCAGCACGTTCCGTGGGATTTAGCAGGTCGTTTCAGTGCGTTCTGTAGCTAGGTAGACAGCACGTCTGGCCTGCGCCACGTTGGGACAACACGTCCCGTGTGAGGACGGCTTTAGTGTTCGTGGCTCGAAGCGGCATTGCAAGATATATGAGGGCCATTCGGGTAAGGCCAGAGTCTGAAAGTGTCACAGCTTTCTGGGACAACGAGGCTGTGCTACACGGGCAGGCATACGCAGATTTCGACGAAGTACCGCAGTTTAGTGTTTGCCGGAGCCACGATTCGACATTCGGAGTTCGCAAGGAGTCGGAGCCAGCCAGCAGCGGGACAACCCAGGCCTCCCATCAGCAAAATGTTCATATGTTTGTATAAACTTAACTACGGGGTCATCAGTCCCTAAACTTACAAACTACTTACGAATTAGCTTACACTAAGAACGGCACAAATATCCATGCCCGAGGGGGGATTCGAACCCCCGACCGTAGTGGCCGTGTAGACCGTACTGGCGCGCCTCAGTCCCCTCGGCCACCGCTGCCGGCCTCCCATCAGCAAGAGCGACTTCTGCCCGGGAGCAAGCGGATCGCATCCGGATGATGGAGAAGTCGTTCGCCTACCGTCGCGGGTGCGAATCGACATGATGATAAGCCGTTACGAACGTGGAGGAATAAGTGAGGACGTTGCGGAGTGGAATTCCACGTTCCACTACCCTGCAAAGCGTGGACTGAAGGATATGGCATGTTAGATTTTTGTTTCATGGAGTAGAACGTGGCCAATAAGAAGCGACTTGGTTTTCAGATGACAAGCAGCAGTTTTGAGCCGCCATATTGCAAACGGACCTCCTTTTTCGTGCCTTCTCTCGTTGTAGCGTACGATGTATGAATATAATCTTTTTTAAAGCGTCGGAAAAATAAGGAACTTTTGAAAACCCCTCATTTTAGATATTATTTGTTAAAATAAATTACCGGCAACTACATATTCATAGCTTTAAAGGTCATCGTATTTAACATTAGTCACTGTTATAATTTGTATACTATGAAAGAATATCGCAGCTATGCTACTGTACAATCCAATTTTATGGAAGGTGTATCATTATAATGCTATGTTATAGATAAATAACATATTGAAACTTCCTGGCAGATTAAAATTGTGTGCCGGAACCGGGACTCGAACCTGGGACCTTTGCCTTTCGCGGGCAAGCGCTCTATCGTCTGAGCTATCCCGACACGACTCGCGATCCCGCCTCACAACTTTACTTCCTCCAGTACCTCGCCTCCTACTTTCCAAACTTCACAGAAGCTCTCCTGCAAACACGCAAGACTAGCACTCCTGGAAGAAAGGATATGGTGGAGTCATGGCTTAGCCACAGCCTAAGAAATGTTTCCAGAATGATACTTTCACTTGCAGCGGAGTGTGCGCTGATATGAAACTTTCTGGCAGATTAAAACTTTACCGGCGGAAGTAAAGTTGTGGAACGAGATCGTGAGTCATGTCGGGATAGCTCAGTCGGTAGAGCGTTTGCCCGCGAAAGGCAAAGGTCCCAGGTTACAGTCCCGGTTCCAGCACACAATTTTAATCTGCCAGGAAATTTCATATCAGCACATACTCCGCTGCAGAGTGAAAGTTTCATTCTGGAAATAACATATTACAACATGTTTTAAACACGTAGTGTATCAGAAAACACGAAAGCCGAAAACGGTGTACAAATAGCGTAGTTGATGGTATCACAAGCTGCGAGGCAGTGAATTCGAGCAGACTAGCTGCGCGTCTCCATACTTCCAAAAATTTTTATTTTTTTTTTTTTTTTTCATAACGTTTCTGATTCTTTCTTGTTGGGTATAATATTCGAGCCGCGGCGGAATAGCACTGGGGCGCCATGCTGCGGTGCGCGTGGCCGTTCGCCATCGGAGGTTCGAGTCATCCCTCAAGTATGGGTGTAGCTGTTGTCCTTCGGTTAGTTTAAGTAGTAGCCGTTCGCCATGGGAGGTTCGAGGCATCCCTCAGGCATGGGTGTAGCTGCTGTTGTCCTTCGGTTAGTTTAAGTAGTTTGTGAGCTAGGGTTGTTGTGGGTTTCAGTCTGCAGACTGGTTTGATGCAGCCCTCCAAGCTACCCTATCCTGTTCAAGCCTCTTCACCTGAGAGTAAGAACGGCATACAACCTATGGAATCTGCTTACTGTATTCGTCCCTCGGTCTACCTCTAAGGCCGTCCGCACACGGGTCGACTGGCACTCGTCGTGGGCGCGATTTACCTTCAGTCACCTTGCGACCTCCAACAGGAAGCTACAAAACTGTGTTGGTTATTTCCTCTAGTAATTACCCTATAATGGGCAGTTCTAGTGATTATTAGTGGGACGCCGCAAGAAAAGGAAGAAACAAATTGGGAGCATCCGTACATAGATCGGAATTTTCATCAAAGGTTTTTTTCGATTGTACTAGATAAGTACAGAATTTTTAGCATTCTACAGAATATCAATAATGTAGCTTGAGAAAATGGGATATTGCCGAAATTAGTTGCCAATAAATAAGTAAATAAACATCAACAGCTCCGCTTAAGATATAAAAAAAGTCATTTCTTGAATATTTGTGAGCTGCAAGACACGACATACTGAAAATATTTACATATTATGTACTTATTTATTAATTAAAAGTTCATTTCAGCGATTGAATGTAGATCTCATGGGCTCTAAAATGTTTTATGCACGGGTAAGACAGAAAAATACATGGTAATTTGCCTCCATGTCGTTTGATCCTCTCGTCACGCTCGGACTTTCCCGTGCACTGCAGGCCGCAAGAGACGAGCGTCGCTCGCAACGACTTCGAGACGATTACGAGACGCGTGCAAATCGCCCCGTTGGTGGCCTCCCTTTTACCTACGTGGGCAGTCGCGTGGGGACGGAATCGCGTCGAGGATAATTGCAGCCGCGACGAGTGCGAATCGACCCGTGTGCGGACGGCCTAAGAGTTTTACCCCACGCGCTTACATATAATGCCAAGTTGGCGAACTCCTTTTGTCCCCCCTTCCGTTGAGCATCTCTTCATTTGTTACGTTATGTACCCATCTAATCTTCATCATACGTCTGTAGCACCACATTTTAAAAGTTTCTATCATCTTTTTGTATTAATTCCAAAAGTCAGTGTTTCACTCACATACAATGCTACACTCCATACAAATGCTTTCAGAAAGGACTTCCTAAAATTTAAATTTATTAATAAATTAGAAAAACATAGTTTCCTTTTGGAAAACAGCGAAGTGGTAAATGTTTTAAAAGATGAGACTAACAGTCAAGTTTGCAAAAGGTATCTAATAAATAGTTAAAACCTTTCACGAACTTGACTTTAATTTAACTTTTATTTAAATTGATATTGGATATTAACAAATTTCGCTTCTTCAGGAAACTTTTCTTCCCATAGCCATTCTGTATTTTATATCTTCTGCACTTCGAACATCAGAAGTTATTTTGCTACCCAAATAAAAAAAACTCATCTACTACTTTTATTACCTCAATACCTAGTCTAATTGCTTCAGCATCGCCTGATTTTCTGACACTACATTCCATTACCCTCTTTTTACTCTCGTTGATATTCATTTTGTATCTTCCTTTCAAGACGTCAATTTCATTTAATTGCTCTTACAGGTACTTTGCTGTCTCTGACATAATTACTATGTCAGTAAATGGCAATATTATATTTCTTCCCTCTCCAAATTTCTCCATGCATTCCTTCACAGCTTTCTCAATGTACAGACTGAACAACGTTGGGGAAAGGCTACTCCCTTCCCAACCATATCGACTCTTTCATACCATTCGACTCTAGTAATTCGTGTCTGGTTTTTCTACAAGTTGAATAGAACTCTTCGCTCCCTATTTTTTACCCCTGTTATCTTAAGAAACTGAAAAAGTTTATTCCAGTCAAAATCGTCAAAGACTTTCTCCAGATCCATAAACGCTAAACACGTAGGTTTGCCTTTCTAAGACAAGTCGTAATGTGAGTATTGCCTCGCGTGCTCCTACATTTCTCCTCATCAGCTTTTCCATTCGTCTGTAAAGTAATAGGCAGAAATTATTTGCATAGGAGTAGTTTTGAAGTTGAAACGAGACAGACTGAGATTAATGGGAAGAATACTCAGGATGTGTATTCCATCAATAAAGGAAGTACCTTACAAAACACTCGTTCTACAAATACTTGAGTACTACTCATTAGTATCGAATCTATGCCTGATTGTATTCATAGAGAAGGTAGAGGTGATCAAAAGGAGAGCATCACACTCAGTTACAGGTTAATTTAGTAAGCGCCAGAGCGTCACGTAGATGAAAGGCAAACTCCGGTAACAGACGCATAACGACAGACACTCTGCATGACGGTATGGGTTTCGGTCAAAGTTCCGAAGCGTCAACCAGTATATTCCTCATAAGTATAACTTGAGTAATGACCACGAGGATAAAATTAGAGAGTTTAGAACCCACAGAAGCTTTATCTGCAGTCTTTTTGTTTTCTCGGAAACCACACTTGACAAACAGTGAAAGGAGGAAGTGGCAGCGGAACATGTAGCAACTTCCGTGATGCATTGTGAGGTCTCTATGTAGATGTATGCGCTCATTCTCTCTCGCCTTTTACTAATGATTCCTAAGGCGAGTTGGACGATGGTGGTGGCTGAACTGTGGCAACGTTGCACTTTCATATCGGTTCCCTGTATGTACGCAACAGAATATAGCAGTTTACTCTTTTTTCAAAAATTCTCATTTAAATTTCCTAAGGAATTTTGTTACACGTTTATATCAAGTATACTGATTTTCTATGATCCCAACTCCAGGTCTGTGAATTCATTTGGTAATTGTTGCCCTGCCTACTTGATGACGACTTCATACGGTGGACCAGTATACGAGAATTGGTCACACGAGCACTTACACGCGAAACCTAAACAACGAACTGATATTACAGGTTCCACCCATTTCATATCGATCTTTCCTTCTGTCTCTAATTATAATTTTTAAACAATATGACGACTTCTACTGATAATTTTCCTACCACCCCCCCCCCCCCCAGGCAGAGGATAGACATGCTACGCTATGCAGACGATATTGCTATAGTCTCGGAGACAAAATAAGACCTAGAAGAAGTCCTCAGAACAATGGAAAGAATTATCTACTACCAGTGTAGTATGAGAATAATCAAGAAAAAGACTAAAGTGATGGTATGCAGTACAGAAGCAGAATATGAACCTCCAAAAATAAGAATTGGGAGCGAGAAGTGATAGAGGAATTTACTTACTTGGGAAGCTAGATCACAAGGGATGGTAGAAGCCGGAAAGAAATTGTGTGCAGAATACAACAGGACAAAATTGCATTCAATCTGAGGAAGCACTTACCCACTAGCAAGAACATCAATATGGAGCTAAGAAAACGTATAATGAAAGCTTTTGTTTGAAGTTTGGCTCTATACCGTTGTGAAACTTGGACAGTAGGAAGAGAGAAAAGACGGCTAGAGGTCCTGGAGATGTGGTGTTATAAGGTAAAGCAGTCAACAATCCGAAGATTGGTTTGAACACCACAGTGCTTTACTAGGCATGGTCCTGTTTGGTATGCCGTTGCCTTCCTCCGACCTTCGAACTTCTTACCCAGCCAGTTATAGGGGGACCTACAATTTAACTTGGGTTCCTAACCACGGCGCTACTTGATATTTTTCACATTACCAATACTGCCAGAGGTGAAAGAAGTGGAAAGTGACAGAAAAATCCTAGGACCTGGCGGGATCGAAACCGCGTCCTTTGGATTTGTAGTCTGGCATTCAACCACTGTGCTATCGAAGAAAAATGATGAAGGTCAGCTGGAAAGAAAGAGTTACAAATGAAGAGGTGCTTAGAAGAGTACAGGAAAACAGATTCCTGTGGAGGCACATCCAAACAAAACAAGACAAACTTATAGGGCACATCCTCAGACACAATAACATAGTCGTAACAATATCAGAAGGAGTTATTGAGGGAAGAAACCGACGGGGCAACCAAGAATATTATACATGCAACAGATCATGAATGACGTTGAATGTCACACGTATGTAGAAATGAAGAGGAAGGCAGACAGAAGAGAGGAATGGCGCTCGCCGGCCGCGGTGGCCGAGGTGACTGAGGCGCTCCAGTCACGGTCAGCACGGCCACTACGGTCGGGGGTTCGAATCCCCCCTCGGGCATGGATATTTGTGCCGTCCTAGTTCGTAAGTAGTTCATAAGTAGTTTGTAAGTTTAGGGACTGATGACCCCGTAGTTAAGTCCCATAAGCTTAACAAACATTTGAACATTTTTTTTGAATGGCGCTCTGGTGCAAACCAACCTCAGGGTTGAACACTGAAAAAGAAGACTTGATGTTCTTTAATGGGTATCACCTCAAATAATATCTAAGTATTTATTTCCTAATGAATAACCAACGATGACTTTGCTCTAGACAACAGCATCGTCATCAATCAGTTCGGTAGTGCTTCTGTCACTATCTGAAATGTTTTATGAATACTGAGGATTGAGGATATATTCATATACCGAATACTAGTACTGATGGATTGAAGAAAGGCCTAAAACACCTGGTCGGCAAAAACAAACTGAAACTTTAAAAGAATAATTAAATGGTATATCAGTCCTTATTCAAATACAATTCTTAAAAACTGTAAAAAACCTTTTACCTACACAGTCAGCTCCAGTCAAGAGTTTATGACAGTATAAGATAATTAACCATATTTTGCAACCATAATTAAGGTCTTAATTAGACTATTTTTACAATAGTTGCAAAAGAAGGTCAGTTATCCTAAACAAATTGCAACTGCGCAAAAAGAGGCCAAAAACGAAGAAATTTATGCTTATTTTCTATAATTGGGGCCGCAGCACAGTCTAACAGATACAGTCACGACACTCCGACTGATTTTTGTTATACGCCACGATAGCAGCGCTCCAGGGTACAATTCGGAATACGATGAGGATTAATAGTATCGTTTAAATTGGTTATAACACATTTTACTACCAGAAAGGTACGTAGTGCCGTTACAATCAGTAATAACTAGAAAATAACTCCACATTTGTTTTCTTTTCTTTCCTTAAGAACCAATGGAAAGTATGAAACAGTATTTCGCAGGGCAGTTTATTTAAGATTATCTTGAAATCCACGACTTTTTAACTAAGAATTTCATTTTCAATTAAGAACAAAAATTACTAATAAACAACAGAAAACCCAACCTTCTGCAGAAAGACGTCGGTTTTCTACTCAGAAACGTCGAGGTTCATCACTACGCCGGCCACAGTGGCCGAGCGGTCTGCGGCGCGCCAGTCAAGGTCTGCACGGCCGTGGGGGTTCGAATCCCCCCCCCTCGGGCATCGATGTTTTTGCCGTCTTTAGTATAAGCTAGTTCATAAGTAGTTTGTAAGTTTAGGGACTGATGACCCCGTAGTTAAGTCCCATAAGTTCTACAAACATTTGAACATTTCTTCACTACAATTCCAGTCAAATCAGTTAGTGTTGAGGTACGAAACGTATATGGAACGCAATACCTACATTATTTAATGTACCCGATCTGCCACTACAGCTGTAGCTGAAGGAAAATACTCGCAAACGTGACAATAAAACATCGAAAGCAAAAATATAGTTTCGCAACAAAGCAAAAACCAATTCCACTATTGTTGCTACATCTGAACCACAAGCAGCAAGAATGTTCAACACATTCGTTTTACAAGCAAAAGTAATTACACTCATAGGTATACACGTATATAAGAAAGACGAGTGAAGTGGAAAAATGTTCCAATCATTAGACTCCACATCGAATTTTTACACTTCAAAGAAAGCGCCTGTCATATAATAATTAATAGATCACAACAAGAATTTATATTTCTCATTTGTTTATATTTTCTTACTTTCAGCGGAGTAGGCTGCAAAATACAAACACATTCGTATTTCCTCATGAATAACTTCTTGTTTATATCACTGAATCAGGGAAATTACACTGTTTTTTTTTTTCATTTATTTCTCGATTATTTATATTTTTCGATATTTTACTAACGCTCGAAACGCAAGAATTACAGAAAAAATTTGGTTAATTACATAGAAAAGTAATTACAAACAAACATTATTCCGCCGACCACAAGGAGCGCTACTGCCTTTGTAACTGTCTCTTGTTAACAACTTTTAGGTGTCCTGTCCACTATGGTGAGTGGCTTTTAATGAACGCATTCCTGTGAGTCTGCGGTCGTTTTGCAATTCGTAACTGCACGGAGACTACTTCTGTGGACGCTTTCCATAATTCTGCACTCTCGGTGTCAGTAACTCAATAGATAGTCATTATTTTGTTTTAACCAAAGGCATTAGCGTGGCAAGACAAAGAACAGTGAGCGGTTTAGAACAACAATTCTCCCAGTTTCGTTAAAATAAATAAAATAAAAAATAACTAAAGGTTGAAGTACATTTGCAGTAAATACAAACGGTCTCTGAGTCCATATTACTTTGAAAGTTTCCACACTAATACAATACAAAAACAAAACAAAAAAGCTTTTCAAAGACTAGAAGTCTTAAGTCCATGGTTTCCCTCCAGTGGACAATACTGTTTGTTTTCTATTTATTTTTTATTACTACTTGTAAGCATTAAATACGAAAAGAAACAAGGCTGTAGGAGAAAGTGGGATAATGTCGATCATTTATGTTATTTTCGTCGGTACAAGTTTAATTTAAATGCTGTTTTAGTGCTCTTGCGTAAAACTGGTTACAAATATATTAATTCGTTCAACTCTCATGTCTTTTAGAAAAAAACTGTTTAAATAAAAATGTAGCTTTGACCGGCACTTCCTGTACTCTGGGCTAATGACAGTCAATATTTAAACCCATTGACAATCATAGTAAATCTAAATATAAGGTAAAAATTGACTAAAACTCAATTTCTTTTAAATTAATGTGTTTATTTTAGAAAAGTGAGATATAAAATTAGTGGAATTTTGAAAATAGGTTTAATGAAAAATGTCACGCTTAGATAAACAAATCAAACTTGTAGCCCTCTGCATGATCCCATCCGGAACAAGATTGATGAAACCATACCCAACAAATGGTGCAACAGAACCAAAGTTCCCCATCTATACCGAATTCTTTCCGATAAAAACAAATACCCCAGACCGGCTGACTGCCATTACCCCCAGAGCACGCCATATTTGAAAACGTTAAAAAAATAACTATATAACCTTAAACAAGGTGTAGGTTATAAGCTGAGTACTTACCGTGGTGGAGAGAATGCTGTTCCTTAAATATAAGGACGTGAAAAACAACTTCTGTGCACCAAATCAAGTAGACACTGTCAAGATGGCGTCGATTTCACCAGGAGTTCCTTAAATGGCCGCGAGGTTGCAGCACACTCTACAACTCCTCTACTGCAGAGGAGTTACCAGATATTTTGGTGACCGCCACTACCCGGTACCGTCATTACCCCACTCTCCCCTACCTGAAGCACGCAGTAGAAAATATCGAGAACGACCAGAAAGCAGACAACATCCATAAAGAATATAGAAGGCGAATCAACCAGGAACAGTAGGCGATCACGACATCGATGGAGACGTTATCGGATGGTGAGATGATATATTAAAGGAATGGATAAATAATGGAGGAGTTACTGAACGCCCCACAACCACAAAACAAACTGCAGAAAACTTGTCTTACAACGGATGAATCTCTACTAAACACAACACACACGAAGAGGTTACCAAAAGTTTGAAAATATTGTAAAACCACATAGGGACTGAAGCTGTAAAAGAGAAATTGCTGAAATATGGCGGTCATAAACTTCCTGAGGTACTGTTTCACATCATTCTTAAAAATTGGTGAGATGAAATACCTGATGAATAGAATGAATCAATCATTGTTGCTAGACATAAAAAAGGAGAAAACCAAAACAGGAGGAATTATACAGGAATCTCCCTTTCAGCCACAGCATACAAAGCTCTGTCACATATAATAATGCAAGGACAAAACAAGATTTCGTAAAATGAGGTCGACAATACAAAACATATCCTGCATGGAGACCATGAATGAAAAAGTATCAGAATAAAAGGGGAGTATCCATTCCTTTTTATAGAGTTTCAAGACGCATACCCTCACTACGTGATAGTAATGGCGATCCTGCCGATGATAGCGTTACAAAAGCAGAGTTACTAAACATAGCTTTTAGAAACTCATTCATCAAAGAAGAAGAAACCAATATTCCAGATTTCGAATTACAAACATAAGCCAGAATGAGTAACGTTGAATTAGATATCCTCGGAGTAGTGAAGCAACTTAAATCACATAATAAGAACAAGTCTTCTAGTCCGGACTGCATACCCGTTAGAATTGTATCTGATTATGCTGAAGAGGTAGCTCCTTACTTAACAGCCATATACAAACGCTCTATCAAAGAAGGATCTGTACCAAAAGTTTGGAAAGTTGCACAGGTCACACCTATATTAGGAGTAACCCATTAAACTACAGGATTATGTCATTGGCGTCAATTCGCGGCAGCAGTTTGCAACATATCCTGTATTCAAATACTATGAATTATTTCGAACAGAATGATCTATTGACCCAAGGTCAAATCGGATTTAAAAAATATCGTCCATGCGAAACACAACTAGGTCTTCGCTCACACGAAGTGATGAGTGCTATCGACAAGGGTTCTCAAATTGATTCCGTATTTCTTGATTTCCAAAAGGCTTTTGATACCGTACCTCACAAACTGCTTTTAATCAAATTGCGTGGTTATGGTGTATCGCCCCAAATCCGCGACTAGGTAGGTGATTTCTTGTCAGGGAGGACACAGTTTGTAGTAATCGATGGTAAGGCATCGACTAAACAGAGGTGATATCGGGCGTTCCACAGGGTAGTGTCATTGGTTCTCTGCTGTTCATTATTTACATAAACGATTTAGGGGAAAATCTAAGTAGCTCTCTTAGGTTGTTTGTAGATAACGCCGTCATTTACGGTCTAGTAAAATCAACTGAAAATCAAAACCAACTGCAAAACGATCTAAATAAGATATCACTATGGTGTAAAAATTGGTAATTGACTCTAAATAATGGGAAGTGTGAAGTCGTCAACATGAGTACGAAAAGAAATCTGTTAAACTTTGTTTACAAGATAAATCAATCAAACGTGAAGGCCGTAAACTCCACAAAATATCTAGGAATTACTATTACTTCAGACTTAAACTGGAAGGAACACAATAATGTCGTGGGATTGGCGAACCAGCGACTGCGTTTTATTGGCAGAACCCTTAAAAGATGCAACAGAACTACTAAAGAGACTTCCGTCCTTTTTTGGAGTATTGCTGCCCAGTGTGGGATCCTTATCAGGTGGGTTTGATAGAGGACATCGAAAGAGTTCAAAGAAGGGCAGCTCGTTTTTTATTGACACGATACAGAGGAGACAGCGTCATGGAAATGATACAGGATCTGGGATGGGAATCATTACAACAACGGCGCTTATTGCTGCGGCGTGGTATACTTACGAAACTCCAATCACCAACATTCTCCTCCGAATGCGAAAATATATTTTTGGCTCCCACCTACATAGGTAGAAATGATCATCAGAATAAAATACGAGTAATCAAAGCTCGAACAGAGAGATTCAGGTGTTCTTTCTTCCCGCGCGCTATTCGAGAGTGGGATGGGAGATGAATAGTATAAAGATGGTTCGATGAACCCTCTGCCAGGCACTTAAATGTGAATTTCAGAGTATCCCATGTAGATGTAGATGTTTCGGTGCACCGAGAAACGGTATGGGAAATCACGGCAGAATATGGAATCCCTAAGAAACTCATCAGGCTGCTCAAAACGTATGTGGAGAAGGCGGTAAATAGGGTGAAATACTGAGCCTCAGTATCCGACTGGTAACAAGATTGGACTGAAGCGGGGTGACACTGTATTCCCACTTACCTGCAACCTTGTTAAGAAAAAAAATTAAGAGAAACCAAACGGGAAACAAGTGATAACAAACAACCAAACATGCTAGCCTATGTAGATGACACAGTTTTAATAGTAAATGACAGTGATGCAACTGGAAAGCTGTTCAAGAACTAAATGAAACCGGCTGAAAATACGTTTAAAAATTAACTAAGAAAAAACTGCCTGATCATACAGAGGGAAAATACTATACTTGCGCGTAATAGTTCGCGATAGTGAGCGCTCACTTTAGTTCGCGGCTCTGCCGCGAACTAGTTCATTCTTTTAGTTCGTCCGCTCCCAGTGACGGCTGAGCGGTGTGGTCCGCGCATGCAGGTGGCGGGAGAGGTTCCCCCACCTAGCTGCTTCATGCGCTTGCTGCTTGAGCTGCTAACGATATCACGCTAGCCAAAAGAAACAGTTTGTGGATAATTTCTGCGTTTGAGTTATCTCTATATCTTGGCATAATGGAATTTTTTAGTCATATATTGCAGAGTGCAGAATACTTCAAAGCAGACATTTTGTAGTACTGAACTATGTAATCTAGCAGGCAAACGCTAACTTCGAAATGGCTCTCATCAGCAGAAGGCAAACACGTGATTTTTAATTCTGTTCGCGACCTATGGCGCATATTTTAGTTCGCGACCGGTAGCTCTCCTTTTAGTTCGCAGCTCGGTCGCGAAGTAGGTCGCTCTTTTTAGTTCGTCCGCTCGTTTTGGCTTTTGCTACCGCTACTAAAACTACATCTGAGCTGCATCTCAGCTCGAAATGACGGCAACTGGCAGAAGGGAATCACGCGATTATGGGCGCTCTCGCGTCTTCTCGCTGTTACCCGTCAGTCATCGGAAAGAGGCGAGGGATCTGCGAACTAGTTCGTGTAGTTCGCCTATGGGAGCGCTCTTCCGAACTAGTGCGTTCGCGAACTACACAAGACTAGAAAATACGACTAATGTACTACTTAACGGCATTGACATAAAGAACCACACTTTCAATAAGGCTCCCAACTTCAAGTATTTTGAATAAATATAAATGACTGCATTAGAAGACAAGTCGAATATGAGACTAGAATACGGAATGTTTACCTTTCCCTATAAATTTCACTATCTTCCAAATTGATGGCCAGGAAAACGAACCTGAAACTCTTCTACAGGCCAGTACTGCTGTATGGAGCGGAAGCATCGAACACAATGAAAAAAGGAAATCATCAGCTCTCAGTCTTCGAAAATAAAGTGTATAAAAAAATTGGACGAAAATATGACGAAGCAACACAAAGATAGGTTTAGAGATCGCAATGGATCCAGTTTGCAATGGTTAGGCTATGTTGTCAGAATAGATCATGGCAGAATAGTCCGTAAGATACGTAACATATAGATGGAAGGCTCAAGATCTCCTGGACGACCAGGAAGCGGAGAGCCATGACAAGGTGACGTTGCAGTGCAGAGCGCTGGGAATCACTGGGTGGCAGGAAGCGGCACAAGATAGGGAGATCCGGAAGCATACAGCGCCAGTGACGCGGCTTCCACACGTCGCAAAGAAGCCGGGGGGTGTATGATAACAATTCATGCTTCGCAGGTTAAGGGCTTCTCATCCGATACCAGTACTTACTACTAGCGAATATTGTCTACAGGCTGATGTTGGTTAATATGGAGAGACACAAATTTATGATGGAGACAAGGTACACATTGTGGACGTATCTGTAGATTTGGACAACCTGTGAAATTTATTTGTTTGGAATTTAGGACTGAACGAAAGATAAAGTTAACATTGCGAAGCTTAGTTGGCGGAGAATACCGTTAGGTAATAGTGCTGTTGTTGCTATCACATTTCGGTAAAAGTCGAGACAGTTATCATGCAGTTTTTATAGGATACAAGGTACCAAAACAATGTTAGTTATAAACAATCTCTTTGCTTCAACAGAAAGTAATGCCTATACCTTGCGTCTATTAATCAAGTGAATAAAATAAATAGTGGAATGTTTTCGATCTACCTAACTAATAGGTTTTGTTTGATTTTATATTCCTGATTTGTCTGAATATTTTATTTTAATTTGATGTACACAACAATATAAGTGTATTTTACATCTAATTAAATGTTAATTTCTTCAGAAGAGAATTTTTATACGTTAGTCCGAAGTAAGTTCTAAATCACCGAATGATTGTACAACTCGCTTCTACGTCATGTCTTTATAGTGTTCAAGTTTCCTTTCACAGTTATAATGTGTATTTCCTCTACCCGTGGCTGGATACAAGTGAAAGTACTATATTCCATAATTCAACAAATCATACGATGTTATCTTGTAATACAAAGGAAATTCAAGACTTTTAAACAGACTTTACCACAAATTTTACTTAGAAAAAGAAATAGTAATGAATTTAATTTGTTCTGCTGAAATAAGGAAGAACATTAATGGGTTCCATTATAAGTCTGTCAATGCCTGTCTCATAAATTTATGTAACGATGCACATAGGAAACATATAATGTGGCGTGGGCAGGATCGCATGGTTCCAGTGCTCTACATCAGGGCCGCTCAAACATGGAAAACCGCACGCGTGCAAAGCGAGGTGCACAGAATGTTTGCACAGTGCATCGGTTCAACCCGGCATACTTCGCCTCAACTCAGCTTGCTAGGTGAGGCTGTCGCTGTGCCCTGCCAGACGGCTTAAACAACATTAGAATACGTAAACGCAAGACAATAACTGGAATAATGGAACCATCTGTTTCAAAAACAACAAATTGCGTTCATAAAAGTATAGTGATATCACAGGGGGTCCCTGAGAGGAAGAATTAAGAAAATTGCAAACTCTTGCAGAAGCGAATTCTGTAGGGAAGACCGGGGCACATTTTCCACCATTTTACATTTTTATTTTTGTACTTCTTATTTTTATCGATTTTGCGGTAAACAGCGGATCGTTGTATTTCCTACACCTTTATCTACAGTATTGTACAGATATTTTTGAAAATGGTAAATATATTTACTATATGCTATATATACTATACATACTATAAATATACTATATACTTTATATACTATAAATATATTTACTATATGCGGGGCAAATTTTCCAGCTTACTTATAATGTACAAGAGCAAATTTTCCAATTATACTTTCAATGTTAAAACACAGATAATTATCTTGATTTCAATGAATACGTATTTTTATCGTGAATTTACAATACATCACAAAAGAAGTATAGTATAAGAAGCCACATTAAATAAAAACAAATGCTAATTCGTGGTTTTACAAAAATCTGACTTAAATAATTTACAAATAAAGACATTTTTAACAATACTCATATTGATTGTCTGAATCACAATGTAAGCAAGCAAAAAATGCAACATTCCCTATCTAACAGTCTCCAGTGCACATTTCTTGCATTTCGTCCATGTACCCACTTTTCATTTGATTTAGACTTGGCGTAAGACTCAAACCAATAAGGAATATGTGCCCCATATGCACTCGGAAAACGTGCCCCGTCGCCATATTCGAAACTATAACATTACCTCCTAGAGTAACAGTGTAAGCTATTTACAACAACAACAACAAAAAAATGCACAGTTACTTGAAGAAAGAAACTCACTTTTAGAGTGTGCAGTGTCAAAATAATAAGTTTAACGCTAGAATGTTTATTTTAAGTTTCAGTAAAAACGTGAAAGTTTACTCACATTTGCAAAAATGACGAAAACAACCCTGCCGACGTTGTGACTGCTGGTACATCACTGAAACTTTCGTAAATGAAGCGTGCTTTGTTGCTACTTCCTACCAACTAGCAGTTTGTTTCAAAAATAAACGGATTTGGAAAACTTGCCCCTATGGAAAATGTGCCCCGGTCTCCCCTATCTACAAACGAAGTTGATACAAGTACTTTAGCCGCGCGGGAGTTGACGAGCGATGCCGATAGCCGTGACTCAGCGCGTCCGGTCAGAGGGCAAAGCGCCCTCTCTAATAAAAAAAGCTGAGCCAAATATACAACGAACCAAGGACAAACAACCAGCGACAGCAAAACATAGATCTATCTGAAGAGAAAAAACAGCGGTCTGGAGCGCCACGTTACGGATCGCGCGGCCTGCCGCGTCGGAGGTTCGATTCTTCGTCGGGCATGGATGTTTGTGTTGTCTTACGTATAAGTTAGTTCATAAGTAGTTTGTAGGTTTAGGGACTGTTGACTCCCGTCCGCCGCCACCGCATCCGCCGGCCACGGCAGCGCCCGATTCTCGGACTCTATTGTGCCGCGGGCGCATACACTCTTTCGTGAGACACCCTGTACAAAGGTATACTGGTATGTTACAACATTTCAAAAATATTCAAATGTTTGTATAGTCTATGGGACTTAACTACGGGGTCATCAGTCCCTAAACTTACAAACTACTTATGAACTACTTACGAACTAGGACGGCACAAATATCCATGCCCGGGGAGGGGGGGGGGGATTCGAGCCCCCGACCGTAGTGGCCGTGCAGACCGTGACTGGAGCGCCTCAGTCTCCTCGGCCACCGCGACCGGCTACAACATTTCATTATGGACAATTAAACTTAGGTTTTAATTATTAAAGAAACAGCAGGTCAATCGTAAAATCTTTATTGTTTAATTATACCTAAGACTATATGAGAAACTTTTATATTAGGCTTCAATAATTGTTTTTAGTTATGTTTATACTACTTGTTTTCTACTTTTTTTATGGATCCTAATCTTTAGTAAAAGTAATCTCTTCCTCGAGACCAGTGGAGTATATTCGTCACAGTTAAAATACACTGCCAGAAAAAAAGAATTGTACAGGCTCTTCAAGTTTTCCAATTCACTCTAGATTTAGTGATAAAACAGTGCATGTGGAGTACATGAAGTACATTTGCAGATGAATAGGTCAATCAGTCCTGGGGTACCAGAAGTCGATCCATGCTGATATACCCGTATTAGTACGTGGAGTAGGCTTCACAGGCGGGAAATGCAAGCGCTGGTTTTTGAATCGATTCGATTGTACAGATGGTTAATACTGTCTTGGGACACGCATTTCCACGACTGCTCTAACCTGTTTACTTAGTTGCGCAAAAGTTAACCCACCGTATCCCACACGTGCTCGACTGGACACAAGCCCGAAGATCACGTTGGACAGAGAAGTTGCTGCACCTCTTGGACAGCGCATGTGTGCTGGCGAGCATTATCCTGTTGGAACAACACATCACCTTCCTGTTGCAAGAATGGCTGACGAACGGGTCTTACAACATTCTGCACGTACCGAGTGCTGATTGGCGTTTCCTTAAGAACCACGAAACCTGAAGGAGAGTCGTAGAGACCGGGCTGGGGTGGGACTATAGTTGACGTCATGAAAGAAGGCTCTTCCGCGCATAGAGGCGGAAGCATAGGGCAATCGTGAAGGGGCTACAGCCAACCGCCAACAGTTGAGCCTGACGGACAAACATTGCGTAACTCGTGGCCAGTCATGTGCCTAGGGAATTAATATTATTGGCTATTAGTGTCCTAATAGAGGGGGATGCGCAAAACATCTGAAAAATGGGCTACCTTCCTACGTGATGTGGAATGTAGTGTGTCCTGGACGAGTGCACTCTACGAGACAGCGCCTGCAAACAACCAGCTTGTGTGCGGGCAGAAACTAAGTGATCCTCTAACAGCACCAGTCGACCCATGCATGTCGATGCTGTGGCGTCAACGTAAGTCGCAATGGAGGTCTGAATGTTCGTATTCCCACTGCTAGTAACCGGTTGACGACAGTTCGTGTTGACACTTTTGGGCTCACAAACCCTCTTATCTGTGCTGTGGCAACTGTACGGTCTGCTTACTGCTGCCCTTACAATACCACGATCTTGAAGACGTCTGTGCTGCGTGGTCGCTCAGAACCTCGTCTGAGGGTTCGAGAATCTGACGCAGCACATCCAAATTGCGTGACAGTTCTACGAAACAACCACGCCACCGTTCAGAAAGCCAAGATTTGACCCCTATCCTTGGGCTTGCCTTGCTCAGGCTTCTGACTCCTTGACCGAGAAACTAATACTCAATTATAAGTTTTGATATTGAAGTTAGTCGGTCTGGAGGAGGCGAGTAAACTGCAATGAGGATTGAGGCAGTTGGTTCCCCAACTTTTCTGTCAATCTACATCTACATCTACATGGATACTGTGCAAGTCACACTGAAGTGCATGACAGAGGGTTCATCGAACCACCACTTTTATGATATTTCCCTGTAGTTTCATTCTCTAATGGCTCGCGGGAAAAAGGAACACCTAAATCTTTATGTTTTCGATCAGATTTCTCTTCTTTTCTTATGACGTTGATGTCTCTCTATGTAGGTTGGTGCTAATAATATATGTTCGTATTCGGAAGAGAAAGTTGGCCAAAGAAATGTCTTAAATAGATCTCGCCACCGCAACAAATAACGTCTCTCTTTTAATGATTCCACCCCACCTCGTGCATGATTTAACGTTGCTTTTAGGTGGCCGACTACCGCCGTGATGTACTTTGAAAAAAATCATTCTTGTGCCAGAGCTGTAAGATAGTTTTATTTGCTATTTTGTTGATATCCTGTTGATGGCAGCAATCACCGAAACCGGTCGAACATAAAAAATAAAAATATCTTGTAGTTCTTCAATTTCTACAGGCGTATTTCATGATGAAATTGATCTTGGATGAACAGCCTGGTGTGTCTGTGTGCATAGGACACAATATTTCGGCAATCGACAATGTTGTCATCATCAGGAGTGCTGATGTACTCCCATGGGGCGGCTGGGTGAGGTATATATCAGATTCCCCCTCTTCCTTCGGGCGCTCCGTCTGAGCCCATCGCGGTCCGCGTCCGGTCCTCGGTTCAGATGGCGCCTTCTCTCGTCCGTCGTCTGGGCGTTCCCTCCTAGGTCCCCAGGTCCGCGCCCAGGGGGGTTCGCTGAAGGTGGCTTTCCATCTGTTTCTTTCCCCGCCCTCAAAGTCAGTACACTATGGGATGTTTCATTCTTCGTCTTAATCCGTGTAATTGCAGGTTCCCGGGCTTTGCTAAGAAAATAGCCGTTCTCTCGATTCAGTTTTGGTTTCCTTATTCTGATCTCTATAGCCTCTTGGATGATGCAATCACAGTATTTTAAAGTTTGTGTTAGCACCTTGGTCTGGTCATAATCCATACCGTGAGGGTTCGACAGGCAATGCTCGACCATTGCCGACTTATTTGGCTGTTGTAATCTCGTGTGCTTTTGGTGTTGGCGGCATCGTTCTTCAATGGTGCGAATGGTCTGATCTCTATTTTTACCGGAGGGCAGAAGATGGTTTTAACCTTGTATCTGCGAAAACTACGTCCAATTTTACCGCACAAGGCCCCACAAAACGGAATAAAAGCCATGGCCGTATTTTCCTCAGATTCATCATCAGTTTCCGCTCGCTTTGTTGTGGGACGTAAAGCTTTCCGAATTTGCACCTCCGTGTAACCGTTCTTCAAAAACACAGACTTCAGATGGTCCAATTCCTGTTTGTCCTTGTCAGATAGGGTGTGAGCTCTGTGTACAAGAGATTTTAGTACGCCATTCATCTGTGCAGTGTGGTGGCAGCTAACCGCATGTAGGTACAAGTCGGTATGCGTCTTCTTCCTATACACACTGTGTCCCAGTGTGCCGTCATCTCGTCTTCTAACAAGAACATCCAAAAAGGGGAACATCCTATCTGTTTCAAAAATGTTCAAATGTTTGTTAAGCTTATGGGACTTAACTACGGGTCATCAGTACCTAAACTTACAAACTACTGCAATGCTACTTCGCATTGAGAGATGAAATAGTGAAGGCAGCAGAGGACAAAATATGTAGAAAGGCAAGACCTACAAAAAATCCTTGGATATCATAGGAAATACTACAGTTAATTGATGAAAGGAGAAAATATAAAAATGCAGTAAATGAAACAGGCAAAATGGAGTACAGACGACTAAAAAATGAGATTGACAGGAAGTGCAAAATGGCTAAGCAGGAGTGGCTAGAAGCCAAATGCAAATCTGTAGAAGAATGTATAGCAAGGGGAAAAGTAGATACCGCCTACAGGAAAATAAAAGAGACATTTGGGGACAAGAAAAGCACCTCTACGAATATCAAGAACTCAGATGGGAAACCAGTTCCCAGCAAAGAAGGGAAAGCCGAAAGGTGGAAAGAGTACATAGAGCAGCTCTACAAAGGAAATGAACTTAGAGACGAT
Organism: Locusta migratoria; assembly: GCA_026315105.1. NCBI lineage: Eukaryota > Metazoa > Arthropoda > Insecta > Orthoptera > Acrididae > Locusta > Locusta migratoria. The sequence continues at coordinate 629,684,748 of CM048745.1, read as the reverse complement.
GTTGTAGGAAGGGAAGAGGAAGTAGATCAAGATGAAATAGGAGATACTATACTGAGAGATGAATTTGACAGAGCCTTGAAAGACCTAGGTCGGAACAAGGCCCCAGGAGTAGATGACATACCCTCAGAGCTACTAAAGTCCCTGGGAGAGCCAGCCATGACAAAACTATTTGAACTGGTGTGTAGGATGTATGAGACAGGCGAAATGCCCTCAGACTTTAAGAAAAATTTAATAATCCCCATTCCAAAGAAATCAGGCGCAGACAGGTGTGAAAATTACTGAACCATCAGTTTGATAAGTCATGGTTGCAAAATTTTAACACGAATTATCTACAGGAGAATGGAAAAGCTGGTAGAAGCTGACCTCGGGGAAGATCAATTTGGATTCAGGGGAACATAGGAACCCGGGAGGCAATACTCACTTTACTTCTTATCTTAGAAGATAGATTAAGGAAAGGCAAACCTACATTTTTAGCTTTTGTAGATTTAGAGAAAGCTTTTGACAATGTTGACTGGAACACACTCTTTCAAATTCTGAAGTCAGCAGGGGTAAAATACAGGGAAAGGAGAGTTATTTACAACTTGTACAAAAGCCAGACCGCAGTTATTAGACTTGAAGGGCATGAAAGGGAAGCATCAGTTGGGAAGGGAGTAAGGGTTGTACCCTTTCTCCGATGTTATTCAATTTGTACATCGAGCAGGCGGTGAAGGAAAGCAAGGAAAATTTTGGAATAGGGATTAAAGTTCAGGGGGAAGAAATAAAAACATTGCGTTTTGCTGATGACATTGTGATTCTGTCAGAGACAGCAAAGGACCTGGAAGAGCAGTTGAATGGAATGGACAGGGTGTTGAAGAGAGCGTATAAAATGAACATTAACAAGAGAAAAACAAAAATAATGCAATGCGGTCTTAGGAAATCAGGCGATGCTGAAGGAATTAGATTAGGTAACGAAACAATGAAGGTGGTAGATGAGTTTTGTTACTTGGGTAGTAAAATAGCATGCGATGGTCGCAGTACAGAGGATATAATATACAGAATGGCAATGGGAAGAGAAGCATTTTTGAAAAAGAGAAATTTGCTAACATCGAATATTAATTTAAGGGTAAGGAAGTCTTTTCTGAAGGCATTTGTGTGGAGTGTTGCCTTGTACGGGAGTGAAACATGGACGATAAGCAATGCGGACAGGAAAAGAATAGAGGCTTTTGAAATGTGGTGCTACAGAAGAATGCTGAAGATTAGGTGGGTAGATCGCATAACTAATGAAGAAGTACTGAACAGAATTGGTGAGAAAAGGAATTTTTGGCACACCCTGACTAAATGAAGGGATCGCTTGGTAGGACACATTCTTAGACATCAGGGAATCATAAATTTAGCCTTGGAGGGAAGTGTGTGGGGTAAAAATCGCAGAGGGAGACCAAGAGACGCGTATAGTAAGCAGATTCAAGTGGATGTGGGTTGCCGTTCTTATGAGGAGATGAAAAGGCTTGCTCAGGATAGAGTAGGGTGGAGAGCTGCATCAAACCAGTCTCCGGACTGAAGACCATAACAACAACAACTTATGAACTACCTTACACTAAAGACGGCACAAATATCCATGCCAGAGGGGGGATTCGAACCCCCGAACGTAGTGGCCGTGCAGACCGTGACTGAAGCGCCTCAGTCTCCTCGGCCACCGCGGCAGGCATCTGTTTCATCCTCCATGTTAAACTTTATATTTTCTTGCCTAGAGTTGAGATGTGTAAGAAAGTCCGTCAGCTTATCTCTTCCATGTGGTCATATAACAAGTGCATCGTCCACGTATCGGAAGAAGCAAGTGGGTTTTAGATTTGCTGACTACAAAGCTTCCTCCTCCAAGTGTTCTATGTACAGGTTGGCGACAACGGGAGAGAGTGGACTTCCCATAGCAGCTCCTTCAGTCTGCTAATAGTATCCACCGTGAAATAGAAAATACAAGTAAGGACATGTCTAAAGAGGTTGGTGGCCTCCTCATCAAATTTCTGACCGATGAGTTCCAAAGATGCAGGTAGCGGCATCCAGGTAAACAGAGAGACCACATCGAAACTCACAAGTATGTCAGTTTCCTTGAGCGTCCCAGGAAATCTGTGGAGTTGCGGATATGATGTGGACATTTCCCCACGTAGGGCGAGAGCAACTCCTTGAGGTATTTGGAGAGAGGATACGTCGGGGCACCAATGTTACTGACAATCGGACGACATGGCTCTGATTCCTTGCGAACCTTCGGCAATCCATACAGTCTCGGAGGAACAGAGGCCCTAGGACGTAGCTTCTTTGTAACCTCTTCAGGAAGATCGTAATCTTTGAGAAGAACCAGAGTTTTTCTCTCAAAAATCAAATGTCCGTAGAGATCATGGGACTTAACTACGGGGTCATCAGTCGCTAAACTTACAAACTACTTATGAACTAGCTAATACTAAGGGCGGCACAAATATCCATGCCCGAGGGGAGATTCGAATCCCCGACCGTAGTGGCCGTGCAGACCGAGACTGGCGCGCCTCAGTCCCCACGGCCGCGGCCGGCACGAATGTTTTCATGCACATGATTTTTATAAACTGTAAGTTAGCTTATGATGCAAAGCAAATGTTATCTTGGAATAAACGTTGACGGTGTTTCATTTACATCTAAGTCTACATAGATGTACTGGGTACTGATTTCTCAGGATCTATGCACCCAAATTGCGTGAAAATGTAACCACTTGTCAGTTCTGGTATATTGCATTTGTCCATTGAATACCCTTTTATCATCTGCATTTCTTCTTGGTGTAGCAATTTTAATGGCCAGTAGTGTAGTTGCCACTATTTAAGTTCGAACCATCGTATATACAGGGTGAATTGTCAATTTTGGCACCATGCTTATGTCTTACGTAAATCATTTTGCAGTTCCTTTTGATCTTTGATCAATGCTGTTTAAACAGGAACTTTTTTTTTTTTTTTTTTTTTTTTTTTTTTTGGTTCCGACAAAAAAATTTTGCTCCGCGGCATGGAGCCTGCTTGATTCACGCTTTCAAATCACACTGACCCGAGTACATGCAATTCCCTATTAAAGGGTGCACTTGAAAAGAAGGTAACTAGTTCTTACAGTAATACGAGAAGTTTCTATTAATTCTGCCACTGAAGGACACCAACGGTTGACTCACCTCGTCATCAACGTTCTCTTTGCTGGTGGTGGCTGGTAAGTTGTCCATCTCCAGTTTGACGACTTTGTCGTCTAGGCTGTCGTCCAGGTCGGCGAGGCTGGTAGCCGGGGCCAGCGATCCTGCAGCTCCGCTAGCAGTGGGGGTGGCAATCCCTTGGGTGCCTGCGGGGGTTGGAGCCGCCACCGCCACCTCCAGGGAGTCCATACTCACGCTGACCGCACGACTCCGTACCGCGGGGCTGTTCTGAGAAGCGTCCACCGCCGCCATGGCCACCATCGTCAGCTGCCAACACATCCACAAAAGACGCATATCACCAATGGGAACTGCATTCATGGCATTGTCAGAGTAAATGAAGTTCAATCAGAATATTCACAGGTATGAAATCTCATCTCTTTCTTTTCCCACAATGAATATTAATTTTAAGCATGCGCGGCGCTGCGACGGCTAATTGGATCACTTTCGCCTTACTTCCGAGCGAATGGACTCGCCTAGAGCACTGTATAGTACAAGCAGAACAATCCGCCATTTTGAATCCCACATGCAAGGCGCCCATTAAAGACTACGGAACGCTTACACTAATTAATATGCTCTTAAGGTCATTAAATATACATTCCTAACGCAGAAAATATTACGGCATAGTAAATTTATTAGCTTAACGTCTGACTGTAAGACGCAAGCAACTTAAAGTTATTAGTGATTAGATGGATATTTAGTGGTATGATACATTCACTTACATTCCAAATTAAGGCATATGTTGCCTTTCTAAATATTTACCACATACAATTAAAATACGATACAATTATCTTATTTTCTGGTTTATAAATGGTACGTCCACATAAGTTTACGATAACTAAGAGATACTTTCGAAAACAGTCACGGAATATTATTAAATTGTGATACTGTGCTTCCCGTATTCCCCCCTCTAATATATTTTACACACGTTATTTTTCAGAGTATATTATACGTCAAAAATGTGTTTAATAACTTTGAACGTCTGCTTTCGTTATATAACGAGTAAATAAAGTCTCTGTGGTAGCTCGCACTTTGAAATGAAGTGAATGTCGTATGCTAAGTCTTTCATGTACAATTTCTTTCCTGTTCATATTCTTTGCGAGATTAATTTTTTTTTCAGTCACCCTGTTGACAGCTTGGTTTAGATGTACATATTCCAGTGTTGAGAGTCACATTTAAATTAAACGGAACTAATAAGATGTAAATTAAAAACCACTAGCTGGGTAAAGCCAGCTGCACTCATGCATCACTTAAAATACAATTAACAGCTCTTAGAACCACTCCTTGGTTGGTCTAAATAAAATCAAGTAAAGTAGCTTATTTTAAACACACTGCATGTCGTCTTATGTTAACAATCTGCAGAGGAATTAAAATAAACCATTGTTTACAGGTATAGGCCTATATTTTCATTACTACCTCTCAACATAATTATTTCTAATACAAATAAAACAAAGGTTTGGTTCTTAACGTTACACAGACAGCTGCTCGATTTTGCCGACTATATTTGGCGTCTGGAATTTACAAGCCATCTTTCACGCCGATCTAACTTACGTTTGAAGGAAACTGCTAAAAGATACAGCGACCGTGTCTGATATTATTTGAGCAGTTTGGAGCTGCACAACCAACCATTTCACACCGTGAAACAATAAGATAACAAAATATTCGCTGATTCATTTCGCTACTCAACACAGAGCATACAACACTGCCGTCGGATTGAGATTCAACATGGCGGATTGTTCAGCTCGGTGTATCTAGTGCTTTAGACTCGCCCGTCCCACGTCACCGGCGAGCGCACAATCGATGGAAACACTTATGACCGAGCGCTCTAACGTAACGATGTCACTATGTTTTCGAAACAGGAACAACTAAGTTAGCTTAAGATTGAACTTCGCAGAGGTCGTACAGAATGACAGTGTCATCAAGATCTTCAAGAGGCGTCCAAGCGCACTGAGTCGCTAAGCTACGATGCCCGAGGCCGCTCCCCGTCGGGGGTTCGAATCCCCCCTCGGGCATGGATGTTTGTGCCGTCTTTAGTATAAGGTAGTTCAGAAGTAGTTCGTAAATTTAGGGACTGATTACCGCACACTTAAGTCATTTAAGCTTAACAAACATTTGCACTATTTTCACTTGCTTAAATGAAGAAGAAGTTATTTTTATTCCAAGGATTCCTTTAATACCGTCGGATTTCCAAATTCTATTTAAACTTCCCAATTTCGAGTGAAATTATGCTACGCAATGACCATCAGTATGGCTCTAGGTCAGACGTAAAAAATTGCTGGAGTAGATCTGAGAAAAGATTCTCCCACGGGCAATTGTACAGTATGTGGCCTGTACCAGATTAAGTTCACCCTGATAGTTTGTATATTCTGCAGCCGGAAAATAAAACTAAAAATGTGGGCTATCCAGAGGTTTTAGAAAAATAACTTAGCTGTTGAGGATATATAAATACAATTTTCTCTTAAATTATTTCATATGTTACACAGAAACAAATATTCCGTCTACCATGTTCTCGAAGACCTACTTCACAAAGCATCTTTACTGTTGAAAGCCGAATGACTGTAAATTAATAGTAATTACCATTTAGACTCTCTTTCGTATCATTCTGTTTGCTTTCGTATGTTTCAAGATGTTTCACTACCTAATAGTGGACAGCATCACAATACAACCGACTTTCTAAATTTTCTAGGTTGTATCACTTCACGAGTGTTTTTTTCTGGTTTATAGTAACTAATAATATGCGATTGTGCATTTTTGCACTTTCATTGTTAACAAGAGAAATCATGTGCCGATTCAAAGACGTATAAAGTGTATTCAATACATCGATAATTAATCGCAAAAAATTGTTTCAATATGAAAGCTGTTTGCCTTTAGCACATGAATAATTTTATTGTTAACGTAAAAAGTTTCACAACGAAAAGTGTATCTTCATAGCACGTCAATAATTTTATTGTTACGAAAAATTTGCAGACTAAACGATGTTCGTTTTTACAACGTCAGTAAGTTGATTGTAAAAAATCCAAAATTAAGGATGATTTTTTGCACGTTGAGCAAAAGCCTTGAACGAAGCTCAGCAAACTGTGGGAGACATGCATCGCGCAGTATTACGTTTTTGGTGCATCACGTGCGACCAGCTTTACGAAAGGAGCGGCAATACATTCTGCGCAACCCACCCATTATTTTGCGCGACAATGCGCGGACGCATACATCGCAAGCTGTGGCTGCTCTGTTCGGTCTATGGGACTGGGAAGTACTCCATCATCCACCATACTCCCCGGTCTTAGGACCTTTGATTTGATTCCGAAGATGAAGGAACCACTTCGTGCCATTCGCTTCAAAACTGTTCCAGAGATTCTACAGGCAGTAGGCCGCTCCATTCGAACTATCAACAGGCTCTTCTAACGGTATACTACGACTGCCACATCGCTGGCAGCGGGTTCTGCACTACGCTGGTGAATACTTTGAAAGACAGTAACACGTGCAAACTTGTAACACTTTTGTATCAGTTGTGAATAAATAGTTGTCAGTATTTTAGTTCTTCTATCCCTCGTATCTATATGGTGACACAGTTAGACATTTTAACAACCCAATAAAACTAGATGTGATGAGGAAAAGAAACGTAATGCATATAAAACATTTACGAAACATTGATGTCATTTATCATTTTTTCACTAAAATTACGCCCTTTAGATGGCTTTCTCCTGTACGAATAAATTCGTGAAATCTGCTATGGAGTTCCTCATTGACCGCGGCAACATCTGAGCTGGGTTTCTGTGAATTTTACCCAGAGTATTCTGTTTTGACTCATCCAGGGTTCCGAGCTGAGGTAGCCCCACAAGAAAAAAATCACAAACGGATAAATCTGGCAATCTCGGGAGTCAGGGAATGTTATCGCATCTTGAGATCATACGGTTACCGAACAATTCTCAAATGTTCAAATGTTTGTTAAGCTTATGGGACTTAACTACGGGGTTATCAGTCACTAAACTTAGAAACTACTTATCAACTACCTTATACTAAGGGCGGCGCAAATATCCATGCCCGAGGGGGGATTCGAATCCCCGGCCGTAGTGGCCGTGCAGATCGTGACTGGAGCGCCTCAGTCCCCTCGGCCACCGCGGCCGGCGAACAATTCTCGCACACATGCCATTAACTACGTATGTCATGTCGGATGTCGCTCTGACCGGTTGAAACCGGAGTTATTGAAAGTTTGGAACGTTGTTCAACGCAGGTATAGCGAAATTTCGTAACATCTCCACGTAACGATCGGCATTGACAGTTGTTGTGATTCCCTATTCATTTGCGAAAAAATGCGGTCCGATAATCCCATGTGATGAAACACTACACCATACTGTCACTTAACTAGCGTGTAAAGGGCGCTCATAAACATTATTAGGATTTGTGTTTCACTACTCACGCTAGTTCTGTTTATTCACATGACCTATGACATGAAAATGTGAATCATCTGATATCCACAACGTGTTTCGAAATTCATCGTCATTATTTTTGTTATCGTTTGTTGACAGAATCCCAATCGTAACCAGTAATTGTTGTCCTTCAATAGTTGCATCATCTTTAGATTGTACGGATTACATTTTAAATCAAGATGGTGAATACTGCGAACACTCCACCGAGACCTTCCAACCAATGCTGCTTGTTTACGAAATGAACGCCGTGGGCTCCGTCAGACAGACTTGCGCACTACATCAATGTTCACTGGAGTACGCACTCCTACATCTACATCTACATCTACATGGGATACTCTGCAAATCACATTTAAGTGCCTGGCAGAGGGTTCATCGAACCACAATTATACTATTTATCTCCCATTCCATTCTCGAATAGCGCGCGGGAAGAAAGAACACCTGAATCTCTCTGTTCGAGCTCTGATTTCTCGTATTTTATTCTGATGATCATTTCTACCTATGTAAGTGGGAGTCAACAATATATTTTCGCATTCGGAGGAGAACGTTGGCGATTGGAGTTTCGCAAGTAGCCCACGCGATAAGCGGCGTTGTTGTAATGATTCCCATCCCAGATCCTGTATCATTTCCGTAACGCTGTCTCCCCTTATCGTGACAATACGAAACGAGTTGCCCTTCTTTGGACTCTTTAGATGTCCTCGATGTGCTCTTGGTCACCTGTTGGTTTCGTGGCAAACCGTATGTTTTACTCACCACGTGTTTTTGTGCAAGCAGAACTGATGTACTCAGTACGCTGGGAATGTTAAATGTAGGAGTACTGACAAAGAAAATGACCGTACTGAGAAGCATAGACTCTATATACTTGTTTAAATTGTTTTGCTGAAGATTTATAGATTTTAATCAGCTATGAATAAATTTTCGTAGCAGAACTCAATGTAAACTTTACCTTTTGAAGGTTCAGCTGCACATAAAATATCGGTCTCATTATAGTGAAACAAGGAGTTTTTTGTTGATAACGACAGTAATAAACTGTTGTTTGATAAATTTATTTTATTTATGAATATTGGCTGATTTTACGTATATTTTCTAACCCATGGAAAGTATATTTTGACAACAGTGAAATATCTCGATTAAATTTTAAATCGTCATCGACTTGATAGCAAAATTCAAGTGCATCACTATTCAGACGCTAAGGAAAGGGAAAAGTATTATCGCGTTATAGTCCAGGTACTATTAAAATTTGAGCGACAGTGGCCTATCTTTTTTCTCTCGTATGAATTTGGTAGCGGTGGAAAGAAGAGTACATTTGCATAAAGAACCAGAATAATACCGTACTCTAGAACTAACTTTCTCTCTGCAGCGGGACGAGCTTTGAATTGAAACTCCCTAGTAGACTGAAACTGCGTGACAGACCGCGATCTTGCAGGCTCTCAGATCCGAGTCCCGGTCTTTCGCTGGAGGAAGTTTCAATGTCCTACTCATCAATTTCTCCTAGTTAATGAGATTTACATACAAGGAACTTACCAAACAGAGCGCGAAAATCGTATACTGGCATCTCAACATTACCTTTCCTTTCTTCCTTGTTTGGCATGTTAAGTTCCCGTAAAGACAGGAAGAACACTTCAGTAGCCATTATTTACCGATTATTTCGTATCGAAACCACTAGTTGAATCTATAGTCGTAAAATCAACATCAGTATACATAGTGTGCACTCTCATACAGTGTCGTTTGAAGCCAGGAATATTCTCACAAGAGATATCGATGTTGAGCTAGAACCCACGGCCCGACATGGTTCAAATGCTTATCATGTCTGCAAAACAGACTAATGTACGTATCCTGTGAATATGAACTTCCTATCTCTAGTCTTTCAATGTGTTCCATTTATTGTGAATATTGGTGTAGTTAGGAGCAGGAAATTGATTGTAAAACACAGAATATAATGTGATGATAACGTAGCCATCACGTATCTCTTCCACTTTCTTTGAACCACTTCATCAAAATCCCGTATCTTAACTCTGTGACAAATATAAGCACTATCGGATATGTCGGGTATGAGTGTCTTGCGCTATCGTAATTACTTAAAGAAGAGGATTTTGGCACTTTCGATTAAAGCTGTAATGCATGAAAGTGACGCAGACTACTGGTTATTTAAGACAGCGTTTTGTTCTAAGCATGGTTTCGCGCGGTTGCGAGCGTTTGAGGTCGAAGGTGTTCCTTGTCAGATTGGACAAAATATTCGTTACCTTCATCCGGTTTAAAACCAATGTAAGCTACAAGCAGTGACGCATTCTGCCTCGTCAGTGGCTTTTCTGAAGCAAGCCAAACGGACAAACACTGATTTTCTCACATGTTGTGATGAGTGCTATCGACAAGGGATGTCAAATAGATTCCGTATTTCTGGATTTCCGGGAGGCTTTTGTCACTGTATTTCACAAGCGTCTTCTAATCAAAATGCGTTCTTATGGAATATCGCCACAGTTGTGCGGTCGGATTCATGATTTCCTGTCATAAAGGACACGTTGTAATTGACGGAAAGTCATCGAGTAGAACAGAAGTGATATCTGGAGTTCCAGAGGTAAGTAATATAGGGCCCTGCCGTTCCTTATTTTTAAAAATGATTTAGGAGACAATCTGAGTAGTTCTCTTAGACTCTTCGCGGATGATGCTGTTAATTATCGGTTAGTAAGGTCACCAGAAAATCAGAAGCTACTACAAAATTATTTAGTAAGATATCTGCGCGGTGCAAAAATTGGCAATTGACCCTTAATAACTTAATGATAAGTGTGAGGTTGAAACGATACTGTAGTATCATTCCATTAAATCCTTGAATACTACAGTGTACGTTACTTAAATCTGATTATCATTTGTAAAAGTGTGCTTGGCCTTTAGTGCCACTGTAATGGAGGATGAACTAGGTGGAGACAAGAATGCTTTATTATTTATTACATCTACATCTACATACATACTCCGCAATTCACCGTAAGGTGCGTGGCGGAGGGTACACTGTACCACTACTAGGCATTTCCTTTCCTATTCCACTCCCAAATTGAACGAGGAAAAAAAGAATGCCTATATGCCTCCGTACGAGCCCTAATTTCTCTTATCTTGTCTTTGTGATCTTTACGCGAAATGTAAGTAGGCGGCAGCAAGATCGTACTACACTCAGCTTCAAATTCCGGCCCTCTAAATTTACTTAACAGAAATTCACGAAAAGAACGTCGTCTTTCTTCCAGCGATCCCCAATTTAGTTGCCGGAGCATTTCCGAGACACTCGCGCATTGGTCGAACCTACCGGTAACAAATCTAGCTGCTCGCCTCTGAACCGCCTCTATGTCTTCCTTCAAATCGATCTGCTGCGGGTCCCAAATACTTGAGCAATACTCAAGACGTGGTCGTACAAGCGTTTTATACGCAGTCTCCTTTACAGGTGAAGTACATCTTCCCAAAATTCTCCCAATAAACCGAAGTCGGCTGTCCGCCTTACTCACAACTGTCCTTACATGCTCGTTCCATTTCATATCGCTCTGCAATGTTACGCCTAGATATTTGAACGACGCGACAGCATCAAGAAGCTCACTACTAATGCTGTATTCGAACATTATAGGATTGTTTTTTCTACTAATGCGCATCACCTTACATTTTTCTACATTGTGAGCTAGCTGCCATTCTTCGCACCAACTAGAAATTTTGTCTAAGTCAACCTGTATGCTATTACAGTCAGTTACAGACGACACCCTCCCATACACCACAGTATCATCAGCAAACAGCCGCAAATTACAACTTACTCTGTCCATCAGATCATTTATATAGATAGAAAATAATAGCGGTCCTAACACACTCCCCTGGGGCACGCCTGACGATACACTCGTCTCTGATGAACACTCGCCGTCGAGAACAACGTACTGCGTTGTTATTGCAGGACAAATAAGTGAGCGCCGCTCACATAAGGAGCCTTGCTCCACAGTACCCAACTCCTCTTATACCCTATGTGATTGTGTGTGTGAGGGTCTGTAAGTGTGCATGAAGCCGCGGCTGGGAAGGCAGAGATGCAGAACACTCGGTAGGTTTGCCAACTTTAGTTTTGGGGTGTGGCAGAGAGGTTTCCTTGGGGATGAGATGGTCAAGTGGCTGCGACTTGCGAGTTCCTTCAGAATTCGGAGGTTGGCAGAAGGTCCCGTTAGATCACAAGCCAATGAGGGCGCGGCTACTCGCGAACTGGAACGGGAGGATCGGTTAGGACGGGGAGCGGCCACGAGAAGAGAACGTTTCCGGCTGTCGAAGAGGAAGGATGTGAGTATGGTGGCCTCCGTGGAAAAGTATCAGGAACTGTGTTGGTTGTGTTAATTCTATCTTTATTTCAGCGGGGAAATGATTTTGTATAATGGGAATGTTGTGCATAGCCACGTGGGTGCAGTATGAGAGAGTAAAGAATGTACGGTATGAATGTAAGGTTACAATCCTTGTCTCAATCCATTGGTGATACATTTAGTGAATGAATATTTTGTATTTTTGGCTTTAAAATGATGATAGGGAGATGTACAGTGAATTTAATAAACTTGTGTAAATAGTTAAACATTTCGTCTCTAGTTGTTTTTATGAAATTCTGAGTCCCATTTATGCTTAATTAATGATTAAAAAGAGAGTGAGAATATTTAATGGGGAATTGCGAGAATATAAATGGGGAATTTCATCTAGTAAGGAATCTGCCATCGGTATGCTATCAGTTGCTGCAGTCTTTTGTGTGTAAAAAGTCGTTATCCGTTGCAATACAATTTTATTAGGGCAATAACCTCTGCTTTTAACACCGTAAATAATCACTGAGCAAGGCGGCAACTGGTAGAAAGCGGAGGGTGGTTAACTTACAAGGTCATCCATATGACCACTAAAAGATATCAGTTAAACTTCAGTTACATGATAAATCAGTCAAACCTACAGACCGTCAATTCCACTAAATACCAAAGAGTAACAATTACGAACAACTTAACCTGCAAAGAACACACAGAAAATATTGTAGGGAAGGAGAACCAAAAACTACGTATCATTGGCAGAACACTTAGTAGAAGCAACATCTCTACTAAAGAAACTGTCTACACAAAACTTGTGCGTCCTATTTTGGAATATTGCTGCGCATTGTGGGACCCACCCCAGGTGGGACTGACGGGCTGTTTCAAGAAAATTCAGAGAAGGGCAGCACGTTTTGTATTATCGCGGTATAGGAGAGAGTCACGGAAATGTTACACGAGTTGGGCTGGAAATCATTATAAGAGAGGCGTTATTTGATGCGCGAGATCCATTTGCGAAATTTCTTTCACCTACATTCTCTTCTGAATGTGAACATGTTACACATGGGAGACATGATATTCATAATAAAATAAGAGAAATCAGATAGAAAGATTTATAGTCGGACCGAAACACTATGATTCCTAGCTCCGGCTCCTGGTCTGGAAGACCGCCCCAGCCGCGAAAACGGCATACAATCCTGTTGCCAAGTAGTTAGTTCGCTGCCGGACAGTAAAGTTAACGGTTGTGTGACAGAACTGGCAAAAGTGCACAGTGCAGCCGGACGCGCGCATGGTCAAAAATGTTCAAATGTTTGTATAGTTTATGGGACTTAACTACGGGGTCATCAGTCCCTAAACGTACAAACTACTTATGAACTAGCTAATCCTAAGTACGGCACAAATATCCATGCCCGAAGGGGGATTCGAACCCCCCGACCGTAGTGGCCGTGCAGACCGTGACTGGAGCGCCTCAGTCCCCTTGGCCACCGCGGCCGGCCGCGCGCATGCGCAAAGCAAAGTTCACGTTTAACACTCCTATGGTCTGCTGCCGCGCCGGCCTTCAAAGCCGATTGGCGCAAGCGCCAGTGATCATCGTATTTCGGCTCGACTGTAGCTGTTCCTTTTTCGCGTAGGCTATTAGAGACTGAAACTATAAAGAAATATCATGGAAGTGGTTCGATAAACCCTCTGCCATGCACTTCAATGTGTCTTGCAGAGTTTCCATGTAGATGTAGATTGAGCGTCTTCGTACCGATTGGTGGAAATGCATCGACTAACCCGGAAGTCAGATCTGACGCTGCCCAAAGACATTAGGTGAAAATCTGAGCAGCAGCCGGCCGCGGTGGCCGAGGAGACTGAGGCGCTTCAGTCACGGTCTGCACGGCCACTACGGTCGGGGGTTCGAATCCCCCCTCGGGCATGGATATTTGTGCCGTCCTTAGTATAAGGTAGTTGATAAGTAGTTTGTAAGTTTAGGAACTGATGACCACGTAGTTAAGTCCCATAAGCTTAACAAACATTTGAAACATTTTTTCTGAGCAGCAGTCTTAAATGTTCAAATGTTTGTAAATCTATCGGACCAAACTGCGTGGTCATCAGTCCGTAGCTTACAAAGTGGTATAATAATAATGTTAGATAGCTGCTGAGAAAGCAAAGGCTGTTGCACTCTCGATTCAAAAAAGAACACGCAAATGATGACAGGCAAAAGTTAGTAGAGATTCGTGCGTCTATAAAAAGATCGATGCGTGAAGCATACAATAATTATCACAGCCATACCTTAGCAAAAGATCTTTCCGAGAACCCGAAAAAATTCTGGTCCTATGTAAAATTGATAAGCGGGTCAAAGCCCACTGTCCAGTCACTAGTTGATCATTCCGGGGCAGTAATAGAAGAAAGCAAACGGAAAGCTGAAGTTCTAAATTTAACCTTTAAGAAATCTTTCACGCAGGAGGACCGCACAAATATACCATCATTTGATCAACGTACTAATTCCGAAATGGGGGACATAGCAATAGGTATTTCCGGTGTAGAGAAGCAGCTGAGAGAGCTAAATACGAAAAAGTCTGCTGGTCCGGATGGAATACCAGTTCGTTTTTACAAAGACTATTCTGCGGCATTGGCCCCCTACTTAGCTTGCATTTATAGCGAATCTTTAATTCAGCGCAAAGTTCCTAGTGATTGGAAAAAAGCGCAGGTGACTCCCGTGTATAAGAAAGGAAAGAGAACTGACCCATACAATTACAGGCCAATATCGTTGACATCGGTTTCATGTAGAATTTTGGAGCATATTCTCAGTTCGAATATAGTAAATTTCCTTGAAACGGAAAAGCTTCTTTCCATGAATCAGCACGGGTTTAGGAAACATCGTTCATGCGAAACTCAGCTTGCCCTTTTCTCACATGACATCTTGCGAGCCATGGACGAAGGGCAACAAGCGGATTGTGTTTTTCTCGACTTCAAAAAGGCCTTCGACACGGTGCCACACTGCAGACTGCTAACGAAGATACGAGCTTATGGAATAGGTTCACAGATTTGTGACTGGCTGGAAGACTTCCTAAGTAATAGAACGCAGTACGTTGTTCTCGACGGCGAGTGCTCATCAGAGACGAGTGTATCGTCAGGCGTGCCCCAGGGGAGTGTGATAGGACCGCTATTATTTTCTATCTATATAAATGATCTGATGGACAGAGTAAGTTGTAATTTGCGGCTGTTTGCTGATGATGCTGTGGTGTATGGGAGGGTGTCGTCTGTAACTGACTGTAATAGCATACAGGTTGACTTAGACAAAATTTCTAGTTGGTGCGAAGAATGGCAGCTAGCTCTCAATGTAGAAAAATGTAAGGTGATGCGCATGAAAAGAAAAAGCAATCCTATAATGTTCGAATACAGCATCAGTAGTGAGCTTCTTGATGCGGTCGCGTCGTTCAAATATCTAGGCGTAACATTGCAGAGCGATATGAAATGGAACGAACATGTAAGGACAGTTGTGAGTAAGGCAGACAGCCGACTTCGGTTTATTGGGAGAATTTTGGGAAGATGTACTTCACCTGTAAAGGAGACCGCGTATAAAACGCTTGTACGACCACGTCTTGAGTATTGCTCAAGTATTTGGGACCCGCAGCAGATCGGTTTGAAGGAAGACATAGAGGCGGTTCAGAGGCGAGCAGCTAGATTTGTTACCGGTAGGTTCGACCAATGCGCGAGTGTCTCGGAAATGCTCCGACAACTCAATTGGGGATCGCTGGAAGAAAGACGACGTTCTTTTCGTGAATTTCTGTTAAGTAAATTTAGAGGGCCGGAATTTGAAGC
The DNA here is from genome assembly GCA_026315105.1 of Locusta migratoria. Classification (NCBI taxonomy): domain Eukaryota; kingdom Metazoa; phylum Arthropoda; class Insecta; order Orthoptera; family Acrididae; genus Locusta; species Locusta migratoria. The sequence continues at coordinate 629,669,071 of CM048745.1, read as the reverse complement.
TGAGTGTAGTACGATCTTGCTGCCGCCTACTTACATTTCGCGTAAAGATCACAAAGACAAGATAAGAGAAATTAGGGCTCGTACGGAGGCATATAGGCATTCTTTTTTTCCTCGTTCAATTTGGGAGTGGAATAGGAAAGGAAATGCCTAGTAGTGGTACGGTGTACCCTCCGCCACGCACCTTACGGTGAATTGCGGAGTATGTATGTAGATGTAGATGTACTTAAACCTAGGTAAACTAACCTAAGGACAACACACACACCCATGCCCCAGGGAGGACTCGAACCTCCACGGCGAGCAACCGCGCGCTCCGCAGCGAGACGCTTTAGACCGCTCGGCTACTCAACCGCGGCAACAGTCTTAAGCTGTTGATATTATCATTTATACACTCCTGGCCATTAAAATTGCTGCACCACGAAGATAACATGCTACAGACGCGATAATTAGCTTTTCAGAGCATTCAACACAAGGTTGGCACCGGTGGCGACACCTACAACGTGCTGACACGAGGAAAATTTCCAACCGATTTCTCATACACAAACAGCAGTTGACAGGCGTTGCTTGGTGAAACGTTCTTGTGATGCCTCGTGTAAGGCGGAGAAATGCGTACCATCACGTTTCCGACATTGATAAAGGTCGGATTGTAGCCTATCGCGATACGGTTTATCGTATCGCGACGTTGCTGCTCGCGTTGGTCGCGATCCAATGACTGTTAGCAGAATATGGAATCGGTGGGTTCAGGAGGGCAATACGGGACGCCGTGCTGGATCCCAACGGCCTCGTATCACTAGCAGTCGAGATAACAGGTATCTTATCCGCATGGCTGTAACGGATCGTGAAGCCACGTCTCGATACTTGAGTCAACAGATGGGGACGTTTATAAGAAAACAACCATCTGCACAAACAGTTCGACGACGTTTGCAGCAGTATGGCCTATCAGCTCGGCGTCCATGGCTGTGGTTACCCTTGACGCTGCATCACAGACAGGAGCGCCTGTGATGGTGTACGCAACGATGAACCTGGGTGCACGAACGTCATTTTTTTTTCCGGATGAATTCAGGTTCTGTTTATAGCATCATGATAGTCGCATCCGTGTTTGTCGACATGGAGGTGAACGCACATTGGAAGCGTGTATTCGTCATCGCCAAACTGGCGTGATGGTATGGGGTGCAATTGGTTACATGTCTCGATCACCTCGTGTTCGCATCGACGGCATTTTGAACAGTGGCAGTTACATTTCAGATGTGTTACGACCTGTGGCTCTACCCTTCATTCGATCACTGCGAAGCTGTACATTTCAGCAGGATAATGTACCCGCACATGCAGGTCCTGTACGGGCATTTCTGGATACGGAAACAGTTCGCCTGCTGCCCTGGCTAGTATATCCTCCAGATCTCTCACCGATCGAAAAAATCTGGTCAATTGTGGCCGAGCAACTGGCTCGTCACAATACGCCAGTCACTAATCTTGATGAACTGTGGTATCGTGTTGAATCTGCATGGGCATCTGTACCTGTACACGCTCTCCAGCCATTCAAGCTCCGTTTGTCTCAATGCCCAGGCGTATCAAGACCATTATTATGGCCAGAGGTGGTTGTTCTGGGTACTGATTTCTCAGGATCTATGCAGCCAAAATGAGTAGAAATATAATCACATGTTAGTTCTAGTATAATATATTTTTCCAATGAATACCCGTTTATCATCTGCATTTCTTCTTGGTGTAGTAATTTTAATGGCCAGTAATGCGAAGTATCTTTCTTTCTATATAATCGCAGCACTTGACACTTGTTTATGTTGAGGCTCACTTGCCATTCCCTTCACCATGCGTCAATGCGCTGCTGACCTTCCTGCCTTTCGCGAAAATTTCGTGACTTCTCGATAAACTACAGCATCATCAGCAAAGAGCACGTTGAACTTCCGATGTTACCTATGAGGTGATTTAAATACACTGAAGATCCAATGAAACTGGTATAGGCATGAGTATGTAAACAAGGAAATATGTAAACACTCAGAGGATGTCGGTGTGGTCGGCAACGCCTATATAAGACAACAGGTGCGTGCCGTAAACATTAGATCACTTACTGATGCTGCAATGGCAAGTTATCACTATTTGCATGAGTTTGAACGTGGTGTTATACTCAGCGCACAACAGATGGGCCACTGCAGCTCCGAGGTTTCAATGTAGTGGCGACTTTCCCCTACGACCATTTACGAGTGCACCGTGAATATCGCGATTCCGGTAAATATAAAATCTCCGACATCACTGCGGCCGGAAAAGATCCTAAAAGAACGGACGAGACCAAAGATGTCTGAAGAGAATTGTTCTACATGACAGAAGTGCAACACTTCCGCAAATCGCTGCGGATTCCAATGCTGGGACTTTAACAGGTGTGAGCGTGCGACTCATTCAACGAAACATAGATAGAAGCATTCTTTTTTTTTGGGGGGGGGGGAGCTTCTGCCGCCCCTTCAACCTGTCTGATCATATACCACATCTAAGGGAACAAATCAAAAAATTTTAAAAGACTAAAATAGTCCACTGCTGTAATCTATATCTATAAATGTTTATGTCTGTTCGGTGTACGTTTATCACGTCTGAACCACAAGGCATAAAGAGCTAAAAATTTGTACAGTTACTAATGTCTACCCGGGGAAGGCTTTAGGCATGGTTTTATGGCGATCGGAAAGCTATTTATCTATATATATTAATGTGAATGTCTGTTCGGTGTACGCTTATCACGTCCGAACGACAAGACGCAGAGACTTAAATATTTGTACAGTTGCTAATTTATACCTGAGGAAGGCTTTAGGCACGATTTATAGCGACCTGATAGATATTTAGTAATTTGAAGAATATAACGTGAAATGCGGAACAATAATGACTCTTTGAAAATTATATTTACTCTTTGGAAATGGTTTTATTAGTTGCATTGTTGCTTGAGGGTTGATAATGATAAAAGGGTGGAGTATTTTGGGATGGAAAGTTATCGGTGTATATAAAATTCTACGTGTGTGTGTGTTAATATTTCGCTCTGCAGCGAAAACTACAGAACGCCAAGGAATGGTGTGTGTGTGTGTGTGTATAATTGTTGTCCGACGTCTCCCGTTTTACACCATAGCAGTTCCAAGCCGATAGCTATAAGTGGGTGCAAGATATGGTGGTTGAAAGTCGACAAATTATTAAAAAATTCGGACTGAAGGCCACCGATGACAATTGCGACTCTATAGCAAGAAGGTTACATACAGCGAAACGTGATGCCACAGACCATATCTTTTGTCTATGCATGCTACAATGTTTTCAGCTCTTTCTCTGTAAGGATAAGCATACGAATAGGGAAATATAACAATAAATAAATAGAGCAGTAAAAAAGAAATTTCTTTTAATAAATCTCTTTAAAAAAATCGATTTGACGTTTCGCGCATTACAGCAAGTGATCGATCTGTGATATTATTACAATCATTATTGTTGAATTTCGTAATTGGATTCTTCGAAACGAATGCATTTTTACGAGTGATAAATGTAACATGTTTTTAGAAAAAGGGAGATGGACAGAGAGAGGTAGTAGATAGGAAAAGTACTAACTCAAGCTCGAATAAATAAATAAATACCCGGGCAACGCCGGGTTTTCAGCTAGTGTAGCATAAATGCAACAACTGCTTATAAAGATGGAAACTTCTCCTGCCACATAGGGGAAAACGCAAATCCTTCCAGGAGGACAACTACTACAGTATAATGTAAAGCAAAAGTTCAGATGCGATTTTTCTTATGTGTAAATTCCGTTGCGCCATAAATGTTTTCTTCGCCACCTTTCTAAGATTAATTGTGGTGGCTTGCTTATTAATGTCTGTGTGTAATAACGTGTGAGCTGCTATGTATATTGACAACTGTAGTATTAACTTCCTGTTATTGAAGTAATTTGAAACGAGTCAGTTCTCAGTTTGGGCCAGGAAACAAGGCTTTGTAGCAGGGAGTAAGCGATAGTTCACACGGACCTCATTTGCTAATTTCAGTGATAAAACAAGGCTCTTGTTTCGTACAGTGGTCGACTTTTAACACACACACACACGTTCGATGGATGACTCGAATATGTGACGGAACGTCCTCCTACTCCGTAGCTTTACGCCTTAGACCACGAGGTCATACCGCACAGTACCTCCTTAGTTACCCGATATACCCATGTAATGGTTAGCAACACGCTGATATGTTATTCCAGTAGAAATTAGAGATGGTCTAACAAGGAGACAACATGGGTATCGGATTTTAGTATTTTTTGATACTAACGGTATGTCAGATTCAGAACTCAAATAACAATCAGCCAAATCCATTCGACGCAACTGTCATGCACCTGTTTTAGTACATGTGTAATTTTCTATATTTTATAAAAGGTTGTTAATAATGATGGTTTCAATCAAAAAAATCATAAGTTATATTTTTACAGTATTGTCTTCGCTATTAGTTGACGACGGTAGTCTTTGATTGTTCAGTTTGTGGAGAGCTACAACGCTGTTTTCGGAAAATCATCTCCATAGTTAATAATGGCTTTCCAACCAGCTAACCTACGCAAACATCGTTTTAGGTGATGACAAGGTGTTCAGGTCGTCTACATACACATAAATAAAAACTTGACACAATATTTCACTGTAATGTTTTTAAAGGAAACGCCTTTTGCTACTGCTAATGAAGGATTTTATTTTTATAAGTCACACATACGCGTTTCGCCTTTGTCTCAAGGCATCATCAGTGGGTGTCAGCACTTGCTACTCCACGCCAGTCTCTTTCTGGCAACCAGGGCGAAAGGTTACACTGGTTCCCAGAAAACTGCAATGTGTTTCAGAAAACAGTGTAACCTTTCGACCTGGTTGCCGGAAAGAGAGTGACGTGGAGTAGCAAGTGCTGACACCCAGTGAAGATGCCTTGAGACAAACGCGAAACGCGTATGAGTGACTCACAAAAATAAAACCCTTCATTCGCAGTAGCAAAAGGCGTTTCCTTTGAAAACATTACAGTGAAATACAATTCAGCTGCTGCTCAAAATGGCCACTGCAAGCAACGTATTGGAAATTTATACTCCAAATTATTTTACATAACTAAATTAGAAAACGAAAAAGTTAACTGTCACAGCGGGATTCGAACCACCGACTCTATGGTTGTGACGCCAAAACGCTGCCACCTGAGCTACACCAATAGATGCTGCAACTGTTTTAATTACTAGTACTTACATGTATCTGCAAAACTTCAATGTCAATTTTCTCGACAGTTTTTGAGATTTGCTGATTGTTATTTAAGTTCTGAACTTCACGTACCATAAATATAAAGAAATTCTAAAATCCGATACTCATGTGGTCTCCTTGTTAGAACCAGAACCAAGTATATTTCTCAGTACGCTGGCATTTAAGAAATATCATAATGGACCGATGCCAATACGTACTTACCTGATAGTATTTGGAAACGATGACACTAACTGGGAGAAGTCCGATACGTGGAGTAAATCAACAGCAACAAAGTAATATATGAACAGTCAGCCGTCAACACGTGGCTAGTGTCTCCACGCAGTGCTGTACAAAACCGTAGTCGTTACACTTGCAACCTGCTCGGGGAGAACTGGCGTTGCGGAAGGGGACCAGGGCGCATATACCGCCGCGATAAGGTGAAACCGCAACGAGGATGTGCGTATCGCCTTGGCCAATGCTGCCTTCTTACGAGCTGCTGTTGGTCACTTCTCCCGCCGTCGTCAGTCGCTGCGCGGAATTCGTCACTGTGTCACGGTCGGCCCCGGTATGTCCCCGACCCATAACTGGAACAAAGATGTTGGAATCTGCAACTCCCTTTCGAACATGCATATCCAATGAACATGCCTAAGACCGAGACACGGTGAAATCAAAAAGCGACGCATTTCATTCGAAGAACTGAAAGAGTCTAACTCAATGAGAATTTGAAGCATTCCTCCATTCATTAGTCCCAAAGGTCCATGTACTAATCAATATACATGGAACGTGGGACGTGTATCCGTATATTTCACTTGGTAGCCAAAATTATTCACTGCAGACCAATGGCGGTTATGTATTAGAGTAGCCTTTAGGTTCGCGGTGTGCACTATGGTGTTTTGGTCGCGGTGTGTGGCGGTGGGTGCAGAGCTGGGCAAATGATACTCGCCTTCGAACATTCTCGGTATTTCCCGATACAGCAGAGATCTCGATACAGTATCGAACTGTTCGAACACTCAGATAATAAGTAAATGACTAGAGCTGCGTATCTGCACAGTCTAACATATACAGTCCCGACACTCACTTCTGTAAAAGTTGTTACCAACTGACAGTTGCTGCGACACTAGCGCTCCTAGCGGTGGGCAAGCTGCCGAAGCTGTGATGTTTGTTTGTAATCGCTTTTGTACTTAATTAACGAAATACTTACTATAATTTTTGTGTTACAAGCATTATTAAAATATCGAGAGACAAACATAATACGGAAATTAACATAAAAATAGCCTCATTTAAATGATTCAAAGGTATAAAGAACAACACCATCATGAACAAATACTTACGAATATGTGTATATTTGCAGCTTATTTCGCTGAAAGTTAGTCGCATATGAACATAATGGTATAATAAATTTCTATTATGGTCTTTTCTTACTATGGTGGCCAGTTTTTCACGTGTATCAATTCGGTACAGAGTCTAATGATTCTCATATTTTACGCGTCACTCGCCTTTCTTCTAAGTGCATATTCTTTTAAGTGTAATTACTTTAGGTTTAAAAACCAATGTTTCGATGATTCTTGCCGTTTCAGATGGTTCAGATGTAGCAAAATTGTGGAATTGGGTTCTTCTTTGTTGGAAAACAGTTTGCTTGATTTTATCGTTATATTGCCATGTCTGTGGCGTTTTTCCTTCAGCTAAAGCTGTGATGGTTGATTTGGTATGTTAAATGTCGTATTTATTGCATTCCATATACGTTTTTTATGTTCCACCCTCACCGATTATACTGGAATTTTAATGAAGAATACTTAACGTTCCTGCGTAGAAATTGATGTCTCTCTGCCAAAAGGCGTGTCTCCTGCTGTTTCCTAGGCATTTTTATTTTTAATAGAAAATGAAATTACTCATTTAAAGCCTGTATGTTACAGGATGATTGTAAATTAACTGTCCAGTAATGTAACGTTTCGTACCGTATCAGGGATCTTATGAAAATTAAGAAAGAAAAATGGGGAGCTTTTTTGAAATTATTACATATTTATAAGACACTACATACGTTCCCTAATGTAAAAATTATGCGGAAGTCAATCTAAACGATACTATTCGCACTCATCAACTACCGTATTCAGAAACGTAGCTTGCCGGCCGCTTGGAGCGCTGCTATCGCAGCGTATAACAAAAATCTGTGGGAGTGTCGTGACTGTAGGGTCCTACATGTTAGACTGTGGTATCTGCAAACGACACGCGGGAAATTTTGAAGTTATCGCACTATGACTTTGCTCAGAACTAATTTCATAGGAAGTACAAGTACATGTAAAAGAAAAGAAGGACATAACTATGAAAAATGGTATATTTTTAACAGTGCATACGTGACCTGTCTGGTATCACTGCAAGATATGATCCATTGGTAAACAAAATATCTCCTACTATGACATAACAACCGTATCGCATTACTGAAGGCTAACATTCGAAGGCAAAATGAAAATCCTTCATAAATAGAAATTACATTTAATGTGATTATAAGAGATAGGTTGCAAATGACCATTCCATTCTCTTTTCATGCGGTACAATAGCAGATGAAAATGTTACCACCTTTTAATCGGCTTGAAAACAAGATTAAAAGAGATAAAATAGGGAAAACATTAGAAATTTAATACGCAATAACGGAAATAAGTCATATAAAAATAAACTGTAATTGTGACCTCGGAATGAACGTTGCACGAGCTGCTGTGTACGCAGTATCAACAGGCGTCGCCAGATCGTAGCACTAGAATTTTAAATCACGATTGCTATCGTTTACTTATAGCCTATATTCGTTACTGTTTTTACTTATGACCTGAAGTAGTAATTTCACACTTATTAATACCCACAGAACATTAATGACACCCTATCTTCGTTGTAAATCACATATTGCACAGCACAGAACCGATTTATGAATCTCAGCCGGCCGCGGTGGCCGAGGGGACTGAGGCGCTCCAGTCACGGTCTGCACGGCCACTACGGTCGGGGGTTCGAATCCCCCCGCAGGCATAGATATTTGTGCCGTCCTTAGTATAAGGTAGTAAATAAGTAGTTTGTAAGTTTAGGGACTGATGACCCCGTAGTTAAGTCCCATACGCTTACCAAACATTTGAACATTTTTTTAATGAATCTCATCGTCGTAAATAGTGGAGATAGTACCTCCTTACATTGCTAGATAGCTTCGTGATTCGAACATTTGCCGAGATTTACCGAACTGTGACGTAAATTGTTCGAACAGTTCCAGTTAAGTTCAAACCCAGCTCTAGGTGGGTGAGTGCGGCGAACAAAAAATCCGTAAAATGTGAAGTAATACGACGATCAACAGACGCTCAAAGTTAAAAAGACTCAAAGATAAAACTCTGGGAAACACAGACATACATAAACTGACCATTAACTACACTGGCAATACACCAATGATCTCAATATAAACACTGTAGAGACAACTGTAGTGCTTAGGATCAAAATACTGACAACTGGATTACAGAGACAAATATACGTCGACGTCATGGTTTCATAATACTGTACATAGTATCATCTCCGTAATTATTATCTTTGTGCTCACTGCAATACACAGACTGTAGACATACGTTTAAGTATGTATGTGACGGAAAGTTCGTAATTCATAGGTTACTTTGGTTTAGCGGACAGTATTGCGTTACTGACAGATTAATACCATCCAGTTAGATGAGTAATTAACATATGTGTTTGTATTCTGTATTTTAGCTTTTCTAGAGCAAAAATATACACCATAGCAGTTCCGTGACGATATCTATAAGAGGGTGGAAGATATAGTGGTTGAAAGTCGTCAGTTTATATAAAATTCGGACTGAAGACCAGCGATGACATTTGATACTATAATAGCATAGAGGTTTTATATACAGCGAAACGTGATGCACATTCTTCAGTTGTTTTTCTCCAACAAGCGTACGAATAAATAAAAATAACTGCATATTGTACTTTGGAAAGTAAAACTACCATGAAAGATGCCAAATTGTAAGAAAGATTCTACAGACGATAGGAAATTGAATTTTGTATACGTCGTTTATCTTACACTGTAGGCTTCAGCGATTTTTCCGATATTACCATCCCTAAGCGGGTGAAATAGGGGATGAAGGGTTTTATTGAAAATACGTTGCTATTAAGGCAATTTTGAAGCAAGAAATTCAAAACTTCGGATTTAGATTTTTGATTGGGATTTTAAAAGCATGTGTTTCGATATTTTTGGAAATTCAACCATTAAGAGGGTGGAATAAAGGAAAATCTTTTAATTTGGTTTTGGAAACATGATTAGAATTTTTTTTTAAAATAGGGATATTTTGAATTTTGACATCAATGTTGCAGTAGGGGATGGCAAGTTGTATAAAAATACTTGATTAGGAAAACATTTTTAAAGCTAAATATATGAAAATTTATATTTAGAAGTATAAACAATCAATGCAGACAATCCAGTCTAAACGTGCGAAACAGCGGGAATTAAACTAGTAAATAATACATACAATTGCTGCGATTCTTCCGACGGAACGTCTGGTGCAGTGGTTAGCATCGCAGATCACGGTGCTCCAGAGATCGCAAAATTCCTACGAGAATACATTATTTTGAAGCATGATGCAGCATGTTTTATGATATCTGGTAGAGGAAACGTATTCAAGTCAAAACTAGTATCAGAGGTAATGTCACGTTGCGACATTGCCCACAGAATAATACCCACCATCCTCAGACAAATGATCTTACAGAACGTTTTAACGAGACGTTAACAGATATGCTGTAGATGAACGTCGATGTTGAGCAGAAGGATTGGGATAGATTATTGCCAGTCGTGACATTTGCTTATAATACAGCAAGGCAAGACACCACAGGCTTCACGCCGTTTTTCCTGTTCCATGGTCGTGAAGCCGAGACAGCAATACGCTATTCCCGTTCGATCCGGACGACACTCAGGATGACTATGTGAAACATCTCTTCACCAGGGTCGAAGAAGCAAGACAACTGGCTCTCATACTGACACTGGACGCCCAGGAGAAAGACCGCCAGCGATATAACGACAAGCACCGACCTGTTGTGTACAGCCCAGGAGATCTGGTATTGCTTTTCATTCCTGTACTGAAGGTTGGGCTATCGGAAAGATAGGGATGGGGACTGGATAACGGAGTCCTGGCAGCAAACTGCCGGGGTCCTCCTCCGGACCCTCCTTCCTGACGATGTCGCCAACACAGACACAGATGATCAAAGACAAATCAGAGAAAGGGATGCCCAGGAATACATCAACAACACTCCTGTTTACCCCTTCTCAGAAGAGGAGGTGGCTACACAGATACAAGCCCTCAAGAAAGGGAAAGCTCCTGGGCATACTCGATGGCATCCCAGCAGAGGTAGTTCAATTCCTTGCGCCCCAGTTGGTCTCTCAAATGACTGTACTCTTTAATGAATGCCTGCGCACTGGCGGGTTTCCAAAACCATGGAAAAAGGCCAGTGTGGTGGTGATAAAGAAAGGGGCTGATAAGGACCCGGCCTTGGCCAAGTCCTATCGCCCCATCTGTCTCCTTGACAGCATGGGGAAGTTATTTGAGAGGCTGCTGCCTGACAGGCTGTCCGCACATCGTATACCGTGTGGTGCGAGCAGGAGGCAATTCGGTTTTCGTCAGGGGAAATCGGCGTCTGACGCGATTACCCTGGCGGCCGAGGGCTGCTCCTCTGCGCCGTACAAATACATCGTGGGTATCATGGTGGACATCAGTGGCGCCTTTGACAACCTGTGGTGGCCTTCGCTCTTCTCCTATCTTTGGGAGATAGAGTGTCCAGGGTCGCTATATGGGTGTCTCAGGAGCTATTGTGCGGAAGAGTCAACAAAATGATCACCAAGGGGTGTCCCCAGGGCTCCGTCCTGGGACCACTCTTCTGGGACCTCAATATGGAACCTCTCCTTGGAGAGCTCGAAGAACATCCTGACGTGCTAGAGGTGATAGCTTACGCAGACGACCTCCTCATCATGGTCGGGGGTCGTAGTCGTGAAGACATCGAGCCCAAGATCGAAAGATCACTGCAGGTGCTTACTGCTTGGTGCTCCAGGAAAGATTGGGTATGAAACATTTCAAACCATCTAGGGGGATGCTGCACTTACTCACCGGGCATGGACCCTATCCGACATATCTATTTCGGTTTAGGAGACAGGCTACGCCAGCTTGTGCCTGTGGTGCCGAGATAGACACGCCAGAACACATCATTTATGAGTGTTCTACGTATGACGACGTGGCTGCGGATCTCAGAAGGGCTCTGCCTAGTAATAACACCTTTGAGCTCATAAGAACCCCAGACACGTTCCGAGTACTCGACGAAATCGCCAATAACGTCTCGCGCAAAGTGCTTCGGGACTTTATTCTGAATCAATAACCGGATCTGATCCAATACCCGATTGAGACAGCCACATCTGCCATGCCGCCGGGGGATGGACTGATTCCCGCCGTCCGCGGTGGCCGAGGTGACTGAGGCGCTCCAGTCACGGTCGGCACGGCCACTACGGTCGGGGGTTCGAATCCCCCCTCGGGCATGGATATTTGTGCCGTCCTAGTTCGTAAGTAGTTCATAAGTAGTTTGTAAGTTTAGGGACTGATGACCCCGTAGTTAAGTCCCATAAGCTTTACAAACATTTGAATATTTTGGACTGGTTTCCAGCATTGGAAGAATCCGCCATCCGCCATCCGCCATCCGCCATCCGCCTGGATTCGGGGGTTAGATGTGGCAAACACCGAATTAGACCATAGACGTAAGTTAGATGTAGGTTTTTCTTGAATAGTAGAATAAGACACACAAGGGAAAAATTTTTGCGGGTGGGCTGTGGTGACAAAAGAAATTGGTCGCTCACTGGGATTCGCTCGGTGAGCTGGCCACCACAAGCAGGTTTGTAATGCTGGCACACATGTAACACCGCAGCAGTAGCATAAGACAAAACATCATACACATCACCCAGTATAAACATCAACAACCAGCAAGATGTCCAGTGGTTTCTGCAGAAACATGTAATGTAATGAAATGTAATGTCACCATTTCGCCGTAAGAAATTTATGTATTATACTATTGCCCATTTTAGTCTTAGGTAATGGGTTGTATTGTTTGATATTATAATAAATATTATTATAATATCGGAAAAGTTACTGAAGCGATACTTTGGTCCGTAATGTGTCATAGGCCGCCTGTCAGACGTCACATACGGAGGATTATGAGCCGTCCTCAAAATGACAAAAACGAAGAGACATTGTGCACGTCCTCCGTATGAAGCCTTACAACGATCCCAAAGAACAGATAGAAAGGGCCTCTTGTTGAAGACCTCTGAAGACAGTTACGATAATGATCATGACAGGAGAGTCTGGCTCCGGTCATCGTCACCGTGAGGAAGCCGTGCAGGCACAATGGAAGGATTCTCTGGATCAGCCATGCAGAGGACCCTTGACAAAATTCAGGACACTGTAGTTGGCTCCAAAGAGAAACTTAACAGCGGGTCGCTGTCCTTTCAAGAAGGGGAGCAATGCCGCGAGACTTCCGACGGGACACGTGGTGCAGTCGCTAGCATCGCTGTGCTTGCAATCCGCAGTTCCAATCCCGATACGTGCTATTCGTATTTACTATTTTTAGAACGTTCTACTCGTTTCTTATGTTTGATGTACTTTTCAGTTCCAGAAATTTCTTTCTATCTGCAAATATGGAACACTCCAAAGAGGGGTCAGTCTTACGCTTGTGTTAATGATAAACGTGTGCCGGCCGCGGTGGCCGAGGGGACTAAGGCGCTCCAGTCACGGTCTGCGCGACCATTCCGGTCGGGGGTTCGAGTCCCCCTCGGGCATGGATGTTTGTGCCGTCATAGTTCGTAGGTAGTTCGTAAGTACTTTGTAAGTTTAGGGACTGATGACCCCGTAGTTAAGTCCCATAGACTATACAAACATTTGAACATTTTGATAAACGTGTTCTGAGTGTAAAGTTTTGTGCTCTATTAACGACCAGCCTTCGAATTCCGGACCACTTGCAGTTTTCAAAGTAACACTATTATACTTTTCAGTCCCTACAGTTTTTCCCCTGTATCCTAAATGTTCTTTAAACCAATCGCGAACAACTCTGGCCCCGTGACACGACCCTCTGTAATACTTAAAATTTTGGTCTTTGTTTGGGAACTTAAGTCTATGATTTGTTGCAATTCTCAATGAATTAACCGACAAAATCTCAAACCACATCAGACATAAAGTTATAAACCGATTATGAGACATTTTTTCCAGGCATGACTGCTGCACCAGGCCGTGCCGCCGGGGTACTCCGCCGTGCCCTGGATCAGGAGGACTGAGTGCAGCCAAATCACCGATTGCGACGCTAGATATAAGTTAGATTAAGTTAGGCTTAAGAGAAAACACAACAACACAAGGACTGCAGTGCAAAAGGCCAGCCCAGTGCCAGGGGCACGCCCTCCTTAATTAGTTCGGGGGGCACAGGCCAACAAGTAGGTTTGTACATTACTGGCACACCTGTGAGCACTGCAGGGGGGGGGGGGGGGGGGGGACACGAAATAAAGACACTAAACGTAGCAGTAGCGACTTCCACATGCAACAAAACATGCCAACGCACCCTGCATAACACAGCACATACGGCAGACACAACAGCAAAAACAAAGCCGGCCGCGGTGGCCGAGGTGACTGAGGCGCTCCAGTCACGGTCAGCACGGCCACTACGGTCGGGGGTTCGAATCCCCCCTCGGGCATGGATATTTGTGCCGTCCTAGTTAGTAAGTAGTTCATAAGTAGTTTGTAAGTTTAGGGACTGATGACCCCGTAGTTAAGTCCTATAAGATACCAATAAAAAAAACAACAAAAAAGCAAAAACAAAACATATCATGTAGCCCAGTAGAAACATTAGAAGTAGCATAAAAAGCACAAAAAATGTAGTAGCATAAGAAGACCCATTTATGTATAGGTATTGGGTTATTGTGTAATTAAAAGAATAAAAGAAGTAAATGCTTTCAGAAAAAAAAATCGTCAACCATCTCCAGTCAGTGATGGGGTGACCTGGACCAGAGGGGTCAGTCCATTTCACGCAAACACAGCAGACACCATTATGGAGTCACCGCTGACTTGCACAGAGCGTTGTTGACAACTTGTGTCCAAGTCTTCGCATGGTGTGCGTCACTTTCGAACCCTACCAGCAACTCTTTCAACTGAAATTGGGACTCATTTGACCAAGCCATAGATTTTCACTCGTCTAGGGTTCAAGCGACGTGGTCACGAGCCCAAAAGAGGCACGGAAGCGATATAATGCTGTCAAAACAGGCACGCGAGTCGGTCGTTTACTTCCTTTGTCCATTAACGCGAAATTGAGTAGTACTAAGGAATGTGTTTCTAGAGTTATTTAACACTGTGTTGCTTGTCTGATAGTAATGACAACTCTATTCAAATGCCGCTTGATGCACCCCCGCTAGATCCTTCGTTTGTAAATTGTTACCAAAACAGCTAATATTTACTTATCACTAGCCGAAAACCCGGCGTTGCCCGGGTACTTATTTATTTATTTATTCCTGCCTTGTGTTAGTACTTCTATCCCTTCTCTGTCTGGCCATCTCCTTTTTTTCTAAAATCATGTTATATTTATCAGAGAATATATAAGAAATAACGCTGTCTTTTCTAATGTACAAAATTATAAGTGCAGTATCCAAACAAAGAAAGATAGTAGTCGAAATACAAATATATAAAATTCCTACGATCTCATATTTATTGAAGTATATGATATACAATTGCATAGTTTACGACTCGATAAAGGACATACATGCATGCGTTGAAATGCCTATATCAGAATGCAGCTTTGTGTCAAAATTTGAAATCAGTAGTTCAAGAAATTTCTGAGACTTGCTATTAAAAAACAAACGAGGAGAAACTGTAGATCTTGCTGATCGACAATTTCCAGAAGTTGTCCTATTTCTTGGAAATGTTGACACAATTTTGCATTTAAATCCACGCATGGTTGTATATAGCTTCATATTTAATTCGTTTCCGAAATTCTTCGTGCATAGCAACAGTAGTGAAGAAGTAATGAAACGAAAATCCATGTTTGAAGCGTCTGTGTTTAAAAGCATAGGGCACTTCTGATATAAAGGATTCAATTATTTTAAGATGTTATTCTATAAGTAAAACTAAAGAAAAATGTTCATGTAAACATATGTGAGTTAGAGCTAATAAAAGATTTTGCATAAAATTTTAGAGTGTTTAATTTTGCAAATGATGGTAATAAAAATAACTGAAACTATATGAATGTGTCAGATAATCTGCTTTTATTAACACCACTGAATACTTGAATTCATGTGAAACCGGAATAAACTGTACACTGTACAACTTCCTTAACACTTGTTTCTCCCAAAATTAAAGTCTTCTACGACTTCTGTTGAAACTTTCGTGCAGTTGTCTAGAATTTATTAAAAAATGGGCCATGTAGTTTATAAATTTCAAATTTCCACAGTTCTTTCTTTCTCTGAAATTTCTGGAAAACTACTGCCGCTGTACGTCTGGGACATGTTTTATTAGATTCGCCAGATCAATAACAATAAATAACTGGAAATCGTACAGTTTTGCGATTGCTTCTTATTAGCGAGGTTGCTAAAATTCAGACAAATTTTTTATTAGCCGTAAATCCGTAAGTAAAAATTTGCTGACCTATGTTTATATGAACTTTTTTCTTTAGTTTTACTTGTAGAATAACATATTAGAAGTGTTTCGGTAAGCTAATATCACTAAGAATCCGGAAATACTCACAGTAAAGATATATGTGGGCGGTATGGATTGTTCTATAACAATGACATACTGTTAAGTGCAAGTAACAAAATGCACAAAAATCATATAAACCAATTATCAGCACAAAAACTAAGAAATAAAAACCATTCCATTTGCATTATACTGTAATATATAAACGCAAATATAGAGGCCTACTATACTAAATTAAGCCTTAATAAATATTTATATAATAATATTTATAAATGTTGTAAATGTATTTCAGGTGACTTGAAATAGCAAAAGCCGAAACAGGAATCGCCGTCATTAAATAACACCCTAATAAAAATAATTGTGCAGCAAAAAATAATGAATAAATACATAGTGTCAGTTAAACAATTTAGCGAGGCGACTTTCTGCAGTCGTCAAATACTTAAAGAATTGCATTTTTAACCATCAACTGCATAAAGACGCTTTTAATCTTTACTGAGGTCGGTGAATCGAAAATATCGGACGGGAAAGCAATTCAGCTTTCTCTTTTATTATACAGCTGATGCCCCTTAAACATCGTCAAACGGATATTACAAAATTTTCAGATGTTTCCACTATTGGACTTAACTACTTTGGTTATCACTCCCTAGGCTTACAAACTACTTAAACTAACCTAAGGACAACGTACATACCCATGCCCGAGGGAGGACTTGAATCTCCGACGGTGAGCAACCGCGCCCTCCGCAGCAAGGTCGCAGTGGTTATAGCACATTGGACTCGTATTCCGAAGAACGGCGGTTCAAAACCTGCCTCCGGCCATCCAGATTTAGACTTTTCGTAATTTCCTTGAATCGTTCCAGGAAAATATCGGGATGATTCCTTTCGAATGATACGGTCTATTTCCTCCATCACACATAACAAAAGTAATGAGAGCTTGTGCTCCGTCCTTGGGATGTCGACGGGACGTTGAACCAGAATCTTCCTTCCTTCTTGCATTCCCAATAACACACGACCGAATGTGAAAGAACCATTATAACGAATAACCCCAGTTTATCATCTGATATTGTTTAAAGTCATGGTATATTGTAGGTAGACACGTATATGTGTCGTAACGTTGTAGACTTTCGTTCCATCACGTGAGGTCGAAAGAAAGATGAACTGCTTTCCCATATCTTATTTTTCGTCCTGACCGAAACCGGTAAAGAATGAAAGTTTATTTATACAGATGATTGTTAAAGAACACGTCCATTAAAAGTTAAGATTTTACCTTATTCTGAACTCGTTTAAGTACATGCAGCCTTACAAAATAATCATCCGTGTCAACGCGTTTAAACCAGGATTTTTCTTATCAAATCGAGCATCAAGAAATACGGCGTGATTCACTCGTAGATAACAAACATCTTTCAGATGTCTCTTGAAGGCCCTTTGAATTCTTGCATTTGCCTCATTGATTGTGCAGAATACACATTAGCAGCAAAATTTAATCCCTCGACAATGGAGTGAGCTGATGGACGTTAAGGATTCTGTGATTTTCAGTCCGCTTCAGTACCACTTTGAACTCTGGGAAGACTAGAAGATCGAATGTCTATATGTAATATGTGTATCTACGAGAGAAGGTCTTGACTGTATATATCATACTTTGAAGACGGATAGGCTGATATGAACCTTGTCACGAAAATGTGGCGATCGAATCAACCAAAAGTAGACTTCTGCACTGCATATGGAAAGTATACATTTTGAAAGAATTGCGCCCCTTTTTCTTTCATGGTTAGGCCCCACGTCGAAGTAATCAAAATTTGCTATATGTCTATATGTAATATGTGTATCTACGAGAGAAGGTTTTGACTGTATATATCATACTTTGAAGACGGATAGGCTGATATGAACCTTGTCACGATAATGTGGCGATCGAATCAACTAAAAGTAGACTTCTGCACTGCATATGGAAAGTAGACATTTTGAAAGAATTGCGCCCCTTTTTCTTTCATGGTTAGGCCCCACGTCGAAGTAATCAAAAGTTGCTATTCTATTTCTGTTGCACTATCCTCACACCAAATTGACGTCTACCTTGCTGGTAAATTCCCGGTATTCACGTATCCACGATATAAGGGGTTCGGTAGTGCAAAATGAGTTATTGCATGATCGATCATCGTCGAGCGTCTTACCGTCGTATCTCCCTTGAAGAGTTCTGTGTACCATTTTAATCGGTATCATAAATCTGTATACGTCCAATGTTGTTCCTCGCGAAACTTGTCACATCTTTCATTCGTATCACCGTCTGTATTCCTGGATTTAATGGTTACACATTTTGTTATTACCCGTGAATTAATATGGTGTCTTCGTTTAAAATATGTAACCCATCCGTGGATGCATTATTGACTAGAGACAGTCCAATTTCTTGGGCCTTTTCCCAGCCACAAGCACGAATATTATCACTAAGAACAATTCTCGCCAACCAGAATTTTTAAGCTAATAATGATCAAGCACTTGCAGTTTTGAGTGCTGGCCTTCTGACCACTTCGTTACGTAAACATCGTACACGCAAGCTTACCACCATACGATATCGTTTTGTACTCCACTGAAGCTTAATCTTTTACTTCCCCCAAAATCCTGGAAATCAATTATCTCCTTTGCTATATTATCCTACTTCGCTCTCTTCGATGGACTAGGCAGATAAGTAGACGACTGTTCTAATCTGTCAAGGTATGGAGTATCCATACTTTATTCACAATCAGTCAAGTATTATTCTGCGTATTCATATTTTTCGAGATACTGTATTTTTGTGGTTTATATAAGTGCCATTGGTTGCCACTCTTTCATCTATCGCACTCATTATGAATGCAGCTGCCTTTCTCTCCTTTACTGAAATTTCTGTGGATCATCCTTTGTGTGGCCAACAATCATGCTCAGTATATTTGCAGGATGTATCGCCTCACGATTACGTTTAACTTGAGAGGTTGATGCAAAACACCACACGGGTATCACTAAAACACTGCTTTTCTTGCTCTTACAGGTGACGACTGTCTCGTTCCCCTAGATGTCACATCAGACACATTGTCAGTTGGCCTTTATCCTCGTGGTCTGAGGCACCGTGCCACGTATTGTGCGGCCGCTCCCGTCGGAGGTTCGAGTACTCCTTCCTGTCTCTCTCTCTCTCTCTCTCTCTCTCTCTCTCTCTCTCTCTCTCTCTCTCTGTGTGTGTGTGTGTGTGTGTGTGTGTGTGTGTGGGTGTTGTTCTTAGCGAAAGTTACTTTAACTTAATTTAAGTAGTTTGTAAGTATAGGTATGATGACCTAAGCAGTTTCGTTTAAAAACATGTTCAGATGTTTGTAAAGCTAAGGGATCAAAATGCTGAGGTCATCGCTCCTAGACTTACAAACTACTTCAACTAGCTTATACTAAGGACAACACACACACACACACACACACACACACACACACACACACAACACATACATACACACACACACACACACACACGCACGCACACATATAAAGGGTGTTTCACTAAGTGTGTTTGCCTCTGTAACTTATAAAATAATAGGTGACGGGAAATTTTAATGCGGTAGGTCAACACAAGAAGTGTTACACTTTCTGCGGAGCTATGAACATAGTTTATTGTATCATTTTCCACAGAGTTACAGCAATGGAACAATGGTTTTTTCTATCGTGCATTGGAATCGTTGAAACCAGCTGCGTCCAAATCAATTTAAACTACATTCCTATCACTGTTAGTTTGGGAGCTACAACCCTTCAAAGTTTTAGGGGCAGATACCACACGCTGTACATAATATATGGCTGTGTAGTGGGTGATGGGTGTTATGGCGGTGGGAAGTTGATTTACATGAGATGTTCAAATGTCTGTCCGTGTTCCTCAATGCATAATGAAATGCGCCATCGAAAGGATCTGCGGACGAGATGTAACATCGCCGGTATGACGGAGCGACATGCGTCCTCGATGCGCCGTTTTAGATAATATGGGAATGTGGGCTCAGTGACATAAACACGATCCTTTAGATATCCCAACAAAAAGAAATCTACTGGTGTTAAATCGGGCGACCTTGCGGGCCATGAATGAGGACCATGGCGCCTCAACAATCTTCCTGCAAACCTGTTGTTTAGTTCTTCCACAACAGCACACGCAGAATGGACTGGGTGACCATCGTGCTGCATCCGCATATGGACTCTCGTGTGTAGACACGCATGTTCAAGGAGACCACCCAAACCGTCGGCTATAAAAGCGCGATATAACTCACCTCTCAGTGTACCTGAGAAGTAGTGTGGACCGATGATTTCATCCCCAAGGATTCCACACCACACGTTAATAGACCACCTACGTTGACGGTCGACAGGTCGTACCCACCGAGGATTGTCTGCGGCCCAGTAGTGCATGTTCACTGCACCATAATTTGTGAACATGGACTCATCAGAGAACGTAACACTTTGTAAAGACTCCAGCGGGAAATTAAGCATGGCCCACTCACAGAATGTCACTCTTGCATGGAAATCGTTCCCATGCAGCTCCTGGGTCAGTGACAGGCGGTACGGGTGAAACCTGAGGCCGTGTACTATATGCCACACAGATGTGAGACTGACACCAGCGACTGCAGCAACGGCTCGTAAGCTGACATGAGGATCGTGGTGTAGTGCAGCTAAAACAAACACCTCCGTCTCCTCACTTCTTGCAGGTCTTCGTCTGTTACTGCGGCGCATTACCAAGCTGCCTGCTTCCCGAAGTCGTTGTTCAGCACGTAAGAACGTAATGGCTGCCAGGGCTCTTCGCCTAGGATATCTTACGGCATACGCCGTGGCTGCTTCAGTGGCATCGTGTCGGCACTCGCCGAGCATCAGCAACATGTCAACGTAGTCGTTGTTCGTTTATGCCCTCGTCATCCGATGTACTGTTAGTAACTGTGGTATATTGAGCCCCGGTTGTTTGTGTGGCTCCAACTGTCGGGTATACGGCCGTGTGCTGCGACAGTCGGCAGTCTAACAGTGCATCGAGGAAGCTTCTCGCTCGCGACATTACAACTCCGTCGCACCACATTTAGAAGGCGCACTGCATTATGTGCAGCGTTTGTGGTATCTGCCCCTGAAACTTTGAAGGGTTGTAGCTCCCAATCTAACAGTGATAGGAATGTAGTTTAAATTGATTTGGACGCAGCTGGTTTCAACGAATCCAATGCATGATAGAAAAAAACTATTGTTCCATTTAAAAAATTATATCTTTGTGTTGTAACTCTTTGGAAAATGATACAGTAAACTATGTTCATAGCTCCGCAGAATGTGTAACACTTCTTGAGTTGACCTACCGCATTAAAATTTTCCGTCACCTATTATTTTATAAGTTACAGAGGCAAACACACTTAGTAAAAAACATATATATATATATATATATATATATATATATATATATATATATATATATATATAAGACGGAGGACTTGAATCTCCGACGGGAGCGCCGCGTGATCCGTAAAGTGTTGATCCATACCGTACGGCAATTCCCACGTGGCAGAAATTTGGTCCCTTGGGCTTACAAATATTTGAAAATTTAATTCAGGTGGTCTTTGGTACGACCCACAGTTGTGTCGATCTTAGGATACATTGGAAAACCGTATATTAGCTAAAGTAAATCTCATCTAACGATGAATAAAGATCCTAAAGCCATGATATCTTGTGTGTGGACCACTATCTGCGGAAAATGGTATATTCGTAGCTTACAGTGTCACAAAAAGAAAAGAAAAGTAAAGCTTGTTGACTTTTGGAACTACTTACTGACTCCTTATAGTTAGCCACTTATGTTTTGATTCAATCCTATGATTAAGAGACGAAATGTTAAGCTCAGAAACGTCTTAGACAACAGTCAAATGGTTTTTGAAACAAACATCATCAAGCTGCAAATACCTTAAAAACTTATTTTAGACTCTTCAGGCATATATGTACCGGATATCAGATAAATAAATTTATGGGAAGGAATTTTCGAAAAAGGTTTTAGTACGGTTGAGATAGATATTTAGAAACGTCGAGCAGGGACTGATGAAGTAATCGCTTACCATATCATCCCATACTTGCGGATGGAATCATTCTCGATTCACTTCTGGTGAAGGCTTTAATTAACTATAGTTCCCACCTATTTCAAAACGCTGTGAAAATAACACCACCCGTCAGAATGTTGTCAAATTGCAACAGAATATTATTGGCGAGTGGGCAAAACGTATGGCAGAAGAAAAATAAGTAGTAGCAATAGATGGCGCTGTAAGCACCATAATTTAATCCTTTCATGCCCGAATTATAAGTAGTCTGTGACTTGACACCTGGAGGATAGACAACTATCGCTGCCCCACATCCACGCTGGTTAGCTACTAATGCACACTGACACGTAGGTAGCTAACCAGCCGGGCAACGGGGCAGCGGTGGTTGCGATTCTCCAGGCGTCGACTCTGAGAAGTCTCTCTTTCATCTGTCTGGATTACGATTGTTTTTTTACCACCTCTTTCAACATTCTCTGATACACAAGGATCCATGGTGCACCTACTATTATACAACAGGGTTACCAACCAACCCGTCGTACAACAACTTATATACACAGAAGAATGACATAATACGTTTATTAAAAGATAGAGCCATAATGCAAATTATGTTTAATAGTTACAAAAGAAGATGGATGTAGGAGCAACAAGTACGTTTTTTGAACAATATGTTCTTCCCTTATAACGGATAAAACAATCTACAATCTACCTATGTTGGTCGTCTGCAACTGAAAAAGCAGACAACATCGATAAGTGGCATAGTTTCTCCTCTCACTCGAAATGAACACAAGGGCGCATTCGAGAACTTACAAAAACTGCTCCAGAAAGAGCGGGAGCCATGCCACGTGATTCTAGTTAACAGGATAGACGCAAGATGGCACGAGAATACTGAAAATGGACAAAGCTCAATATTTCGTGTAATGTGGCATTGCCCCCACTCTCACTACACCCCTCAATTCACACTCGTACAACTGTTATACTAGAATTTCTTCCTGATATGTTAACTGATGTTTGTTAGGCAGGTGCATGACTTTGTGTTAGGTAATTGTGGAACACATTGTTCTCGTGCAAACCATATCGATGGTTCACTACTCCAGTGTGTGTTTTAACTAGGTCTCTTAACGTAAATTGTATGCCACTGTCTGAACTAGCTTCCATGACGTAATTTGTGTATGTGAAATTCAGTAATCTGCCTAACAGTACAGACGTCCAAGCTCGAAACGTAGACGAGTTATAAGGGATTTTTCATGCAAATCTCTATTACCAAAACAATTTATGTATCTTAAGCAAACTGTTAATTATCAGACTAATGAACATTTATTTTTTTAAAAATCATTTTTGTGTATTCATCATCTCCGCCATGTTTTTCTAAGTTTATTTCCATATAAACTATGATACACATCTGTATACTCTGGTGACATATTCATATTCTCTCCGTGACTAAAATTAAGACAATGCTAACATGAATCTTCACAATACAGTAATTAAGATTTTTAATTCTCCGAGACGTATTATAGCAGAATAAATTAGAAAACGCTAGTTTAACTACAACATCTGCAAGTAAAATATTGCATCTTGGAGTTAGGTACAACGTGCTCTTACTTCTTCGAAGTCGCAACATGAAATATAAAATTGAAATACAGCCATTCGTTCTAATTTTATTTGGAAGCGAGTAACAAGAATAAAGTCATAAATGCGGTTGTTGCTATAAGACAAAAGAGTAGTAAAACAAAAAAGGGCAATGAGCTGCACATCATACCAAAAGGACCGATTTTATTAACAATTCAAAAAGGATGAGTATCACTTAAGTCACTTATCAAAAGAAACTTCTTGTACTGCAGAAGGTATCTCCGACATTTGAACCGCTACGTTCTCTCCTGGTAGAAGATACCGAATGTAGGGAACATCGACATCGTTCCCTAATTGATCACTACAACACAACTGGAGAACCAAAGAACGCTTTTTGGAATCCAGGTCTTTTTTAGAAACTTCCTTCACCACTTCAGATATTGGACGACCCAATCTTTCCTGACATTTGGTCTTATCCATGAAAAACGAGTATACAGTAGAAACTCCATAAGAAAGCATTGTAACATCCAGATTGTACGTTTCCTTGAAATAACTGATCAACGCCTCGAGAGTAATGTCTCCGTATATGTCAAATCTGTCCCACAGAGTCCATTCGGTGCCCGCCAAATCCTTTGTAGGAGCAGCTACAGGCTCCGACAATGTGAAGAAAGGCAAGGCCAGATTGACGAAGGAATTTTTATAGTACTCGATCTCCTGAAATTCCTGCACTATCTTATACAATTCCAGACACAGGAGTCCCGCAACCACGGACGTCGTAGTAGCTATAGCAGGAGTAATTTTACCTGCTATTAATTTGCTCTTTTGGCGATCGGCTGCTTCAATTGTGTAATTTGCCGCTCGGAGATTAGAAGCGGCAACAATGAAATCGATGTGTAAGTTTGTGTCGTCGTCTTTCTCGAATTTCAGAGGAGTTATCGTAACGTTCTGCAACTGCGATTTCTGTGGTAGGTCGTTCACGATGTTCTTTATGTCGTCTTCTTTCGAAACGTTTTCTTGGATATCTCCCTGAGTTTCACTGATCGGGATCTTAATGTCATTTTTTGGCTGAAACTCTGGTATCTCGACGCCTTTCACGATTTTTATGATAGCGTCTAGATCTCTGTTCTGTTTTATTCCGTGGACTTCAGCTTTCAGATTTGCGGCTGCAAGTATGAAGTTCAAGTGAAGCGGATCGCTCACGGAGAATTCGAGGGGAGAGGGGCAGCGTTTCGCTCCAGTCCAGAAAGGTTCGCCATCCGAGGTGGTTTGGTTCGGCGGGAAAATGTGGAGCAGTTGGCGAATCTGGTTACTGAAAAGCTCCTGCCATTGCCTTCGAGCCCATGCGACGCAATCTTCGAAGGTTTTTGGACATTCGTCCACAAGCACCTTTTTCACCGATTTGAAAATTTCCACGGGTTGGTATCCTGCCATCGTTTTAACGTTCTGTACGAAGTCACTTTCAGATAGATAACGAGCCGCCTGCTCCGGCTCTTGACTGAACAAGCCCTCAAATATGTCCCTAGCCCATATGAGCGTGTGTTCGATGGCATACGGAAAATTTTTTAGTGTACACATCGGTATTGTTTTCTCCGGTGGGTCTTGAGAAGAGCTATAAGACTCAGTGATAAACGGTATCACAACTTGCGTGTGACCTTTGGTTCCAAGAGTCCCAGCCTCCAACATCGGTTTCTGATAGAAAACGCACCGCTGATCGAGATATATGCGAGCGGTTACATTGTCCAGAGCGGCGATGACTCCGTCAACGTCACTATAGAAATCGTCGTCGAAAACATCTTCCGACTCTGGACTTACTTGTAATTCGTAAACACCCAAATTGATGTAAGGGTTCATGACCTTTACAGCCTTCGCGGCGGCCTGCGACTTCGGTTTCATAACATCCTGAGGCCTGAAAAGGAACTGTCGGTTCAGATTCGAAACTTCGATGTGATCCATATCTGTTATATCGATACGACCTTTATCGAATGTTCCGACACCCATCATGGCAAGATTCTTCAGAACTTCGCAGCCGACGGCTCCGGCGCCGACGACGAAGCACTTGAAGGAGCCTAGGCGTATCTGCACCGAGTGGCCGAAGATGGTAATCTGCCCGTCGTACCGGCAGTCTATAGGGCATCTGCCGTGTATGCTCAGCTGGTCGATATTCTTCGGCAGACACTCCAAAGCGTCGAGATAGAGCCACTGATAGAGAGGCATAAACTTGCCGGAACACGCTTTCATCGCCTCCTGGGCAGCGATCCCTCCGACCGCCGCGATCAACGGCTGGATGCTGCCGCTGCAGATTTTGGAAAACACGGAGTAAAACTCGCGGTCGAAATCGCACTCGAGGTTCACGCGCGACCGAGTGGCGTTCACCATCTCGACGAAAGACTCCGCGTCTTTCCCGTCCCACGGTTTCGGCGTTTCCCCGTGCTTCTCGACGTACTTATGGTAGGCGAGGAACGCCAGGTGCAGTTTCGCCGAGCGGTCGGGCTTGGCGAAATCGGTCTCGAGGAACTCCGGGACTTCCATCGATTCCCCGAGCGGCTTGAAGTTGAGCGTCTTGGAAACCTTCACCTGCTTCACTACGCCGCCGGACACGTATTCGGAATAGTGCGAAGTGTCGCCGATCGCGAACGCGTACGGGTTGACGTAGCGTATCTTGATGGGCTCGCAGTCGTTGAGCTCCGTCATGCCGACGACCTCGGAGAAGGTGACGAAGTCGCCGTCCTGCAGGCCGTGGTGCGTGTCGGCGAGGCAGGTGACGACGCCGTCCTCGGCGCGCGTGATGCTGGCGACGAGTGAGGTGGCCGGCTCCTCGCCGTCGCAGTCGGCAACGGTGAAGCGGTCGCCGAAGTCGCAGAAGACCTGCCCGAAGAGCCCGCGGCAGTCGGCGACGACCAGCGCTGCCCCCGCGGCCCTGGCCAACTGGGCGACCCTCATCTGCTCGCGCAGCGGCCGGCCCGCCAGCACCATCACGCGGAAGCGGCGCGCCAGCTCGGCCGTGATGGGCCCCTCGGCGCAGCGCACCAGCACGTGCGGGTTGAGCTGGGCGAGGCGCGGCGCACTCACCTCGGCGCGGTTCTTGCCCACGTCCTCCTCGCTGAGGAAGAACTGCGAGCCCAGGTCGGCGAGGCGGCAGGCGTCGCGGTCGTGCAGCGTGAGCGAGCGCACGCCCGCCAGCGCCAGGTTCTTGGCCACCTCGACGCCCAGCCCCGTCAGCCCAGACACCATGACGTCGGCGGCCGCCAGCCGGCGCATCGCGTCGCGGCCCAGCACGTACAGCTGGCGCGAGTACAGCTGCTCGTCGATCTCGTCCGCTGCCGCCTCGTCCATGGTGCCTGCCAACATTTACCACAGCAGAGCGGCGGTGTTCAAATATTTGTAAACCTACTGACCAAAAACGATATACTTATCAGTACCTAGACATACAAACTACTTAACCCTCCGCCGGGCGCAGTCGGCCACACAGGCCAGCAAAACACTTTTTTGATTCCCGTGCTTAACAGTGGTGGCCCAGCGGCCCGCCTCTCCGTTTACTCGCGTAACTTTGGGAACCTCGCACAGTGCCGATCCGCAGGCTGCCATCGATTTCCACGCGGATCACGGGGAACTCATTGGGCCTCACATGCCGTCTGCGCCCGATTACGTTATAGTTTTGAAGGTGAGATTTTTCAAGATATTTTTATTTTATTACTTCGTTTCAATCAAACTAAGTCTGTCCTCTGTGATTTTCACAGTTACGTTCGGGAAAAAAAGACTTTGACGACCCTGGCCCTTCAGACTGAGTGCAACTGATCGAGTTCTAATTTCAGTTTTCCTTTCTTTTCCTACGTTATCACATCCATATTTTCTGCTGAAATGTCCAGAAAACTATATTATGCCTCTAAGCCAATGATCTTGTGGAAATAGTGCGCCTCCTCGAGGACGAAACTTGAATATCTAGCCGCACTCGAAGATTTAGACGATGAGAGAGACACCCACTCTCAGGATGAGGTAGGAGAAGGCAAGGAGGACTCAGCAACTGAACAGGAAGTATAGGGAACAGCTCGGGAATATGAAGAAGAGAAGAAAATATGTGAGGAGTTTTTATTTTGGAAACGATAATACGACGATGTAGTCTAAGTAGATACCTACTACTATTCATAGTATGAAGAGTCACATCATTATTACACAACGTCCAGTGTAAAAAATATTGCTAGAAATGACGCCACCAATTGCAAAATCTTGTGTCATCAACTTCTAACTGGACAATTTAGCCTGTGTATGCTATGAATATATGTGGAATGTCGATTCGGCTGCAAACTCGACTGAAAAAATTTTTACCCCACAAGGAACGGGAAAGTTTTCCCACATTACCTCCCAAATGGCTAAAACGTCGACCATGCGTGGCTGAAACAAGAGTTAGGAGGATGAAGAATCACGAATGTTCAGCTTGTCATCAACCAATCTGCTTGAGCGACGTATACATTCTGTGCCATACCTGTGTTTCAGCTGTTGATTTGCAAGCTATAGCATCGGTTTTTAACTGCAAATGTGGCTAGAAAAAATGATTCCATGTCAGAATAGACTGCCTAATGTCCTTTAAAAATAACTTCATTACTTTTATGGATGTCTGTTCGACCAATTTTTAATGCTCTTTGTGGGAAATTGGTAATTTTGGTTACTTTAATTTAAGGTGTATTGTGTTCAATAAATCCATTATTATGCTTTAAGTTTGCTGTAATTCCTTCCCTTAGATCCTCTTCAAGACAAGCCAACACGTATTTGGAATTTCATTTAACATAGCGCAACTAGTCCGCAAAATATGTGGGTGGCCTCTCAGGCCGGGTGCGCCTGATTTTGTTTCATCTGGAGGTGCGCCCGACGGAGGGTTAAACTAATCGTTGAAATTCTTCGGGGTATGAGACCGCGTCGTCATCATTACATAAATACGACAACACGAAAATTGAGGTACAGATTACTAATTTATTCGTACAAAAAGGCCAATGAAAGTTACATAATTCGAAAGATTGTTTGACGTAGATTTCACGAATATAAATATTATGTGTGCATTTAGCCATTAAAAGTGGTAAAAGGAAGTAGAAATTTTCCTATCTACAGCTTGGATCAAGTTCTACATTCTCCAACAATCAGCTCACTGATTGGCTATTCGCCTCGACCAAAGACGCTGTAATGCAGCGTATCTGCACTATTAAAATAACGTACTAAAATAAGTGAATATCGAAACATGGAGTGCTCCCAACTTACTTTCTTGTGCCGTTCAAATGCTTTATTTTCGCAGTGTTTAAGAATGGTTAAAGGAAACTGATGTTTTCATATGAATGCCGATATAAAGCATGATGCGCCGGGAGAGGCATCTAGCGGTGCTCGGGTGGAACTACGAAGTCGACAATGCCGATATAAATGATGATGCCCCGGGAGAGGCATATAGCGCTACACGGGTGGAACTACGAAGTCGACATGTCAGCTCTGGAATTCTGAATAACGTAGTCTACATCTACATCTACGTACATACTCCGCAATTCACCGTAAGGTGCGTGGCGGAGGGTACACTGTACCACTACTAGGCATTTCCTTTCCTATTCCACTCCCAAACTGAATGAGAAAAAAATAAGAATGCCTATATGCCTCCGTACGAGCCCTAATTTCTCTTATCTTGTCTTTGTGACCTTTACGCGAAATGTAAGTAGGCGGCAGCAAGATCGTACTACACTCAGCTTCAAATTCCGGCCCTCTAAATTTACTCAACAGAAATTCACTAAAAGAACGTCGTCTTTACATTTCATTCCATTCCATGATGGTGGTGGTGGCGGCTGGTGCAGCAACAGTGTTGAATAATTAAAAATGTTCAGTCTCTGTTGCAATATTTTATTATCCAATGACGCGTTTCGCGCTGTTAGCGCATCGTCAGATTGGGCGGAGATGGAGCCACAGAGCTATCAATAGCTGTGTAGGAGGAATCTTAACTGATCTGCTGCGGGTCCCAAACACTTGAGCAATACTCAAGACATGGTCGTACAAGCGTTTTATACCCGGTCTCCTTTACAGGTGAAGTACATCTTCCCAAAATTCTCCCAATAAACAGAAGTCGGCTGTCCGCCTTATTCACAACTGTCCTTACATGCTCGTTCCATTTCATATCGCTCTGCAATGTTACGCTTAGATATTTGAACGACGCGACAGCATCAAGTAGCTCACTACTAATGTTGTATTCGAACATTATGGGATTGCTTTTTCTACTCATGCGCATCACCTTACATTTTTCCACATTGAGAGCTAGCTGCCAATCTTCGCACCAACTAGAAATTTTGTCTCAGTCATCCTGTATGCTATTACAGTCAGTTACAGACGACACCCTCCCATACACCACAGCATCATCAGCAAACAGCAGCAAATTACAACTTACTCTGTCCATCAGATCATTTATATAGATAGAAAATAATAGCGGTCCTATCACACTCCCCTGGGGCACACCTGACGATACACTCGTATCTGATGAACACTTATCAGTGCCTATACAGTCAAGCTACATAAACTAATCATTGAAATTCTTCGGGGTATGAGACCGCGTCGTCATTTTTATAAAATCTACTGACGTTTCGGCCACTGTAGCAGGCGGCCTACATCAGGGTCTATGTCTGACTGCTGAATGTGAGATAGCTTGTGACTTGTATAACAGCGGTTTCAGGAAGAGGTAGAGATCTTGGTCTTTCTTTATTGGTGTTTATATTATTGCACGCTATCAGTGGAAAAAGACGTCAACGATTGGTGTCTTCATGACCAGTTTTTAATGTTATTGGGGTTGCATTCTTCCCTCTCATTAGTGAAAATGGGCGTCTTCGTTTGGCCAATCGAACCTCTCATTGGCCAATCGAAGACGCTGATTTTCACCAACGAGAGGGAAGACATCAACTCCCAATCACATTATAATCGAGCCGAAATACGATGACCCATGGTGCTGCGCCAATCGGCTCTGAGTTCAAATAAAATGTTTGTAGAACTTATGGGACTTAACTACGGGGTCATCAGTCCCTAAGCTTACAAACTACTTATGAACTAGCTAATACTAAGGACGGCACAAATATCCATGTCCGAGGGGAGATTCGAACCCCCGACCGTAGTGGCCGTGCGGACCGTGACTGGAGCGCCTCAGCCCCCTCGGCCACCGCGGCCGGCCCGGCTCTGAGTGCCGGCTGCGGCAGCAGACCATTGGAGTAAGTCAAACGCGAACGTTGCTCTGCGCATGCGCGCGTCTGGCTGTGCCATGCACTTTTGTCAGTTCTGTCAGATAACAGCGCCCTTTAGCTGTACTTTTCGGCAGCGAACGAACTATTTGGCACAATGGTTGCTTTCAGTTTCTGCGACAGGGGCGGTGTCCCAGCCCAGTAGGTGGAGCCATGAATCATTGTGTTTTGGCCAGACTATAAAAACTGGACATAAAAACACCAGTTGTTGACGCCACTTTCAATGAAATAAATCGCAATTTGCGATCGCTTATGGTTTCACTGTACGAGGTTTAGATGGAATACCAAAGTGCGGAGAATAGAAATTTGTGCCCTGCCGAGATTCGAACCACGGATCTCCTGCTTACTAGGCAGATGCGTAGACCACTCCGCCACCGACGACACAGTGACCAGCCCGACTGCAGAGGACTCTTCCCTGC
Source organism: Locusta migratoria (assembly GCA_026315105.1). NCBI lineage: Eukaryota > Metazoa > Arthropoda > Insecta > Orthoptera > Acrididae > Locusta > Locusta migratoria. Next base: position 629,637,873 of record CM048745.1, on the reverse strand, counting down.
ACGTCTCCCGCCACACACAAATCTCCATTCGCCACGCTGTCTCTTTCCTATACCACAGCCTTAATTGTTCTGTAATGCTCGCAGCCACAATACTCTATTCCCGCATCAGGGAGAACAGACCATGAGTTATCGAGACACAATTAATTGTCGTCAGGAGCCCAGCCTCCGCTTCTATACAAGGGTGTGGTGATAGGAAAGAGACAGTGTGGCGAATGGAGTTTTGGGTGTGGCGGGAGATGTGCAGGGAAGAGTCCTCTGCAGTCGAGTTGGTCACTGTGTCCTCGGTGGCGGAATACTCAACGTGTCTGCCTAGTAAGCAGGAGATCCCGAGTTCGAATCCCGGCCGAGCATAAATTTTCATTCGCCGCACATTGGTATTACATCTAAATCTAGTGCAGTGAAGCCATAAGTGATCGCAAATTGCGATTTATTTCATTGAAAATTGCGTCAACAATTGTTTTTATGACCAGTTTTTATAGTCTGGCCAAAACACAATGATTCATGGCTCCACCTACTGGGCTGGGAGACCGCCCCTGTCGCAGAAACTGAAAGCAACCATGTAGCCAAATAGTTAGTTCGCTGTCGGAAAGTACAGCTAAAGATCGCTGTTATCTGACAGAACTGACAAAAGTGCATGGCGCAGACAGACGCGCGCATGCGCAGAGCAACGTTCGCGTTTGACTTACTGCAATGGTCTGCTGCCACAGCCGGTGCTCAAAGCCGATTGGCGCAGCACCAGGGATCATCGTATTTCGACTCGGATATAATGTGATTGGGAGTTGGAGTCTTCCCTCTCATTGTTGAAAATGGGCGTCTTCGATTGGCCAATGAGAAGTTCGATTGGCCAATCGAAGACGCCTATTTTCACCAATGGCAGGGAAGAATGCAATCAAATTGCGTGGTTATGGTACATCGCCCCAAATTTGCGATTGGATAGCGGATTTCCTGTCTGAGAGGACACAATTCGTAGTAATCGATGGTAAGGCATCGACTAAAACAGAGGTGATATCGGGCGTTCCACAGGGTAGTGTTATTTGTCCTCTGCTGTTCCTTATTTATATAAACGATTTAGGGGAAAATCTAAGTAGCTCTCTTAGATTGTTTACGGATGACGCCGTCATTTACCGTCTAGTAAAATCATCGTCGAAAGAAACCAAAGAAGGGCAGCTCGTTTCGTATTGTCACGATACAGAGGAGACAGCATTACGGAAATGATACAGGATCTGGGATGGGAATCATTACAACAACTACGGTTATCGCTGCGGCGTGGGCTACTTCCGAAACTCCAATCACCAACATTCTCCTCTGAATGCGAAAATGTTTTGTTGACTCACACCTACATAGGTAGAAATGATCATCAAAATAAAATACGAGAAATAAGAACCCGAACGGAGAGATTCAGGTGTTCTTTCTTGCCGCGCGCTATTCGAGAATGTAATGGGAGATAAATAGTATAAAGGTGGTTCGATGAACCCTCTGCCAGGCACTTAAATGTGATTTGCAGAGTATCCCATGTAGATGTAGATGTAGAATCCCCAATCACATTAAAAACTGGTCATGAAAACACCAATCGTTGACGCCTTTTCCCACCGATGGCGTGCAGTAATATAAACACCAATAAAGAAAGACCAAGATCCCTCTACCTCTTCCTGAAACCGCTGTTATATAAGTCACAAGCTATCGCACATTCACCAGTCAGACACAGACCCTGTTCATCAGGGTCTGTGTCTGTGTCTGTGTCTGTGCCTGCAACAGTGGCCGAAACGTCGGTAGGTTTTATAAAAATGTCGACAAGGTCTCATACCCCCGAAGAATTTTATTGACAGTGACAACGGCCACGAAAGTCTATGCTTGCAAACTTAAAATAACTTTCACTAAGGACAACACACACACATACCCATCCTCGAGGGAGGACTCAAACCTCCGGTGAGTACGGCCGCCCAGTCCGTAGCACGACGCCTTCCACCGAATCCTCCAGATGTTTACAGTCAGATCGGTACCAAATGTTGTATATCGATTGACAATCAACCAAAATCTCCGATAAAATTCGGGATAATTTGGAAAAAGCGTTGCATATCACAGTCGCGGTCTAGTATCGAGATATAATGAACACGTGAACATCTCAATGCCGTCGTTACTTGTTAATTCGCGAGAATTTATGCTGTACTCTTAGGTTCCTGCCTAACCACATCCTTCAAAATCATGAAATGTTAATAAAAAATAGTAAGTACTGTTTGTCAATCAGAATAGACATCTACAGTCTAGCTTGTCAAAATGTTCAAATGTTTGTATAGTTATGGGACTTAACTACGGGGTCATCAGTCTCTAAACTTACAAACTACTTATGAACTACCTTGTACTAAAGACGGCACAAATATCCATGCCCGAGGGGGGATTCGAACCCCCGACCGTAGTGGCCGTGCAGACCGTGACTGGAGCGCCTCAGTCCCCTCGGTCACCGCGGCCGGCGGACGTTTTACACTGAATATAAAGTCACGTGTTTCGGCTTTTTGATAGACACTGGTAGTTTTTGAAAAAAAAAATCAAGGTCAAAGTTGATGATGGAAAAAAGTCGAAAGATCATCTAAAGATGAACATTTTTTACTTCTATATGTGGGGTAAAAAGTTAATGACTTTTTTGTGTTTTCATGCTGTAGTTTGGGCCGCATTAATCCATGTAAAAGATGCATTTTATTGTATACTTTGCCGTTTCCTACGAATATCTGATATTATTTATATATTATTGAACACACTGCGTAGATTTGTCATATTGGACGAATCATTGGAAGTTATTATCATCTGCCGAAATTTAAGCGTATTTGTTTTTGCTGTACAGTCAATTAAATGGTACTGACCACTTGGTTGGCCATATAAAGTGCAGAGACATAGATTCGATGCAAGATGAAACTCTTTCGGGATGCATATTCTGTAATGAAATCCGTGTGCGGAAGTCCTTGTAAACACGTGTCGCAGGGAAATGTTAGGCTCCTTTCAATCTTCAGTATTCTTCTATGGAGTCAAAAATAATCTTTGATTTATATCTTCAGGTCTCTCTTTTATGTGCGCTTCATAGGCTGGGGAGTGCGGCAGGTTGTGTATTGATGCAATTTCCCATATGAAGACGTCACTGTTGGCCAGATGATAAACTCTCGCTGATCTAGGTATCCTAAGTACTTTCCGTAAGAAGGTGGACTTGACGCTTCAACTTTTTTCAGATTTTCAGCGTATAACCGAGTCCAGATTGCAGCAGTTGCGTAGTACGATATTGGAGAAATCTTGATGTGAAATAGTATTATTGTAGTTTTTACTGATAGTTTTTCAGCATTGTTGATATCAAAAGTGACCTTTATTGCTGCATTGCATCTTTCCTAGATATCCTTGGTGAAGAACTGTCCTGTCACTTGTTAAGTTACACACAGATATTTGTAGCAATTGGCATGTTTCAGACGTGCATTTACAAATTCGAAGACGCCTTCGTTGTTCACAGTGCCTCCTCGCCTAAATTTCATTTCCTTTGATTTGCTTGTGTTAACTTCCAATTCGTTCCTGTGCGCCCAATCATCATCTTCATGGATTGGTTCTGTTGGCCAAGTATTTTAGAGACTTTACCTAATAATATATTCATAATGACACTATCAAACGCCTTGCATAAATCTATGAATATTGGATAAACATGGACGCCTCAAGTGCTGGTTGCTTCAAAGATTATGGATAGTACTCTCTCTATGGTTTTTATGGTGGATTTTCCGGCTGAGATTACGTATTTTCCTCCAGTATGTGTGAACTTGCTTGGGGAAGGATGCGCTTTTAATATGATCTTCGTGAGTATTTTGAACGGTGCGCATTCCAAAGCAATACCACGGTAGACGCCGTCGGCCGCATTACACGATACACCACGTAGATGTCGATTCTGATTGGTACTTTACTATTTTTTACGAATAGGTCATGATGTTAAAGGATGATGTTAGGCAGGAACTTAATATTACAGCCTAAATTGTTGCGTGTGAAGAAGCTACGATGGTACTGTGATGCTAGGATGTTCCATATGTATCGATTCAAGGCCGCGACTGCGACATACAGTGCTACTTCCAAATTACCGAATTCGTGATATGCGTTGTCGTCCAGGAGAATGTGCATGAACTATAATAATAAATAACATCTCATCGACGGAGAAGAGAGAAAACATAACTGTGATATCGTACATGTTAGATCTCCTATGTGCAACATGGTAGAGCGTTTGTTTGTTATACCGAGGCTCCTAGGATCAAGCCCGGTCTATAGCTTTTTTTTTTTTTTTTTTTATTTTTTTTTTTTTACTGTACTACGTCGTCAATTGTTATATGGCGCAATAGGGCTGTTCGGATTTTATAACAATGTGTTATTGCCAATTTGCTTTTGCTTTGTATGGGTGAAAGTAGCAAGCGTGTAGAGTATATTCGTAGTTCCAGACAATAAATACAACCAATCGAAATTCAGGAATAAAGAAGCAACTGCACTACACGTACGGAAGTATTAATATGAATAATAATCATAATAATAACTGCAACATTAAGAATAATGATAATAATAAATTACTACCAGATTTTAACACTTTTACATGTCAGGAACATGTTGTGCCATATAGCACTTGGTGTATGCAGGTGTAGAACCATTCCCAACGTAATACAGAAAAAAAGTTCGCATCGCCACGGCTTGAATCCAGGACCCTTGAAAAGACAAACGTACACGCTATCGTCTTCCTCACGGCACTCAAAATGACGGAGTCTCAGAGATATAATTTTCCTCTACTGCGCAGAACAGTTGCTACTCAAAATGAAGGAGTCTCAGAGATATAATTTTCCTCTACTGCGCAGAACAGTTGCTACTTATTACTTTCCCTTTACTTACTTTCTCCTGGTCAGCAGCACATAGTACAAAGTATAGCGAAGTTTGATTCGTTGAAACAATGGTTCTGACGTGCGAAATCGTAGGTGGAAATTGTTTTGGGTTCGCATCTCCTCAGGTTCAAAAATTTTTCACCCATTTTAGCGTTTTTAAAATCATTCTGGGTCTTTCTTATGAATATAAGATAATTGTGTACTGCAATATTCCACGATATTTACACTTCCATCTGATTGGTAAACAAAAGATGAAGTAAATATTTGGCTGTAATTTCCAAATATGAGGCGATTTACGAAATGTTCAAATGTTTGTAAATCTATCGGACCAAACTGCGTGGTCATCAGTCCGTAGCTTACAAACTACTTAAAGTAAACTAGTCTAAGGACAACACACATACCCATGCCACAGGAAGGACTCGAACCTCCACGGCGAGCAACCGCGGCGATTTACGAATGCATGGTTAGTTCATACGATAAACAACAGTTAATAATAATAATACATTGTCCTACAAGCAAACCACTAAATATATTTTCTCATGGGAAGGTCCTAATGTCCCTGATCAAAGTACAGTGACAGGAATACATACGGTACTTAATCAGTTGAAATATGTTAATACATATTTCATTGATCCGTTGTATAATAAACAAATGCAACATCGTAATAAAATTTACCAAACCGCTGCTGCATATTAATATTTATTTAAACACGACGGTCCCATTTTAAAGGATGAGGTTAGCCAAGAAACTAAGCACAAATCGCTGTGGATGATACAAGTAGGTGATATGACTGACGAAAGGACTACTATTCTTGTGAATATGTCATGATTTTAAAGATGTGGTTAGGCAGGAACTTAAGTGTTAAGCTTAAATTTTTGTGAGTGAAACAAGGAGACTTGACATCTACATTACAACTTGTCAAAAGTACTTTGCCGTTTTCTACTAATATCTAATACTTAAGGAATGTCGCCGCGCGCTGAAATCGCTGCATTTATATGCGGTCGACAGAGCTTATTTACCTCAGCTCTACGTCATTATGACGAATCGCTCGCCTGTAAGACTTATAAAAACGAGCTGAACTGCCATTTTTCCGCAAACTGTAGGAGTTGCAACGATCCGCACGAAGCTCATGCATAATATTACATTTCATTCAACTCGCTCACACTCGAAAACTACTCACTGTAAGAACGTGTGAGGAAGTACACTACATTTTCATTTCAGTTTTATTTGCGCCAATAATTGATTAAGAAGATATACCGACAGTTTACGAACATGCCTTTTCTGACGAAGATAGGAAGTTCTCGACATGCGGGAAACTTTTTTTGCTATTGAAGTTAAGTGAACATATTAAGCGAATGAAATGTTAAAAATACAGCAAACATTTATCTAATCCAAATCGGAACACTGTAAGAGCTTCAAAACATGAGATAATTTTAGTTACATACGACGCATTCAGATTCAGATTAGGGACAGGTTATCACAATCTTACTTGAAGACATTAGTATACAGACTTCTTAACTCTCTACAACTGACAGTTTGAAACTACCACGCAAGTTCTGTGTCTACATTTATATGTCATGTTAACTTACAGTCTTTGAACATGGAAAGGACACACTAAATATTTCAAATCAGAATCATTAGTGGTGACATTTGCGATCACCTAAACACGTACAGATTGCTTATTGCCGTGTTAAAACTATCGTTTTCCTATCTTTCTTTTTTATTTATTTATTTACTTATTTATTTTTTGCCAAAACAAAGCGGAGTTGACACAATGTCACGACAATTATAAGATAGTACAGATGCAATTGCGACAGAACCATGAAACAGTGTTTTATTATGTGAGGAAATGAGAACAAGTCACTGCTTTAGCTAGTGAAGAGAGTACATCCTTGATATCTATAATTTTCTAGTATTGTCGCATTAAATCCGTCTGAAATATAGTTTATCTCGTTAAATCTGGTAACTTCTTCGATCGGTTAGTGTTAAGCAAGAAAATGAAGGATCTTTAACTCGATTTAGTTCTTGAAAACGGAGTTGTAGCTTCGAAACTCGTTGAACAACAGATAAAGAAATAAACATTTGTGACTGATGAAGAAATATCGGTACATCAATTAATAGTACCGTAACTTTACATTTTTCGTTAAACAAGCTACACATCTTTGAATATAGCGATAGTTAATGAAGTTTTGGGTAGTAACCATATATAGCAAAATACTCTCCTCCTTGCATGTTATCATTTATCAAAAAATAGTTTTGATATCTCCATCCATGTACAAGCTATTTCATTGTGGATTTATAGCTGGTGTGCGCAGTCGGAAATAAGTTCGCCAGATAAAATAAATGTTTAATGAAACACACGAAATAAATGTGTAATTTTCTGCAAATTTACAGAGTGTTACACATTATCTCGTGTGTTTCATACAAAATGGATAAAATATTCTGTCAAGAACCGACGGAACAGTCAGGGAATTCAAAATAAATTTTCGAGAGATATGTGAAAGGTAGAGATCTCTTCCAAGTCTACAATAAAATTCAGTATGTCAGGAAAATGTCATCCGCAGTAATGTCATGTAATATGCACCAAACCCAATATCATAGCAACCCCTATTTTTCATTGCTAAATTTTTCCAAATTTAGCGCAGTCGCTTACTGCAAAGCCCGTTATCATACTGTGACTTTTAACGAAATGATGGATACTTCACCACGATGAGATATAAAGCTATAATTAAAGTAACAATTAAATTTTTCTACCGATTAAAAACCTTGCGTTTTGCTGATGACATTGTAATTCTGTCAGACACAGCAAAGGACCTGGAGGAGCAATTGAACGGAATGGACAGTGTGTTGAAAGGAGCATATAAGATAAACATTAACAAGAGCAAAACAAGGGTAATGGAATGCAGTCTTAGAAAATCAGGCGATGCTGAAGGAATGAAATTAGGTAACGAATCAATAAAGGTGGTAAATGAGTTTTGTTACTTGGACAGTAAAATAACATATGATGGTCGAAGAGCAGAGGATATAAAATGCGGAATGGCAATGGGAAGAAAAGCGTTTTTGAAAAAGAGAAATTTGTTAACATCGAATATTAATTTACGCGTAAGGAAGTACTTTCTGAAAGTATTTGTGTGGAGTGTTGCCTTGTATGGGAGTGAAACATGGACAATAAACAGTGCGGACAGGAAAAGGATAGAGACTTTTGAAATGTGGTGTTACAGAAGAATGATGAACATTAGGTGGGTGTATCACATAACTAATGAGGACGTACTGAACAGAATTGGGGAGAAAAGGAATTTCTGGCGTACCTTGACTAAAAGAAGGGATCGATTGTTAGGACACATTCTTAGACATCAAGAATTGTGAATTTAGCGTTTGAGGAAAGTGTGTGGCGTAAAAATCGCAGAGCGAAACCAAGAGATGAATATAGTAAACAAATTCAAATGGATGTAGGTTGCCGTTCTTATGAGGAGATGAAGAGGTTTCCCAGGATATAGTAGGGTGGAGAGCTGCATCAAACCAGTCTCCGGACTGAAGACCACAACAACAACACCGGTTAGTTTTTGCGACATCGTTTGAGAAAGACAGCAGGGCATGAGATTCGATGCAGTTAGTGCAGCGCGTTTCCAACCAGAGTTGGGGAAAATATGGCGGACGATTCAGCCTGGGTACTTAGCAGTTCTACTCACATGAGCTTTGGTGAGAAGCAGTCTACCCGTTCAATTTGCCTCAAACATAGTAACATAGTGGCCTATCACTACCATAGACTTATTAAACCGCCAGCAAAGAGCTTGAATCTCATAGAGTGGAAACAGGTCCGCCATGTTTGAGGCGAATTAAACTGGTGTCTGCCATGATTTTGGTGGTATTGGCTGATAGCTGGTATGCCACAATCACTAGAGAATTTTACCTCTTTACAGTTGAAAGAAGACCGTCTGTCGTTTTCCATATATATTTTATAAAATTGTAATTTATTTGATGTCGCTAGACTAGCATTTTGTTAAAACTAGAAACCCACTCTTTTCGAGGCGTGAGGAATAACAATTTTATTTCATGTTTCAAAATATTAGTTTCGGAAATGTTAGTTAATATTGCTGGAATTTTATTATTTTAGTAATTTATTATTGTGTTTATGAATGAGGTAATAAGTACGGCTTCTCCGCTACGCCACTGTCCCTGTGAGAATGCGTACTTGTTTTACTTTTAAGTGGATGTGCGAGAATCTAATGGCTGTCTGAATGTGGGTAGTAATAGTTCGCTTTGTGTGGTTCTCTCTGGCCCAGAGTCGATAGTTATTCGTTACTAACCTCTGCTGCTGATGTTACCAAAGAGGTTTCTACACCCTTTGGTTACAAGCCAGTCGACGAGTCTCGCGTCCCCACCACCGCTGTTTTTGTGGGTTTTGCCAGTTTCCGGTAGCTTCGCGCCTCCTGGCCGCTCATTCTTCACTTTGTGCTCAGTTCGTGGTGAGATAAGGTTGGTTCTGCTCTTGTGTCAGCGAAGATGGTAGTGATTTGTTGTCTAGCATGTTTAACTTAGATCTTGAACATAGATTCATTTTTCGGAATATTTTTCCAGTCGTGCGCGGAAATGTGTTCTAGTTTTTCAACCCAGTGATTTCCAACAGATAAACGCGGTGCATGTGTTACTAGTTACAGTTTGATAAAGGCCTGGTATATTCAAACCTTTTGTGACTATGTGTCGGTGTACGAACTCTGTGTAAATTCTCTCTGTGGGGCATGATTTCTAACAGACGATATGTTCATTTTTGTACAGTGCATGCAAAATCTTTCTTATTATTTCCTTCCATGAGTGATATGTATTCCATGTGGTTGGTTCTTAGAACAAAGCCTTCATCTTCCACTATTGTTTGTTCCATGCCCATCAGGCAAGTAACTATGCGTGTATCCTTCTGATTTCAACTAACATTTCGCGATCTTCTCTCCCCGCCTATTTTAATTTTGCTGTTTCTTCTCCAAACTTGTAGTATGCACTCAGTCTTGGTCGGTAATTCTCTCTGAGCCTTGTACAACCTCCTTCAATAGATTGCTTATGAAATTCTATGTATTTCTAAGGGTTCCATGCCGTAGTTTTTATTATCACTTTACTGTCTTTGTAATTATTTAACTTTTCTGGTATTTTGAGACTGGATTTCATCTGTCTCTGTAATCACTCCCTATCGCGTGTAGCTGCATTTCATTCGCTTCCTGATGTAATTTTAAACATTTCTGTGGGTTGCATGTCATTGTCTTTATTTTTATTTTTGCGACTTTGTAATTATTTCACTTTTCCAGGTTTTGAGACTGGACTTCTTCCATCTCTGTGAACGCTCCCAATCGCATATTGCTGCTTATGAAATTCTACACAGTGTATTTTACGTCATTTTGGATGGGTTATTTTATTTTATTGTTTTTGTAAAAAGGGTACAGCCACAGTGCATTGCACGTGAAGGTTTTAGTTCGTGTTTCGTTATGCGGTTTTGTTAGGCTAATTTTGTATTTGTTTCTTTTGTTGTTCTAAACTACTTGTGATGATGGAGAACAGTTCTGCCTTGTCCGTTTCCACTCGCTCTAGGCGATTAAATTAAATTGATGACCGTGAAAAGTCGTCTAGGTCAGATATTTCGACCGAAAGGGAAAAAGTAGCGAATACAGACGGCCGCGTTTCCATTGAAAATGTGACTAGTTTAAACGTGGAAGCGACCGGAAGTGATTACAGGGGAGAACAAAGCGAACAACATACCAATATGCCGGTTTCTGCTACTTCGCAAACTAGTTCAACCAGTGTTACTAGGCCCGTGTGTGTTTCTGATACGACTCTAAGTGACATCATGGCTTTCATGAGAGAAATAAAAGTGGGGATGGAAGTGCAGAATGCTTCAGTTCAGGAATTAAAAGCAGGGATGGAAGCGTAGAATGCTGCAGTTCAGGAATTAAAAGCAGGGATGGAAGCGCAAAATGCTTCAGTCCAGACCGAACTTATCAAGGTTTCTACACAGTGCAGGGAGGTGCAAAGTAACACCATTCAGGTTATTAACAATAATTTGGATGGGTTGCGCACCGATATAGTGCGGCTAGTTCAGAAACGGCAATACATGGTATCTCAGAAAACATGACTAAAATTTGAGGGAATGCAGAAGCTATAACTGCCCTCTCCGACCGTGTAGATACTAATATCCACTCTCTTAACGAGAGAGTCGATTTGGTAGACGGTCGGATGAAAACGCGCACCGATGAACTAGGCGCACAAGTTGAAGAGCTGGCCACCTCGGTTGCGCATCTTCTACAGACCGGGGGACGGCGGCAGAAAGGGAAGTTCCCGCTGTTGTAAATCGGAGGAAGTTCGCGACTTACTCCGGTTCAAGAAACAACAGTGGGAAATTAGCCTTAGGAGTCGCGATGTAGCGGCCGAGCTAGAAGAACGTGTCACGCGTCTGCAGCAAGTCTCCTGCGTGCCCGTCCTCCCATAAGAGAAAGACAGAGTCGAGTGCATGTGCGAGAGCCATTGCGGGCGTTTGATTATAACCACTTTTTGACAGTAAATAAGTACCAGGTCTTCCGAAACTCTGCAAGCGGGATACACCCCCATGTGTGCCTAGAGCATTTCGATTACTCTGCCTCTGAACTGGCCAGAAGGGCAGAAAATCGAGTATGTGTGCAGATATCTCGAGGGAGATATCTCGCCTTATATGCGACCTCTCTTGAGATTTGCCACTGCTATGACGATTTTAGGGAGCATTTCCTGTCTGCCTACTGGTCGGAGAGGCAGCAGGAACGAGTAAAAAGTGGCATTTTAGTGATGCCCCACTCTGCAAACAGCCATTGCAGGAATCTCGGGGCGAATTCTTTCAAGGAATGATGTTGAGATATCAATTCCTCGACTACCCATACCCTCCGCGCTAATTAATTAGAATTTGCACATCAAAGCTCCCGCGAAATGTGCCAATGCCGTCCTTGCGAGAAGCTGCAAGGAGGACACTGAGTCCTTCCAGGCTTACCTGGAGGACTTGGAGTTTGACGATGATTACGTATCTAGAAGAGACGGCAACAGCTCTTCTAGGAGAAGTAATCGGAGCGACAATAGCGCTAGGAACAACCGCCAGGCGGAAAGTACTAGCAGCGGAGAGTCTGGTCCTTCCAGTGCTGAGAATCAACCGCAGTGAAGGAACGAGCAAGGTGATTGGCGTGATAAGCTAGCAGACAAACGGCGAAGGTTCGGGAACGATAGTAAGGGCTACTAACCGGATAAAGGCCAGAAAAAACAACGTGACCCACCAATGGAAGACGTGGAAATCAGGTCCGCTGATCCGCGGCACAGCCGACTCCAAAAACCCGCCCCTAGCGAAAACCAGTAATAATCTCCTACAGTTGATCATCATTCGATCAACTTGTTTGGAAAGGAGCACATACATTCTAAGTTTTGTTTAATTTTCTGTTTTCTAGGGTAGATTTAGTGTTATTCTTACGAACTATGTGATTTGTGTTTGTAAATTTATGCTGTATTTTGTATGCCTTTTGTGGTGTTTCTTTAAGTGGTTTGTTTTAATAGTAGATTTTGTATCGGCAATATCCCTGTTAGGTAGCATGTTAATAATACGCCGTCGTAGGCGCCAACGCCGTAATTCATAGGATTTTTAGTTGCACGTTGATACACTGTTGTGTTGATGCTTAGGAGTCTAGATCATTTTGTCTAGGGATTGTCCGATTGAATAATAGGAGGTGTCTGATTCGACAAGTAGACGGTCGCGGCAGAGCACAGACGAGGAGGTTCGTCTAAATTTCATTGACAAAATACACCATGGCTTATTAATAGAACCAACTTGCATTTTTCAGATAAGTTTTGCAGGGCTATTTTGTAAATTAAAGGACCGAGGGTGATCTGTGGAAGAGGCCAGAATCACATTCAGAAGCAGAAAAATATGTGAGGAAATAAAAAAAAAAAATTAAAGAGTTCAAGAAGGGCAAGCTCATTGTCAAGGAACTGTCCGCCTAACGTGTACAATGAGGACACATGACTGTGTAACATCGATAGGACGATAAACCCTGATTGATTTTCCTGCAACCACTAATTCTCATTCTTAATTTTGCAGCATGATTGTGGTAAGATTAGGTTACATTGTAAGTTACTAATACCTTAGATCTCACATTTTTAACTTAGGATTGTTTAACATGTGTGGATTTGTAGTGTTTATGTGTTTGTACATTTGATCATGTGTTTTCTTTTTGTTCTACTTCCAAGATGTATTATATCGTTCTTTAGTTAATATGTGTAACTATTTTTTTCTCGCCTCTGCGTGAGCGATTGGTGTAAGTCTGTTTACAGGCACTAACGTCGAATTTGCAGCGTGTGGAACCAGATCGGCGGGCTCAAGAAACCTCCCCCCCCCCCCCCCCCCGCCTCTCGCGATAGTTAGAATAATTTGCGCCCGGGCTGTAGGTAGTGGTTTGGTAGTGGTTTGCATAGTGCCTTGGTAGTTAGTTTTTGCATAGCGCTGCATGGAGAAAGGTAGCTTTGCCTCCCTAAAACTAACACAGACTATGACCTGACATGACGAACTGCACTGTGGGCTGAATTATAGTAGCTAAAGTACAGTTGCTTGTACTGGAACATGTTTAATTTATTAAAAATATTATTCTCGATGTTACATTAAGTTATAGCATGACCTATTTTATTAATGATATGTAACTCTGTGTGATTTCACTGTAGTATGTCAATTTTTGTGTTTTGGGCATCAGTTTGATTTGATACAGAAGTTTTATATCTGTGAATATTGTATCTTTAATGTTAAAATGTTTTATGTAATTTGAAGCAGAAGCACTAAGAACCTAGGAATTCTATTCGCCATTTGGCTAATTTAAGTGTTAATTATTGTATGTCTTAAGGAGTGTTTTAATTTCAAAATGTTATGGCTAAACGTCTGTTGATGTGAATTGTATTTTTGTTAAATGTTTTTTTGAAAATGAATTCGAGGGCTCTCCATGATTGTGACACGGTGGAGTTCTTGTAAGTTTAGGGTGTCTTATGGTAACAATGTGTACTAAAGAGTTGACAGATATGTGAAGGTGTCTATCAAACGACTCTTATTATGCTGACTGAAAAAGTACATAGAAGATAGCATCCCGGAGGCAGTTTTCAACATTGTATTAATGTGAAAACGTTCACCGTGGTCTGGCACACCACATTCTCTACTGCCAGGTTATGCAGCTTCGAACTGCGAGATGTGGGATTGTTGTTCTCTTCCTTAAGACTTTCCACAGCATTGGAAAAACACATTTCTAGCTGGCCTTATATGCGATAGCAAGCAAGTCACTTCTATTGAAGATATGATTACAGTAGTGTTATACACGCTTAAAGATGGATATATACTATACCTATAAACCATTTCTAGTCGTAGAATGCACCACTATTTTTCTGCAACGCATTAGTTTAACGTCAATAGTCATTATTTCACGTGTTATACACATTGGCAGCTCGTTATGTCGCATAAGTCATAAAATATGAACGCTTGCACTACGTAAAATTGGAACAAAATGTATCCAGTTCTTATCAAACCATAACTGAACATTCCACACGCATTGTTAATGAATCTTAAGAAAATTGATGCTGCCTATCAAACCGTTATTTTGTTATTGTTGAAAAAAGCTGCAAAGTACAACACTCCTAGACTAACAAAAATAAATATTACTAAGATCTGAATTTTTCAATACGTTTCACCTGGCCACAAACTATAACCATCGGATAATAAATCGTTTTATTACTATAAGTCATGTATGGGACCAATAGGACCATGCGAGGTACAATTAGTCAATGTCGCTTTTTATGGTTGGCCTTCCTTTGAGCCGAAATTTATTTCATCCTTTCATCAGACCACAGTATTCAGACCGTTTTCCAATTTTCCTCTGACCAACTGTTTAAACAAATATATTTTGTCTGAATGTTTTTCTATCTGTACCGTCTGCCTGAGCTATACTAGCTGGTTTATGATCATCCGATTACGCATCCATTTACTTGGCTCAATTTTAGCCTTACTTCTGTTTTCAAAGAATTCTATTATATGTTTTGTCATCCAGTGGGTACCATCCTTTTAATGTGGTCATAAAATTTAAGTATTCGTTTACTCGTGGCACCTTGTATGTCTGGGTATTTTTCTATTTCTATATTACTTCTCAGCCTATAAGTTTCTCCATCAGTTATATTTTCCTAATAATCTTTCTTTCTTTTCAATTTCTTCAGTAGCCCTCTTTCTGTTTAAAATTAAAGTTTCTGTTCCCTAAAGAATTCAGGTCTAATTACAGTTCTGTAATGTCTAAGTGATATTTTATTATAAATACTTTGTGTTAATCTGAATGCATTTGCCATTTTTGACGGCGAACTTTGCAGCTTCTTCCAGACGATTTTCTTGTGTAATTTCCCCAAAACATTTTAATTGAAAACCTTATTAATTTTCTTGTTCAAAAACTGTTGTGCTTGTTTGTTGCATGCTATATACTCCGGATTTAGAGTGTTATTTGTAGTCCTATTCCTCCTGCAACTTGTTTAAGAATTTCAATTTGTTTTTGAGCTGTGGTAACATCCCTAGTTAAAACTGGCGGATCATCTGCAAAGAAGAGGCTATCTACTCTAATATTATTTGCACCTAACGTTTTACTTGATATATATTTCGACTCGACTTTTGCTCTCGCCATTCTGTAACAACTTTGTCCAAAACACTGTTAAACATTAATAAAGTGAGTCTGTCTAACTCCACTATGTATATCGAAATCAGATTCCGGACAAAAAGGGACTTTCGGTCACTGGCTGGCTACCTATAGTACTGCAGTCTCGGTCTTTAGAAAGGCGGTTGTCCAAGAAGGATACCCACTGGTAAGCATCACCTCGCAGCAGGAGGAGCTCGTGCAGATGGCCCTCTTTGAAGAGATTGGGGGGGGGACGCTCGTCCAGAACCCAAATTCAGGAGGGTCTATCTAGATCGCGGTGCCCTCATTTTTGTCTGCGAGGGAGAGCACTCAGCAGAATGGCTTAAGTACAAGGTGCCCATGATATCCCCGTGGGAGGATGCGAAGCTGCTGTTCAAGACAGCAGGTGAACTCCTGAAGACCGCAAAGGTATCAATATGGGTACCAAAGATCCTTAAGGATGTCTCTCCAAAGACTGTGTTCGAGAAAATAAGGGTCCAGAACCCAAAAGTCTCGACAGAGGATTGGAGGGTAATTAACCAAAAGGTCGTTCCAGAAGGACGAACCCTGGTGGTGGAGGTCGGAGAGAAGTCCCTGAAGGCATTGCGAGAGCAAGGCCTGAAACTGTTTTTAGGGTTCTCGCAGGTCGGCGTCAGGGTAATGAAAGACCTTAAAGGGAATAATGGCAGCAAGATGGGGACTGGAAGTGCTGCAGATAAACCTGCAGCACAGTAAAGAGGCCACTGCTGCCCTGAGCCGTCGCCTGGGGAGACAAGAGGTGGACGTGGCGCTGATACAAGAACCCTATTTATACAAAGGGGGTGTATCGGGCCTCGGTGGTACTGGAGGTAAGCTGATTTATGCCAGAAATCTAAAATACTCCATAACGTGCACTTAAGTTAGAAATGGAATACCTTTCATACCAATGTTGGATTTTTGTTCCAGGGACCTGGTGACCATCAGGATGCAGCAACGTGAGGAAGGTATCACGAGGGAAATTTTTGTGGCCTCAGCATACCTTCCTTACAAAGACAGCTCTCCTCCTTCTTTGGAAGTGAGAAGACTGATGGAAGCCTGCCATCGGCAAGGTGACGAACTGGTGGTGGGATGTGATGCCAATGCCCACAATCTATCGTGGGGCAGCAAGGACACCAACAGTAGAGGTGAGCACCTTCTTGAATTTCTCCTATCTAACAACTTGGAGATCCTGAATAGGGGTGATGAACCTACATTCAGGAATAGTAGAAGGGAAGAAGTAATTAACATAACTTTTGGTTCCATGATGTTGGGAAGTTACGTCAAACAGTGGCATGTGGTCCTGGAGCCATCCTCATCAGATCACATGTATATTAAATTCAAGGTTGAACTTGGAACCAGACAGACCATGGCCTATTGGAACCACAGGAAAACGGACAGGGAGACATATAGGAAAGACCTTGACTTCAGCCTATCGGAAATTAAAACTTCGATAAGGAATCCAGCAGAGTTTGAGGAAGTAGCAGAGGCCGTAACCTCTGCTATAGTGACCTCATACCAGGACAACTGCTCAATCACCAAGAAGTGCACAAATAGGAGTGTGCCTTGGTGGAATAATAACCTGGAAATGCAAAGGAAACAGGTACGAAGACTGTTTAACCTTGTGAGGCGCAAAGGACAATGGGCGAAATATCGTGAGGCACTTGTCAATTACAACCTTGCCATCAGACGAGCAAAGGAGGCATCCTGGAAGGTATTCTGTGAGGAAGTGGAGGGCACGGCTGCTCAAGCGAAACTTCATAAAATCCTCACTAGGGTACCAACTAATCCAGGAGGAACATTGAGGAAGGAGGATGGGGAGTATACAAAGACAGCACATGAAACGCTGGAACTGCTCCTCAAGACTCACTTTCCTCAATATACTCTGGGGGATAACTCAGACCAGAATGCGATTCCTGAGAGACTACGGTTCTCAGGTATTCGCAAAGAGGACTGGGATTTGGCCAAGGACTGTGTCGATCTCAGTAAGGCCCGATGGGCGGTGGGAACATTTCAACCATTCAAGTCACCTGGCCCCGATGGAATCTTTCCAGATCTCCTGCAACAAGCGGGAGAAAATCTTATTAGATTCCTATGCAGGTTATTCAGGGTTAGCCTAGCAGCAGGAATCATTCCCAATGCCTGGATGGCAGTGAAGGTTCTCTTCATTCCTAAACCAGGGAGAATTGATCATACCAAGGCCAAGGATATGAGACCAATCTGCCTGTCCTCCTTCATTCTTAAGACATTGGAAAAGCTGGTTAATGTGCATGTTGTAGAAAGGAGGTTAGGTAGGGCTCCTCTACATGCAAACCAACATGCATATCAGCCAGGTAAATCATGTGAGACAGCTCTCCACCAACTTGTTGGGAAGGTGGAGAAAGCACTACACTTTCAGAAAATAGCCCTCTGTATCTTCCTAGACATCGAGGGGGCTTTTAGCAACACGACCTTTGATTCCATGGTTAGGGCAGCAGAGGTGCATGACCTAGGGACCACTATATGTAGGTGGACTAGGGCCATGCTCAGTGGAAGAAAGGTAGAAGCTACCATGATGATGGTAATCAACACCACTAGGGGTTGCCCACAAGGAGGAGTTCTTACCCTTTATTGTGGAATCTAGTGGTGAATGATCTCATTGGAGAATTAAACTCTAGGCAGTAATTTTGCCAAGGATACGCAGATGATCTTGTCATAGTAATACTTGGCAAATTTGCTGACACAGTAAAGAATATGGCACAAGGTGCATTGGACATTGTGCAAGACTGGTGCAGAAAACAGGAAGCATATACAACATTCAAGTTGGAATCTAAAGCTTTTCAATGAAGCGCTACCTGTGAAGGGGACAGTGAAATATCTAGGGGTTACCCTAGATGAGAAACTGACATGGACCCCTCACATCAGGAATATTTGCTCCAAGGCAAAAGGTACTCTTGTACCAGGAGAGCTTGTGGCAAAAATTGGGGCCTGAGATCCAAGGGAATGCACTGGATATACACCACAGTTATCAGACCAAGGATCACCTATGGGGCGGTCGTGTGGTAGAAGAAGGTAGAACAGCAGGTTGCTGCTAAGGAGCTTGGTAAGTTGCAGAGATTAGCCTGCTTAGCCGTAACAGGCGGAATTAGCAGCACACCAACTGCTGGGATGGAAACCATGCTGGATATGCCCCCATTACACCTTTGGGTCAAGATGGAGGCAGCGGCTGGTGCATACAGACTCAAATCTGGCAACAACTGGAACTCTTTGGGATATCCAGAATCACACACTAAACTAGTGAGTGAGTTAAATATAGGAAAGGTTGGGGAAATGCCAGCCGACTATATTATAACCCCATACTGTTTCAACAAGCCTTTTAGTATAACAACTGGAAGTAGGGAGCAGTGGGAGAAAATAGTTCGACACCGTACGGGGGATATTGTCTGGTTCACTGACGGGTCAAAATCAGACCAAGGTGTTGGGGCCGGGGTATATGGGGTGCAGCCAAGACTGGAGGGCGTCATCTCTATAGGAAAACTGGCCTCAGTATTCCAGGCCGAAATCACTGCCATCAGGGCGTGTGTGTGGGAGAATTTGCGTAGGTGCTACAAAGATCGTAGCATCTATATCTATTCAGACAGCCAGGCAGCCCTGAGATCACTGGCAGCTCCTGCAACAAGGTCTAAAATTGTTGCAGAATGTCACAGGGTTCTGGTGGAGCTAGGGGAAAGCAATAGAGTAAACCTATTGTGGGTCCCTGGCCACTCGGGGATCAGTGGCAACGAACATGCCGACAGATTAGAGACTCCATTTATTGGACCGGAACCTGTCCAGACAATCACCAAGGCAATGATCGAATTGGAGCTACGTAACTGACTCAGAAGACAGCACGTAGAATATTGGACCAAAGTCCATCAACAAAAACATGGCTAGGTAATGATGCCAAAGCCATGTTTTAAAAGAAGCTCTGCAATCCTGGGTCTGAACAGGAGAGAGATTAGACTCATGGTTGGATTGCTGACAGGCCATGGGAATTTCAAAAAACACCTACGTACAATGGGAATAACAGAAGAGGACCCTAAATGTAGGATCTATGATGACGGTGATGAAACTGCATCACATCTAATCTTCGAATGCATTGCATTGGAGAATAAAAGGCACAGAATATTTGGGACAACCAGACCCGAAGAAATTGTGTCTAGTACAGAACTGGTAAAGGGACTCCTTGCACTGTTCAAGGGCATTGCTTGGCTTTACTAGATATACAGGGAGCGATACCGCACTATAAACTTAGTTTCGGTTCGGGCAGTGGCGGGTTGGATCAAGACTGTTTTGGCTTCCCTGGAAAAAACAAATCAAATCAATGTTAAACTTTCACGAAACTTTTTATCGCTAACATCACATCAAGGTGATAAGGGAAAATTTATCGCATATTACTTTTCCGGTGTTCAGAGAGAACATGATGCCACAATTTACAATTTATTATTCCTACATTACTAACATTATTCGCGAGATGTTTCAGACAGTATGCACATATTCCACAGAAAAATGGAAATTATATCTTTGTGTAAGAATCACATCATCACGGATCAGGTTTGAATTTACAATGCCTATATTATGAACGCCATTCGCAACTCATTGCACACACACTTTCCTAATATTCCACTGCCCCATATCTGCAAAATTATATTATTGTAAAACATTATTCGGGGCATAAGTCGTCACAGAGATCGAGGTTCGTGAAAACAAAACTAGGCTACAAACCGAAATTCGCTATGTCACCGACGTGCGCACAATCGAGGGAAACAGTCACTTGTGAGCGAGCGGTCTGACTAACGAAATGTTCAAATGTTTGTTAATCTTGTGGGACTTAACTGCGGGGTCATCAGCCCCTAAACTTACAAACTGCTTATGAACTAACTTATACTAAAGACAACACAAACATCTATGCCCGAGGGGGGATTCGAACCCCCGACGGGGAACGGCCTTGCGAATCTGGCCATTCCGCCGCAGCCTAACGTAACGGTGTCACTATGTTTTCGAAACAGGAGCAACAGAGTTGGATCAAGATTAAATATGACAGACGTCTTACAGCACGACAATGTCATCAAGGTCTTCAAGATGCGTGCGGGGAATCTGCACAGTGGCACTTTGGGAAAAAGCCTTCAACGAAGGTCGGCATCAGGCTTGTCGTCCTAGAGTCTCTGAAGAAGTAGTGCATACTGTTGCCACGTTAGTGGGCACTGATCGACAACAGACGATTCGTGAGGTCGCCCACGAAACAGGATTAGCGCATACGACTGTGCTTCGCATCCTGAAGGAACGCCTGACCACGTGAAAAGTTGCATCACGATCGGTTCCGCATGAATTAACGGAAATGCAGAAATGTATGCGTTACGACGCTGCTCAGACGCACTTGGAGCGTCATGAGCGTGATGGAGAGGCTTTCTTACGCCGCACCGTAACACTGGATAATACATGCGCCACGTCCTACGAGCCAAAGCTGAAACGCCAATCCAACGAATGGCGTCATTATGGGTCGCCGCCAAAGTCGAAAGTGCGTCAGAGCCCCAGTATGGTGACAGTTATGGTGATTCTCGAGTACGATTGTGATGGTGTTATCCTAACGCATTACGTTCCTCCACGACAGACCGTCAGTGCAAAGTATTACTGTTCGTTTTTTGAGCATCACCTGCGACCTGCGCAACTCACCCAACACTTTGCACGACAGTGCGCGGGCACATACAGCGCAAGCTCTGATTTAATCGCTTCTGTTCCATCAATTACTACGAACTATGTTCTCTCTGATAGGATATCTTCAATCCAACCACAGATGAGAAAAGATATTCGCTAACCACATTATATGTGAGGCACAGTATCGAAAGGTTTCTGAAAATCTAGAAATATGGAATCAATTTGACATCCTTTGTCGATATCACTCATCACTTCATGTGAAGAAAAAGCTTGTACTGTTTCACAAGACGGATATTTTCTAGATCTGTATTCACCTTAGCTCAACAGATATTTTTGTTTCAGATAATTTACAATTTTCGAACACAGGACCTGTCCCAAAACACTGCTGCAACTCAACGTCAGTGACAAAGGCCTGCAAATTAATGGGTTATTATTATTGCCTATCTTGAATCCGGTGTGGCTTGTGCAAGTTTCTAGTTTTTGGGTACAGATTCTTCATTGGGCGAGCGGTTGTGCATCACTGTTAAGTATGGAGCTGTTGTATTTTCCTGTAGAAAGTATTTCGCATTGACCTCGCTACTTTTCCATCTTCTTTGTAGGAAAGTAATCGTGGGGTTTTTATGTTTAATCTTGGCATTCTTTTATCGTCGTTTATGCAACAGTGTTCTGACCTGTTTTGTGTAATGAGGGGAATCAGCTCCTTCTTTTGTTACTTTATTTCATATATATAACTTCTTTTGTTATATATATATATATAACTTCTGTTCATTAGTTCCTGTATCCGTTTTGATGCTCGTTAAGAGCTTATTATTCTAGTGACTTCATGAACTAACTGCTCGAAATAATTTGCAGAGAATGCTTTCATTTTCGGACAATGCTTTATGCATGCCCCGGATTTAAACATATATTTTTCGCAACAGATTCAGGAAAACTTGTAATCAACACCTACTATTATTCAGTGACTCGGATACAGGTATGAAATTAGACTCTCATTTTCTTTTAATCTTTCTGTAATTGTATCCTCTGCACTTAAGTGTGATTTACAGAGCAATGTTTAGCTGTCGAATAATTGATTTTATTAATTATTATTGTTCTATAAAATGCATGTTAGATATAATAATGTATCATATTCTAGAAGAAGTCTTCTACTGCCTGGAAAGTGATTGCAGGACCTCAAATTTTGTGCCATAATGTTCTTTGAGTGTAAATTCATCTCTAACTGGATAAAACACATGTGGCTAAAATAATATAGGCGTTTCTCAAGTATTCTTTATAAAAATATTTATAAGCTTCTTGTATAACAGTACAAAACACTTTTCAAAAATCATCGATATCCTATAACAGGTATTAAATTTATCTTGCAGTACAAAACGTTTGTCATCATCTGCTGATAATAATAATTTGCTACATCACAAAATGGAAACTAATTTACATTTTATTTTGCGCAATTTTACCGTAAAATTTCCAATCACCAATTGAAAGGAAAACTGTAACAAACTGGCCCATTATATATTCAGTTATAATAAAACTTAAAACTATATTGTTAACAAATCAGCCTTTACATTGCTAAGTTGTAGAAATAATATAATAATTATTCCATATATATCGCTATGTTACAGCAAAATTGTGACAGATTACCACATATCACAGTAACAAATTGTCTCATATGCCACAAGAACATGTCGGATGCTATTGGGGCATTGGTGATCAGGTGCCACGGTGACTGACATTACCCCAAACATGTTGTCTGATGTCTACCATTACCCCAAGTGCATGATTTTAAATGTTCTAAACCTCAAAAACAGGATGGTCTACTAAAAATGAAGAACCGAATTAACACTTCCGTTGCGTTTCAAGAAGCAAATGACTCAATAGATCGGAAAACCCACATATCTAAACTAAGAGAATTAAAATAAGACAGGAAACCTAAAGATAAAAATTGCTGAATAACGAGATGATGAACTTTCCCCACTGCTATTTAAATGCTCTCTAAGAAAAGTAGCCAGAAACTGAGTCACAACGATCTGTAGAGGAATCCGACTAGGAACAAAAAAAAGGAAGGCATCGAAAGTCAATTCTTCAACCTTTGCAGATGTATGGCCAACCTAGCCGGGACCTGCAAAGAAACCGATGAATAAAACCTCGATCTAAAAACATAAGTAAAAAATATATATATCAAGATCACCTTCGAAAAGACCAAACTAAAATACACATAAAAAACACCAAAAATTTTAAAGTAAGGCAATAAAAAATAGAGATCCTCAAAGAATTCAAATATCTTATAGAATGAATCAACTGGAATACCCTACAGAGAAACGCAATCGACTGCAGAAGAAGTAACACGGAATTGGCTTTCGAACTCACCAAAAACACGCACAGTATCAATCAGAATGCCGTTTTCAAAATTTGGGGAAGTGTTGACAGGGCTTCGCAGATAGAGGTTTTAGAAGGAAAGCTTGTCCAGAAATGTCATCCAGCTCTTCCTCGTGTTCGATACTGGAAATCAAAACGCGTCTTTGCTTTGCCACCTACTCGCAGCAGCAGCGGAGAAAAACTGTATAAGGCCAATACGGACGACCTATTCCACGGCTTATTCGCTACGGACGGGCAAAGAGTGTATTCGATGATCCCGAGACAAAGATACAAAGCACGTACTGCAAACATATTGATACAAACGTAATTTCCAAGAATGCTTGCAACCGAAGTAGCTCGGCCTGAACCGTAATATATCGAAAGCGCAATTATAAATCGATTGCGCAGCAGTGATGTGCGAGATAACATAATACGAATGTTTGCGAACATTTATTGCGCACAAATAATTTTGACGAGCGGTACTGTAAATCTGCGTTGACATGAATATGTTTATAGCAGAAGCTTGACACATTCGTAGAAAATAGCTCAATCTTTTCTGGCAAACTTAAGCGTAAATCTCATTGTCCCAACTATCACTGACGTAAATTGAAACTGTGGCAGTACGTATCAACGTAACAACATATTCGGAAATCGTGACATTTTCGTAGACAACTGTTAAATGTTTCTCACGATATATATTGTACTGTAATTTGTAGTAAGCGTCACGTGCATAATTCGGGATGGGGATACCACCCGTCAGTTTTGGACGATGACGTCATTATCCAGAGGGACTATATGCGTGATAGTCACCTGTATTCGAAAGAGGTTCAATTATGTTGTTCGGAGCAATTGACTATAGAAAAAAGCCAAAGATCTATATTTATATACCTCTTTGCAAATAACGTTATTTTATTCGGTAATATTACATACGTGATAGATAAATTTAGTGTAGATGTATAATGATGAAATTACAGAAAGGAAATAAATATCGCACGGTGAAAACTACTATTAAATGACTGTAACGGTTATACCGAGAGAAAATTGGAGTTTTTGGTGGAGAGATACATAATGAAAAAAAAAAAAATCCCGCCTACATGTAAACACACGAAAAATTATGGAAAATGAACAAAATGACACTAAAGGGGCTAGTGCGGGAACGTGCGGGTTTTGGGCGGAGACATTCTAAACGTTGAAAAAACGACATAAGGAAATTGAAAACCAGGGAATATAAATATCAGAAACGCCGTTGAGGGAAACAAACTAATCCAACAACCACGTAAAAAGCGATTAAAATGGTATTGGACACTCGAATTGACCTATATAGCTCAATTAAAGACGAGGATACCACTGTCGAAATAGATTCTTAGGATTCGATGTTTTTAAAAAAATCTCACAGAATAAATAATATGTAGTCGGTATCAGACATACGAATTACCTACATGGCTCAATTAACACTTTAGTGACCAAATTATTTCCAGAAGTTGTAGACTTTTTATGAATACTATATTGGGCTAAGAAGCCATACATAAAATCATAGTTTAAATCTTGAAAGTGATAGTTTAGCCTACGGGTATAAAAACTTAGTGGGAACTATTGTTCCCACCGTATTTTTCAGTAACTGGACTTGATAATTTTTTTAAAAAAAAGTATATACTTCATTTTTAGTACAAAAATCATATTAAACATTTGATTTACTTTTGCATTAGTTCATATTGTCCATTTAGTTCACTAAGGTGACATACTGTGGAACTTAGAGAAGCATGGTGCCACACACAAAGGTACTCGACAATTGCTACACATTATTTTTGTCCTCTTTTCTTTGATTTTGCTGCTACATTGACGGCATCTTCTGTTTGCAGTACCTTTTGTTGGCAAATTAGTTCCAACTTTCATCTGGAACTCCAGACACGCCTCTTTTTGGTGTCTGAAAATGAACGGGCCTTCGTCTTCGCTTACGACTTGAGAAGTCGGAGATGAGCTACATTGCCAAATGCAATCTAAATGTTAGCTGGTCTGCTTCTATAACTTCCACATAATGTAGGCATTGGCAACTGCCAAATCTACAAGAAAGAAAAAAAGTCTCTGCCACCACTTCCATGAACGACGACCTACAGCATTCCGTTCTCGTAGCTGATCAAATAGATCTACCCCTCCCATTATTTTATTGCACTCTGACACAGCCAAAGGACAGAATACTTCACTTCTGCTTCCATCTTTTGTTCAAAATCTGAGAAGTATTTGGTAACTCAAAATCTTCATCAGAGTCAGCATCGACATCTGAAATTTCTACATCTTCTGGTAAAATGTACAAAATTCTCAAAATCTCTTCTGGAATGAATCTAGGCATTCTAAATAATAAGAAACAAACATTAACTACAATGCCGATTGCACAGCCTTACACACTGCACTTCACACACGTTCAGTGGGAAACATAGTTCCCACTAACTTATCTTGTAATATTTATGTAATTTTCATTGATATCCAGCAATTGTACACGAATACTATCTCCCCCATAAATATAAAATTAGGCAGAAACAAGTCACTTCACATGCAAAAGGAAAGCACAGTATACAAAAAACGCTTTTATAGTGGAAACAGTGGCTTGTTTTCCCGCGAAAACTGCGCCTCTGCATTGGCTAACTAACAATGTAGAAATAAAACGACTTTCGCGCGCCTGATGACAATCTTTATGTAGTTAGCACACTCTAACAGCGATGGTAGCACAAGTTAGAAGTGGGAACATTGAACTTATAGCGAAAACAAATAAGTGGGAACAATAGTTCCCACTGGTCACTAAATGGTTAAAAACAATAATAGCACGACCAAAAGTAAACAAAAAAGCCAACTAAAATACTATATATTGTAGAATTGTGACACATATTTTAATATATCTCACGAGTTGCAGAGTAAGTGTTATTGCTGTTCGTTTTTCTCGCAGCAAAATTAATACTGTACAGTCTGCTCTATGGTTGACAGGTCCTTGTATGTACCCTTGCCCATTCATTAAAAAAAGTAATTTTCGTTTTAATTGAAGTTGTCAAGACGAAACAATAATAGCTCATCTGAGTTCCCGCCATTAACCATTGGTGCCAACATAACCACTGCAGTCCGGCGAGAAGCGTCGTACAATTTAACCGAACGAATTAATTAAAATATACCGATATTAAATTAAGTATAGCATGATAATTTATGTTTTGTTTATTTAAAAAAACTCACGAGAGAGTAGGATGATGCATTTTCGATAAATAATGAACGAGACAGGGCTATTTCGACATGGAAATTTCTTGAAAAATTCCAAGAATCCAAGTAAAAGCAAAACTCTCGATAACACCAACAGATCCAGAAAGAAATAACACACAAATAACACAAAACAATGTATATTATTCAAGAAAGAAACATTTGAAGAATGTAAATTAATAACCATGTTAATAAGAAATTTTCAAAGATGTAATTTGCGTATATTCGAAACATCCGCGCAGCATTGACGCCATATAACACAACACGACTACGTCACGGGTCAAAGACGAGGAGTGGTATCCCCGTCTCAAATTGACGCGCGTTACGTGCCCATACAGCATATATCAGTCAAAAGGGGAATAAACTGTCACACCAATGCAGTGGCAGATTATCCATGTAGGCTACTTTTCTGATGATCTTCTGTGGCGGACCGCGGTGGAGTGGCCGCGCGTTTTAAGGCGTCTTTCTGCGGAGCGCATCGCTGCTCGCCGTCGGAGGTTCGAGTCCTGCCACGGGTATGGGTGTATTTGTTGTCCTTAGCGTAAGTTAGTTTAAGTAGTTTCCAAGTCTATGGACTGTTGAGCAGAGTAGTCAAGTCCCATACATTTAGAAAATTTGAACTTTTATTTTTTTTTTTTTTTTTTTTTTTTTTTTTTTTTTTTTTTTTTTTGGCGATTTTAGAGAAGTACCTAGAGAACCACTCACTGCATGCTTGAGACAGATTTTTGTTTCCTTACGTAGCTTTGACTGCTACAAAGAAATTAAAAAACTCCGTCACTCATGACAATAGACACCAATAAAAAAATGTTCCCGTTACTACGAACAAAACACACTTCATATGTCGCGCGCCAATAGCGGCATACTAGAGCGATTATATCGTTCCATCCTCGATTCCCAACGCTTCTGTGAAATTACCTTGATTTAGAGTTGCACGTTCGATATACATCATTTCAGGCCCAACTACTTCGAGTTATTGGAAATAACCGATTCAAAAACCACAAAAAATAAATAAATAAATCATCAACGGACAAGCTGAAGCTGAGAGCATTTTGAGACGGTCAAGGTGTGGCGCTAACAGTTTATGCTCTTGAGAGACAAACCATCTTAGAAACAAACTGTCGAAACATCCAAATGAGCCGACGGGAGTCTGTCAAAACGAAGTAACCATCGTGTCTGGGATTCTCAAACTGCCGACTAGTTGATTTTCGAGATGAAACGTTCTTGAACAGTCAAAGCGTGGCCATGTATGGACAAAGTGTCCACCAGGTCATTTATTGCTCGAAAAATGGATATCGTTCACTGTAGTGATCACAGCACAGCTTGATTTTTTGTTCGAGGTAATAACTTTATACGAACTCTCTTATAATCCACACACATACAATTCAAGTCGAAACATTAGTCTTTGCAGTCAAGTTAAACAGTAGCACAACGGTTTTTATCCATGCGCAATAACCACTGTTACATTTGCTGTGCCATTTTTACCAGATGTAAAAATGACTGATAATATGCAACACGTATTAGGAAAAAAAAAAAACCTGTGGTCGAGAACATGTAGGAATAAGATCCTGTAAATATTGAACATGAAGATAAACAGATAAAATGAGGTTGTAAGTGCCTAGATATGGCAGCAACTAGAATGCGTTCTTTCTGGTGTTACGTACAAGGAAATCGTCTACAGCAAATGCTATCTATAATGTAATATCTCAGCAAAAAAAGGTTGAATATTTAGCCCATGTACCTCAATACTACCACTCACGTGAAAAGTTGAAGACAAACAGATTTCAAATGTCAAATGTTAGTTACTTTAGTAGTAACACACTGCTATCAAGGAGACATTGTGTGTATTAGCACTTTGAAGTACATTTTTACTAACGTTTGATTAACTAGCAAAATGAATTCTAGATATTGGTTACAGACTTCATTTTTTGGAATACATGTATTTTACTTAGAACTAATTAGTCCTTAATGTTCATTATAACTTAAAAATTTATATGGATTGATAATTTATATTTCCTAAAACGGCCTGTAGATAGCGTCAAATTTTTAACTAGCATTTCTAAAGCCTATATCCTGATTTTTCGGTTTTCTAAACGACTAGCTGATGACAGTTAATACCTGTCCTTGAGGATTATCCTACTTATTCTGCATTTCTGCTTCAAAGTAATTGCTGCATTTATTCTCTAACTTTAGTGGCTTCTTGCTGGACATAATTTCATAACATTAAATTTAAAAATGACAAAAAAAATCGTACTTAGATATTCTACCAATGACATCTTCTGTACTTTTTAAGTATGATATTAATGTAAATACAAACGACATTAGCACCTTATATTCCTGTAATTCATACTATAAGCAGTCTTGAGTGTCTTCTTGTACAGGATGTTTCACAATTCCTATTACACATTTCTACAGGTTGTAGAGGGCTCACGTCCGGATATGTCATCCAACGACGCAGCGAGCACTTATTTATCTTCCGTACTGTTAAAACAAATGTATTCTACTGCATTCTCTTTGCTTTCAATATTTTGGGAGGATTTACTATCGACCAAAACAACAAAAACTTTCGGTAAAACTGCAGTATCTGTTGCCCGTGTTAAGCATGGCGCGTATGTTGGCAACTTTGCCGCGAGTGACTATGGGAAAATAATAATTTGAGTGTTTCTGAACCGGAGGACGCTAAGCGCCTTCGCATACTAAAAAAAAAAAAAAAAAAAAAAAAAAAAAAAAAAAAAAAAAAAAAAAAACACTTCTTGTTTAACCTATACCTAACCTAACCTTCGGTTAAAATGATCACTGTTTCGTACAGATCATAAAATAAATAAAACATGCTATACCTGCTGTACGGTTGATTGCTGTGGTGTATACATAGATATTCTGTAGTGTCGCCAACATTTTCAGCGCTTGGGTAATGAGCAGTCCATCTGCGATTCTGTGGTACACACATCTACTACTGGTCAACTGCCCATAGCTCTTAAAGTATGCGTAAAATTTTACGCCGCTTCCCGACGGGCTCCAGTTCTTATGCTGGCAACAGATGATCAATGAAGTGTAGAATCGTGCTAATATTTTTCGTAAATGTTATTGCTGCTCGTTTCGCTCGCAGCAAAATAAATACTGTGCCTGCTCTATGGTTGACAGGTTTTTGTATGTACCCTTATCCGTTCAGAAAAAAAATAATTTTCGTTTTAACTGAAGTTGTCACGAAAAAACATTTATTGGTCGTCTGAGTTGGCGTCATTACCATTGGTGCCAACATAATCACTGCAGCCCGGCGAGAAGCGTCGTACAATTTAACCAAAGTATGCATTATGAAGCCAAGGTTAACTTGATAAGTTTAGGATATTTTGGTCCATAATACTTCTGTCCAATAAAAGTAAAGCAAAGAGATTGTTGCTGAAGAGATTAGTTTCGAATAGTAAAAAAATAAAATAAAATCAAAAATTTAATAAATGAATAAGTGTTAAAGGATGGCATTGCTTTAGGTACATGTAAAATATTATCTACTAAGACTCCTCTACAACCTAGAAGTGAGTAACATGAATTATGTGGTACACCTTGCGTGACACATATTTAAACTCACTGACTCCTTTACATAAAAATTAAAATTTTAGAACGTATCTTCCCCTACCGTATCTTCTTGTGAGGACACCTATGCTCATTCGTAGTTGTGTTTCTGTCAGATGGACGTCTGGCAGGATAACGAATAACAACATTGACACCACTCGACTCAATTGCGAATTATTGACATGGCAATAGGTGACCTCCTAACATACCACACAATACGTGAATTATTATCACTTAAAATGCAGAATGACTTACCTTAAATTTAACGAAAAGGTGTTTATTCAGGTATGTTTCCTTGACCGAAAAATACATCAAAAATTCCTTTGATTCAAAGGCACTTTTATGCAGCCGTGAAAGAGTGAAGCATGAGCATGCGGACGAGACGTTAGTCAGACGTACTAGAATACTTTGTCAAAATGGGAATGTTACCACTACTGAACGATATTGGCTAAAGAAAGACAACAAGATTGTTTCCAAAGAGAAAACAACTGAAACGTCATAGATGCAGTAGATAATACCACAGTGTAACGTACACAGTTCCGACCACAGACATAATATGTGTCTGTGGTCACGACACTCCCACTGATATCGTTATACGCCACGACAGCAGCGCTCCAAGCGACAGGCAAGGTAAATTTCTGAATACGATATCGGATAAGTGCGAATATTATCGTTTAAATTTATTTCAACATACTTTATTCAACAGGGAAGGTATGTAGTACCTTAAGATCTGTAATGACTACAAAATAACACGACGTTTGTCTTTATAGGTCAACGAAAGTCATAAAGGTGGCATGAACTTCCATTTACAGAAGGTGTTCCAAGTGATGACAATGGTATCAATGCAGCGCTGTAATCTTCTTATCTTGGATAAGTGAGTAATTGCTTTTTTTTTTTTTTTTTTTTTTTTTTTTGTCACACCTCATTCGGCAGTAACATCGTCTTCGTTGACGATACCGTATACGCCACGAAAGAAAACTAGCGGAACACATCGACATTCCAATGAACGCAATGTTAATATTTCTGTATACTTAACGAATACTACTAACAATGAAAATCTTCTACGCAGCCTCGTAACTGATAGCAACGAAATATGATATTCCCGCGTTCATGAAAGAATGCAGTACCTAATGACTGTACTACATCCAGTTTCACCGCCGCGACAGTCTCGTTCGATAATATGGCTCGCAGTGAAAACTATATATATATATATCGCTCCCGCTCGATTCCCAAGCCTTAAAAATTAACGAGGTATCCACGAAAATCAATGCGGAACGCAAGACGAAGTGCGGCGATTTTTGACTTCAGTTGGCTATTACAGCAGTAGTGCCTTTGCTAACAGCACGGCAAAGCCTGTTGCATCTATTCTGGCTCGTGTCCACATTGGTTGGATCCTAGAAGACTGGTAAACCGTGGCTTGGACAGATCAGTCTGGATTTCAATGGCTATGAATTTATGGTAGGATTCGAGTATGGCACAAATCCCACGAAGTTATGGACCCAAGTTGTCAACAATTCATTGTGGAAGCTGGTTCTAGTTAGATACATGGAATGGACTCGGTTCTCCGGTCTAGCTGAACCGATCATTGACTGTAAATGGTTACGTTCGGTTACTTAGAGACCGTTTACATTCAGTCGTCTAGGATCCAACCAATGTAGTCACGAGCCCAAGAGGGAAGCTGCAAGCAACTACTTCTATCGGAAGTTATCAAGCTTCAAGATATAGCAATTACTGAACTTGCTGCAGGTTTTTTTTTTTTTTTTTTTTTTTTTTTTTTTTACATCTAGTGATATATTTATCATGGCGCCTTCTTTTCCGATTTTTTTTACTTTGGTCTTATCGATATTCACTTTCAATCAGACTTCATTCCTCAACCTTACAATATTCTCCATCATTCTTGGCGCTCTTCTTTTGTTTCTGCTGGTGTAGTCATATAATCTGTATACTTTATAGTTTCTATTCTTTCTCCCCCTACTACAAGTACTTTTGCTTCTTCCAAGGCGTTATTGATTTTTTTCAGCATATATATTAAAAAGGTATGGTGTGATACAACAACCCTGTCTCACACCTCTTCCAACAACCATCTCTTCAGTTTCCTTGTCATCTATTCGAACCACTACTTTTTGCCCCACGTCAGTGCCAATCAATGACATCCGTCCATCCTCGAAGGATGATGGGGTGACATACTTGGCTTGGCTCAGATCCTACAACGTCTGTTATGGCTGAAAATTCCCAAGGGGCAGTCCTTTCTGTAGTTTGGACACTTGAAATTTGAAGGTCTTCGAGCAGAAGCCACTCTCTCCTTCCGTCTTGTCCTCTTCATTGTTTATGCTTGTGTTCGTTCCTCCTCTGCAAGCTTGACCACTTTTGCGTACAGCCACGGCCATCAGCAGTAAGTTCCCACTGAGATGCGCAGATGTGGGCCTCAGTCAGACTTCTCTTATCCTTGTAGCGAAGGTGTGGTCTTCCCACTGGCCTTGCGCCCTCCTGCAGTTCTCAAATGTTTAAATGTTTGTAATTCTATCGGACCAAACCGCGTGGTCATCAGTCCGTAGCTTACAAACTACTTAAACCTAGGTAAACTAACCTAAGGACAAACACAGACACCCATGCCCCAGGGAGGACTCGAACCTCCACGGCGAGCAATCGCGCGCTCCGCAGCGAGACGCTTCAGACCGCTCGGCTACTCCACCGCGGCTGCAGTTCTCCGTGCAACAGTTTCTTCGGAATTCGCCCAGAATCCATGCGGCTGACCTGTCCCAGCCATCTGAGACGTCGATGGCTTAGGAGTACATGTATATTGATTGTGTTTGCGAACTGAAAGACTTAGGTGTTCGATATTCTATCTCTCTGAAGGATCTTTCGGAGACACCGGAGATAAGAGCTGTTCAGTCGAGATTCGTGCTGAGAAAGCGTTGTCCAAGCCTCAACAGCTGTAGAGAAGGATAAGAAACTTCCTGGTAGATTAAAATTGTGGGCCGAAACCTGGACTCGAACCCGGGAAGTTTGCCTTTCGCGGGCAAGCGCTCTACCACTGAGCTATCCCGACACGACCAGCGAGCACAGAATAACATAGAGAGGCTATACCGCCTACATCAGCGTACAGGCAGTGAATCCCGGCAGCCATCTTGGTTGGGTATAGAAACGGAGCTGGGCCGATAAATGCGTAGTCCTTTAAGTGGCACTCGGCTTAATTGCACTGTCATTTGAACCCCTTAGGATACGAAAACAATTACCAAATATTTCACTCAGACAGGTGAATACTGAAGGAAGTACAATATTTATTGTGTTTGTATAAAAATAATATAATTGAAACTATTATTTTTATACGAAATAAAAATTGTGACGTGAAAAAGGTAGTCGCCTGACACCTATTTTGTTTTGTGGTCAGGAAATTATCGTCAGCGAGCAAGTTGTATATAATGAACTTTTCTTTTTATTTAAACACCTTTTTTGTAGCTCCCCTGGTTTTCTCACAAATTTAGATACAATAGAGCGGTGGAACTTTTCAAATTCTACTCGTTACTTTCAGCGAGCTTGCCCACCAGCGAGCACAGATTCTGTTGCCCTCTCACCTTGTACTTTGTGACCAACATTGATAAACATTTCAAATTTGGGATACAGTTTTCGGTATACAATAGTTACGACTTAACACTTTTTATTAATTTTATTACTAACTAGCTGAAACGCTCCGGCTTTGCACGGGTAATCTTTAAACTACTTTAACTAGAGAAGTGCAAAACTTATCGAGATGCAGTTTGTTTCAATTTCTTCAGTATAATCCTGTGTTCAACATAGGCTATATTAAATGCCAATACG
The DNA here is from genome assembly GCA_026315105.1 of Locusta migratoria. NCBI lineage: Eukaryota > Metazoa > Arthropoda > Insecta > Orthoptera > Acrididae > Locusta > Locusta migratoria. The sequence continues at coordinate 629,603,660 of CM048745.1, read as the reverse complement.
AAAATAAGAAATAATTGAAATAAGAATAATAACGTAGAATGGTTTACCACTTCAGCACTTTCGTGACCTTTGTAGCGTAGCCTGAACTATGAGACCTGCACCAAAGGACATAGTAAGAAGTATAGAACTCACGATGATTAAAAAAAAAAAAAAAAAAAAAAAAGTCCGCGGGATCATATATCTAACTTTTACAGATCTCCCACAATCACTACATCAGTAGTCTGAAGCTATCTGGCGCCAGCGCTTTAGAATAGAAAAATGATGAATGTGCTTTTTTTTTTTCTTTTGTGTAGATGTATGTGAGTTCTGTAAGTTTATACTAAGTACACTTGCCTAGCTATTATAGTTTAGGCTTCAGACCTGACTGAAGTGCAGAAGCGGTAAGCGATTCTATGCTATGATTCTTATTTTAGTTTTTTCATAAATTCGTATTGACACTAAATATAGCCTAAGATGATGCCAGGATTCTAAAGAAGAAATTAAAAGAAACCGCATGACGATACGTTCGGTACTCCTCGAGTTATAAAAGGTTAAAGGGACAGGCAGAGGAAAAATGTACTTCTATTTTATGTAATAGTACGATTTGCTATCCATAGCTGAAATTTTTAATAATTTAGGGCAAAAATAGACTGTCAAAAAGGAACGCTTTAAAACATGAGAAAAAGGAATTTAACAGACAGCGAACTACCCTGTGCTCGCAGTTGTGGCCGGCTGGCGCTCGGCCGCCATGTTACTTGGGAGTCGCGCTCTCAGCCGCCTTCATTTCCCTGTCATTGTAAGGCCTCCTCCTACTTTCCAAACTACACAGAAGTTCTCCTGCGTACCTTGCAGGACTAGCACTCCTGGAAGAAAGGATGTGGTGGAGACATGGCTCAGACACAGCCTAAGGGATGTTTCCAGAATGAAACTTTCACTCTGCAGCGGAGTGTGCGCTGATATGAAACTTCCAGGCAGATTAAAATTGTGTGCCGGAGCCGGGACTCGAACCTGGGACCTTTGCTTTTGCAATGTTCGCAGGAGAACTTGTGTGAAGTTTGGAAAGTAGGAGGCGAGGCTCTGACAGTATTGAAGTTGTGAGGACGCACCTTGAGTCGTGTCGCGACAGCTCATTGGTAGAGCGCTTGCTCGCGAAAGGCAAAAAAATGTTCAAATGTTTGTTAAGCTTATGGGACTTAACTATGGGGTCATCAGTCCCTAAACTTACAAACTACTTATCAACTACCTGATACTAAAGACGGCACAAATATCCATGCCCGAGGGGGATTCGAACCCCCGACCGTAGTGGCCGTGCAGCCCGTGACTGGAGCGCCTCAGTCTCCTCGGCCACCGCGGCCGACACGAAAGGCAAAGATCCCAGGTTCGAGTCCCGGTTCCGGCACACAGTTTTAATCAGCCAGAAAGTTTCATATCAGCGCACACTCCGCTACCGAGTGAAAGTTTCATTCTGTAGAGAAGGATGCTGATAATGCAAACTGTGTATACTGCATTCCATTTTCAGTCTACCGATAGCCGATGTTTTTGTAGTCTCAACGTCCACAGACAAGTTGATAAATACGAAATCAATCCACTCCATACTTGTGTGGCGCTGGCACAGCAATAGCGAGAAATATTTTGGTTAAAAAAGACTCTTGGTTGTACAAAAACGATGTTTCCCACATTCACACACCACATGACGCGTTTCGCCTCTTCTAAGAATCATCAGACGTTCTAGATGCCTGGAAGAGGCGAAAAGTGTCATCTTTGAATGGAAACATCGTTTTTTAAGCAATCAAGACTCTTTTTAGCAAAAAAAAAAAAAAAAAAAAAAAAAAAAAAAAAAAAAAAAAAAAAAAAAAAAAAAAAGAATAAAAAAAGTTGCTACATATTGTAGTACGTAAAGTCCTCATCTACCTGGAGAGGATTACCGTCAATGCTGATGGATGGATGATTGGTGGTGCCTTGCGTCATGATTTTTTTAGGATGCTAATGGTAATACCAAATTTCCCACATGCATGTGATAACTTGCCAATTAAGCACTGTATCTGTGTTTTCTACCAGAGCTGCATCGTTTGCATATAACAACTCTCGAATAACGGTTTTACTTTGGTCTAGGCTTTAAGGCGGGAAATGTTGCAAAGATTTCCATCACACCTTGTACGTAAATACACTCCTTCCTCACAGTCTTCAAAGGCAAATCTCAGCAGAAGTATGGTAGGAAGGAAGCTTGGAGTTTAATTTCCCGTCGACAGCGTGGTCATTAGAGACGACACGCCACGGTGGAGTAGCCGAGTAGTCCAGTCAATGAATGCATTGTAGAGTGCATGGAATATGCGAAAATTTTTGACTTCAGGACTTTGTTACGGATAGTTAGGAGGTGAACATATTAAAAGTCCCCGCCCCTTTAGGGTGAGCTAAAGCGGGGGTGGGGGTGGAAAGGTACAATTTTTTGGTTTTTCGCTTATATCAAGAAAGCGGTCCGCTTTTGGAAGAAAATGTTCCAAATAAAAATAAAAGATAATTGCATTTGCTATAAAATTGTTTCTATACATATTAGTCGAATTCCCAACGGTTTTCGAGATATACGTTACTGAAAATCGACAATTTCGGAAAAAATAATTTTTACCTCACTAATTTTGTCAAACATTTACTTCTGGTGACTCACTCGATCGTTTCTCAGAAAATTTGTCGGAAGGAAAGTTGTAGATCATTAAATTTCCTTGAATTTGATATGCACATTTATTACCTTATCTTCAGCCAATCAGAAGTTATATCATTTATAAGATGTGCACTCAGTTTCGAGGTCCTTCTAGAAATGATTGTTTTGAAAGGCTGTGACGTTTTTATCTTATGAAACGTGCTAGCATGGTAAATAACAACACCTTAACAATGACAAGAAGGTAATTTCAATTGAAAGAGAACACCTTTTTAAAATTATAACTTTTATTAGAATATTGTGAATCATACAATGCAAGTATTTACAAGCACTGATAGTGATTCAAAAATGAAAAATAAGTGCATTGAATGCAACATTTTCATTTTCCTGAGGAATGGTCGAGTGTCATTCACCTCAGTCAGTAGTGGAGACGTCGTCCAACAAGATTGGTAGAGTCTCGATGTCACTGTCTCCATTTTCATCCTTAATTAATATTCAGACTCCGTTGATGCAGTTGCCCTTGCAGATCAGACATGTAACAGAGCACTGTAACAACGATTTTCTGGAACCACACCTCCACTGTCACAATTTTACGTGTATTGACAATAATTATCTTCAAGAATTCGTCAGAAGCAGCATCTAACTGTGAGAGTTTCGGAACTAGTTGATCATTCCTTCTTTCCCAACCCCAATTCGGCGCTCCACATTTCGGTTCCTCTCTTAACGAAAGGCGTACTTGGTGGTACATTCGGAATGCTTGCTGCTTAACAACTCCTTCAGTTGGAGGGAGAGTTCAGAGATTAGGCTTCATGTGTCCAGCTGCTTTTATAAATGATGTGTAGCGGAACTCGTTGAGCGATGTCTTGGTGGCTGGAGCTCTATGCCATGAGAGAGTACTCATGATTCCCGCTGTCTGAATGGAATCGGGAAAACAAGAATTATTGGAAAAACATCTCAGCAGCATGTTGTATGATTTTGGACTTGTGATGCATTTTGACAAACCCCACTTTACTCTTGCAATACGCTGCGGATGTTGTGTCACAGCCTGTAAATACATGTAGGAATAACAGATGGACGTTGTTCTTTATTTTCAATTCCTGCTCCTCTTGTTATACATTGCTTGTGTCGCTTCCAAAAAAATGTTCAAATGTTTGTATAGTCTATGGGACTTAACTACGGGGTCATCAGTCCCTAAACTTACAAACTACTTACGAACTAGGACGGCACAAATATCCATGCCCGAGGGGGGATTCGAACCCCCGACCGTCGTGGCCGTGCAAACCGTGACTGAAGCGCCTCAGTCCCCGCGGCCACCGCGGCCGGAGTGTCGCTTCCACTCTGGGACTACAATATCTTGCTTTATGGCAACAAACCACAGAATGTCATTTGATGCAGGGTGTGGCGGCTCCTCTGGTATGTCAATGTGTGCCACAGTCACATTTCGTAGACCTCCTTTCATCGTAATGTATGCTTCTAGTGGAATAGTTCCGAGTTTCCGAGTTACAGCTAATGTAAAACGATCTCATAAATTCCAACTGACATTCATCATGGTACACTGCCTCCTCCGCAACTAAATCATTTGAGGTGGAAAGATGCCTCATTGCTTCCTCTCCCCACTGATCATGTCGAGAAGCATCCATACTCGTCACTTGTATGTCAGTTCTGTTGCGTCCTTTTGTGAGAAAAATAACTAAAATATATTCCTTGGGCATTATGAATCTACATCTACATCTACATACATACTCCGCAATTCACCGTAAGGTGCGTGGCGGAGGGTACACTGTACCACTACTATTCCACTCCAAAATTGAACGAGGAAAAAGAGAATGCCTATATGCCTCCGTACGAGCACTAATTTCTCTTATCTTGTCTTTGTGATCTTTACGCGAAATGTAAGTAGGCGGCAGCAAGATCGTACTACACTCAGCTTCAAATTCCGACCCTCTAAATTTCCTCAACAGAAATTCACGAAAAGAACGTCGTCTTTCTTCCAGCGATCCCCAATTGAGTTGCCGGAGCATTTCCGTGACACTCGCGCATTGATCGCACCTACCGGTAACAAATCTAGCTGCTCGTCTCTGAACCGCCTCTATGTCTTCCTTTAAACTGATCTGCTGTGGGTCCCAAACACTTGAGCAATACTCAAGACGTGGTCGTACAAGCGTTTTATACGCTGTCTCCTTTACAGGTGAAGTACATCTTCCCAAAATTCTCCCAATAAACCGAAGTCGGCTGTCCGCCTTACTCACAACTGACCTTACATGCTCGTTCCATTTCATATCGCTCTGCAATGTTACGCCTAGATATTTGAACGACGCGACAGCATCAAGAAGCTCACTACTAATGCAGTATTCGAACATTATGGAATGAGCGATTGGTATGTCCCCTTTCTCTAATTGCTTTGATGAGTGATAGTATTCCTTTTTTGTCACTGTGAAAACACCAGCATCTGGTCCATCTATTGCTTCATCACATCAAAACACCGCAGACTGCATAGTCAACATTTTCATAAATAAATGAAAAATATCACGAAAGCCGACATAAAAAGTTTTCTATGCTTGGAGAACTTTTGAAGTGAACTGAAGTAAGAAGTGAGTAAGAACACTCCATTCCACCCCCCTGTCCAATCTCTTGGAAGGAGCCAGTGGCACTGGCAGGCCTTCGATGTTACTCGTGGGGCTTCCCCATCGTTAACCCTCTGCCGGGCGTTAGGTACCGGCGACCTTGAAGGCGTGTCCACTGCAGGTGATAATAAATGAGTATCGACCATTCCTCCTCATAAAAATGAAAATGTTGCTTTGAAATGATTCATTTGCTTGTAAAAGCTTTCATTGTGTGATTCATAATATTATAATAAAAGCTATAATTCTAAAAAGGTGTTCTCTTACAATTCCAATTGTTATTTACCATGCTAGCACGTTTCATAAGATAAAAACGTCACAGCCTCTCAAAACATTCATTTCTAGAATGACCTCGAAACTGAGCCCACATCTTACAAATGCTGTAACTTCTGATTGGCTGACGATAAAGTAATAAATGCGCATATCAAATTGAAGGAAATTTAATTCTCTACAACTTTCTTTCTGACAAATTTTCTGAGAAACGATCGAGTAAGTCACTAGAAGTAAATGTTTGACAAAATTAGTGAGGTAAAAATGATTTTTTTCCGAAATTGTCGATTTTCAGTAACGTATATCTCGAAAATCGTTGGGAATTCGACTAATATGTATAGAAACAATTTTATAGCAAATTCAATTATCTTTCATTTTTATTTGGAACATTTTCTTCCTAAAGCGGACCGCTTTCGAGATATAAGCGAAAAACCAAAAAATTGTACCTTTCCACCCCCACCCCCGCTTTAACTCACCCCAAAGGGGTGGGGACTTTTAGTATGTTCACCTCCTAACTATCCGTAACAAAGTCCTGAAGTCAAAAATTATCGCATATTCCATGCACTCTACACCCCTCTTTTGAGCACTCATTGACTGGACTAGAGCGGTCTAAAGCACCTCGCTGCGGAGCGCGCGGTTGCTCGCCGTGGAGGTTCGAGTCGTCCCTGGGGTATGGGTGTGTTTGTCCGTAGGTTAGTTTACCTAGGTTTAAGTCGTTTGTAAGCTACGGACTGATGACCACGCAGTTTGGTGCGATAGATTTACAGGCATTTGAACATTTTTAGAGACGACAGCAGAAGTAAAAGAAGATCCCAAACAGAGTAGGTGCTATCACACATACCGGCTTTACACAGCTACAGGAAATACTTCCGATGTTTTGCCGTTGAAGCAGACTGTTGCTTTTATAAAAGGATAATCCAGTAAAATGTTGTATCAATATTTCAAAGCATTCGGCCATAACTTTCGGAGATATAAGATTTTGAACATAAGACTAAACATCGTTCTAAGTTACATTTCTCATACAAGATACAGGAAGGGTAGGCAATGACGAAGCGGGGAGGGGACATATTCACGTACTTTTTTAATTGTAACCAAGACTCCGAATACCAATTTTGTAGTTCAGGCCACAAAACTAGCTTAGTGGCAACATTTTTCAAACAGCTCTTCATCCCCTATTTCATCCCCTTAAAGGCTGAGTTCCAGAGAAAGCTGAAAGACGCCTTTTTTTAAATTCCAACCAAGAATCCGACTACCAATTTATGTATGTCTAGCATCAAAGTTGACTGGATAACAGGGTATTTTCCAAAAACTTTTCATCCCCTATTTCACCCCCTTAGGGACGGAATATCAAGAAATCGCTTCTTAAACGTCGCCAACAATGTAATATGAACACCCTCTGCAAATTTCACGTTTTTATCATCAGCGGTTTTGGCTGGGCGATGATGAGTCACTCGGAACATTGCCTCTTATCTCTGTACTATCTTATATGCCCGTGCTTCGCAACGGTTGTTAAAGAGGGACCTGTGTATATTATAGTTCTTTGGGTTCCGGACGTAGGTCAGCACAAACACAATCCTTGTTGGATCGCTCTGTCAATAAACTCAGTTCTCCTAGCCAAGATGTCAAGTTTAAGTAGAAAGTGATAAATCTTCATTAAGTTTTTTATACAAAAAGTGAAATTAATTTAAGTCCGTACCCTGTAACGATGCAATTTCAAAGTTACGTTGTGTTCATAAAGTTAAGACTATGGTGAGTAATTGTATGTTTGGCGTAAACTCCTGAAAACACTTCTATCGTTGAGATGAGAAATATGAATAATAATAATAATAATAATAATAATAATAATAATAATAATAATAATAATAATAATGACAGTACCATGTATTGGTTCTGTGGTGTAGTACTAAACTGTTTATCTCTCACAGTAAGTGTATGCTGAAGTATTAGTATGTTGCAGTGTTGCACTGGAGATAATGTAGTTATTCTGCATGCAGTTTTTCCTATTATCGAAAACTCGACGAATACTGAAAGCCCGGTAATTCAATCAACCTCTCAGTTCGTCTGTTTAAATAAGACGACATGGTGGTGTCAATGTGCGGTAAAGTACGAAGTCTGGGTAATTGTTGAAGGAATACCGTCAGCTGATCGTCTGTAAAGAACTTACCGTTAGGTATAATATTTCCAGTGAATTGTCTTGACTGTGTTAGCAGCATCGGGCACTCGTTCAGCTAATGCATGTCCCCATGTACTGCAGTGATTACTCCGTAAAGCACGAAGTTGAAATCGACCTTGTGTGTCTAAAAAAAATGTTCAAATGTTTGTAAAGTTATCGGTCCAAACTGCATGGTCATCAGTCCGTAGCTTACAAACTACTTAAACTTAGGTAAACTAACCTAAGGACAACACACACACCCATGCCCTAGAGAGGACTCGAACCTACGACGGCGAGCAAGAAAAAAAAATCTATTTCCTACCTGGGTTAAATTTTACTTGCAGTGGCAGCGGTTTAGTTTGCTATCGTTGGCTATGAACTATTCGCTTCAGGAGGAAATTATTTATTTATTTCGTTGTGAACATAAAGAATTATCCCACTCATTCTACGTAACTGATTTTTTTTTTTTTTTTTTTTTTTTTTTTTTTTTTTTTTTTTTTTAAATCATTCAACGGCCGTTACCAACTTCAGCACATAACGCCGCCGCCTTAAGTAAAATTGTACCCCTTTTGTAGTGTATTATCCCATATTTATGAGAATGAAACATACGCAGCAACGCCATAATGAGTTATTTGGTGTACTAATTAACTAACGTCGTCTCACTTGTTTCTTGTACTATGGCGTTTTCGATGCATTCCTAAACATAACGCTCTCAAAATGTAATGAGGATACACCGAAATCAAAAAGGAAAGTACATAAATTCGATTTTGCTTGCAAAGAATTCTTATGTAAATTAGAGCATCGATAGACATGGAGGAATTTCTTTATATTTTAAATTCAAATGTTCCCTGTCAGAAGAAGGAAACATACGTCATTAAGCTGTGAATATACAAAGTGTAATCAGCAACTCGCTGTTCAATGTTTAGTTCGTATTTGCAGAGATAAGATTGCGGCTCTTTATTCAAAATACTTTTCTTACTGAGGGAATACGCACAACACGATCATGTATTGTTTCTTTGCAGTACTTACAAAACCATCAATTCCTAGAAAATGAATTTTTTTGTGTGTCGTACCTCGGTTAAATTTTACTTGGAGTGGCAGCGGTTTATTATGTTGGCAATGAAATATTCGCTTTAGGAAGAGCATTAATTTACTGATTGGAACAACATTAATAATTTATTTCATTATTAATACAACGAATTATTCCCTCCATTGTACATGACTGATTTTTCAAAAAGGATTCAACGGCCGTTGCCAACATCAATACACTACACCGCTGCCGTAAGGAAAGTCGTAGCCCTTGATTCAGTGTATTACACCCACAGACATATATTACTAGACTGGCAATGCCGTATACAGTATCATTGGTGTCACTGAAGCCTCCACCGCCATATTTCTATGCTACAAACGTGAGAGAAGACATATGTGTATTTACAGAAAACATTCGTAAAAATACGGATGAACCCACGTAACTACGCTGTCTTTAGAGATTTGAAATATTGGTTGATTCATGTGTTGTAGGCCTATGTAGCTGTAATTTTTCGTACGGCAAACCGAAGATATAAGGCAAATTCACACTGTCCCTTACGTAAACTTCACGTCACGTTCCATCACGTCAATTCGTTATCCTAATATCCGATTTTCAAAGTGAGGTTATGAGTGGCTATCTTTTATGTAGAAAGTCATAGTTTAATACTGGAATTGCGGAAACAACAACGTTAAATGTTTGAGCCATTTGTCGTGGATAACAAGTACGTTTATTCTTCTCAGTGTTTTTTCCATAATTACAATCTGATTCAAATGTATGTAACGGTAAAATTTTACTTACCATCTTAGTGGCCTCGTATGATTATGTTGGCAACATCAACAAAACGTTGGAAAGCCCTAACCAAGATGTTGATATTCTTAGTAATCCATACAGTGTGAGTTCATTAGTGTTTCATGTAGATGATGAAGTAAACAAATAATGCTGTTGGTGCTCTACGGTTGACAGATTTTTGTCTGTGCCCTCGTTCACTTAGTAACAGTAATTGCCCTCGTAAAACTAAGTTGTTATGACAAAACATTTGCATCGTCAAGCGAATGGCTAATGCCAACGTCACACGACTGACAACATAATCACGTGAGGCCGCCAGGACAGTAAGTAAAATTTAAGCGTACATAACACATTCTTCTCAAAACACGATTAGACATTGTAGGCCTATCTGCTAGATTCAACTATTGTGGATGTGTTAGCTCAATTGCAAATCATGTTCAAACCAAGTAGTAGGCTTAAGCTTATCGTGTCAGAAGATCATAATTTTACCGTATGGAAACTTTTTGACGTGGGGTGAGGCAAGATGGCGGTATCAAGCTTCAGTCAGAAAGGCAAGTTTGCCAGTCTAGTAATAAATGTCTATGATTACACCTTACTTATGTGAATAAAAAAGGCAGCATCGACAAAGATGTTTGTTCTATGTATACTATGTAACAGAGCCTCTAGCGGATCTTTGCTATACTACGCTGCAATTCAAGCATAGCACACACCAGAAACTACAAATTACGATATCTTTTCTTCGCCTGATCCGATTTTGATTAAAAGAAGCTTATATGGTGTCCCAAGGTACTATCAGTTGACCTATGAAACCTCATGAATGTTCGTATAGTACTCTTGGAGATTTTCTGTACTACACCATACTTATAAGCATAGTATGCCCATAAAACTTCAAGTTACGATATCTTTCCTTCCTCTGATCCGATTTTGATTAAATGAAGCCTCCGTTACTCTCCAAACTATTCTCAATTTACCTTTGGAAATCCATGAAAGTTCGTGTAGTACTTTTGGAGATTACCTTCAACAAATACACACATAGGATGGCTTTTAAACAAATGATTAAATTATGATATCATTATTTTGCCCGATCCGATTTTAATTATTGAAGCCTTTATGTAACCGTACGATATGCGCAAGTTAGGTGTGAAAACCCCATGAAAATTCGTCTAGTACTTTTGGAAATAAACGTGTTCGAAGAGACAGACAGACAGACATGACGGTCATAGATAAAAAATTTCAATTCACGATATTATTTTTTTCCGTGATCCGATTTTTATGAAACGAAGTCTATATGATGTCCAGCGTTACGCTCAAGTTACCTGTGAAACCCCCATGCAAATTCGTGAAGTAGTTTTGGAGATAAGAGGTTTTTAATACGTGAACAAACGGACACGGCGATTACTGAAAACATTTAAAATTACGATATATTTTTTTCCGTGATCCGATTTTGATAAAATTATGCCTATATGTTGGCCCAACCTTTTCTCATGTTCCCTGTGAAAACCGCATGAAGATTCGTCTAGTAGTTTTGAAGATTTAAGTGAACAGCGAGAAGCCTACATTTATAGATTTATTATTAGTATAGATAGATATAAAAATGTTGTATTGGTTTGTGTATGTTTGAAAATCTCAAAAAGTTCTTCACCGATTGAGTTCCAAATTTGCCACATCGTTGCACAACACGGGAAGGTTCTTAGACACCTATTTGTTTAATATATTACTCATAACCTATGTATATGGCACTTTGCGGATTTTAGCCTCAACGTTCCCCATTGTAAAATTTATATAAATTCTTATGTGATGTATATTTAAATAATAGGTATGTGAAAACATCCGCGTAATCCAGTAGAGGCAATGACGAAGAGGGGAGGGGAGATATACATGTACTTTTTAAATTGTAACCAAGACTCCAAATACCAATTGTGTAGTTCAGGCCGCAAAACTAGCTTAGTGGCAACATTTTTCAAACAGCTCTTCAGCCCCTATTGCATCCCCTTAAAGGCTGAGTTCCAGAGAAAGCTGAAAGTCGCCTTTTTTAAATTCCAACCAAGATTCCATATACCAGTTTATGTACGTCTATCATCAAAATTGACTGGATAACAGCGTATTTTCCAAAAACTTTTCATCCCCTATTTCCCCCTTAGGGACGGAATATCGAGAAATCGCTTCTTAAACGTCGCCAACAGTGTAAGATGAACACGTTCTGCAAATTTCAAGTTTTTATCATCAGTGGTTTTGGCTGGGCGATGGTGAATCATTCATTTAATCTGTCAGTCAATCAGTCACTTGGAACATTGCCTTTTATTTATTGATATTATGCGTTGCAAGCTGTTGTGGTCTCTCTCGAAGGTGGTCTATTCAGTGTTTCTTGTTACATACTGATTATTATCAAGCGGAACGCAGCGGAGTCGCTTACAAAGTCGCTTACCAAGCTGGACGACTGGGAGGACGATCCTGCTGGTCAACGAACTGCTGCACGATGATCATATGGACACCCGAGCGCCAAATAATAGCCCCCCCCCCCCCCCAGTGCAAATAAACGTCATGAATATGGACACACAGATATAACCAGAGTCATATATCTTCGTCATCTTTACAGCTTTGAGGTAACGATTAAATTTATCCCAAGTCGGCGGCGCAGTTGCCAATGTTGGTAACGGAACAACCCTTCAACCTGAGCGGATCATTCAAAATATTTATTTTCATAAGGATCTCCTTCGAATCACCACGGAATTACAGAAAACAACATTTCAGAGTAACGCTCGGGAAAGAGATGCTTTATAATAATGTTGAAGTAGCCGGGCTCTAACGAAATATATGGAATGCGCGCTTCTAAATCCCTGCCGTTAAAAAAATGGCTATTTACAACCGGAGAATTAATTGGAAATATAAGGGGTTATTTTACTTACGGCAGCTGTGGTATTCCGTGATAATGTAATATTTCATGGTAAACGCGGAACATTATTAGCCTCATTGTATGTAACTGAGTTTTCAAAGAGCAGTCACGAGATTTTGGCAACATCAGCCGCTGCCGCAAGTGAAATTTTACCGAAATTATACAAATACATGAACATGAAAAATGACGTACCGATTTTCGATTATAATTTTACAAGGAGGCCAATAAAACTTACTCAACTCAAAAGGCGCTTTGGCATAGATACGCGCAAAATGAAAATCATGTGTATACGTAGCCATTAAGAGAGGAAAAAGGAATCAGATGTTTCCATATCTATATCTCTGATTACGCTTTAAATTCAAGGAGGTTAAAATAAAGGGAGGTGGCATTATCTATGCCTGGCACATATGTTAATTGAAGCCAAGGAGGTTAGAATAAAGGGAGGTGGCATTACCTATGCCGAGCACATACGTCAGTTGAAGCCTGTCCGCCATCTTGGTCAGTGCTGGATTGCTATTTCTCCGTTAAAACTATGCGTTGTGTTACCCTCTTACTCTTAATGCACTGGACTGACAGTCACTGCGAAGAATGTACTTTCAAACAATATACTTTCTTGAATAAATAGTAATAATAAATAATTTTTAACGGCTAATTTATAGTCGTTTAACACGTTGTACACCAAGGCAAAATCGTTGAACGGTTTATTTCTGTTTTAAGTGACAAATAACATTAGCTCTACAATACGAACACTTCTCCAAAACGTAGCAATATGGCGGAGGCAGGCTTCACTTTTTCAGCATGAGGGCGTCTCCCTGTATTCTAACCTCCTCGTTTAAATTCTCCAACTGCCAAATAAATGAGCGTCGAAAATTGAGGTGGTATCAACTTCTGCCTTGCGTACTGGTCAGTTGCTATGTTAAAACTGCGACACTAAAGTAACAACTTTTCGTGGAAACGCATTTTATATACGCTCATGTTTAATGGTTAATTTTCAGTAAGATGGATCATGATATTAGCAGTGGAAATCAATACATCATAGAAACAAATTCGGAACAAAACGTTGTTTATGTGCGTAGTTATTTTATTTTATGTAACAGTAACTTTGTGATAGTTTCCAGAAGATAACACATAATTTGAAGCAATTCCCTAATTTTTAATTTCATTTTATGTAGGCAGGACGAGCGAAAGACGAGACGTGCATAGAGATAGCTGGAGGAGGAGATTGAAGATGGATGGAAGGAAAGGGAGTGACGAAAAGAGCCCGGGGATTACATAGAAGGAGACTGAAGAGGTAGATAGTGGGGAAGCAGGAAACAGACATAGCGGATGGGCAAAAGATGGAAAGAATGTAGAAAACAGCAGCTTTTTACTAAGATGGTCCAGAGGCGGTAAACTGATCTGTATGTTTGTGAAGAAAACGAACAACAAAAAAAGTAATATTTTATAAGGGTTTAAAATAATGTGTATCTGTGAAGCTAACCTTTAGTTTTACATACTATATTTTCGTTTTAAATAGCCACTGGAGCCTAACGAACGCACGACATTGCTATGATTGAAGCATTCTCTCGGTGATTCTATGTTCACACGAGTTACAGTATTTCCTTTTCTATTTATTTCTAATGAGAGAGCCACAGCGAAGCGTGACCGGGATTAGCTAGTTTATAATAATTTAGATGGACATCCAATCCTTTGCAGCAAGGGTCTAATTCTGCTCACTAAATCAGATGCTTTAACGACGTCTATAAGAGCAATATACAGTGGTCTCTGCTGCTCGCGGTACTTCTGTTGGAGCTTCGTAGAGAGAAGATTACATCCACGGTGGATCGGCAACTCTAAAGCCGCATTGAGACTTTGGGTAGATTCTAGAAGCTATAATTTCTAGTCGAATTAGGATGACTCCTGCATAAGATTTTCCGGCTACATTTAGCAGTGAAATTCCTTGGTAATTTTCATAAATGAATTTATCAATTATTTTAAGAAGATGGATTTTTTTAAACATTGCTAAAACTACTATTTAAATATAGCTTCAAGGATTGTCTGCCTATAAAATAGATAAATTCTGGTGCCGCCTCAGCTGTTTATTTATTTATTGGTTTTTCTGTTCCATAGGACCCAATTGAGGAGTGAGACTCCATGGTCATGGAACAAGTCAATACATTAATTATTACACAAGAATGGTAATAGATAATTTTTAAGCAGTCCTTTGCACACGACAATCTTAAGACAACGTAAAAAGAATCAATAAAGAAAAAAATGAATTAGCTTAATTGTTTAACTTTTCTAGGAGTTCCTCGACAGAATAAAAGGAGTGAGCCATGAGGTAACTCTTCAATTTAGATTTGAAAGCGTGTGCGTTAGTGCTAAGATTCTTTAATTCTTGTGGCAGCTTAATGAAAACGGATGCTGCAGAATACTGCACCCCTTTCTGCACAAGTGTTAAGGTGGTGTGATGCAAATGTAGATTCGACTTCTGTCTAGTATTCACAGAGTGAAAACTACTAACTCGTAGGAATAAGCTGATATTATTAACAACAAACGACATTAAAGAAAAAACGTATTGTGACGCAAGAGTCAAAATTCCCAGACTACTGAAAAGGGGTCGACATGACGTTCGCGAACTTACACCAGATATTGCTCGAACCGCCCGTTTTTGAGCCAGAAATACCCTTTTTGCATCAGGCGAGCTACCCCAAAAAACAATGCCATACGTCATAAGTGAATGAAAGTAAGCGTAATAGACTACTTTTCGTGTTGCAAAATCACTTATCTCAGATATTGTTCTAATGGTAAATATAGCAGAATTTAGTTTTGGAACAAGATTCTGAACATGGGCTTTCCATGACAGCCTACTGTCTGTATGAACACCTAGAAATTTGAACTGTTCAGTCTCACTTATCATATGCCCACTATGTGTAATCAAAATGTCAGCTTTCGTCAAACTGTGTGTTAGGAATTGTAAAAACTGAGTTTTACTGTGATTTAACATCAACTTGTTTTCTACACGCCATGAACTTATATCTTGAACTGCGTTATTTGATACTGTGTCAATATTACAAGCAACATCCTTCACTACCAAGCTGGTATCATCAGCAAACAAAAATACTTTACAGTCACCTGTTATACTCGAAGGCATATCATTTATATAAATAAGAAACAGCAACGGTCCCAAAACAGACCCCTGGGGCACCCCAAACTTAATGGCGCCCCCATTGGGATTGCACGTCATAGCCATTTTCTACACTGCGGAGAATTATCTTCTGTTTTTTTAAGATCACTCTTTAAAATCCACTACCGGTTTCACGTCATTACAGACGCATCTTCAGGGGTACTGCATTAAAACAAAAACTGTAATTAAAAATACAGCAATGATAAAGTAATAAGTGCGCCAGGAATTAAACAAAGTTGTACTTACAAATTTATTCATGTTGAAATTCCATACTAAGTTCCAACGTTCGAATTGCTTTCCTCTGTCATCTGATTAAAATTTACTTAAAATGTCTGGATATATGGAAACATTTCCACGGATATCATCAATCAAAATTAAAACCAGAGTCGTTAGTTTCTGGGACAAATGGGAGCGTATTTTGAATACCACATTGTCCAAAAACCTAAGGAAAAAGAAAGACACTTTGAAATTTGACGATGCAGTCGAATAATGGCGGTTAAGTCAAGAAGGGGTGGAAATAATCATTAGGATGTGGGAGCATTAGAATTATAAAACATATATTAAAAGGAAACCTTACCCGTTGATCGGCAATGCAGAAGAGTACATTGGAGGTAGTAAAACAAACTCGAATCATAGTCACCGAGATGTGGAAGACTAATGCAGGCGTAGATACGCGTGCAGTGAAGCGGTGAAGCGGGCGATAGTGCAACGACACGGAGGAAAACATATTTGCGCAGGCGCGCTGTAGTGCGGTATCCAAACGGTCTTAAACAGGGAAAACAACTGAAAGTTGGATCTCGTATTATAAATCTGAAAATAACAATCGTACCACTCAGTTAATTAGGAACAAATAGATTGGAATAATAAGTTCGGCTGTAATGATTAAAGTAAAAAAATTAATTTAAAAAAATGAATAATTTTTAAGTGTCTTGGGTAAAATTTAAAGGTTATAATTGAGGAGGATTAGTTTTGATAAAAGGGGCAATGGGAATGTGCGGTCAATTGAGATTCAAATATTCGAAATTCGCCAGAATGGAACGGTGCGCCGGCCGTGGTGGCCGAGGGGACTGAGGCGCTCCAGTCACGGTCTGCACGGCCACTACGGTCGGGGTTTCGAATCCCCCCTCGGGCATGGATATTTGTGCCGTCCTTAGTATTAGCTAGTTCATAAGTAGTTTGTAAGTTTAGGGACTGATGACCCCGTAGTCCCATAAGCTATACAAACATTTGAATTTGGAACGGTGCTTTAACTATTTTTGATTATTCAGTGTTTGAGTGGCTCACTGTTTTATAGGTCTTAAAATCTGCACTTCTTCCAGAAGATTTAGGATAACACCTTTATTCTTTTGGTGTATTTTTATTATTATTATTATTATTATTATTATTACTCGCGATACTGGATATGGAGTGCCCGGTTTCCTGTGAATGAATGATGATGGGAGACCTTGAGTTAGTCAACTTCGTATGTTATTTAAAACGAACATCGAATATCCTTTTGTGGACAGTCATTACAAGTTATTGAATAAACACCTGTTCCCTTGTACGGTTTGTTGTTTGACTGTTCTTTACGTCTGTATCTGGCTCCGACATTTTTGGGGATAAAGGAGGCTGGTATAATGATCTTCCCCCTAAGTTGTTTACCTACCCATACTTTCCTAAGTATGGGACTCTTTGGTAACCTAGTTTTTTATCCTGACCTTCTGGTAACGAAGTTATAGGTATCTCCTCTTTTTGTCTTGGAGTAATAGGTGGGGTGGCCTGTAACTTTTTTATTATCTCCCTATTAATGTTAGCTACATAATCTGTACTATAGCCGTTTGAACATGCGAAATACTGAATGGTTTGGAACTCGCGTTTAAAGGCTTCTTCCGAAAGAGGTACTGTACGTTATGAAGTCGGTATAAAAATGATGTAATTGCTGCCTTCTTCTATTTTTCTGGGTGGTGGGAAGTTTGGTGTATTTGTGGTGGAGGGTTTGCGGAAAATATCGTAACTAAATTTGGATACTTCTAAAGTGGTGAGTAAATCCCAATATGGGAGCATACCTTCCTCTTGGTGTTCTATTGTAAATTGGATGCGATCTTCTTTCGAATTCAGCTCGGTGACAAACAAGTCACATTCTTTTATTCGAACCGTTGTACAACATAAAAACATCATCTACATATCGGTGCCACGCTATGATTTTATTTTCGTGTTGAGACTGTTGTACATGACAGTATTCAAAGTTTGTCATATAAATATTGGCAAGACAATATGCTAGTCGTGACCCAATAGCAAGGCCTTGTTTTTGAAGATAGGTTTGATCACCGAATTTGAAATAATTAGAGTTTATAATTAAGTCCAAAAGTTACTTCTTCAGTTTCTTCGAGTGGGCGTCTGCTGTATGTTCGTAAATTATAAGATATGGTTTCTTTAACCTGGTTAGTTGGAATATTTGAGTACATATTTTTAACGTCTAGAGAGACCATATTAGTGCGAGATGGAATGGATAACTGTGTCAGATTTGAAATTAAATGCTCCATATTAAGGATGTTGCATTGACTGGGATGTTTGTAAAGTTTGTCTAAATATTGAGATAAACGTTTTTCAACTTCGTACGACACTCCGGTTTTTTCGTTCTCAACAGAACGCGCCGGGAAGCCTTTTTTTTTTTTTTTTTTTTTTTTTTTTTTTTTTTTTTTTTTTTTTTTTTTTTTTTTTTTTTTTTTGTGGACCTTTATGGTTGCTCCTAATTTTGGTGCTGAAGGATTCATGGGAATTAGTGTCTTTTTGGCACGTATTACAGAAAATGTTTTCTGACTTCAGTTGTTTTTTTAGATTAGCCAAAAATTTGGAAGTAGGGTAAAATTTACATTTCTCTATCTTATCTGCTGTGAAAAAATCTTGCACTTTAGTAACATACTGTTCTTCGGCAATTGTTGCAATCACTTCTGTCCCCTTTCTGTTTACGTAGAATGAGAATCTTCAAATCCCGCATGTTCAGTGAGATGTAACCCACTTCCCAAATGTCTGTGAGAAGTGAAACAGATGTTTGGGAAGTATAGACTTGTCATACTTGATAATCTCTGCAGCGATCCCAAGGGCATCTATCGCTTTACGGAGTTCTTTCATGGTGGGCGTACCATCTAGCTCTTCCATAATTGGAATTTATTGGATGGCATCAAGTGCTTCCCTGCTAACGTCATTCTCAACTGCGTACAATTCTAGGTAATGTTCAATCCAGCGCTCCATTTGCTTGCCTTCATCAGTGATAACTTATCCTGCCTTGGTCTACAGAGAGGCTGATTTTTTCCAATTGCTTTTTTGTTCCTTCGTACATTGCTTTAATGTTCCCACAATCGACATCTTTCTGAATACTTGCACATAACTCCAGCCAGTAATTATTTTCACATCTCCTTGATGTTTGTTGTGGCCTGTTCTCTGCTTCTCGTAGGTTATCCCGAGTTCTTCCATATGCTTTTTCTATATAAGCAATCAAGGCTTTTCGTTTAGCTTCGTTGACCGGTTCCATCTCCTCCAAATTTGTCGACAAAAGAAACACATATTTCTCTATTTACTTCTAAAAACCTTTCTGCTAACATCCTCAAACTCCCAGTTGCATTTTTGGCTCCTCTTCCTTTCCTAAATGCAAACTGCTTCCTTTCTATTCTCGTGACTTGTTACGTTAGTGCAATAAGTCACAAAACGTTCTCTCAGAAGAGTTCATTATTGCAAATGAGACAAATGTGATTCGTGATGTCTTGTCGCTTGTCGTAACGTAGGCCGCATCGCGTGTAGATTAGCATCTCATGGCGTAACATCTCAATGTGAACCGCGCCTTAAGTGAATGTTAATATTATTTATCCGCTAGGTATAAATCCCGTAAGGACAGTGAGAATAATATGAACTAATTAAAAGACATAAAGAGATATTTTAATCGGTTTTCGTCCTACTGTCCGTCCGTGGTTGGAACGGAAAGAAATTCTAACCTGTGATACAATGATATGAAATCTCTGTCAACCACTACACACACTGCTTCTGACTTCGCAGTGTGTGTTTGTAAATTCGTGGACTTCATGTTCCCAAACATCGCCGGAATTATTATTGTAGTTGCGGTCTATGGTCCGGAGACTGCTTTGATGCAGCTCTCCACCCTACTCTATCCTGTGCAAGCCTTTTCGTCTCTGAATAAGAACGGCAACACACATTCACTTGAATCTGCTTAGAGTATCCGTCTCTCGGTCTCCCTCTACGATTTTTTCCCCACACACTTCCCTCAAATGCTACATTGACGATTCCCACCATCGATCCCTTTACTATGCCAAGATATGGCAGAGACTTCTTTTCTCCCCAATTATGTTCATCATCTCCTGAATAGTTACGCGATCTACCCAGATAATCTTCAGAATTTGTCTGTAGCACCACATTTAAAAAGCTTCTATCATCTTCTTGTATTAACTCCTTATCATCCACGTTTCACTGCTTACAACACAACACTCCAGACAAATACCTCCTGAAAGGACTTCATAACATTTAAATTAATACTGCATGTCAACAAATTTCGCTTCTTCGGAAACACTTTGCTTCCCACAGCCATTCTGCATTTTATATCTTCTTTACTTCGCACATCAGAAGTTATTATGCTACCCAAATAACAAAATTCATATACAACTTTTATTGCCTCATTACCTAATCTAAGTCCTTCAGCATCACTTGATTTTCTTGCACTGCATTTCATTACCATTATCTTGTATTGTTAATGTACCTCTTATAACCTCCTTTCAAAACACTGTTCATTCCGTTCAGTTGCAATTCCAAGTAAAAAAAAAAAAAAAAAAAAAAAAAAACAAAAAAAAACCAAAAAAAAAAAAAAAAACAAAAAAAAAAAAACTGTGTGGTCATCAGTCAAACTTACAAACTACTTACGAATTAAGCGGTTGTATATGGCTTTTAAGTAAGGAGCTATCGCTTCAGCATAATCAGATAGAAATCTAATAGATATAAAGTCCGGACCAGAAGACTTGTTCTTGATAAGTGATTTTAGTTGTTTCACTACTCCGATGATATCTACTTCTACGTTACTCATTACGGCCTCTGATCTGTAATATTGGTTTCGTCTTCTTTGATGAATGAGTTTCTAAAAGCTATGTTCAGTAGCTCTGCTTTAGTAGCGCTGTCATCGGCATGATCGTCTTTACTATCGCGTAGTGAGGGTATTGTTTGTGTTTTGCCCCTAGTATATTTAACATATGACCAAAATCTTTTTGGGTTTTCTGTCAAATTTCGAGAAACAGTTTCGCTGTGATAAGTATTGTAGGCATCTCGCATTGAAATCCTCGCTAAATTTCGAGCTTCTGTGTAGTATAGCCAATCCTGAGGATTTTGTGTTCGTGTAGATAGCGCATAAAACCTGTACGCAAGACGAACAGGGGAGGCCTCACGATCGATCCACCAAAATGTCTTGCGCCTCCTGCCACGCACTGGAGCAACCTCCCACGCAACCACGGGTGGGGTGTCTGCCTCACTGCTAGCAGTATCTGGGCATGTCGCTGGCTGGGTTTTTCTACAAGTTGAATGTAACCCCTGCTAATTTCAGATTTTGAAAGATTGTTTCCCACTCAACATTGTCAAAAGCTTTCTCCAAATTTACAACAGTTAAAAACGTAGATTTGCCTTTCCTTAATCTGTCTTCTAAGATAAGTCGTAATGTGAGTATTGACTTGTGTGTTCCTACATTTCTCCTAAATCCAAAGTGATCTTGCCCAAGGTCGGATTCCATCAGTTTCTCCATTCGTCTGTAAATAATTCGAGTTAGTGTTTCGTAACTATGACTTATTAAACTGGTAGTTCTGTGATTTTCACATTTGTCTGCACTTGCTTTTTTTTGTAATTGGATTTATTATTTATAAGTCTGCGGGTATTCCCTTGTCTCATACATGTTGCACACAAGGTGTAACAGTTTCTTTTTGACTGGATCTTCCAACGATGTCAGCAATTCAGAGGGAAAATCATCCACTCCAGGTTGCCTTGTTTCGACTCCAATATTTCATTGCTCTCTCAAATTTTTTTTGCAGTATCGTATCTCCTATCTTATCTTCATCTACTGCCTTAATTTTCCTTCTATGGGCCCTTTATACATTCCTTCCATCTTTCAAGTTTCCCTTCTTTGGTAAGTAATGGTTGTCTGCTTCTCTTGTCTCCAAACGCTTATCTTATGTTTCTGTAGGCGGTGTCTGTCTTTCCCCTAGTTATTTATACATTCTTCTGCAGACATATTTTCCCACTAGCCACTATTCCTCAGCCAATATGTACTTCCTGTCAACCTCATTTTTAGCTGCCTGTACTCCCTTTAGCCTACTTCATTCAGTGCATTTTTGTATATTCTCCTTTCATCTCCTGTGTTACCCAACGCTTTCTACTAAAACAGACTACAAAGGTTATAGCGGAAACTCCGAGCCATTTACATGCGTTTGCCAGGTGACACCGCTAGCAGTGCCATCTTTTGGCTCGAGTTGTATGCTGTACCTGGCCTCAAGTCTGCTACTCCGAATTTTATTTCCCGGCGTGTGTACCGCATTTGGATCTCAAAAGAAGACTAATAGCTGTGGAAATGGACTATTTGCGTAGGAGTGCCAGAATATCAAGAATCGAAAGAAGAACTAATGATGAAGTAATAGCTAGAATGAAGGCAAATGATACAGTGATAGACAGAATTGAAAGAAAATCACTGAAATGGTACGGACATATGATGAGAATGCCAGATCATCGGTGGCCTAAGAAAGTTTACGAATGGAAACTACCTGGCAGGCGTAAGCGCGGAAGACCACGACGCTCTTGGACAGACCAGATAAATGGAGTGATGGAACATCGCGGCATCGACAAGAAATAAGCGCTGGATAAACAGGCTTGGCGGAGGAAACAGGAATACGACAAGATGTTGTTATTGATTAATCTTTGTATTAATTAATCCTGTAATAATAATAATGTACCGCATTTACAGCGCACGTTTTATATTGTTGCGCCATTTAAGAAATTCTTAGATACTAATTCGTTTAAGGTGTAGCATTCGGTTCTGTACAGTTTATTTGGGTAGAATTCGAACCGAAAATAATACAATACATAAGTTTTACCCCTATACATCTACTCACATTTCGTGAGCATGTAGGCCTTTTTTGTGAGTTACTTTCCGTAAATTGACGCTACGCTTTCTAATTTGTGATGCTGACAGATCATTTTTCTTATTGACGAATACTTTAATTAGCAGTGCAAAATAGTTTTTTGCCAACAACAAACCTCCTAATCGGCAGACCCATTTATGAAAAATGAAACCAACTTGCTTCTCACACCATAAGTGCCTTCAACAACGCACTTATCAGAATTTTGTCTAAAAATTTCTGACATTTTATAGGACATACTCTGAGCACAACCATTGGGAAAAAGCATTTTGTTTGAGTCATATCTATTCATAAGTGTATGGAAGTTGGCAACTTCATGTTCATTATCATTATATGATGCCAGAGTCATTTCCAACCCACTACAAGCCCAGCGCATAATTTCCTTGTATTTGTTTTGATATGTTTACCTTCACTGATATTGATATCAGCATACAGGGAAACATTAACACTCTCTTCAGCAGACATTTCACTCACGGATGCAATGAATGGAACTATTTTCATTTAATTTAATTTTACTAGGAATGCTGCTGCATCTACTACACAGTTATGTCTTGAGAAGGAGACAGTAAGCTATTGACCGCTGCTGCCAGTGAAGGTATCATGCTGGTGTTTTACAGCCTCGTCTACTCTTTAAATACATAAAGCGATTAAAATAAAACTTGTGATTAAACTTCGTTGTTATATTACAATTAATACCTGTTTTTAAACACACGCAAATAACAAATTACAACACTTACCATCGGCATAACAAATTCTTATTTCTAAAATGTTTTTCCACAAAATGGTCTGAGCATCCTACGTAGCTTTTATTCAAATGCTCGGGGCCGTTCTTTTTCAAAATTTCATGTAAGTCTGCTCTTCGACTGAGAATAACCTACTGGCTGCATGTATAAACAAATTATAAAAAAGAAGGTAAATCAGAGCGTAAAAGCAACTGATCTTAGTAGGCCTCATAGTTGCCTTCTTAAGCTATCATATTTACATCTTTCTATTTTTTGGAAACCTGAAGAATGATTTTCGAGTGCTTTGCTGTTTATAGTTATCACAGCCGTATATAGGACATATACTTCCTCTTCCAACTATTTCCTTGTTCTATCAACTAAGCCGACGATCAAGAAAGTCTTCAGTGTGTTACAATGTAAAGCGGCTGTTCATGCCCTGTGTTAGTTGACAACTCGGGCCGCTAGGAGGTGTTCGGGTGGGCTGTCGCCTAAAGCTCTGTATCCTTATACAGAGCTTTATACAGAGCTTTACTGTCGCCCGTTTCACGGCTGAGTTTCCGCGTATTATCTTTATAAGCTATTTGCTACTAGGCATTGTCCTGCTGCCTATATGGTTCTGTGCAGCCTTGCGTAATGCTCCTTCTCCAACCATCAACAGCCCATGTTTCTTCAGTTTTTCAGGTTCTATCTGCTTGCTTTTCTACCATTTTGCATTTTCTTAAGTTTTAATCTACAGTTCATAATAGTACAGCGTAAATCTGCCGCTGGATATGCCTTACAGTTTGAAACCTGGTTTCTAAATCTATGTCAAGCAATTACAAAGTCAATTTGGTACCTCTCGGTGTCTCCTGGTCTCTTCGGCGTGTACAACCTTCTTTTATGATGCTTAAACCAAGTGTTTGTGATAATTAAGCTGAGCAAATTTCTACCACCCGACCTTCTCTTTCATTCTTTTTCCTAGATCCATAGTTCCTTACTATTTGCCCTTCTCTTCCTTTTCCTACTATCGAGTTCAAGTCTACCATGACACTCTAGTTTCCTCTCCCTTAACTGAATCACTTCTTTTACCTCATTATACATCTTTTTCAATCTCCTCGTCGTCAGCAGAGCTAATTGGCATATAAACTTGCACTACTGTGGTCGGTGTTGCCTTCGTATCTCTCTTTGCTACTACAATGCGTTCACTGTGCTGTTTGTAGTAATTTAATCGCATTCCTGTTTTCTTATTCGTTATTAGACCCACCCCTGCGTTCTCCTGTAATAACCTAACCAGAAAGCCTGTGCATCCTGCCAACGAATTTCGCTAATTACTGTAGTTTCGCCTTGCTTTCAGTTGTCCGCAATATCTACAGGATAGCTGATGTTACAACGCCAGCTCAGTCAATCATCGAGACTGTTGCCCCGGTAACTACTGATAAGGCCACTGTCCCTCTTCAGGAACCACACTTTTATGTAGCCTCTCCACAAATACCCCTCTGCTACGGTGCGACTATCTGTGTCGTTGAGGCACAAAAGATGTGTATGAAATTCGATGACAGTGTGGACGCACTTTGAGCACAGTTCGTGAAAGATGTGCGGAACATCGACGATACATCCGCCTGCTGCTGATGTGGAAAAAGAGCGAAGATATAACAGTTATTCGGAAATTTCATTGTTTATGACGTCATATCTCCTGAAATATGTGTCGTATTCTGATGTAAATTCGACGGTAAATTCAGTGGTATATGTGCCTAATGTCTACCAAATCTATCGAGAATGGTGTTAGCAGGACGTAATAAATCAAAACCTCGTGCATGATGATACGATTTTTCATTAACCAAATTGTTTATGACTTCATATCCCAGGAACTATATGTCGAACTGTGATATAATATCGAAGGAACATTCAGTGATATGTATGTGTACTGTCTGTGAGTTGTCTGGCGTATAAAATTTACAGTGTAGAAGTAAGAACTTCTAACGTCATGCCAAATGCCGCAAATATGCATCATGAATATCGGAAAAGTAGTAAGCGATAAACTTTTTTCCTTTCATCATTTAGTTGGGGTCGTAAGCGAGAAAAAGTTTCGTAAAGATTTGAGATTACGTTTAAAATTTATTGCAAGCCGCTAAGTGCTCTCATTCTCAAATAATTTACGAATAAAATCATGCTATCTCACGCCGCAAGATGGGACAGATATCATTGTTTATGAGTGATATCGTATGAACTATGTATCATATTTGCTATTTGAAACCACAGAAAATGATTCATGACCTTAAAGAATATTTGTACCAAATTTGATTGAAATCGGTCCATTAGTTTAGGAGCAGATGTAGAATATTATCGCATGATGCGGCCGTTTATCACGACTGTCATTGTTTATGACGTCATATCTGATTACATATGTGTCGTAGGTGGTACTTAGCCTGATAGCGATTGTTGCCTGATAGTAAGGAACATGTGTACCAAGTTTGGTTGAAATCGGTCCAGTAGTTTAGTTGGAGATGTAACACACACACACACACACACACACACACACACACACACACACACACATACAGCCTATTACAGATGTAAGATTACAGGTCTTCAGCCGTAACCATTTATTTCTTCTTGCTAATATTTCGGCTGTATATCGTTCAGGCATCATCATAGCGATACTAAGGCAACTAGAC
This sequence comes from Locusta migratoria, assembly GCA_026315105.1. Classification (NCBI taxonomy): domain Eukaryota; kingdom Metazoa; phylum Arthropoda; class Insecta; order Orthoptera; family Acrididae; genus Locusta; species Locusta migratoria. Next base: position 629,577,580 of record CM048745.1, on the reverse strand, counting down.
TGTCGACAGAGTTCCATAAGCAGCTATGTGCATGCACAGTTTTGCAACTTACGCGTGTGTCAGTTTATCGCTAATAGCTATTATAAAACGTTTTTCCGTGAACTACGAGAGAGTAATGTTCCGTGCTAGAGTTGATCGATATTCTTCCATTGCACTCTACTTTGAGCAATTTAGCAGGTAGAAGGGGGGAAACCCCATGGGGCAGTAAGCATAGGGGCGTCCTCGCCCCCTGCCCTGGGTAATTCAATTTGAATTAGTAGACATCTTGGCACAGGTATTCTTAATCACAATTCATAATACCTAGAACAGCAGTCAATTCTGTTGACTACTTTTACTAGTTTTATTTAATGCATCTTCGGTACACGCCCCAACATCGTTCAGCCCGCCCTCAGTGGTGTCGCGATATGCGTTTATGGAAGGACGAATGGAGTCGAATCGTCTTCAGTGATGAGAGTTGCTTCTGCCTCCGTGCCAATGATGGTCGTACGCGTGTGTGGCGCCGAGCAGGGGAGCGCGAAAATCTGGTGAGTGTATACGACAGAGGCACACGGGGCCGATACCCGGCATCATTGCGTGGACATCCATATCCTACACTGGTCGTTCTCCTCTGGTGATCGTCGAGGGAACATTGCATAGTGCACTGTACACTGAAACCGTCATTCAACCCGTCTTGCTGCCGTTCATGCACCAACAAGGGGATATGCTTTTCCAACAGAAAAATGCACGTCCATATGTATCCCGAAACACGCAACGTGATCTTAAAGATGTACGTCAAATACATTGTCCAGCACCATCCCCAAGTTTGTCCCCAATCGACCATGTTTGGTGCCAGATGGAACGTCATCTTATGTTGTCTGCACGACCGGCACGAAATCTGGCCCATCTGAGGCACCAGATGGAAACTGCGTGGTAAGCCATTCCGCAAGACTACATTCGGCACCCTTACGATCGTCTTCATGAGAGAATTGCAGCTTTCATTGCTGAAAAATGAGGGTATACACGGTACTACCGTTGACACTGCGCACGCTCTGGTGACTATTGAGGTACTATGACTGTGTGATCGTTTGTTGTATACATCCCAAGAATATCGCCTTGTTGGGTCGACGAATTCATGGTGTTCTTTTTTCATTTTACAGGAGTGTACATCTATCAACTTTCCTAGAAATCGCTACGACGATGTCTAAGTTTATCGCAAGGTACCTTGTGCCGCGCATCATTGGCAGATTAAGGCTGTCTGAGGCCCGGGGCGGCGGCAAAACAAAATGAGGGCCCCCCGTCCGCTTTCAAACACATGTATTACTATAAAAAAATAACTTTTAAGATTTGGAGGTCCCCCCACGATGAGACGCACGGGGCAGTCTAAAAAAAAAATAGCTTTAGAGATTTTGAAGGCCCTAGAACGAGAGGCCAAGGGCATTCCCAAACACACACACATACACACACACAAAGGGCTTTCGAGCTTTGCAATGCAGCATACGGTGACTTCCGGATTATACAAACTTTCACCACGAAATCATAGATATATGAACCAACTTTCTTGGTAATTGGTAAAACAATGTCAAAGACTTTGTGTGGAACATTGTGTAGACAGTGACCTTCCTCTGAGTCAAGTGTGCAAAATTTCACGAATAACGGAAGGAAACTATAGATTCATATTACAAGCAAACACACACTCTAGCCACGTAGAATGTCCGCATGATCTAAGGCGTCATGCTATGGACTGCACGGCCAAGGTTCGAGTCGTCCCTCAGGAATTGGTGTGTGTGTGTGTGTGTGTGTGTGTGTGTGTGTGTGTGTGTGTGTGTGTTGTTCTTAATTTAAGTAGTTTGTAAGTCTAGGGACTGATGACCTTAGCAGTCTGGTCCAATAGATTTGCAAAAATATGAACATCTGAACACATACTCTATATACAAGACTAGCCGAAAACCCAGGGTTGGCCGGATATTTATCTATTCCAAACGCTTGTTAGTCCACCTCCGCTCGCCCCCACCCCCTTTTCTGCCCATCTCCTTTCTCTTCGTTCTTTCTGTTCACGTCCTCTTCCTTCTCGTCCACCCCTCCCCCGTCTATCTCCTCGTTCTGATCATCGCCGCATCAGTGTACGAAAAATTACATAAATCTTTCAACTTTGATTGTGATCAGCCTACGGTGGCGTGCGGAGTATAAAAACTTTCTGTATGAAACATACATCCATTTGCTCACTTTCATGGTAATTAGTCAAGCGATAAATAAATAATGTTAATGTCTGTTCTTACCTGCCTTGCACTGTACGAAAACTTATGAAGACCGTTATCTTCCTACTGTTGTGAAGGTGAAATGCGCAAAACTTCAACAACACCGGAATAAAACTGTAAATTGGTATCGGGAGTACGTCCCGACAGGTATCATAATAAAATTTATGTAGACAGTTAACTTTCTCTCGTTTTGAACAGCAATGTTCAAATTTTCGTCAGGATGAGATCAAAACTATTGATTTTTATGAATTAGAAACAAATAAATACACATTTCTTTATACGTTGCTCAAAACTATCGGGGAATCAGGTGAGTTCTCATAGACAATATACATATAGTAACGTATTTTATTTAGATATTGGTTACAATTGTAATTTGCCTGTGATACAGTACGATATTTTGCTGTCTCAACTCTTTACTTGATGTTTACATTTCGTTTACTTAGAGCGAGGCACCGTGGGACTACCATAATACTGAAAAAGTCATACTCGTTGCCCTCTAAAGTGGTGTATGATTAGCACGGACGGCCACTACTGTTGCACACCTGCATGTCATGGACAGTATGAGGTTATCAGTCAGCTCTTGACAGATATTTGGCCATTCTTCCAGGAGTGCAGTATCCAGCTCTGTAACCTTTGAGGAAGGTGCTGGTCTGCCTGCAATAGGTTTGACAAGTGCATCCCAGATATGCTCAATCGCATTAAGTCTGATTAACAAACTGGCCACTCCATTCATTGTATTCTCTCAGGTTCAAGCATCTTCTCCACCAGTGAAGCTCTGTGGGTACGAGCGTTATCGTCTACCGGAAAGAACCCATCTCCTCTGGCACCACGATAGGGCACAACAAAAGGTCGAAGGATTTCTTCTCTATACCTCTGAGCAGTCAAAAAAGCCATACCGAACGATATAGAGGTCCGTGCGTCCGCCGATATTCCATTCGTCCACCACCATGATCCTGTGATGTTTCCTCCACATAAGCAAGATTGTTTCGAGGTGCACGTTCTCTCCGAATGAGGGAACGACGATTGTCCGGCTGAACACAAAATCTTGACTCATCTATGAAAGAACCCAGCGCTACTCGATACGACTCCAATCCTGATATTCCTCCGCCCAGTTTCTGCGGGCTAAACGGTGTCCTGGTTTTGATGGGACACACACCATAGGCCTCCGTGCATGAAGGCGATTTCGGACTATTTGTTTTGATATTGCGCATCCTGTTAATGTCTAGAGGGTGCGTTGCAGCTGAGTTTTATTCAGAGTCTTGTCTCGACAGGCTGTTAACGGAGATAATGGTCATCTCTTGCTGATGTTACCCGTGGACGACCTTAGTCTTGCATTCTTTTGACGGTTCCCGAAGTCTAAAACACGTCCAGGTCCTGGAAATTACACTTTGGGATACTCCATCAGCTGCAATCACCTCCCTCTGTGTCTGTCCCGCGTCCAACCTTCCTATGGCTCTTGCATTCCATTGTTGTTGCTGCATTACACTACCTGCTCACTAGACTGCTGGTGTAATCCATTCGTTACAGTGAACACAAGTCAACACCAAACCCCTCTGCAGTAACTTTCAGTTATTACTACTATCTCCATTGCCGTAATGTTGTCTCCACTCAGTAGAAACGAAACAAAATAAGCCATTTTAGTTCATTCTCGACAATACTTCAGAAGCCAGATATCTCAACTGATCTCCTAATTGATTTGAGCATTGTACTTACGATAGCTGAAAACCCCGCATTGTGTATTTTTTATTCCATACATTTGAATTTTTGTGACAGTAAAGATAAAGGGGGAAGCTGATTGTTTCCATGTGAAAAGCAAGTTTTGGCAAGCTGTTGGGTTCCCCAGCCGGCAGGCTAACAGTTTGGACAAAGTAAATGGAATACAGGTCGTTAGGAAAACCCTAATCTGCTCGGAAACAGGAAACTGCGGTCTTGGATGAGCGAGGGCGGCTATCCCAGATTGCAACTGAAATACAATATAGCCACACACATTATTCTAAAAATCCATATAACATCAGGGAATTATCATACGGCAAACTTAATTATATGAAAGAATTCAGGAGACTTGGGAGAATCAAATGCCGTCATTACAATTTCAACATCCTTTACAGATAAAAAGCCGATAAATTTCAGTACTATAATAATAATATTATAAGACTTATATTTACAATTATGGATACGTAGTGTTTATCAAGAAGCTGCAACATGTTACCTATATTAAAAGACGCACCACGCTATCTTTGTTTTCTTTCAATTAACTTTGTTTTACTCTTCTTCTTCTGCTTTTCGTTGAGGTAGTAGTATTCTTGTGTCAGAAGATAGATTAGATTCCATCACAGAAACACAAAACATAAACCCAGCAAATCGCATTACATTAATATATGTATTTTATTATATTTAATGTTATTCTTAGTAACATTCGTTATATGTTGCAGACTACCTCTTAAATATTTCATGGGCGACTGAAAATAGTAGATATGTAGCAGATAATTTATACATAAACAATTATATGTATTTGTGGACAAGAATTGAATATATTTGCATAAAAAGTCATGATAAATTAAATATTAATTGTGTAACTATATTTCGACGGCGGCAATATATTTGAACTGTGAGACACCACGCTTAACAGCTACCTGAGCAAAGAGCTTCAGTCTCAACAGATTTTAGTATTGTTAAATATATATTTGTTTGTTAAATGGAAACATTTGTAGGGAGGTGGTCAAAGCATTTAATTCTGTGATATTCAAATGTATAATAATTTGCAAAGGAAATTGTATTTTAAAGATTAGGCGTTAGGATGAACGGAAGGATACAATTTTGGGAGCAGGTAGACCACGCTTTCGAACGCTTCGGAGAGGACTCGTAACAGCCCAACCTTCTTATGTAGTAACCTTGAGGACTCGTAACTTGGACGCGGTGGTGTCACTGCTGGGCGGCCTGAAGCTGCGTTACGAACTTGTGATTAGAAGAGATAGGCATGTGTGGACTTAGAAAATTTACGGGCCTGTGACTGCAGAACTTAGTCTCCGGTTGAAAAGTAATAAACAATGGACGGTAGTAGGGCTGTGGAACTGTGATATTCAGCTATCGTGTGATGACAAACTGTGTTTTATAACAAATACTGTAATTAATCGCGGATTAATTTGGAACTGCAATGTTTGATGGACTTCATTAATTTACGAGTGTTAATTTGGAACTTTTACTCTCAAATACATGAGATACGTACTGTGGCTCTCACGAACAATAGTTGAAGAAATATTCAGTTATTTACCGATGTATAAATAGGACCACCTCCGCATTTTAATGTCCAAAAAGAGTAATAAACTGCATGTATATAAAAATTACTTCGTGAGTAAATCTCTTCCAAACATTATCTTAGAATCCATTTTGTTGGTTATTCAGAGATTTAATTTATGTTTGTTTAAATATATTGTTCTCGTCTCCATCTGCAGATTGACAGATTGGCTAAACTACAGATTAATTATTGATCTTATTTAAACAGTTTGGGTAGCTGTTTAGGGCCTAGAAGCTGACAAAAATAACTCAGCCCTATGAACAGAGACAACGAGCCATAAACCTTTCACGCCGGCCGCGGTGGCCGAGGAGACTGAGGCGCTTCAGTCACGGTCTGCACGGCCACTACGGTCGGGGGTTCGAATCCCCCCTCGGGCATGGATATTTGTGCCGTCTTTAGTATAAGGTAGTTCATAAGTAGTTTGTAAGTTTAGGGACTGATGACCCCGTAGTTAAGTCCCATAACCTTAACAAACATTTGAACATTTTTGAAACCTTTCACTACCATGAGTTATGTATTGCCCAATTCTTATTGGTGAGTACCGATAGGAAGGTAGCATGTTTATTTCCTTTTTCCTACTCTCTCAGTCCACCTCTTCCTCTGTCTCTGGCAGAATTACAATGACATCCGCAAACAGTAACGTATTTATTTTTTTCACCATGAATTTTAATTTCTTCCCAAAATGTCTCCTTACTTTACTTCACAGCTTGCTCAGTGTACAAACTGAACAACATCGGGGAAAGGCTACAACCCTCCTGTCTTACTCTCTTCCCAACCAATGTTTCCCTGTCATGCCCTTCGACTATAACAACAACACTTCTGTACAAGTTGTAAATAACCCTCCGTTCCCTATATTCTACCCTTACTGACCTCAGAATCTGAAATATATTAATTCCAACCAACATTGTCAAAAGCTTTCTCCAAATCTACAAAAGCTATAAATTTTAGTTTTTCCTTTCCTTAATCTAAGATACGTCGAAATGTGAGGAGTATTGTATCACGTATTCCTACATTTCTCCTAAATCCAAATTGATCTTCCCCAAGGAGGGCTTTTACCAGGTTTTCCATTCTTCTGAAATGATCCTTGTTATAATTTTGTTACACCGACTTATCAAACTGATGGTTCTGTCATTTTACACCTGTTTCTGCCTGCTTTCTTAGGAATTGGAATTATTACATTTATCTTGTGGTATGAAGGTATTTCGCCTCTTTCATATATCTTGGACACCCGGTGAAATAGTTTTGTTATGACAATCTCTCCCAGATACTTCAGCAGCTCTGATGGAATGTCATCTACTCCAGGGGCTTTCTTTCGACTTAGATCTTTCAGTGTTCTGTCAAATTCCTCTCTCAGTATAACATCCCCTACCTCATCTTCATCTACTTCCTCTTCATTTTCTACGTTACTACCTTCACGCATATTTCCTTTGTACAGCACCTCTATATAATCTTTCCCTTCTTTGATCAGAACTGGTTTTATTTGAGTTATTGATATTCATGCCGCTGCTTTACTTGTCTCCAAATGTCTCTTCAGTTTTTCTTCTTCCTTTCCATAATTTATACATTCTTCTACAGATTTGTATTTGACCTCTAGCCACTCCTGGTTAGCCGTTTTACACTTCCTGTCAGTCTCATTTTTAGTCGTCTGTAGGCATACACCATTTTACCTGCTTCATTTAGTGCATTTTTGTATTTTCTCCTTTAATCAATTAAATTCAGTATTCCGTGTGATCTCCAAGGATTTTGTATGTCTTGATTTTCTAACGACTTGATGCTCGGATGCATACACTATTTCTTCTCATCTTCTACTGTTTTATTTTCCCTCATTTCTGTCAATTGTTGCCTAAAGCACCCTCTGACACCCCAAGAAGCTCAGGTTCCTTCAATTTTCCAGGTCTCATCCTATTTTCCTACCTTTCTGCAGTTTCTTCAATTTCAATCTGAAGTTCATAACGAATAAGGTATGGTCAGAGTTTATATCTGCCTCTTGATATGTCTTACAATTTAAAACCTGATTCCGAAATTATGTCTTACCGTTACAAAATTTATCTGGTACCTTCCGGTGTCTCCCGGTCTCTTCTACGTATACAGCCTTCTTTCATGGTTCTTAAACCTAGTGTTTGTCATGATTAAATTATGTCCTGAGCAAAATTGTACCACGTGGCTTGCTCTTTCATTCCTTTTCTCCAGCTCATATTCACCTACTATTTTTCCTTACCTTTGCTACAACTGAATTCAAGTCCATCACCCCTCCATTGTCTGTTTACCTCCTCATACATATCTTCGATCTCATCACCGACAGAACTAGCTGGCATACGAAATTGTACTACTATGGTCGACTTTGGCTTCATAGCTGTCTCGACTACGATAATGCGATAACTGTGCTGTTCCTAGTAGTTTACCCGCATTCCTATTTCATTATTAGACTTACTCCTGTAATACCCTCGTCTGATTTTTATTTATAACGTTGCACTCAATTGACCAGAAATATTGCTTCACGAATCCCCTCTATATCTAACGTCAAGTTATCCATTTCCCTTTCTAACCTTCCTACCAGATTAAGGTATCTAACATTCCAAGTTTCCATCTGTAGAATGCCAGTGTTGCGTTTCCTAATGAGACTGATGACCATAGCAGTTTTGTCCCCCTTCAACATCCATCCGTTTCCTAATGACGACATCCTCCTGAGTAGTCCCTGCCTGTAGACCCGAATGGGGGACCTATTTTACCTCCGGAATATTTTACCCGATAGTATGCCATCATTTTATATTCATGCAGTAGAGATGCCCGGGAAAAGTAACATGTAATTTACCTTTGCCTTCGCAGTAACTGAATGGCAAAGCCACGTTAGCTGATGTTACAAAGCCAGTCAATCATACCTCTGTTGCCCCTGCAACTACTGAAAAGGCTGCTGCCCCTCTTCAAAAACCACACTTTGGGTTCTCCTCAGATCTCTCTCCGCTGTTGAGGCACGCAAGCCACCTCACGTCGGCAGGGTCTTTGTTCACAGTGGTAGATACTATACGTGTGCAAGTAAAATATTCACGTTATATCCAGTCTGTCTCATCTGACGTTTAAATGCAGTTGTAACTAACGAAGCGAGCTTACAGCATTGGTTTGTGGTTCGGAGGACACGAAACTGATTTGTCGCCATTTACTCACCAATGACATTTATAAAAGTAACAAATCATTGATAATTTTGTTTGGAGTGGAAAATTTTTCAGTTTTTGATGATATTCACCGCAGATCGCGGAACAGAACGCCTATGACAAAGATTTTATATCTTTTACGGATATACCCGTCACATGTTGTCATTTATCGCGTCTGACGAAAAGTTTTCCGTATCCGGTATACCCGTTGAATATTGCCATTCATTAAGGCTGTTTTGAAAAACGCGTCAATTTCGATGAAGAGTATGTCCATAAGTTATCACTGTAAACTGTGTGTAACAAAAAGCTCTTTGCGATGAGCGACCCCTTCCCATGTACAACTCTTCCTGTTACATTATAATTTGTTTCAGCAGAAAAAAAAGGTGAAAGGTTGTTCCTCCTCTGTATTCCACGCGTATTCAAAAAGTCTGTCGATGACTAAGTCTCTGTTAATAGCAGTAAGCTTTAATATCTCCATTAAAACAGGTGAAGGTTGCTTCTCCCTCCCCTTAACATCCGGCAAACCATGGTTCAAGAAATTATTAAATATAACACTACCAATAGCAAAAAAGTAAAATACAGTGACAGCTCTGAAAGTTTCATGAAACAGATATAATGGTGCATTTTTAAAGTAATCCATGCCATCTTCAAATCCATGTATCTGATGCATTGTTTATTTTTAAATTAATATACCTTAATAAAGTAAACTTTGTTCACAAAATAATTTCAACCCCAGTATTTCATTAGAATAAATCGACGTTTATCTAGAAACGCAATTTTCTCCTTTCGGATAACTTTATTGCGTCGAGTCTTCCGACGGAAAGCGTGCTGCAGTGGTTAGCGTTGCATATTGCTGTGCTGGCGGTCTGCGGTTCAATCCCGCCACTGCCAAAAAGAAAATTATTTATTTGTATTTACTATTTATAGAACGTTCTACCTCTTCGTTATGATCGATGTAAGTTCTAGAAAATTCTTTCTATGTATAGCGGAGTACTCCAATCAGGGGGTAGTCTGCTCTGAGTGAACGCGTGTGTTAGCAATAAACCTGTTCTAAACGTAAAGTTTTGTATTTTATTAACGACCCAGCCTTCGAATTTCGAACCACCTGCAGTTCTTAACGTGACACTATTTGGCGGAGGAGCGTGGATATACAGTAAAACATCTGCACAATCATGGCTCCTATTAGGCAGTGTGAGAGCCCTCGCCTTCACTGAAAAGAACCGGAATACAAAGTATCTACTCACTACAGCCTTCCGAAGGTCTTCAGAAGACCAATGATACGAAAACAGCTGTGAGCCAGCTGCAAATCAGAAACTCATTAGTCGTCTCGGGAGACACTGGACAGGATCCAAACAAATGGCTGAAAATATTCGACCGAGTCGCCAGGAATAATAGGTGGTTGGCGAACAAAATTTCTACCTGGATGAGACAGGTCAGCAGTGGTTTGAAAATGACGACAACCTCCATAGCTGGGGCAAATTCCAGACGGAACTTAAGAAGACTTTTGAAGGCCACCATCAACAAGTAGTCCTTATGGCCGCTGTGGAAAACCTGTATGTCTTTGCTCCTCTTATACGTCAAATTGTGAGAGTAGAAATACAACGGTTTATGGCAGCTGGGACTGTTTGATGGAGCAAGCACCAGATTAAGGCCATGGATGTCAAGTTCTGTACGTCATGAGAGAGTCGAGGATGCTGAGGAAGAGGTATTTCAACATTAGTGCCAGTCTGCCCCGCCAGTTGCACTCGACATGAAGAATGGACGCGCCCTAATATGCCTTACGCTGCAGCTGCCAAACAGCAGCCTAGGAACCGACGACTAATGCAGACACGACAAATTCCCCGGCAACTATGACGCCTCGCAGGACAGAAGACAACACGCCATTCTGTTTTGACTGTGGACTTCCTGATCATGTCGTACTATTGTGTAGGGAGAGAAGACGAGTATTTGACAATTACACTAAGATGTCGAGGAATCTCACTGGTGCCATCATCGAAGTCCAACCTGTCCTAGTATTAGTCGATTCAGGAGCTTCCTTCTCTTTATTGTCGAATGATTACCAGTGCAAACTAAAGAGCAACTGTGCTGAAGGTCGCAAATGGAAAATACGTCTGGCCAGCTGGAACGTGTGTCGCAATAATAACTATAAACAACAGAACGCAGCTGTTTGAATTTGTCGTTTTAACAGAATGCAGCCATAACGCCATCCTCGGATGCGACTTCCTTTAGGCACGCAAGGCTGTCACTGAATGTGGAAGATCTGAGCTAGAAATTGAGAAAGCTGTTCCGACGAGTACATGTAACACGTTCTCCCGTGGGAGATTGTTTGGTATCGAGAATGTTGAGATCCCGCTGTTAACAATGCGAAGAGTTGCAGTCAGCAGCTGAGATGAACTGTGAAGTGCTATCAATCGCAAAAAGCTAATTAGTATAACACACCAGCGGCTATCATGTGCATTACAGGTGGTCGAGAAGAGCTTTGGATCACTAATTTTCATAAACAATCGCAACTCATCGTACAGGAATATGTACTGGAACAGCTGAACTAGTCCAGGACAAGTCCCATACTCTTCCGTTACTGGTGACAACACACTACAGGAAACTACTATGGAATTGTACATAGTGTCCGGTCTTTCCCAGAAACAACGTCAGCAGGTGTTAGCCATACTACACCAATTTACAGGTGTACGAAGGGCCAGCAGGAGAAGAGACAGATCAAACGGCCCACAATGAAACACCGTATCAATACTGGGGCTCATCTACCTATTAGCCAGTATTTGTATAGAGTATCGCCAGCTGAAAGAGGTATAATTCTGGAAGAAGTGGCGAAGATGTTGCACGACGACAATAGTCAGCCTTCAGAGAGTCCCCAGTCGTCTCCGGTGGTCCTCGTGAAGAAGAAGGATAGCATGTGGCGTTTCTGTGCCAACTATGGCGGATGAACAAAATCGCAAAGATGTCTACCCAGTGTTGCGCATTGACGACACCTTGGACTGCTTGAAAGGAGCTACTACATACTTCTCAAGCATGGACATTGTTACTGGAAAATCGAGATTGACGAAGCTGAAAGGGAGAAGAATACTTTTATTACATCTGACAGCCTCTATGAATACAAAGTCATGCCATTTTGACTATGTAACGCTCTGGCCACATTTGAGCGCATGATGGACAACTTGCTTCGAATCTTAAATGCACGACATGTCTTTGTTACCTAGATGACATTGTCGTTTACTCCAGGACATTTGCCGAACATCTAAGCTGCCTCTCAACTATGATGAAGAATGTTCAGCCTGCAGGACTCTGTCTCAATCCAAAGAAGTGCCACTCTATTGACAAAGATAAAAATGCTGGGGCACCTAGTCAACGGAGACTGTGTCAGTTCTGATCCAGATAAAGTAAGGGCAGTCGTAGAATTTCCACCACCTCAGCACATCCGTGATGTGGGAAGTTTTCTTGGGCGGCACTCACAGTACCAGCGTTTCTAAAAGGTTTTTGTAACAAGGCACGTCGATTGCAAGAACTTCTGCAGGGAGATGCCAAGTTTTACTGGGATGAAACGAAAGAAAAATTTTTTGTGGCACATAAGGAGGCCCTAACTTCCGCACTTCACATTGATGCTAGCGGATTGGTGCAGTGCTCGTATAAATTCAGGAAGGTGCTGAAAATGTGACAGCTTATGCATCAAGAGTACTCTCAAAGTCCGAGAAACTACAACCGAGAAAGAATGTTTTGCAGTTATCTGGGCTATCAAGAAGTTCCGGCCGTATTTATTTAGCAAACCATTCATCGTCATAATATACCACCATTCTTTATGTTGGCCGACTAGCTTTAAAGATCGATCAGGTCGACTAGCAAGATGGGCACCAACACTCCAAGAGTACGATGTCACAGTGGTATTCAAATACTGGCGCAAACAGAAGAACGCTGACTGCCTTTCGAGGAATCCATTAGTGGAACACATTATCATGGATGAAATTTCCACCCTCGCTGAAGTAGGTGTCATTTGCACTAAACAGAGAGAATATCCAGCATTATTACAAACCATGGAGACCTTGGAGAAAGGAGGACCAATCACGGGAGAGTTTCAACTAACAAACGGGACATTTTATAAGAGCAACTATGATCCACTGGGCCCAAATGGCTACTGGTTGTTCCAGCTCATCTCCAGTCAGCTATTCTCAAGTATTTCAACGATGCTCCAATATCCGGTCATCTTGGATTCATAAAGACCCTGAACAGAATCAGACGCACGTATTACTGTCAAGGTCTCTACTGATCTATCAAGCATTACATGAGTCACTGTAAGGAGTGTCAGCGATGTAAATGTGTGTCTCAAGTGCCTCCAGGACATCTGGTACGAATTCCACTTACTGCAGCAGCTCCATTTCACCGGATTGGAAGCGACCTTTTAAGTAGGATCCTGGAGTAAACAAACAGTAACTTTATTTAAAACTGAGAGCACAATAATATTTCAATGAATACTCAAGATATTGGTTTTATATATGTCGGACGACACCATGTGGCGTGCACCTCTGTGTAATGTGAAGTACTTATCATTTAATTTCAAACAAATTATTATGCGAGAAATTTTATTTAGACATTGTACAGTCTATCTTCTCTTGATAAATGACTGAATTTCGTTTTGTTATTTGTCACAGACTATATATAAATATATTGTATAAATGTATCAAGGCGGAGAAAAATACTGTCACATCTTTACTGATACACAGAATTTGTTTTATATAAGCAGCACACCTTACTGTTCCAAGGAAAAGAAGGGAACCAGCTGAAAAATACTCCTGCTGGAGCACAAAAACGAGCATATGTTCCTGTTTAAACAGCTCTGACAGAACAGTGATGAACCAGCTACCTCAGTCCTCATCAAAACCGTAACGATATTAAAAATTTTTTGACTGCAGAAATCAAATTTTATTTCATGTACAACTAATGCAGAATATAGCTTGTGGATGTGGCAAGATCAAACAACGCCAATGTTCAATGTTTCACCTAATCTTCTCAGGCTCACTCCCTCCCCCCTCCCCATCTCTCACTCTCTCTGTCTCCCCATTAATCTCCTCACCTCACTGGGTATATACTCTTCCTCCCCTCTCTATATCTATCATGAATGAATGTTCATAGAGTATCATTTAATAATTCTAACTAAATTGACCAAGAACTTTGAGATTTTTTGTAAGTACTGGTATGGTATCCTTCTTTACACACAGGATGATTGGAAAACCCCCATTACAAACTTTGAGCACTTGTACAGAGCGGTGAATATATGATAATTTGATGAAGAACCCATGTCCACGAATGTCATCTACTGACGCTATGAAGTTGTTTTTTACTTTTTGACATTGTAAATCAAATCTATATCACTGCAAGCTCTTTGATTTCCATATTTTAGAAGGACGTAATATGGACCAAACCAAGAACACAATGTCTAATAAACATTGGCTCTACAATGCATACCTTAGAGCTTTTAGCTAATCTTCATATTAGGTTGTCTAGTATTTCTATGTTTATTATACTGGAGATGTGCTCAAACCTCTTAACCCTTTGATCCATAGTGTAGCTGATCAGCTACATATCTTAATTTTTCAATTATCTCTCAAACATTTTACCACAAATTCATTTGTAGCTGCTTGTATATATAATACATATGCTAGTAGCTCGTCCTAAAATTTCAGAGTGCTACTGAATCAGTTTGACAGTTAGGTGCATTGAGTTACTCCTAACATGTGCATTTATTTACTTTAGTATTCCTTCTTTGCCATGTAAAAGTAGGCTAGTTAATCAAATACTACTGTTGCATTATGAGTTACTTTCTGCAGAGATGAGAGACATGATAGTGACATTTACTGCATTGGGTACATCATGGAATCACTATATAGCTGACCAGCTATGAACCTTTTTATGCTAGTAGTGCATAATAATTTTAAGGAATTTTTTTCAATATTTTTCTCAGTATGTACGCACTATACATTAATTGTGGTAGTTTTTATAGCTTCAAATGAAAAGTCATACAGTAAAGGGCTAAAATATTCAATGTAGATTCCGCGTTTAGTAGATTCCCTCTCCCTCCCCCCCCCCCCCCCCCCTTGTTTTAGTCCATGGAACCACCTCCCAAAATAAGGAGAGCAAAGAGCTTCCATTAGAATTGTTTCACACTGACAAAGATAAGAAGTGCTTGGAGTGTCACTGGATGGCGTTTGTGGACATAAGGTGCTTATCAAAATACTTACTGATTACGCTATACAAGTCCTTGAAATTTATAATAGGAATTTCCTAAGACTCTCATATTTAAAAAAAAAAAATGTCGTTCAGGATGGTCGGCTGAGTGTGGTGTAAAAATCTGTAATAAATCGATCAAGAAATTTTCGGTAAAAATGTTTCCCTTTTATAGGTTACACCTACGTACACCGAAGAGCCAAAGAAACTGGTACACTGCCTAATATTGAGTAGGGTTTCTGCGAGCAAGTAAAAGTGTTGCAAGTTGACGTGTACTATGTAGCAATTCTGGATATATTGGGTGTCACATTGTCCAGCTGGTATTGTGGAAGTTAGTCAGAATGCACACCAGAGATGAATGGTTACTGGTGAGCAGCTAGGATGCTATGAACATGTCACCTGTCAGAGTTGTGTCTAGACATAACAGGGGTCCCATGTATCTCCATCTGCACACGTCCCAAACCATCACAGAGCCATCATCAGCTTGAACAGTCCCCTGCTGTCATGTGGAATCAATGGATCCATGACGACGTGTTCGTATCCGCACACATCTATTCACTCGATACAATTGGAAACGAGACTCCTCAGACAGACAACCTGTTACCAGTGTTGACTTGCCCAGGGGAGACATAAAGCTTTGTGTCGTGCAATTAGCAAGGTTACATGTTGAGGCTTCAGCCCTGAAATTCCATATGAATGATGTTTTGTCGAATCGTTCACACACTGACACTTTTTGATGGCCTACCAATGAAATCCACAGCAATTTGCGGAATGGTTGCACTTCTGTCATGTTGAATGATTCTCTGCAGTCGTTGGCGATCCTGTTCTTGCAGGATCTTTTTTTCTGCCCCAGCAATGTCGGAGATTTAATGTTTTTACGGATTCCTGATATTCATTGTGCACTCGTAAATGATCGTACAGGAAAATCCCCACATCATTGTTACCTCGACTGTGTGCCGACTGTAACACAACATTATATGTTCAAACTCACTCAATTTTGTGATAACCCACCATTGTAGCATCATTAACCGATGTGTAGATACTATACTTCTGTGTGTTTTATATAACTTACTGTAAAACGGATCACTAGTATCTAATCAAAGTATTGTTCGCTTTCCTTTCCTTTAGAAGACGCGTACTTATTTCCCTCTTAGCTAGTTTTTCAAATAATAGAAGAAATTTTCCTGTCTTCAATTTTGAAGCAGAAAAAGTCTCATGAACAAGGTGAATACACAATACTTAGGCAGGGACTAACAGAATTTTCTTCTTTTTTCCCAGGGGCATCCATAAATTATGTCACACTTTAAGGGATAGAGAGGAGGATCAATAAAGTGTGACACTGTGTGGAGAAGGTTTTCATTTCTTACTGTACTATGTTTCTGTCAATTTATAAAACTTTGCGTTATCGTAAATTTACATATTTCGAGGAGGGGAGGGGGACCAGGATATCCCCCCGTCATCAGTTTGTGACACACTTTCATTTACTTTATTGCTGAATGGATTGAACATTGTTCAAAAGACCAAAATGAATACAAATTTAAAATGAAATTATATATGGGTGTGTTTTCTTCCTGACATGCTCAAAACAACAATATATAGGGGAGAGCAGAATAATCTGTGCACTTGAGCTATTTTTGAAATATTTGTCATTTTCGTACTCAATGGAAAAGGTGTACATCTTATTTGTCAAGCAATCAATTCCCTACACGTTTATGGTTTCCATATTTGGTATATTAAATCTATTGACATGTCTGCAGGTGTTTTGCAAAAATGTTATGGCGCACGATATTACTGCAAGGGGTGGTGTAATTTGGTTCAGTGTAAGGTATCATACAATACATTTAGAAAATGTAAATTTCACAACTTATTAACTTTCTGACAAAGAACAAAAGATCAAGCATCCTTTTACTGTAAAATAACATTGTAAGATAATAGACTCTCAATTTGTCTCTGTTCATATTTAGCGCTTATTTCAACGGCAGTAGTCATACTTTTCAGCAGTGTCACATACACTTCACTCTGAATGAACTCATCCACTGTAAATCTTGCGCACTATTGCCCCACGACAACAGATCCAGCAGTTTTAATACTAACTCAACGATCATGATCATGATGTTTAACTACTAACATACGATGTTTAAAATAAGGTCAAGAAATGTGCAATTCAATCAAGCTACTTTCAATATTGTTACTATTACCATATTTTACTTACATCTACACAAGTGTCTGCTGATTATATAACAAAAAAGTGGAAATCAAATGAAACCAATTGCCAAAAACGACTGTGCCGTTAAAGGCAAACAGCCCCTCTGCTTATTATTGTATTTCCTTCCACTATGTGGTAGCCCTCTTTACCCCCTCCAGGAAACTAGAAACAGCTGTGCATGGTAATTACCCCACTGAACGGCATTGCTCTGCTCTCCCTACTACCAACCCAAAAGTGGTAACACAAACTAAGCAGAACTAGTTAAGAAAGTGAGCCTGGTACAGCGTTAGCAGCTGTTGTTTATATTGAGCCATGTGGTTTTATGTTTTTGATTATAAGGTATTACAGTTCAAAAACCTTAATTTCATAACACATAATAATGGAAATCCAGGGCCAGAACACCCTATCCTCCTTTCCTCAGAACGTCAATTCCTTCTCCCCCATCCACTTCACTTGGTCTTCCTCAACCTACATTCCTAGATGTCAACCTCCACCTCACTGATGGCTCCATCCACACTTCTGTCCATATTAAACCTACCAACAACCAACAGTACCTACAATTTGACAGTTGCCATCCCTTCCAAATCAAAAAATCCGTCCCTTACAGCCTGGCCACCCATGGACGGCATATCTGCAGTGACAAGAACTCCCTTTCTGAATATACTGAAGGTCTTACAAAGGCCTTCACAAACAGAAACTACCCCACAGACCTAGTCCGCAAACAGATCTCCTGTGTCATATCCTCACACATCCCAAATCCTCCTCCTAACACCAGTAAACATCCACAAAAGAGCGCTCCCCTTGTCACCCGGTACTACCCTGGAATCTAACAACTAAATTACATCCTTCGCCAAGGTTTTGATTTTCTATCCTCATGCCCAGAAATGAGAGACATCATGCCCAAGATCCTTCCCACCCCTCCTAAAGTGATGTTCCATCATCCTCCCAATGTCCACAACATCCTAGTTCATCCTTACGCCACCCTGAAACCCAGCTCACTGCCACAGGGATCATATCCTTGTGGAAGATCCCACTGCAAGACCTGTCCAATCCACCCTCCCAGCACTTCCTATTCCAGTCCTGTCACAGGCTTATCCTACCCTATCAGAGGCCGGGCTACCTGTGAAAGCAGCCACATAATTTACCAACTGCGCTGCAAAGACTGTACAGCTTTTTATAGTGGCATGACCACCAACCAGCTATCCATTACGATATATGACCATCGCCAAACTATGGCCAAAACCAAGGTGGACCACCCTGTGGCACAGCATGCAGCAGAGGACATGCTTGATTTCCATGGCTGCTTCACAACCCAGGCCATCTAGATCCTCCCATCCACCACCAGATTTTATGAACTACACAGGTGGGAGTTATCCCTACAATACATTCTCCGATCCCGAGGCCTCAACCTACAATAATTTCCCTATTTTTTCCCCATACCTTACAGTTGTTACCTCTCTATCCCAAATCTCATCTATTTTGAGTGGTCTGTGTGTGTGTGTGCGCGCGCGCGGGGGGGGGGGGGGGTGTGTATGCGGTCTTCTGTACTTGCAATGTGCAGGCATTTTGTATATTTTATTTTATCTTATTTTGTTTATTTTATTTTATTTTTCTCCCCTCACCCACCTCCCCACTCCATTCCTAAGCTCCATCTCGTTATTCCCATCTAACCCATCCCCACCACCGTGACGTAACCTTCCTATCCCCTCTCTCCTCCCCTCCTCTCCCCTCCCGTCCCAAATTCGCCGCAGAGCGTGATTCAAAGTGCGGCAGCTGGAGGTGACGGTTGTATCTGTGTTGTGTGCCTGTGTGATTGCGTGAGTGTTCTATTTTATGAAGAAGGCCATAGCTGATAGCTGAAAGTGTTGTATGTGTGTGTCTTTTGTACGTGCCTGTTGCAGCTCGTCGCCATGTCTTTGCGGCAAGTTGTAAACTGTCCTTACTATATTACGAAGTATGTCCACAAAGTAAGTTCCGTTTGGTTATATAAACCAAAAGTGAACAGATACATAAAAAAATATTTATTGTATAAAAATCTGCAACTGTTCAACTACTTTTCTACATAACTTCCGAAATTTTGTAGGCACTTGTCATAGCGTGGGATATCAGGTTGCCGCCTTTGTATTCAACCATGTGCCAAACATGTTCTTTCAGCTCAACATCATTGAAGTGTTTATCACCAAGGATAGATTTTAGATGTAAGAAGAGATGAAAGGAGTCTTCTCCTTTCCTTCACGTTGCTGCCCGACCTTACAAGGCGAATGTGACCAAACAACTCTTACGGGAATTTCACTGGGACGTGTTTGATCATCCTCCATACAGTCTCGCTCCTAGCGACTTTCTTCTTACACCTAAAACCTGTCCATGGTGGTCAACACTTCAGCGATGATGATGAGCTGAAAGAACATGTTACCACGTGCTTGAATACACAGGCAGCAACCTTCTACAAAGAAGGCAAACAAAGACTTCTGCCATGCTATGACAAATGCCTACAAAATTTCGGAAGCTATGTAGAAAAGTAGTTTAATAGTTGTATATTTTTGTACAATAAATAATTTTTCTGTATCTGTACACGTTTGTTTTATATAACCAAATGGAACTTACTTTGTGGACATACCTCGTATTAATTTCATAACAGTATTTTCTTTAAAATGTTGCCCTTGTAAGTTTTATTGCAAGTCTTTTTCTGTGTCCAAGGGGGGAGGGGATGGTTGAAGATGTCCGTTTCAACACATAAAATTTTAGAAACTTAGCACTGCTCTATCCAAGTGTCCCAAAGCAGTTCAGGAGGATTACAGTTGGGATATTGGAGTGGCCAGATCACGTTTTTCATGTCCCTCTTTTTTATCAAAATTTGCCAATATGCTTTCTATACATGGGTCGTTATCTTGCTGATAAGCCCATCAAACGTCTTCCACATGGGTTTGCATGATAAATACTATGGTAATCCTGTTTCTTCATTGTTCCACTTATTTACACAGGATCACCTTCCATACCGCCTCCGAAACATCCCCAGACCATGAGGGAAACCCTCCCGTGCTTTAATGTTGGATATACTCATCAGCTTTGTTGTAACATCATTCACCTGGAACAAACTTGTGACTCTTTGTGTGAAAGACCTCAAATTTAGATTCTTCTGTGGAAACTCCTTTTTCCACTGATTAACTGCCTCTTCTTTCTATTAGTAACTATCAGTAATTGTTTCTTAGCTGCGCACCCATTAAGGGTCACTGCCTGAAGATGCAGTGTCAGACTAATACTGTTGGAGGCTCAAGGCAGCAAAACAAAGCCCCCAGAAAAAAAGTGCTTTCGAGATTTTTGGATCACCCCTCCCCCTTCCCCCCGCAAACGAGAAGCCCGGGATGGTCCAACCCCCCACCCCTTAGTCCGCCACACCACTGTGAAAACATCTTTTCACAGTACTTACAATCACTGTCTTTCCCTATCATGGTTGAGTTATGCTACTAAAACTGCCACTGTTTTGAAGCGATCGCATTTACTTGTGATTGTAACATATTTTTCATGATTTTCTGAAGAGACTTTTGGCCTACTGTCATGAGGTCCAGCACTATTTTGGCCATTATCCACATGTCTCTGCAAAGTATAATAGACACATCCCAAGGGAATATGTTTCCGACAATGGCATATATATGGGAGAGGGGTGGGGTGATGGGGACTGCTGCCTCTCCAAATGATGAATACAAAGAAACAAATTAAGTATGTTATCGGAATTATTTTAATGACTGATGCATGAAGGCATCACCATAGTGGACAGTCATACTTCCCTGTATTAGTGAGGGGTGTGGGGTGTTAATGGTGTGAAGTCCATGCAGTTTTTTAACTAAATTTTTAAGTAAATAAGAACTGGATTAAAATGTGCATATGACAGGTTTTTACCCATTGCAGTATATGTGATCTCAAATTTATTGTGTTATATATTGCATAATTGTATAATGTTTCCAGTAGTAAAGAAGTAATAGATTAAAACCTGGTGCATGATGGGACTTTTATCCATGAAAATTAGTGTTATCTCTCCATATCTCACGAACTAAGTGTTGTACTGTAATACAATTTCGAAGGTACATACACTTTCAGCTGTATGTGTAAAGTTTCTTGCAAGTACAATTTGTAGTGTAGAAATAATAAACTGTAACATCATACTGAATGCTGCTGTTTTACACCATAAACAGTAGAAAAATAAAAAAACGAGAAACTTCTGTCATCATTTTGTTGTGATTGTCAGTGGGAAAGCATACAATAAAAGTCTGAAATTAAATTTACAGTTTGTTGAAAGTCACTAGATACTCTCGTACATTTTAGTAATAAAGTAACATTACATTATGTGGCAGTTTTTTGCAATTCCTATTGTTAATGACATTATGTGTCATCAATTGTGTGTTGTACGAAGTTACACCTACAGCAATTGTTACCTCATGGTAAGGAATATGAGTACCAAATTTGGTCGAAATTTGTCCAATGGTTTAGGAGGAAATGTGCAGCATTGTTACGTGATGTAGCAGTTTTTCGCACATTTCATTGTTCATCGCGTCATATCTCTTGAACTATGTGATTTATGAGATACTTTCAATTAAGGTGACCATCCTCTTGGTTTGAAGGTGAAGGTCAAATGTGAAAAATTTCATACATATTGGAACAAAACTGTAGATTTGTATGCAATATGGACACATAAACATTCTGCTTTATGCATATCTTAATTACTACTACTTCCCCCCCCCCCCCTCTCTCTCTCTCTCTCTCTCTCTCTCTCTCTCTCTCTCTCTCTCTATCTCTCTCTCTCTCTCTCACACACACACACACCACATGAAATAGGAAAAGGGAGGTGAAGGATAGAGGAGATAGGGCATAATTGGAGACGGTGATAAAACATGTGGGCTTTGACCCATAACGTCATCAACATGGTGGAAATGACGCATATCACACGTAGCCAATATGGTGACAGAAACAATCCTGAAAAACACCAACAGACGCATATATAAACACACGAAACTTTACAAGACAGCAATAAAATGACACTAACATTGTAAGTGTGGTAACATGGGGGTTTTAGGTGGGAACATTCTCAAATAATAAATAAAAAATGTACACAAAACAAACCGCCCAAAAAATACAAACAGATGACAAAAATTGTATCACACACTTCAGTTGATCTACACTTCAAATAAGTATATGATAAAGAACAATCTAGATCTAGGGCGACACTACAGATCACTCTGCAACTTAAGTCTAGAAGGATACTGAAGCACACTATACAAGCCGTCAACTTTGACCAAAGACTTCATAGTTTATGATTATCCTCATAAAGTACAGATAAGCACAACAGAATGTACAATGGTAAAAGTCTCGATTGGCGGCATAGCTTGATGTAGTTATGTAACTTGATGTGGCAGTGTTGACAACAGTCGCTGTGGATGCTGGGACGAATGGCAGCACACAATATTTACGAAGTCTGAAAATGAACATGCTAACATCACTTGATTACTGTTTCTTACAGATCATAGAGTAAATAAAAAATGCTATACCTGCTCTATGGTTGACAGGTTCTTGTATGTACCATTGTCCACTCAGTAAAAATTGCCCTTGTAAAAGGAAGATTTAGACTCACTTGATTACAGTTTCATACATGCCATTGGCTACTCTAAATGTACTTCATTGCCAACCTAATGCTGCTATGGATGCACCGCCACACTCCCTATGTCGACAAGCTGCAAAAATACCAAAAGTAACACACATTCTAACACTGCAAAAGGAACAACACTATATACTTCACAAACTGCAAATAACCAGTACCACCACAAACAACCAAAAACCAATCAAATTCCACCAAAAGAGAGTGCCACCACATAATTACTCACGCTGCACACAAACATGTGTGCACCTCAAAACTACAGCAGTTATGACATCACACGTGCCAACATCAAGGGTCAAAGACGATGAGTTGTATTGCGGTCTTCGATTGAGCCGGAGATAGAAACTGTCGGCTGGGGGAAAAGGGAGTTATCGTAAGTTGAGACCAGGATAATTTCGGGATCGGAGAATGTACTGTAAGGATAGCTCCCATATGTGCAGTTCAGAAAAGCTGGTGGTGGGTGGGAGGATTCAGATGTTCCAGGTTGTGACACAGCCATTGAAATCAAGTATATTCTCTGCAACATGTTGTCCTACAGGGTAGTCTTCCTTGTTTTTGGTCACAGTTTGGTGACAGCCATTCACCCTAATGGACAGCTAGTTAGTGGTCATGCTGATATAGAAATCTGTGCAGTGATTGCAGCACAGCTAGAAAATTACGTGACTGGCCTCTGATTGGGTAGGATAAGCCTGTGATGGAACTGGAATGGAAAGTACTGGTTGTATGGATTGGACAGGTCTTGCATAGAGGTCTTCCGCAGGAATATGATCCCTGTTGCAAGTGGTCTAGGTTTCGGGATGGCATAGGGATGGGCTAGGATGTTGGAGGTTGGGAGGGCGGTAGGATCTTGAGCGGGATGTCTCTCATTTCTGGGCATGAGGATAGAAAATCAAAACTTGGTGAAGGATGTAGTTTAGATGTTTGAGTCCAAGTTAGTACTGGGTGTCAATGGGAGCACTCTTTTTTGGATGGTTACTGCTGGTAGAGGGAGAATTCAGGGTGTGTGAGGATATGGCATGTGAGATCTGTTTGCGGACTAGATATTTGGGGTAGTTTCCGTCTGTGAAGGCTTTTGTGAGACCTCCAGCATATTGACAAATGGAGTTCTTGTCACTGTAGATAAGCAATCCACAGGTGGCCAGGCTGTAAGGGAGGGATTTTTTGATGTGGAAGGGATGGCAACTGTCAAATTGTAGGTACTGTTACTGGTTGGTACGTTTAATTTGGGTGGAAGTGTGAACGGAATAATCAGAGAGGTGGAGGCTGACATTAGGAATATGGTATGGCGTGTCCAGGACGACCAGGTGAAGAGGATGGGAAAGAAGGAATTGAGGTTTGGGAGGGTGGAGGATAAGGTGTCATGTCCCCGAGTCCAGATCATGAGAATATCATCAATAAATCTGAACCAGACCAGAGGTTTGGGGTATTGGGATCCTAGGAAGAATTCCTACAGACAGCCTGTAAACAGGTTGGCACGGGAGGGTGCCAAGCAGCAGTAACTGTTTGTTGGGATTAAGTCGGTGAGGGTTGTGAGGTATGAGATATCGGGCTTGAATTCAGAGTGACGTTGGGAGAGGTAGTGATCGAGAGTGACAAGGCCATGGGCATGGGATATTGCTGTATAGGGATGTGGCATCCACTGTGACAAGTAATGATCCAGAAAGTAAAGGGTTGGGGATGGTGCAGAATTGGTGAAAGAAGTGGTTTGTATCCTTAAAAGTCACAAAAATACTTATGTATATTATTTGCTCTTGAGAATGGGATAAATTCTAGAATATTGCTGTGCAAAACATTTTAAAACACTTGTGCAATTTCACTATGTAAATAATGAATGCCAGTTAAAGACTTACTGGCAAAGTTTAAGTATGATGAATGAAATTACATCAAAACTTTCTACTTCCTATAAAGCTGCCAGATCTGCCTGGCACTTAAAACAAAATTCAGATAAGGTTTATTACACAATAAACAAACTTCCTTGAAAGTATTTCGATGTGTACTATGTACTGTACATTTATCACAAACGAAAATGTAAGAGTGATCCAGTTATCATATTTACCATTTTCCCAATTTTACAATATTTTCAGTAAGTCTTCTGAAAAGTGTAATAACGGGGTGTTGGTTGGTGTTGGTTAACAAGGGCTTAAATTCTTTTGGTAGGAACATAATAACCAGCCAGAATTGGGTGTCCACGATTATTTGGTTTGTGTATTTTGGGGAGCATGTAGAATGTGTGTGTGTGTGCAGGGTGCTAGTGGGGTGAAGAGGGAGATGGATTCAGAAGAGAGCTTCTGGGAGGGTCCGTATGATTTTAACATGGATTGGAGATCTTGTTGGACTTTTAGGAGGGGATCATTCCAGCACAAACCATAGGTGGAAGAGTCAGAGTGGTGGCGGAGCCTTTTGCCAGATAGCCACTGCGATTCATAACTGCAGTGGTGGAATCTTTATCTGCAGGGAGGATGATTAGTGTAATATAAGGTAAGTGTTAAGTCATTTTCATGTGTAATTATCTTAACTGCGTGAAGTAAAATAGGTATACAACCTAACATAATCTTAGACTTTTACAGCAAAATTTTTATTGTACAAACATACAAATTTGCTGTTGTTAAATACATTTACATTACAGTGAAATATGTAATAGTCATTTACATTCAATGGAGCTATGGGATATTAGGGTGTATCATAATCTTTTACTACAAAACTAATGCAGATATATTGACTCCAATGAAATGGCCCGGGACAGGAGGCACACTACTGTCCATTAATAAATATATTGTTAATACTACTTTCTTTTGTAGCTGGACTATATAATACAATAAGATTTGGACAACTCATAAAAGAAACTGTTACAGGGTTGAGTACTAACAAAAATGGCCGATCTGAAAATTAAGTTTGTCAACTTCATTCTTGTCATGAAATGTCAGAGAAACATGTTAAATAAATAAACTGGTTTATACTGCTTCTATTTACAACATAAAGCAACAGTCCATAGGAAAAAAAGGTAACATTGATGTACTCCAGAAGTTTCCACACACTTGTGGCTAGAATTATGTATAATTAAAATTTAATTTATAAGTTGTTTCTCAGTCTTGCTCCAATATGGCATAACCTTCAGAAACAAACAGTTCAAGTTTCATGTAATTTTATTTGTATCCTCAGGGTTATTATCTATAATTAAGCAATGTGCTAATGCAGATGCAATAATATGTCTATGACACAGAGATTTTTCAGTACATATAGCCTTTCCAAGTCAATGTTTTATTGGATATTTTATTGACAAATTCAACTGCAGAAAAACTTAATATTTGGAAGACGTATCAGTCTTTTCACATCAGGACTTATGTAACATTTGAGTTTCTTAAACTATTAGAACATAGCTCTCTTTACATTTTTTCTGCACTATTAGATTACTTGTTGCACTTGCACTAATTTCAGTTTAAGTTAAATGAGTCATTAATTAATTTAATTAATTAAGTCGTTTAGGAACCACATACTTTATATGTTTGCACTCTGTTTCATATTAATTCATTGCAGATCCATGCAAATATAGTAGAATCTAATGTAATAGCAAGTAGGGAGTTATTTTACAGTGAAAGACAATTTCAGTGAATCAGTCCTATTCCCCCCCCCCCCCACTCTCTCTCTCCCTCCCTCTCTCTCTCTCTCTCTCTCTCTCTCTCTCTCTCTCTCTCTCTCTCTCTCTCTCTCTCTCTCTCAACACACACACACACACACACACACACACACACACACACACACTAATTTCAGTTAAATTACTATTACAACAATTGGTAAGTAATTGTCTGTGGTGAATTTCCACCACACATCTATGGTACATACATATTATACATCTTAGATTTATCCTCATGTTGGAGGTGGAGAAAGATGCCTCAGTTCAACATAAGGCTTGAATAGATCTTCTATCACAGAACACAGAGTTCCATAAAAAGTATTATTGTACATACAACAATCTACAAATAAATTCAAAAATGAAGAACTTATTACAAATATAAAAATAAAAGATACTGCCAATGTACATATTCTTCTCAGGATCTTAAATGACACAACTGCTTTTAAAGACTTCTTCATGTGGTGAAGTAATTCAGAATGAAATGTTCTGCAATGTATAGAAAGTAAAGAGTTTTAATCCAACACACTTTAAACAACCTTATCAACAAATTACTAACGTAGAAAGCTAAAATAAAAACTAAATATATTGTGGCATTTAAATAAGAAAATTAACATATATGTTATTAAACATTGGAAAAGATTACACTAAGGAAAATCAAAGAGCATATGACACAATAAAAGTAGTCAGGGTATACATGGGTAATATTTTGCCCAATCAATGAGGGAAAAAGGTTATTAAGGCAGAGGAAATGATATGACAGTACAGTGATTTAATTTGAAATACTATTGTTCAGTAAACTCCAATGACATCTTATTACATCAAATAGGATACATTCCAAGACATTAATGATTTGTAAATTTATTATTGAAGGAAAGCATGCTTACTGTACTCGTCTCTTTCACTCCATTTGCGATTTTATCATGGCCAAAAATGCCCACTTTGGGACTTATGAATTTCTGGTGTGGACAGTTTTCTTTTGTTGACTGAACATTTGATGACGAAATAGAACTAAAACCTGTCTCCAGATCATCTTTCTGTTTACTATGACCAATAGTTTCAGAACTAATATCAAGGAAGACCACCAATTGTGTCTTTCATCACAGAAACAAAGCAGATCAAACACGAGTGCAAGTAAGATAGTACAGTACAACCCCGTTTCTACACTTTTCAAGGGACTTCAGTGAAATAGTGTAAAATGCAGGAAATAATGTTTTGAACTGTAAAATATGCTTATTAGATCACTCTTGCAATTTCGTAGTTTAGTGATAATATATGTACATAATAAGCATCAAAATACTCTCCAGGAAGTTTATTATATAATAAAGGTTATCCAAATTTTTACCATTTTAAGCGGCAGGGAACTGATAATTTTACGGAAAGTAGAAATTTTTAATGCAATTTCATTGATCGTAATCCATTAGGCAACAAGCCTTTAACCAGCATGAATTATTTACGTAGTAAAACTGCACAAGTTCCTTTCTTTTTGTAATTTTTTTTATGTTTCACATGACAATATTTGAGAATTTATTCACGTTTTTGAGTGCAAATGCACGGGTAAGTATTTTTGTGACATTTTCATAGGGATATCATCTCACACTATTATTGAGGTTATAATGTACATGCCCCCTCAATGTGCAGACAAACATACATAACCAATCCACCAGTCTCACCATTTATAGAAGTCTCAAAAAAATACTTAGGTAAATATGTGCAGTTTAAAACATGAATAAATTCTTGAAACACACCATGAAAACCATGAAGAATAACCAGTTGTGTAAACAAAGCCAAGCTGACAATAGGCGCAGTGACTGAAGGCCCCTACACACATTCCGATTTATCGTCCAAACCAACAAACCAACCAAATGCTACACATGTTCCAACCAACTGTACACAGCGACTGAAGTGACTTCCTGTTCTCTAGTGTCAATTTGTTTTTGTTTTCACGTTTTCGCTGTGCAGACAGCAGACAATCACAGGCATGAAGTTGGTTGGGTAGCACTACATACGCATCCTTTGTTGGATGGAGTGTTGGGGGGAATACTATACTCCTATCAGCCACTGTGTCATAAGTCAACTAGGCGCATACGGCAAACAACAACACATGAAATATATGTCTGAATAAATGCAAATGTCAAGAAACTTGAATGCGTAACATTTGTAAACGCTATACTTTAAGGCGAAAGCCATACCAGCGTCAATTTATGCCAATTCCGTCATTTTTTTCTTCACATACATGGTTTCAAAAAGCGGAAATGTGGCAAAAGTGTAAACATGTTAACACAAAAATGGGGTGAATTATCATTGTAAACATAGGAAATTTAATGGGACCAACCAAAAAGGTAAATGGTGGCAAAACATAGAATCCGGGAATGTAAAAACGGGGTTCTACTGTATTAATAAAAGCTTGAATCCAACTACATTTCAAAATATCTACAGCTGAATTTGGACAGATACCTTATCTGCAGACAACACTGACTCAACACACATAGGACAATTTGGAATAACATCATAATCAATGAGCTTCTCACCACAACACAGGATGCTCACCCAGAGGTGCTGCAAATATCACCAACAGAACGAAGGTTTTCTTGCTGTGGAATATGCATTTTGGGTGTCAAATAACTTTACCCATTCTAAACCAGTCAACATTGTCATTAACAACACTGAGCAATCAGTGTCAGGATGATTAAAGCTGACTCCGCAGATCTATATGACCTTCATTGACCTCACTGACATATCTCAATTGCAAATGATAAGTAGCACCAGCATTTGTAGCAGAAAGATCAAAGCAACTGGCAGACCAGCATCACCCTCCCTACAGACACAAGTAGGAACCTCCGAGACCCAACTCCTGTCAAGAAATAGTCTCCAAATAAGCATTTACAATCATGCCGAAGTATCAACAAATACATCTGTAAGAACTAGTAGTACCACATTCCTGCAGAGAAAGAGTCAGTCAACAATATAGTAGCATGCAGTACCTGGATATTTCTCAAAAGATTGACGATATGCATCTGTATCTCAAAGGTTATCTTTATTAGATGATATAAACTGATGGGGATAGCAAAAGTACATACCAGTTACTTTTTGAGAAAAGGCTTGCAATTCAAAAACAAGTACACATGGCAATAAATATGGCAGAAGATCTACAATTTAATCTTTGTCTTAAAGTGTCATATTATTCAAATGAATACTGGCGAAAAATTAAGCTTTTGTGAAATACTATACTTGCATAAAATGACACTTTGGATGTGGGAAAGACTAGATTTCAAACACAAATTATTGGAACATACCATTTTTCAGAAGAATTACCATCATTTTTGTTCCATGTATAGAAACATTCCCCCCCCCCCCCCCCCACACACACACACTTCAGAGATGGAATTTACAAACTCATGTGAACTCATTCACAAGCAGAATCACTCACTGATACATGAATCACCCACTTATAACCTTGGGGTTGTGATCTTATATACTTAAAAAAAAGTGGTAGCTGAAAAGTTAGTGAATTCACTAACCTAGTAAGTTTACTGTATACCATCCATTGATCAGCCACATTAACGAAGTTCCTCCTTCTAATTTAAAAGAATACAAATAAAATATTTTGTTTTGATGTTAATTACAACATTCTATTGCTCAATTTACACTTAAGGCTAAAGAAAAAGTGTTGTTTTCAAAGATCATTGATATTTATTTCACTGGACTAACCTTTCATGAGCTTTGTCCATGATCATGTCATTCACAGCCGGCTGCGTCCAAGTCTGGAACAGTAATGTCTAAAATGAAATGCTAACAAATGTGACTATAAAGTAAAATATAAAAAATAGACGAAGATTACTCACAAGGCGAAGGAGCACAGGTGTGACAGCGTCACAAATAAATAAATGAATACACACACACACACACACACACACACACACACACACACACACAATCGCAAGCTTATGCAACCCAGTTGCGTCTTCAGGCAGTAGGGAAGGAGAGGGAAAAGGAAATGATGAGGGTTTTTGTTTACCCTCCATTTTTTCCCCCAAGGTAAGTCTTTCCTCTCCCGGGATTGGAATGGCTCCTTACCCCCTTCCTTAAAACCCTCGTCATTTCCTTTTCCCTCTCCTTCCCTACTGCCTGAAGACGCAACTGGGTTGCGAAAGCTTGCGATTGTGTGTGTGTGTGTGTGTATTCATTTATTTATTTGTGACGCTGTCACACCTGTGCTCCTTCGCCTGGTGAGTAATCTTCGTCTATTTTTTATATTTTATTTTTCCTGCTAGGAATTTTTCATCTTAATATGACTATAAAGTAAGATGAAAATGTGTAGCTAAGAACTGCCCATAAATAATATTATTTCACTGTTAAAAAGAATGTAATGTATATCTTAGCAAAAATGAAATAAATACACTTAAACAAAATGCATGGCATTAATAAGGGAAAAAATCAATGAAATATAATGCAAGGAAAGAAATTATACCAGTGCACTATGTTCGGAAATGTCCAATCTGGAATATAATGATTCTGTTGTGAAAAATGAAATTTACAGTTTGGAAAGATATGGTAATGGACAGCAAACTTCTCCAAATCTGCCCTAAGGAAGCTGTCAACAGTTTTACTGTCATCACAGTTCCTTAGCTGATGAGATGATCTGAATTTGAAACAGGAATCAACACAAAATTAACAAGGAAAATTGTTACAAAGGATATGTCTGCTTTGGATCACAATATTTCAGTCAAATCTTTATAATGTTACCAAGTATTTGACATAGCTCAAACTTTGAGCCATTTTTGAAGGTTTTTGTGCATTTGGCATCCATCTGCGATTGACCATGCATAATGGGAAAAGATAATCCAAGTCTATAGATTTCTGTTTTGGAACTATGAAAATTTGTGCCAGACAAGCGCAACTTCAGTACTACTAACATATTCACCATGAGAGATTTTGAAATTGGGCTGAAATTAAAATATAACCTTTATTTTAACCTCTCAGTCTCACATTTTTAATGATATGAAAAGCTGATCAAACTAAGGTGGTAAAATAAAGGATAAAATTTAACACTCATTTACTTCTTGCAATTAATTACTGTAAACCTTTTCTCACTCCCAAGCCTTGAACTGTAATCATTCAACTAGTGGTTCCATTCCCCAAAAATAACCTACAACAGAAGGTCAGGTGATAATGTTTGCCAGAATTAACATACAAGATTGAAAATTTGGGTTGACCCAGGAAGTATTCTCTGATGGCACAGACAATTAAGGCAGCTCCAAGGTTCATATTTCCGATTGGAAGACATTTGCATTTGTCAAACAATATTTGTTACTGTGGAGGTCCAGCATTTCTTAAGATAAATTCACCAGTATCATTAGATGTATTTTCTTCTTGAATTATTTAAACCCAATGTTACATTCGTAAATTTCACTGAATTTAATATTCTTGGACAGAAAACTTACGGTTGGTTATTCATAAAATAGCTGATAAACAGAAGTGATGATAAATGTTTGGATATGGCCTTAGTCATTTGGGTTACTTCATCAGGATCCCTACTCCCTACGAGCAGAACACAAGTTTGAATTTGTCAAGGGCTGAAAGTTTGTAAAATTGCTCTCATCGTCAAATTTTTATATGTTTGAAAATTTTAATAGCACACAAAAGTGAGCAGGAAAATACATGGGACACTTTACTTCTTATAATATAAGCTCCTGATTGCACTCCCCATTAAATTTTATTTTATTTATTTATTTATTTATTTATTTTTATTTATTTATTTATTTATTTATTTATTTTTATTTATTTATTTATTTATTTATTTATTTATTTATTTTATTTTTTTATTTTTTTTTTTTTTTTTGGAAACAGTCATACTATACATTGGTTATAGAATATGATTCATGTGGTAAGATATATTCTTACCAGATGCACATAACAGTATTAAAAGATTTATTACAATTCTGTGAAAGTTGAATTTTCTTTATGTGGTTAGCCTATTTAAACTGCACTAATTGTACTTGTTAGACAGTAGAAAATATACACATCGGTAATACACAGAAACGTATCTTTTAATGGCAAACCAACTTGAGATACTGCACAGTTATATCTGGATGGAATGAGTGTGTGAATCTGCTTGTATTTTCTATATGACTGTCTATTTCTCAGCAGTCATCTTTATGGTAAAGCCTATCTTCATACTATTCTTAAGAAACTAGTTATATGATGATGTGCCAACAATGTTTTCAACACACGCATTGCATAAATCAATAGCTTTAAAATGTACCACAAGATCCTTATATATAGTATAAGCTTGACAACCTTTCATTGGTAACTATGAAACATCTAAACTGTTGTACCCACTATCAAAAAGAGATAAATAAAATAAAATAAAAATTACACTTACTGCTTAGCAGAAAGATACCAAGTATGTTGAAAATCAATTTACACGTACATCAACAGAAATGTTATACAGTGTATGCAGTAAGTCAGAAAATTAGAAATTTTTAAAAAGTTTTTCCATTTATTGATGAACAAAACATGACTCTTGTCATGCAAGGAGGAACAATAGTGACAGCCATCTCAAGTTGACTTTGATGGTCTGTTACGTAATTTGCATAGTAGTTATACACTGAATAGCCAAAGAAACTGGTACATCTGCCTAATATGATATACGGCCCCTGCAAGCACACAAAATGACATGGGGTGGACTCAAATAGTGTCTGAAATAGTGCTGAAGGGAATTGACACCATGCATCCTGCAGTACTGTACCTAAATCTGTAAGAGTACATGGAGATAGAGATATCTTCTGAACAACATGTTGCAAGGCATCCCAGATATGTTCATTAATGTTCATGTCTAGGGAGTTTGGTTCCCAGTGGAGGTGTTTAAACTCTTAAGTTTGTTCATTGAGCCACTCTGTAGAAATTCTGGATGTGTGGGTGTCATATTGTCCTGCTGGAATTTCCAAGGCCTGCCTAAATGCACAATAGACATGAAAGGATACAGGTGAGCAGCCAGGAGATATACATACATATGTGCCACTTGTCAGATTCATATCTAGATGTATCAGGGGTCCTATATCACTCCAACTGCACACATCCCACAACCAGTTAGAACGGTCCCCTGCTGACATGCAGGGTCCAAGGATTCATGAGACTGTCTCCATACCCTTACATGTCCATCCACTTGATACAATTTGAAACCAGAATCTTCAGACCAGGTTACAGGTTTCAAGTCATCAACAGTCTAATGTTGGGGGAGACAGTCCCAGGTGAGGAGTAAAGTTTTGTGTCCTGCAGTCAGCAACGGAACATGAATGGGCGTCTGGCTCCGAAAGTTCATATCGAGGATGTTTCGTTTTATGGTTCGCACGCTGACACCCAGCAATGAAATCTGCAGTAATTTGCAGAAGGGATGCACTTCTGTGATGTTGAACTATTCTATTCAGTCACTGTAGTCCCATTCTTTCAGGGTCGTTTCTAACCACAGTGATGTCAAGAGATTTGATATTTTACCTCATTCCCAATATTCACATACAACTGTGTGCTCAAGAAACTGTCAATGAGAAAATCCCCCCCCCCCCCCCCCCATCACTACCTCAGATGTGCTGTATCCCATCTCTCGTGCATTGAATATAACACTATATTCAGACTAAGTTACATAGTGATAATCTGCTATTGTAGCAGGAGTAATTGATCTAAAGATTGCACCAGACAACTGTTGTCTTTTATAGGTGCTACCGGCTGCAGCATTGTCTTCAAAGAGTTTACATATATCTCTGTTTTCATATGCATGCCTGTACCAGTTTCTTTGGATCTTCAGTGTATTAACACTATTTATGACTGCATCCACATGTCAATAAATGATGTGATATATATCACATAGCTGATAACTAGCCACCATGATGGGAATATACACGGTAATTCAAAAACAATAACCCAACTTTGAAACTTAAGAACTTACCAAGAAAAGTAAAGTTATTTTTCTCATTGATTTAAGAAATCTCTGAAGTGTCATTTGGTTACTAGGAGCACTGTTTCCCTATTTTTGTTGTTAATGCAAAGACAACAACTATTCTATAAAAAGCTTTTTGTGTTAACGAGTACAGTTGAAGTGAATAAATGACAGTTGTTCAGCATTCATTTCAAAATAAATATGGGGTTTAACCTCCTGATAGGCAATGTATCAGACATTGGTATACACAATTCATAGAGAACTCATGTTCGTGCAAAGGGATAAGGTCTGGACAGCCACGCATAAATGAAGAATATATTGATGGCATTAGGCAAGCATTTGCACATAATCCAACAAAATCGACCCACCAAGCTACCTGAGAGCGGCAAATTCCACAACCGAGCATTTGGAGAATCCTACGGAAAAGATGAGCATTGACTGAAATTGGTTCAAACCCCTTTTTGTCTGAGCATCACATTGTCGCCGGTATGGAAAATGTGAATGTCAGTGGATATAAATTAGTCTCAAATGTAAGTAGAGATAATAAGATAAGAGGAGGAGTTGCCATATATGCCAAAAGCTATCACAGTGTAAAAAATTTAGAAACAAAAAAGTTGTGTGTAGAGCAGCATATTGAAGCATGTGCCTGCCAAG
This sequence comes from Locusta migratoria, assembly GCA_026315105.1. Lineage (NCBI taxonomy): Eukaryota > Metazoa > Arthropoda > Insecta > Orthoptera > Acrididae > Locusta > Locusta migratoria. Next base: position 629,542,600 of record CM048745.1, on the reverse strand, counting down.
TTAAACTTAATGATGATTATCTTATAATTGTAACAGTATATAGGTCCCCTTCAGGGAAGTTTCAGTTATTTCTGGAAAACTTGGAAGCCTTGTTGTGCTATCTGTCAGATAGGGGGAAGCAAATTATTATTTGTGGTGATTTCAATGTAGATTCACTGAAAGAGTGTAATAGGAAGGAAGACCTGGAAGTCTTACTTGGCTCATTCAATCTGACATCCGTTATTGATCTTCCTACTCGGGTAGTAAAGGACAGCAGTACATTGATAGATAACTTTTTTAAAGACTAAGATAAGTTTAACAACATAAATGCTTGTCCCATTGAGAATGGTCTTTCGAAACATGGTGCACAGCTAGTAACAGTATATGAAATAGCTCCGTTCAGTAATTCGAAACAGTCCACCAGAATTGTGCGCTCGATTAATGACTTAACAACTAAAAATTTCAAAGAAAGTCTACAGCAGTTAGACTGGGATGAGGTTTACAAGGAACCTGATGTTAATTTAAAATATAATTTATTTCACGATACATTTGTAAGGGTATTTGATAACTGCTTCCCCAAGAAATTAGTAAAATTTAATTCTAAAAAACCATGCAAAAAACCATGGCTTACTAAAGGAATAAAAATATCGTGTAACCGAAAAAGGGAACTATATCTGTCCGCAAGAAAGAGTATTAACCCAGAAACAATAAAATATTATAAAAGCTACTGTGCTACATTAAGAAAAGTTATTAAAAAATCAAGAAGCATGTGCATCATGTCTGAGATTAGCTCCTCTGATAATAAAATTAAAACAATTTGGAATATTATTAAAAGGGAGAAAGGGCAACCAAGAGCAGAGGAAGAGGGTATTACCATCAAAACAAATCAAAACTTTATTAACAAAAAGTCAGAAGTTGAAAACTTTTTTAATGATTACTTTTTAAATGTTGTGGAGAAAATAGGATCTAAATGTTCATTAGAAGGAGCAAGGCAATTAATGGAAGAGGCCATACCCACACAATTTGATACAATTGAAATTCCACCCACCTCACCTTCAGAAATTAGGAAAATAATAAACTCTCTCAAGAGTAAACGGTCATATGGAATTGATGGCATTTCCAGCAGGGTATTAAAAACTTGTTCCCAGGAGATAAGTAGGATTCTCAGTCATATTTATAATAGCTCATTAAAGCAGGGTATTTTCCCAGATAGACTGAAATATGCTATCGTTAAACCTTTGCATAAAAAAGGGGATACATACGATGTCAACAACTACCGGCCCATCTCACTTCTGAGAGCTTTATCAAAGATTTTTGCAAAAGTTATGATTTCTCGAGTTGCTTCACATATTAGTATAAATAAAGTTCTAACAAAATGTCAGTTTTTTCAAAAAAGCTTTTCAACTGAAAATGCTATATATACCTTCACTGATGAAATATTAAATGCTTTGAATAACCGGACATCACCAGTAGGGATTTTTTGTGATCTTTCTAAGGCTTTTGATTGTGTAAATCATGGGATTCTTCTAGATAAGCTTAAGTATTGTGGTATGAGTGGGACAGTGCACAAATTGTTTAAAATCATACTTAACTGGAAGAGTGCAGAAAGTTGAAATAAGCAGTTCACATGATGTAGATGAGACAATTAATTCTTCTAACTGGGGAGTTATCAAAAATGGGGTCCCACAAGGTTCGGTCTTGGGTCCTTTGCTGTTCTTAATATATATTAATGACTTGCCATTCTACATACACGAAGATGCTAAGCTAGTACTTTTTGCTGATGATACAAGTATAGCTATCACACCTGACAAACAGGAATTAACTGATGAAATTGTAAATGATATCTTCCAGAAAGTCATTAAGTGGTTCTCTACAAATGGACTCTCATTAAACTTTGATAAAACCCAGTATATACAGTTTCATACAGTAAATGGCATGACACCATTAATAAATTTAGACTTTGAACATAAATCTGTAGCTAAGGTAGAATATTCAAAATTTTTAGGTGTTTGCATTGACGAGGGACTGAAACATATTGAAGATCTCCTGAAACGTCTGAGTTCAGCTACTTATGCGATCAGAGTCATTGCAAAATTTGGTGATATAAATCTCAGTAAATTAGCTTACTACGCCTAGTTTCATTCACTGCTTTCATATGGGATCATATTCTGGGGCAATTCAACATTGAGTAAAAAAGTATTCATTGCACAAAAGCGTGTAATCAGAATAATTGCTGGAGCCCACCCAAGAGCATCCTGCAGACATTTATTTAGGGATCTAGGGATACTCACTGTAGCTTCACAATATATATATTCACTCATGAAATTTGTTACTAACAATCCAACCCAATTCAAAAGTAATAGCAGTGTGCACAGCTACAACACTAGGAGAAAGGATGATATTCACTATTCAAGGTTAAATCTAACTTTGGCTCAAAAGGGGTGAATTATGCTGCCACAATAGTCTTTGGTCACTTACCAAGTAGCATCAAAAGTCTGACAGATAGCCAACTAGTATTTAAAAAGAAATTAAAGGAATTTCTGAATGGCAACTCCTTCTACAATGTAGATTAATTTTTAGATAAAACTTAAATAAAAATAAAAGTTAATAAAAAATTTTTTAAAATATAGATTGTCAAGTATAGACAAAATTTACTAAACTGACACTTTCCACATCATTACGAAATGTCGTATACATGATCTAATGAACAAGTATTAATCTAATCTAATCTATGAAGCTGATAAGGTGACAAAAACAAAGTTCTGCGAGTCTGTCCTTGAGAAAATGAAACCAGATGTCTAGTGCATTTTGAAACTTCTGTTTAGCTCTGAAGGTACATTTCACATTAACAGGAACATCAATCAACACAATACCAGCATATGAGGCACTAAGAATACACAGGAAACAGTTCAGCATGAACGTAATACATCTACAGTGAATGTTTTCCGTGCCATTTCTACCAAAATTTTGTGTTGGTCCTTTCTTCATCAAAGGTGCAATTGTAATTGGATAAACCTATCTCAAATGTTGCAGAACTTACAGTTCTCTCAACTCGAGAAAGAAGTACATCAATTCATATTCCAGCAGGCTGGGCACCACTCCACTGACACTTCTCTTCTGTGCTTATATGGGCTTTAAGGAATAACTGCGGCTATCCAAACTGTTACACCCCATTCTATTACCTGACATTGCAAGAAGGCAGCAATCTAATTGAGTTAAACAATAACTCCGAACAGAAATGTAGCCAAGATCGCTTCTCTGCAGTCCTTTATTTTCTGACTACCGGTTTCAATGAACCAAGTCATCATCTTCACATCAGTGTTGTCTACAAAATATTGGTCATGCAGTGCACATGTTCAAAGTTACATTACAATGTTCATGTGCAAACACTGCACAAAGTCAAAGGAAAATTAAAAACATTTAAATTTTACAGCACCAGCTGTAGATAACTAACTGATTCAATTACCTACAGCCAGTGATGCTACACAGAGTGTAGTATGAATTTGAGTATTGGGATGGAGTCATTTGAGAGCCTGGACGGGGTTATAAGAAAAATCCGTGATCTTGTTTCCTACTGGAACATGACTGGGTGGGTGGGTGCGGGGTGGGGGGGTCTTTGTAAAGCACTCTTCGCCTAATTACCCACGGTTCCATCATATTTCTTTGATTAAATACATATTTTCAAAGTTGTGGTCCACTTTTTGAAACGCCCTGTATAACAAAATAAGTCAATTAATAAATTCAGGGTTCAAATCAAAAACATTATTAACTGTACATTAAATTGCTATATTTATTTACTAAAGATTACAACATACCTGTTCTAAGAACGACTTTGATTCTTGAGCACCACAACTGCAACAAAGAAAATTATTTCTGTATACATTATAAAAATAACTAACCAATATCTACAACCCTATGAAACACAATTAAGCATTTGGCAGAAGATACTTAGTACAGTACCACATAATAAGGTTTCTTCCCATTTGATTTATGTATGGAGCGTGAAAAATAGGGACTACGAGAATACCAATGTGCGCGTGCGCCCCCACACACACGAACACACACATTACTCTAATGTTGGTTTTGGGGCTTTGCAGGAGCAGAATGTAGGGGTTGTAGAGTGCTATTGGATTCCTCACTTGTAACATTGCAAGCATGCTTTTGCAAAATAAATGTCCACTACCTCCAAGCATTTACCAGTTCCGTGTGTGTCAAACAAACATGTGACCAGTTGTGTTGTTCTCATTTGCGTACATTCAATATGTAAAAAAACTATGTATAGGGGGTGGAGGAGGAAACACTGATGATGTCACAAATGTGGTTAAACACACTGAGGCACTAAACAAAAGAAAACTTGTGTACTTACGAAAACCTGAACCTCTCTCTACATTTACATCTATACTTGACAAGACACCTTGCAGGGTGTGGCAGAAGGTACTTTGTGTTTCATTGTCACCTCCTTTTCCTGTTCCAGTCACATACAGTTGGCAGGAAAAAGCTACTGTCAGTGGGCTTCTGAGTGGGCTCTAATCTCTCTAATTTTATCTTCACAATCTTTTCACAAGATATACACAGCACAAAGTGAAACTCTGTTTGACTCTTTGAAAAGCATACAATCTTGGAAATTTGAAAGTAGCCCAAATCATGATACACAATCTCTCTTCCAATGCCTGCCATGCAAGTTAGCTAATCATCTCTCCGATGCTTTTGCACTTGCTAAACGAACTTATAATGAAGAATATTAGAGAGGAAAAATTCCTAACAGGAAAAATATACGTAAAAAATAGATGAAGTACACTTACCGGGCGAAGGGGCACAGGCAGTAATAGCAACAAATAAACACACAGATACACACACACACACACACACACACACACACACACACACACACACACACACACACACAAATGCTAGCTTTCGCAGCCTAGCTGCTTCATCAGGCAGAAGGGAAGGAGAGGGAAAAGGAAATGATGAGGGTTTTAAGGAAGGGGGTAAGGAGCCATTCCAATCCCGGGACAGGAAAGACTTACCTTGGGGGAAAAAATGGAAGGTAAATAAATTCACATACACCCACACTTTTACACAGACACAAGTACACTTAGGCAGACATACTGTAGAACTGTAGAAAGCAAAGAAGTTAGAAGTTAGACAGAGATGCCACTTGAGGCAGAGGCTCTGTCCAGAGAACCAAGGCAAAGATGTTAAGATGGTGGGTGGGAATTCGAATTTAGCGGAGGTTGAGACCAGGTGGGCAACGGGAAGAGAGAATATGCTGAAGGGCTAGTTCCCATCTCCGGAGTTCTGAAGGATTGGTGTCAGTGGGAAGTATCCAGATAACCCGGACGGTGTAGCACTGTGCCAAGATGTGCTGGCCATGCACCAAGGCATGTTTAGCCACAGGGTGATCCTCGTTACCAACAAACACTGTCTGCCTGTGTCCATTCATGCGAATGGACAGTTTGTTGCTGGTCATTCCCACATAGAACGCTTCACAGTGCAGGCATGTCAGTTGGTAGATTACGTGGGTACTATCGCAAGTGGCTCTGCCTTTGATCGTGTACACCTTCCGGGTTACAGGACTGGGGTAAGTGGTGGTGGAAGGGTGCATAGGGCAGGTTTTACAACGGAGGCGGTTACAAGGGTAGGAGCCAGAAGGTAGGGAAGGTGGTTTGGGGATTTCATAGGGGTGGACTAGGAGGTTACGGAGGTTAGGTGGGCGGCGGAAAGACACTCTCGGTGGAGTAGGAAGGATGTCATGAAGGATGGATCTCATTTCGGGGCAGGATTTTAGGAAGTGACGACATCTTCATGATCTGGACTCACAGTGAAGAACTCCAGAATTTCCTCTCCAACCTCAACTCCTTTGGTCCCATCAAATTCACCTGGTCCTATTCCAAATCCCATGCCACTTTCCTCGATGTCGACCTCCATCTATCCAACGGCCAACTACACACATCCGTCGACATCAAACCTACCAATAAACAACAGTACCTGCATTATGACAGCTGCCATCCTTTCCACATCAAACGTTCCCTTCCCTACAGCTTAGGTCTTCGTGGCAAACGAGTCTGCTCCAGTCCTGAATCCCTGAACCAATACACCAATAACCTGATAACAGCCTTCACATCCCGCAGCTATCCTCCTGGTCTGGTACAGAAGCAAATTGCCAGAGCCACTTCCTCATCTCCCCAATTTAAGAACCTTCCACAAAACCCCAGAGGTGCCCCTCTTGTCACCGGATACTTTCCGGGACTGGAGCGGACTCTGAATCTGGCTCTCCAGCAAGGATACGACTTCCTAAAATCCTGCCCCGAAACGAGATCCATCCTTCATGACATCCTTCCTACTCCACCGAGAGTGTCTTTCCGCCGCCCACCTAACCTCCGTAACCTCCTAGTCCACCCCTATGAAATCCCCAAACCACCTTCCCTACCTTCTGGCTCCTACCCTTGTAACCGCCCCCGTTGTAAAACCTGCCCTATGCACCCTTCCACCACCACTTACTCCAGTCCCGTAACCCGGAAGGTGTACACGATCAAAGGCAGAGCCACTTGCGATAGTACCCACGTAATCTACCAACTGACATGCCTGCACTGTGAAGCGTTCTATGTGGGAATGACCAGCAACAAACTGTCCATTCGCATGAATGGACACAGGCAGACAGTGTTTGTTGGTAACGAGGATCACCCTGTGGCTAAACATGCCTTGGTGCATGGCCAGCACATCTTGGCACAGTGCTACACCGTCCGGGTTATCTGGATACTTCCCACTGACACCAATCCTTCAGAACTCCGGAGATGGGAACTAGCCCTTCAGCATATTCTCTCTTCCCGTTGCCCACCTGGTCTCAACCTCCGCTAAATTCGAATTCCCACCCACCATCTTAACATCTTTGCCTTGGTTCTCTGGACAGAGCCTCTGCCTCAAGTGGCATCTCTGTCTAACTTCTTTGCTTTCTACAGTTCTACAGTATGTCTGCCTAAGTGTACTTGTGTCTGTGTAAAAGTGTGGGTGTATGTGCATTTATTTACCTTCCATTTTTTCCCCCAAGGTAAGTCTTTCCTGTCCCGGGATTGGAATGGCTCCTTACCCCCTTCCTTAAAACCCTCATCATTTCCTTTTCCCTCTCCTTCCCTTCTGCCTGATGAAGCAGCTAGGCTGCGAAAGCTAGCATTTGTGTGTGTGTGTGTGTGTGTGTGTGTGTGTGTGTGTGTGTGTGTGTGTGTGTGTCTGTGTGTTTATTTGTTGCTATTACTGCCTGTGCCCCTTCGCCTGGTAAGTGTACTTCATCTATTTTTTACGTATATTATAATGAAGAATGTTACTCTTCTTTGAATCTTCTCTACATCTTAATTGTGATGGAATTCGGTAGTAGGAAACGGAAGGGAAGGAAAAATAGTAGGTGAATATGGTCTGGGGAAAAGGAATTAAAGAGGAAACCACCTGGTGGAATTTTGCATGGAGCATAATTTAATCATACCAAGCACTTGGTTTCACAATCATGAAAGTTCATTGTACACATGAGAAGCCAGGAGACACTGGAAGGTGCCAAACAGATTTTATAAGGTAAGACATAGATATCAGAACCAGGTTTTCAATTGTAACACATATCCAGGGGCAGTTATATAGAAGTCTCTGAGAATATCTTATTGTTTTTTAACTGTAGACTGAAACTGAAGAAACTGCAGGAAGGCAGGGAAATGAGAAGGTGGGGGCTAGCTATATTGAAGGTAACTGAAGTTCTTAGGTAGATATAGCTCCATGCTAATGTGGAGAGTGAGACAACGGATGGTTGAAATTATGACTGAAGTGTATTAAAATAAATAAAAACCAACAGCCATAACAATAAGGATTTTATTAGCTGGCAACCAGTTTCAGTACCTAATTAGTGCCATCTTAAGGGCAATTAATAAAAATAATATAATAATAATTACAGAAATTGGGAAAAATAACACAATACATGATGAATGGGTGGCTTAGTGAGGGCATAGTGACGACAGCACAGCACCGAATATATACAAAGGCGAGAACTACAAAAAGTCCTTGGATATCACAGCACATACTAAATTTAATTAATGTAATTGATGGAAGGAGAAGTTATAAAAATGCAGGAAATGAAGCAGGTTCAAAATGTTTGTAGAGCTTATGGGACTTAACTATGGGGTCATCAGCCCCTAAACTTACAAACTACTTATGATCTAGCTAATACTAAGGATGGCACAAATATCCATGTCCGAGGGGAGATTCGAACACCCGGCTGTAGTGGCCGTGCAGACCGTGACTGGCGCGCCACAGGTAAAACTGAGTACAGACAGCTAAGAAATGAGATTGACAGGAAGTGCAAAATGGCTAAGCAGGGAATGGCTAGAGGGCAGATGGAAGTCTGTAGAAGAATGTATAAGAAGGGATAAATAGATACCACCTACAGGAAAATAAGAGACATATTGAAGACAAGAAAAGCAGCTGATTGAGTATCAATAACTCAGATGGAAAACACATTCCGAGTGAAGAAGGGAAAGCTGAAAGGTGGAAAGGAGTATATAGAGGGGCTCTACAAAGGAAATGAACTCCGACTCAATATTGTAGGAAGGGAAGAGGAATTAAGTGAAGATGAAATAGGAGATTACTATACTGAGAGATGGATTTGACAGAGCACTGAAAGACTTAAGTTGAAACGAGGTATCTGGAATAGATGCCATTCCCTTGGAGCTACCGAAGTCTCTGGGAGAACCAGCAATTACAAAACTATTTCATCTGGTGTGTCAAGATGTATGAGACAGGTGAAATACCCCTCAGACTTTAAGAAAAATGTACTAATCCCCATTTTAAAAAAATCGGGTGCAGACAGGTGGGAAAATTACAGAACCATCAGTTTAATATGTCATGGTTGCAAAATTTAAATGTGAATTATTTACAGAAGGATGGAAAAGCTGGTAGAAGCCGACCTCAGGAAGGACCAATTTGGATTCAGCAGAAATGTAGGAACGCAGGAAGAAACACTCACATTACAACTTATCTTAGAAGAGAGTTAAAAAAAAAGACAAAACCACATTTGTAGCTTTTGACAATCTTGACAAGAATACACACTTTCAAATTCTGAAATTAGCATAACTGAAATATAGAGAAAGGAAGATTGTTTATAACTTGTACAAAAACCAGACTGGTCGTGGGAATCATTGGTTGGGAAGGGAGTAAGACTGAGTTATAGCTTTTCTCCAGTGTTATTAAATTTGTACATTGAGCAAGCTTTGAAGAAAAGTGAGGAGAAATTTGGAGAAGGGATTAAAGTTCAGGGTGAGAAATAAAAACATTGTTTTATGCTGATGACGTAATTATGTCAGACAGCAAAGGACCTGGAATAGTAGTTGAGCAGAATACACAATGTGTTGAAAGGGATGTATAAGATGAACATTAACAGAAACCAAATAAGGGTAATGGAATGCAGTCTAAGAAAATCACACTATGCTGAAGGTATTAGATTTGGCAGTAAAATAACACATGATTGTCGCAATACAGCATTTATGAAAAACAGAAATTTGTTAGCATAGGATATTACTTGAAGCGTAAGGAAGTCATTCCGAAGGCATTTGTGTGGAATGATGCCTTGTAAGGGAATGAAACATGGCCGGTAAATAGTTCAGACAGGAAGAGAATAGAGGCTTTTGAAATGCGGCACTACAGAAGAATGCTCAAGATTAGGTGGGTAGATTGCGTAACTAATGAGAAGGTACTGAAGAGAATACATGAGGAAAGGAATTACTGGCATGTCTTGACTAAAAGGAGGCATCGATTGGCAGGGGATAATCCCTTGTGAATCTCAAAAAAGATCTCCATACCCTTTCCAGCACAGACTGGTCTTCGCTTTTTATTTATTTATTTATTTTTTTTTTTTTAATTGTTATTTGGTCTCAGGAGTATAGTACAGAATCCATGTTTCGTCCACAGTGATGAAATGATACTTAAAGCCTGCAGATTCTTCCTGAATAGCTACGAACCTTCTTTGCAGCACTTCACATGATACTGTTTTTGGTCAAGCATGACAATCGTGGCACCCATCTTGCGGATAGCTTTCTCATGTCTAAATGTTTATGCAAAATATTATGTACCCATTCATTTGAGACGCCCACAGCACCTTACTCTTCTGTCATCCATCACAGTATCATGGATTTCTGTAGTCATAAACTCCACAGGGTGTCCAGAACATTCAGCATCACTTGTGTCTATATGGCCACTCCAAAAATTAAGAAAACAATTATAAACTGTTCTAATCGAAGGTGCAGAGTCACCATAATGTTTATGAAGCTTCTCTTTAGTCTCCTGAGGCGTTTTGCCTTTCATAAAGTAATGTTTAATCACCACAAGAAGTTCTTTTTCGTTCATTCTTTGACAATCACTCGACTTTCTTGGTTCACAACACGAATGCCAAACACAAAGAAATAGACCAATATGGCTGAAACTTGGTGTGCTTTCTTTCCGAAGATGCTCCTAACTAAACATGACCTTGATACACACTGGTGGTGCCATCTCTTGGACTATGCATGGACTTTTCAGATGCCCCCTTGTAGTACGTCTTCCAGAGTGGACAAGTAGCTGTAACCCTTCAGGATGTGGTGGTAGGACACACGAACCAATCACATACCCAATGATAATACCAGAACACATTTTAATTCCAGAAAGATGTTGAAATTTGTGGAGGATGGGTTGTATGACAGTTTTTTGATCCAATATCTGGCTGTTTCAATGGCTGAGCAGTTATGGGTTTGTTAAATGTACTTCGTTTCTGAAATGAATGATCTGAGGAAGGTCTGCACTATATTTTTCCATTGATTCTTGGTAGGTAATTATCATATTGTATTTAAAACAAAATTCCCTGTATGTTCTACTAGTTTATTTTTGTTTAGTTAACCAGTTTTAGGCTACTAGGCTATTTTCAGACTTCATACCCAAGAACATACATGAATTTCTGGACACCAAGTTTAATTATCCAAACAACAACTACAGATGATGAGCATTTCTTTGGATTTTGTGACAGGTTCAGCTATAAGATCCTACAACATTCATTGAAGGTTCACATATTACCCTTTTGAGAAACACTCATGTTGTTTATAATCTCTCTCTCTCTCTCTCTCTCTCTCTCTCTCTCTCTCTCTTCTAATGATTTGGTTCAGACCTACTGTGTTACTGTGTAGTAGTTGTTTTTACATTATAAGTTTCTTACCAGAGACTGTATACCATAGAGCAGGCTGTTCCAATTTGTGTGCCTGCTAGCAGATATCTGATACTCAGGGATATGTGTTTGGCAAGCATCATAAACCAAGTGATCTGTTGGCAACCAGGCAGCTGGACTAGCCTATGCGACAATTCTCTGCTGATCTAGTGCACACAGCAGTGCTTAACAGGTAGTCTCTGCTAATTACAGCTGCCCGTGAGTGATCTGAACGTTAATTGGGAGTGGCCATGAGATAGCGTCAGAACAGGCTGCCATGGGGGATCTTCATATCATGAAATATTGTATTAGTTACACATACAGGTTGATTATAATTAAAGTTAAACTTTCAAAACACTGCAAAAATAGCAACACTGGTCAGAATGATGTCAAATTGCAACAAAATGTTAACAGAGCAGGGGAAAATGTATGGCAGAAGAAAAATAAAGTGTGTGAAAAATTGTTCTATAAATGGCACATTATGTGTCAGAATATTTAAATGAAAGCAGCTGTCATGTGCATGACCCATAGAAGTTGGTACTGACCTGCCGGAAACATGCATTTTCTCATTTTGCAACTAATATGTTCATCATTAGTATCTCAAACCAGGATTGCTCTCTGCTTTTAGTTGTTTTACAAGAATGATGACTGTGCACAAGTCGCTCTGCAGAAATTCAGGACACTGGAGGGTTTGAAAAAAAAGGTTGGTCCTATGTTCAGCATGGGTTTGGAGTTGGAAATTAGTAAAGACGGGTTCCATTAGGGTGCAGCCCAGGGCAATTTCCTAGGACCCGTGTACATTGAATAAAACAGCATTGTGATCAATATATATCGAATGTGAATCTCGATTCACTACCATTGGCGATTTAGTGTTTTTGTGTTTCTGAACTGGAGATTCGGGCACTACACGCCCTCACATACTAAAATAAAAACAACTCGTTTAACCTATACCTAAAGTAATTTTCACTTTAAAAAAGTGATTCATAGCATAGCCTTAAGAAGGTTAGGTGTAGGTCAAACAAGAAGTTTATATATATATTTTAAATGTCTGCCTAGGTGTGTTTGCGTGTGGATATGTGTGGGTGTGTGTGAATTTGTTTATCTTCCTTTTTGTCCCCTAAGGTAAGTCCTTCAACTCCTGGGATTGGAATGACTCCTTTTCCACTTCCTTAAAACCCATATCCTTCCCTTTCTCCTCTCCTTCCTTCCTCTTTTTCCTGAAGAAGCTGCCAGCGGTGGCGAAAGCTTAAATGTTTGTGTGTTTTATGTTTCTATCAACGAGCTTTTACTTTGGGTAAGTCAAACAATCTTTATTTTATACATATTTTTCCCACCAGGAAAGTCTCCTATAGAAGGAGACTTTCCTGGTGGGAAAAATATGTATAAAATGAATAGATGTATAAAATGTATAGAAGGAGACTTTCCTGGTGGGAAAAATATGTATAAAATAAAGATTTCTGACTTACCTAAAGTACAGACTCGTCGACAGAAACATAAAACACACAAACATTCAAGCTTTCGCCACCACTGGCAGCTTCTTTGGGAAAAAGAGGAAGGAAGGAGAGGAGAAAGGGAAGGATACAGGTTTCATGGAAAAGGAGCCATTCCAATCCCAGGAGTGGAGGGACTTACCTTAAGGGACAAAAAGGAAGGTAAACAAATACACACACACTGACACATAACCACATGCAAACACACCTAGGCAGACATTTGTAGAAACCAAAGAAGTCGGACAGAGATACCACTTCAGGCAGAGGCTCTGTCCACAGAACCGAGGCAAAGATGTTAAAGATGGTGGGCGTGAATTAGAATTTAGCGGAGGTTGAGACCAGGTGGGCAACGGGAAGAGAGAATGTGTTGAAGGGCAAGTTCCCATCTCCGGAGTTCTGAAAGATTGGTGTTGGTGGGAAGTATCCAGATAACTCGGACGGTGTAACACTGTGCCAAGATGTGCTGGCTGTGCACCAAGGCATGTTTAGCCACAGGCTGATCCTCATTACCAAAAAACACTGTCTGCCTGTGACCGTTCATGTGAATGGACAGTTTGTTGCTGGTCATTCCCACATAGAATGCTTCACAGTGCAGGCATGTCAGTTGGTAAATCACATGGGTGCTATCGCAAGTGGCTCTGCCCTTGATCGTGTACACCTTCCAGGTTACGGGATTGGAGTAAGTGGTGGTGGAAGGGTGCATAGGGCAGGTTTTACAACCTGTGATTTTACAACCCGTATCCTTCCCTTTCTCCTCTCCTTCCTTCGTCTTTTTCCCGAAGAAGCTGCCAGTGGTGGCGAAAGCTTGAATGTTTGTGTGTTTTTGCGTGTGTTTATATAGAAAAGAAATAAAGAAATGACTTACCAAAAGGAAGGGCTCGTCGATAGAAACAAATAAAATCACACACAAACACACATGCAAGCTTTCGCCACCACTGGCAGCTTCTTCAGGAAAAAGAGGAAAAAGGGGAGGAAAAAGGGAAGGATATGGGTTTTAAGGAAGTGGAAAAGGAGTCATTCCAATCCCAGGAGTGGAAGGACTTTCCCTAGAGGAAAAAAAGGAAGGTACGCAAACACACCTAGACAGACAATAGTAAAAAAAAAAAAAAGAGAGAGAGAGAGAGAGAGAGAGAGAGAGAGAGAGAGAGAGAGAGAGAGAAAAAAGCATATATATATATATATATATATATATATATATATATATATATATATATATATATATATATAGTATGTGAGGGACCATAGCACTTGAATCTCAGAGGTTCAGAAACACTAAATTGATTTACAGTTGCACTTTGGATATATACCATTTTTGAAAATTACCGATATTTCTTTTGGTATTTCAAATGGCAGCCACATATTGAGTCATTAAAGTACAAGAAAATATCACAAATTCAACACAATCAAAAATACAATATAAATCAACCGCTTCACGTTTGTCATATCAAATGTGGAGCAAGAATCGAACATTCGATATATATCGATCTCAATGCTGTTTCCTTCGATGTACATGGGTCCTAGGATATTACTCAGCCCAGTAGGAGGAGGGAACAAATTGATTCAACATCAGTGGAATAAGTGGCTAGAGCAATGCAGGAGTTGTCGAGTTGTGGTGTGCAAATGTGTAGTGCATAGAGATTTGCCCGAATATTTGAGAAACTGGTGCGTAAAATCCTAAAAACATCACTCTTTGCTATCCTTTCAGAATTATCCATGTGCACAAGTTGTTTCCTGTTGACCTGCCAGCAAGAGATACTTTTGATTTAGAATTTCATGCTCGCATAGAAGTGGATGATGAATGGCTGTGGAAGATTTTGTGGGCAGATGAAGCCAACCTCCATCCGACAAGATATTTTAATACACAGAATTGTTAAATATGGACAACAGAAAATCCACACACAAACCAACTAGTACTACTTCATCCTAAAAAGATCACTGTGTGGTGTGGGTTTACATCGTTTATCATAGGGTCATATTTTTTGAAAAGACATGTACTTCCAAACCTGTTTCATGTACTGTCATTGGTAAGCACTACAAGTGTCTCTTGCACAACTGCGGCATTCCAGGTGGATGTGTTTATGGGATTATGTTTGTTTTTTATTTATTTTTTTTCCCAACATGGTGCACCTCAGCACATTGGAAATAACGTTAAGCAGCGACATTTGGGAAATTCTACAATTATCAGCCGCCATTTCCCTACAACTTGGTCATCCCGATCACCTGATCTTAATCTGTGTGACTTCTGACTGTGGGGCTATCTGAAAGATGTGTCCACTGTTCCGATTGTGAACTTAGCTGCATTAAAGGCACACATTGCGTAGCACTTTCTGAACATGAACCCAGAAAGACATCATAATTTGTGGAACAAGCTGTTTCTCTATATCTACTTATTGCAGAACACAGTGGACAGCATATTGAACATCTTTTATGCCAGTCACAAGGAAATAAAAAATCTAATTTGATGTAGATTGATGCCTTTTATACAGTTTTTAGCGTCAGGACAATTAAACATAGATTTTTTTTCCATCCAATGTGATATGACCTTGCTGTGTTGGATGGGTTTATGTAACTAACAGTGTCACACCTGTACACACATGCACACTGAATAGTACAGCTCGTTTAATGTCTAACTTACACCTTATGCATTGTTGTACGATTCATTTGTCATTTGTAGCCTACCACTATTAAATTAAAATGCGTACAGCACCATCTTTTGATCAATTTGCACACTGTTTTTCTTCTGCAACATATTCCCCCATTCTCTGATAATATTCCATTGTAATTTGACATCATTCTGACCAGTGGTGTCACTTGAACAGCATTTTAAAAGTTTAACTGTAATTATCATCCTGTATATCCAATCCTTGGTTAACTATTCATCTAAGCTGAGCCACATTTCTGACTTACAGCAGTTTTCAAAGAATGCAGTAACATTGTTTTGTCTGCAACATATAAACAGTAATTATGTTTGTATGGTGTCTGTTCTTTTGGATGTGCCTAAAAAAAGAGAAGAACAGACACCACACACACATATATACAATGAAGATGAAAGTGGACAGTTATCTCTTCAGTGCAGATGCACACCATACTCGAGCTCTAATGGCTACTGAATACCCCAAGTAACAAGAATAACGAACAAGGGGGAGCAATAGGAAAGAAGTGGTCGGGCAGGAGGTATGCTGGGTAGTCCATGCAGTCGTGTTGCCTACTTGTTACTGACTTAAGTTGGGCATAGGGAGAAGGAGACGAGTTAGGCAGAGAGGAAAGTTTGGAAAGGAGAGGAGAGCTGAGCAGTGGGTGAAGGGAGAAAGGAGGGAGGAGAGGAATCCACATTACTATGAAAAGCATGAGGACTACACAAAGCTGATAGAAGGTCTTCATAAAGGGAAACACTGAGGGAGGAAGTGTGGGAGGAGACAGGAAGGGATGGAGCTAGGAGAGCAGAATCACATATTGTAAGGCAACAAAAGGCAAATACACCCATACTGAAAAGGCTATGGGAACACCAACGACTGATACCATTACTTCCTCCATTTGAGTGAGAGGCCATACACGTATGAAACAGTATCACCTGCATTAAGACTGTGCATCATATTTATCCCATGCCATTATCAAGTCAGCAGTGCTACAATCCAGCAGATTAGTGTTTTATAATTGAGGATAATGTGACTTGCTACACAGAACAGTGAGTAAAGACCTACTGCTGCAATGACACTTAGAAATACTCGCCAATGGAACTTTGAGTTTTTAATGCACAATTTTTGGAATTAAACTTTATCAATCTCATTGTACATATACAGTGCTTAAGTTCAGTATTCAATTATTTGTAATCAACTTCAAGTGTGTTACTAAATTTGTGAGACCTCCTATAGAAGGGTATCCACTTTACCAATAAGACATCCTAACAGTAAGGAGGGGAAGGGGATCCAGACCCCCCCCCCCCTCCAGAGCCATATCCATTAAGTCAGTTGCTAAAGTGCACCCCATTTTCTTAACTTTGAAACAGTCTGACAGTTCAGCTTACCTGCTAATATATGTGGATGCTGACCTGAATGAAAAAAAATAAAAATGTACTTGAACAGAGGGAATACCCCCCCCCCCCCCCCCCCCGAAATTCCCTCTCAGGAGAATAAATTATCTGCATCTCCATTGATATAATTCAATGCCTCTGCCAGCTAATGTCTGTAATATTTTTGTGGTATTTTAAAGTCACTTCCACTGATCACAGCAATATTGGGAAACATACTAAGAAGATGAGGCTTTGTCTAAAATTTTCACTTACCTCATGGGATGTCTGATTGTCAATGAAACAGCAGAGGATTGATTCAAATGTTGAAGTGTTTGTAAAGCTATGGGACCCAACTGCAGTGGTTATTGGTCACTAAACTTACAAACTACTTAAACTAACTTATCCTAACAACACATACATCCATGCTCTAGGGAGGACTCAAACATCTGACGGTGAACTGTCGCGTGCACCACAGCAAGGTGCTTTAGCCCAACACGGCTATTCTGCCACAGTGGCCGAGGATTGAAGTTTATACACAACCTAGATACTGGTTCTTGCCAAACACTCCCACATATATCTTCATTTCTGTTTTGATTGAGTTTCTTGGTAACTGTGAAAAATACAATGACTCATTTCCATTAATTTATAATTTAGTAATCATTACCTCAAAGATCTCACTACTGTCAGTATTGTTTCAACTAGCTTTCGTTAACTGGTATGTTCAAAGCTCTGCTGTTGCAAGAAACGTAAAAGTCTTTGATTCAGGCCTTCCACTCAACATCGTTATAGGGACATGATACATTTAGGCAGCAATGTTGTAGTTTGTAAGTTATGCTTAAATTCTGTGTATGAGACTAGTCATCTCAACCTTCTGAGCTTGTCGCAGCAATGCTCCAAATATGTCTTCTGAATCCAAACATTAGGCATTCTTTATTCCGGTGTGGGTCAAAATCTGAAAGCAGACGCAATATGTACACAAGATGATCATTACAATTACTTTCCACTATTTTCCTAAGGGGTGTCTGTAATTACATTTGTACAGTTGAATATAACACACACTGTACCCTTTTGTTCTTGCATCCTTCTGCATTTGACACAGAAGGCTTCTCAATAGATGAAATGTGCCTCAATAGCTCAGTTTCTGTTGTATACAGATTCTCAGTTATTTTGGTTACATGGGTGGATGTAATACCTTCTACCCCCCACCCCCCTCCCTTTCCTGGACATACCAGCCATGACAAGCTTTATGCTTCCTGTTGAAGAGGTGGTATCCACAGAAGAAATAGTACTAGTGGTAACTCTTGTGTCTGGTACAAGTCTGTCAATAGACATACCAACACAGCTATTCAGAATAGTTTTTAATGGATTGGCAGCAACCATGGTAATTTCCAGCTATTTCCAAGCAGCAACTTAATTCATCGTGTACCCAAGAACATTAAACAAAATGGGGCTGGAATGAAACTGTCACTCTGCAGCAGAGTGAGTGCTGATATGAAACTTCCTGGCAAATTAAAATTGTGTGCCGGAACTGGGACTCGAACCTGGAATCTTTGCCTTTCGTGGGCTAGCACTCTACCACTGAGCTACCACCACACAACTCACGGCTCCCCCACACAACTTCAATTCTGCCAGTACCTCGCCTCCTACTTTCCAAACTTCACAGAAGTTCTCCTGTGAACCCTGCAAGACTAGCACTCCTCGAAGAAAAGCAAAGATCCCAGGTTCAAGTCCCGCTTCTGGCACACAATTTTAATATGCCAGGAAGTTTCATATCAGCGCATACTCTGTTGCAGAGTGAAAGTTTCATTCTGGAAACATTCCTTAGGCTGTGGCTAGCCACGTCTCCACCATATCCTTTCTTCAGGAGTGCTAGTCTTGCAAGGTTCGCAGGAGAACTTCTGTGAAGTTTGGAAAGTAGGAGGCAAGGTACTGGCAGAATTGAAGTTGTGTAGGGGAGCCGTGAGTCATGCTGGGGTAGCTCAGTGGTAGAGCGCTAGCCTGCGAAAGGCAAATATCCCAGGTTAGAATCCCGACTCCGGCACACAATTTTAATCTGTCAGTAAGTTTCAAAATGGGGCTGCACTGAGGAAGATACAGTGTTTAGACTTGCTTATTCTCTTTTTGTTTCTGGATTTATCACAGTACAAATAATGAGCTTCCCACATAATACATTATTTAGTACCAAAAAAGTGTTTGGCATTCTCAGCAGAGAAAACCTTGGATACAATTTACCTACTTCCTGGAAAAATTAGAATTTTCATTCTCAAACATTTTAATTTGCTAACTCACTCATGCAGCACACTCAAAAACACCAAAAAATTAAGGAAAAAAGTAGACAATATACACTGTTGTTGATATGAAAAACACTATGAAACATGACGTGACAGCTACGGTAAGTGAAGAACACACTACTATACAACAACAATTGAAATGTAGTGCTTCTTACATGAAGAACTATACTGCAATTGTAAGACAATGACTTTCCATAGCAGATACAGGAAATTTGTAGAAAGGGTAACTATAACTCGAATCCATCAATTTTCAGTGAAATATGTTTTCACAATATTTTCTATATTTGACTTTTTTTAAAAATATTATTCATTCATGTATATTTTCATTAAAATTAGGGGAACTATTAGTTGACCATACATACTGTCAGACACACTAATATTTATCTCATCAACAAAATATGTACATTAATATTTTGCAGAGAGTCAAGTGATAAAATTTAATTTTTTTTAATGAAATTTTCTGGGCACAAGTGATCTGACTCACATACAAAAGATAAGCTGAAGTCAGTTTACATAGGTAAAAAAAAAAAAGTAAAATGAACACTTTTGAGCAAAATACGGTTTCAATACACCTTTCACACTTTTGAGCCAAAGTTCACAAATAAAGCACAAGGCAAACGTCCCTAGCCTTGGAAGAATTAGGTTTCGAAATTGGTTGTTAACACTGTCAACTGAGCCCAAGCATGTCGGGCTATGGAACTGCTTCAAAATGACTGCATCAGAGTATAGGTCGGGTGGCTGTTGTTCACCGCTCCCAGCCTATTAGCCGTCCAGAAGCAGGCCGTCTACAATAGTAGTTTTGGATGGGACAACTGCCTATATGTCCCTTGATTGCTGCTGTCCTCTGTGTTCTGATTTTACAACTATGTCAAAAGAAACAGTAAAACACGCACAGCAGCTTCCGTGACATGCTGTGCCACTGTGCATTGATGTAGCCACAAGATTCATTGTTCATGTTTCTGTTTGCAGTTTCTAGTTGATTGTTGTGTCACATTTTCTCAGTGAGAAAGAAATTTTATAACCTAATTACCAGCGAATTTAAACAATACTAAGAAACACATTTTTTTCTTTTTTTGTGAAACCAAAATCTTAAATAATATTATTGTTATTAATTTTGTCAACAACCAATATAATTAAAATAAACCTTCTACACATCTACATCTACATGGGATAATCTGCAAATCACATTCAAGTGCCTGGCAGAGGGTTCATCGAACCACCTTTACACTATATATCTCCCTACCCATTCTCGAATAGTGCGTGGAAAGAAAGAACACCTGAATCTCTCTGTTCGAGCTCTGATTTCTCGTATTTTATTCTGATGATCATATCTACCTATGTAAGTGGGAGTCAACAATTTTTTTTCACATTTGGAGGAGAACGTTGGCGATTGTAGTTTCGTAAGTAGCCCACGCCGCAGCAATAACCGCTGTTGTTGTAATGGTTCCCATCCCAGATCCTGTATCATTTCCGTAACGCTGTCTCCCCTGTATCGTGACAATACGAAGAGAGTTGCCCTTTTTTGGACTCTTTTGATGTCCTCCGTCAAACCCACCTGATAACAATCCCACACTGGCCAGCAATACTCCAAAAATGGACGGACTAGCGTAGTGTATGCAGTTTCTTTTGTAGTTCTGAAGCATCTTTTCTTTTAAGGGTTCTACCAATGAAATGCAGTCTCTGGTTTGCCTTTCCCATAACATTATCTATGTATTCTTTCCAGTTTAAGTCTGAAGTAATAGTAATTCCTAGGTATTTTGTGGAGTTTACTGCCTTCACTTTTGATTGATTTACCTTGTAAACAAAGTCTAAGAGATTTCTTTTCGTACTTATATGGACTACTTCACACTTCTCATCAACTGCCAATTTTTACACCATACTGATATCTTTTTCAGATCGTTCCGAGGTTGGTTTTGATCTCAGATAATTTTACTACAAGGTAAATGACGGCGTCATCTGCAAACAACCTAAGAGAGCTACTTAGATTTTCTCCCAAATTGTTCATGTGAATAAGGAACAGCAGATTACCAATAACACTACCCTGTGGAACGCCCGATATCACCTCTGTTTTAGTGGATGCTTTACCATTGATTACTACAAACTGTGTCCTCTTTGACAGAAAATCCCCTATCCAGTCGCAAATTTGGGGCTATATACCATAACCACACAATTTGATTAAAAGCCGTTTGTAAAGTACGGTGTCAAAAGCCTTCTGGAAATCAAGAAATAAGGAATTGATTTGCGAACCCTTGTAGATAGCACTCATCATTTCGTGTGAGTAATGGGCTAGTTGTGTTCCGCATGAATGATATTTTCTAAATCCGTGTTGACCATGGGTCAATACATCATTCTGTTCGAGATAATTCATAATATTTGAACACAGGATATGTTCCAAAACCCTGCTGCAAATTGACATCAATGAAATAGGCTTGTAGTTTAGAGGGTTACTCCTACTGACTTTCTTGAATATAGGTGTGAGCTGTGCAACTTTCCAATCTCTTGGTACAGATCCTTCTTTGAGAGAGCGGTTGTATATGGGTGTTAAGTAAGGAGCTATCGCTTCAGCAAAAATCAGATAGACCTTAATGACTGTTCTTTCATAATTTGTTTTCTGTTTTAAGATATGAAATATGAATGCACCAATGACATTTCAAAGAAAGGTAAAAATGGCCAGTCCACTGGACCCGAAGTGTACCTCAGCTGCTGGTCTCCTAAGTGTTAAGTAGAATACCCTGAAATTACAGCGCATTATGACTCCTATTGGAAGGATTAAGAGGAACATTTTTGCATAATCAGTTCATACCATTAAGACTTAATAATTAAAATTTTCTTCTCAACACTGATTAAAAGAAAGATTTTATCAACCTGTATTTTAGACGTTTATTTAACTGAACTAACCTTTCTGGAGATTTCTCAATGACTATAGCATTTCCAGTGTACAGCTGGCATGCCTGAAAAACCAAATAAAAGCAATAATGTTAATAAATGAAGTTTAATCTTACAAGAATATTTACCAATGATGATTATTAATTCAGAAAGGACGTTTATAATGTAACTTAAAAGCATTAAATTTAGTGCAATGGTGCATGTCATTCATTATGTCTACTCCATACACTTTAATAATAATAATAATAATAATAAACAAAAAAGTAAATTATGCACCTCATGGAAGATAATCATACAGGTATTGATGGAAAATTATATACTTTGACATCCAATGGAGGACCTGTGTAGTAGCAGCACAATTTCACCTCAAAGCTGGCAAGGATAGTAAACAGGAGACATATCAATACAAGAGCATTATTGTGTTGCTAATTTCATTTGGTGTAGTCAGTTGAACAGTAGCTATGCCTCACATACAAGTGCGTGAATAATATTTGAGAGAGAATGTGTAGTTGAGTTGAATGAAGGCAGCTGGAATAATTAACAAATCACATCTGAAGGGGACTGATGGAACTACAGTGTTTGGCAATGTTGACAGAAATTGGTGAACTTTAGCCAAACACAGTGTCAAGATGGAAGCAATTGACCAAGAGAGAGAAAACAATCGCCATTAATAGTTAGTTCACATGTAGGGAACTGGGTTCATAGTGTTTCTTGCACAGACTACTATTCATCTAAGTACACCAACATTCCCATTTGCATTGATGTCAAGCACAGCTTGGAATCTGATTGAGTGGACTAGCATAGTCTTCAGTGATGAGTTATGTTTCAAAATGAGTCCTGATGATTGAAAATGTCAATATAATGGAATGTTGACAATATTCTACACCCCATTTTGTTGTCCTTCATGGCAAGCTATACTGGGCTTACATTTCAGAAAGATAATGCCTGTCCACACTCGGCAGGAGATTATAATGCTGTCTTCACACGTCAACCCTCCCTTGGCCAACAAGGTGACTGGATTTATCTCTAAATAAGAATGTTTGGAGCTTTATGGCCAGGGCCTACAACCAATTAAGGATTAGGAAGAATCTGGCATGATATCCCTCAGGAGGGCAACCAACAATTCCATCAATCAATGCCAACCTGAATAACTGTATAAGGTCCAAAGACAGAACAACTGAAATCCCTCCATTCCCTACTTCCGTGGCACAGGTACAGCTACTGAAATGAATATTTTGACTAACAAAAGTCTTGGTTGGACAAATATGAGGAAATAAAAATATTGTATTTGTACAACCAAGACCGCTTTCTTGCCGAAAAGCTAGCACTATTGCAAGCAAGAATGGTTATTCTTTCCTTACTCTGCTTGTACCTTAGAGCTGCTGCTTTGGTCTCAGCTTCAAGTGTTTTGTTTGGCAGCATTTTATAACTTAGGCTGGTTTTATCACAGCTAAACAGCTGTTCTCCAGTCACACTTTCAGTATCAATTAAATCATGAAACATATTATTGGCTGAGAGATTTTCTCCACAAATAATGAGTTGTTGAATTCCGTACTTCTTTTTCCAGTGGTTCAGTCAGCTAATGCTAGCTGTGAAGTCAGGATAACCTTTCTTAAACTGATCATGGAATTGCAGAGCTGTTTTTTATTCAATATTGGCTCAGATATTGACACACCTTTATCCTTATCATGGCTGAACCAAAGATAAAAAGCCCCACTAACTTTTTGATACTCACATGGTTTCCTGGCTTCCCTTTTCTATAAGTCTTCCTAGTCTCCCTGTTTGAACACCATTTTTCTAATTCCACTCTGTTTCACTTGCAGCTCCACAAGTTTGGGCCACTTATAATGCTGATTCACCTTTGACAAACCTCTTAATTTACTTTAGTTTATCTTCTATAGACAATAACACCCTCTTTCTTTTGAAGCAGCCTAATGCCATTCTCTCATGAAATGTGGAAACACATGTGGAGGAAGTGGTGCCATTGCAGCATGGAATTCCACTACCCTGTGAAGCATGGAATGAAAGATATGGCATGTTTGATTTTTGCCTCATTGTATAGAACATTGACAATGAGACGCGATCTGATTTTCACATGACAAGCAGAACTTTTGAGCCACCATATTGCAAATGGAACTCCTTATCTCATGCCTTCTTTCGTTTTAGCAAAATTCAGAAAATTGAAGAACTTTTGAAAACATGACATTTTAGGTGTGATTTGTTACAATAAATTAGCAGAAACTACATATTCACAGCTTTAAAGGATATTGTATTTATCATTAGTCAGTGTTATAATTTGTATACCATGAAAGAATATCATTCCTATACCACGGTTCAACACCATACTATCAAAGGAGCTTCTTTGTGATGCTTTGTCGTAGATAACTATTACAACCTGTTTTAAGTGCATAGTGTATCACAAGCTGTGGGACAGAGGTTATGAGCAATTCAGGTTCTCTCCTCCACACCTAAAAAAAAAAAAATCATTTTTTGTTTCCTTAATGTTTCTGGTTCTTTATTGCCAATTTAAGTATAATATACAATACTCCTTGCTATTTCTTTTTAAGATGACAGTTTAGTGTGGTGGTTAGTGTCACAAGCTGTGGAGGAAAAAAAATGTAATTAACAGGTTTGCGTCTACACTCTCCCATATATTTTAATGATGTAGTTTAATTATGGTTTATGTAACTAATTTGTTAGTTTAATAGAATTATAATATCCAGTATTCAATGTTATTTATTACAAACAAGAACGAACTCTGTCCACAAGATAACTTTTTGAGTTTTTCGTGCAAGAGCACAAGACCAATAAATTTCGAGACAGTACCCTACGTCACTCAGTTTTTGCCACGGTATTTCATTTGTGTTGTAGTTCAGTACAGTCTTGAATAGTTCAGTTTCACAGTGCAGATAGAGTGTGGTTATGGGAGCAGATGCAGTACAGGAGGAAAAGTATTTATGTACAATACTAAAGCAAAAATTATCACAATGAACATTGTGGAGCTGAGGTGTTGTCCTACGTGTATGACAAAGTAAAATGTATCAGGCAGACATTGTGAAAAATAGGAATATAAAAAAGCAAGACAAGTGTAGCTGGTGCAGATGATGGATTATATCCAGTTTTGTAAGCAAAGTGATCTACGCACTAGTCTGCAACGGGCACTGGAGAGCACTGGGGTCGCAAATCACGGTGAGCATATCTTTCCATGGAATTTAACAGGTCATTTCAGAGAATGTAGTAACTAGATAGACAGCATGTCTGGGGTGCTCCACATTACAACAACACATCCCACGTGAGGACGGCTTAAGGCACTAGCGCTAGTGTGTGCTGGCAAAACTTTACTGTGACACTGACTGGGTCATGGCAGAAAGTTGTTGGTTGGTTTGTGGGTTGGTTATTGCAAGTTTTAAGGGGACTAAATATCGAGACCATTAGTCCCTTGTTCCCTACTGAGATCTAAAAGTAAAGGGCTGAACAAAATAAAATTTAACGCTCAGCACCCAGAGGGGAAAACCCAAGGGGTGTATAGTATGGCGTCATAAGCTAAAACAACAGTGGCAACATAAAAGAAGGATTACATCTACATCTACATACATACTCCGCAATTCACCGTAAGGTGCATGGTGGAGGGTACACTGTACCACTACTAGGCATTTCCTTTCCTATTCCACTCCCAAATTGAATGAGGAAAGAAAGAATGCCTATATGCCACCGTAGGAGCCCTAATATCTCTTATCTTGTCTTTGTGATCTTTACGTGAAATGTATGTAGGCGGCAGCAAGATTGTACTACACTCAGCTTCAAATTCCGGCCCTCTAAATTTACTTAACAGAAATTCACGAAAAGAACATTGTCTTTCTTCCAGCGATCCCCAATTGAGTTGCCGGAGCATTTCCGAGACACTCGCGCATTGGTCGAACCTACCGGTAACAAATCTAGCTGCTCGTCTCTGAACCGCCTCTATATCTTCCCTCAAACCGATCTGCTGCGGGTCCCAAATACTTGAGCAATACTCAAGACGTGGTCGTACAAGCGTTTTATACGCGGTCTCCTTTACAGGTGAAGTACATCTTCCCAAAATTCTCCCAATAAACCGAAGTCGGCTGTCTGCCTTACTCACAACTGTCCTTACATGCTCGTTCCATTTCATATCGCTCTGCAATGTTACGCCTAGATATTAGAACGACGCGACAGCATCAAGAAGCTCACTACTAATGCTGTATTCGAACATTATAGGATTGTTTTTTCTACTCATGCGCTGCCATTCTTCGCACCAACTAGAAATTTTGTCTAAGTCATGCTATTACAGTCAGTTACAGACGACACCCTCCCGTACACCACAGCATCATCAGCAAACAGCCGCAAATTACAACTTACTCTGTCCATCAGATCTTTTATATAGATAGAAAATAATAGCGGTCCTATCACACTCCTCTGGGGCATGCCCGACGATACGCTCGTCTCTGATGAACACTCGCCGTTGAGAACAACGTACTGTGTTCTATTACTTAGGAAGTCTTCCAGCCAGTCAAAAATCTGTGAACCTATTCCATAAGCTCGTATCTTCGTTAGCAGTCTGCAGTGTGGCACCGCGTCGAACGCCTTTTTGAAGTCGAGAAAAACACAATCCGCCTGTTGCCCTTCGTCCATGGCTCGCAAGATGTCATGTGAGAAAAGGGCAAGCTGAGTTTCACATGAACGATGTTTCCTAAACCCGTTCTGATTCATGGAAAGAAGCTTTTCCGTTTCAAGGAAATTTACTATATTCAAACTGAGAATATGCTCCAAAATTCTACATGAAACCGATGTCAACGATATTGGCCTGTAATTGTATGGGTCAGTTTTCTTTCCTTTCTTATACATGGGAGTCACCTGCGCCTTTTTCCAATCACTAAGAACTTTGCGCTGAATTAAAGATTCGCTATAAATGCAAGCTAAGTAGGGGGCCAATGCCGCAGAATAGTCTTTGTAAAACCGAACTGGTATTCCATCCAGACCAGCAGACTTTTTCGTATTTAGCTCTCTCAGCTGCTTCTCTACACTGGAAATATCTATTGCTATGTCCCCCATTTCGGAATTAGTACGTTGATCAAATGATGGTATATTTGTCCAGTCCTCCTGCGTGAAAGATTTCCTGAAGGTTAAATTTAGAACTTCAGCTTTCCGTTTGCTTTCTTCTATTACTGCCCCGGAATGGTCAACTAGTGACTGGACAGTGGGCTTTGACCCGCTTATCGATTTTACATAGGACCAGAATTTTTTCGGGTTCTCGGAAAGATCTTTTGCTAAGGTATGGCTGTGATAATTATTGTATGCTTCACGCATCGATCTTTTTATACACGCACGAATCTCTACTAACTTTTGCCTGTCATCATTTGCGTGTTCTTTTTTGAATCGAGAGTGCAACAGCCTTTGCTTTCTCAGCAGCTTTCTAACATTATTATTATACCACGGTGGATCTTTTCCATCGTTAATCGTCTTTACTGGCACAAATTTCTCTAACCCTTTATTAACAATGCACTTAAATTTAGTCCACAATTCCTCTACATCCATAGTCCCAGAATTAAACGATGCCCATTCATTTTCTAAGTGTGATCGTAACATCTGCTTGTCGGCTCTTCCCAACAAAAACACGCTCCTAGCCTTCTTGACTGGTTTATGAACTTTGGTCACCATCGACGCTATGACGATATCATGATCACTAATTCCTGTCTCTACACAGACATCGTTAATAAGGTCAGGCCTGTTTGTGGCTATAAGGTCTAGAATATTTCCATTGCGCGTGGGTTGCCGGTTTAACTGCTCAAGATTTTCCAACCATGACTGTATGTGAAAAATTAACTTATATTACCACAACCAGTCAGAAATTGTAAAACAATTGTAAATCTTGCTTATTTTGGTATATATTTTGAGGTTACACGTGATCTTCAGGCTATTCCGGCATTACAAAAATAACAATAATATTTTACAATTGTTTCACATTAGAAAATACTTGCTGCCTGTAGCAATGAACCTGCGAAAAACAAAAACATAACCTATGTGAGGTGATGTCTTTTTTGACTACCTGTTTGATTGTAAATGTTTTACCAAGTCACACTGTTCATGTTCAGTAGCTCACATTTCCTGGTATTTGAAGGTCATGCCATTTCTCTTCTGGAAACACAGTGACAACTTCATTGTCCTCACAGCTGTTGCTGTAAACAAAGATTTATTATCAAACAGGTAGTCAAATGAGACATCAGCTCACATAGTTTATATGTTTGTTTTTCACAGGTTTGTTGCTACAGGCAACAAGATTTTGATAATGTAAAACCATTGTAAAACATTCCTGTAATTTTTCAATGCCAGAATAGTCTGAAGATGACGTTCAGCCTTGAAAGATATGGCTAAATAAATAATATTTACAATTGTAAGACAATTTATGAGTGGTTGAAGTAATATAAGTAACCTGTTAAAAATAGATTGAATCTAGAATGGGTGTGAGCCTGAAGAGTCAGGCTAGAGAACCTACCACTAAATGGTATGGATAAAATGTATTACTATCAGTAATAGAGACATCATCGCCAAGAATGAAAGGGAGCACAGCATACAGATTGTGAGTCTGCTGCAAAGGGGCTCATAAGGGGACAGTCCAGCAGGATGTGGACTACTGTCATGAGAGCAAAACAGTGACACTTGAGCAGATCCTCACAATGGAAAAGATGGCTGTGCATTAACCACCTATGGCCAATACGTAGGCAACAGAGAATAATCGACTTCCCTACAAGAGGGCATAAGAAAGGACTTCCTTGTAGCGTGTAATGTAATGGCATGAGCAGTCCTCTTAGTGTAGATTCCAATACCATATTCTTACAACACAACCCGATTCCATTCCCATCTTTATGTTCCATTTCTGTAATTACATGGTATTTATGGCATAGCTTGTCTTTATGTACGTAATGAATTATATATTGATCGTAATCAATGTAGCTTAGTACTATCCAAGATACAGGATTACTACAGTAGATAATTTAATAAATTTTATACTATAGAACAATCTAGAATAACCATTGTTAGGAATTGTTTAGCATTGTTCTATAATCTACATTTTGCTGAATTGCAAATCAATTTCAGCAAACATTAAGCAAATATTTATATATAAAACCAAAATAAGAACTGTGTATACTTGTCAAATTGCTTCTCCATTGTAATTCAGTTCAGAAATTTCGATTTTGTGTTAATTATGCATCTTGTACATTGTTATTCATTTCACCAGTTTTTACTGTTCAAAAAATTAATTAACAATGCAACTGTAAATTATTGTGATGTTTGAAACCATGGTTCATTAATCTGTAATAGCAGTTACCCAAAGTTCTCTGTATTCTAGAAGATGTAATTGTTAAATAATCTCATTATTAACCACAAATAATGGGCTAATTTGTTGTAAAGCTATATAAGAATAATCTTTGTGCCAAAGTAGAGCAGTGTCTAGTCTGTATCTAGTGTGTATCAAGTCTATGATGAGATTGTGATTGTCAGTGATGAGGTTTCTCAGCAATAAAGGAAAGTAAAGTCAGAATTACTCATTTTTATTGACCATCCCTACATAATCATGAATCATTAACCACAAAGATAGGATAATTACAAGCTGTAGAGGGCTTGCTCACACACAGCTTGTTCGGCGTGCTCGAGGTAGACCGTTTTGAGTTCCAAGCCACAAAGACCTTTCGATAAAACCCCAGTTGGATATTCCTTTCCAGGATATGAACATCCAATGGATGGGAGGTGAGGGCCTGCTTGGCAAGCCAACTGACATGCTCATTGCCTGGGATATCAATGTGGCCTGGGGTCGAAAACAAGGTCTACCGAACAACCAAGATTGTCAAAGGTCAAGATGGAGTTATGAATTGATTGCACCGAAGGATTGGTTGAGGGGTTATAGGCCACTAATGGAGTCTCTGCAGATGACAGATGACTTCCTGGCTCATGTTTAGAGGAGTTCATGAGAACAAGATATAGCGATCAGCTCCACAGCAAAACTCTACAGCCAGGCGGCTTGGAGCTCAGTTCATGGTAGTTGCCGTGAACATAGACATATACAACTCGGCCATCTACCAAGGTACCAAACTGATTTCTTTGAATAACAAGATAATTCCAGGTGGAGCTGCAAGTGGAGGATAGACCAAGGAGGATTGGGGTTGGCAGAAGAAAGTGGGAGAGGAGGTAGGGACTTGAGGAAAGAAATATGGATATGGAAGTGGTTGATACCAAAAAGATCATCATGGACCTCTCCAGCTGAGATGCAGGAGAAGGCTTGGACTTCAAAGATACAGGTCAGTAGTTCAATACATATCATGGACCATGCTGAAAGGTGTGGAGGCACCCAAATTAAGAAGGCAAAAGTCCTTCTGTACTAATAGAGCCCTGATGTCCCTATCGCGGCCCGTGGTGAGGAGGAAAGGTAGATTCCACCAGACACCCTGTCATAGTCTGCACAGTTTTTGTAGTAACTCTGGTAACCATGGAAGCCATGTTTCCTGTTGGGATAGAAAAATGGAAGGGAAGTAACTTGTCTAGGTGGTGGAAAAAACCGTCGCAATTCCACTGAAAGATGATGTTTTTAGTGGGTCAGGGAAACATGAAAGTATTCGGGAGGCAATTTATTTTACAGCAATACTTGCCACTGCCAGTTGAGAGGTAACCAGATCGATCTCCATCGAATCTGAGGGTGCAGTGAAATCTAGGCCCGGAAAGAGTGCTAGTTGCTCCACCTCATCCTCCTCCTCCTTCTTATTCTAATTCTACTTTTTAGAATGGACTCGCTTTTCCTTGGGTTCCGCTGACCAGGTGAGCTTTCTCTGACTTAATCTCATGGACCGAGGATGACCCAGAAGCCAGACACTCATTCAGTGGCACTTTCAGCCAGTGGCTGGTCTTGATAAGGACAGAAATTTTAGAAAAAAAGGATCCTTGTGATCCCTTCCTGGGGGGAGGAGCCACAGGAGGCAGGCACTTCTCTGGCTCAGGAGTGGGGACCAATATCCCCACTGGGTAGAAAACTGTTGGTCCCAAAGGTGGTGGTGTGGGAGCAACAAGGGATGAGGAGGCTCCAACCATCAAGAGAGCTGTGTCCCTGAATAGATGGTACAATGGTAGACAATGTCATCCCCAAACAGGGCAGCAAAGATGCAGTTGCAGCAAAGGTTGTTTTTGGCAGCATGGGATTTAGTCACTTGTACACTGGCAGGAAGATGTTGAGCCAATCGGACCAGTACTTACGCTTAGTATCAGCATAAGTGCAGCGGACCAGGATCTCATACTCCATTATCCTACACCCTTTAAGGGGCATGGTGCAGTTCGGTGAGCAAGGAGGATAGTGTTGGCCACAGTTAACACACAGTGTAGAGGGGTTCAAGGGACATCTGGTTAGGATGGATAACCACAATCCCAGCTCTTGGGGCTGGAACTGCAGCAGGACACCATATGTTCCAACTTCCAGCACTGTAAGTACCACTTAAAGGTACTTTGTCCAAGATGCAGTGGATGGCTGTAGCTGCACTGAGTTGGCCCATGACATCAGAAAGCTGCCTGCTCACACATGCACACTTTCAGTTTGTGGTACAGGGTGCGGCTGATGTGGTGGCCATTGCAGCACTGCGCCAGTTAGCAGTGTAGTGATGGGAGTCGCAGCAACTCAAGACACTGGCAGGAAGATGTAAAGCCAATCAGACCACAGGCAAATGTAGCTTGTAGCTTCATTGGGGGGGGGGGGGGGGGGGGGTAAGGAAATGCACGATAATGTTGATGTAATATATTCATTAATTTCATTCATACCAATCCAGTTCATTTTGAGGCGCACCATAGAAATTATCTTAGTTGATTTGAACAAAGATAAATGTTGTGGTGTGCCATTTATATTCAACTGTTCCATGTACAGTATGGATGAGATCTTCGATATTTTAAATTCATATTGTTTTCCATATTCCCTGGAAAATGGTTTAGGATGGAAACTCATCGGAATAAATTAAAATAATACAGCAAACATTCTTATAACTGTTGCTGAATCGTTTAATGAGCTACAGAAAAGTATTTTGTTTGGTATGTCTCTCCTATATTTTGCTCTCTCTTGGAAAACTTTATCGAATGTGTGTTTTCAAACACTGGGACGTATTTCAAAGGCAATACAGAAAGTGAATCCATTTCAGTTAAAATGAAGAAAGCCCAAAATACAAGCGATGCAAGTTTCAGATGAATACATTTCTGTTCTCATAAACAGTGTCACATTCATACATAAGAAAATACGATAATAATTACCTTACATTGAGTGCAAGTTTTTCAACCACACTGATTGATTTTTTGAACTGGTTGAAGGATTTTCTCAGTATATCACTTTATATATGTTCCAATTCATGTGCAAACTGGCTGACAATTAACTGAAACTAAAGTATGAATTTCATCACATCATTTAAAAGGTGCCAGCCTGTTAATAAAAATGTTTTAACAGTGTTCAACATCATGTGATACAAAAATAGAATGAATCTATGGAAGACCCTAACAATCAAAGTCTGCAATGTTATAGTGAAGTATACAGTGGTGTGTGTGTGTGTGTGTGTGTGTGTGTGTGTGTGTGTGCAATTTTTTTTGTTTGCTTTCCATCCCTCCCCCACTCCATTCCTAAGCTGCATCCCGTTCCACCCATCTAATATGTACATGCTTTGTAAGGCCAGCTGTAGCCATCCCCACTACAACCTTCTTGTCCATCCCACCTCTCCTATTCCCTCACCACAGTGTGATTTGGAGTACTGCAGCCGGAGATGATGGTTGTGTGACTTTCAAATGTGCCTGTGTGATTGTGTGCGCTTTATTCTGAGAAAGGCCATGGTAGAATCGTAAGTGTTGTACGCACGTGTCTTCTTTATGTGTCGTCACGACTCGTCATTATGTTTTTATGATGAGTTGTAAATTGTCTGCATTATATTGTTGAAATGCAACCTACAGTCCCATTGTCAGAAAAGATAATATCTCGGCTTCCAGTAGGGAGTGAATTCGAAGAGACCAGTGGGAAATGTGAAAAGGATTAAGGAAGAAACTGAAGGAATATTTGCAATGAAATTAGGAGGTATCAGAATCACAATTCCAATTGGAAATTGGTCACGACCGAATGGGAAAATGGGGAGACCAGAAAGTAGAGCATTATTAAAGGGTTTACAAGGGGAAACTGTTCATAAAAATGAGTGTGGATTCTGATATATGGGAACTGTGTTGACTAGAACAATGTATTGATGTGCTGATTAAAATGTGTTCATGAAAGTTTTGGTCTGTAGAACACAGAAGTGTATATAGAACATCAAGGAAAATGTATACTTTAATAACATCGCTAAAGAATGAGGAAACTATTAGTAACTTGTGATCACTATCATAGAGGTAAAATAACTAACCTGCAGGGGAGTTCTGCAAACAATTTTACCTGAGGAATTTTTAGAAGTAATAGCTGTTGACTACTGTGCGACTTTGAGAAAGTCTAAGGTAGGGTTTTGTTTCATATTTGTAAAAGTAGAGCTATTTTACAAATTTATGACACTATAGCCATTTAAAAAGGCCACTAGTATGAGTACTGTGACAAAATTATGGAATGATTACTCCTCAAAGGTAGAAACACCAAAATGTCGAATTCATTTCTAGAAGATGAAACCATAAAATATATTCCAATCTCAGCCTATCAGCCATTGAGTAACCGTGTATAAGTACAAGAGGGAAATTGACAGTCTTTGTAGGAAATACTATAACTGTAACCTTACAGCATGGATGGAACATGTGACCAATTTTTATAATGTGATAAATATCTTACAGCATTCAACCACTGGATTTAGTCCTTGTGGGATTATACATGGCAGGAAGTCTCCCAATCTAATAAATGATTTAGTGGAGTTTCCAACGTGTGAAAGTACGAGTCCAGAAATAATTAGAAAAACAAGGGAAGAACGAGGGACCCTCCAGAAGCATGGACATGACAGAAGATTAAGACCAACTCAGTTTGAAAATTGGAGTCTTGCTATTTGTAAAATCCCATGAGAAATCTAAATTAGTAAGTAGTGAGTTCAAGGTTCTTTTACATTTATGTCGGCCCATTTAAGGTTCAGGAAATCCTCATCCTAATGCTTACAGATTGGTGTACCCCAAATCATGAAAGATGTTTAGCCTACAGAATATCTCCGAACTAAAACATTACCAACAAAGGACAAATAAAACATGTAATGATGAATTTGTGAACTAATTGTAAATATGTTTGGAAGAATATTTATATATAGGCATTGTATTATTATCGTATGTAAGTAATCCTCGGGAGGCCATGCGCTAGTTGTATGTCTCCTAGCTACATAGCGTCATCCTTCTGTAAAGTAAGTCTTTGAAGGTTGTCAGCCAAGTGGCAACATCTTCGTCTCATAGCAACGTTTCGATGGAATAAGTCTCCATCATCTTCAGGCGTCTTTGCCTGAAGATGATGGAGATGTGTTCCATCGAAATGTTGCTACAAGATGATGATGCCACTTGGCTGACAACCCATGAAGATTTGCCGAGAAAGCCTACATTCGTCATCCTTCTGGTTCAGTTTCTGATACTTCGTCTTACCTTAACCCTGTAATGCTGTCACAGAATTATCTCTGTCAATTTGATCTTCTCCTCAGTGAATAAGTTTGAGACTAAAAGCTGTATTACAAGTTTAATTGTGTCCGAGAAAGCAAAACAAAATCGGTGTAATATGTCAGAAGTACTTGTCGTATCAAATTAAAGTTCCTTTAGCTGAACTAATGTGCAGATTATATGGGGTTTAAGGTGTGTCTTATCTCAATCATATGCTTGAAATAATTCCTATATGAAATGACTAACCTTTGAAATTTGAATGATTTATTACTTGTTGGTAGACGCTTAGCTATGTAAATACTATGAAGGAAATCAAATCGGCTTATTTCTGTAAATATTGAAGTTCACTTGGTTGAAGAGAAGTCTACACTATAACTTGGTGTGACACTGTATGTATATTATATATAGTAACAGTCATGAATTTCTTGAAGTTTGTCTAAAGCTTTGCTATTTATCTATACCCACAATAATACTAAATTAAAAAAATTAACTAATAGGAAACAATGTGTTACCTTGGTGATTAAGTAGATTTCGGCATATGTTTAACATTTTACCTATTTCAAATTGATGAAACGAAAATTATAGAGGGAAACTTTCCAGGTGGGATAAACAAATATAAAAAAATAGAAAACACATGACTTACCAAAAGGACCACCTCGTTGATAGATACAAATAAAATCACATACAAACACACATACAAGCTTTCGCAACCATTGGTCGCTTCTTCAGGATAAAAGGAAAAAAGGGGAGGAGAAAGGGAAGGATATGGGTTTTAAGGAAGTGGAAAAGGAGTCATTCCAATCCCAGGAGTGGAAGGACTTACCTTAGGGGAAAAAAGGAAGGTAAATCAATATATACACACACACACACACACACACACACACACTCACACATATCCAAACGCAAAAACACCTAGAAAGACATTTGTAAAAAGCAAAGAAGAAAGAAGTTGGACAGAGATACCACTTGAGGCAGAGGCTCTGTCCACAGAACTGAGGCAACGATGCTAAAGATGGTGGGCAGGAATTTGAATTTAGCGGAGGTTGACACCAGGTGGGCAACCAGAGGAGAGAATAAGCTGAAGGGTAAGTTCCCATCTCCGGAGTTCTGAAAGGTTGGGGTCAGTGGGAAGTATCCAGATAACCCAGACGGTTTAACACTGCGCCAACATGTGCTGGCCTGCACCAAGGCATGTTTAGTCACAGGGTGATCTTCATTACCAACAAACACTGTCTGCCTGTGACCGTTCATGCGAATGGACAATTTGTTGCTGGTCATTCCCACATAGAACACTTCACAGTGCAGGCATGACAGTTGGTAAATCACGTGGGTGCTATTGCAAGTGGCTCTGCCCTTGATCATGAACACCTTCCGGGTTACTGGACTGGAGTAAGTGGTGGTGGAAGGGCGCATAGGGCAGGTTTTACAACGGGGGCGGTTGCATGGGTAGGAGCCACAGGGTAGGGAAGGTGGTTTGGGGATTTCATAGAGGTGGACTAAACGGTTACAAAGGTTAGGTGGGCGGCGGAAAGATACTCTTGGTGGAGTGGGAAGGATGTCATGAAGGACGGATCTCATTTCGGGGCAGGATTTAAAGAAGTCGTATCCTTGCTGGAGAGCCACATTCAGAGTCTGCTCCAGTCCCGGAAAGTATCCGGTGACAAAAGGGGCACTTCTGGGGTTCTTCTGTGGAAGGTTCTGGATTTGGGGGGGATGAGGAGGTGGCTCTGGTAATTTGCTTCTGAACCAGATCAGGAGGATAGCTGCAGGATGTGAAAGCTGTTATTAGGTTACTGGTGTACTGGTTCAGGGATTCGGGACTGGAGCAGACTCGTTTGCCACAAAGACCTAAGCTGTAGGGAAGGGAATGTTTGATGTGGAATGGATGGCAGCTGTCATAATGCAGGTACTGTTGTTTGTTGGTAGGTTTGATGTGGACGGATGTGTGAAGTTGGCCGTTGGACAGATGGAGGTCGACATCGAGGAACATGGCATGGGATTTGGACTAGGACCAGGTGAATTTGATGGGACCAAAGGAGTTGAGGTTGGAGAGGAGATTCTGGAGTTCTTCTTCACTGTTAGTCCAGATGATGAAGATGTCATCAATGAATCTGTACCAAACTTTGGGTTGACAGGCTTTTTATCTACATTCCCTCCGCAAGCATGTCTTTGCCCTAGCCAGATTGAGGTCACACATTCTATTCATTCAGGCTTGTTTAACATTTGTCATCGCCCCCAAGGGCCTCACACTAAAAGTTCCCATCTCTGGCTGTAACCCATCCTTTCATCCTGCCTTATAACTATTCCAAACAGAACAATCCACAGCCCTCACCCGCCTGATCCTTAACCTATACCTCAACTCCGCCAATGAACACACCTGTCAACTCCTATCCCTGATCAAAATCCTCAACCTTTCCACTCCCACATCCACACTTGGAGTTCAGAACATCCTTTTACAGGCCAACCGCAAATTGGAGCAGCATGCCACCCTCCACCTCAAAAAACTATCCAAACTCCTGGTCACCCACCTCCGGAAAGGCAATACACTCTCCCTCAACAACCTCTCCAATAAACCACAACCTCCTCTTATTGCACAGAAACCCAGTCTCTCCCATCTACTCAATCTCCCACTTTCAGTTCCACTCCCCCCCCCCCCCCAAACCTCATAATCCTAATCCACACAATCCTGAACCACAACATCCCAATTCAGTAGTCAACCTCCCAATCTGAAGGCCTCACCTTTAGTCCCACTCCCAAATTCAACCAAACAGCCCTTGTCAAACATTTACTATCCTATACTCATAGCCTTTGCTGGAGATATCACTTTGCCACGAAGAAAAATAATCCTACTCCTGATGATCCAGTTCCCCAAGATATCATTCAAATCGAACCCTGCCTGGAACAGTTCCATCCTCCATCATAGCGAGGCCCTGAAAGGACTATTAATAAGCAAAGAAGAAAGAAAAAAAGAAAACTTTTCTCACTCAAAAATGCCCTAATTAATTGAATAATTTACATTGAAAAGCCAAAAAACTGTTATATGCATATGTAATCAAACACAGAGATATGCAAACACTCAAAGGATGTCACTACAATCAGAAACACCTATAAATCACAACAAACATCTGTCTGGTGCAAGGCGTTAGATTGGTTACTGGTGCTAAAATGGCAGGTTATTGCAATTTATGTGAGTCTGAATCTGGTGTTTTACTCAAGGCTTGAGAAATAGGACACAGCATCTCCAAGGTAGTGATGAAGTGGGGATTTTCATGTACAACCATTTGACAAACGCATATCGGGAATCCAGTAAAATATAAAATCTATATCACAGCTGCAGCTGGAGAAAATTTCTTGTAAGAATGGGACCAATGGCGACTGAAGAGAATTGTTTAACATAACAGAACTGCAACCATTCCACAAACCATGGGTGTTTTCAATACTGGGCCATCAGCAAGTGTTTGCATACAAACCAGTCAATAAAACATCATTGATAAGAGCTTTTGGAATGGAAGGCCAACTTGTGTACCCTTACCGATTGCATGAGACAGAGCTTTACACCTCGCTTGGGTCTGTCAATACCAAAATCGAACTGTGGATGACTGTAAACATATTACCTATTCTGGAGAGTCTCATTTCCAGTTGTATCATGTGGATGGATGTGTACAGATATGGGGACAATGTAATGAATCTAAGGACCCTGCATGTCAGCAGGGGGGTGTTCTACCTGTTGGAGACACTGTAATGGATTGAAGTGTGTGCAGATGGAGTGATATAAGACCCCTGATATGCCTAGATATGACTAACAGCTATGACACTTTTGTATGCATCCTGGCTGATCAGTAGCATCATATTCCTGTCCATTGAGAAATTTCAGCTGGACAATGCAACACCTCACACATCCAGAATTGCTACTGAGTGGCTCGAGGAACACCCTTTAAGTTTAAACACCTCTGCTGGTCACCATTCTCCCTGAACATGAACATTACTGAGAATATCTGTATGTCTTACAACGGCCTTTTCAAAAGAGATCTCCACCCCATCGATCTGTTTATCCCCGTAAGTGTGTGGTTCACAGCATCCGTGTCTAGTTATTGTAGTGTGACTGTTAGAACAAGAACAGCAACAACCACTTGCAGCTAAATGCAGGAGTGTTTCAAGCTGAATTGAACAATTTAGTATTGTAGTAAATGCAACGTTACTTAACCAATAACATTTACATGTGATA
Organism: Locusta migratoria; assembly: GCA_026315105.1. NCBI lineage: Eukaryota > Metazoa > Arthropoda > Insecta > Orthoptera > Acrididae > Locusta > Locusta migratoria. The sequence continues at coordinate 629,503,893 of CM048745.1, read as the reverse complement.
AAGATTTAAATCTGGTATTACAGGAAAGTTTAAACCTGTACCACAGGCACATTTTGTTGTAGATATCATTTACACAACAGATCATGAAACTCAGAGGTTTAGATGGAAGTTTTAAGAGTTATGTGATATGTGGATAACATTAGATAATGTTATCCACTTGGCCACGTATTACATAACTCTTAAAACTTCCATCTAAAAAACTGGATTCCTAAATTTGCAAAGATTTCTATCAGTTTCTCTGCCATATATTCAGTCTTCAACAATGTTTTCCTCATATTGTCATAAGCATTAAAACTAATGTTTTTACTTTTATGTTTGGATTTAATTTAAATGAGTGAGGAATAAGCCAAACTTTTACCAAGTTAAACAACACAACTGTCATACTGGCACTCAAATGTTATGTCTGGTTATGAAATTACTGGATGTAAGCAATTACAACTAACTAGTTCTGTATGTTATGCGTAAGCATTGTAACTACTTTACACGATTTCCTACATTCACATAAGTCATCGACATTATCAACAATACTACAAGTACCATAAATTTTTCAACTTCATGCAATATACCTTACCTGTTCTGTGTGTGGCTGTGACTCTTGCACACCACATCTAGAACAAATAAAAAGGAGATTAAAAGGTAAATAAATAAGACACAGAATAATATTATTTGGCAATGAAGATTCACACATGGAAATTTGGTGCATAATACAACATTACCAAATTACAGTGTACATCAATGTCTATTGTTACAACTAAGAGAAAGATATCTCTGAATAAGCAGCTCATGTTACAGAGAGGTAATTAACAATAAACAGTATTGATGTAATAGTTGAAAAAGTGGAGCAACTATAAGGGATTCTTACTACTTCAAATATTACAGCAGCATGTACACATCATTGGAAGTGGATAGAAGAGAAACAAATGAAACAGTAAACACTGAATCTGAAGCCTACACATTTTTGAAGCAGGTGCTTGGGCAGGAAAGAGTGCTGTCAAGGAATGCAAGCATGAGAGATAGTAATGTAACGGCATTTCAGGAAATGAAATATAGCCTCGAAAATAGAGAAAAAGATTACGATTATTTTAAAATATTTTTTTGTTTTACTATTACAATGTTACTTACGAAGTGTTCTTTCATGCTCTTCTGACTATATTAGAGCAACAGACAGAGCATATGATCAAGGAATATCAGGCAGGCTTTCGCCAGCATTGATCCTATGCATTATGCACAGAACAGATCTAGAGTCTGAAGATGATACTGCAACACCATCAGTCGAACCACTCAGTAGTCAGCTCCATAGATTTGAAGAAAGCCTATGACTCAATTCATCGCACCAGCCTGTGCAATACACTTAGTGAATATGGTGTACATATCAAACCACTTCATTAATCAAGCAGACTTTTAACAGGCATAACCTCCAAAGTAAAATAAACGGGAGAAGTCTCTGAACCTTTTCAAATTAGGGCAGGAGTGAGACAGGGGGATGAGTTGTACCCTCTACTCTTTAACACTAGAACCGCTGATATTTGGGCATACCTAAAACCGCAGCTGGGTCACTTAAGACCTGGGTATCTTTCCATTTTATTCTCCAAGGTCATTCGGTTATTGTTGCTGTTAATGAATCAGTTCTTTGAAGTGTAGGATCTTTTATTATAAAATAAACGAAGGTATGATAGTTTTCACAAAATATCAATTATTATTAACAAAACTTATACATATGTTCTGAGTGTTTTCACTCACTAGCATTACATAATGCGCAAATATAATACTCTTTTGAGGTGCATTTGTTGCAAACAGTGTTCTTACACATATGACATCTTACAAATGATTTGTTTCCAGTGCAGTGTAACTTCACAAGGCAACGTGTTCACTTTTCTTGTCTCTCAGGAATATCTTTGGGAGTAACACAGTCATTAGTCTTCCTGGCTGTTGTGTACTTCTCAGCAAGCTGCTCCTCCAGCTACAGTATGACGTCCCTGCGTTTCAAATTTTTTCTCATTTAGAGCATTGTACAATGTCCAGGCATTTATTGCAGCCAAATCCAACAAGTTGTAAAATGTGTGAACAGGCCATTGTCTGGACAGTGCTTTGACTGAGTATTTTCGGGCCATTTGGTCAACCATGTCCACTCCATATTTAGAGCTCTTACAAAATCTTACTGTGTCTGGATTCTTTTTCACACCTGCCTCAATCTTTAATGTTTGTTAAGCTTAAGGGACTTAACTGTGGGGTCATCAGCCCCCTTAATTTTCAATTTTCATATAAGAATGCATATCACTGAGACTCAGGACATACTTTTTGCTCTAGCCCTAATAAACAATCAATGTAGTATCACTCTTCTTCAACAATACTGTGCTGTTAACTCACCTTTTCCCTTCTTCACAGGGACTGGTATTTCACTGTGAGATCGATTTATGCCACAATACTTGAAGCATTTGCTTTCATTGTTTCAGAGAGCACCAAGGAAGTTAAAAAAATTGTCACATTTGACATTTCTTCACTTATTCAAGTAGGGATGCATCAATTTTTTCACAACAAAATCGCCAAGACATTCACTACTCTGCCTAGTGTAGGGTGACCAGTCGTCCCGTATTTCAAGGGATCGTCCCTTATTTAGGTAAAGTGTCCCATTGTCCCGACAAAATAAATATGGGGCATATATTGTCCTATATTTTACTAACCATCCCATATATTTTTAATTAATGTCTTTTAAAGTAATGTTAGAATAACATAGACATTAAAGGTAACATGTAGTATCACACGCATCGGTACCCATATGTGTTCCACATTTTTTTATTTTGAAAATCTGGTCACCCTAGCCTATTGTCATCTTTTCCTAGATAAGGGAATGCATTACAATACACTTAGTATCTTAAACTACTGCCATCAAATACTTTTGCCCGTACTTATTCGGTTTTGAAGCCATAAACTGTGTGAATCTGCAATGCCACTTTGAAGGAAAAAGCTGCTCATCGATTGTTATATATGGACCTTGTATGTAGCAACATTGTGCGTTTGCAATGAACTCGTACCAGATTTCTGATACCAAAGCAAACTTGTCTTCTTTCAGATCTTAGATCTTGTGGATCTAATACCAAAACTCAAATAACGCATTATTTCTTTGAATCGGTCACGAGCCATAGTTGACTTCACAGAATTATTTCCTCACTTGAATGACCACAATGAGTCTAGTTCTAAGCTCTTAGTGCCTATAGCACCACGGATTTACAATATAGCTATAAAAGCTTTCAGTTCTTCAACCTTCATAGTCCAGTCATTTGAACCAAAAGCATGATGTGCTTCGGTCTCAGTGCATTTTACAATGTGTTTCAATATTTTGTCTGTTATCGTAAGACCCCAAGCACTGAAGCAGGTTTCATTCACATTTCATTTTGCATGTGGAGATGGTCCAGCGTGGTCTCTAAATACATTTTGTTGTCCATATCTGCCAGTTGAACAGTCACCTATGACCCCTAATTTCCACAATGTCCCATTTGGAGCTACAAGTTCTTCACCTGCAGTAAAGTGAAACAGTCGATAAGCTTGGCAACTTCTTTGTTCACGGAGGCCTCGGCCTTGCCCACGGTCACAATCTGACGTAGCCTCTATGGGAGCTCTTCCTTTAAAATTCAAAGGTCATATACCAATAAACAGTATTATAATACCTATTGTGTATTCAATACATTGTGATAATATCAGAACAAATGCACCAATGTACAAACATAAAGGTAACAATTGAGAAAGGTCTATGCAGCACATAGTTATACAAATGCCATGTGAACTTGAGTACCTCCACCATTATTCAGGAAATTGACACTTGGTGTAACATCATTTTCTGATGAAGAATCTGAAAGTACAGATTGTTGCCATTCTTCCTCAGAAGAAAAATACATCGGCTCACACTCTGATTCATGATCCAAAATCTCATTTAGGGCATTTACAATGTACTCTTCTGTTCTTAAGACATTTGGCCATAGTAAATGTGTGTGTTGCAAACACTATTTATGTAGTTAGAATGCACTACTCACACCACCTTCCATGTAACAAAGCACTGGTTGTGCGATATTTGTGTACATGTTCAGACAAGTTCAAAACTTATTTCCCTGCCCCTGCTGCTGAAGAACGGCAACAATGTCACGTAGCAACACAAAAGAATGTCTCGTCATTGCTGAACAAATTCACTTTAAGAAAAAAAACACAAAGCTATAAGAGATTACGGTATTATTACTGCTGCAGCAGTGGGTCAGAACTGACCCATAAAGTGGAGCTATGTGAATCTAGAATTTTCTCTTTTATTGTTGTGCCTTGGAACGTAAAATTAAAAGTGATCCCTAATTACCTTATTTGATAAAAAGTTGTAAAAATTCAGCACTCTAGGTAACAAAACAAAACCGTGACAAACTAAAGAATTATGAAACGGATCACGAGTGACCCAGCCGCGGTTCTGGTATTAACCTGGTACTGGACAATAGCATCAAGACTTGGTAGAAAAAAATACCTGGAATAAATATAGGAACAAAGAACAAACAAATCAACATAAAATGCCTTGCCTTTTCTGATGACCTAGCAATAATTATGCGGACTCACAAGGAAGCAAGACTCGCCATTGAGAAACTTTCTGAGGTTGCCATCAAAACTGAACCCAAAATTTCTGGACTTCAAAAGTTCGAATCTGAAACCACTTTCAACAGAATATGGTGGCATCAAACATGTTAAGTACTTGGTTGAAATGATAATAACACTGGCAACAAAAAAGAGGCTCAAAATACGAGCAGAAAAATTATGTAAAGCTTATACAATGACCTGGAACACAGATAATAAGAAATTGCTGTCCACCCAACCCAAACTTCACAACTATCATACAGTAATTTTTTCATAAGCACTCTACGCAACTGAAACGTCAACATTAACCATCAACATCAAGGACATGAGATAATGGAAAGCCAGATACTCAAGAAAATATTTGGACCCAGGATTCAAGATCATATTTGCATACGCAAAAGCTATGAAGAAATGTATTCAAGGACTGAACGTTTCACATCAGCTGCATGGAGAAGAAAACTGAAATTCTATGGACCTTCAGCAAGAAGAGATGCCCCCTAGAATGACCAAGAAAATCTTCATCGTCATCATCAAAGGAACTCACCAAACCAGGACACACTGGCTAATAGAAACCCAAAATGACCTCACAGAATTCAGTATCGACCCACTAGAAACCACGCAGACTGCTTACAGACAGAAAATCAATTCTCATATGTTCACAACCTAAAACCTGATGGAAAAGACTCAAACTGAAAAATGTGTGAACACAAGAAAGGAGAACAAGAAAGTCGACAAGACCAGTGCTATCTAATGGTTTCACAAGCTCCTTAGAAGGCGAAATGAATAAAAAACATTCATAATTACAGTGTTGACACTGCAAGGTAGTAGTAGTAGTAGTAGTAGTAGTAGTAGAAGTAGTACTAGCAGCAGCAACAGTAATGATAATGCTTATAATAATAATAATTTATATTATTATTATTATTATTATTATTATTCCATGAGAATGTCTACGATACTTGTTGGTTTCATCCTCAGGCAGTCCCATGAATGGAGGTTTCGTGGTTGTCTTCCAATATTTTACTTGGTCCTTTCCTTCTACACATTACTTTAAGATATTGAGTCAGTGACATCCTCTCCTATTGTTTTGACCAAGAGGAAAGTGTCCCCCAGGGTAGTAATTTAAGTGTAACAGCCTTTCTCATACCTATTGACAACATTACAGCCAAAGTTGAGTGTCCTGTTCAGTGTTCTTTATCTTTTGATGATTTCTCTGTTTTCTTTCAAAGGTAAAATGAATGAGGCGAGAAAATGGGTTTAATTTATCAACCAAGAAGTCTTGCATGTGTCCTTTTTAACCATTCCTGTTCTATTTTCAACTTAGCGGAACTGAGAATAAGTGGCAGTATTCTGGCTTTTAAACAGACAGCACAGTTTCTGCGCCTCACATTTGATTTCAAACTTACATGGTTGCCACATATTAAGGACCTGAAGACTCGGCAATTCAAAGTGCTGGATGTCTTAGTCACACTTCATTGAGAGAAGACAGAACATGTGGACAGTATCTATCTTTCCCCTAGTTATACATTCTTCTATGCTCTTGCATTTCTCCTCCAGCCCCTCCTGCTTAGCCAGTCTGCACTTCTTGTTAACCTCATTTTCCAGACATCTGTACTTTCCTTTGTCTGCTTCACTTCATGCATTTTTATATTTTCTCCTCTCATTAATTAAGTTCAGTATCTCCTGTGTTATCCAAGGATTTCTATTAGGCCTTGTCCTTCTGCCTATATGATCCTCTGCGGTCGTCACTACTCTCTCTCTCTCAGAGCTAACCAATCTTCTTCTACCATATTACTTTCCCTCCGTTTCAGCCAATCCTTGCCTAATGTTCCCTATGAAACCCTCAACTACGCCTGGTTCCTTCAATTTTTCCAGATTCCATCTCCTTAATTTTCTACATTTTTGCAGTCTCTTCTGTTTTAATCCACAGTTCATAATCAATAAGATATGGTCAGAGTCTATATCTGCCCCTGGAAATGTCTTACAGTTTAAAACCTGGTTTGTAAACTTTTGCCTTACCATTATAAAGTCAATCTGGTACCTCGCAGTGTCTCCTGGTCTCTCCCATGTATATAACCTTCTTTCATGACGATTACACCAAGTGTTTGTGATGATTAAATTATGCTCTGCACAAAATTCTACCAGGCGGTCACCTCTCTGATCCCTTTTCCCCAGTCCATATTCACCTACCACATTTCCTTCTCTTCCCTTTCCTACTACCAAGTTCCAGTCCACCATCACAATGAAGTTTTCTCCTCCTTTAACAAACTGAACAATTTCTTTAATCTCCTCACACATTACTTTGATCTCCGCATCATCGACAGAGCTAGTTGTGCATATAATCTTTTACTACTGTGGTCAGTGTTGGCTTCAAATCTATCTTTGCTACAATAATGTGTTCACTACGCTGTTCATAGTAATCTCCACATTACTATTTTCTTATTCATTATCAGACCTACTCCTGCATTAGCACAAACTGATTTTTTTATTTACAACCCTGTTCTCACATGACTAAAAATCCTGTTCTCCTACCATTGAACATCACGAATCTCCACTTTAACCTATCCATTTCTCTTTTTAAGTTTTCTAACTTACCTACTCAATTAAGTGACAAAACATTCCACACTGTGATCCGTAGAATGCCTGTTTTGTTTTTCTTGATGATGACAGCCTACTGAGTATTTCCCATCTGGTGATCCAAATGGGGGACTGTATTACCTCCAGAAAATTTTAACCAGAGGATGCCATGATCATATATTCATATAGTAGAGCTGCATGTCCTCGGAAAAATTAACAAGTATAGTTTCCCCTTGCTTTCAGTCGTTTGCAGTAACTGCATGGCAAAGCCATGTTAGCTGATGTTACAAGGTCAACTCAGTCAACCTACCAGGCTGCCGCCCCTCTTCAGGAACCACATGTTTGTTTGGCCTCTCCACAGATACCCATCCACTCTGATTGCAACTACGGTAGAGCTATCTGTATAGTTGATGCACGCAAGCCACCCCACCTCGGCAATGGCTGTGGTTCATGAGATGTTCTGCCTCATAATTCTGGCCTTGGTAAAAATTACAGCTCAATACTTCTGCCTATATTCATTATTGTAGATAGCATTAAGATTAAATATGTCTCAGGATCAAATAATTATTTGATCTGAATCTCACTTCAGATCATGCAAAACTTTCATTGTCTCACAATTCATTTTATTAGTCTTTCTCAGACTCAGATTTATGACTCAGCTTCATTTATTGCTCACCAACAACTTCACACCAATTAATAACTGGTAATAATGCCACCACAATGCATGTGTCATTCCACACCATGTTTTTTCTTTCCACAGACCTTGGTTACTTACTGATGCCACATTTTTTAGGATAAAAAGGGACTTCCCAGCAGGCTGAAGGTCTTGCTGAGGCCTCTGTAGAACTTCTCACCTCCTCCTTAAATAGGTTTCTGATGCCTGTCAATAACTTCATCACTTGTCTTGTAATTCTGCCACTACTTGATTGTGCATCATCATATAGCAGCAGCAAGTCTTTCCATATATTTCAGCTGCAAAACTTGCAGGATAATCTCATCAAGTTCCACCAATTACTAATATAATCTGGAAATTGATACACAGTATTAACTTTTGTAAAATATAGTACTTTTTATGACCATTTTTATCATCAATAACAAAATTTGTGTGTGTAAGAGAGAGAGAGAGAGAGAGAGAGAGAGAGAGAGAGAGAGAGAGAGAGAGAGAGAGAGAGAGAGAATCAAAATTCACATTACTACTCCAACTTTTTAAATTCATGCCACACACTTGTCAAAAGTAACACAGTTCAGTTCACATCTATAAGAGTAACTCCCCTCACAATAAATGTCAGATTCCCAACAATTACGCATTCCTAAATGTGTCTTGTAAAGTAATGGACATTTCACACTAATTTACTGACTCAACCTAAGTTCCCTTATTATATTTCTTTATAGAATCTTCGCCATTCATTGAACTTCTAAAGAAACTGCCCCAATGAATACAATACATAGAATCTTGCTTATTAACATATCCTTGGTGTTGACACACATTTAGTTACGATTCCTCATTTGAAAACATTGTTATTAGCAGACAACTCTTATTATGAATGGTTTTCTCACCTTTAATTTCAAATCTGTATTTGTGTAAGTGTCTATTTAGTGACAATGGTTAGCAACATGCATTACATCAGTAAAATGATATTTAAAAAGCCTCACAGTGAATCTTTTAATAAATGCAACTTACTTCCAGCCAACTGTAAACTGTAACTAAGGAATAAAATTAAGACTTTGTACTGTTTTCGAAATACTTTGTAATACATCTGATATATCCATCAAATCACTTTCAACTTACCTAGTTTTCTCATCTGGTAGCAATATCTGTATGAGTGGTTCAGTCACTGGTGACAGATTGTCTGCCATCTGTGAGGACTTCAGAAATGATTTTAATTAACTTCATGGTAAACAAAAAATACAATACTGCTGAATAACTTATGTTCATACTCACAGTTTTTGGGTGTGAATGAATGGAAATATTTGCTCTTGTACAACTGTCCTCTTCATAGTATGGATGTGTTGCATCTGAAAGAAGGAATATACATCAAAATATACATTGATGGTGTCAATATTTCTACGAACCTTCGAGGGACGTTCGAATGAAAAGGTACGAAACAACACTGTGGATACAACTGAAGTCTTCATTCAAAATTAATCACCAGAGACCTGAACACAGCTACCCCAATATTTAACAAGCCAAAGGATTCCCTATTTCCAGTATTCCTGTGGCTGTGGCAAGAGCCAGTCCTTTAATTTGTCGTCAGAGTTGAAGTGCTTTCCTTTGATATATATTTTTTTAGTGGTCCAAACATTTGAAAGTCTCAGGGTGACATGCCTGGGATGTAGGGCAGATGCTCAAAGTGCTCCCACTTGAACTTGGCCAGTACACTTTGTGAGATTCTGAAGATGAGCTACCCACGCTGTCTGCTCTTGATGGACTTGTGTAGGCTATGAGGTGTGTGTTAGTACTTGTCACTGTTGGTTTTTTTGTGCTTGAATAATTTAATGAGTTTCAGATCTCAGATGTTGAAAAATTCAGTGAGCATCACCTTGCCTGCTGAGACCACAGCCTTTAGTTTTAAGGGGGAGGTGATAATGCATGCTTTGCAACCCTAAATATTGCACATTATTCGAAAATGGCATATTCAAATTTCAGCTGGTTTGGTTGTTAAGATGTTTCATACCTTTTCATTTGAACACCCCTCATATTTAACAGTTAGTATACATAACCAATGCATGTGAGAGAAGTTATGACTAGCAATTTTAACTAAAAAAAAAATACCATTGTCACCCTTACTAATTGTTAAATTTACTGTAATTTTTTTTTTTTTTTTACATTACATAAAAATATACAGAATTCTAAAAGTCTTGTAATGTGTCAAGTATTAAAATTTTAAATGTTAGAACAATTATATCAGTTTTCATGAACAACAAATGATAACTGATAGTGCTCATAATGTGATATTCCTTTGCTTAGAGAGAGAGAGAGAGAGAGAGAGAGAGAGAGAGAGAGAGAGAGAGAGAGAGAGAGAGAGAGCTTTATAGATACACAACATGTTAACTGTAGATAAGCAATTAATAGTTTAAGCAGAAACATACAATGTTCTTATTTCTAAAAGTGTATATATTATGAAAAATAGAGAACGTTAAACCTACCCAAAGCACAGGCTCGTTGACAGATTTAAAAAAATTAAAAATAATTTTAAAAAAAACAACCACAAATAAAAATACACACAAACGTAAAGATTAAAGCTTCCACAACCGCACATTGCCTCGTTTGTTAACAAGCCTATGCTCCCTCTATAATATTTGAATATATTATGATATTTTAATAAGAGAAAGACTTCAGTTCACTTGTGAATGGTTAAGTACAAAAGAGAACACTCAAAAGGAAACAACATTCATAGTAGTTTCTGAGCACATTTTCTTTTTCAAGCGTAAGTATATACGCCCAAATACACTGACACCCAGGGCTATGATGATGGAGTGTTAGGCATGCAAGGTTCACAGGAGCACATCTGTGAAATTTGGAAGGTGGGAGGCAAGGTACTGGTAGCTTAGTAAGTAGAACACTTGCCTGCGAAAGGCAATGGCCCCAGGGTCGAATCACGATCTAGCACAGTTTTCGTCTGCCAGGAGTTTCATATCAGCATATACTCCAAAGAAGAGTGAAAATATCATTCTGGTAACATACCCTAGGCTGTGAATAAGACATGTCTCCAGACTATCCTTACTTCCACGAGTGCTAGAGAGTGCAAGTTTCATGGTTTTGATTGTTTACTTTCCCCAAAGTAAAATATAAGTGAGGGTTATGAGAAATGAGGTAACGGGTATGGATTCTGAGCGTCATGGGGAGAGGTAGTGTTTTAAAGTGCCAAAGCTAGGGGAATATGGAATATTGTGGTACAAGGATGTTGTGTCTACTTTGACAAGTAAGGGTCCAGGAGTTAAAGGGGTTCATAAGGTGGAGAGTCGGTGGAGGAAGAGGTTGGTATCCTGGTATCCTTCTCCTTAGGACCAGGAGAATTTTGATTTCTAGTGTATAGTTGTGATACTTTTAAAGGCTCTTGACTCTGAGATAGTGAATTATTAGAATGACATTTTATGTCTAATTTAGAACGTAACGATATTAAGAAGTTGGTTACTTGAATTTAAGGCAGTATTTTCTGACAAACCTGGACTAAAGATTATATATGTAAGCTTAAGATAAAATATCATAAACCATTTTTAAGAAACCTTATCCAATACCTATGGAATTAAAGGAACCAGTAACTAACAAAATTAATCGGGTGATAGAACAAGATATTACAGACATTAACCAGTTCTTATAATAGCCAACTCTTACTTCTTAAGAAAGCAGGAAGCGGTGTTCACTAGTACTTGGCACTAGGGAATTGAATAAAATTATAGCAATAGTAAGAGATTCTTATAGAAGATGTACTGGTTAAGCTAGCTGTTATAGGTATATGAGTACAATGGACTTTATATGTGTACTGGTGGATACGGCTGGATTCCGAGTCACATATTATCATGACTTTTCTTTTTGAGGGTAGATTTTCAATCTCTGTAGGGTGTTTCGAAGTGTATGGGTTGATTTCAGACTCAAATTCTGCTTTCTTTCTGTTTGATTCTAGTGACTTAACATATTTTAAGGATGCCCATCATTAAAATAATGGATATGGGCTGAGATAAGGAATTTTATTTATTAAAGGCTTTTCTATACGTTAATTTGCCACACTGTATATCTCTAACTGCTTTCTTTAAAATTTCTGGGTCATAATTAGACCAATCTTTAACACCTTTCTTACTTTTACGTGTTCTCAGCATTGTCCAAAATCACCCCACAAAGTACACAATTTCGGAAAAACCACTGTTACTTTGAAACTTTACATGAAACTTATAACAAACTGGTGCAAAACTTCTCAGTGTCGCAGCCTACTGATCTCGTTGGCAACTGCTACAATACCACTCCATAACACAGCGAGAACTTACGACAATGAGACTGTCCGACTGATTATTGCGTCGATAAACAATCGATCCAAACGCGGGAGCGAGACGTGGGAATTACAGTCTCGCGCATAAAATAAGCAGACTGTGGAGGAGGAAGTTGGCGCTAATTCATTGCTATGCAGCGGGCAAGATATGATAAACCTTATTGTCCGTACCTTTGCCGCTCACGCCACTATATTGGAAAAATGAAACCCAAAAACAGTTTTTTGGCGATATCTCCTTTCCACGCATTTTACGATGAAAATACTTAAGATATAAATTATACAAAGAAAATTTCTTACAATTTAGGTCCTAACATTTTTTTGTGAAATGAATAGTTTCAGATTCAGAGCATCGCAAAGTCTACTGCAAAACAGGTATTGAAAAAAATCATTTTCACACCACCATGAGGTAGAGTAACTGGCATTTTGTCTTTAACCCTGGATTGCTACACTTATTTTCACTGACAGGTCTGCTACACTGGGGTACAGGTGTACCCCAAATAAAAATGGATTTTTAAAATGATTAAAAATAAATTTTATTTCAAAGTAATACATTACCATTTAAATCACACTTAAGAAAAAAAGAAAAAATGCCCAGAAAGAAACATTTAATAGAAGCACTGGGGTACAGGCGTACCCCTAGTAGCATTTCAGGGTTATTTATTTATTTATTTTTGTGCTAGTCCACAAATGATGCACTGATCATTAAATTTAGTGCATTATCCTTCACCATGCTATCCCTGACCAATTTCTGCAAGTTCTTCGTGTATATTCAACATTATCACTTTTTTCCACTATTTCATAATAGGTTTGCTGAAGAACAGTCTCCGTTTCTTCCTCTTCATCACTATCCTGTTGTGGAACTTTAAAATTATGACAGGTACCACCAGTGGCGGAGATTGGACGTTAGAAGTGGGGGGGGGGGGGGGAGGGGAGGGGGGGGCAAAATAAAATCTACAACAAAAATGGCATTGTAAGAAATTGTTTCATGTTATAGTTTGGTTTTTGCACCTACAGGCCTATAATACGAAATGCGAGGAAAAACAAAAGACAATATACAATTGTAATTGCCATAACTTGTTTAATTAAGTTGTCTAGTAAAGTACAACTTTTACCAACAAAGGAACATATAAACAAAAATAAGACAATAGCGTAATTTAACATTATATGTCTTGTCAAAGCATAATTGTTTTAAAACAAAGCTATGTGCCTTGGTTTCCGCCTGGCATAAATTTCTACACATTCTTCTAATTTGATGTCTTGAGCCGCATGTTTTTTTCAATGGCTAGTATAGCTAAATGTGTTAAACGTTCTTGAAGCATAGAATTCCTCAAGTAGTTTTTGATCCGTTTGAGGACATTGAAAGATTGTTCTGCCGTTGCAGTGGACACCGGGATAGTCAGAAACAGTTGCAGTAACTTAAAATAAATTAGGGAATATTTTTATTATTTACATAAATGTTGGTAAATCTATCGGACCAAACTGTGTGGTCATCAGTCCGTAGCTTACAAACTATTTAACCTAAGGACAAACACACACACCCATGCCCCAGGGAGGACTCGAACCTCCACGGCGAGCAACCACGCCCTCCGCAGCGAGACGCTTTAGACCGCTCGGCTACTCAACCGTGGCAATTAAGGAATACATACTGGTTGTGAACATTTTCAGACTTAAATTGTGAAACCAAATTTCGCACAAGATGACGATCTATTTGGTCTGAATCATGCTTCTTTCTTGAAAATATATCGATTTCTGCGACTAAATTATCATTTTCCAAACCAAATGCGGAACTCACAGCAAAACATGCTTCTTTGATACGGTCGTTACAAATTGAGTTGTTCTTCATCGAAGCCATCAGCAGTAGTTCCATGTTGCAGAGTTTTTTTTTTTTTTTTTTTTTTTTTTTTTTTTTTTTTTTTTTTTTTCAAATCGTGACCTAATGTTCTCACTGAGTGTATCTAACAGAGGGTAGTAAAAGGTTTTTAAAAAGTAGGCTTCAGGTGAATCATATTCAGGATTAACACCTCCTCCTCCTATTTTTTGCGGAAGTTTTCTTTTGCGTTTAACTGTTGGCCCCTCAAAGCCATGTCTTTCGCAAAAATCAATTGCTTCAGTAAAAAACTTTTGTAACTCTTCTTCATTTCTAAAACAATTTATGGACATAACTACGCTGTCAGCCACCTGGACTACTTCATGAATGGATACATCATGAGTCTGTATGTACTTTGAAAGAATGTTAGTTTTTTCAAAAAAGTACTTCATTGTATTCAATACAAAAATACACTCAAACTTGGTAATACATGTGATTAATCCGTGAGCATCTCCACCAGCTTGCGGGCCACCTCTCAGAAACTCTCGGCAGCAGTCGGCAGATTTCCTGGCGTAGCGAGTTGCAGATGTCCGTTGCCAACTGGGCAGCATAGACTGCATTTGTCGTTTCCTTTGTTGTTTAGCCGTGTTGTTGCTGTCAGTGCTTAGTTGCTGCGTTTACAAGAAAAGGAAGCTTGATCCTGTGGAGGTTGTTGTTGTTGTGGTCTTCAGTCCGAAGACTGGTTTGATGCAGCTCTCCATGATACTCTATCCTGTGCAAGCCTTTTCATTTCAGAATAACTACTGCAACCTACATCCTTTTGGACCTGCTTACTGTACTGATTGCATGGTCTGTCTATTACAGTTTTTACCCCCACACTTCCTTCCAGTAATAAATTGGTGATACCTTGATGTCTCAGAATGTGTCCTATCAATTTCTCCCTCCTTCTAGTCAAGTTATGCCACAATGTTGTTTTAACCCCAATTCTATTCAGAAACTCTTATCTAAATTTCTATATTCTTTTGTAACACCACATTTCAAAAGTCTCTATTCGGTTCTTGTCTTCACTATTTATCGTCCAGGTTTCGCTTCCATACAAGGCTACACTCCAGACAAACACCTTCAAAAACGATTTTCTAACACTTAAATCTATATTTGATGTGAACAAATTTCTCTTCTTCAGAAATGCATTTCTTGCCATTCCGTGTCTACATTTTCCATCCTCCCTGTTTCGGCCATCGTACCTGTAGAGGTATAGCTCATTAATGCACCGCACAGAAAATCCAGTCGGCATATGCCTTTTTTTTAGCGGGATAGTTCCAACTCTGGAATCATTTGACGACGATGAGGTAGTGGAATTTCAGTTAAGGGTTATGCAAATTGTTTCTGAAATTAAGAAATGTAAAACGTCATGGGATAAAATTAATACTGCCGCTCACCCTAGTACATCACATGCATATGCGTCATGTTTAATCCTTTATCACTAACAAGCACTTAACAAATGCAAAAGAAAAATAATCTCTCACCCGCTACTGACACAAAGCGTTACGAACAAGCAGCGGAGCAATTTTCAGGGACATGTTCCAGATCCTCCACGCCATCACAAATCTCTGAAAATTCATGTATTGGGTCATTCGATTTTTAACCTATGTTTTACTTTTTTTTAATATGATTTGAAAAATGTACATTCTTTAGAATAACAAATCTTTTTAAAATTTTTAACTATTGCTTTTTCCACTCATCGGATTGTAATTGCTAACATCTGTATAGGCTGGAAACATTCCCAGAAGGATGTGTTGCTGTGCTGAATGGAACTCTTCATTTGTGCACGTAGTCATCAAAAGTCGATAAACTCATCCAAAAATAATTAAAAACGTATCTCCCCTTAATTCCTCAAATAGGACAGAGAATGCATCCACTTCGTCTATTCTCGTATTGAGTGGATGAACCCGATGCGACCTTCTTCTTCTTCTCTTCTTCTTCTTCTCCTCAAACGTCTGTACAAGACAAGCCACGCTAATAACTGATGGTGCTCCATTTGCAGTCTGGCAAAGCAACTGCAGACGGAAGGCTGTCACGACACGGCATGCCGTGCAGCTGTTGGGTGGCTGTGAAGAGGCGTGGATCTCGTGTCGGCCGGCTTGTCGGCTGCCGGGTTGATGTGAAGTAAGCCGACCACCCGCTCACCAGAAGCCAAGTTACAGTTTGCGTATAGTACTGGCGCGCAGAGAGATATTTACGATGAGGCAGTGCACATGTCACTGGGTTTGGCTACGATCATCAACTGTTGTCAGATATCGTGTGTGAAGGCGGAGCCTCCTTCTCTACTACAATGCCACGCCGAGCATGTGTAGCACCACAATTCCCACTTATAGCTATGTTACAATTGTGCAAATCAGTTTTAAAAGTATACAAGTGTTACTACGCTAAAAAAGTGAATAATTTAATCATATTTTTCCCAGAAAGTGAGGGGGGCAACTGCCCCCCCTGGCCCCCCCTAATCGCCGCCACTGGGTACCACTGTAATTCACACAAATAATGGAGCATTTTAATCCAGCCTTTCTGCTTCCACAAGCTCCCTGATATCCCTTTCTGCATTTGCAAGAAATACGTTTCAATAATTTCTCTGGAGCTGGGGGCTCGAATGTAGTGCCAGCAATTAGCCCATTCTTGCTTTTTTTCCATCCCCATCATTCTGCATTTTATTTCCACTCCACACCACTGCTGAACTTGGTGATAGGTTCGAAACGAATGTTGTCGTGCTGCTGATTTTGTTGGTGGCAGCAATTCAAGATTAAATTTACCTCTGAATGCTGATTTTGTGAAGCATTCTATCTATAGTTGTTTAACAACATACTTTTTATGTCACTGTAACCTTATAATGCAAGGACGAGGCATTCTCCAGCTTTAGCAATGATTTCTGGGATAGTGTCAAAATGTAAGTTCCAATTGCCCATTCTTTCTGCTTCGATGAATTGTTTTACAAGCATGACCACCTGTAAATACTGTACCCATAATTTCGCTGTAAAACCATGATGCTCAAATTTCATCAACTAGTCCTCCAATTTCTGGGGAAATACATTGTAGCATTCTTCCTGGCCTGCCATGCAAGTACCACTGATCTGTCATTGCTGCATACAATTCCTTCTAATTCTGTACGGAGATCAGGTATGAAATTCACTGACTGCAGCACGATTTTAGCAATTGAAAGGTGAGCCAATGTATGCTTTCTTACAGCATGCGTATACGTGTGTCCTACCATAATTTTCTCAATTGAATTCGATGCATAAATTATATTGAAAAGTTCTTTCAATCCACTTCCAGCCATTATATATCCAATGGATCCCGTGAAAGATAGTAATAAATGGAATTGACTGAGTCTTACAACATTATTCAATTTGGAGTCCTCACTGTATGAGGATACAATGCCCCGTGCTTTGAAATACAGGGGCTGGTCAAACATAACAAAACAAGTGTGCTGATGTAGTGACATATTTTTCAGAGGCATATAACAGAACAGTTAAAATTGTGTCATGATTATTTAGTGGTGAATTAATGAAGGGCAAGCATCCCACAAATGTTTTCTGGAAGGGAATTTACACTGTCACTTGTTCCATAAATCAATCCATCCACGTATTTTAGGTGGGTTAGCCCATTTTCCATATAGCACAATAAGTATGAAGCAGACAGCTTAATCTCTTTTGGAAATGAACGAATGCTATCGAGGTTTCAAATTTTT
Organism: Locusta migratoria; assembly: GCA_026315105.1. Lineage (NCBI taxonomy): Eukaryota > Metazoa > Arthropoda > Insecta > Orthoptera > Acrididae > Locusta > Locusta migratoria. Next base: position 629,486,186 of record CM048745.1, on the reverse strand, counting down.
ATTGTTTTCAAACCCACCCATGGCATGAAAAGTATTGCGACCATCTAATGTCTGCGTATTGAAATCACTGTTATCAAAAACAAATTGCAAAAATGCATTGCTGGTGATATCCAACGGTCAGTCCATTATAGCCGAAACTTCAAAAAGTATTGCTTCGGTGTACAAGGAGCAATATCCGAGAGATGACAATGTATCTATTTGTCGCCAAGATCCATACTTTTGAAACAAAAATGCTGCTGCTCCGACTTGCATTGCCAACACAAAGATTTCGGCCTCACTGCGGTAATTATGCAATGAGCAAGAGAAATACTTTTCTTCTTCCATTTCTCAAGAGACGCACATTTGTCTCTCAGTATTACATGGTCCAGGGAAACCCCTAAAAGTTTCAGGTATATCGGACTCTACTGTTTGAAGAAAATTATCTGATGGAGGATATATGTTGTCTCATATACCTTTGAGCAAATATCCTCTAGAACGATTGCTGCAGCTGTCTTTACAAGCACACCACAGGAATCTTATTGGCAGCATAGGTAATGAAAATATTGTCACCGTATTTTTTGAGGAGCTGGGCCTTCAGATTTTTTGTGTGGGTGTAATCGTATTCAATTTTGGTCATATGTTCATAGATAGAACTGACACACATCAGAATTCTGTTTGAGATACGAGTAAATATACTGCATTGCAGTACTGATTTTGTTTGAACACGGACATCTCTTTTTTAAGTCTTCATTCGTTGGCTTTTGGTACAATTTTTTCACGCATGAGTTGCGGTACTGTGTATCGGCTGGGACCAAATCATTTACTTGCTCGAGATGCTCAACAGTCGCTCAACCCCAATCGTCATTACGAGCTCTAGCAATTTGTGAAACGCGTTTTTCATTGATAATTTACACACACACACACACACACACACACACACACACACACACACACACATACTATACACAATATTACTCTCACATATGCGCGTCTGTTTTTGTTTCGCTATAAACTACACTGTTATTTCAGTAGTGCACAAAAGCTATGATTTCTGAATGAGAATGTTGAGGTAGTGGTAAATTGCTGTCATGGATGACAGGATTTGACATGCCTCCTCTATGCAAAAATACAGAGATTTATTTCTCATTATTGTAGTGTTTGTGACACACATCGTGAACCACTATAGTTTTCAGTCCCTCCAAGAGTTTTTTGTTGTTGTCCTTTCTTTAACACTTGACTTCCAAATGTCTCCAATCCCTTTCTTCTTCACTTCACTCACCTCACTTCCTTGCAATGGATTTTCACAGATACAACAGTTCCACTCCTCAGGTCCCATGGTACTGAAAATGCGAATGACACTGTAGAACAATGCACTCGTACCGATTTCAGACAGAACATTTGAGCTCGGTTGACAGACATTTTGTGGAAGGTCCCCAGGGTAAAGGAATTAAATCCCACTATACCTGTGACAGACAGTGTAACCTCAAGTAGGACACAGTAGGCCGGGTTTTCACAGCACAGTAAAATATTTTTCGTTAAGTAGACTTTGCGGCACTCGTATGTGGAAGGTGTCCGAAAGTCCCCAGGGTCAAGAAGGGAAATCCCGCTGTACCTAAGACAGGCCATGTAGCCACAGACAGGCCACGGCAGACTAGGTTTCACCTCCAAGTAAAATATTTTTCATTTAAAAGCCTTTACTGTCCTCCTACACAGAAACTATTCACTAAAAAAAAGTTAGGACATAAATAGTAGGAAATTCTCTCTAGTTTAATTCATCTCAGAACTATTTCATTGCAAAATGGGTCGTATAGGAGAGATTGTCAAAAACCTGTTTTGGGCGCCATTTTTCCAATATGGCAGCATGAGCGGCAAAGATAGGAGATGGCAAAGTGAAAATTTGAAAAGAGCACATCAAAATCTTTAAGTATACCAATCTTCAAAACTCCCACAAAACTTTCCAAGTGTGCTTTTTGAACACCAAATGCCTGGACTATTATTCAATTGTTGATACTTATGCTTACTTACAAAACTTCAAAGTTGATTTTCTGGAGAAAATTTGAGAATCGTGTCGAATAGCCTTGGCTGATTGTTATCCGAGTTCTGAACTGCACATACCATAATTATAAAAAAAAATCCAAATTTGATACCCATATGGTCTTCTTGTAAGAGGGATAAGTTGGTGGGACACTTTCTGAGGAATCATCAACTTAACATTAGAAGGAAGTGTGTGGAGTAAATATAGTAGAGCGACATCTAGGGACAAATACAGTAAACAGATTGAAACAGATGAAGAGGCTCGAATAGGACAGGGTAGCATGGAGAGCTGCATTAAACCAGTCTGTGGACTGGAGAGCACAACAAACACAACAGTTAATGAAAATGGTATAGAACCTTATCAATCTCGTTTTGAAGCTGTTACTAAATGCACTAGACCTAAGTATAGGAAACAAAATAGTTCAACTATACACCATGTGTATAGTTGTCCAAGAGATTGTGTGAATGTATGTGTTTCTTTTTCTGACGAAGGCCATGGTCGAATATTTAAGTTGTGTGAATGTGATTGCCTGTTTCACATGTCTGTCAGCAGCTAAGCGAGCCTCTTTAGTGTGATTTGTTATCTATCCTCCATTACCAACATAAATCTGTTTGGGATTGGGGAGAATTTCACGATTTTTGAAAGGTGTTTGACACGGTATCAACACTACAAACTGCTAAAGAACATACGAGCCTATGGAATAGGTACTGAAATATGTGAGTGGCTCGAAAACTAGTGAAGTGTGATAGGATCACTATTATTTTCCATCTATATAAATGATCTGACAGACAGAGTGAGTTGCAATGTGTGGCTGTTTGCTGATGATGCTGTGGGGTACAGGAAGGTATCCTCATTGAATGACTGTAGTAGGAGGCAGGATGATTCGGACCAAATTTCTAGGTGGTGTGAGGAATGGCAGCTAGTGCTAAATGTAGACAAATCTAAGGTGAAGCAGATGAGGAGGAGAAACAATTCTGTCATGTTCGAATACAGAATTAGTAGTTTGCTGCTAGACAGAGTCACATCAATTAAGTATCTAGGCATAATGCTGCACAGTGATGTGAAAGTAAATAAGGATTGCCATGGGACAGGCGAATGGTCGCCTTTGATTTATTGGGAGAATTTTGGTAACGTGTTATTTGTATGTAAAGGAGACCAGATATAAAACTCTTGTACAATCCCATCTTTTAGTATGGCTTGAGTGTTTAGGATCCCCACCAGATTGGTTTAAAGCAGTACATAGAGGCAGTTCAGAGGTGGGTAGCTAGGTTTATAACTGGTAGATTCGTCAATGAGTGAGAGTTACTGAAATGCTTCAGGAACTCAAATGGAATTCACTGGAGGGAAGGCAACATTTGTTTCGAGAATCACAGTTGGAGAAATTTAGAGGGCTGGAATTTGAGGTACTGCAGAATGAATCTACAGCTGCCAACCTACATTTCAAGTAAAGAACAACGAGATAAGATCAGAGAGATAAGGGCTCCTTTCCTACAGATTCATACAAGCATTCATTTTCCCCTCATTCTATATGGGAATGGAAAAGGAAAGCAAGTAACTAATATTGGTACTGAGTGCCCTCTGCCATTTACCTTTTGGTCGATTGCTGAGTATGTATGTAGATATAGAAGAAGAGGGACAAATTTTCAACAATATTAAGTGCTTTAGTTAACGCAGAACCAAGATTTTTTGCATGTAAACAGTTGCTTCAGATTATGGCGTGTCAAGTGTTATATTCCAAGGATAACTAATGAAAATGGGTTCCATCATCTCATAGCCTCTGTCAGTAGAACTTTAATTAGACAGTAAAGGAATTATTATCAAACAGAGATAGAAGTCATAGGGTCTCCACCAACTGTCTGATTCCTCCACCTACAAACCCTGTCACAATGATCCCATCCAAAAAATCCATCAAGATCTTCTACATGCTCCCTAAAGTTTACAAACCCAACCACCCTGGACATCCCATTGTTGTCAGTTACGGTGCCTCCATTGAGAGAATCTCTGCTCTTGTGGACCAACACCATCAGCCTATAACCCACAACCTACCCTCCTATATAAAAGATACCAACCATTTCCTCCACCGATTCTCAACAATTCCTTTTCCTTTACCACCTGGTACCAAACTTGTCACAGTTGATGCCACCTCCCTCTACACCAACATCCCCAATGCTCATGGCATTGCCACTATTGAACATTACCTTTCACAATGCCCAACCAAGTGCAAGCCCTCAACCTCCTCCTTAGTTACCTTGACCAACTAGATCCTCACCCAGTATTACTTCTCCTTTTAAGCCAACACCTACAAACAAATTAGTAGAACAGCCATTCGCATCGCAGGGCACCCTCCTATGTCAACCTCTTCGTGGGTCATCTAGAGGAATCCTTCCTGACAATCCAGAATCCCAAACCTCTCATCTGGTTCAGATTCATTGGTGATATCTTCATCTGGGGTGAAGGTGGGGACACACTATCCACCTCCTCCTCCATTCACTTCACCTGGTTCTACTCACCCAAACAAGCCACCTACCTCGACGTTAACCTATTTCTCAAAGATGGCCTTAGCTGTACCTCTGCCCACATCAAACTTATCAACCATCAACAATACCTCCATTCTAAAAGCTGCAACCAATTCCACACCAAATGTCCCTTCCATACAGCCTAGCCACCCATGGTCGTCGCATCTGCAGTGATAAGCAGCCCCTTTCAGATATGCCAACTGCATCACTGTCCTTTACTCCTCCAAACCTTGTCCAGAAACAGATCTCACGGGCCCTGCCTGTCCAGTCACCTACCAACCCCCTCACACCCATTGTACGGCCACAAAGGAGTACCCCTATTGTAACCCAGTATCACCCAGGACTGGAGCAATTAAACCACATTCTCTGCCAGGCTTTCAAGTACCATTCATTCTGTCCTGGAATGAGAAATATGAGAAATACCTTACCCAGTACCCTCCTAATCCCCCCTACGGTCTTATTCCCCCACCCACCAAACCTATGTAATATCCTTGTCCATCCATACTCCATCCCTGCTCCCAACCCCTTACCCCTGCAGGTGCAAAACCTGTCCTATCCACCACCACCACCTACTCCATTCATGTCACAGGCATTTCCTATCCCATAAAAGGCTGGGCAACCTGTGAAGGCAGTCGTGTTATCTACAATCTGAACTGCAAGCACTGTGCAGCTTTCTACATGCACATGACCAATAGCAAGCAGTCTAAGTGAGTGGCCATCGTCAAACCTGTTGCAGAGCATGCAGCACTGCATAATGTTACTCACTTCAATGACTACTACACAGCCTGTGCCATATGGATCCTTCCCACAAACACCAGCTTTTCAGAATTGTGCAGGTGGGAACTCTCCCTACAATATATCCTACACTCCTGCAATCTCCCAGGCCTAAACCTATAGTCAAACCAAAATAGCATGATCCCTGGTGCTTGCGCCAATCGGCTTTGAGTGCCAGCTGTAGCAGCAGACCATTGGAGTAAGTCAAATGCGAGCTTTGCTCTGTGCATGCGCTGGTTCTGCTGCCCTCTGCACTTTTGGCAGTTCTGTCAGACAGCACCGACTGTTAAGCTATACTGTCCGACGGCGAACTAATTACTTGGCAACATGGATGCATTCAGTTTCCGCAGCTGGGTCGTCCTCTGAGCCCAATATGCAGAGCCAGGGATCATTGTATTCCACCCGACTACAGCTTCTGCCTTTATCATCCTACCCTCTCTTTCCCTGCCCACACTCTAACCTTACATTTGTCTCCCATCCCACCTCACATTTCAGTCCCTTCCCTTCCTCCTGCATTGTTCGTCAGATACATGACACAGGTGGTGGGATGTCTCTGTGGTGAGTACCTATCCTTCTCAAAAATATTGTTGATCCTTCCTGGAATTTCCATTGTTTGTTTTTATGTCAGATTAATCATACAGAATATGAGATGTGAAAATATTGTTCAAGAGAGAGAGAGAGAGAGCGGCTTCAGTACTCACCATAGTTTGGTACTGCTGATAGTAACACACAAAAAATGACAAAGATGGAGATGAAACCAAATATTTACACTAGCTTTCAGAAATGAGTATTTCTTTCATGTAAAAATTAAAAGATGATTACACACACTCACACACACACACACACACACACACACACACACACACACACACTCAAAATGAGCTGGGAATGATGGAGAGGGAGAGTTTAACATACGTTTAGGTCAGGAGGAGAAGACATGTTGGAGGGTGACTGGTGCTAGGTGAGAGTATTTGGATAGCATGCATGGTGTAACATATGCCAAGGCCCCTGGAACCATGTTGGAGGGCATGCTCTGAAACAGTATATTGACTGTCCTCTGGTATTCAGTCCATATGTGATCATTAAGGTGTTCAGCCAGTTTGTTGGTGGCAGTCAGTGAATACATGTCAGTTGCTAGATGACGTGGCATTTTGCATGTGGCCCTGCCTTGAATGGTGTATATTTTTCCTCTGGTGAGGCTACAGTAAGTGCATGTGGGAAGATGCATGGGGTAGGTTTTGCAGTAATGTTGGTTAAAGGGGTAGGAACATTAGATACAGAGGGTGGGTTTTGGATATTGAGAAAGATGATTTGGAGGTTGGAAGGATGGCAAAAGGCTACTATACGAGCAGATTCGTTTACCACAGATGCCTAAGCTATAGGGAAGGGATCATTTAATATGGAAGGGATGGCTGCTATCAAAGTGGAAGTAATGTTGGTTTGTGGGATTAATATGGACCTAAGTGTGGTTGTGGAATTCAACAAGGTGAAGTTCAACATGCAGAAAGGTGTCTTGGGTTCTGGAGAAGACCAGGTGAGTTTCAGATTAGAGAAGGAAGTTCAGAACAGTTTCTTCACCATGTCTCCAGACCACAAAGACGTCATATATAAATCTACACCAAGTCACGGGGTGCAACTGCTGCATCATAAAGAACATCTCTTCCACATTGGCCATGGCTGTCCCTCTGCTTTCTTTGTAGATCTGGTCCTCAAAGGTGAAGTAATTGTGGGCAAGGATGAAGGACTCAAAAACAAATTAAGGGAGCAGTTATGGGAACCAGGATGGCCCCTTCCTATGCCAACCTATTTAGGGACCACATGGAAGACACATTCCTTAAGATGCAGCAGTTGCACTAGCTGGCTTGGTATAGATTCACAGATGACATCTTTGTGGTCTGGATACATGGTGAAAGATCTAGTTTCCATCAAGACCTTCAACACCACCTCTAACCTGAAATCCAACTAGTCCTCCTCCCGAGCCCAAGCCACTTTCTTAGAGGTTGAACTTCACCTGGTTGAGTCCCAAATCCACACTTCCATATTAAACCCACAAGCAAACAACAGTACATTCTCTTTGATAGTCACCATCTATTCCAAATCAAATAATCCCTTCCCTACAGCCTTAGCATCTTTGGCAATCTTATCTGCTCCAATGATGAATACCCCACTACCTACACCAACAACCTGTCCAATGCTTTCCTCTCCGGCAACTATCCTACAGATCTTGTCTGCAAGCAGATCAGATGAGCAGTTCATTTCTTCCCTTCAAGTAACAATGCCCCAATCCCAGACCACTAAGAAGCATCCCCTTAGTCATCCAGTACCATCCCAGGTTGAAATGCCTTAACGATTTGTTCCATCATGGCTATGAGTTCCTCATATCACACCCTGAAAAGAGATAAACCATCCAAAGTATCCTCCCCACACCACCTTTAGTAGACTTTCACTGTCCTGTCAAACCTCATCAACATCCTTAACAAACCTCACAATATCAAAAAATCACCCTCCCTAGCTAATGGTTCCTAACCCTGTAATCACCCCACTGAAAAATCCTGTCCCAGAAAAAACATACACCAGTCCAGGCAGGACTACATGAAAAACAACATATTCCTTAAAACTGTCTTGATTGCAAATTTATTTATTAGTTAATGACGCGTTTCGCCCTTTAGCAGGGCATCTTCAGATTATCTGCGTGACAGAATTTACACAAAATTACAAGGCGGAATTACAAATGGTTATAATGGTACATGGGCTTATTTTGTGCTAAGAAGACAGTATAAATGGTAAACAAAGCTTACAATGTGCTCTCCGTGGTGTGACACCGTAAGTTGTTATTGCGGTGTTTCTATTTTCTTGGGATATTTTTTGGTTTTCCTTGTGGCCCTACAAATGTACGGGTAACAACGAATTACAATTGGAACATACTCGGTAAAGATGTGAGAAACATAAAACCGATTTTTAAGATTACCTTAATCGAAGCGGTGGTCTCTGATGACACAAGATAAGCCCATGCTTACAATTGCGCTCACGGGCGGTGGGCGGGCGTGGTGTGCTGCTCCGCCGACTTGTACAGACTAAGGGAATGTGGGTAGGGAGTGACATAGGAAGCCGATGTATAAGACGGGATGGGTGAAATCTAGCTATCTGAATACAAATTTAACGAAAGGGAGGTTATTAAGCAGGACAGAAGATTATAATTTATGTTGGTATTTGTAAATGAGAGGAATTTTATTTGAACAGAGACATCATAATATCTAGGAATGTTTGATCTTTGCATGCCAACTGATCGTTTAGGAGGTGTGGGTGTCCAACGTAAGCGCGCTTCGCTATCTCAAACTCTTCCAGTAAATTTAGCTTAGGCCCCTTCTGCGCTATATGTAAGATTTGCATGTTGTCAATGGTAGGTTGTTGATGATTGGATGCTTTAGTGTGTTCCGCAAAAGGGGAATGTTTTTTGAGTTGGCCTTTTTTTGTAAGAAGGTGCTAGGTAAAACGTACTTTAAAGGTCCGGCCTGTCTGTCCTATATATTCAGCTGGGCATTCGGGACATTGTAGTATGTAGACTCCTGACGAAAGGTATCTGTCCTTATTGGTTTGTTCGTTGTGTGGGAGAATTTGCTGTATGCTCAAAGGGCTACTAAATACGACTTGTACATTTGTGCCACATTTTAGCCAGGTCATAAGAAAAATATCCCATGAAAGGAATGGGGATACGTATAACTTCATCGGCAGGTGTTACCGAGTGAAGCTGTGGTACATCTTTAGAACGTTTTTTATTGTACATTTTGCGAACCAAGGACGGGTTGTAACCATTCATTTCAGCGATGTATTCCAGATTATTTATTTCTATATTGACGGAAATTTCAGAAAGGGGAATCTCAAAAATTCTGTTAATCATTGATTTAAAAAAGCTCATTTTGTATTGCCATGGATGGCATGAAGATGCATGTATGACTGAGTCACTTGTGGTCGGTTTCCTGTAGATTTGGAATACCACTTTGTTTTCAGATAACTGTAACTGTAGGTCCAAAAAATTTAAGACACTGGAGGAGTTCATTATCTCCTGCTTAATAACATCCCTTTCGTTAAATTTGTATTCAGATAGCTAGATTTCACCCGTCCCGTCTTATACATCGGCTTCCTATGTCACTCCCTACCCACATTCCCTTAGTCTGTACAAGTCGGCGGAGCAATACACCACGCCCGCCCACCGCCCGTGAGCGCAATTGTAAGCATGGGCTTATCTTGTGTCATCAGAGACCACCGCTTCGATTAACGTAATCTTAAAAATCGGTTTTATGTTTCTCACATCTTTACCGAGTATGTTCCAATTGTAATTCGTTGTTACCCGTACATTTGTAGGGCCACAAGAAAAACCAAAAAACATCCCAAGAAAATAGAAACACCGCAATAACAACTTACGGTGTCACACCACGGAGAGCGCATTGTAAGCTTTGTTTACCATTTATACTGTCTTCTTAGCACAAAATAAGCCCATGTAACATTATAACCGTTTGTAATTCCGCCTTGTAATTTTGTGTAAATTCTGTCATGCAGATAATCTGAAGATGCCCTGCTAAAGGGCAAAACGCGTCATTAACTAATAAATAAATTTGCAATCAAGACAGTTTTAAGGAATATATATTCCAGCTGACTGCTGTTGTACACCATGGATTGGAAATCATTTTATATGAAAAACAACACTTGATAATCTACCAACTGGCATATGTTCACTGCACAGCCTTTTATGTTGGGATGACCATCAACAAACTGACTGAACACATGAATGGTGACAGGTGGACAGTTTGCCTTGAGGACAATGAATATCCCGTGGGAGAGCACACTGTTATACCAAGCATGCCATCTGGATACTCCCACCTAGCACCAGTCCCTCAGAGCTATGCTGAATTGAAACCTAAAAGTTACAAAAATCGAATTATTTATGCTTTAGTTTTAAATTAGGATTGTTGTTCTTATCTGTCTGTTTGTGATCTTAAACTAATTGATGTTCACTAGTACTGGAAAAGTGTGAAAGAATTTATTATCCAGTCATACTGATTTATAATGATATTTCGGAAATATCCATTCAACCTCTTTTTCATTTGGACTAAATGGTCACATTTTGTGACTAAATACACATTTACATGTCAATGGAAATAATATACAGCCTCATTTTTGAGTTGTTGCTACTACACGAGGGTGCACGAGAAACCAAGTTTTCAAATGCTCTATTTAATTGTTCTGAATTTACTTAACTTTCAGGTACATTGGCTGACTGTTGACCTGCATATGTTTCATAAACTGTGAAATGTCTCTCAGACAAATTTATCCCTACACTTACATTCTGAATTTGGTAGTCTTCTGACACCCTTGATACTACTACAAAACATTCCAGCACGTTGGTAAACCCAGTACAGAAACATCTCCATTGAAGAGTTGCAGTTCTATATGCTACTGTGACCAATGGCATTTTATGAGATATTTAACCAAAAAATGCAGTTCTCATGACAATAGTCATCCAGAAATTAGATATAGGACACATACACAAAAAATGTTTGTAAAGTCTATGGGACTTAACTACGGGGTCATCAGTCCCTAAACTTACAAACTACTTATGAACTACTTACAAACTAGGACGGCACAAATATCCATGCCCGAGCGGGGATTCGAACCCCCGACCGTAGTGGCCGTGCAGACCGTGACTGCAGCGCCTTAGTCCCCTCGGCCACCGCGGCCGGCGGACACACACACACACACACACACACATACACACACACACACACACACATACACACACACATATTCACCGACAGCAGCAAATCCAGTGTTCAAATCCATGATGCACAGATGTTAGTGGCACACCATTCACTGTAAACGTGTTAGCTAGTATTCATACACAGAAAAAGCAGAGAAACTAATTTAGAGAGTAACTATGTCATAAAACAGCTCTACTTATATTATTTCCTGTAGAGGTGACTGAAGTCAGTGGACAAGTACAAGTGTATCTATAACGATCAACATTCTACTTTACAAACAGCAAAATGCTTAATAGCTCATATGCACAACAGCTTCTTAGGTAGCAACTTCCGGCATTTTCCTGAAAACTATAATATAATGCTTAGTACTACACATCAAACGTGAAATTCATATTACCTGACTGTACGTGTGTGCCAGTTTCACAACTGGAGATTTGTGTACTTTGGTCAACTGTTGCCACCTTTGTCATCTTAGAATTGGCCTGTACGTGTGTGCATTTTTCACTACAGAGGATTTGTGGTGTTTGATCCACTGCTGAAAACTTTGTGATGACTGGATCAGTTTGTGTGTAGCTTCTACTGGAAGAGATATGTGCAGTTTGAACCATCATTGGAAACTCTGTGAGCACTTGATCTGTCTGTGTGTATTTTTCACTGACAGAGACTTGTGCTGTTTGTTCCATAGTTGATGCTGTTGTCAGCACATAATCAGCCATGTTTTGTATGCCTCTAACACTGCTAGAGATTCGTGCAGTTTGGTCCATAATGGACAACGTTGTAGCCATGGGATCAGTCTGGGTGGAACTGCAACAAGTTGATTAAGTAGCGAAAAAACAAATAAATGAATATGAAAAACACAAATGCACTAATAAAACATCATCTAATACCATAAGGTAACACAAACATACAAAAGCATAAAGGCCTGCAATAAATAACTAATCAAATAAAATTAACAGTAAACAAATAATATCAACAATATGAAAATGATCTGTACATTAGGATGAATGCCTAATTGCAGTGAAAAAACAAGGTAGACCACCCTGTGGCACAACATGCAGCAGAATATAGACGTAATTTAAACAGCTCCTTCACAACCTGGGCCATTTGGTTCCTCCACCAACCACCAGCTTTTCTGAACCAAACAGATGGGTACTTTCCCTACAGTACATTTCTGATCGTGAAATTATCCAGGCATCAGTGTACAATAAGCCCCCTTTTTCTTCCCCACTCTCAACAGTTCCTGCCTCCTGTATCCTACACCTGTGTGTGTGTGTGTGTGTGTGTGTGTGTGTGTGTGTGTAAATAATAATAATGGAAGGTTCAAGTTGGAATAAACAACATAAATCTCTCTGGTCTGGTTCAGGTTTATTGACAATATTTTCATGATCTGGACTCAGGGACAGGCCACCCTACTATTCTCCTTCCTTCAAAACCTCAGCTCCTTCTCCCCCATTCACTTTACCTGTCTTTCTCAACCCACCATGCCACTTTCCTGGATGTCAACCTCCACCTCACTGATGGCTCCATCATCACTAGCGTCCAAATTAAACCTACCAAGCAGCAACAGTACCTGTACTTTGACAATTGCCATCCCTTCCACATCAAAAAAATCCCTTCCTTACAACCTGTGGACGGTGTATCTGCAGTGACAAGAACGCTCTCTCTCAGTAAGCTGAAAATCTCAAAAAGGCCCTCACAGAAACAAACTACCCCACAGACATAATCCACAAACAGACCTTCCATCCCATATCCCCACACATCCCAAATCTTCCCTCTACCACCAGTAATCACCCATAAAAGAGCACTCCCCTTGTCACCCAGTACTACCATGGACTAACAACTGAAGTACATCCTTCACCAAGATTTCAATTTCTGTCCTCATAACCAGAAATTGGAGAGATCCTGCCCAAGACCCTTCCCACCCCTCCTAAAGTAGGTGTTCTGTCGCCCTCCCAACCTCCATATAACATACTAGCCCATCCATATTCTATCCCGAACCTCAGCCCACTGGGATCATATCCCTGTGGAACATCCTGCTGCAAGACATGTCAAATCCACCAACCCAGCACTTCCTATTCCACTCCTGTCACAGGCGTCGCCTATCCTATCAGAGGTGGGCCACGTGTAAAAGCAGCCATGTAATTTAGCAACTTTGCTACAGTGCAGCATTCTATATTGGGGTAACCAGTAACCAGCTGTCCACTAGGATGAATGGCCACTGCCAAACTGTGTCAAAAAACAAGGTTGGCCACCCTGTGACACAGCATGCTTGATTTCAATGGCTACTTCAGAAACCGAGTCACGTAGATCCTCCCTCCACCACCCGCTTTTCTGAAGTGCACAGATGGGAGTTATCCTTCCAGTACATCCTCTGATCCTGAACTTATCCAGGCCTCAACCTACAATAACTTCCCTTTCTTCCACATTCAACAGTTCCTACCTATCTACCCTAAACCTCTCCCATTTTGTGTGTGTGTGTGTGTGTGTGTGTGTGTGTGTGTGTGTGTGTGTCTTTCTTATGTTCCTGTCACAGCTCATCGGCACATCTTTGGTGGGTTGTAAACTGTTCTTACTACTATATTGTTAGTAACATTAAGTTCTGTACTGAACTTGGGAAAACACAAGTGAAACACGGATAATGATAAGTAAAGCATATGCAGGATAGGCAATATCAAGAAGTCATATTTTCAAGTAACACAAAAGGTTTCGCTAAGGCAGAGATCAAATGCTAGATGATCCCAGAGCTGGTTGCCCTTCTAGTACATATTCCTTGATAGTAAAGGATCCTTCAGGGCAAACAGTGAACCAAACTATCTACACCTAATTTCTGAAACATTTACAAGCAATTCGATGTTACTGCAAACTCAAGATTTTCAGACCGCAGTTATCAGTGTTGAAGGGCATGAAAGGGATGCAGAGGTTGGGAAGGGTGTAAGACAGAGTTGTAGCCTTTCACTAATGTTATTCTATTTGTATACTGAGCAAGATATAAAGGAAAGCAAGGAGAAATTTGGGGAAGGAATTAAAGTCCAGGGCGAAGAAATAAAAACCTTGTGTTTTACTGATGACATTGTAATTCCATCAGAAACAGCAAAGGAAATGGAAGAGCAGTTGAATGGAATGGACAGTGTATTGAAAGGAGCATATAAGATGAACATTAACAAGAGCAAAACAAAGGTAATGGAATGCAGTCTTAGAAAATCAGGCAATGCTGAAGGAATTAAATTAGGTAACGAGTCAATAAAGGTGGTAAATAAGTTTTGTTACTTGGGCAGTAAAATAACATACAATGGTTGCAATGCAGCAGATATAAAATGCAGAATGGCAGTGGAAGAAAGGTGTTTTTGAAAAAGAGAAATTTGTTAACATCGAGTATTAATTTAAGTGTAAGGAAATCCTTTCTGAAGGCATTTGTGTGGGGTGTGGCCTTGTATGGGAGTGAAACGTGGACGATAAACAGTATGGACAGGAAAAGGATAGAGGCTTTTGAAAGGCGGTGTTACAGAAGAATGCTGAAGATTAGGTGGGTGGATCAGGTGGATCACAGGTACTGAACAGACATAAAGGAATTGTGAATTTAGCATTGGAGGAAAGTGTGTGAGGTAAAAATTGCAGAAGGAGACCAAGAGATGAAAATAGTAAGTAAATTCAAATGTATGTAGGTTGCCATTCTTATGAAGAGATGAAGAGGCTTGTTCAGGATAGAGTAGGGTGGAGAGTTGCATCAAACCAGTCTCCCGATTGAAGGCAACAAAAAAACAACATACTGCAAAAAAACTGGTGGACAGAATGAGACCCAATATCAGAACTTAGTTTGCTATCTCAATAGAAATAAACAACGGACATCGGCTTGAATGGACAGGATAACCATCACCACATTAATGACCACATATGTTAATTAAGTAGAAAAAAAAATCACCTCCAGATTCAATCGTAGCCTTATGATGAACACTATCTGGATCTTCCCATTAGACTACTAAAATAGATAAAAATAAACCTAAACTTTGAAATGGAATCTTTAAAAGTTATGCTTCTTAAGAAAAAAAAAAAAAACCAGTAACTGAATACTCACACTTCTCTTGTATCAACAAGACACTGCTCAGAAAGTTTACGAAACTGTAACAAAAAATTAAATACATTACTTATCTTTATGTTAAATTGAAGAATTAAATGAAGCTACATATTAGTGAAAGTGACATACCGAATGTTCCTTTTCGGAAATTGCTGTAACAAATGATATCAAGTATGACAATGACTGCTCTGCCTTCATAAATTTAGTAATGTTTTCAACCTGTAAAGCAGAATTCAATGTATATAAATCATTCTTAAAATAGAACATTCTCAACTGATACAAATTGTGTGAATTTCCAGATACTATGCAATCCCCAACTTCTACAGCATATAATAAAAAACTAACATTCCATAAATCAAGAAAGAATAATTATGTGGAAAGCTATGAAAGCATTAAGACAAAATTCAGTTTGAAATGGAACAATGTAAGTAGATTTGAATGGTTTGGTGTACAGGATTACTCAGGAGTAATACACAGCAGTTTTACTCAATGTTGTAAATAAAAATGTTACATATAGATTATTTGAAGATTGCCGAGTGTGTGCACAAAATTTCTGGCTCTTCCAACAGGTAGTATAACTACAAGACTATTCCAAAATGGCATGTCAGTTATGTACCTTACAAGCAAGGTGAAGTCTGAGTTTCCCACTACAGAGAAAGAAAATGTGTGAAACATTCACAAATGTTTATACAAAGAGCATGGAGTATTTGTTGTCAAAAGAAGTACAGGTAGTCACTCTGCACAGATGGTGAGATCATCAGAAGGAAGTTTGGAGGAGGTCCAAGATTTGCAGCAGACGAGAGAATATCCACAGCTGTCATACTTGCCATGTTGCAGCAAACTGATGTTTAGGGCATTAAACAATGCAATTCATGGAATATGTATATAGGATGATGAGGAGGTGACCACACAGTGAAAATATAGCTCCATGACCAAAATAAGAATTCATACTGAAAGGGCATACATGCCCTTGTTTCCCACTGGAGGAAAGCCATAAAAATGGATGGAGATTACTTGGAAAACTGGTGTGTGAAGATGATTCATCATTCATTTGCTGCTGCTGGTAGAGACCACGAGAGACCATTGATTCAGTACGATGATCTCTCAAAAGAACAAAAAGGGTTCAACTTCGCAAGAAAGGATTGGACTAAGCTCAATCGTATTCGAAGTGGCTATACAAGATGCAAGGCCATGCTTTATAAGTGGAGACTCGTGGACAGCCCAAGTTGCAATTGTGCAGCTCCTGAGCAGACACCGGACCACATCATAAGAGTGTTCCTAAGAAGAAAATATAGTGGCTCTGCTGAGGACTTTATAGAAGCACACCTAAGGATATCAGGTGGATTAAAGATTTTGACATTGATGTGTAGCCAAAAGCTAGTCTCACATGATACATGAACTAATTCCATGTTTTTTGTCAATGTGTATCATATGTATTGACAATGAGCTCTTGTACAATCTTTTACTTTTATTTGTATATATATATATATATATATATATATATATATTCTTGTTCTTTGTGTAATTATATTTATATATATGCTGCTGTCATATGCCATACGATAAAAAAAAATAATACATAAAAAATTCATCATTTATTTATTTATATTTCTCATGTTCCCCAAGACTGAATTAAGGAGCAACTCTCCATACATCAGATCGTAATAAAGGAATAGTAACTGATAAAGTGAAACTTATCGTAATACTATGCACACAATAGGTCTAAGCTCAAGTAAAAAGAGCAAACTTCATAAAATTAGTTTAATTTTTCCAGAAATTCCTTGACAGAAAAGAAAGAGCGAACCATGAGGAAACTTTTCAGTTTATGCTTTAAGTGTGGATGGATTACTGTTAAGCTTTGTGAATTTTTGTGGCAGCTTATTAAAAATGGGTATGGCCTAAAACTACACACCTTTCCATATGAGGGTCAAGGAGGTATGATCCAAATGCAGATTCAATTTCTGCCTAGTATTTAATGAATGATAGCTCGAATAAGCAAATATTACTAACAACAAACAACATTAAATAAAATGTTGTATTGAGAAGATGTCAGAATTCCAAGGCTACTAAACACAGGCTGATATGGGTTCATCAGCTTAGCCCTACACATTAATTGAACAACCTGTTTCTGCACAATAAATACCCTTTTTCACTCAGGGGAGTTACCGCAAAAAATGACACCACATGTCATATGCAAATGAAAATATGCAAAGTAGACTACTTTTTATGTTGAACTATCACTTATTTCAGAAACGGTTTGAATGATAAACAACACAGCATTTAATTCTTTTGAGCAAGATCCTGAAGATGGGTTTTCCATGATTAAATGCCTGGAAATATGAATTGTACAATGTTGCTTATGTACCCATTCTGCATAATTGAAATGTCAGATTTTGCTGAATTGTGTGTTGGAATCTGTAAAAACTGAATCTTACTGTGATTTAGCAACAATTTATTCTCTACAAGCCATGAACTCATTTCTTTAACTGCATTATTTGGTACTACATTAGTATTACCAAAAACTTCCTTGCCTGTCAAGTTAGTGTTCTAAGCCAACAGAAATATCTTAGAATTACCTGTTACACTAGAAAGCATATCATTTATATGAAATTACAATAACAGTGGCTTCAGAACAGAACCCTAGAATACTGGCTTTAAGTTTATTTCCTTTGTATAATCCCTCTACACATTTATCCCACTTTTCAGCTTTCCCTTCTTTGCTACCTTTCAGCTTTCAGTTTTCCATCCGAGATCTTGATATTCGTACTGTTGCTTTTCTTGTCTCCAAAGTTTTTATTTTATTTTTTTCAATTATTTTATTATTATTATTACTATTTTTCTGTAGGCAGTATCTATATTTCCCCAAATAACACATTCTTCTACACTCTTGCATTTCTCCTCAAGCCACTCCTGCTAAGCCAGTCTTCACATCTTGTCAACCTCATTTTACAGAGATCTGGACTTTCCTTTGCCTGTTTCACTTCATGCATTTTTATATTTTCTCCTTTCATCAATTAAGTTCAGTATCTCCTGTGTTATCCAAAGATTTCTATTAGGCCTTGTCCTCCTGCCTATAAGATCCTCTGTGGCCTTCACTGTATCTCTCAAAGCTACCCATTCTTCTTCTACTGTATTACTACCCTAATGATCCAACTCTCAACCAGCTCTGGTTCCTTCAATTAGCTCAGATTCCATCTCCTTCATTTTTTTATGTTTCTGCAGTTTCTCAAGTTTTCATGTGCAATGTTGATCCTGCTGATGATAGCTCTATTAAAACAGAGTTACTAAATATAGCTTTTAGAAACACATTCACCAAAGAAAACAAAACAAATATTCAAGACTTCGAAATACAAACAGAGCCTAGAATGAGTAACGTAGTCATAGATATCATCCGAGTAGTGAAGCAACTAAAATTACTTAACAAGAACAAGTCTTCTGGTCCGGACTATATACCCATTAGATCTAATTATGCTGAAGCGATAGCTCCTTACTTAACAGCCATATACAACTGCTCTCTGAAAGAAGGATCTGTACCAAAAGATTGGAAAGTTGCACAGGTCACACCTATATTCAAGAAAGGCAGTAGGAGTAACCCACTAAACTACCGGCCTATTTCATTGACATCAATTTGCAGCAGGGTTTTGGAACATATCCTGTATTTAAAATATTATGAATTCTCTCTAACAGAATTATGTATTGACCCAATGTCAACACGGATTTAGAAAATATCGTTCATGCGAAACACAACTAGCCCTTTACTCACATGAAGTGATGAGTGCTATCGACAAGGGTTCGCAAATCGATTCCATGTTTCTTGACCTCAGAAACAGCTTTTAATCAAATTGTGTGGCTATGGTATATTGTCCCAAATTTGCGACTGGATAGGGGATTTCCTGTCAGATCAGACACAGTTTGTAGTAATCTATGGTAAAGCATAGACTAAAACAGAGGTGATATCGGGTGTTCCTCAGGGTAGTGTTACTGGTCCTCTGCTGTTCCTTATTTACATAAACGATTTGGGAGAAAATCTGTAGCTTTCTTAGGTTGTTTGCAGATGACACCGTCATTTACCGTCTAAGTCCTGAAGATCAAAACCTACTGCATAACGATCTAAATAAGATATCACTATAGTGTAAACAATGGCAATTGAATCTATATAATGAGAAGTGTGAAGTCGTCCACATGAGTACGAAAAGAGATCCGTTACACTTTGTTTACAAGATAAATCAATCAAAACTGAAGGCTATCCTCCTTTCTTCAGAACCTCAATTCCTTCTCTCCCATCCACTTCACCTGGTCTTCCTCAACCAACCATGCCACATTCTTGGATGTCAACCTCAACCTCACTGATGACTCCATCCACACTTCCGTCCATATTAAACCTACCAACCACCAACAGTACCTACATTTTGACAGTTGCCATCCCTTCCACGTCAAAAAATCCCTCCCTTACAGCCTGGCCACCCATGGACGGCATATCTGCAGTGACAAGAATTCCCTTTCTGAATATGCTGAAGGTCTCACAAAGGCCTTCACAAACAGAAACTACCCCACAGACTTAGTCCGCAAACAAATCTCCCGTGCCATATCCTCACACACCCCAAATGCTCTTCCTAACACCAGTAACCATCCACAAAAGAGCGCTCCCCTTGTCACCCAGTACTACCCGGGTCTCGAACAACTAAATTCCATCCTTCGCCAAGGTTTTGATTTTCTATTCTTGTGCCCTGAAATGAGAGACATCCTCCTGCCCAAGATCCTTCCCACCCCTCCTAAAGTGGTGTTCCGTCGCCCTCCCAACCTTCACAACATTCTAGTTCATCCTTATGCCACCCTGAAACCCAGCTCACTGCCACAGGGATCATATCCTTGTGGAAGACCCTGCTGCAAGACCTGTCCAATTCACCCACCCAGCACTTCCTATTCCAGTCCTGTCACAGGCTTATCCTACCCTATCAGAGGCCGGGCCACTTGTGAAAGCAGCCACGTAATTTACCAACTGTGCTGCAAGCACTGTACAGCTTTCTATATTGGCATGACCACCAACCAGCTGTCCATTAGGATGAATGGCCACCGCCAAACTGTGGCCAAAAACAAGGTGGACCACCCTGTGGCACAGCATGCAGCGGAGCACATGCTTGATTTCAATGGCTGCTTCACAACCCAGGCCATCTGGATCCTCCCATCCACCACCAGCTTTTCTGAACTGCACAGATGGGAGTTATCCCTACAATACATTCTCCAATCCCGAAATCAACCAGGCCTCAATCTACGATAACTTCCCTATATATATTTTTTTTTCCATACCTTACAGTTCCTACCTCTCTATCCCAAACCTCACCTATTTTGAGTGGTGTGTGAATGTGTGATCGTATGTGTGTGTGATCGTGTGTGCGTGTGTGTGTGTGTGTGTGTGCATGCGTGCATGTGTATGTGTGTGTATGCGGTCTTGTGTACTTGCAGTGTGCATGCATTTTCTATATATTATATTATTTTACTTTATTTTATTTTATTTTCTCCCCTCACCCGCCTCCCCACTACATTCCTAAGCTGCATCTCGTTATTCCCATCTAACCCATCCCCACCACCGTGACGTAACCTTTCTATCCCCTCACCCCCCCTCCCGTCCCCGATTCGCTGCAGAGTGTGATTCGAAATGCGGCAGTCGGAGGTGATGGTTGTATGACTGTGTTGTATGCCTGTGTGATTGCGTGAGTACTCTATTTTCTGAAGAAGGCCATGGCCGATAGCTGAATGTGTTGTATGTGTGTGTCTTTTGTATGTGCCTGTCGCAGATCGTCGCCATGTCTTTGCGGTGAGTTGTAAACTGTCCTCACTATATTATTTATTCCAATCTGGACTTTCCATTATTATATAAAACTGAAGGCTGTAAACTCCACAAAATACCTAGGAATTACTATTACTTCAGACTTAAATTGGAAAGAACATGTAGATAATGTCGTGGGATAGGCGAACCAGAGACTGCATTTTATTGGTAGAACTCTTAAAAGATGCAACAGAACTACTAAGAAACTGCATGCATTACGCTTGTCCATCCTTTTTTGGAGTATTGCTATCCAGTGTGGGATTGTTATCAGGTGGGTTTGACGGAATATATCGAAAGAGTCCAAAGAAGGGCAGCTCATTTTGTACTATCACAACACAGGGGAGACAGCGTTACGGAAATGATATAGGATCTGGGATGGGAATCATTACAACAATGGTGCTTATCGCTGTGGCATGGGCTATTCTATGGGACCAAACTACGTTGGTCTTCAGTCCCTAGTCTTACAAACTATTTAAGCTGAGTAAAACTAACCTTAGGACAACACACAAATCCACACCCAAGGGATGATTTGAACCTCCGGCATAGGAGGCCGCACAAGCCGTAATGTGGCGCTCCAGACCGCTCGGCTACTCCCGCGCGGCACAATTATTTACAAAGAGTTTAACTGTTAACAAGCTATTTACCTCCGCCAGTGAGCCTGTTTAAAAGGAAAGCAGTTATTTTGGTTCTGTGGAGTTAGTGATGAAGTTAGGCTGACTGTGATGTCAGAGTGGAAGCTTTGTAAATGTGTACTTTGAATAATAAATATAGAAGAGTTATGAAACCTGCCTTAGTTTAAATCTACCAGCTACTTATTAAAAAACACAACATCTGCAAAAGCATGAAAAGACAAGTTACCCCTGAAAATTGAACAATACATCATAAATACTAATGGCTATCAACGACGACTGCAACTCGTAATAACAACAGATCTGTAAAATGATCAGTCATTGATATTTACTCCAATCTTCATAAAACTAGCAGTTATTACTGTTAGACACTGAATCCTCTCTCTTCTTCTTCCACAACTACTACCTCCATCCATTCAGTCTTTTTAAGGCCCTGTTGCACCCTTATTGTCTGCTCTTCCTGCCGTACCTATCTTCCACTATCACTTACTGCTATTCTTTCAATACAAAAAACACAGATACATTTACATACCACAATTTTGGATGAAGAAGACAGAAAGAGGACTGAGGCAGCTGGATTCCCATTTTTCTGTCCAATTATTTTAAAAGCAACATATTTGCCTTTTTTGTACCCCAACAGGAGCACTTTCATCTGTTTCCATTCTTTTTCTTGCTACACCAGAGTGTGCATCTTGTATAAGACAAATTACGTACTTCAGTAGTTTTGCTAATCTCTTTATATGCAGAGTATGAAGAATAACAGAAATAGATCAGGCATTTATCAAAGTAGGTATCAGATTGTGCAACTTCCAAAGTTGAGCTTTTGCACATAATAGTTTTCTTAAAATGGAATGGCCTGCAGTTTGTAATGGCCACCAAGTCCACTTGAACAGAAATTGGCACATTGTGGAAGTTTGTCTGCCAAATATGAACAGTATTCACACATAAAAACATTGGGATATTGTTGTACTCTCAATTTTAAATAAAACTTCAATACAACCTGTGAATTAGATACGTTGATATGTATGAGCTAAAGTCTCTGTAAAGTCTTAAAATATGCTGCAAATCTTGACGCAACTGTGACAAACAAAGAAAATAAAAGCAAACCCTCACTGAGTGATGATATCAAACAGTAAGACATGCAAAAAATCAAAATTTCTCAATATATACATGTCTCAATACTAGACAGTAGACAGAATGTGATCTCTTAGCACAATTGGCACCCAAACATCATGGTTTTTTGGGTTCATCTTGACATCAGATGAATGTATTTGAAAATGGGACTTACTATATCTAGATAATTGTCTAAATCAGATACAGTTAAAATTTGGGCCTTTTTTGGTGGGGGGGAGGGGGGGGGGGAGATTTTGTGCTCAAGTACAATAACACTGAACTTCTATATTTCAGTAACGGATAAAAACATCAAAGAAATTAAAAAAGTTGTCTGAGAATATTATCTTAAGATCACATGGTAAAAATACAGTTATTTTCAACGATTGGAAAATACAGCAATGCCCATCTTCACAATTTGTATTTTTCTTAACCAAGACAAAGATTACTCACCAGGCGAAGGAGCACAGGTGTGACAGCAGCACAAATGAACAGAACACACTCACATACACACAAACGCAAGCTTTCGCAGCCTAGCTGCTTCGTCAGGCAGAAGGAAAGGATAGGGAAAAGGAAATAATGAGGGTTTTAAGGGAGTGGGTAAGGAGTCATTCCAATCCCGGGACAAGAAAGACTTCATCATTTCCTTTTCCTTATCCTTCCCTTCTTCCTGACGAAGCAGCTAGGCTGCGAAAGCTTATGTTTGTATGTATGTGAGTGTGTTCTGTTCATTTGTGCTGCTGTCACACCTGTGCTCCTTCGCCTGGTGAGTAATGTTTGTGTATATATATATATATATATATATATATATATATATATATATATATATATATATATATATATATATATATATATGCGTAAAAAATAGATGAAGAACACTTACCAGGCGAAGGGGCACAGGCAGTAATAGCAACAAATAAACACACAGACACACACACACTCAAAAATGCTAGCTTTCACAGCCTAGCTGCTTCATCAGGCAGAAGGGAAGGAGAGGGAAAAGGAAATGATGAGGGATTTAAGGAAGGGGGTAAGGAGCCATTCCAATCCCGGGACAGGAAAGACTTACCTTGGGGGAAAAAATGGAAGGTAAATAAATGCACATACACCCACACATTTACACAGAAGCCAAATGATTTGATCAATTTGGCTTGGCTACAGAAAGTGTATAATACAGGGTGTCCCAAAAACAATGACTCGATTTTAACTTGTAATAATTCATGGTGTGGGTTCCTGTAGTCATGTCCTAGTTCATGAACCACAGGCAACGTATAAGTGGCCAAGTAAGTGGTCCTGACAGTTGGGATACCAGTTACTTTGGAATAAGGTTGGGCATCTCGAACATATTCTGAGTCGTGGCCACCTTTGTGCTCAGATGGCAAAGACTACCAAATCCGCCCGTTAGTCCCTCAACCGTTAGGGGTCAAACCCATTGGGGCCCTGGGCTAGTAAGGCTAGCAACCTGCTTCCCAGGTACTTCAATATCATGCTGGCAACAATCAGAGCAAAATGCCTCAGACCTTTGGAGGTGATGGAGTCCCACCTCTAATTGACAGACCAGGGACTCCTCATATATGATTTGGCAAAAGATCTGGAATGAGATGGGGAGCTATTAATATCAATGGGGATTACAATGGGAAGAAGGTAGAGCTGGCAGAGGCTTCAAGTAAGATGGGGTTAGATGTTTTAGCTGTTATGACATTAGAGTAAGGGGAGAGAAAGAGGATGAAGTCAGAGAATGCAAAGTTTACCTGTCAGGAGTCACAGTAGGAAGAGCACAGTGGGGTGTAGGATTTTACATCAGGAAAGCAATCGAACCCAGCATAATTGCAATAAGGTACGTAAATGAACGACTGTTGTAGATAGATTTGGCCATCACCAGCAAGAAAATTAGGATTGTAGCAGTGTATTCACCCTGTGAAGGGACATATCAAGATGAAATGAACAGATTTTACAATGTACTTAGTGATGTAGTTGTTAGAGTGAAGGATAAGGATAATGTTTTCCTCATGGGTGATTTCAACGCCAGGATAGGAAAACAAAGAGAAGGTTATGAAAAGGTTATTGGTAAGTTTGGAGAGGATATGGGAGCCAACAAGAATGGAAAACAGCTCTTGGATTTCTGTTCCAGTATGGGCTTAGTTATCACATACTCCTTCTTTATGCATTAGGACATTCACTGCTACACTTGGGAAGGAAGGGGAACCAGATCTATCATTGACTATACAATAACAGACCAGGAATTCAGGAAGACAGTCAAGGACACGCATGTTTTCAGGGGGTTCTTTGATGATACTGATCATTATTTAATCTGCAGTGAAATTGGTTTTGTGAGGCCAGAAGAGCAGAAAGTCAGGTCCATGTGTAGAAGGATAAGAGTGGAGAAGCTTCAAGACAAGGAAATTAGGCACAAATACCTAACAATGATCTTGGAAAGGTACCAGTTAGTTGAATGTAATGATTTACAGTCACTGGAAGAGGAATGGTCAAGGTACAGGGACACACTACTGGAAGCAGCTAGAGAATGTCTTGGAACAGTAGTGTGTAAAGGCAGGAAGAAACAGACAGCTTGGTGGAATGACACAGCCAAGGCAGCCTGTAAAAAGGAAAAGAAGGCATTTCAAAAATGGCTCCATATTAGAAATCAGGCAGACAGAGAAAGTTATGTTGAAGAAAGAAACAAAGCCAAATGGATAATTCAGACTCCAAGCAGAAATCATGGGAAGACTTTGGAAACAAGCTAGAAACTCTGGGTCAAGCCGCAGGAAAACCATTTTGGAGCGTAATTAGCAATCTTCGAAAGGGAGGGAAGAAGGAATTAACAAGTGTTTTGGACAGGTCAGGAAAGCTGCTAGTCAATCCTGTGGATGCCTTGAGCAGATGGAGGAAATATTTTGAAGAATTGCTCCATGTAGGTGAAACGTTCAATGATGTGTTAGATTTTCAGGTGGAATGGGATAGGAACGACGATGGAAACAGAATCTCATTTGAGGAAGTGGAGAAAATGGTCAGGTGGATTACAGTGCAATAAAGCAGCTGGGGTGGATGAAATTAAGCCGGAACTCATCAAATACAGTGGAACATCAGGTCTCAAATGGTTACACAGGATAATTGAAAAGGCGTGGGAATCGAGACTTGACGAAAGTGGTTATCACACCAATTTTCAAACATGGAAACAGAAAAGATTGCAACAACTATTAAGGTATCTCCTTAATTAGCGTTGTAGGCAAAATATTCTCAGGTATTGTGGAAAGGAGAGTGTGAGTATTAATTGAGAACAAGTTAGATGAAAATCATTCTGGGTTTTGGCCTCTTAGAGGCTGTCAGGACCAGATCTTTACCCTACGGCATGTAATGGAAAAGTACTATGAGTGGAATTGTATCTATGTTTCTTAGATCTGGAAAAGGCTTATGACTGTGTTCCTAGGAGGAAGCTACTGTCAGTTCTTCAAGATTATGGTATAGGAGGCAAACTTTTGCAGACAATTACAGGGCTTTATGTAGACTGTCAGGCAGCAGTTAGAGTAGATGGCAAATTAAACTCATTGTTCAGGGTAGTTTCAGGGGTAAGACAACGCTGTAACCTGTCACCACTGCTGTTCATACTATTCATGGATCATATGTTGAAAACAGTAGACTGGCAGGGCGGGATTAAAATAGGTGAAATCAAAATAAGCAGTCTCGCATATGAGGATGACTTAGTTGTAATGGCAGATTCGATTGAAAGGTTGCAAATTAATATTTCATAGCTCGATCAGAGGTGCAAGGTTTATGATATAAAGATCAGCATCTCAAAAACGAAAGTAATGTCTATGGGAAAGAGATTCAAAAAGATTGAGTGCCAGATAGCAGGAACAAATTTAGAACAGGTAGACAGTTTCAAGTACCTGAGATGTATTTTCTCCCAGGATGGCAACATAGCGAAAGAA
Organism: Locusta migratoria; assembly: GCA_026315105.1. Classification (NCBI taxonomy): domain Eukaryota; kingdom Metazoa; phylum Arthropoda; class Insecta; order Orthoptera; family Acrididae; genus Locusta; species Locusta migratoria. The sequence continues at coordinate 629,459,559 of CM048745.1, read as the reverse complement.
CTAGAATCGAGGTGCAGCAAAGCTAATGCACAGGGTGCTCAGCTAAGTTCTACTCTCTTCTGCAAGAAGGAAGTAAGTACCATGACTAAGTTAGCAGTGCACCACTCTATCTTTCGACCAACTTTGTTGTAAGGGAGTGAAAGTTGGGTGGGTACATGTTACCTTATTCATATGGTAGAGGTTACAGATATGAAAGTAGCAATAATGATTGCAGGTACTAATAGATGGGAACAATGGCAGGAGGGTGTCCATAATAAGGAAATCAAAGAAAAACTGGGAATGAACACCACAGATGAAGCAAACAGACTGAGATGGTGGGATCATGTTACAAGCATGGGAGAAGCAAGGTTACCTAAGAGACTCATGAGCTCGGCAGCAGAGGGCAAGAGGAGTTGAGGTAGACCAAGAAGAAAGTATTAGATTCAGTGCAGAATGATTTTGAAGTAAAAGGCATAACATCAGCCAAGGCATCAATGTTAGCATTGCATAGGTGATCACGGGGGAATTTTACTAGAGGAACTTTGCTCCAGACTGAAAGCTGAAAGGCATAATCAGTCTCTAATGATGATGATGATATTGAGAGAAATGTCACTAGATAACTGCAACAGCACCAGATGTAATCGGCATGGTCTAGAGTTTCAGAAAAAATCCACTAGAAGTGATGACAAGGAGCGTGCAACCAGTCTCACGCAATATTGCGTCCACAAGGTTTATGGATCCTACTATTTTTAGGAAGAAACCATAACAGGACAATTACATCTTGCAATGCTATGGAGCTGGTTATTCCCACAACTTAACTCTGACAATTTCATCTATCAGCAAGATGGAGCACCACCACACTGGTACAACATTGTGTACAGTTTCCTCAATGCCAACACACCTCAATGTTGGGTAGGGCGTACAAGACTGCGAGACCAGGCCCTACACTCTTGGCCTCCTAGGTCCCATAAGTTACCACCATGTGATTTTTTCCTGTGGGGATATGTTAAAAATGTGTTTACATTCCTCTCTTACCTCGTGATATTAATGAACTAAAACCCAGAATTTTAGCTGCTGTAGCTTCAATTTGTGATGAATTTGGCTATCAGCTAGATGTCGTCTGTGCAGCCAATGGATGACATACTGAACATTTATGATAGATTTTTATAAACTTCCGTCTTTTGTGAGCAGTATGCAATTTGTTGGTGTTATGCCCTTCTTCCTAATAAATAATTCTATTTAAAATTTGGTAATTCTTTTTGGGACTCCTTGTATTTCGATTTGGCCATGTACTGTGAAATAGCAACTAATACCCATTTTTCTGATAGGTACAGAAATGATTATTAGGCCAAGGGCAATCCAAAATATTTTACTTCTTATCTCTAAGATCAATAGAACCAGAGACGTAATAACCTTAAAAAAAAAAATTATATATATATATATATGTCCATTCGCATGAATGGACACAGGCAGACAGTGTTTGTTGGTAACGAGGATCACCCTGTGGCTAAACATGCCTTGGTGCATGGCCAGCACATCTTGGCACAGTGCTACACCGTCCGGGTTATCTGGATACTTCCCACTGACACCAATCCTTCAGAACTCCGGAGATGGGAACTAGCCCTTCAGCATATTCTCTCTTCCCGTTGCCCACCTGGTCTCAACCTCCGCTAAATTCGAATTCCCACCCACCATCTTAACATCTTTGCCTTGGTCCTCTGGACAGAGCCTCTGCCTCAAGTGGCATCTCTGTCTAACTTCTAACTTCTTTGCTTTCTACAGTTCTACAGTATGTCTGCCTAAGTGTACTTGTGTCTGTGTAAATGTGTGGGTGTATGTGCATTTATTTACCTTCCATTTTTTCCCCCAAGGTAAGTCTTTCCTGTCCCGGGATTGGAATGGCTCCTTACCCCCTTCCTTAAATCCCTCATCATTTCCTTTTCCCTCTCCTTCCCTTCTGCCTGATGAAGCAGCTAGGCTGCGAAAGCTAGCATTTTTGAGTGTGTGTGTGTCTGTGTGTTTATTTGTTGCTATTACTGCCTGTGCCCCTTCGCCTGGTAAGTGTTCATCTATTTTTTACGTATATATATATATATATATATATATATATATATATATATATATATATATATATATGTTAGATACTACTGTCTACCTTTATGCATTATAATTCACAAATCCTAAATTACTTGGCAAGTAAGATTTTGCAAGCTACGTGAACACTGTATTTCAATTTTCTACTCTTTTGCACTGTACATATTGAAATGAATATTTGTACAAAGTTAAAATTGTGCACTGGACCAGGATTCAAATGTGATTATTTATCTTTAACTGGTAGTACATTAGAAACATTGATTTCAGGGCATATCCTTTAATGTATTCACATTTAACAAACAATGTTCTGTCTTCTCTTTCACCAACACTTGAACATCATCAACAACAACAACAAAAGTGTAAAACACTCTAAAAGTGGATTGATTTACCATTCCATCTGTGCTTGATAGAATATTTTGATAAATTTTGAATGAAATGCGGAAGACAATTGTGTAACATTCTGTAGTATTTATTATTTAACAAACCCGTTTCAGTTATAATCTTATCATCAGGTACAGAGATGTGAATCTGAAAGTTTGTGGGTTCAAACATCTTAAACTGGAGTATACAGATATACAGAGTAAAACCTGTAACACTTGTCATCTATGAAAATTAACTGAGATAATCTGTATACGCCATTTCCACCTCTGTGTGCAGTTATTCTTGGTCACTTGAACAAACTAACTTTTGCCCAGCTTCTATTTATATGACTATCACTCTTGTATTCATGATTTTATTCCTACACAAATCTCTCTCTCTCTCATTCCTCTTCCTCTCATGCCACCTGCTGAAGTGATAATGAAACCTGATTAGGCCAATTGGAGACAAAAACTTCCAAATATAAATCTGAATTGTTAATGTAAAAAGTTTGTTTCTGTGAGACATGACAAAATTACCTACCAAATGCTGGAGAATATCAGGAGCAAAACATATAAAAGGAAGTGGCATCCAACTGAAAGATTTGCACCAGACAATTAGTATTTGATATTACTGTTACTATTTCACCAGTTGTTCCAGGATATTTTTCAGAGGGTTTCAGTAAAAGACACCATGGCCTCCAAAAGCTCGTTAAAAGAATCTATATTAATAAAAATAAATTGCCATACACATGTAAATCATCACCTGAGAATGGTTTGACGAATTTGGCTGACATTTTTGTTGCTGTGTTTGTAATTATCTGGTCAAGATTTGTATAAAGAAAATTTTGGGAAATCTACCTCAAAATAGAAAAATTTGACTAAAACTAAAACGGTATATTTCAGTATGTTTTTGAATGATTTCAACACCACAACTCATTACTCGGATATTGGAAATTATAAACAGAAGTACAATAATTCAAACAAAGTGCCAAAATGATCATTTTCTTATTCACACTATCATAGCTGATGATAAGAACAACTTATTTAGTTTGACTGATCACTGCCAAATTTGGCACATTGCTGTATTTTTTCCATTGAGAAAGTTGTTATTGTCTGCATCCCACCTTGTACTGTGTGACAGAGGGTACCTTGCCTTGCCATCAGGCTTTGAGCATCTAGGTAAGAATAAACGGAGGCACTCTGACACCACAGCTGTGGTTGTTGTTGTTGTCATCATTTTAAGGGTCATCAGTCCCTTGTTCCTAGATAAGAGGCTAAAAATATACAACGAGAATGAAGACTCACAAAAGGCGCTGACTAACAATGAATAGTTCACTGACTACAGGAAAAAGGCACATAGGGGAAAAAAACAAGTCAGGAACTAAGTTAAAACTGGACAGCAGAATATCATGGCTGGCTGATCACAAAGATAAAACAGGATGAACCAGCCATGCCGCACACACTAAAACCTATCGGCATTTTACATAAGAGTCTTTAAAAAGTTTTTAAAAGTGCTGGGAACACCTGAGATATCAGGCTATAGCACTCACCACTAGAGAGAATGGTAAAAACCGGCAGCACGAGTAAAACTTAAAACAGAGTTAGCCATGGAGGCATCGTCACCTAAAACTAAGGGTAGTGCGTCAGGTAGATTAAAAGACTGCCACATGTTGGCTAAAAGTGGACAGTCCATCAGTAGATGGACTACTGTCAGCGCTGCTCCACACCGACACACAGGCGGGGCTCACGGCAAAGGAGATAGCCATGGGTCAGCCATGTATGACCTATGCGGAGGCAGCGGAGGACAATTGATTAATGACCTATGGGCCGCAGTGAAGACTTCCGCAGTACCGCGGATGGCTTGAGTGTGCAAAGTTTATTCTGTGCATCCGTGGTAGCCCATTCAGTGCTCCAAACCTCACGTACCTTGTGGTGTAAAACCAACTTGAAGTCCGATTCCGTTATGCCTATCTCCAGAGGTGGTGCTGTAGTGGCCTGCTTGGCCAACCGATTGACATCTTCATTTCACAGTATGCCAATGTGGCCAGGGATTCATAGAACGACCATGGAATGACCAGATTTGTCAAGAGAGAAAACAGTGTCTTAAATGTAATGCACTAATGGGTGGTGAGGGACGAACTGGTTGACTGACTGTAAGCCACTCAGGGAGTCACTACAGATGACAAATAACCCCCTGGGGCAGGCTCGGAGATGTTTTAGAGCCTTTAGGATGGTGACCAGCTCTGCAGAAAAGACACTACTTTGATGGGGTAATGAATGCTGTTTGGCACGGTCACCATGGAGACATGCATACCCAGCATCACCATATGCTAGGGACCCATCAGTATATATGGCTTCGGCACCACGAAACGTATCAAGGAGTTGCAGGAAATGGTGGCGGAGTTGTGTTGGAGAAACCGAGTCCTTCGATGCACGAGACAGATCCAGGCAAAGCTGCAAGTAAGGGATGGACCAAGGAGGGGTTTGAAAGGAATACTGGAAAGTGGCAAGGAGTGGATGGGATTAAAGGGGCGAAAGGAGAGAATGAACACAGACTGAAATTGGGTAATCCGACCTAGGCCGTCGTGGCGGGTTTGGTAATGCAGTGTCTGGAAAAAGGAGTTGTGGTGGGGCAAGACCTGAACATGTGCAACATAAGACCCTAGCAGATGTTGCCGGCAGAATCGCAGGGGAAAAATCCCGCTTCAATGAGGAGGCTTGTCTCAGGGCTTGTGCAGAAAGCTTCCGTCACCAAACGGACACCACAATGTAGAGTTGGGTCCGATGCCTGCAATGCTGAAGGTCAGCCGAACCATAAACTATGCATCCATAGTCGATATGTGACTAAATGAGTGCCTGATAGAGCTGTAGAGCTGCAGGAGCGTTGGGTGTGCAGCTACCTAAAGGGTGTGGCTCAGACAATGCAGGATGATCAGGTACCGCCAGCACTTTTGTTTGAGCTGTCAAAGATGCGGCACCCAAGTTAGTATGATGTACATCAAACAACATCCCTAAAAATTGATGTGTCTCTTTGACACGCAACAGTTCATCACCTAAATAAATTTCGGGTTCCGGGTGTACAGCACAATAGCAACAGAAATGCATCACCCAGATTTTCCTACATCTACATCTAGTTATACAGCTACACGGGATACTCTGCAAATCACATTTAAGTGTCTGGCAGAGGGTTTATCGAACCACCTTTATACTGTTCATCTCCTATTCCATTCTCGAACATCGCGCGGGAAGTAAGAACATCTGAATCTCTCAGTTCGAGCTCTGATTTCTCGTGTTTTATTCTGATGATCATTTCTACCTATATAGGTGGGAGTCAACAACATATTTTTGCATTTTTAGGAGAATGGTGGTGATTGGAGTTTTGTAAAAAGTCCATGCTGCAGCGATAAGTGCCGTTGTAATGATTCCCATCTCAGGTCCTGTATCATTTCCGTGATGCTGTCTCACCTGTATCTTGACAATAAAAAACACGCTGCCCTTCTTTCGACTCTTTCGATATCCTCTGTCAAACCCACCTGATAAGGATCTCACACTGGGCAGCAATACTCCAAATAAGGACGGACAAGTGTAGTATGCAGTCTCTTTAGTAGTTCTGTTGCACCTTTTAAGGGTTCTACCAATAAAACACCATCTCTCGTTCGCCTATCCCATGACATTATCTACATGTTCTTTCCAGTTTAAGTCTGAAGTAATAGAAAATTCCTATGTATTTAGTGGACTTTATGGCCTTCACATTCAATTGATTTATCTTCTACACAAATTTTAACGGATTTCTTTTCGTACTCATGTGGACGACTTGACACTTCTCATTATTTACAGTCAATTGCTAATTTTTACACCATACTGATATCGTATTTAAATCGTTGTGCAGTTGGTTTTGATCTTCAGATGACTTAGACGAAAAATGACGGCATCATCTCCAAACAACCTAAGAGAGCTGCTCAGATTTTCTCCTGAATCGTTTATGTAGATAAGGAATAGCAGAGGACCAATAACACTACCCTGTGGAACACCCGCTATCACCTCTGTTTTAGTCGATACCTTACCATTGATTACTATGAACTGTGTCCTATCTGACAGGAAATCCAGTCACAAATCTGGGGGTATATTCTATAACCACACAATTTGATTAAAAGCCGTTTGTGAGGTATGGTGTCAAAAGCATTCTGGAAATCTAGAAATATGGAATCAATTTGAGAAACCTTGTCGATAACTCTCATAACTTCGTTTGAGTAAAGAGCTAGTTGTGTTTCGCATGAACAATATTTTCTAAATCCTTGTTAACCTTGGGACAATAGATAATTCTGTTCGAGATAATTCATAATATTTGAATACAGGATATGTTCCAAAACCCTGCTGCAAATTGACATTAATGAAATAGTACTGTAGTTTCGTGGGTTACTCCTACTGCCTTTCTTGAATATCTGAAATACTGGTTTCGATTTCTTTGGTGAATGAATTTCGAAAAGCTGTGTCGAGTAACTCTGCTTCAGTAGTGCTATCATGGACAGGATCGCCATTTGTATCACTTAATAAGGGTATTGTTTGTGTTTTGCCTCTAGTATATTTGACATATGACCAAAATCTCTTTGGGTTTCTCAGTCATATTTCTAGAAAGAGTTTCATTTTGGAAAGTATTGTAAGCATTCACATTGAAGTCTTCGCTAAATTTAGAGCTTCTGTGTAGGATTGCCAATCCTGGGGATTTTGTGTTCGTTTCAATTTTGAATGCCTTTTTTCGTTGTTTTTGTAACACTGCCCTGACCTATTTTGTCAACCAAGGGGATCACCACCTCCTTTTATTAATTTATTTGGTATAAAACTGTCAATTGCTGTTGATACTACTTGTTTGAATTGGAGCCACATCTGGTCTACGCTTATGTTCAGGTTTGGAATGAGTCTAAACTATCTTTCAAGAAGCAGATTAGTGTATTTCTATCTGCTTTTCTGAACAAATATACTTTTTGCCTGTTTTTGGTAACTTTGGAACTTTCGATATTCAATTTCAATAATACCTGTATCTGTTTTCATGCTTGTTATGAGCTCGGGATTATTTGTTGCAAACAAAGGTACTATCAACTTCAACTTCGCTACACGAAAGACTACTTTTGACGGCGACAAACACGCCTCCATCTATTTTGTTTAATCTATCCTTTCTGAACACAGATCTTTTGCAAATACTTCTGCTGAACTTATTTCCTGCTTGAGCCAACTTTCACTGCCTACTACGATGTGTGTTTCGGTGCTTTCTATTAACGCTTGGAAACGCATGGAGCTCTGGTACTTTCCCTGACACAGCTATGGCAATTTTCAAACCGATAGTTTCTAGATCTACATTTCACCTGTGATCCCCATGCACCCTTTGAGACAGCCCATTTTGTTTCTCCCCAAAGCCCTCTATCCTAAAAACTGCCCAGTCCAAGCCACACAGCTCCCGCTACCCGTGTAGCCACTTCCTGCATAGAATGGACTCCTGACATATTTAGTGGAACCCGACAACCCACCACCCTTTGGCGCAAGTCGAGGAATGTGTAGCCTACACATTCACAGAACCATCTGAGCCTCTGATTCACACCCTCCACTCGGCTCTGTAATAGAGGACTGCCATCGGTCCTGTCGACGATGCTGCAGATGGTCAGCTCTGCCTTCACCTCACAAGCAAGACTGGCAGTCTACCACCTCAGATAGTCGCTCATACCCGGAGAGAATCTCTTCCGACCCAAAGCGACAAACGTCATTGGTACCGAAATGAAATCCCCCAAAAGAAGGAAGGGTGGAGGAAGTTGGGCGACCAAGGCAGCGAGGTCTACAGGAGAGACATCCTCATCTGGTGGAAGGTACACAGAGCATACAGTAAAATATTGTAATGCCCGGAGTCTAACAGCAACTGCCTCTAGAGGTGTTTGGAGAGGCATGGCAGCACTTGGGACAGAGGCTAGGACGTAGACACAGACTCGAAAGGAAACTCTGTCATAGGTGGAACAATTTTTAAAATATCCTCAGTAGCCTCAGACGGCAGGGGACCGCATTGCTGTAAACCAGGTTTCCTGGAGAGCAATGCAGAAAGCAGGTGTTAGGCTTAGAATTTGTCAGAACTCAGTTAGGTGGGGGAAAAAGCCGCCAGAATTCTGAAGAATATGTTTTCTCCAGGCTGTACCGCCATGATGAATGAAAGAAGCAGATTATTCCATCCGAACATCTGCTACCATCTGCTCTGAATCCACAGAACCAGAGATGTTACAGTTTGGTGAATCAGTAAGTGCGAGATCCTCAGGAGATGTGAGGATCTCGACTTCATCCTCTGAAGCAGAGGTGTGATGTCAAGCTATTCCACCGAAAATTTCTTTCTCTATTTCCTCTTCTTCTTTTCCTCTTGCTGGCCCTTTGGTTTGCAGGGCCAAAGGGGCTTCTCAGAAGTGGCATCTGGGATAGAGGAATTGCGGGAGGCTCTTCGACCTTGTGGATCCTTAAGCTTGTGGTCAGGATCCTTTTATGCACTGTGAGAAGGCTCAGAAGGGGCTGACCCGAGGCATCCCTTTGAAGTGAGAGGTGCTGGAGGAGACTGTTCCTTCTCTGGCTGGGAGGTGGGGACTGGTGCCCCGATGCTTGTGGGGGAGTAGCTCCCACATCAGATGTTACATGAGTGGATGGAGGAGTGCCCCCACCCATAGAGGTAACAGCTGCAGATTGATGGCCCCTAGGGCCCATAGAAGGAGGCAGTACTGTGGGTTTCGTACTCAATGGAACTGCAGAAGATACAACGGCAGCAAAAGACGTACCTAGATGCACCAGATGGAGCCGCTCATACTTTCTCCTCAACACAGCATATGTAAGTCAGTCCTGAGTCTTGATTTCCATGATCTTCTGTTCCTTGTGCAGGACAGTACAGTCAGGTGAGCAAGGTGGATGCAATTGCCTACAGTTCACAAAGATGGGAGGTGGGGTGGATGGAGCGTCTGGATGTGATGTACGCCCACATTCTCTGCATGTTGGGCTGGAAGTACATTGGGAGGACACATCCCCTAACTTCCAGCACCTGAAGCACCTCATAGGGAAGCGGGAAGTATGGCTTGACATCACAATGGTAGATCATGACCTTGACCTTCTCGGGCAGTGTATCGCCTTCGAAGGCCACGATAAATGCACCGGCGGCAACCCTAGGATCTTTTGGTTCCTATAACCATGCCTAACAAAGTGAACATCTCTCCGTTCCAAGTTTGTGCACAGCTCATCATCTGATTGTGACAGGAGATCCCGGTGATAAATAAGACCCTGAACCATGTTGAGCGTCTTGTAGGGCATGACAGTGATGGGAATATCACCCAGCTTGTCAAAGACAAATGATGCCTTCGACTGGGCTGGGGATGCCATCTGAATCAAGACAGCCCCACTTCTCATTTTGAAGAAAGACGCCACGTCACCATACTTGTCTTCGAGCTGGTCGACGAAGAACTATGGCTTTGGGGATGAGAAAGATTCACCATTGATATGGAAGCAAATAAGATATTGTGGTGAGTATGGCTCTGATCTGTTTAAGGCCCTGCATTCCTCCCATGGCGTAGCCAAGGAAGGGAACAACTTAGGGTCGTATGCTGTGGTGTCAAAATCTGACTTCCTATGCTTTTTTTTTTGTTTTTTTGTTTTTTTGTTTTGAGGTTTGTACTATCCTCACAACTAGGGTGATAAAGCCAAGATCCCCAGGCTCTGAATCATACAACGTTCCACCATAGTGTCGAACGATGGTTGTTGAAGCACGCACAGAGCTTACAGTGTAGAGGACTATTGGCGCGACAGTCCACAACTCAGGACCCCGGATTCGCCAAGCCCCTACTCAGCAAATTAATGCTGAGCCCCTGAGAGGCACAGCTGTGAAGCCAAGGGTAGCCATCTTGTTCCGACCAAAGCACTGCTGTATTTACCTTGTTTGCATATGCTTGTCGCTCGTTTTGGAAGGATTTTGCACTGTTATGGTGACTTGTGTGATGTTTATGTGTACGAATTGTTCCGATTGTGATGCAACATCAAAGGAAATACCAAAATACCATTTATTGTGTAAATAAGATGTGATTTTACCACTTTTATTGTTAACGAACCTATACATCATCTTTACTTGTAATGTAGCATATTTTTCTCTATGATTTTCGATTTCCTAAAGATGAAACTAATTTCCCCCACTTAACATACTATTTACAAATGAATAAGGAATAAAATGTAAATTTGATTTTTATTAAGCCAATGATTTAGAAAGCAAAACTTAGTTTCAATATTAATGAAACTTACTACACAAAGAAAATATATCTTAACTGTACTCGTAAATCTGGTGTTGGTTCACTCAATCTAATTGTTTTATCTGACGAATTTCAGATTAGCTAAAGAAAAAAACCCATGTTTGTGATTCTTAATATTGTCGTAACAACTATTTCTGAACAGAATAAATGCGAATTTTTTTCATTTTTTAGATTTTATTTTAAACAAAAACTAGGAACAACTAGTTGGACGATGTAGCATGCATATATGATGCAATTAGCAACTGTAAGTACAGACACAGCTATAACACAATGACACTGGTTTCGTTGGAGTGTCATGGCGGCCATGGCTTCAAAGTGTAGTACGGCTGGGATATGTAGTGCCGTCTACCTTTATTCTTACCTCTGTGGCTTCGACACTGAGTTTGATTGCTCTCCATGAAATTTGGCAGTTATGTACTGTAATTTCAATAACAGTGGGGGAGGAGGAAATATATAGAGGGAGGAGAAGATGAAAGACAGGGGCAGTAGGAGATGGGCAGAGAAAGAAGGAAGGACTATGTGAACATAGAGGAGGATGGAGGAGATGGACAAATGGAAGATTTGAGTAAATACATAATGTAGGTAATGTTATTGTGAATTATATGTGCCATTGTTTATATCAGGAGGAAGGGAGAAGTGCAGTAATTGGGGGGGGGGGGGGATGATGGAGGGGAAGGGAAACGAAGGAGGAGGATGACAAAGAGCAGTTGGGGGAGACAAGGGCAGAGATAGGTGAAGGAGGAAGGGGGATTGAACAGAGAAGGGGGAAAGCAGGAGAGAGTGTGGGGATGTACAGGAAATAGTGTCAAGGTGATGCACCAAGACAGGGGGAAGAGTAGAAGGAGATGGACAGATAGATGAGCTAGAGGAGGGAGGAGGTGAGGAGTAGAGCAAAAAGAGGACAAGGAGATGTATTTCCAATTCCCATACATTTATCAATTGTGGAACAATGCCAGATTCTCTAAAAATAATATAATTATGATTTAATAGGTTTCAGAAATTACTGCAACCAGTCGCCTTTTATCTTCTCAATGAAGATTTATTGAACCATGACCGGTTACAAGCTTCCTAGGAGCTCATCATCAGATGGTATATATACATTTAGTGCAATTAAATTTGTATCTGTGGCAGGGCTGAAAACAAGAAAAAGTGAACACCAATTGTGGTACATTACTCTGATTAATTACATTATAAGTTCGTCCTCAAGATGTTACTTACAGTTAGGAGTTTCACCTTTAGTATGTCCATGTTTGTTGCGCTTTTGGATAGCATTTCGTATATATCTCACAACACTGCCTATCCCTCAGCACACCACAGCAACTTCCACAACTTTCAAGTAGAAAAATTAAACAACACTATACACATTACCACAGCACACCCACTACCACATCTTTCAACTTGTAAACAAACCAAAGAGTATGTTTATACTACAGGCTAAGAGATGTCATGTGAAACAAAAGACTGACAAAAGCTTATCTTATTATAGGATATAAATATAATGCCAATTTAGATTGCATAAAAACAAAAGTTGTATTACAAAGTTAATATATGTATAAAATATGATTTCAGAATGATATTTACATTAACCCTTAAACAGAAACACCGGTCTGAGAGACCGTTACGGTTTTTTAAATGTGTCCTGTGATAACACTGTTCTGTTTACGACCATCCCCTCCACAGTACCTTCACATTGTCAAATAATATACATTGCAGAAGCATTGTAGTCTAGTTTGTGGCTTCTGGCTGTCAGGTAAGCATTAATTTTATAAAACTTGCAGGTCTGTCGGACTGGATGTTTTGGATTATGTTTGCAATGGCTCGGTCTGTTAGACCGGAAGTTTCGTACTACGTTCATTTCATTTTTTTCTATTACGTCTTTTCTTTTGTGATGTGTTCTTTTTTGTATGTTTAGAAGACGCCGTTAGGGATAATGCTTCAGAAGACACCCTTAAATCTACAACAAGCACAAGAAATGAGAGAATGCGGGGTAGTGATGCCAATTTTGTGAAAAAACTTTCAGAGTGGTTGCAGGAGAGCAGTGATGAATCTGAGATGGAAAATGATTACTCAGGTGCTGATTCTGGCTTTACAATTACCAAAGCAAGAAAATACGAGGGAATACGAAACAATGGTAACAGGCTGATAGTGACATTAGTGATAAAGATGGTGATGGTGATTGTTACAATCAAATGGGAGATGAACAAGAAATAATTGGTGACAATACATGTGGAAAACAAGACGGTATGCCAGATATTTTTGTTGGGATAAAGAACAAAAAAGATTTTGTATGGAAGTCAGTGAAACCAACAAGAATAATAAACTCGTTAATTTTGAACAAATAAAACTTATTTAATACTCATATTAAGACGAAAAATTCCTAGCAGGAAAAATAAAATATAAAAAATAGACGAAGATTACTCACCAGGCGAAGGAGCACAGGTGTGACAGCATCACAAATAAATAAATGAATACACACACACACACACACAATCGCAAGCTTTCGCAACCCAGTTGCGTCTTCAGGCAGTAGGGAAGGAGAGGGAAAAGGAAATGATGAGGGTTTTAAGGAAGGGGGTAAGGAGCCATTCCAATCCCGGGAGAGGAAAGACTTACCTTGGGGGAAAAAATGGAGGGTAAACAAATGCACACATGCCCACACATTCACACAGACACAAATACACCTAGGCAGACATACTGTAGTTTTTTCTACAGTATGTCTGCCTAGGTGTACTTGTGTCTGTGTGAATGTGTGGGCATGTGTGCATTTGTTTACCCTCCATTTTTTCCCCCAAGGTAAGTCTTTCCTCTCCCGGGATTGGAATGGCTCCTTACCCCCTTCCTTAAAACCCTCATTATTTCCTTTTCCCTCTCCTTCCCTACTGCCTGAAGACGCAACTGGGTTGCGAAAGCTTGCGATTGTGTGTGTGTGTGTGTATTCATTTATTTATTTGTGATGCTGTCACACCTGTGCTCCTTCGCCTGGTGAGTAATCTTCGTCTATTTTTTATATTTTATCTATGTGATCACATTTATTGAAGTATATGTTGAACACGTGCATACTTTGGCAGGTATTTATTCATTTGTACAAGTGCTGTATATATGTAAAATCTGTTGCAAATACAATTAGTAGTAAAGTAGTAATAGATTAAAACGTAGTGCTTGATGGGGCAGTTTTCCATGAATATTACTGTTTATGTCCTCATATCTCATGAACTACATGTCATACAGTGATACAATTTCAAAGGTACATTCAACTGTATGTGTGTATAGTGTCTGTAAAATTTTCTGCAAGTACAATTTGTAGTGTATAAATTATAAATTGGATTGTCATACCGAATGTTGTAGTTTTAGTCCATGAACAGCAGGAAAGTAGTATGTGAGAAACTATTTTCTTTTCATCATTTTGCTGTGGTTCTCAACCAGAAAAAGTATAATAAAAGTTTGAAATTATGTTTAAAGTTTGTTGCAAGTCACTAAGTACACTCATTCTCATACAGTGTACGTCTCGTCGCATGATGTGGCACTTTATTGCGACTCCTATTGTTTATGATGTTAGATGTGTCGTATGGGGTTCTTACCCCTACAGCAATTGTTACATCATGGTAAGGAATATGAGTACCAAATTAGGTTGAAATTAGTCCAGTTGGTTTAGGAGGAAATGTGAAACACTGTCATGTGATGCAGACTTTTTCGTGCATCTCACTGTTAATAATTTCATGTCTCATGAACTATTGGCTGTATGTGATGCATACACCTACAGCGACTGTCCTCTTGGTTTGAAGGTCAAGTGTGTAAAATGTCATAAAGATCAGAACAAAACTGTAGATTTGTATGCAATATGACACTCAAACCCACAAACATATGGAGATACTATTTTACATATAAAGATTTTTTCTTTTATTTGAAATAGAAATTTGAAAGTTTCACACTTAACTAATTAGCAAGATGGCATTTAAAACTGTTACATTTAACACAAAAATTTGCTGTGTGCAGACCTATGTTATGTTGTTGTAACATAATTGTAAGAAGCACCTACCCTCTCTCTTCATATGTCCATATCCTCTCTTCACCTGCCACTGACTGTCTCCCTTATCCTAAGCTCTCATTGCTTCTATCCTCTGCCCTAACCTATATGGAATCAAGTTTGATCCAACGTTCACTTGCTCCACCGTACCCAACTCACCTGCTTTTAATCTCCTCTACTCTTTGTTCTCTTGTTCCTCCCCACATGTATTGGAAGTCTCCTCCTCCCTCTATGGGAGGCATTTTTTGATATGGAATGGATGATAGCTATCAAAGTGCAGGCACATTGGTAATTAGTAGGTTTAATGAGGATGGAGGTGTGGATGGAACTGTCAGTTAGGTGAAGGTTAACATCCAGGAAGGTGACTTGCTGGGTTGAGAAGAACCGAGTGAAAAGACAGGGGAAAAGGAATTGAGGTTGTGAAGGAACAAGGTAGGGTGTCCTGACCCTGAGTCCAAATCATGAAAATATTATCAATGAACCTGAACCAGAACGGGGGTTTGGGGTTTTGGGAGGCTAAATAGGTTTCCTCTAGATGGCCCATAAATAGGTTGGCATAGGAGGGTGCCATACAGGTGCCCATGGCTGTGCCGCATACTTGATTGTATACTTTTCCTTCAAAGGAAAAGTAATTATTTGTTACTGTGTAATTGGTAAGGGTTATGAAGAATGAGGTATTGGACTTGGAGTCTGAAGGACATTGAGAAAGGTAGTGTTTGAGAGCAGGAAGACTATGGGCATGTGGGATATTGGTGTACTGCAAAGTGGCATCAACAGTGACAAGTAAGGACCAAGGAGGTAAAGGGGTGGGGATGGTGGAGAGTCTGTGAAAGAAGTAGTTGGTATCTCGGAAGTGGGAAGCTAAGTTTCGAACAATTGGTTGGTGTTGCTGGTCAACAAGGGCTGAAATTCTTTCAGTAGGAGCACAGTAACCAGACAATTAGGTGTCCAGGGTTGTTAGGTTTATGTATTTTTGAGAGCATGTAAAATGTAGGTGTGCGAGGTGGTGTTGGAGTGAGGAGGGAGGTGGATTTGGGTGAGAGGGTGTGGGAAGGGCCATAGCTTTTAGCAAGGATTGTAGGTCATTTTGGACTTTTGGGGTGGGGTCTCCTGGCACAACATGTAGGTGGAGGAATCAGACAATTGACACAGGCCTTCTGTCACATAATCACTGTGATTCATTACAACAGTGGTGGGAGCCTTGTCTGCAGGAAGAATGATTAGGTTGGGATCTGTTTTGAGGCTGTCCTGCTGAAAGGTTGGTATTCTTAGGAAGGGAGTTCGGAAAGGATTGGGATCCCAGGTTGGATGTGAGGAATTCCTGGCATGTGACCAGAGGGTGGTTAGGTGGGAGTGAGGGAGTGCCACGGTTGGAAGGTGGTATGAATTTGGAGAGGCAGGGTTCAATGTTGAAATTAGATTGGCTTTGATTGGAGGGATTCGTGGCAGGGATCAGCAGAAGTAGAGCGGGGTCTTTGACTAGTCCAACATGGTTAAATTTGGGTGTGGGGCTGAAGGTGAGACTTTTGCGTAGGACCTATGGGATTGATGGTTTTGGCAGAAAGGTTGACAACAGTATTCTGGGATTGTTTAGGCTTTTGGTATTGTGGCTTGTTGGCGGCGAGTTTTTGGGGATATGGCAAGATGAAAAGGTTTGCGAACAACTAAATTACATACTTCATCAGGGCTTTGATTATCTGTCGTTACACTCTGAAATGAGAGAAATCCTACCAAAGATCCTTCTGACCCCTCGTAAAGTAGTGATCTGTCACCCGCCAAACCTCCACAACATCCTAGTCCATCCCTATGCCACTCCCAACCCCAATCCCTTACCACAGGAATCATATCCCTGTGGAAGACCCCCATACAAAACTTGCCCAATCCACCCACCCAGCATTTCTTACTCCAGTCCTGTCACAGACTTATCCTAACCCATCAGAGGTTGGACCACCTGTAACAGCAGCCATGTTATATACCAACTTTGCTGCAATCACAGCATAGCGTTTTATATTGGTACGACAA
This sequence comes from Locusta migratoria, assembly GCA_026315105.1. Lineage (NCBI taxonomy): Eukaryota > Metazoa > Arthropoda > Insecta > Orthoptera > Acrididae > Locusta > Locusta migratoria. The sequence continues at coordinate 629,442,775 of CM048745.1, read as the reverse complement.
ACCAGTTGGCCGTCAGAACTAACAGCCACTGCCAAACTGTGGCAAAAAGAAAGATGGGCCACCCTGTGGTACATGATGCAGCTGAACACAGCACTCTGATTTCAATGGCTGATTCACTACCTGAGTCATCAAGACCTTCCTCTCCACCACCAGCTCTTCTAAACTGTTTAGATGGGAGTTGTCCCTTCAACACATTCTATGGTTCCACAATCATCCTGGCCTCAACCTAACACAACTTCTCATGCTGCACCCTATGCCTAACATCTCCCCCCCCCCTTTTCCTTCCCCACTCATTATTCTGTATCTCATTTCTTCCTTGCAACTGTGTGTTGCCACTTTGATTATACCCTTAATTACTTTTTTATTTTCACTTATTTTATTTTTATTTTTCTTATCTTTTACTTTTTCCCCCTTATTGTTCTTATCATTTGTAATCACCCCACTTCCTCCCCACCCACCTCTACACCTCCCTTTTATCCTTTCCTCCCCCTTCCTTCATTGTCACAATTCAAATTCCCATGTATCAAAAACTTTACCCAGCATCCTTCTCCCTCCACTCCCTACCTCATTCTCAGTCCAGATGCTTGTGGCACTGAAGTGAGTGGACATGATGGGTGTGTGTGTGCGCACAGTTGTCTGACTGATTGTGTAAATGTATGCAATTTTTTTTTTATTTTTTTTTTTTTTTTTTATGAATGCCATGGCCAAAAATTTAAGTTGTGTGTCAGCAGCTGAGCAAGCCTCTTTACAGTGAGTTGTTATTTATGCTCCATTACTGACATCCCATTGGATTTTCCATTGTTAAAATATCAGTTATCTTAGAGTCTGCAGGGTTCTGGTGGCTAACAGGCAATATGAGACGAGTAGTCACTTTCTCTGTTCATATAGTTTGATTTCTAAAATATTCACATGGCTTCCCTGATCTTGTATTTTACCATCCTTGGCTGCTTTGAAAGTAAGCAAATCTTGTTTAATGTTATCTTCATGCAGTAGTCTTTCTACTGTTTCACCACCATGAACTTTCACTTCAAATTACCAGCAGCTGCACATAAATCAACTCAAATGTGATAACATTTTACTTAAGGCATAGTTTGCAAAGCATTTGGCAAATATATGGAGTCCACCATAAAAATGAGTACACACTTTCAAGAACTAAAAGTATTACTTATGCATTTATTTAACATTTAATAATTGATCACACATGTATAACCTTATTTTAAATGGTCAAAATGTTGACCTTTGGCAGTGGTACACATAGCAGAATGATGAGCAGTAACCGCAACTATGTCAATCAATATTTCAATGGAGATCGCTGCACATGTCATTGTTATCCCCTTGCAAAATTCATCCAGTGTGCATGGCTTATGTCAATAGACATTATCTTTCATAGTTCCCTACAAGTATAAGACAATGGATGTTAGATAGATGACCATGAAGGGAATGCAATGGGCCCTCTTTGTCCAATGCAATATATCCCTGGAAATTGTCATCCAGGAAAGCTTGTATTAGCAATCCTGGAATGTCATCATTAATGCATGATTACTGTATGAAATGTGAACTTTCCACTTTGTAGCTTTCAGAATTCTTTGTACGCCAGTACTGCTAACCCCATTTCACGAGCAGACTTCTGTGAAGAATTGACAAACATTTCCAATAATGTCCAACTATTTGTCAATACTGTATTTAATTTTAGGCAGGTTGAGGGTTCTGTTTCAAACTCTTGTCTCCACTGCCGCTCTTCAATGGCATTGTCAAACTTAAAAAACCACTTCACAATACATTTTTGTTGCTAGAATGTCAAACCTACTCCAGCCATCATGTTTTCTCAATACCGAGAAAAGTACTAAAATCTGTTGAGCCAAAGAGCATACAACAACAAACTCTTAACTCTGAGGACAATATCGTTATCTCGATAGAGCCTGACAAATAGTATATACATTTTTCACAGGACCTGTATTACTACATAGAAAGAATATGGCATAAGTACATCACCCACTATTCAGCACGCTTAATTACATGAAGCTGACTGGGTGTAAGATTTTTACCTCTTCAGAAATATGTACTAAATTCCCTCGGTACAAGCATTGCCCATTTTCAGAATGCATGTTTATTTTGCAGCAGACTGTTTATTGAAGTTTGGTGTGTTGAAGACAAGGCAGCGGTGTAAGTGGACTGTGACGAACAGATCATGAATTAAGCTTGCACAGCTCAGTAAGCAGAGAGTTTACCAATAATGGACAAAGGTCTCAGTCCAGAGTTCTGTTCCAACAAAATTTCCCCATCTATTTCTTTCGAAAAAGTAATTTATTTCCTACATTTTATCCAGTATTTCTATCTTGACAATGAACTGTGCATGAATTACCATATTTCTTCACTTTTATGTTGTCATCACTTTCCCCTCTCTTCTGCCCCCCCCCCTCTCTCTCTCTAGCAGATGCTACCACAATAACTAAGTTCTTAACATAAATCTATGTATGATATATTTCCTTATTTAATAAAACTCTTAAAAAATCAAGATTCATATTCCATTTCAAAACAAATTAGTAGTACTCAAAGCAAAGTACAAGACAAAAACATCAGTTCATTGTTCCTTTATTGTAGCTCTTAACATGAAATTTTGAGATTTGTCAAGATAATTAACCAAAATAAGTAATAGAAACAAACTGAAAATTAAATGAAGTTAATTCATATCCTTACCTCATGAATAAGGCCCATCTCCGACTTATTTTCAAATATGTCACCATGATGTTCAGACCTGAAGAATGATTTTGTTATCAAAGAAACACATTTTACAACAGTAACCAATAAAAGAACATCTAATTTCATATGTATATAACATAGGAAATATCAAACACATTGCACTGTAGGCCTAATCATTTATTTCAGTTACTAAAATGTATTACTCACACAGCAAATGCGGCCTATAATTGAAAAGATGAAGAAAACAAATGGCATGATAGTCTCTTGATTGGCAGAAGAACTGGATTAATTAACCATTCTGTCCTCAGGAAGGCAACATCCAGGTGAGAGATGACCTACAATTCTGTACTCAATTCATTAGTAATAACAAAATGTACAAGGTTCGTTAGAGGAGAAGGTATATTTGGGAAATGTCTAGGGATGTCAATTTTCCAGCTTTTGCAGGACAGTACCAATTTTGAAACCTACAATATGCCCTGTGTCCCACCTCTAAGTATCATGGGACCTACATTTGTACCACTTTTAATGTTACTTTTTCTATTCTATTCAATTCTTGTTTTGCTTCATGCCTTCATTAGCTGAGTATAGTTTCCTGGAGAGAATATGAGAATTTGGTGGCTCGAATTGTGACAATGGCAGTCAAAATCTAGGCTGAAAAATAGTCAACACCAAAGCGATATTCATTATCATGCTTTCTCTTTTCAAACGAAAACACGACAACAATGTTTTCCTTGCCAGACACTGTTAGCACATGTAAGAAATGGTGGCAATTTTCTCTGATGTTAACAGTCAGCTGTAACCTATTAAACCAGTACAACAATACTATACTATGAGCTCTTGAGCAATACTAAAGATAAAGAAGCCAATAAGTGTTGTAAGTCCCTCCGCAAGTGTCGAGACCAGGTACATTATATTGTGAGAGTGAGATGCCGCAGAAGAGAAAGCGTATATTTTTGGACATTTTAAATGTGAATTTCCATTTCTTAATAGTGTTCAAAATTATACGGTTAAAGTGTTTTGTTTTATTTTTCAAGTATGCAGTCTCAATTAACCATGGTGGTAGAAATGATATTCAGAAACATGTTAAAACTAAGAAACACACAGAAGCAGATTCTATGAGTGTGCCTATCAATACAACTGATATGTATTTTCCCATCAAGCATAGGGGTGACAGTGACATGATTCTGGTGGATAAAGAGGGCTACATTTGATTTTGACATGGTGGCTCAGAATCAGTGTTTCAAATCAATGGACTGAGTGTCTTTAGTTATAAAGAAGTTATTTGAGCCTGAATTTATTTGTGCACAGACTAAGATGAAAGCAATAATTTTAAATATTCCAGCTCCATTTTGTTACACTCACAGACGCTAAATACATATCAGTAATGATAGACGTATCTAATTATAAACATATATCAGTAGTTCCCACGTTGGCTCATTACTTTGTACCATTAGATGGGATTAAAATTAAAATAACTTGTTTCTCGTACTTGACTAGTGAAAGTCTGACATGCTAACGGATCACATAATGCAACACATGATGGACAGTTAACCGATAAAATTGTCCACATGTTGAAGGTTGTAGCCATTAACTGTTGTAATAAAGAACAAGTCTTGCCCAGATCACGTTTTAAATATCCATTTTATTTCATGACCAGTTTTAACAGTCTACCTGTCATCTTCAGATCTATATACAACACGAAAAACTATTTTTAACATTTTTCTGTACATCCCAACTATCATTTAAAAATGGTCATTTACAATAATTACAAAATATTTACATACCTTGTGTATTTTTTATGAACTCTGTATATCGACCCCACACAGAGTATGTCTGTATATTATTGTAGTAGCACCACATTTTCCACAAGGATGAAATTGACTCATAGTTGCTGCCGTGACGGCACAATCTTCTTTGGACATGCTGTCGTCACATCACATCAAGTGCATCTGGACTAGCACACATTGGCAGTTATACAAGACACCTCCGCCTGGTCGGCATGTGGCACACCAGGGCACATCCCTCACTCTTTTCATTCTATGTATATTAGTGCTTAATATATATTTTAGTAAGATTCACTGTCTCATCTTTGTATGCCATGATTGGCACAATTAAAGTTCATTAACAGTATTTATCAGATCTTATCAACTGGCATGTCAAGAAACTATCCCCCCCCCAACCCCCCCCCCCACCCAAAGCTTGGCATTAAAATTGTTTTACATCTAAGTCACTGCTATCACATTGGCACATAAAAACATTAATAAACAACAGCCAGACTGTTGAAACTGGTCGTGAAATAAAGTGGATATTTAAAACACACTAGACGTATTGAGCAGCATTGGCCATTAATGTTTTATTTAAAAAACAACATATCTATTTCAATCACATAGTGACCATCTTCAGTGTCCTTCAAACAAGCATTATGAATGTCCTGAACATAACTCAAATTGCATATTTAAAATGTGATTTGGGCAAGACTTTTTCATTATTACAATAAAATTTTGTCTTTTCAGCAGATAATGCAAACACTAACTTAGCTGGGTCAAAAGGAAATGGACTTATAAAGTGTACGACAAAATTAAGAACAATACAAAGAGAGAAATAATTTAAATGGGTTGTGTAGCACAAGTATTACATAATTCTGTACAAATAGCTGACTGTTTACCAGTGGACATTGAATGTATTGTTGGTAAAATTTTCCAACATTTTCACATATATTTACTGCACATTCAAACACTACAGAAGTATTGTCAAATCATAGAATTGGAATTTAAAAACATGTTAGGTCACACTAAAAGTAGGTGACCTTCCTTGATGCATTTCTTAAAGAGACTAATCAACATTTATTATTGTTTTCTTCTTCTTCTTCTTCTTCTTCTTCTTCTTCAGTTCACAGACTGGTTTGATGTAGCTATCCACACTACCATGTCCTGTGCAAATCTCTTCATCTCTGAATGAGAGCAGCAACCTACCTAAAGAACGTGCTAATCATATTCGTCTCTAGGTCTCCCTCTCTGATTTTTACTCAATACACTTCTTTCTATGTTAAATTGCCAATTTTGAGATGTCCCTGAATGTGTCCCGCCAATCTATCCTTTTCTTAGTCAACATATGCCAGAAATTCCTTTTCTCCCCAATTAAGCACCCCCTCAATCTACCCATCTAATCTTCCCCATTCATCTGTAGCACCACATTTAAAAAAACTTCTATCATCTTTTTGTCTGAACTCTTTTCATCCACATTTCACTCCCGTACAATGCGTGACTCAAGACAAATGCTTTCAGAAAGGACCTCCTAACATTTAAATTAATATTTGGTGTTATATTCTTCTTGGGTCTGCAGCTGGATAACATCGTCACCTGACAATATTTTGACAGACCAACTGGCTGCCATCTTTAGGCGAGTACACTGGATCCAATTACTTGCTAGAAACTGAGATATGACAGAAACGGTGGCCCCTCATACACCACTAATGGCCCACTGCATGTTATTGAAACCAAAGTAGATGCCATCTATGTGCAATAGAACTAGTAGCGCACTGGCGGAATAAATCGGTGAAAACAAGTACTAATTATAAGAAACTGATGGTCAAAATAAAGGCCATTGTTATTTAATATGAAATAAAACTGAGTTCCAAGTTTTACTTAAAGGGAAGCCCTTGTCCTATTAATAATATTATCGGGCATACAAATTTCCATTGATTCTTTAAGAACACATGATAGGAACCAGGAGCAACTTAGGTCCTTCAATAAGATGTTCTGCAATAGCCAACCTTTTAGGTTGAAGCAAAGATGTATGACAGTGACAGTGTTTTTAGCAAAAATCTAAAAATAAATAGGGACTTAAGGGACCAACTTGTTAGAAAAAAGGGACCTAAAGAACTTTTTTAAGGGACAAACAGGTATATGAAATATGAGACATCAATAAATTTCTTTTTAATGAAGAACACTATCCAATGACTCATTTTTCTCTATTTAATAAAGACGTCTTAATTGTACTTTATTTCTTTACTGCTAATGTGTTTTGCCCTTTTGAGGCATCTTCAAAATGATATATACTCAAGCAATAGTGTTAGGGCTTGAATATTTTGACTTTGTAGTTTGATTTATGCACATCAGCAGACACAAGCCTATTGCTCTGAAGATGACCAAAAAAGATGAGACAAATTAGCAGTACATAAAGTGCAATCAAGTCTGTTTTTAATTTTCAAATCATTATCACAGCAAATAGGTGAACATTACAATTTGTTTTTATTGTGCTTTCTAAGCCCCACAAACACCAACTTAACAAGTACAGCGGTTTGCCATTAAAGCACTACCGTACTCAAGTATAACATTGTTGTAAAAAAAAAAAAGTTTTGGAATCTACAGTGCCGTATTTCGTATTGTCTGTGATCCAAAAGTTAAAAATTCTTTGTTAACTTTAATTTCAATTATTTGCCTGCTCCAATAAACTTAAAAGTACTTGTACATATGCAAATCTAATCTTTACACCTAATCATTAATAAAATATCATAAGACAATGCCAGTCTGAAAGTAGTTACTATACCAATTAATTCTCTTGAGTGTATTATCGTGACTTTCACAGCCACAGCTAACAAACTACCATTCTGAAAGCTTAATAAAGTGCTGTAATTCATTTGCTCACATAATGGTTTTGGCGCAGCTACGAAATTCAGAGTGGCACGACTGACACATACATATAATGGTCAAGAATAACATAGTACCACCACTGATCTCAGTAGCTGAACATTTCTGATCACAGCTGAAATTGGTAGCACATTTCTCAGAATGTCCTGCCTTCGATCAATATTACTTTGTCAGTAGGAGTCACAAGTTGTCCTCGTTAGAGCTACTGCCAATGTGTGCGAACTACTTCCATGCGTTATTTCTACCATAAAACATGAAGAGGAAGTCGTGCAAAAGTTTCTGGCACTACGTAGCACTGTCTCCACGCATGTTTCCTTGCTCCACGGTTGACAATGTCCTACCGTCACTCCCTTCACTCCCCTTGACAGGACATTCTTGTACTTGCAGGAGCTGAGAAGGGACAAAGCCACTGTAACATGAAAGGTGCCTCGGTTAAGCTTTGTAAGGAAGGAATCTTGGAGTTTAATATCCCATCAACAGCTTGGTCATTAGAGATGGAGTGCCGGCCGCGGTGGCCACGGGGACTGAGGCTCTTCAGTCACGGTCTGCACGGTCACTACGGTCGGGGGTTCAAACCCCCCCCCCCCTCAGGCATGGATATTTGTGCCGTCCTTAGTCTTAGTTAGTTCATAAGTAGTTTGTAAGTTTAGGGACTGATGACCCCATAGTTAAGTCCCATAGACTATACAAACATTTGAACATTTGAGAGACGGAGCTTACACTGAGTGTCTGCGTAAGGATGTGGAAGGAAATCGGCCTTGCCCTTTCAAAGGAACCAACCTGGATTTTCCAGTTAAGCTTTATTGGCAATATTAAAATATGACAAAATGTATGTTCCAATTTAGAGAAAAAGGTACTTTAGGGACCAAATTGAAAATATTGGTACTTTTTAGGTACTTTTGGAAATAAAGGGACTTTAGGGACCAATGGGACCTACGCTAAATACACTGCAGTGATGTTCCACACACCAAACCTGAATAGCGCAAATTGTTTAGTCAAAATAGTGACATGAAATTTTGTATAACCAGGCTTCATCAGTCCTCATCCTTCACTGACTCAAGGAGGACCCTAGTCTGTGCTGGTGGCATAAAAACACCTTTAATGTCAAATCATCTTAAAATTCTTGAAATTTTTTCAAGAAACATGGCACTGTAACGTTTATAAACACTAAACTTGAAGACGAAAGCCACACCAATGTAAATTAATGTCAATTACGTCTTCCCCCCCCCCCCCATGAACATGGTCTCAAAAAGCATATACTGCAGAAAAAGTGTAATTATGTTAACACAAAAATGGGGACAAATTCACATTGTGAACATAGGAAATTTGACGGGATTGACAAAAAATGGCAGTAAAAGGTAAGATCTGGGAATGTAAAAAGAGGGTTTTACTTATTGTAATCACAATAGATTTTACAGACATACAGCACTTACAGAAATGAATATATACCTGAAAAATTATACAACTGGACAACATATAACTCAATAAACATGAGATCATGCAAATTTTATGTGCCTTTTGTATTTTTATTGCTGTATTTCTTTGTTTGAAGACTCCATATATAATTTTGTACATTATGCAAGACAGCCTTATTTTGCTGGTGGCATAAAAACACTTATTCCCCTTTTTAGAAAAAAAAGGAGCTGGACAGAGAGAGAAGGGATAGGAGTAGTACAAACTCAAGGCAGAAATAAATAAATACCCGGGCAACACTGCATTTTTTAGCTAGTTTACGTATACAATATTAGGCAAATAACACCTTTTGCAAAATTCTGCATACAGTTGTTACATTCTTCCTTTTGTATTTGTAGTGGCATCTGAATATGGTAACTTTGCAAAAAGACCATCTTTGACATCATTTCTATATCAAAGCAGATCATGCCCTGAAGATGTGCAAACTATACAGTTTGTAGATGAGATTATTTCATGTTCTCACCATAGCAGCTGTTTTGTAAGGTGTGATTTAAATAACAAGGTTCTGTCTAATGTGACCCCTTAGGTACCTTGGCTCCTTGTTGTAGTTGAGGCATGTGTCGTCGACATATACTTCCAGAGCTCTGTCGGCTTCTCTCTTATCAAGATGGAAGCAAGACAATTCTGTCTTTGTGGCATTAAGCCTAAGCCTCCATTCTTTGAAGTATGTTGCCAGGGACGAACATTCGGTTTTCAGGGTTTCTTCCATTGCATCAAATTGGTGTACCTTGTTATAGTCATCAGCGTAGCCAAACTTCATAAAAGCTGTTTCTGGCATGTCAGCAATGTATACGCTGAAAAGCAGTGGAGCTAATACCAAGCCTTGAGGTAAACCACTTTGAAGTAATTTCTAGTTACTAACTTTCCCATGTTGACATGGAATCCTCTACCAATAAGCTTTGGCACTTTTTGACAGGGAATTATTTTCATCAGTTTATTCAGTAGGCCTTGTATCCAGACGGCATCATAGGCTGCTGATAGGTAAATGAAGGGCACAGATGTTTTTAATTTCTTTTGGAAGCCCATTTCAGTATGTGTTGTAAGAACCAGAACTTTGTCTGCACAACTTCGGTCAGGACAAAAGCCAATCTGTCCTACTGGAATGAACACGAGTATTGTCTAACTGATCCTGTTGAGTAGTACTCATTCCAGAAATTTATACACCATTCTAAGCAGTGCAACTGGCCAATAGTTCTGTGGAAAATTTTGGAGTTTACCTGGGCGATTATCTTCACCCCTTTTAAGTTCTTAGGGTATGTTTCCTGTCTGCAGTAGTGATGTGAAGAACTTTGGAAAATTTATGAAGATATGGTTAGCAGACTTGATATGAAATTCTGGGAGGATTTCATCTGAGCTGAAGGCTTTACCTGGTTTTGTATCATTTATTGCTGCCGATCTCTCTTTGGGGATGATTTTGCATGAATATGATCAGGTATAGGTGTGGGTTATACTGTTGTTTCCAAGCTGCTGATCTGAAGGAACCACATCTTTAGCATAAAAAATGAGATGGATGTGGTTTTCTTCTGCCCAATTTGCCAAGACTTTGCCATTTGTATCAGCTGTTCTGTAACACCATTGCGTGTGATGGTTGTTAAAGTCTCCTACAAAGACTGCGGGTTGTCAGTACGTTTGGAGCACATCTGATGGCGATGTGGATCCTAGTGATTTGTAAATGTTACTTTGACTATTTTGCCTATTTTCATTATCACACAGTGGATATTGTCATTTGTGGAAATGGATAGCAGGTGAGCTTTTTTCATTTTATTCTTGATGTGTGTATCTACTCCAGAGGTAGGTGATATGTTGCGCAAATGATATCGTATCCCGGTATCTTTCCTCTGGGGCCGTATTTGATCTTTGTTATCTGTGTGGGTTTCCTGGAGGGCAACCACATCAATGTGGTGCTTAGTCTATAGCTTTTGAAGAATTTATCGTTTGCTTTTACTAATGCCTTCAACATTCAGTTGGATTATTTTCATACTTGTTCGAAGTTTCCTAGGTGTTTGGCCCAGCGAAGGGTTTTTGATGTGATTATGAGCCATTCCTCTTGATTATGTTCTTCAGGAGTAACCAGAAGATCAAGAAAGATTGTTTGGCTGTCCGTTTTGTTGCATTCTTAGCACTATAATATCCAGTCACAGTGGAATCGATGTTATCAATCAAGACAAACAGTTTGTGAAATTGATCCACCAGAAGCTCTATGGCAGTTGCTACCACCTAAAAGATGCACAAAAATAAATTCCGTAACTGCACCTGAGCTCTTCAGAAGTTGTCCACTCACCTGAAGATGGCCAGACGTCTCTGGGTCAAAATACCATGGCAGAATGTGGATTGGATCCGGCTGCACTTTCAAAAATTATTGGAAGAATAATTAATGATAGTTCACAACAAAGATGTACAATGGGCTGCGACAAGCACATACACACACACATACATGCTATCGGCCATTAGCCTTCATCAGGAAAGAGTACACAGATACATAGAAGCTGAATGAAATGTGTTTGGCTGTCATGTGAGCAATGCATGAAGCCTGCCATACAGAATACTGTCAAAAGTACTTTCAGAAAATCCAAAGAAATTCTGTTTGTATGTAAAGGCTGTTACTGTAGTTACATCAAATTTGATGTACAGTTACCCACAGAAGATACAGGGAAAGAAAACAGATATCAAAGTAAAAGCAGAACTAATTAACTTTGCTTTCAAAATTTCCTTTGCTAAAGAAAACTTGTGAGAATTGCCCCAATTTAATTTTTGGATCTCTGACAAGATAAATGAAACATATATTAGTATCACAGATGTTGAAAACAGCTAAAATCATTAAACTGAATATAGGCCGAACAGAATCCCTATATCCTAAATCCAATTTGCAGCAGAGTTAGCCCACTTTTTAGCTACAAGTCTAGTGTGTATCCATCATAAAGAAAACCACAATCAGTAATTAGATGAAAGCACATTTCACACCAGCCAACAAGCAGCAAGAAGGGCAGTAAAATCAAACGATACAACTACTATCCAATATTTTGCATAGGAGCAAGATGTACAAATACATCTAGAAAAACTCCAAGAAAATTGTTTGTGTGTGTCCATTACAAGCATGAGACTATGAGTAAAATGAATTGAAACTCGCTTTTAGAGATTCAAATCACTTCATATGTTAGTTTCTGTGGGAATCATTTTGATGTAAACAAAACATTACATAACCATTATTGTTCTAAAAGTTCATTATTAAGTATGATATTCCGCAACTGCAAAGGTATAATGTATTGTTATGGCGTTTACATTTGCGATACCGCTACTTACAATATTAACCGCCAATAATTAAAAAGTTGTTTTCCAATGTAGTTTGGGAAAGTACAAATTTCATCTTAGTTGTCAGTTTTAATATTTACATCAGTGATGCAGTACTTCAATATATAATAGTACATCAACAATTTGAGTCTCAAAAATGACTTGAGAACATCTGGTGAATAAAATTTGAAATGTTTCGTTAATTCATTAATAATTTCATTATATTACATAACTACCTTATATGCCCGAGCTTTGTAACGGTTGTTAAAGAGGGACCTGTGTATATCATTGTTCTTTGGGTTCCGAACATAGGTCAGCAATAACAAAATCCTTGTTGGATCGCTCTGTCAAACTCAATTCTCTTAGCTAAGATGTCAAATTTAAGTAGACATCATTGTCGAAAACAATGAATGTTCAGAAAGTTCTTCGTACTAAGAGTGAAATTAATTTAAGTCCGTACTGTGAAACAATGTAAATTCAATGTTAGATTGTCTGTTTGGCATAAACTTCTGAAAACACATCTATCGTTGAGAAAAAAATACAAATACTAATACTAACAACAGCGCCATGTGTTGGTTCTATGGTTTAGTACTGCAATGTTTATCTCTCACAGAAAGTGCAAGCTGAAGTATTAGTATGTTACAGTGTAGCACTGGGAACAATTTCGTTATCCTGCATGCAGAGCTCCCTATTATCGAAAACTCTATGAATGCTGAAAGTTTGGTAATTCAATCAACAGAGCAGTTCATGTCTGTTTAAATAAGACATCATGGTGGTGTTAATGTGGGATAAAGTAGGCCTGGGTAATCGTTGAAGGAATGGCATCAGCTGATCGTCTGTATAGAACTTTCCACTAAATATAGTATTTCCAGTGAATTGTCTTGACCGTGTTAACAGCATCAGCCACTGTTTCAGCTAATACATGTCCCTATGTCCTGCAGTGATTACTTTGTAAAGCATGAAATTGAAATAGACCTTGTGTAGTAGAACTATATATTCGGAAGTCAGATTATAACTAAGTGCAATTGTCTCTGCAAAAGAAGGCGTCTTTCTCTATCTTAATGTAGTCTTTACCAAAAGTAATTGCAAATTATAATCACAGTATTGTACCAAACAATTACGAAAGCAGAGACGTTTCTGGTGAGTTTGTCGCTTGCGTGTGTAAATTATCTCTAGTGGCACACAGAGGGAGAAATATCTCTGGAGTAGCGCATTCAGATGCGCAGAAGAGTTTTGTGTCCTCAACATTAAGGTGGAAATGTCACATGATATTGGGAAAAACCTACTAATCACTTATTTTATCTTGGTCCCTTTTTGTTTGGTTAAGACACTATGTATAAATGGCCCTTTTAGTGACACTTCCTCAACTTTCTTGTTGCTTCTGTGACATTTATTTACATATTATTTCACATTATGTGGTTGTTCTGCGAAAAGGAGGTGGGGCTTCTTTGCAGACAATGCGGTACTAACCCATCTTAACAGCAAATAAATGTGTGGAAATAGTGGATTTGTCTCAATATCAGGTGGTAATTCCAGCTTAATATTGAGAAGATGCACAGAATCCAATGCTCATCCCATAGATATTTCTACTCTATATACAATTTAGTTGTTATACACATCAAAAGATGCACTTCTTTTCTTTCCATGACATTGAAAATCATATGGGATACAGCTAGGAAGAAAAAAAAATCTGTCCTACCTAGATTAAATTTTACTTGTAGTGGCAGCAATTTAGTATGTTAACATTGGCAACGAAATATTCACTTTAGGGGGATTATCATCTTATTGATTGGAACAAAATTAATTATTTATTTAATTATGAACACAAAGAATTATCCCCTCATTGTACGTGACTGACTGTTCAAAAAGGATTCAATATCAATACACTACACCGCTGCCGTAAGGAAAATCGTAGCCCTTGTTTCAGTGTATTACAGCTCAGTTATGTAAATGAAAAATGCAGCATCACCATTATTAGTTATTTTGTGTACTATGTAAGTAACAGCGCCTCTATTGGATCTTTGCTATACTACGCTGCAATTCAAGTGTAGCATACACCAGAAAATATACATCACTATATCTTTTCTTCCCCTGATCTGATTTTGATGAAATGAAGCTTATATGTTGCCCCAAGGTACTCTCAGTTGATCTATGAAACCCCATGAAAGTTCGTGTACTACTCTTGGATATTTGCTGTACTACACCATACTTATAACCACAGTATACACAAAAACTTCAATGGGGCAGTTTTTCATGAACGTTACTATTTATGTCCTCATATCTCATGAACTATGTGTCATACTGCATGATAAAATTTCAAAGGTGCATTAAGCTGCATATGTATATAGTATCTGTAAAATATCATGCAAATACAATTTGTAGTGTGGAAATTGTAAATGATAATGTAAAAGCGAATGCTCTATTTTCCTCCAGCAACAGCGAAAAAGTAGTAAGCAATAATTTTTTTTTTCTTTCATCATTTTCCTGTGCTTTCAGCAAGAAAAAGATTCCTAAAGGTTTGAAATTATGTTTAAATTTTGTTGCAAGTTGCTAAGTGCTCTCGTTCTCAAATAGTGGACTGATAAAGTCATAGTATCACATGCCGCAAGACGGGGAAGTTTTCATTGTTTATGACGCCAGATCTCCTGAACTATCGGTCCTCTCACAAAATCGTTTCTTAGCTGACGTCTAATACCTATAAACTACATTCCTGCCAATTTTAGCTTCATAGGTGAAGTAGTTTTCGAGATTTCATGTTTAGTCAGTGAGTGAGTGTATGAATGAGTGTCCTTTCGCTTTTATATAGATAGATAACACATACTTCCAGGACAAAAAAAGAGAGAAAAAAAAAAAAAAGTGAGATTTCCAATTTGTTAGGTAAAACGTTTTCACCTTCACTACAAAGTAACCCTGGTCTGAGTTGTTTGTGCACATAAAGCTATTTGTAAACTTCAATCGTTATTTTTCTTGGAAAATGTTTATTATTAGCACCCAAAACAAAATAGTTGTTTTCTTATTTTCAACCTTCTTTAGCCTTCTAACTTTCAAATTAACCTTACAAATCTCTTTGTAATGAATCAGCACAATATAGATACATATACACAATATAGTAGGGCATTTTACTACTCACAACAAAGACGTGACTGCAAGCCGCGACAGGAACATACAAAAAGACATACACATACAACACTTTCAACTATTGGCCATGGCCTTCTTCAGAAATAAGAACATTCATGCAATCTCACAAGCACACAACACAGTCACACAACTGTAATTTCCGGCTGTTGCACTTCAAATCATTCTCTGCTGTGTGGAAATAGGAAATGGGTGTGGGAATAGGAAGGTTGCACCGTTGTGGTGGGGTGGATACAGCACAGCCTTTCAGAGTATATCCATATTAGATGGGAGGAATAAGACACAGGTTATGGATGAAGCAGGGAGGCGGGTGAATGGAGGAAAATAAAATAAAATGAATGCGCGCGCGCACGCGCGCGCGCACGCACGCACACAGCCCTCAATAGAGGGTAGACTGGTGGGAACTGTTGGGTTTGGATAAAAGGGAAGTTATCGTAAGTTGAGGTCTGAATAATTTCGTGATCAGAAAATGTACTGTAGGGTAACTGCCATCTGTGCAGTTCAGAAAAGATGGTGATGGGTCGGAGGATACACATGGCCCGGGTTGTGAAGCAGCCACTGAAATCAACCATACGCTCTGCTGCATGCTGTGCCACAGGGTGGTCCACCTTGTTTTTGGCCGCAAGCAATAGCTATTCAGTCTAATGGACAGCCAGTTAGTCCTCATGCCAATATAGAAAGCTGCACAATGATTGCACAGTGTTGTTATTGGAAATTTTAGAAGGGACTAAACTACTGGCCAAGCCCCTGTTACCAGCTACGAGGTCACATCATAATCTTAACAATGTAGATAAAGTAGTGCACACCCATACCCAAGGTGTAGGGGGATAATGGATGCTAAAATGTTAATATGAAAGGATAACGTAAATGAGTACACTAACTAAACCATGTCGCTAAAACATCACAGACAAAGTTTGCGGCTTACTGATCACGAGGATAATAACGAATGAGTCGGCCACTATGCCCACAATAAAAATTCCCAGTGATAAAATATGATTTAAAGTGTAAAAGTGGAAACCAATTAAAAATTCTCAAGGGATGGGAGCCTGAAAGACCAGGTGATGGTACCCACCACTAAATAGAATGATAAAAATCCAGCTGCGTGAATAAAACCTAAAACACTGTCTGCCATAGAGGCGTCATCAGATAAAATAGATGACGGAAGTGCAGTTGACAGATAAAAAGTGTGTCACAAGGTGGCTAAAACTGGACAGTCAAAGAGAATGTGGACCACTGTCAACAATTCACCACAATGGCACGATGACGGGAGGTCACGGCGAAGGAGGTACCCATGCGTTAGCCATTTATGGCCAATTCGCAATTGGCAAAGAACAACAGTGTCTCGATGAGAAGCCCTTAGGGAGGAATTCCACGCACCAGTGGAGAGTTTAACAGTGCAGAGCTTGTTCGGGACACTCGAGTCGGCCCATTCGGAATTCAAAATCCCTAGTATATGGCAGTTCAATTTCCTTCAGAGAACCCCTTCCTGGAGACCAATCTCCAAGGGGCGTGAAGTGGTGGTTTGCTTGGCCAACTGAATGATGTGTTCAATGCCGGCTATACCAATGTGCCCGGTGCCCAAAGAAAAAGAGACAGAACAGCCTGACTTGCGAAGGATGAAGACTGCCTCCTGAATTGACCACACTAAAGGATGTTTAGGAAAATACTGGTCTAGTGCCTGTAAGCCACTCAGGGAGTCGCTACAGATGACAAATAACCCCTTAGGGCAGGCTTGGAGATGCACGAGGGCTTGTAAAATTGCGATCAGCTCTGGAATGAAGACGCTGCTACCACGAGGCAAGGATTGCTGTTCACTACGGTCACCACAGATGAAGGCATACCCAGCACCATACCCAGCCATCGACCAGAGAACCATCTGTGTAAAGCACATCTGCATTCTGAAATGATGCGAGCAGTGCTTGGAACTGGCAATGGAGATTCATCAGCGGTAATGAGACTTTCAAGTCCCGGGACAGGTCCAACCGAATCTGCAGGCGATGGGAGTTCAGCAGTAAAAAAGTAAGCGCCTGTGATTTGGATGACACGACCAAGCATGATGTATGAAGCAAGTAACTGTTGCTAGTGGAATCACAAGGGGGGAATCCCAGCCTGAGCAAGGGGGTTTGTCACTGGGCTTGTGCAAAAAAAGCCCCTGTTGTTAGAAGGACACCAGTATGAAGGATGGGTTCAAAGACCTGTAATGCGGAACGTGCTGCTGAATCATACACAAGGCTCCCATAGCCGAGGCGCTATTGTATGAGAGCCTTGTAAAGCTACAGGAGTGTTGGATGTGAGGCTCCCCAAACAGTGTGGATAAAGCAGCGTAAGATGTTCAGGTATTGTCAGCACTTTTGTTTAAGCTGTTGGATGTGTGGCACCCAGGTAAGCCGGTCATCGAAGAGTGAAGAAGCAAAGCGTCTGCTTGCCACTCAGCAGTTCATTAGCCAAGAAGAGCTGTGGGTCCAAGTGAACAGTCCTGCTTACTCTGCTGGATTAGTTGCCAAGCTCGGGCCCAGAGACGATTACAGGCGATCAGGTGTTCAATCGAAAGGTGATGCTGGTGGCACTGAAATGTTCGTTGACTTTTCTGGGTGGCCTCTGCAATTTCTAGAGTCCACCAAGGCACCGACTTGTGTCTGGGCAAGCCACAAGAACTTGGGACTGTAGCCTTGGTGGCAGAAGTGATGGACGCAATTACTTGGTGAACTCCATTATCAATATCTGCAGGAAGTGGAGCAGCTGAGGTGTAGGCTAGCCAAACTGCTCTGCGGAGTGACCATTTTGATGGCCAGAAAGCAGGTTGGAACTGAGGCAGAGGTAGAAATATGGGGAAGTGGTCACTACCACATAGATCCTCATGTACCTTCCAGCTGAGATGGGGGAAGGATTTGTGGGGCGTGATTCTCATTGTGATATCACCCAGCTTATTGAAGACAAATAATGTTCGCGACTAGGCTGGGGGCACCATCTGCATCAGAACAGTCCCACTTCTCATCTTTGAAATTGACACCACTTCACCCAACTTATCTTCAAGATGGTCGAAGCTGAACTGAGGCTTAGTGGATGTGAATGACTCTCCTTCGGTACACACACAGACAAGATATTGTGCCGAATATAGCTTCAATTGATTCAAGCCCCTACATTCCTCCCATGGGGTGGAAAGGAAAGGAAAAGTTTAAGAATCATATGCTGTTGCATTAAACTCTGTTTTGCCATGCTTAGAGACTGCAATTTTGCATGCGCCAACCTTATTATTTGCTCGTTTCATCTTAGTCCCACAAGCAGCTAGAGAAATATATGTCCACCCAGGCAGAGCCCCGCTTGCCTCGATAAGACTAAAACAACTGAGGTGCAGCAGGTTCCCCAAAGGTTGCTTGCTTGCAACTGTTCAACTCAGCACGTACCACACCTTGAGAATGAGGGTTTTTTTTAAGAGGTTTGTACCTTACCCACAACTCAGCAATTAAGCCAAGATCCCCAGGACCTGAAATGTACAATGTTCCACCATCGCGCCGAACGATGGTTGTTGATGCATGCAGAGAGCTTACGGTATGGTGGACTGCTGGCGCGACACAGTCCACAGCTCAGAACCATAGGTTCGCCAAGGCCGTACTCAGTAAATTAATGCTAAGCCCCTGAGAGGCAGTGATAGCAGCACAGTTGGTAAATTACATGGCTGCTCTTACAGTGGCCAGCTTCTTATAGAGTAGGATAAGCCTGTGACAGGACTGGAATAGGAAGAGCTGGGTGGATGGATTCGACAGGTGTTGCAACAGGGTCTTCCACAGGGACATGATCCCCATGACAGTGGGTTGGGTTTCGGTGTGGCATAGGGGTGGACTAGGAGATTATGGAGGTTGGGAGGGCGACGGAACACCACTTTAGGAGGGGTGTGAAGGATCTTGCGCAGGATTTTTCTCATTTCTGGGCATGAGGACAGAAAATCAAAACCTTGGCAAAGGATGAAATTTAGTTGTTCAAGTAAAGAGTAGTACTGGGTGACAAAGGGAATGTCTTTTGTGGATGGTTACTGAGGCTAGGAGGAGGATTTGGGATGTGTGGTGATATGGTACGGTAGGTCTGTTTGCGGACTAGGTCTGTGGGGTACTTTCTGTCTGTGAAAGCCTTTGTGAGATCCTCAGCATATTCAGAAAGGGAGTTCTTGTCACCGCAGATTTGCCATCCATGGGTGGCCACGCTTTAAGGGAGGGATTTTTTGATGTGGAAGGGATGACAACTGTAGAAGTGTAGGTACTGTTAGTGTTTGGTAGGTTTAATATGGACGGAAGTGTGGATGGAGCCATCGGTGAGTTGGAGAGGTTGATATCCATTGAAGTGGCATGGTGGGTTGAGAAAGCCCAAGTGAAGTGGATAAATGGATAGGGTGTTCTGCCTCCAAGTTTGGATCATGGAAATATCATCAATAAACCTGAATATTGTTAATTCCAACCTGGACGATCGCCTGAAATCCTTACCTAATCTGTTACCTCCGAAAACCATTCTTGTAACCATCGATGCCACTTCCTTATACACAAATATCTCATACGCTCAGGGCCTCATTCACACCGACCATCTGCAACCCTACCTAAAACCTGTTTCCTTATTACTGTTTCCAGCTTCATCCTAACCCACTACTACTTCACTTTTGAGGGCCAGACATACCAAAAACTAAAGGGAACAGCTATACGTACCATGTGGCCCCCTTGTATGCCAACTTATTTATGGGACGCTTTGAGGAAGCCTTCTTGGATACCCAAGCCTGTCAATCCAAAGTTTGGTATAGATTTACTGATGACATCTTCATGACCTGGACTCACAGTGAAGAAGAACTCAAGAATTTCCTATCCAACCTCAACTCCTTTGGTTCCATCAGATTCACCTTGTCCTATTCCAGATCCCATGCCACTTTCCCCAATGTCTACCTCCATCTGTCCAATGGCCAGCTTCACACATCCATCCACATCAAACTCACTAACAACAGTACCTCCATTATTATGACAGCTGCCATCCATTCTATATCAAACGGTCCCTTCCCTACAGCTTAGGTCTTTGTGGCAAATGAATCTGCACCAGTCCTGAATCCCTGAACCAGTACACCAATAACCTAATAACAGCTTTCACATCTTGCAGCTACCCTCCTGAAACGGCATAGAAGCAAATTGCCAGGGTCACTTCCTCATCCTCCCCAACCCCAAACCTTCCACATAAGGACCCAAAAGTGCCCCTCGTCACCGGATACATGACAGATCTGGATCTGACTCTGAATGTGGCTCTCCAGCAGCGATATGACTTCCTTAAATCCTGCCCCAAAATGAGATCCATCCTTCATGAACATCTTTCCCACTCCACCAAGAGTGTCTCTCCTCCACCCACCTAACCTTTTTAGCCTCTAGTTCATCTCCATGAAATCTCAAAACCACCATCCCTACCCTGCAGCACCTACCCACATACATAACACCCCCCCCCCCCCCCCCCCCGTGTAAAACCTGCCCTATGCTGCCTCCCACCACTTATTCCAGTAACTACTGGAACCTGGAGTTGTACACGATTAAGGGCAGTGCCACTTGTGACAGCACCTGTGTGATTTACCAACTGACATGCCTGCACTGTGAAGCCTATGTGGGAATGACCA
Source organism: Locusta migratoria (assembly GCA_026315105.1). NCBI lineage: Eukaryota > Metazoa > Arthropoda > Insecta > Orthoptera > Acrididae > Locusta > Locusta migratoria. The sequence continues at coordinate 629,421,898 of CM048745.1, read as the reverse complement.
GCAACAAACTCTCCATTCACATGAATGGACACAGGCAGACAGTGTTTGTTGGGAATGAGGATCACCCTGTGATTAAGCAAGGCTTGGTGCAAAGTGTAGTGTAACAGCTAATTTAGGTGTACACTGTGGGATTGTCCCACCACAAGATGTGCAGATTCAACATATAAAGATAAGTATATGAGTATATGTTTTAAGGATTTTACTGTGTGCCACGCGTTCTTGTGCACAGGTACGGGGGAGCGAGCAGTTGAGCTGTTCCAAAGACAGTCATAGTGGCTGAAGAAGAGGCCATCGGTAACATAGCAAAACATAAAAGAGTGAAAGAAGAGATTATGTGAAAACGGAGTTTCTATATACATTGTTGTAAAAAAAATGAACTGAGTTTTTTCGAAGAGTTTCTAGTATAGTTCCTCTTGAGACTTGATCCAGTGAAGATAACATGTTATCTTAGCCTTCGGGGCATAATACAAAATGTTCATAAAAATTAATCATCTTGTGGTTTTTTATTCAGTCTAAGCGTTTTCACACTGAGTGTGTCCCCTCCCTGCTAAGGAACGAAGTCCTAGCCTAAATTCTAGGTGATAACTGTAACTCAAGTCTTTAGACAATTATAAGCTCTGAATTAGAAAAGACTGCTGAAGGTAATTTGAGAAGATGTGGTGCTACATAACTAACCACGTAATAACTTGGGTGCTGTGTTCTGGAAGAAGAGTTCGATTGTAGCGGCACGGTCATCGCAACTTCTGTCTTGCTGGGAACACTGCAACGGCCTGCATATCTTGCCACAGTGTTACACCATCCAAATTATCTGGATACTCCCCACTGACACCAACCTTTCAAAACTCCAGAGATGGAAACTTGCCCTTCAGCATATTCTCTCTTCCTGTTGCCTCCCAGGTCTCAACCTCCGTTTATTTCAAATTTCCACCCACCATTCTACATCATCTTTGCCTCTGATCTCTGGATAGAGCCTCAGCCTCAACTGGCATCTCTGTCCAACTTCTTTGCATTATGCATATGTCTACCTTGGTGTGTAGAGCAACCAACTTTTGCGAAAGCTCAGCTTTGTGTGTGTGTGTGTGTGTGTGTGTGTGTGTGTGTGTGTGTGTGTGTGTGTGTGTGTGTGTGTGTGTGTGTGTGTGCGCGCGCGCGGGTCGGTCTTTTTATTTGTGTATGTGTATCAACAAATGTGTTATGGCCTAGCGGGACATTCATATCGCGCACGCCTGTATTGTGTTCCGCGGCAGGCGCGGGTCCGGCCGTGATAGTTCCTGGCCTAGCCACAGGAGGGCACAGTCGTCTAAACAGCTGACGCGAGCTGCGCGCCATCTGCTGCCGGCGCACTGTCAAACGGCCGGAGTGACAGCCGAGGCATTCAATGAGAGAACACGGAATGCGCAAGATTGTGTTTACGACAAACAGTGTTTTCTTCAGTGGCGACGAGGTTTATGGTAGCGTGGTCTTCCTGCCGCAGTCATGGCAGAGCAACTTAGAGCGTTGCTGACGAATCTTCAGTCGTTACCAGAAGTTTTGGCTCAACAGAATGCTTCCCTCACGGCGTCTATTGACATCTTGACTAGGGCTGTGACACAACAGGTTGGGTTGCGGTCTTCTGTGCCCGTTCCTCCGTTTCCTCCCTTTGACGACAATGACTACGAACAGCGTTTGCGCCAACACTTCGTAGCCTTCCAGGTGTGTGATGACGGTATGCAAAGAGCTTATTTCCTTTCGTGGCTCTCGCCTTGTCTTTTTCGTTTGCTGAGCGATTTGGCACCACTTCAGACACAGGCATCCCTCTCCTTTTCGGATATCTGTTCTCTCTTTGCAGCATATTTTCGCTGCAACTCTCACGTGGTGTTGGCCCGCATATCTTTCTACCGTTCGCGGAAACAGACGGGTCAGTCGTACCGCGCGTGGGCCACGGAACTGCAGGGGCTGGCCCGTCGTCGTCTGTTTCGGTCAGAGGCGCACGGTGATTCGTATGCAGACTCAATGATCCAGGATGTTTTGATTTGTTTTGCTCCTGACCTAGACATTCGCAAGCAGGCTCTTAAATCGGATGACCCATTGTTGGCAGAGGTTTTGCGTATTGCATGCGCATTTGAAGTTTCTGAGGCTGTGGGGAGTCAACTTTCCGCTTGCGGGGAGGTATCCTCAGTTGCCGATTCAGCCCAGTCATCCACGGTGCCGGTTTCTTCAGTGTCTGTTGTTGTGTCGCCCTCCCCTCCCTCCCTCCCTCCCTCCCTTCCGACCCCGCGGCACTCGCCTGTGTCGTATAGGTGGGGGGGGGGGGGGGGGGGGGGGAATGGCGGCGCACGTCGCCCGCTTCAGAAATTTCTTGTCTTTCATGCAGGGCGTCCCATTCTCGCCCGCACAGATGGGCCTCGTGTAATCGTTGTGAAAAATTCGGACACATTGCCCGAATGTGCCACTCCTCTTCTCGGGGCTGCAAAAGGACCTCTCACCCTCGTGATTTCGGCACGTCACCCATGGATATTAATAAGGTTGTTCCCATCGGCGTACAGCCACCGAAATTGTTTATAGACCTCCGCATTCTGCGGAAAATTGTTATGCTTCAAGTGGACACTGGCGCGATGACATCGTTTCTAAGTTCGGCTACTCATCAAGCATTAGGTTCCCCCACTTTAAGTCCGGCGCCTTGCGCGTTGGTTAACTACAGCAACCACCCTATTCCCCTATTGGGGTCGTTTGTCGCCGAAGCTACATATCAGAATGTTAGCCGCGCGGTACCGTTTGTGGTAGTAAACAGTGTGACGGCGACGAATATCTTCGGCCTCGACGCTTTTCATGCGTTTGGCTTTACTATTACTGATTCTGTCTGCTCGGTTTCACGCAGCTTCGCGTGGAGTTCTCGTCCTTTTTTACACCGGGTCTAGGGTGTGCTAAGAATTTTTGGGCCACTATTACACTTAAAAATACGGCTCGCCCCGTCTACTGTCAGGCTCGGCCTCTCCCAATCGCCCTCCACGGTGCTGTTAAATCTGAATTAGATCGCCTGACGGCGGAGGGTATTTTGTGTCCTATCACAGCAAGCGAGTGGGCCTCCCCTCTTGTTATCATACGCAAGCCCTCGGGTGCCCTGCGTTTATGTGGCGACTTTAAGAAAACTGTAAATTCTCAATCCATCACTGATTCTTTTCCCATGCCTCGCCCAGCGGAATTGATAGATCGGTTGTCAGGGGGCCAGTATTTTTCGAAGATAGATCTGGCAGAGGCTTATCTCCAGTTACCTTTAGAGGATGCCTCCAAGCAGACGCTGGTGATTTCTACGCCTTTTGGCCTATATCAATATCAGAGATTGCCATTCGGGTTGGCCAGTGCCCCCGCAATCTTTCAGTGTTTTTTGGAGCAGTTGCTAGCACCAGTCCCCTGTTGCGTGAACTACATGGATGATATTGTGGTGACGGTATCCACAGCTGCTGACCATATTTCCAACCTCCATTCCTTGTTTTCCGTTCTGGAAGGGGCTGGCCTCCGCTGTAATTTCCAGAAATCTTCTTTCTTCCAACCGACTATCAAGTACTTGGGCTACGAGGTATCATGGTCGGGGATGCGGCCCGTAGGAGAGCACGTGCGTGCGGCCGCAGATCTTCCCCGTCCTTCCTTTCACGAACTTCAAGTATTCCTGGGCAAGATCGCCTATTATCATCGCTTCCTCCCGCAGGCAGCCACAGTGGCTCAACCCCTGCATCAACTGCTGCGTCCCGTTCCACTGGTCTCCAGCATGCAAGCAGGCTTTTCAGTCACTGAAAAAGGCCCTCCTGGAGGCTCCCTGCCTCACTGCATACACCCCGGGGGTCCCGCTTGTGGTGGCAGCATACGCCTCCCAGCACGGTGTGGGGGCGGTGCTGGCACATCGGTCTCCCGATGGGTCAGAGCGCCCGTTGGCGTTTGCATCTAAAACTCTTACGGATGCGTAGCGCCGGTATTCCCAGGTGGACAAGGAGGCCCTAGCCATTGTTTTTGCTTTAAAAACAATTTACCTTTATCTCTATGGGTCAAAGTTCACACTATACACGGACCACCGCCCATTAGTGTGCCTGTTCCACCCGTCAGCGGCTCGTCCGGACAAGGCAGCCCATCATCTTCAACGCTGGGCTTGTACCTCTCTTATTTCCATTACGAGATACAGTACCGCTCGACGGCTCATCACGCCAATGCCAACGCCCTATCACGCCTCCCGGTAGGCCCCGACCCAGTCTTTGATGCCGAAGAACTTTTGTGTTTTGCAGTCGACGAGTCAGCTGTAGATGTAGTCTCCGGTTTACCTATCAATAGCTCACGGATCGCGGAGGCTACCGCTGCTGACCCTGTCCTCCGGGTCGTCGTTCAACGGGTGAGGCAAGTCTGGTCGGAGCGTCCTCCTGGTCGGGCATCAGACTCTCCCCGCAATTATTATGCCATTCGGCACTGCCTTAGCACTTACGAGGGTATTTTACTTCTGTCCACGGAAGACGGCTCCCATCGAGTGGTGGTTCCAGCGTCGTTGCACCACTGGATTCTCAATCTTCTACATCAGGACCACTGGGGCGTCTCTCGCACGAAGATGCTTGCCCGCCGACATGTATATTGGCAAGGCATAGATGGGGACATAACTCACCTCATTGCAGGATGCTCTTCTTGTGCATCCCAACAGGCAGCTCCACGCTCATCTCTCTCTCCATGGCCCACCTCGTCTGCACCTTGGGAACGACTCCATGTTGATTTTGGGGGCCCTTTTTAGATAGCTACTGGCTTTGCGTCATTGACGCATACTCCAACTTCCCGTTTGTTGTTCGCCTGACCTCCACGTCCGCGGAAGTTACCACACGTTCCCTGTTAAAGATATTTTCTATTGAGGGTCTTCCGGCCGCACTGGTGACAGATAACGAGCCACAGTTTACTTCACAACACTTTCACAATTTTTGTTCTACCCATGGGATCCGCTATGTCCTGGCCCCACCTTTCCACCCACAGTCAAATGGGGCAGCGGAGAGGTTCGTCCGCACTTTCAAGACGCAAATGCCCAAGTATGTGGCGCATCTTTCAGTGGAGGATGCCCTCCTTCGATTCCTGTCATCCTATCGGTCCACGCCGGCAGGTCAGCAGAGCCCCTCTCAGAGCTCCTTCACGGCCGCCCTCATAGGACGCTGTTGTCCCTCATGCATCCGGGCCTTCCCACACCCATTCTTCATCCTTGGTCACGTTTTCCCCCAGGCTCGGCTGTCTGGGCTCGAAGCTACGGCCGCCATCCTTGTTGGGTCCCGGCTGTGGTTGTTCAGGAGCATGGCCGACGTCTCTGTGAGGTCCGTTCTCCTAATGGGATCCTCACCCACCACCATGATCAGCTCCGGGTCTGCCACCCTCCTCCCACACCTCCACACCTACGGTCCCTTCCTCCTCTTCCAGGTCCAGCCCCCCTATGTCGAGGGCATCATCAGGGGACGGTTCTCTACCAACTTCAATTCCACAGGCATTGGCTGGGGGGCAAGGGGATTTCCCGCCACCGTCGGGGTCCGGGGCCTACTCCCCCGCCGCAGTCCCAGGGGCCAGCTCCAAGGAGTGGACAGCTCTGGTCACCGGCAGTGGGGGCACCTTGCAGCCACATGACGGAGGCCCCAAGTTGCCAATGGAGGTGCTAAAGGAGGGGGGAATGGAGGACCCACTGCCATTGTCAGTGCTGGGTGCAGCAAGACATCGCTCGCGAGGGCAAACCCCTCATCGCTCAAAGGGGTTCCGCCCGTATGAGGTGGTTCTGGCTAGGGAGTGGATGGAGCCACCAGATGATCGGATGGAGGTGGAAGAGTCCCAGCAGCCAGACTTCTGCACCGCCGTTCAGGAGTCCGGCTACTCATCCCAAGGGGGGAGGGATGTTATGGCCTAACGGGCCATTCATATCGTGCGTGCCTGTATTGTGTTCCGTGGCAGGCGCGGGCCCAGCCTTGATAGTTCCCGGCCTAGCCACAGTAGGGCACGGTCGTTTAAACAGCAGACGCGAGCTGAGCGCCATCTGCTGGCGGCGCACTACCAAACGGCCGGAGAGACAGCTGAGTCATTCAACGAGAGAACATGGAACGCGCAACATTGTGTTTACTACAAACAGTGTTTTCTTCAGAATCGGTGCCGCTGAGTCATTCAACGAGAGAACATGGAACGCGCAACATTGTGTTTACTACAAACAGTGTTTTCTTCAGAATCGGTGCCTTTTTGCTGGGTAAGTTTAACCTTCCTTTATTTTTTATAAATATTTTTCCTACCAGGAATGTTTCCCTCTGGCACACAAATATGTGGAAAGTTACAACTGTACAAGATTAATTTATATATGCACATGAATTAATCTGAATCAGAACTGTAATCTATGGATGCATAGTTATTATTCTGACACCATAACATGGCAGTCGGTCACAAGCGTAAACACATCACATCTATTCACATACCACTTTCCAGGTGGTAAAACCATCTCTACCAGAGTAGCTTGCTCTGTGAAAGAAAAGTCTTTCATCTTGTGAAATTATTTGTTTTCTTCAGTGGCTAGAAGACTGTATGTCTGTTAGTTTTTCTCATTTGTTTACAGTAACGGCTGCATGCCATGATGTAGTGTCTGAGTGATACCGCAAAATATTTACAGTGTCCATTAATAATAGTGTCCATTAATAATAGTGTTCATTCAGAACATGCATTTGGTAGCAAAAATGTAGACTGAATACAGTATGAAAATCTTATTTTTACATGATATTTATGTATTATAGATTTTATCTTTTGACTCAGTTTGTTGAGACAAACAAGGAACAATCATCTTTAAAGGTAGGTATAATTTTACTTTAAAGGTAGGTATATTTTACTTTAAATGCAGTTTTCACACACACACACACACACACACACACACACACACACACACACACACACAGGGAGAAGTCTAACTTCCAACATAAAGCAGCCACACGTTCCACAGAAAGGCACCTTAGTACACTTTGCCATTCCGCCATAGTTTTAAGTTTCTTATTTCGGGCACGTAAAAACCTGGGTTGGTTTTGAAAAACAAATATACTATAAATTCATCAAGTTTTAGAAGATTATTACTAACAGCCTTCACAAAATCCTTACATAGAAGCTGTTGATCCAATCTGCATGGATAAAAAAAATCTGTATGTAGAAAAATCTAATACCTTTCACTAGGACTGCTATAGCACACTTATAGCTTCATCTCTCTTGCAAGTGTGACATCACTAGAGCTTCGTCAAATAATAGAAAGTGTTCAGTCACATTAACCCATCTTGAAATTTGATTATTTTAAGCTTTAAAATAACATGTTTTGTAAGAATAATGATTTAAAATGTTATTTGAGAGTTATAACCATTCAGAATAAAGTAACCATATTTTTAAGATACGAAAATGATCTACTGTGACAACACAGGTATATCAATGAAAGGTCTGTAGAATGGAATGACTATTGCAATGAGTACAGAATTCGGACAGAGAGTAAACCACAAAAAGACAAAAGTAATAAGATGTATCAGAAACAAATATAGCAATATATGTAACACCAAAACTGGTGAGCAGAACATAACTGAAGTTAAGAAATTCTTCTATCTTGGAAGTAAAATAACACATGCCGTACAAACCAAGGACGACACAAGTAGTAGACTGGCAGAAGCAAATAGGGCATTGACACTTCTGGTACTAAACACTGCCCTAAACTTGTAGGAGAAATTTTATTAAGGTACACTTTGAGCACTGCTTTGTATTGAAGTAAAACAAGGACAGTGGGAAAATGTGAACAGACGATACTCAAAAGCATTTGAGATGTAGTGCATAGAAGAATGTTGAAAATTAAATGGGAGGATAAATTAATAATTAATATGGAACAGAAGATCAAAACTTCCAAGGATGAAGTTTGAAATCTGTCATCACATTTGCAAATGAGTCACGACAGCATTCACTTCAAATGATTCTGGGGGTGTGGGGGAGGGGGGGGGGGGGGGGGGAAGCACTGAAATCCAGTTCTGTTTCACCAGACACAGATTTAAGATCCACTACTTCTGTGTGGTCACAAAGTTGACCGCTTTGTCACTCACTCATGATAAGGGTTGTGAAGCTGTCTTTGAAGTCAATCACACTGTCCTCAAGAACATGTTCAGTCTCTCTCAACAACAACAACAACAACAACAACCACTCATTGTCACATCTAGCATGTTCTTATGAACAACTCAAACCCTTCGCTATTATACAGTTTGTATTCCATTCAGGATTTTCCGATATGACATTAATGTGTGTTATTAAGTTTCTTTGTATTTTAACAATATAATATTGTGGCATATTAAGGCAAATATAGTGTCCTGTTACTAGAAAAAAAATACAACATGTCACTCTGAATGGAGGGAAGCCTTTCCATGTACAAGTAATTCTGACATGCCACAAGTGGGTATTAGAGCGTCATTACTTTTCACACTATTTAGTGACCTAGCAGAAAATATTCAAGGTTCTGTAAGGATTTTCATGGATGATGCTACAATATACATGTAAGTTCTAACTCTGAAAAATTAAAGAAAAATGCAGTAGGATCTACAACAGACTGACACTTTGTGCTTTATCCACAACATAATCTAAAATAATATTTGTGAATACATAGAAAGGTCCTGGATTGTATGATTACAGGATTTCAGAGGAATCAATGGAAGCCATTACATCCATAAAATATCTGGGGGTAAGCATATGGAGAGATTTGAAGTGGAACATCCATATAAAATTAATCATGGGTAAGGTAGTTCCAACACAGAATCATTGAAAGAATCTTGAGGAATTTTAGTCCCTCACCAAAGCAAATTTCTTACAAAACACTAGTCGCTAATACTTTAATTCAGTTCTTCAGTGTGGCATTTAGGAAGTAGTGAAATATTAGGAGATAACTGGCCAGCTTAAATGGCAGACAGCACCGTGAAGATAAAATTAGAGAGATTGGATCCCACATGGAAGCTTAGTAGCAACCACAATTTCACAAACCATATACTACTCCAACAGGGAAAGGAGGAAGCACACATCGTGAGGTGGTTGGCGCTCTCTCTCTCTCTCTCTCTCTCTCTCTCTCTCTCTCTCTCTCTCTCTCTCTCTCACACACACACACACACACACCAAACAACCACATGAAGAAAAAAATTACTCAATAAATAAAAAAATCTCATTTATGTTAATAACTTACAATTCTAAATGCTGCACCACCAGTTTAATAATTTCTTTGGTAACCTTTTCATTTTCTTTGCATTCATCCAATTCTTGTTTACATTTTGTAGCCTGAAAAAGATTGATTGAAGTTATCAAAACAAAAGAAATAGGGTTCCACAAATTATTACATTTTGCACTAAAAAATTACTGAAGCTTCAGAAAATAAAATTGTCTACGCCAAGTCTGTCCCCTTTGTCAACTTTGGATTTTCTGTTGAATAAGCGTTGCCTGTAACGTTAATCTCTATGCATGTATTACATTGGTAGCTGTGACAATAGTTCTCCACTATCTCTTATGCTCTTGCTAAAATCACAGAAACAATGATTGCTTTCATAGCAATATATCAGTGAATAGTGATGTAACAGCTGTACATAAAATTTAGTTTATTTGTCCTGAAATGCATAAAACAATGTACAACAAAACTGCAAAGCTTAGAAATTTTTAATTTCATACTTAAGAAGAGCTGTAATTCCCCTACCCACAAATCCATAAAATATATTGTGGCTTCATAAGGTTTGTGGACTCATCTAAATATTTTGGAGACATTATTAACAAATATGGATCTAGTAAAAATAAAATTTAGAATGTCAATGGCTTATATAGGCAAGCAACCAAACAATTCAATCAAGTTTTATGGAGCATAATATATTATACCAGAAGCAAAGATTATGATATTTAAATCTATTTTAGAAAGAATAGTAACATATGAAGCAGAAAAACAGCAAATAACTGAAATAATTAAGAGCAAATTATTGTCAGTTAAGATGGGATTTCTGAAGTGTTGCTGTAAATTTACCCTATGATATACAGTTAAACATGGATATTATCAAAAGAAAATAATTGAGATAGTACAGGTATGTATACCATTTGGATATGGCCAGATTGAAAGGAAGTGGTAGTGAGGAGAGCAATTCATTAAATTGTGTAAAGGAACAAAGAAACAAATTACTAGATATGAAATGCCTATGGAAGGTGGTATACACCCAAATGCAAGAAAAGAATATTCCTTTCTAAAATCCAATTCTGTTTGTTTGTCTGAGGTGCAGCTAAGTAATTGTATCTTCCACGGCTAATGACTGATTTCAGAAGCACTATGTGCTCAAAAGTACCTGAACACCTGACTGAAAATGAACTACAAGTTCGTGGGGCCCTCAATCGGTAATGCTGGAATTAAATATGGTGTTGGCCCACCCTTATCCTTGATGACAGCTTCCACTTTTGCAGGTGTACATTCAATCAGGTGACGGAAGGTTTCTGGAGGAATGGCAGTCCAATCATCATGAAATGCTGCTGCACTGAGAAGGGGTATTTATGTAGGTCAGTAAGGCCTGGCATGAAGTCAGTGTTCCAAAACCTCCCAAAGGTGTCCTATACGATTCACGTAAGGATTCTGTGCAGGCCAGTCCATCACAGGAATGTTGTTGTTGTGTAAACACTCTGCCACAGGCCATATATAATGAACAAGTACTCCATTGTGTTGAAAGATGAAATAACCACCCCCAAATAGCTCTTTAACAGATGGAAGGAAAAAGGTGCTTAAAACATTAATGAAGGCCTTTGCTATGATAGTGCCACATAAAACAATAAGTTGTGCAAGCCCCTCCATGAAGAACACTACAACGCCGTAACACCACCTCTTGTGTATAGGCCCCCCTCAGGAAAGTTTCATTTATTCCTGGAATACTTGGATGCCTTGTTGTGATATCTGTCAGATAGGGGGAAGCAAATTATTATCTGTGGGGATTTCAATGTTGATTCACTGCAAGAGTGTAATAAGAAGAATGACCTGGAAGTCTTACTCGGTTCTTTCAATTTGACATCTGTTATTGATTTTCCTACTCGGGTAGTAAAGTACAGCAGCACACTGATAGACAATTTTTTTATAGACCAAGATAGGTTTAACAACATTAGTGCATCTCCTGTTGAGAATGGTCTTTCTGATCATGGTGCACAGCTAGTTACATTATATGATATAGCTCCTTTCTGTAAGTTGTTCGTACAATTAATAAATCGACAATTAGATATTTCACGGAAAGTCTTCAGCAGTTAGATTGGGATGAAGTCTACAAGGAACCTGATGCTAATTTAAAATACAATTTATTTCATGATACTTTTGTAAGGGTATTTGATAACTCTTTCCCCAAGAAATTAGTCAAATTTAATTGTAAGGAACCAAGCAAAAAACCATGGCTCACCAAAGGTATAAAAATATCTTGTAACCGGAAAAGGGAACTGTATCTGACAGCAAGAGAGAGTAGTGACCCAGAAATACTCAACTATTATAAAAATTACTGTTCTGTATTGAGGAAAGTTATTAAAAAATCCAAAAGCATGTGCATCATGTCTGAGATTAGTACATCAGATAATAAAATTAAAACTATCTGGAATATTATAACAAGGGAGACAGGGCAACCACAAACACAGGAAGACAGCATTACCATCAAAGTGAATGAAAAAATTACAAACAAAAACTCAGAAGTTGAAAACACTTTTAATAATTATTTTTTAAATGTTGTGGAGAATATAGGATCCAAATGTTCATTATAAGAAGCTAGGAAGTTAATGGAACAGGGCATACCTAGACAGTATGATACAATGGAAATCCCACCCACCTCTCAAACTGAAATTAAGAAATTAATAAACTCTCTCAAGAGTAAAAGCTCTCATGGCATTGATGGCATATCCAGCAGGGTATTAAAAGCTTGTTCCCAAGAAATATGTAGGATTCTTAGCCACATTTGTAATAGCTCACTGGAGCAGGGTATTTTCCTTGATAGACTGAAATATGCTATTGTCAAACCACTTCACATAAAAGGTGATACATTGGATGTCAACAACTACCGCCCAATCTCACTTCTGACTGCTCTATCAAATATTCTTGAAAAAGTAATGTATTCCAGAGCAACTTCATATATTAATAAAAATAAAGTTCTAACAAAATGTCAGTTTGGTTTCCACAAAGGTTTTTCAACAGAAAATGCAATACACATTTTCACTAATGAAATATTAAATGCTCAGGATAACCGTAAATCACCCGCTGTGATTTTTTGTGATCTATCAAAGGCCTTTGATTGTGTTAACCATGGAATACTTCTAGATAAGCTTAAGTACTGTGGTATGAGTGGGAAAGTGCACAAATGGTTTAAATCATACTTAACTGGAAGAGTTCAGAAAGTTGATATAAGTAATTCACATAATATACAAAAACAGCCGAGTCCTCAAACTGGGGAACTATCAAGCATGGGGTGCCACAGGGTTCGATACTGGGACCTTTGCTGTTCTTAATATATATTAATGATTTGCCTTTCTATATTCAAAAAGATGCCAAGCTAGTTCTCTTTGCTGATGATACAAGTATCGCTATCACACCCAAATCACAGGAATTAACTGATGAAATCATCAATGAAGTATTTCAGAGAATTATTAGGTGGTTCTCTGTAAATGGACTCTCTTTAAATTTTGAAAAAACACACAGTATATTCAGTTTCACACAATAAATGGCATCACACCATTAATTAATATTGACTTCAACCAAAAATCTATAGCTAAGGTAGAATATTCAAAATTTTTAGGTTTATGCATTGATGAGGGGTTGAATTGGAAGAAACACATTGAAGATCTGCTGAAACGTTTTAGCTCAGCTACTTATGCTATTAGGGTGATTGCAAACTTTGGTGAAGTACAACTCAGTAAACTAGCATACTATGCCTATTTTCAGTCTCTGCTTTCTTATGGCATCATATTCTGGGGCAATTCATCATTTAGTAAGAAAGTATTCATTGCCCAAAAGCGGGTCATCAGAATAATTGCTGGAGTCCTGCAGACATTTGTTTAAGGATCTAGGAATCTTTACTGTAGCTTCACAATATATATATTCACTTATGAAATTTGTTATTAACAATCCAACTGAATTCAAGTGTAACAGCAGTGTGCATAGCTACAACACTAGGAGAAAGGGTGACATACACTATTCAAGGTTAAATTTAGCTCTGTCACAGAAAGGGGTTAATTATTCTGCCACAAAAGTCTTTGGTCACTTACCTAGTAGTATCAAAATTCTGACAGATAGCCAACTAGCATTTAAAAATAAATTAAGAGAATTTCTGAATGGCAATTCCTTCTACACATTAGATGAATTTCTAGATAAAAGTTAGAACTTTAGGAAAAACTTAAAAAATAAAAAAATATAAAAAAATAAAAATAAAAAAAATAAAAATTCAAATACTGAGTGTCATGTAATATTATGTATAGACACACTTCATTTAACTGACACGTTCCACATCATTACGAAGTGTCGTATTCATGATCTATGGAACAAGTATTAATCTAATCTTCTGAATTTTACTGTCGGCACTACACATGCTGGCAGATGACGTTCACCTGGCATTCACCATATTCACAACCTGCCATCAGATCACCACATTGTGTACTGTGATTCGACACTCCACACAATGTCTTTCCACTGCTCAATAATCCAATGTTTACACCCTTTACATCAAAAGGGTTGTCATTTGGCATTGTCCTACATGATGTGTGGCAGTTGCTCAACCATGAAATCCTAGTTTTCTCACCTCCCGCCTAACTGTCATAGTACCTGGAGTGGATATGTAATTTGTAATTCCATGATGGTCTGAATGACCTGCATGACTCTTCAACTGTCTGCAGTCTCTATCAGTCAACACACGAGGTCCCTTCACGTTTCCACTTTACTATGACATTAAAAACAGTGGACCTAAGGATGTTTAGGAGTTTTGAAATCTCATGTACAGACTTCTGCCTCAAGTGACACCCAATCCCCTGACCACATTCAAAGTCTGAGAATTCTGTGGAGTGCCCCATTCTGCTGTCTATGATGTGTAATGACTACTAAGGTTGCTGATATGGAGTATGTGGCAATAAGTGTCAACATAACGCACCTAATACGAAAAACATACATTTTTGGGCATGCCCGGATACATTCGATCACATAGTGTATGCGTATGAAGCCTATAGTTGATAATTTAAGTTGTGTGAATAAGATTGTCTTGTCTGCATGTACGTGTGTGCAGCTCAGCAATCATCTTTATGGCAAGTTGTGATATATTCTCATAATATTGCTGATACTTATACCTGTACCTGGACTTTCTATTGTTAGGAAGTATTTTTCCCCATGTGATGTAATTAAAAATTAACTATGTTATGGTTTTCCCTCACTAGCACTTTGCAACTGTGCTTCTCGCCAAACTACACAATTCTACGTGAACAGGAAATAGGACCTACCGTATTCATATTCACGGTCATATCTGACTTAAAACTGTCAGCAGGAACCTTTGCCTTTCATGAATGTGAGCTGGGGCAATATCAGACGAAAAATGAAATCACTGCAATCTTTGCGCAGTTCAGGAATGAACGTTATTTTCAGCATTTCAAAGTATAACTTTCCTGTTCTTGGAAAAAAAAGGTATGAACGGAAATAACACAAATCATTATTGTAGGTTACTTTACCTGTTACACGAAACATCTATTCATCTGAAGAAATGCGTCATTCAGAAAATATTTTTAAACAGGGCCGTGTCACAGCAATGTTTTCAAGGATAACAAATTAATAATATCAGCCAATCAGTTACAAGAATTGTGATTTTTAATAGGCTTTTACCATGGTTTCAACAGATTTAAACCCGTCTTCTTCACAAGCATTCATATTACAGTAAACATTCCTATAATCATTTTTACATTACCATTATTATAAGAATGTTTACTTTAATATGAATTTTAAGTCATATATACTTCTGAAGAAGACTGGTTTAACCATGTAAAGGTTTATTAATACCACAATTCATACAACAGGTTGGATGATATTTTTATTATTATTCAGAAACATTTCCTCCACCATATCCTGAGATGCAAAATGTATTCCTTCTGCACAAAATTACTGCAGTAACTGAGGTGGAGGAGCAGCGGGAAGCAGACAATGAGAGGCGAAAAGCAGTCATGTTGGTAACCAATTCTCCTGCAATCACAGCACAGGCTGGTACTTTTGTATGTCTAGCAACCAGATGTTTATCATGATGAATGGCCACTGCCTATCTGTGGCTAAAAGCAAGATGGGTACTCTGTGGCTACTGAACACAACACACCTGATTTCAACGTCTGCTTTACAACCTGGGCCATCTTGTTTCTCCCCTCCACCAACAGCTCTTCTGAACTGAGTAGATGGGAGTTGCCCCTTCAATAAATTCTACGGTCTTCCAACCATCCTGGATTCTACCTAAGGTAACTTAAATTCCCCACCATGCCTAACAGCCATCCCTTTCCCCGATCATTGTACTGCACCTTCTTCCAATTCATATATTTCTTCCGACTGTGTATCACACATTTTGCATTTTATTTTATTTTGTTTAATATTTCACCATTGCAACCCCCCCCCCCCCCACACACACACTATGCCCCTTCCCTTTACTGCATTCCAAGATGCAGCTCATATTTCCACATATCTGGGGCCTTGCAATCTATCATGCAATGCAGAATGTTCCATCCCCACCCTTGCCTGACATCCATCCTCCTCTGCTCCTCACGTCATTCATTGTCAAATGCACTAGAGCAGCCAGAGATGGCCATCATGTATGCTTGAGTTAATATAGGAGTGACAGAGTAAATGTATGCGTATCTTTTTCTGATGTAGGTCATGGGCAAAAATTAAGTTGTGTGAATGTGTCCATTTTATGTACCCATCAGCAGATTTGCGGTCATCTTTATGGTGAGTGACTATCATTCATTATTGACAACCCAACTTGTATTTCCATTATTAAATATTTTTATCATTTTGGCCCGTCTTTTGACAACTCGAAATTTAAATGAAAATAACGGCTTAACCATTCGTCTGACACAAATTTGAGTAACCGAATTTGTAGAGGAGAAAATTCTCTACAACTTTGCTCTCTTGGGTTTTTTTCTTATCTTGTTTCATTTCAGAGATATTTGCAAATATAACGGTGATTTTGGGACATCTGTCTATCTGTCTGTCAGTAATGTGTTCCCACTTTAGGTCGAACCGTTCAAACGATCGGCACCAAATTTTACAGACGTAATTGTTGGCCACCAGACTAGAACCTCGCTTTTTTAAATATTTCGGTCAAAAAATACATTAGTAACAGCAAAAAAAAAAAAAAAAAAAAAAAAAAAAAAAAAAAAAAAAAAAAAAAAAACACCCACAAACCGTTGGTAATGTCATTTTAATTGCAAATAAACCAGTCATCTGACACGAAAATTGAATAACAGAATTTGTAGAGAAGAAAATTCTCTACAACTTTGCTCTCTTATGTTTTTTTTTTTTTTTTTTCTCTTTGTATCTCTTATTGTTTGAGAGATATTTGCAAAAATAAGGCAGATTTTAAACCCTCCATTGAATTAACGAAAACCAGCTATTCGCAGATGTCACGTGACATTCCTCACCCAGAACTCTCTCTGGCATACGCCATCTTGCGTTGCGTATTTGATGATTTTCTTACTGTAACTTACACATTGTCATATCAAATCAATGGTCCACTGAAGAATTAACAAAAACACGTCATACTTCGTACGATAAATGATAATCTAGTGTCTAAAAATGCCATATTAGCATGAGTTAACAACTGCCACCAATACTACAAGATTCAATTATGCATTTTGTAATTGTTAGCCATCGTGTAGTGGGCAGCATGTTGGACTGTAATTCACATGGTCAATTGTTCGGGACCCGCCACTGCACTAATTTTTTTTTTTTTTTTTTTTTTTTTTTTGCCTAAGAGGGTTTCAGGCACTCTCATTAATTAAATAGAGCTATGTTCTTCAATGTTTAGAGTTGTGCATATGTAAGAATGCTTCCTCTAAAATGCGTGTTTGTTGTATTTTGTGCATATGCCATGAAATAGGTAACAACGAAATGAACAGTGGTCTTATGAAGAATATGAACGTAAACTGGGAGGATAGTGTAATAATTCACATGCTGATGCAGGTAGTTTCGTATATAAAGGAAGTCCTACATTTCTGTGGCAAGTGTAGTTACTTAATGAAACGGAAGGGAAGTGTGTACATTGCAACAAATTACCTTGTTCCCTTTTTTTTCTAAGTCTTTATTCACTATTTATGGAATATATTGAAAGTCATTAATTAGAATCAATGCATCTACTAAAATGTTTGCCTTTGACATGGTTGCTATGGACGCTTTTAACACAGATTGTATTACCTTTCCTGTAGTTCAGATATGATTTTGTTAATGTTACTCTGTTCTGTGCTAAAATAAAGAGCAAATATTTTATTTTAAATGGTGATTACGTTTTCTTTTACAGCTAAAATCACAAACGGAATAAGTGTGGTAATGCTGAATTCCACATAACTCTAGTACTTAATATATATACAAAGTTAGTACAATCAATGTCTCTTTACAACAGTCATTGTAAACAGGACTCCCCAGTTGATGCACATGTGATAAAGAAGTCTATGTTCACAATTCGCTGCTATGTATTTAATGACATGTTCTCGAAACAGAACAAATGCACTTTTCAAAGAAAGCGCTGTTACCTTTGAACAACTCGGAAGCTTGCAGAATACAGTTGTGTTCAGTTAACAAGAGTGTGCGGAAACCTTTTAGGAAGCAAAAGGAAAAATAATGTGTGGCAAAAAAATTGACATTGATATATATGTATCTCTTCAGTGAGATCAAAGATTTGCTGTCATTTTTTCATATTCATTCTGGGTTGTTGGTTGAGAATTTTACTCAGTTTTTTTATTACAGATGGTGTTGAATCAACACTGTCTGAACAGAAGACTTGTGCACTGCCGTGCCACATAACGTCACGCAGAGTAAGTTGCGATTACGTAGCTCACTGGGTGGCTGATAGGGCACAGCCCACTGACTCACAGCGGCCAGCCAGTTGGCTATGCAATCGCAACCTAATCTGCATGACATGGCACAGGAACACACAGGCCTTCTCTTCGGATGGTGTTAGTTGAACCATCTTTCATTTTCTCTCTTTTCATTGGTTCTTCGGTTTGAACAGTACTTTGCGGACGTTGGTTTGTTTTTTCCTATTTTGATCATTTCGGATATCTCAGTTTTTTCATTATGGAGGGCGTCTAGCTACCATGCTAGCAACCCTCTGACCGAGCGTGGTGAGGCACCGCGCCTAGCAAGTTCTGAACCACCGTCTAAAGTCTTTGTACAGCATCAACAAATTCCTAGCCTGCAAGAGTAATCCGTAATTCTCATACCTTCAATGGCAGGTGTTAACTATCTAACCATTATTAGATTATAATTCACTGTCCTAACAATGACGTGTTTTCAATAATTTCCAGTGTGCCATTGCTTTGAAATAACAACAGTGGAGTTATAATAAGAAAACAATAAAGTAGAGAGATTTTCGAGCGAGGGGTGTCACATGACTGATTTACAAATGCCAAATGTATGCTGTGTTCCATCCAGGCTATAGTCACTCGTCTGAACAGCAAATGTACGCTATGTTTGTTCCAGGCTATAGTCATTCGTATCAGGTACAGCCAAAGAAAATAAACTTTGAACTACCAAGACAAGACAGGTGATAATATTTTAACGGAAAAATATAATGAAAATGTGGGAGAGATATTAAAATGATAGTTCAAAGAGGAAAAGTTTAAAAAGAAGAATGTTTGTCTAAGCTAAACTCAAATATCATAAAATTTCAACTATTTGTTAAAATACGGTCAGAAAGAATTGGGTGCATACATATTACCACAATAGTAGAGTCGTGATCATATCACCATAATTTTGTATTATTTTGGTTATTATTTTGGTCCTAATTTATGCAAACACTTATAAAACTACAAATCTAAAGCGAGTCTTAAAACGCATAAGTGCAATTTTTTTTATTTGCCCTCATTCACTCTTCCTAATGCCATGGTCAGGCCAGAATTACACATATTGTGATTGAGTGGAATTGCTCTTTGGGAACTAATGACACATTTTCAAGACAATAATTTTTACATTTGCAAATTTTGAAGGCACTCTATTATAATACTGTATTCTAATGCTTTCACTACCCTTTTTCTGCTTCTTGCAGACAGTGAGACTGGATTTACAACAATGGACCCAATATTAGTCCCTGTGGATTTTATTTATTTATTGCTAGTTCCAGAGATACACATGAAAACATATCTCCAATAGTGGAATAGAGCCCCAGCAGTCAACATTAATGGGAACAATCCTGCCCATTAACATTCATTGCTGGGGTGCTGTTCTGCTATTGGAGAGGCTCAGAAACATTAATACGTATTCAATAGGGGAATATGAGAAAGAATTTAAGTTTGTGTTGTGGAGGGAGATGGGCCTTAAAACAGTCTGTGCAGGCACCATATTCATTAATAAGTAATTGTGGCTAAGTGGTATAGTGCCAGACTAGTAAACAAGAGGTCCCGGGTTCGAATTTTAATCCAATACCTATCCTTCAGTTTAATATAAATAGAGAGTGTTCAATCTACCATAAGGGCCACAAACAATACAATAATGACAGTTTACAACACACTGCAATAACCTAACGATGAGCTGGGACAGGTACATAAAAAAGACACATGCATACAACATTTAAGCTATCGGCCATGGCCTTCTTCAGAATATAGAACATCCACGCAATCAGACAGGCACACAACACAGTCACACAACCGTCATCTCCAAATTTTTCCATCTCCATCGCACTCCAAATCATTTTCTGTGATGTTGAAGTATTGTAGGGGAGGAGAGGGGGGATTAGGGGGGGTGGGGATATGATGGTTGCATCCCTTTTTTCTCTTATTTTTTTCCGTCGTTTTAGGGCGTACAACTGCTAAGGTCATTAGCGCGCGGACAAGAGCAGAGATTCGCTAGATCTCAAAAAACTGGTAACTGCCAGTTAGAATATCAAGAGAAGGCTAAAAACGAAATATAAAAGACAATTAAAAGGGTTAAATATCCTTTGATAAATTGGCCAAGTTGATAAAACGCAAAACTCGAGCAGCTGCTCGTGTGTCATCAGCTAAAATTTCCTCCAGAGTAGACGGAAAGTGAAGGGCTACACGGAGATGATTAAAATTAACACAAGACAGTAAAACATGTCGCACCGTCAGCAGTTTACCGCAGGAGCACAGCGGTGCAGGGTCGGCGGTTAGCAAATGACGGTGGCTGAAATGACGGTGGCTGAAACGGCAGTGACCGATCCGCAACCGGGCCAGGATGACCTCCTCTCGCCGAGAGGAGCGTGAGGAGGTCCTCCAAGTGGTCGGGATTAGTTTTACAGTTCTCAATTTATTGTCGTACAGTGAAAACCACGCCAGGACGACACGATACTCCGGTGAAGAGCCTGTTGAACATCGTCCGATGGGACGCAAAAGGTAGCCATGCGACGCAAAAGAGCTGCTGCCTTGGCTGCTATGTCGGCGGTCTCATTGCCAGGCACACCCACGTCGCCAGGGACCCACAGAAAAGAAACATGACAGCTGTCATCTGCTAGCAACTGGAGGGAGTGTTGGATCCGATACACGAGAGGATGGGTCGAGAAAGGGTCCTTCAGACTCTGCAGGGCACTAAGGGAGTCCGATCAGATGGCATAGAAAGGTTGGCGGTGGCGGCAGGTATACAAAACGGCCTACTAGAGGGCAAAAAGCTCAGCTGTGAAATTCGAGCACTGGTCAGGGAGCTTGTATTGGAAACGGTGGTCCCCGATGACGAAGGCAGATCCGATACCATCAGTGCTCTTGGAACCATCAGTGTAAATAAATATGGCATTATCAAACCGCGACCAGAGTTCGACAAGCCTCGAGCGGTATACCAAATCCGGAGTGCTCTCTTTGGGGAGCGAACTAAGTTCAAGCTGAGTGTGAACCTGGGCCTGATGTCATGGTGGCAATGGACTGTCACTCAACCGAAAGGTGGAAGGGAGGGTAAAATCGAGCCACTGAAGCAGGTGGCGAAACCGAACTCCAGGTGGAAGCAAGGCTATCACAGACAACTGATATTGGTGATCGAGTGAGTCGTCAAAAAAATAATCGTAAGTCGGATGGTTGGACATCGACCGCAGGCGACATGCATACCAACACAAGAGTATGTCACGCCGAGTGTTCAAGGGTAATACCGCAGCCTCGGCATACAGACTTTCAACAGGACTGGTATAAAATGCACAGGTTGCCAGACGTAATCACCGATGGTGAATAGAGTTGAGGCGGCGGAGAATCGACGGCCGTGCAGAAGAGTATACAAGGCTTCCGTAGTCTAGTTTCGACTGAACAATGGCCTGGTAAAGGTGAAGCAGGACGGTACGATCCGCTCCCCATGACGTGCCGCTGAGGACACGAAGAACATTAACGGATCGGGCACAACAGGCAACCAGGTAGAACACGTGTATGGACCAGCAAAGTTTCCGATCCAACATTACCCCCAAGAATTTTGTTGTCTCCACGAAAGGGAGAGCAACAGGGCCGAGATGTAGAGAAGGTGGAAGAAATTCCTTGTATCTCCAGAAGTTTATACACACAGTTTTCTCAGTGGAGAATCGGAAGCCGTTTGCGATGCTCCAGGAATATAGACAGTCAAGACAGCGTTGAAGAGAACGCTCCAAGAGACACGTCCGCTGGGCGCTGCAATAAATTGCGAAATCGTCAACAAAAAGAGATCCGGAGACGTCGGCTGAAAGGCAATCTACGATCAGATTGATTGCAATGGCAAAGAGCGCCACACTCAAGACGGAGCCCTGTGGTACCCGATTCTCCTGGCAAAAGGTATCTGACAAAACAGAGCCCACCCGTACCCGGAACTTGCGATCCGCCAAAAACGCTTGAATGAAAAGAGGAAGGCAGCCCCGCGGCCTCTGCAATGTGCGTAGAATGCCCGCTCTCCAACAGGTATCATATGCCTTCTCCAAGTCGAAGAACACTGCTACTGTTTGACGCTTCTTTAGGAAGTTGTTCATAATGAAGGTCGACAACGTAACGAGGTGATCAGCAGCAGAGCGGTGTCGACGAAAACCACATTGGATATTAGTCAGGAGGCGGCGAGATTCGAGGAGCCAGACCAACCGAGCGTTAACCATGCGATCCATCACCTTACAGACGCAGCTCGTCAGAGAAATGGGGCGATAACTCGAAGGAAGGTGTTTGTCCTTCCCTGGTTTGGGGATGGGGACAACAATGGCTTCACGCCAACTTGTGGGAGCATGACCTTCAGTCCATATGCGATTGTAGGTACTAAGAAGAAAGCACTTGCCCGCAGGAGAGAGGTTCTTCAGCATCTTAATATGAATGAAATCGGGCCCAGGAGCAGAAGATCGGGACAGGGCGAGAGCACGGTGTCGCTCCTGCATGGTGAAGGCGACGTTATAATTTTCACGATTAAAAGAGTGGAAAGAAGGCGGCCGTGCCTCCTCTACCTGTATGCGAGGGAGAAAGGCAGGGTGGTAATGGGCAGAGCTCGAAACCTCCGCAAAGAAACGGCCAAATGCGTTGGAAACAGCAGCGGGGTCCACGAGGACTGCGTTCTCCACGGTCAGGCCAGGAATCGGGGAGTGGACCTTGATGCCGGATAAATGGCGTAGGCCACCCCAAACAACCGGGGAGGGAGTAAAACAGTTAAAAGAACTAGTAAAAGCAGTCCAGTAAGCTTTCTTGCTGTCGTTTATGATACGACGACATTGCGCTCTCATACGTTTATAATTGATGCAATTCTCCAAAGTCGGGTGGCGGCGGAAGGTGGGTAAAGCACGGCGCCGGGCTCTAAGCGCGTCGCGGCAGGCTGCAGTCCACCAAGGGACCAGGACACGACATGGAGAAGAGGATGTACGAGGTATGGAACATTCAGCAGCGGTGAGAATAACCTCTGTGAGGTGGTCGACCTGACTGTCACAGTTGGGAAAGTTCTGATCGTGAAAAACAGCCATAGAAGAATAAAGCCCCTCAGTCGGCTTTAGAAATGTTCCAACTGGTGGGACGAGGAGATGGGGAATGATGCAGAAAGTGGATGATACAAGGGAAATGGTCACTTGAGTACGTGTCAGAAAGTGCATACCACTCAAACCGACCGGCCAGCTGAGGAGTGCATATTGCGAGGCCTATATAGGAATAAGTGTGTGTTGTGTCTGAAAGGAAGGTCGGTGCACCGGTGTTGAGGCAGACAAGATCGAGGTGTTGGAGAATGTCCACCAAAAGGGAGCCTCTCGGACAAGGTGCCGGAGAGCCCCATAGGGGATGGTGGGCATTAAAGTTGCCTACCAACACGAAAGGTGAAGGGAGCTGGTCAACAAGGTGTAGCACTTCTGCCCTAGTAAGGGCAGATGACGATGGCGAATAGATATTACAGAGGGAAAAGGTAAATGTGGATAAAGTGATGCGGACGGCAACTGCCTGTAGGTGAGTATGCAATGAAATGGGATGGAAATAGACGACGTCTCGAAGGAGCATCAGAACCCCTCCATGGGCTGGGATACCTTCCACGGGTGGCAGGTCGAACCGCACAGAGGTGTAGTGTGGAAAGTCTGCACGATCACGTGGACGCAACTTAGTTTCTTGGAGGCAGACTAGAAGCGGGCAGTGCAATCAAAGGAGTAGTTTTAACTCCTCCCGATTAGAACGAATGCCGCGAATATTCCATTGAAGGAGCGCCATGATAAAAATGAGATAAGAGATAAGGATAAAAACTAACAAGCAAGCGGGGTCACCTCGACGGCCGCTGAGGACCGGATTTCGAGGGAGCACTGCTATCGCTGTCTAGGGACAAAGGGTCGTGGTCCATAGGTTCGACCGACGCGCCTGCCATCTCCTTGAGTTGATCAGGAGGGGCAGTTTCCACCGCTGGTAAAGGGCCAGGTGCCCGGCAGACGGAGCGTCTCGGTGAAACAGAAGACGGCCGAGGCCAGCAACTGCTGGACGGCGTGACAGATGGGTCACGCCTCAGCGGGGAAGGAGAGGAACTCTTTTTCTTGTCAGCTCTTCTGGAAGAGTAACGGCGAGAAGAGGCAGTTGACGGTTGGGAAGCCTGAGAACGCAGAAAATCCTCACGGACGTGTTCCTTTTTTAAAGTCCGGGCATCTTGTTTAGGTGCCCGCGGTTTACCAGAGGTTGATGAAGACTGTACCTTAGAGGCAGCAGGAGGAAGCAGGGACGTGGAACGGACAATATTCGAGCTGGCGGATCACACAACTGTGTCAGGGAAGGTAAAATCACACGTCTGGGTACTTGAATCCTTAGTAGGTCGAGCAGAGGTGAGGACCTTACTGTATGTGCCCGCTGGAAGGACAGCAGGCTTTCGACTCGCCACAACTTTCGAGCGGCAGATGTCGACACATTTTCCGTAACCCGAATTTGCTGGATGACCTTCTCATCCTTGTATACCGGGCAGTCGCGAGAGGAAGCCGCATGATCACTGTTGCAGTTTAGGCAGTGAGGGGACGGAGGTGGGCAATCTCCCTTATGGGCGTCCCTACCACAAGTGACACATTTTGCTGCATTTGGGCAAGAGTCACGGGTATGGTTGTACCTGTGGCATTGGAAGCAGCGCGTTGGGTTTGGAATATTAGGGCAGACAGAGAACTTCGTACCCTGCTTTGACCTTCGACGGGATTTCAACCCTGTCGAATGTCAAAAACAATACGAGTCGGTGTCAGCTGGTTATTTACCTTTTTCAAAACCCTATGCACGGCTGTGACTCCCTGGTCTGACATGTAGGTTTGTATGTCTTCATCAGACAACCCGTCAAGGGATCTCGTGAAGACTACCCCCCGTGACGAGTTGAGTGTGTGATGCGCTTCTACCTTGACAGGAAACATGTGTAACAGTGTAGTCCGGATTAGTTTCTGAGCTTGGAAGGCACTGTCCACTTCCAGCAACAATGTGCCATTGCGCTGACGCGAACAGGTCTTAACAGGGCCAGCAATTGCATCTACACCTTTCTGGATAACGAAAGGATTTACAGAAGTGAAATCTTTTCCATCGGTGCGAGAGACAACAAGAAATTTCAGTAAATTAGGCAAAGTCTTTTTTTGCTGAGGCGAATCTATTTTTCTTTTCTGGGTCAACCTCACTGAAGAAGAGAAGGAAGTCATTGTGGAAGTGTCCCCCGTGATTACCGGCGTCTTCGATGGCGCGCTCCTTCCTAGTGGGGGCCCTCTCTGAGGGCTTACCCGCCTTAGGTGATTGTTCACACCTCCAGAGAACTGAGTGAGGGACCAATCGGTATGTTCGGAAGGTACCAGCTCGGGTAATCACCCCTCCCTGGGTCTGGCCTTTACCAGGGGGTACATACATGCCCTGCTTGTCTACCCAGGGAGGGGAATTACGCGTTACCCCGTCACATGATAATGCGTGGGTTGGCCTTCAGACAGGCACAGGGAGGAAAGAAGAAGAAGAAGAAGAAGAAGAGAGGAAGTGAAGAGAAGGAAGGAAACAAGTGTCTCAACGCCAAAGCGGAGACTAATGAGGAGGAAAGAAGGCAAGGAGAGTACAGCAAGGAGAGCAAGGCAGAAACAAAGGTTAGGAAAGGAAGAAACCAAGGAATAAGAGAAACCATGACAAGAAACCACCTTAACTCGCAAAGGACGCCCGTCTCTGGGCGAAGGCATAAACCGGGAGGGAAAGTGAAGCAGCCTGGGGCAGAAGAAAGGCTGCTTCGGCTCGGGGCCCCGTGCACGCCACACACGTACCCACAAAAGAGCTGTGGGTTGCCTGGGAGGGGGGGGGGGGGTTGCATCACTGTGGTGGGGATGCATAAATCATGGCCTTCAGAGCATGTATGTATTAGGCCGTGTCCTATGTGAGCAACAACAGTTAGTGACAGCTTCAAGCGACAAATGTCTACCGCATTAATGGTTACGCTTTTGTCCTACGTGAGTGACATCTGCAGAGCCACGTGACAGATATGCCAACGGGCGACGTTTGAGATTAAATCCAGGCTGAATCTGTCGCACACTCTACAAAGTGTCAAGGTTTGTTGAGAAACATCTGCTTGTAAAGGTTATATAAAGGATGTAACAAGAATTCTTCAAGCTAATAATCCCTGCAGATTATGAAACTGCAATAGTTTCTGAAATAACAGAAAATATAATTGAAGTAGTACATGTAATGAAGAATTTTACTTTTGGCTTTTATATACAACTGAAGTTAAATTTATAAATAGTTCTAATATATCAGTCTTCTGTATTTTTATTCTGAGTTAGAGTTTGATTTACACCTTGATGAAGGTGATTTGAACAATTACTCACTTTGTGCGCTATTTGCAGTAACAACAACATCAACAAAAACTTACTCCAGAGAGATAGATAACATTAGGAAGTCAAATTAGATGTGTGGAATTACACTTCTGAGTAAAATGTCATGATATAATGTTTCAGTAAGAATTTGATGTGTTTGGTAGGTCTATATTGGGATTGTATGCTTGTAATAATGAGGAACTATATTGGTAAAAACTTTAAAAAGTAATTTGTGGTGTGTTGTACAGAGAATACATAAAAATCTGCACAAATAACTGGTTTAAAGGTTATAGTTACAGGAATTAAAATATAAGATGGAATGGGATGCGAACCAGTGACTGCAAACATTTTAACTTGGTAGTCCAGGTAGCAATTCTTACACTACACCAACTAATAAGCATATCCTTCCAGAATTAAATGATATACTGTTGTCTTCCAATAAAACGTATTTTGTACATATTGAGTTGTTGATGGTTTGTAGTCACAAAAGAAAAACTCATAGAGGACTTAGTCAAAAGTATCTGTACTCGTCGTCCTATGTTCAAAGAATTTGCCTGGTGATCTTCATAGTCTATTTTCTTATTTGAAGTTATGAATGAAATAATCCACAAACATTCCTCTCCTTGTAAATTTAATGCACAGCCTCTTTTAAGCCTTATTTCATACAGTAAATTTAACTTTATTGTCTTACTCTGGAGCTATCATTATTCTAAGGTTTAGGGTTCCAATTTTAGAAACAGTTGATCGGTTTAGCAGCCTGGGTGTGGAAAAAAGAAGTTATCTAAGGTTGAGGCCTAGATAATTTTTGGATCGAAGACTATACTGGAAGGATAACTCCTGTATGTGCAGTTCAGAAATCTGGTGGTGGGTGGGAGGATCCAGATGGCTTGAGTTGTGAAGCAACAAAATATATAGTCCACAGCATGCTGTGCCACAGGATGATTTACCTTGTTTTTGGCCACAGTTTGGCAGTGGTAATTAATCCTAATGGACAGCTGGTTAGTGGTCATGTCAATATAGAAAACTGTGCAGAGATTGCAGCACCGTTGCTTAATTAAATGGCTGCTTTCATAGGTGACCCAGCCTCTGATTGGATAGACTACACCTGTGACCGGAGTGGAATATGAAGTGCTGCTGGGTAGGTGGATTGGACACGTCTTGCAGTGGGATTTTTCACAGGGATATGACCCCAATGGCAATGGGCTGGGGTTCGGGGTAGCATATGGATGGGCTAGTACATTACGGAGGTTGGGAGGGTGACGGAACACTACTTTAGGAGGGGTGGGAAGGATCTTGGGCAGGATCTTTCTGATTTCTCATTATGAGGACAGAAAATCAAAACCTTGATGAAGAATGTACTTCAGTTGTTCAAGTCCATGGTAGTACTGGATGACAAGGGGAGTGCTCTTTTGTGGATGGTTACTAATGTTAGAGGGAGAATTTAGGGTGTGTGCGGATATGGCACAGGAGATCTATTTGCAGACTACATCTATGGGGCAGTTTCTGTCTGTGGTGGCCATTGTGAGACCTTCTGCATATTGATAAAGGAAATTCTTGTCACCGTTCATGGGTGGCCAAGCTGTATGGGATGGATTTTTTGAAGTGGAAGGGATGGAAAATGCCAAAACATGGGTACTATTGGTGATTGGTTCATTTAATATTGATATTAGAGTGGATGGAGCCATCAGTGAGGTAGAGGTTGGCATTCAGGAATGGTGGGTTGAGGTAGACCAAGTGAAGTGGATGGGGGAGGAGGAGTTGAATTTTTGAAAGAAGGGGGATAAGATGTCTGACCATGGGTCCAGATCGTTAACATATCATCAGTAAACTTGAACCAATCAGAGATTTGGGGTCTTGGGATGCTACGAAGGATTCCTCAAGACAGCCTGTAATCAGGTTGGTACAGGAGGGTCCCATGTGGGTGCCCATGGCTGTGCCACAGATCTGATGGTAAACTTTCTTCTCAAAGCAAAGGTAGTTGTTAGGATAAAAATGGGAAGGTTATGAGGAATGAGGTGACAGCCTTGAATTCAGAAGGATGTTGGGAGAGGTAGTATTTGAGAGCAGCTAGGCCATTGGCATGTGGACAGTTGGTGTATACGGACATGACATCCCCTGTGACAAGTCCAGATATAGGAGGTAAAGGGGTGGGGATGGTGGTGAGTTGGTGAAGGAATTGGTTGATATGCTTGATATGGAAGGATAGATTTTGGTCAATTAGTTGAAGGTGTTAGTCAATGAGGACTGAAATTCAGTAGGAGCACAGTAGCCAGGCACAACAGGGCACCCAAGGTTATTTGGTTTGTGGATCTTGGGGAGTACATAAAAGGTGGGTGTGCAGAGTGCTGTTGGGATGAGGAGGGCGATGGATTTATGTGACAGCTTCTGGAAGGGGCTGTATGATTTTAAAAGGTATTGGAGATCTTGTTGAACTTTTGGGATAGGGTCATTCCAGCACAGCTTTTAGGTGGAAGAGTCAGAGAGTTGGCAGAATCCAACCCCCCACCTACAAGTTGTTTCAGAATGACCCCATCCCAGAAGTCCAACAACGTCTCCAATCCCTGTCCCTATCTCAATACACTGAAGATCTAACAAAGGCCTTCAAAGATAGAAACTACCACTTTGACCTAGTCCACAAACGTATCTCCCATGCTATATCCCCACACATTTTAAATCCTCCCTCTACCACCGGTAACCATCCACATAAGAATACTCCCCTTGTTACTCAATACTACCCAGGAGTATAACCAACTGCATCCTTCACCAAGGTTATGATTTTCTGTCCTCATGCCAATGCCAAGAAGTGAGAGACATCCTGTCCAAGATCCCCCCCACCTCCCCCCCCCCCCAAGTGGTGGTGTTCTGCCCTCCCAACCTCCACAACATCGTAGTCCATCCCTCTGCCACCCTAAAACCCCCACTGCCACAGGGATCATATCCCTGGGGAAAGCCCAACTGTAAGACCTGCCCAATCCAACCACCCAGTACTTCCTATTCCAGTCCAATTACAAACTTATCCTATCCAATCTGTGGCCAGTCTGCCTGTGAAAGCAGTCGTGTAATTTAACAACTGTGCTGCAATCACCGTACAGCTTTCTGCATTGGCATGACCACTAACCAGCTGTCCTTTAGGATGACTGGGCACCACAAAACTGTGGCAAATAACAAGGTACACCACAGCATGGAGGGCAGCATAGGCTCGATTTCAATGGCTGCTTCACAACTCGAGCCATCTGGATCCTCCCACCCACCACAAGTTTTTTTGAACCGCACAGATGGGAATTATCCTTATAGTACATTCTCCGAAACCAACAATTCCTATCCCCTCTATCCTAAACCTCTCCTATTTCATGTGCTGTGTGTGTGTGTGTGTGTGTGTGTGTGTGTGTGTGTGTGTGTGTGAGAGAGAGAGAGAGAGAGAGAGAGAGAGAGAGAGAGAGAGAGAGAGAATTTTGCCTTCCTCCTCTCACCCACTTTCCCACTCCATTCCTAAGCTCCATCTCCTCCCATCCATTTAATACATACATATGCACTGTAGGCTGTGGTGTATCTGTCCCCACAAACGTTTTTCTACAATTCTGAACAAGCTTTACAGTATAATTTCTCTCACTGACAACACACTATTTACTCACCGGAAATAGGATGAAAATCTTTTACCAGCAACATCTGTAATACCATGTTTTAGTTTTTCTTAACTGGACAGCAAAATCAGTGAATTCTATGTCTTAAAATTATTATTATTCTATTCCATTATGATTATATTCTTTCAACAATGCGTAAGGAATATTTCAATTATAATATTATTCTACCAGACATAATTATGAAAAATGTGTAGTGAGAGAATTATGCCTCACCTTGTCTTGCCATTCCCTTAGTTGATCCTCCAATTGCTTGTGTGTCAAACAGAGGTCACCCTAAAATAATATCACACATCAATAATAATAATAATAATGAGAATATTGTAAGCAAGAATACATGATGTTTTTGAAGGTACTGTGTGTAAGCAGCTGGAGATCCACAAGTCTCTGATTATGTAACATATGCCACAAATTACTTGGTTCATCACAAAAAAGTTGGGAGAGAATGTGCTCTTTTACTTACTGAATAAATTACATAAAGGAAAGGAAAATGCTGAGATGTTCTAATGAAATCTATTTTGTTTGATACTGAGAAGAAAAGAAAAAGTGGGGGATATATGCAAAATACTGAATAGATATTGTGTAAAGATAATGACTTTATGTACGTTGAATCATTCTTATATTTTGTTTAATTTGTTAATATTTTATAACATCAGATCAAGGACACCAAGATTCGCAAAAAGACTGGAAGATAAAACAAAAAAGCCGAAAAGTAAATATGGTTAAAATTTCATTGTTATATCAAATAATAATATTAAAAAAAAATTGCAGATGATCTCTACACTAAGAATTTTCCAGGGAATAACCAATGAATTTCATTTAATTCCCTTTCACTTATTTCAAGGTGGTAGAGAGTATGTGAGCTATATAGTGATATTAGCTGGAAATGTGGTGTTGCCTGGCTATTTATTAACTCAGTCAAGCCTTGAGTTACTACTACCCCTTTTCTCTCTTTATCTCTGCCCACATTAATTTTTTCTAAAAACATGTTATATTTATGGGAGAATATTTATGAAATAAGGCTGACTTGCATAATGTATAAAATAATAATTGCAGTATCCGAACAAAGAAAGGTAGCCTTAAAGATATATAAAATATGTAACATTCATACAAATACTGATCATTAACAATACTTCTGGTTATTTTTCCAGGAGCTAACGTGAATAAATTCTTTGGTGAGCCACATGTGAGTAAGAGACAAAGTTTTCCATGTGAGAAACATGAAGATGTGAAATCCACTCCATAGTATTTAACAGATTGTCCTGCGATTTCTTAATTGTAACAGAAAATGAAAGTGTCACTGGAATCTACAGTCTCTTGAAGTTAAAATGTAGATCTGTTGAACATAATGGGTATTAGCTGGATGACACTGTTTCATTCTCTTCCTCTCGTTGTAGCTCTATAGAAGTCTATTGCTATCGGCTGCATCTGTGTTTACTTCACAATTCAAAGTTGTCAACAGCACTGTCAGCTTTCAGGAATTTCCTTAAACTAACTGGAATGCCAGAGTGTCTACATATGTGATCATATTTATTGACTTATATGATGTACAACTGTGTAATATGACATGTATGTATTCATTTATATAAGCGCTGCATGTTGGTAAAATCTGTTGCAAATACAGTTAGTAATAAATAAATAATAGGTTAAACCCAATGCGCAATGGAGCAGTTTTCCATGAACGTTACTGTTTATGTCCTCATATCTTGTGAACTATGTGTGATACTGCATGATAAAATTTCAAAGAAGGTGCATTAAGCTGCATGTGTATATAGTATCTGCAAAATATCATGCAAATACAATTTGTAGTGTGGAAATTATAAATGATAATGCAAAAGCAAATGCTCTATTTTCCTCCATGAACAGCGAAAAAGTAGTAAGCAATAAACTTTTTTTTTTCAGCATTTGGATGTGGTTGTTACTGAGGAAAAGTACAATAAATATTTGAAATTATGTTTAAAGTTCGTTGAAAGTTGCTAAGTACTCTCATTGTCATATAGTATATGAGTAAGTCTCATCTCATGATAGAGTTTTTTTACAACTTCTATTGTTTATGACGTTATATCTGCTTAACCATGTGTTGTATTTGATTGTTACTCCTACAGCAATTGTTACCTCACAGTTAGTAATATGTGTATCAAATTTGGTTGAAATCAGTCCAGTGGTTTAGGAGGATATGTGCAGCATTGTTGTGTGATGCATAATTTTTTCACGCATCTCATTGTTTATGATGTCATATATTGTGAACTGTGAGTTGTACATGATCCTTACAGCGATCATCCTCATGGACTGAAATGAGCATGAGCAAAATTTTATAAATTTTGGAACAAAGTGGTAGGTTTATATGCAACACAAACCCACTAACACATAGATACAGTGGATTATGTATAAATATAGCTTATTTTCTATTTAATAAACAATTATTGAACAAATATGAACACAAATGAAAAACTTGGGCAGACTCACTGATGCCTGTAGTTCAGCATATAATGTCTTTTTGTAGTTTTCAATTGACTCAGCGCCACAAAACTGGTGACAGTATCCTCCTTGAGATTGTAAACAAATGGATGAACCACTGGAACTGTCACTTAGAAAAGAACGCTGAAAATTAAGAAATAAAAGTACTTCATTCCCTTTCACTATAAGGACCAGAATAACATTGTTTCTTACAGACACAGAAGCAAAAGAATAACAACAGTTTAGTGTTCACAGGCCTAATTTCAATCTCACAAATTTTACTACATCATGTATGGCTTAACGATAAAATGGTGCAGGATTTGTAAGTTCAACCAGTTTCAGTATGTGAGTCACTGCAAGTAACACTGAAATCAAACACAGTTGACAACACA
Organism: Locusta migratoria; assembly: GCA_026315105.1. Classification (NCBI taxonomy): domain Eukaryota; kingdom Metazoa; phylum Arthropoda; class Insecta; order Orthoptera; family Acrididae; genus Locusta; species Locusta migratoria. The sequence goes on along the minus strand of CM048745.1, from coordinate 629,388,997 downwards.
GGAGGTGAGGCGAGATTAAATGAAGGGAAATGTTTAAAATTTCCAGTTTGTGAATTAGTGCCACATAAGATGGTCAGGTTCTAATGTGGATATGATTATCTGTCAACAATGAACCCATATTAAAAATTAAACAAATGTTGAGAACAAAGAATAATAATAGAGGAAATCTTATACACAGGGTGTTCTCCAGCTTGTATAATATTTAATAAAATCTTTTGCATGGACTTCACCTGGATAGTGCTTATCCATTATCACTGGCATATACTACCATGTCTACATCAAATGAGATGTCAGTGTGGTATGAAATCAATTTCATGATACAGGCAATATTACAACTGTGGACAGAGGTGTTTAATGATAAGACACCATTTTGTGTCATCCAGATTCTATCATTCAAACCTCTTATGTACACTCAATGTTTCATGTCTGCTGCACTGTGACTACTGTTTTATATTGTTTTATAATTGACTGTCGTTTTTATACAGGTTTTATGTTTTACGCACAAACCAGTATTGTATGACCGCTACATTGTAACCACTATTATAGACGAAAAATTCCTAGCAGTCCCGGTGATAAGAGGACTGGAACGGACTCTGAATGTGGCACTCCAGCAAGGATACAACTTCCTTAAATCCTGCCCCGAAATGAGATCCATCCTTCCTGACATCCTTCCCACTCCTCCAAGAGTGTCTTTCCGCCGACCACGTAACCTCCGTAACCTAGTCCATTCCTATGAAATCCGCAAACCATCTTCCCTACCTTCTGACTCCCACGCTTGTAACCGCCCCCGTTGTAAAACCTGCCCTATGCACCCTTCCACCACCACTTACTCCAGTCCCGTAACCCGGAGGGTGTACACGATCAAAGACAGAGCCACTTGCGATAGTACCCACGTGGTCTACCAACTGACATGCCTGCTCTGTGAAGCGTTCTATGTGGGAATGACCAGAAACAAACTGTCCATTGGAATGAATGGTCACAGGCAGACAGTGTTTGTTGGTAATGAGGATTACCTTGTGGCTAAACACACCTTGGTGCACAGCCAGCACATCTTGGCACAGTGTTACACCATCCGGGTTATCTGGATACTTCCCACCGACACCAATCCTTCAGAACTCCGGAGATGGGAACTAGCCCTTCAACATATTCTCTCTTCCTGTTGCCACCTGCTCTCAACCTCCACTAAATTTGAATTCCCGCCCACCATCTTTAACATCTTTGCCTCAATTCTCTGGACAGAGGTCTGCCTCAAGTGGCATCTCTGTCTAACTTCTTAACTTCTTTGCTTTCTACAGTATGTCTGACTAGGGTGTTTGCATCTGTGTAAATGTGTGTGTGTGTGTGTGTGTGTGTGTGTGTGTGTGTGTGTGTGTGTGTGTGTGTGTGTATTTGTTTACCTTCCTTTTCTTCCCTCAAGGTAAGTCTTTCCTCTCCCGGGATTGGAATGGCTCCTTACCCCCCCCCCCCCCCCCCTTAAAACCCTCATCATTTCCTTTTCCCTCTCCTTCCCTTCTGCCTGAAGAAGCAACTGGGTTGCGAAAGCTTGCGTTTGTGTGTGTGTGTGTGTGTGTGTGTGTGTGTGTGTGTGTGTGTGTGTGTGTGTGTGTGTGTGTGTGGTGTGTGTGCATGTGCTTGTGCGCATTTTATTTGTGCTACTATCACACCTGTGCTCCTTCGCCTGGTGAGTAATCTTCATCTATTTTTTATATATAACGTTGTAACCACTGTTGTATATTCTTTTATAATTGACTGTCAATTTATACAGATATTTTTATGATATTCACACAGCAGTATTACAAATAGGACATGAACGTAGATATCAGTTATCTTTTTTCAAATGACTTCTAACTATTTTTATAATCTGTACAACACAAAAAATATTCTTCTTTGGCCCTGCTCCCCAATGTCCTTACCACAAAAAATATGACTTTTTTTTATCCCCCTTGTGTTTTTAATATTACATTAGGTTGTGCTGCAATCTGGTGCCACATTCTTTTATCTTTGACTTGTATCATGTATCAGTATGTTACTGTCACTCACAGTGATAGGTACATTTTATTATAATGACATAGTGCACCTATGCACTCTAAATTATGTTATTTAGCAACTGATTGACTTTACAAGGTATTTCTTTTCTCTAAGTATAGGCGATTTTGCTCTTATGAATGTACTTGATATATCTTCCTGTTTTATTGTAATGATATGTATGTTTTAAATTTGTCATCTCCTTTTTTAACAGATGACGGCCTTGTATAAAGAGTTTTGGACCAGATGATGCTGGCAGAGACCAGCGAAACCGGTCGTCCAAAATAAAATCGATTGTGGCTTTAATATTTTTTTAACATAAATAACATTTACCTTCTGTGTTAGGAATCTCTTTCATGAAACGTTTTAGTTTTAGCTGAGTCATAAAAAATTTCTAGTGTTGTTGCTGTTTTCAGTCCGCAAACTTGTTTGATCCAGCTCTCCTTACTGACGCAACACAGGCTTGCCAGTCGGCTTTATGTAGTAGGTTTTACATAAGACTTCAAATGTATGGCTTTTATATGAAACTAAATATGGAAATATAAAACAATTTTATTATACTTATAATACAAATTTTGTGAAATGTTTCTAATAGCAATTAGATACTGGTACGGTAATTCTGGACCACTATCATTTTATTCCTTGTTACACTGTTCCTTTGTACTACAGAGCATCATCCCTCATACAGTCTAGTGCATTCGATCTCTAACATTTTTAAATGCCTGATACGCAATCTGATATGGAACCCACTTCCATCTATCATCATTCCATTGGCACACTTTCGTGTTTTACACGACCCATTGGTGTCAGTTGTCTGTCACTTTTCGAAAGGCAATAGGTGTACATATGTTTAAGCTGGACCATAAACGATTAATTAGACTTCAAGTGGTTGCTGAATTGACGTCATCCCACCTGGATGGTGCACGATTAGAACTTCTTTTTCCACATAATAAATTACTTTCTTCTTGAAATCTTAATGCTTTGTTACAGTTCACTTACCACAGCACTTCACAAAATTCGACGAAACAATATGTCAAATCAGAATGACGCAACACATGCAAGAATCCTAAAGCCTTATGTATTGTTGGTATTTATGTGAAGAAATTTATTTTTGTGTCTACTTATATTTAAAAGGCTTTTCTTTACGAGTGCAAAAGTTTTAGCCAGTATTTATATTTACTAAGCTAGCCTGTGTAGCACTGCTTATATTAGATGGGAAAAGTTACTTGTGACTGCTCCTAACACCATTTTTCAGAACTAGTCACAGTGAGGTTGTTTCGTTTTATGACATCGCATCTTTCAGTGGATCTATGGAAAATAAAGTAACTAACGCAAACGGAAGCGCACTATTACGCCAAGAAAACTACAACATTCGTAACTGAAGGTTTCAATATAACACTTTGGATTCAGGATTCGGTCGTATTTGGCCATTATGCGCCGAATCTCGAATCCAAAGCCAGTGTGCTAGATTCAGCAAATTATGGATTTGGCCGAACCACTAAGACACAACCCTAGTTTCAGGTTTGGGTGGGGGGGGGGGGGGGAGTGGAGCTAGAAGTGGGAGATGGAGCAGATGGGAGAGACTGGGTTTGTGTGCAATGAGAGGAAGTTGAGTTTGTAGGAGAGGTTGTTGAGGGAAAGTGTATTGCCTTTCCAGAGTTCGGTAACTAGGAGATTGGATAGTTTTTTGAGGTGGAGGGTGGCATGCTGTTCTAATTTACGGTTGGCCTGTAGGAGGATGTTCTGAACCACAAGTGTGGATGTGGGAGAGGAAAGACTGAGGATTTTGATTAGGGATAGGAGTTGACAGGTATGCTCATTGGCTGAGTTGATGTATAGGTTAAGGATTAGGTGGATGAGGGTTATGGATTGTTCAATTTGGAATTGGATTCTCACAACACCCTCACAACGATCCCATCAAGTTTTATTTATATTCCCTTCGGAAATATGCTTTCTCCCTAGGCATATTACGATCCCACATTTTATTCACTCAGGCTTGTCTGACATTCGGCATTACTCCCAAGGGCCTCACACTAAAAGTTCCCTTCTCTGGCTGTAGCCCAGCCTTTCATCCTGCCTTATTCCAATTCCAAACTGAACAATCTATAGCCCTCACCCGCTTAATCCTTAACCTATACATCAAATCAGCCAATGACCACACCTGTCAATTCCTATCCCTAATCAAAATCCTCAATCTTTCCTCTCCCACATCCACACTTTCAGTTCAGAACATCCTCCTACAGGCCAACCATAAATTAGAACAGCATGCCACCCTCCACCTCTAAAAATTATCCAATGTCCTTGTTATCCACCTCCGGAAGGGTAATACACTCTCCCTCAACAACCTCCTACAGGACACTTCCAGCTCCACTCCCCCCAAACCTCAATATGCTAATCCACACAATCCAGAACCACAACATCCCAATTCAGAAGTCAACCTCTCATCTAAACCTCTGTCCCAGTCTGAAACCTCTGTCCTTTCCAAAGGCCTCACACTTAGCTCTGCTCCCAAATTCAACCAAACAGCTCTAGTCAAAGATCTCCTATACTTGTAGTCTTTGCTGGAGATACCACTTTGCCACTAAGAAAAATAATCCTAGTCCTAATGATCCAACTCCCCAAGACACCATCCAAATTGAACCTTGACTGGAACAGTTCCGTCCTCCATCACAGCGCGATCCACATCTTCTTCCTCAAAATCACTTCTTCAAACCTTCCAGGAATTTCTCACTTCCAGCCTTGCCTCACGTTTGAGGGCAACCAACAACTAAAGGGAACAGCCATGGGGGAACCAGGATGGCCACCTCATATACCAACTTATTTATGGGATGCTTTGAGCAAGCCTTCTTGGATACGCAAGCCTGTCAACCCAATGTTTCGTATAGATTTATTGATAATACCTTCATGATTCATTCGGTCATTATGCCAGCAGAACAGCCCAGGACAGCCCAGCCCCGCCCAGCCAAGTCCAGCACTGGTCACATAGGCTACATGTTATTCCCAAGATGACCTACATCAGGTCAAAACCGGTAAATAGAAACTGTTAATTTTTGCAATCAAGACTGTTTTTTGTAATATTAGAAACCAGGTTTTAAACTGTAAGACATATCCAGGGGTAGATATAGACTCTGGCCATAACTTATTAGTTACGAACTGTAGATTAAAACCTAAGAGACTGCAAAATCGTAGAAAATTAAGGAGATGGACTCTGGGCTAGTTGAGGAACCAGAGGTGGTTGAGAGTTTTAGAGGGAGCATTAGGCAAGGATTGTCTGAAACAGGGGAAAGTAATACAGTAGAAGAAGAATGGTCAGCTCAGAGAGAGAGAGAGAGAGAGAGAGAGAGAGAGAGAGAGAGAGAGAGAGAGAGAGAGAGAGAGAGAGAGAGAGAGAGAGAGAGCAGTGAGGGCCACTGAGAATCATATAGACAGAGGGACAAGGCCTAATGGAAATCCTTGGCTAACACAGGAGATACTGAACTTAACTGATGAAAGGAGAATCAAGTGAAGTAGGCAAAAAGAAGTACAGACGTCTGAAAAATGAGGGTGACAGGAAGTGCATACTGGCTAGGCAGGTGTGGCTTGAGGAGAAATGCAATACTGTAGAAGAATGTATAACTATGGGAAAGACAGATACCACCTGCAGGAAAATAAAGACATCTGGAGACAAGAATAGCAGAAGTATAAATATTAAGAACTCACATGGAAAACCAGTATTAAGCAAAAAAGGAAAGGTGGAAGGAATATATAGAGGGACTGAACAAAAGAAATAAAACTGAAGGCAGTAATCTAGAAATGGAAGACGAAATAGAGGAAGATGAGATAGGAGATACAATACTACGAGAAGAATTTGACAGAGCACTAACAGATTTGTGTACAAAAAAGGCCTCTGGAGTAGATTATGATCCGTCTGAACTGCTATTATCATTAGGAGAGCTAGTCATGGAGATATTGTTCTACCTGGTATGCAGGATGTATTAGACAGGGGAAATGCCGTCAGACTTCTAGAAGAATATAGTGATTCCAATTCCTAACATAACAAGCGCAGACAGAAGTGAAAATTACAGAACTATCAGATTAATAAGTCACAGTTGCAAAATACTAACATGAATTATTTACAGAGGAATGGAAAAAAAAAAACTCATGGAATCCGACCTTGAGGAAAATCAGTTTGGATTTAACAGAAATGTAGGAACACACACGGCAATACTCACATTACGACTTATTAGATAGTTTAAGGAAAGGGAAATCTATGTTTTTAGCATTTGTGAACCTGGATAAAGCTTTGGACAATGTTGACTGGAATACACTCTTTCAAATTCTGAAGGTAGCAGGGGTAAAATATAGGGAGGCGAAGAGTTATATTCAACCTATACAAAGTCCAGACAGCAGTTATTCGAGTCAAAGGGCATGAAAGTGTCGGAGTGGTTGGGAAGGGTGTAAGACAGGGTTGTAGCCTTTCCCCAATGTTGTTCAATACACCATAGAGCAAGCAGTGAACAAATGCAAGGAGAAATTTGGAGAGGGAATTAAAGTACGGGGGAAGAATTAAAAATGTTGCGATTTGCCGATGTCATAGTAATTTTGTCAGAGACTGCAAAGGATTTGGAAGAGCAATTGAGACAATAAAAGTAATAGATGAGTTTTATAATTTGGGCTGCAAGATAACTTCTGATCAGCCACTGCAAAAATATCAATAAGTAGTTTAGTGGTTGCTTTTACCGGCCTCCCGACCCTGACAATACAATAGCAGAAAGGTTCAAAGAAAATCTGAGTCTAATTACAAAAACGTACCCGAATCAAATGATAATAGTAGGCAGTGATATTAATTTACCCTCAATCTGTTGGCGAAATTATATTTTCACATCTGGAGGTAAACATAAAACATCATGCGAAATTGTTCTCTGAGAATTATTTCGAACAATTAGTCCGTGAGCCAACTAGAATTGTAAATGGATTTGAAAACACACTTGATCTCTCAGCAACAAATAATACTGAGCTCATATCGAGCATCAAAACGGATACAGGTTTTTGCTCTTTATTCACACAAAGTGATGGGTGTTATCGACAAGGGTTCACAAATCGATTCCGTATTTCTTGATTTCCAGATTTAGGTACACCGTACCTAAAAACAGCTTTTAATCAAATTGCATGGTTATGCTACGTGTATCGCCCCGAATTTGTGATTGGATAGGGGATTTCCTGTCAGAGAGGACACAGTTCGTTGTAATCGATGGTAAGGCATCGACTAAAAAAGAGGTGATATCGGGTGTTCAACAGGGTAGTGTTACTGGTCCTCTGCTGTTCCTTATTTACATAAATGATTTAGGGGAAAATCTAAGTAGCTCTCTTAGATTGTTTGCAGATAACGCCATTATTTACCTTCTAGTAAAATTATCTGAACATCAAAATCAACTGCTGAACGATCTGAATGAGATATCACTATGGTGTAAAAATTGGCAATTGACTGTAAATAATGAGAAGTGTATAGTCGTCCACATGAGAACGAAAAGAAATCTGATAAACTTTGTTTACAAGATAAATCAATCCAAAGTGATGGCCGTAAACTCCACAAAATACGTAGGAATTACTATTACTTCAGACTTAAATTGGAAAGAACACATAGATAATGTCATGGGAAAGGCGAACCAGAGACTGTGTTTTATTGGCAGAACCCTTAAAACATGTAACAGAACTACAAAAGAAACTGCATACACTATGCTTGTCCATCCATTTTTGGAGTATTGCTGCCCAGTGTGAAATCCTTATCAGGGGTGTTTGACGGAGGACAAAGAAGGGCAGCTCGTTTCGTATTGTCACAATACAGGGGAGACAGCGTTACGTAAATGATACAGGATCTGGGCTGGGAATCATTACAACAAAGATGCTTATCGCTGTGGCGTGGGCTTACGAAACTCCAATTGCCAACATTCTCCTCCGAATGCAAAAATATATTGTTGACTCCCACTTACATAGGTAGAAACGATCATCAGAATAAAATACGAGAAATCAGAGCTCGAATGGAGAGATTCAGGTGTTCTTTATCTCCTGCGCTATTCGAGAACGGAATGGGAGATAAATAATATAACGGTGGTTCGATGAACCCTCTATCAGGTACTTAAATGTGATTTTCAGAGTATCCCATGTAGATGTAGATGCCAAATATTTATTTTGCAAACTTGTATTGTGATATGTTAAGCTAACCGGAACTGGTAGCACTGAGTCAATAAAACAAACAGCTATGGTCGACATGTTATTTTGTAATTAGGAAACATTGTTCGTGTGAAACTCAGCTTGTCCTCTTCTCACATGATGTCTTGCAAGCCATGGATGAAGGAAGGAAAAACAGTCTCAACGTTCAAATACAGCATTAGTAATGAGCTTCTTCATGCAGTCGCATTGTTCAAATATTAAGGCATAACCTTGCAGAGTAATATGAATTGGAACAAACATGTCAGGAGAGATGCGAGTAAGGCCAACAGCCAACTTCAGTTTATTGGGAGAATTTTGGGAAGAAGTACTTCATCTGTAAAGGAGACCCTGTATAAAACACTTGTACAACCACGTATTGAGTATTGCTCAAGTGTTTGGGACCCGCAGCAGATCAGTTTAAAGAAAGACATAGAAGCAGTTCAGAGGCGAGCAGCTAGGTTCATTACTGGCAGGTTCTACCAATGTGTGAATGTCACAGAAATGCTCCGGAAACTCAAATGGGGATTGCTGGAGGAAAGAGGATGTCCTTTCTGAGAAATTCTGTTGATAAAATTTAGAGGGCCAGAATTTGAAGCTGACTGCATAACAATCTTCCTGCCGCCTACTTACATTTTGTGTAATGATCACAAAGACAAGATAATAGAAATTAGAGCTCGTACAGAGTCATATACGCATTTTTCCCTTGTTCTGTTTGGGAGTGGAATAGGAAAGGAAATGTCTAGTACTGTTACAGTGTACCCTCCGCCAGGCACCTTACGGTGGATTGCGGAGTATGTATGTATGTAGATGTAGAAATGTGAGCCCAAGCCTCGTAATAATATGCATGACAGCTGAAACAGTTCCACAAAATGCACATTTGTGGCGCCAATTTAAGTGGCTATCTTTTCCAGATCACCACCTATGTCTTACTCCCCATCCCTATGAAGAATATTCCCATCTCCACCCACCATCACTCCTTGATCCTCTTTTGAAAAATTCCTGCCTAACTCCCCTATGTTAATAACCACCTGGTGCAACCCTGTAACCTGGTGATCCAGCACTCACTCCCAACACTTCCTGTAACTGCTGGCCTACACCTCTCCCATGCAAGCTACGTAACAGCAGAACCTTCTTTCTATTGAGTTTCCTAACAGCTGAGATCTGATCCTTGATACCCACATCTAAAGCTACCGGAGACTCCTCTTCACTCAACTGTGACAGTTGATCAAACCTATTGTTCACACATAATGTAAAACTATTCAAAAACCTTCTCTTCGTAACAGTCTTTTTTGCAAACTGTGAGATGCTATTTACCAATCCTCCTCTTCAACCTATCTAATTCCTCCTCTGGGTTCTGCAATTGCAGCGAAAGAGCATGGATCTTATGCCTCTGTTCATCTTTTAACTTATTCTTGCATAACCTGTAAATTCCAGGAGAGGATTCCCTAGAGTGGCCGTGGCTTTCCCACTACAACCCCCTAGCCCCCAATGAAAGTACTTCATGCAAATCTCACATCATAGCCCGCTACTCAGAAACCTATGGCAGAACTCACAATTCTACAGTACTAAATAACAAACTAAAATGTAATTGCTTTCTAATTTATTATGCTACACAAGTACGAATTTATGAGGTAAATGTGTTAATCCAAATTTCACTCTCTATTAACAAAGTGACTGCTACTATTAACAGTATTAATCTACAGCAACTCCTTGCATAATTAGTATTGGAACACTCACGTAATCACACAGGCACACAAATCAGCCACACAATCGTCATCTCCGGCTGCTGCACTTCGGTGTGTAAATAGGGGAGGGCAGTGGGGATAGGAAGATTGCGTCCCAGTGGCAGGGGAGCGAGTGAGGGGAGGAAAATACAATAAAATACAGTAAAATAAAAGATACGTATATTATAGAGAAAAAAATCCTAGTAGGAAAACTAAAAAAACAGATGTGGCTTACTTACCAGGAGAAAGAGCACAGGTACACAGACAGAAACATAAATAAACCACACACACAAAGTACAAAAACACACAAATGCTGAGCTTCCACAACCCTGGGTTGCTTCTTCAGAAAGGAGAGGAAAAAGGAAAGGATGCGGGTTTAAAGGAGCAGGTAAGGAGTCATACCAATCCCGGGAGAGGAAAGACTTACCTTGGAATGATTCCTTACCCACTCCTTTAAACCTGCATCCTTTCCTTTTCCCTCTCCTTTCTGAAGAAGCAACCCAGGGTTGCGAAAGCTCACCATTTGTGTGTGTGTGTGTGTGTGTGCATACCTGTGCTCTTTTGCCTGGTAAGTAAAATTCATCTATTTTTTTTATATAAAGTAAAATAAAGTACGCACATGCCGTACGCACAAACACAAGTGCGCGCATGCGTTCACCAGTGACTGTGTTGTGTGACTGCGTGAATGTCATATTTTCTGAAGAAGGCAAGGGCTGATAGCTGAAAGTGTTGTATGTATGTGGTCTTTTTTATGCGCCTGTCACAGTTCGCTATCACGTCTTTGCGGTGAGTTGTATACTGCCTTATTACTATATTGTTAATACCAACCTTGACTTTCCATTATTACTATTAAAATTAGGTGCTTAAATTTTTGTGTCATGTATGTATGTAAATATTCCAACAAATTACATCAGAAAACATACTTATCTGTTATGTAAAAGTGGCAGTGGATTCTTAAGAGTGTTAAACGATAATGGTTTCATAAATCCTTGTTTTTTCCAAAACCAATTAATGATCCGACTGGGGAATGACTTTAAGCAAATGTTAAATACTTCTACCTGTCTGGTGTGTTTTACAACTGTGCACGGAAATATGGGAGATGCTCAGTTATTGTAAACAAAATATGCAGTCTCATTAATAGGTGGTATCTACAAAAAATCATTTTGTTGCTATTGTTAGCATAAAGCATAGCTGTCAATAGGTAATGAGAATTGTAAACTACAGTTCTTTTGTCATACAGGCTAAAACGACTTTTGTAGTAAAATAGTGTCTCCTTAATAAACAGCAGTAATCCTATCTTTAAAATGAAATTGTAGGGAAACATTCAACTGAGTTGTTCTATTTTAACTTCCTAACAAGCAAATTTAATGGCCAAGTATTAGTGTACTTTATCTAAGGTGTGATAAGGATGGATGGTTTGATTTTTAAAGGAACTAAACGACTACAGTTATCAGACCCTTGTTTCAACTGTAGAGATTAGAATAAAAAGCACTACAATGTAGTATAAAACAATGTGTTAAAACTCACCAAGCAAAGTGTGTTAACACATCAAGAAATAAAAGAATCAAAGTAAAAACTGGAAAAATAAGAGAAAAGTGGAAAGAGGATACCAGAATGTCCTGGCCAAGTGGCCACAGACAAGGTAGTAGGGCATCTGGCCACTTTTGCACATTAAAAGCACCTGCCTAAAAGCGGTAGGCGAGCGGAGAACAAATATATAATGAACACAGTACTAAAAACCAAATAGATTGGTACAACCCACACACATGAATAAAATTTAAAACAGCGTCAGCCATAGAGGCATTGTCAGCTAAAACAAGATTTAAATCGTCAGGGAGATTAAAATTCCTCCTCTGAGTGGCTAAATCCAGGCAGTCCAAGAAGACGTGGATTACTGGCAGACGCACACCGCATAGACACTCGGTAGGATCCTCGCGACGGAGAAGGTGACCATGCATAAGCCAAGTATGGCCAATACGCAGCCAGCAGAGAACAACAGACTCTCTGCGAGGGGCCCACAGAGAAGTCCTCCACACGTTGGTTGCCTCCTTGATACACCTCAATTTGTTGGGCACCTTTAGGGTGCACCATTCACTACTCCACAAACCGAGAACTTTACGGCGTAGTGTAGAACGGAGATCAGCAGATGGGCTGCCTATATTGAGGACAGGCTTGTGGGTGGCCTCTTTGGCCAGCCTGTCAGCCAGCTCAATGCTGTCTATCCTGACGACGTGTCCCAGAGTCCAAAGGAATGCCACTGACTGCCCATGCTGTTCAATGGTGTACAAGGAATCGTGTATGGCAACAACCAAAAGATTGCACGGAAAACACTGGTAAATGGCCTGTAAACTGCTCAGGGAGTCACTACAAATGACAAATGACTTCCCAGGGCAGGAACGGATATGTTGAAGTGCACGGTGGATGACTACCAGCTCTGCAGTGAAGACACTGAAGCCATCGGGTAGGGAGCACAACTCGTGTCCTGCAAGCGTATAAGCAAAACCAACATGTCCGTCTACCATCAAGCCGTCTGAGTACACTACCGTAGAGTCCCGGAAGCCGTAAATAACCGATAGGAATTGGCGACGAAGGGTCTCAGGGTGGACTGAGGTTTTAGAGTACCACGACAGATCCAGCCGAAGGTGAGGCCGTCGTATACAGCATGGTGGTGTACGCAACTGGCATCTGAATAAAGAGGGGACAGGAACAGACTCCTATTGACTCAGTAGAGACCTAACACGGACACCAACTGTCAACCCTGATCTCTGCCGCCTCTTTGAAATGTGGAGATCAGTTAGAGGGAAGAGTAGACAGTGGTTTGGGTGGTTAGGTAAACCACAGATGGTAGCAGCGTAATTTGCAAGCAGTTGTTGTCACCTGATATGCAGAGGAGGCACACCAGCCTCCACAAGGAGACTTGTCACAGGGCTCGTTCGAAAGGATCCTGTTGCAAGCCTAACCCCACAGTGATGGATTGGGTCCAACATCTGCAGAGGTGAAGGTGATGCCGAGCCATAGGCAATGCTGCCGTAGCCCAGTCTGGACAGAACAAGCACCTTATAGCACTGCAGCAGCATACTGTGGTCTGCACACCAAGTGGTGTTACTGAGGCAGCAGAGGGCATTAAGGTGCTTCCAGCACTTCTGCTTGAGCTCGCAGATATGAGGAAGCCATGTCAGCCGATAGTTAAACACTAGTCCCAAGAAACGGTGCGTTTCCACCACATTGAGCAGATGGCCATTGATGTAAAACTAAGGATGCGGATAGGCTGTCCGATGCCGGCAGAAATGCATAACGCAAGTTTTGGCAGCAGAGAACTGAAACCCATGGGCGAGGGCCCACGTCTGCGCCTTGCAGATGGCTCCCTGCAGCTGTCGTTCAGCAACACATATACTGCACGAGCTAAAATATAAACAGAAGTGATCTGCATTCAACGAAGTGGAGACTGAGGAACCTACCGCTGCCACTAGACCATTTATTGCCACTAAAAACAGAGGAACACTCAGGACAGAGCCCTGGGGTACCCCATTCTCCTGTACATGCAGAGAGCTACAAAAGGCACCAACTTGTATACGAAACATATCCAAAGATAAAAAATTCCAGATAAAAATGGGAAGTGAGCCCCAGAGACCCCACCCATCTAATGTGGTAAGGATGTTATGTCTCCAGGTCTTGTCATAAGCTTTAGATAAGTCGAAGAAAACTGCCACCAGGTGTTAGCAGTGAGAGAAGGCCGTCCGAATGGCAGACTCAAGGTGGACCAGGTTATCCACAGCTGAACGCCCCTTTCATAAACCATCCTGGCATGGAGTGAGGAGACCCCTGGACTCAAGGAGCCAGCACAAACGTCATCTCACCATATGCTCCAGCAATTTGCAAAGAACGTTGGTGAGGCTGATTGGTCGGTAGCTGTTCAACTCGTGTGGATGTTGACCAGGTTTGATCACCGGGACTATCAGACACTCTCGCCACTGTGACGGGCATGTACCAGAGAGCTCCAGAAGCGGTTGAAGAGAGCCAGAACGTTACGCTGAGACTAAGGTGACAGGTGTTTCAGCATCTGATTACGAACACGATCTGGCCCAGGCGCTGTGTCAGGACAGTGTGCCAGGGCACTGATGAATTCCCATTCACTGAATGGAGCATTGTACAGTTCAGTACGGCAAGTTGAGAAGGATAAGCGCTGTCGTTTCTCCCGCTCTTTCAGGGCGCGAAAGGCCCTGGAGTAGGCCGCAGATGCAGAACTCTGAGCATAGTGCTCAGCAAACAGTTCAGCAAGTTCATCTGGATCTGTGTAAACTGCTCCATTCACAGAAATCCCGGGCATACTAAGAGGACACTGGTAGCCATAAACACGTCTGATCTTAATTGTGTACAACATCCAGGTTACAGGACTGGAGTAAGTGGTGGTGGGAGGGCGCATAGAACAGGTTTTACACTGGGGCGGTTGCATGGGTACGAGCCAGAGGGTAGGGACGGTGATTTGGGGATTTCATAGGGATGAACTAGGAGGTTACGAAGGTTAGGTGGGTGGCAGAAAAACACTCTTGGTGGAGTGGGAAGGATGTCATGAAGAATGGATCTCATTTCGGGGCAGGTTTTAAGGAAATCGTATCCCTGCTGGAAAGCCAAATTCAGAGTCCGATCCAGTCCCGGAAAGTATCCAGTGACAAGAGGGGCACTTTTGGGAATCTTCTGTGGAAGGTTCTGGATTTGGGGGGATGAGCAAGTGGCCCTAGCAATTTGCTTCTATGCCAGATCAGGAGGGTAGCTGCAGGATGTGAAAGCTGTTATTAGGTTACTGGTATATGGTTTAGGGATTCAGGACTGGAGTAGACTCATTTGCCATGAAGACCTAAGCTGTAAGGAAGGGAGCGTTGGATATGGAATGGATGGCAGCTGTCGTAATGGAGGTAGTGTTGTTAGTTAGTGGCTTTGATGTGAACAGATGTGTGAAACTGGCCATTGGATAGATGGAGGTCGACATTGAGGAAAGTGGCATGGGATTTGGAATAGGAGCAGGTGAATCTGATGGGGAGAGGAAATTTTGGAGTTGTTCTTCACTGTGAGTCCAGATCATGAAGATATCATCAATAAATCTGTACGAAACATTGGGTTTACAGGCTAGGGTATCCAAGAAGTTTTCCTCAAAGCGTCTCATAAATAAGTTGGCATATGAGGGGGGGCCATCCTGGTTCCCATGGCTATTCCCTTTGGTATGTGTGGCTCTAAAAAGTGAAGAAGTTGTTGATTAGGATGAAACTGGCTGGGGTAATAAGGAAGTAAGTTTAGGTAGGGTTGCAGGTGGTTGGCGTGAAAGGAAATACTCCATTGCAGTGAGACCCTGGGTGTGTGGGATGTCTGTGTATAAGGTAGTGGCATCAATAGTTACAAGGATGGTTTCCAGAGGTAACAGATTGGGTAAGGATTTCAGGTGATCGAGAAAGTGGTTGGTGTCTGATGAAGGATGGGAGACTGTACATAATGGGTTGAAGGTGTTTGTCTACATTGGCAGAGCTTCATTCAGTGGGGGCTTGGTAACCAGCCACAATTGGGCAGCCTGGATGATTAGGTTTGTGAATTTTATGAAGTAGGTAGAAGGTGGGGGTGCGGGGTGTCAGTGTGATCATTGATGGACTCATGTGAAAGGTTTTGTAGGAGGCCTAATGCTCTTGAGGATTCCTTGAAGCTCAGCCTGGACACCAGGAATGGGATTACCTTGACAAACTTTGCACATAGTGTTGTCTGAAAGCTGACCCAGTCCCTCAGCCACATACTCCCACCGATCAAGTATCACGGTTGTGGGTCCCTTGTTGGCTGGGAGAATGACGATGGAACAGTCAGACTTCAGATCACAGATAGCCCGTGCCTCAGCTGTGATGATGCTGGGAGTTGGATTAAGGTTTTTCAGGAAAGAGTGAGAGGCAAGATTGGAAGTGAGAAATTCCTGGAAGATTTGAAGAGAGTGATTTTGAGGAAGAGGATATGGGTCTCGCTGTGAAGGAGGACGGAACTGTTCCAGGCAGAGTTCAATTCGAATGGTGTCTTGGGAAGCTGGATCATTAGGAGTAGGATTATTTTTCTTAGTGGCAAAGTGATATCTCCAGCAAAGACTATGAGTATACGACAATAAATCTCTAACAAGGGCTGTTTGGTTGAATTTGGGAGTAAGGCTAAAGGTGAGGCCTTTGGAAAGGACAGAGGTTTCAGACTGGGAGAGAGATTTGGAAGAGAGGTTGACTACTGAATTGGGATGTTGTGGTTCCGGATTGTGCGGATTAACATTTTGAGGTTGAGGAGGGGGGGGGGGTGGAGCTGGAAGTGGGAGACTGAGTAGATGGGAGAGACTGGGTTTGTTTGCAATAAGAGGAGGTTGAGGTTTTTTGGAGAGGTTGTTGAGATGGGTAACCAGGCAATTGGATAGTTTTTTTGAGGTGGAGGGTGGCATGCTGTTCTAATTTGCGGTTGGCTGGAAGGAGGATGTTCTTAACTGCAAATGTGGATGTGTGAGAGGAAAGGTTGAGGATTTTCATTAGGGATAGGTGTCGACAGATGTGTTCATTGGCTGAGTTAATATGTAGGTTAAGGGTTAGGCAGGCGAGGGTTGTGAACTGTTCAGTTTGGAATTGGTATAAGGCACGATGACAGGATGGGTTACAGCCAGAGACAGGAACTTTTAGTGTGAAGCCCTTGGGGGTAATGCCAAATGTCAGAGAAGCCTGAGTAAATAAAATGTGGAAATGTAATCTGTCTAGGAACAAAGCATGTTTACGAAGAGAATGTAAATAAAACTTGCTGGGGTCATTGTACAAATGTTGTTGGGGAGACATAGTAAATGGAAGATGGAAAAGTGAGAAATTTGTGCTGTGTAACAGGCTGCAATGAAAAGAAATAAAATAATATAAAAAATTATATTTATAGGGGGAGAGAGAGAAAAGTGAACAGACAGCAAAAGAAATTCAGATATGAAAAAAGAAAAGAAATAGAAAAGTTGTTCAAGAAAGTTTGTTGTTGATATTGGGGTCACAACATAGTGCCCAAGGGTTTAGTACTATTATTTGCATTCAAAACAGGTTTAAGGGTGGAGAAAATTGAAAAATATTCAAGAAAACCACGTGAGAATGAAAGGAAAGCGTGTTATTAGGACTGGTTATGTGGTAGCAGATTACGAATTTGAGGCCGACACTAGTCTGACGAAGGAATAGTAAAATCAAAACCTATAGACAGTTGCTGAAAAAGGATTAGAAATGTAGGAAAAATGAATGGAACTGTGGAAGAACAGGAATAGGAAATAATCACGAAGTTGCTAGGAAATGCCAAAAATGGTTATTAACTAGGTAATATTGGAAATTAAACTTGTGAAATAGTGTTTAAGCAATTAAACGAAAATGTGAATGAACGGTGGATTTTATAGAGAAAATGCAGTGTTGAAAGCGGAAATACAATAATAAAAATGCATTAGTAGTACTTTTAGGTTAAGGTTTGGAAGTAAATACATATTGTTTTAAGTATTTGGCCAAGAGAGATACTAATGGTAAACTAAGAAGGGAGGCGAATATAGAATAAAACTGCTACGCAAAAATAAAAACAAAAGGAGAATGTAAGATGAAAGAAAATATTTCGAACTGCAACAGGCCAATAACAAATGTACGAAATTGTTGAGTTCATATTGATGATACGAATATTATAGAGGGAAACATTCCAGGTCTATAAAAATATATAAAAAATAAAGATGGTTTACCTACCAGACGAAAAATCACAGGTATGTAGATAGACACAAAAATAAAAACACAGACAAATGCCTAGCTTTCGCAACCCAAGGTTGCTTCTTCAGAAAAAGAGCAGGGAAGAAGAGTATCAGTATTTTCTCCAATTTAAATTTCATATAACATTCAACAGTTTCAGACGAGTTATTTACCTTTACAGTAATGATAAAACACATTCACCACAACAATTCACAAAATATGTGTTTCAGAATTACTATTAGCCTTCACCCAAAATTGACAATCACTTGGCAGGGCTGATCAATCACTAATTGACAATGAATTTATAAGTGTGAAAATTCCTATGGTAAACTAAACACATCAACACAACATACTTTATGAGATACACACAGTAGTGTCTGAATATAAGAGGAACTGTTATGATTTAGCTGAACACTGGGTAGAGAATTCTGAAACTAATTTCCGTCATAAAAATGTTAAAAATATAATCTAATATCATTTAAGTTACTCACCCATGAATTGTTCACATTTGTAGACTCTTCTAATACTGAAGCAACTTTTAATTCCAATTCAGACTTAATTTCGTTCAACATCTGGTCAAATAAACAGACATAATGAACTGAACATCACTGCCATCAAACAGGGTTAAGAGTTAGTAAATATAACAACAACTTTAATAAAGACACTGGTATATTCACCCTTAATGTCCACACCAATAAACAAAAACCAACAAATAAACAAGAAAGGACAAAAGAAAAACATACATAACAAATTTCAGTTTGTGACAAACTAAATGCCCATCTAACTAAAAATACAAAATTAATTTTATACCGTGGCACATTTTATGGACTCAACACATAGTGTGACATTGAAATAATATTGATATTGGAAAGATGAAACAAAGTATATTCTTCAAAACACCACAGACGTTATTGAACTACAGTCTATTGATGGAACAAAATAATAAGAAGTAGTTAACCTCAATTAAAAACTCAACAATTACTTAATTGGCTACATACACAATTTGTTAAAACTGGTTCCCAAAATTAAAGAAAAACAGTCTAGTACCATGTTAATTATTTATTAGATAATTGATTCTAAATTACAAGTTCTTAATAAACCGTACCAAATTTCCAACTTTCCTCAAATTCATTGCTTTCTACATATGGAATTGTAAAAAAAAAACACTCAGACATAGCAGTAAAATTTACCAGATTTAACCTTACTTTGCAAGCAAATGTCACATCTTATGTATTGTGTCACATAGTATTTCGATATGAGTGGAAATGGCTAACACTGCTGAGAAACTACTGTAGTTCTTGGTTTGCTTTAGCACTGTGTATAAGGGAAAAAAGGGATAAAATGCACCGGTTCAGAGAATGGATGAAATAGAGATGAAATTACTTAAGTTCGTCAACAACCACAGTGAGGGTAATGTAAACCTTGCCTGTGGAAGAACTTGACAGCCTACATTTGTATTTATTATTATTATTATTATTATTATTCAATTTTACAGAGCACCAACATGCTTGTGCACAGAATACTAACATTCTTATTAACATCCTCCTGTAGAATATATGGTTGGGAAGCACACAACATCTCTAACATTCTGTTTTTAATCATATACAATGTGAGTTTTAGTTCTCTCAATTATAGAAACTCCTGACACTGTGAGAAAAATTTCTCTCTCACTAAACTTAAATATGATTCCCTGAAAATCAAAATGTCTCTCAAAGAGTCTATGTTTGACAAACACCGTAAACAAAGCAGACATTGCCAGTAGAGAGAGAGAGAGAGAGAGAGAGAGAGAGAGAGAGAGAGAGAGAGAGAGAGAGAGAGAGAGAGAGAGAGAACTACTTATGTATGAAGAAAAAATTTATTTAAACAGCTGTAAACTGTTGTGGTTCAATTTTTCTTCACAACCACCCATTACAGTCCACTATGTGTGTGTGTGTGTGGGGGGGGGGGGGGGGGGGCGAGAGAGAGAGAGAGAGAGAGAGAGAGAGAGAGAGAGAGAGAGAGAGAGAGAGAGAGAGAGAGAGAGAGAGAGAGAGAGATTGCAATTAGAATGGACATGAGGGGAGAAGCCATTGAAATGTCAGTTGTCTTCTTTGCTTCCTGTAGATTTGACACTAGATTTTTCAGACCCCATCATTGGGATAAAAATGTCTCATTTCTAGTCAATATGCTTAAATTTTTATTTTAGGGGATCTGTTTCTCTGTAAAATACAGTGACTCCAATGGTCTGAATATTTTCTTACTTTTGCCCAGATGAAATTAAAATTTGAAATAACTGAAAATAATATCAAGAAAATATTTGTATTTTTATAAAAATATACAAGTCAAAAATTTTTCAGTGCAGACAATGTTTTGTACCTGGAAAGTGACTTCCACCTGCATCTGAAGCTACAATAAGGATAGGGAGCTCAGACATGAGTTTCTAAATAATCTTTGGCAAGTTCATTCATGATCTTGAGAAATAAGTATCGTCATGGTATTCAGATATTCATTACTTCTCAGTAGATGCATTTATACCACTTTCTACATATTTCTTCGTTTTTTAGCCTCGTTTTCTGTAAATTTGTAAAGGTTATGGGACCGTCTTGTTGTTGTTGTTGTTGTTGTAGTTGTAGTCTTCAGTCTGGAGACTGGTTTGATGCAGCCCTCCACAATACCCTATCCTGAGCAAGCCTCTTCATCTCCACATAAGAACGGCAACCTACATTCTGTCTGAATCTGCTTACTGTATCCATCTCTTGGTCTTCCTCTGCGATTTTTACCCCATACACTTCCCTCCAACGCTAAATTCACAATTCCTTGATGTCTATGAATGTGTCCTACCAATCTATCCCTTCTTGTAGTTAAGGTATGCCAGAAATTTCTGTTTTCCCCAATTCAGTACCTCCTCATTAGTTACGCGATCCACCCACCTAATCTTCAGCATTATTCTGTAGCACCATATTTCAAAAGCCTCAATCGTCTTCCTGTCCGCACTGTTTATCGTCCATGTCTCACTCACATACAAGGCAACACTCCATACAAATGCCTTCAGAAAGGACTTCCTTAGGCTTAAATCAATATTTGATGTTAACAAATTTCTCTTTTTCAAGAACGCTTTTCTACCCATTGCCATTCTGCATTTTATATCCTCTGTACTGCGACCATCATTTGTTATTTTACTGCCCAAGTAACAAAACTCATCTACCTCCTTTATTGCTTCGTTTCCCAATCTAATTCCTTCAGTATCGCCTGATTTTCTTAGACTGCACTCCATTACCCTAGTTTTGCTCTTGTTAATGTTCATCTTATATGCAGCTTTCAGCACACTCTCCATTCCGTTCAATTGCTCTTACTATGTCGTCGGCAAAAAGCAATGCTTTTAATTCTTCTCCCTGTACTTTAATTCCTTCTCCAAATTTCTCTTTGCTTTCCTTTATAGCTTGCTCAATGTACAAATTGAACAACATTGGGGAAAGGCTACAACCCTGCCTTACTCCCTTTCCAACCAATGCATCCCTTTCATGCCCTTCAACTCTGACAACCGCTGTCTGGTTTTTGTACAAGTTGTAAATAATCTTATGCTCCCTATATTTTACTCCTGCTTGCTTCAGAACTTGAAAAAGTTTATTCCGATCAACATTGTCAAAAGCCTTCTCCAAATCTACAAAAGCTAGAAATGTAGGTTTGCCTTTTCTTAACCCTCCGTCGGGCGCAGCGGACCTCACAGGCCAGCAAAACACATTTTTTATTCCCGTCCTTAACAGTGGTGGGCCAGTGGCCCGCCTCTCCGTTTACTCGCGTAACTTTGGGAACCTCACACAGTGCCGATCCGCAGGCTGCCATCGATTTCCACGCGGATCACGGGGAACTCCTTGGGCCTCACAGGCCGTCTGCGCCCGATTACGTTATAGTTTTTAATGTGAGATTTTTTCAAGATATTTTTATTTTATTACTTCGTTTGAATCAAAATAAGTCTGTCCTCTGTGATTTTCACCGTTACCTTCGGAAAAAAAGAAGACTTTGACTACCCTGGCCCTTCAGACAGAGTGCGCCTGATCGAGTTCTAATATCAGTTTTCCTTTCTTTTCCTACGTTATCACATCCATATTTTCTGCTGAAATGTCCAGAAAAGTATATGATGCCTCTAAGCCAATGATCTTGTGGAAATAATGCACCTCCTCGAGGACGAAACTGCTGAAGATAGAGCAGCACGCGAAGATTTAGTCGATGAGAGAGACACCCACTCTCAGGATGAGGTAGGAGAAGGCAAGGAGGACTCAGCAACTGAACAGGAAGTTTAGGGAACAGCTCGGGAATATGAAGAAGGGAAGAAAATATGTGAGTTTTTATTTTGGAAACGATAAGACGACGAAGTAGTCTAAGTAGATACCTTCTACTATTCATAGTGTGAAGAGAGTCACATCATTATTACATAACATCCAGTGTAAAAGATATTGCTACAAATGACGCCACCAATTGCAAAACCTTGTGTCATAAACTTCTAACTGGACAATTTAGCCTGTGTATGCTATGAATATATGTGGAATGTCGATTCGGCTGCAAACTCGACTGAAAAAATTTTTACCCCACAAGGAACGGGAAAGTCCTCCCACATTACCTCTAAAATGGCTAAAACGTCGACCATGCGTGGCTGAAACAAGAGTTAGGAGGATGAAGAACCACGAATGCTCAGCTTGTCATCAACCAATCTGCTTGAGCGACGTATACGTTCTGTGCCATACCTGTATTTAAGCTGTTGATTTGGGAGCTATAGCAACGGTTTTTGCCTGCAAATGTGGCGAGAAAAGATGATTCCATGTTAGAATAGACTGCCTAATGTCCTTTAAAAATAAATTCATTACTTTTATGGATGTCTGTTCGACCAATTTTTAATGCTCTTTGTGGGAAATTGGTAATTTTGGTCACTATAGTTAAGGCGTCTATTGTGTTTAATAAATCCATTATTATGCTTTAAGGTTGCTGTAATTCCTTCCTTTAGATCCTCTTCAAGACTAACCAACACGCATTTTGAATTTGATTTAACATGGCGGAGCTAGTCCACAAAATATGTGGGTGGCCTCTCAGGCCGGGTGCGCCTGATTATGTTTCATCTGGAGGTGCGCCCGACGGAGGGTTAATCTATCTTCTAGGATAAGCCGTAAAGTGAGTATTGCCTCCCGTGTTCCTACACTTCTCCTGAACCCATACTGATCTTCCCCGAGGTCGGCTTCTACCAGCTTTTCCATCCTTCTGTATTTAATTCGTGTTAATATATTGCAACCATGACTTATTAAATTGATGGTTCTGCAGTTTTCACACCTGTCTGCATCTGCTTTCTTTGCGATGGGGATTATGAAATTTTTCTTATGCAACTGTAAATTAGTCTACTTTAGACCAGACGCATTTCACCTTATTCTTTAGAATATTCTTATTCTTTAGAATAAAGCGAAACACGTCTGGTCTAAAGTATATTAATTTACAGTTGCATAAGACGGTCCCATAACCTATACAAATTATACCCCCTTCTTCCATCAGCTCTCACTGTGTACTTGCATGTCATTAGGTCCGGTCAAAAACATATACTCAGGTATTTTCATTTTAATTTACCACTTTCTCAGGCTTTGATTTTGTGTCCGTAAGAATTTGAGAATCTGGCTGTAAAGAAATGTACAATGTTTCTTGTGTTTCCTTTATACTCTGTGAGAACTGTATTGCTGCTTTTAAGAGTTGTAGTCTTGCATACTATCTTGTGAGCTCCCTTCATTTGATCAGGCAAATCCCTTCTAATGTTACAGACTGTACCAAGCAAGTTTGTTCACATTCTTTTCAGGCTAATGAAAGTGAGGTTATCAATTTGTCACATACACCCCCCTCCCTCCTTTTATTTAAATACTAGCCTATATGCCCATGCTTCGCAATGGTTGTTAAACAGGGACCTGTGCATATCATGGTTTTTTAGGGTTCCAGACCTAGATCAGCAAAAACAGAATCCTTGTTGGATTTCTCTGTCAATAAACTCAGTTCTTCTAGCCAAGATGTCAAATTTAAGTAGAAGTCATTGTCAAAAACAATGGTTTCCATAAGAAAAGTGAAATTAATTAAGTCTGTACTCCAGAATGATCTAAATTCAGTGTTACGTTGTTTTCATAAAGTTAAGATTGCGATGTGTAATTGCCTGTTTCGCGTATACTTCTGAAAACACTTCCATCGTTCAGATGAGAAATAGTAATAGTAATAATAATAATAATAATAATAATAATAATAACAGCGCCATGTACTGGTTCTATTATGTAGTACTAAACTCTCTATCTCTTGCAGTAAGTGTATGCTGAAGTATTAGAATGTTGCAGTGTTGCACTGGGGACAATGTAGTTATTCTGTATGCAGTGCTCCATATTATCGAAAAGTCGACGAATACTGAAAGAGTTCACATCTGTTCAAAGAAAACGTCATGGTGGTGTCAATGTGCGATAAAGTAAGTCTGGCTAATTGCTGAAGGAATGGCGTCAGCTTATCGTCTGTATAGAACTTTCCATTAAATATGGTATTTACAGTGTATTGTCTTGTCTGTGTTAGCAGAATTGACCGCTCTTTCAGCTAATAGTTGACCCCACATCCTGCAGTGATTACTTCGTAAAACATGAAGTTGAAATCGATCTTGAGTAATAGAACTAAATATTCAGAAATCGGATTAGGTTGGGTTAGGGGGACTAAACTACTGAGGTTATCAGTTCCCCAGTGGGGAGGGGTACGGATTATAACTCAAAGTACAAATGTCTCTGCAAAAGAAAATGTCTTTATCTTAATGTAGTTAACACCAAAAGTAAGTAATTACAAATTTTAATCACAATATTGTACCAAACAATTATGAAAGCAGGGAGGTTTCTGATGAGTTTGTCACTCGTGTGTGTATGTTATCTCTAGTGGCAGGCACAGAGCAGAAATATCTCTGGAGTGAACATTCAGATGCTCAGAACAGATTACTTTATCTTGGTCCTTTTTTGTTCGGTTAAGATGGATAACTATGTGTAAATGGCCCTTTTAGCGACGTTTCCTCGACTTTCTTCTTGCTTCTGTGACACATTTATTTAGATATTATTTCATGTTACGTGGTTGCTCTGCTAAAAGGAGGTGGGGCTTCTTTGCAGCCAATGCAGTACAAACCAATCGTAGGAGCAAATAAATATGTGGAAAGAGTGGATTTGTTTGTTGAGAAGATGCTCAGAATCCAAAGCTCACTCCACAGATATTTCTACTCTACGTATCATTTAGTGATTATACCTGTCGAAAGGTGCACTTCTTTTCTTTCCATGACATTGCAAAGCATATGGGATACAGCTAGGCGGCTGTTAATTCAAAATACTTCTGTTACTGTGGGAATAAGCACAACACAATCATGTATTGTTTATTTGCAGCACTACAAAACCAATGGCACTTTTAGTGGTTCATTGTTGTTCTACGGCATAACCATCGAAAAGAAATAAAAATAATAAAAAATGCAGCAGTGCCAACTATTATTTCCTCGGTGCAATACGTAACTAACAGGGCCTCTATTTGTTCTGTTCTGTACTGTACTGTACTACACTGACCTGGGTTAAACTTCACTTTCAGTGGCAGCGGTTTAATATGTTAACATTGGCAATGAAATATTCACTTTAGGGGGAACATTAATTTACTGATCAGAACAACATTATTTATTTCATTATAAACACTAAGAATTATTCCCCTCATTGTACGTGACTGATTTTTCAAAAAGGATTCAACAGCAGTTACCAACATCAATACACTCCACCGCTGCCATAAGGAAAATCACAGCCCTTGTTTCAGTGTATTACACTTTAGTTATGAGAATAAATAACACAGCATCGCCGTCTATTAGTTATTTGGTATACTATGTCAGTAACAGCGCCTCTATCGGGTCTTTGCTATACTATGCCACATTTTATGCATAGCATACAACAGATACTACAAATTACGATATCTTTTCTTTCCCCAATTCAATTATGATGAAATGAAGTTTATATGTTGCCCCAAGGTACTCTCAGTTGGCCTATGAAACGCCATGAAAGTTCGTGTAGTACTTTTGGAGATTTCTTCAAAAAACAGACGAATACAATGGCTTTTAAGCAAATGATTAAATTATGATATCTTTATTTTCTCTGATACAATTTTAATTATTGAAGCCTTTATGTAACTGCACGATATGCTCAAGTTACATGTGAAAACCCCATGAAAATTCGTCACGTAGTTTAAGAGGTAGACGTTTTCAGAGAGACAGACAGACATGATGGAAGTTGATAAAGTATTTCAAATTACAATATTCCTTTTTCCGTGATCCGATTTTTATAAAACGAAGTCTATATGTTGTCCAGAGTTACGTTCAGTTACCTGTGAAAAACCCTTGCAATTTCGTGAAGTAGTTTGGAAGATAAGAGGTTTTTATTAGTTGGAAAAACAGACATGACAGTTACTGAAAACACTTACAATATATATATATATATATATATATACACACATTTTTTTTTTTTCGCAATCCGATTTTGATAAAATTATGCCTATATGTTTACCCAATCTTTTCTCATGTTTCCTGTGAAAACCGCATGAAGATTCATCCGGAAGTTTTGAAGATCAAAGGGAACAGTGACAGGCCTACATTTACAGATTTATTATTAGTATAGATAGGTCTACAAGTCACCAGGAAATTAATGAAAAGGATGGGTACCTTTATTTACTATCGACCAGTATTTCTACCAATCCTTATTAGTTTTTGAAGCCACAGAATGTGTGAAGTTACAAAAGTGTTTGATTGTGTTGATCACAAAATATTGTTGCAGAAGTTGGAACATTATGGAATACGGGGAGTAGCCCACAACTGGTTCACCTCTTACTTTAATAATAGACAACAGAAGGTAATTCTCCGCAGTGTAGAAAATGGCTATGACGCGCAATCCCAATGGGGCACAATTAAGTATGGGGTGCTCCAGGGGTCTGTTTTGGGACCATTGCTGTTTCTTATTTATATAAATGATATGCCTTCGAGTATAACAGGTGATTGTAAAATATTTTTGTTTGCTGATGATACCAGCTTGGTAGTGGAGGACGTTGCTCATAATATTGACACAGTATCAAATAATGCAGTTCAAGATATAAGTTCATGGCTAATAGAAAACAAGTTGATGTTAAATCACAGTAAAACTCAGTTTTTACAATTTCTAACACATAATTTGACGAAATCTGACATTATGATTACACATAATGGGTATGTGATAAGTGAGACTTAACAGTTCAAATTTCTAGGTGTTCATATAGACAGTAGGCTGTCATGGAAAGCCCATGTTTAGGATCTTGTTCCAAAACTAAATTCTGCTATATTTACCATTAGAACAATATCTGAGATAAGTGATTTTTCAACACGAAAAGTAGTCTATTTCGCTTACTTTCACTCACTTATGACTTACGGCATTGTTTTTTGGGGTAACTCGCCTGATGCAAAAAGGATATTTCTGGCTCAAAAACGGGCGGTTCGAGCAATATCTGGTGTAAGTTCTCGAACGTCATGTCGACCCCTTTTCAGTAGTCTGGGAATTTTGACTCTGGCGTCACAATACGTTTTTTCTTTAATGTCGTTTGTTGTTGATAATATCAGCTTATTCCCACGAGTTAGTAGCTTTCACTCGGTGAATACTAGACAGATTTCTAATCTACATTTGCACCACACCACCTTAACACTTGTGCAGAAAGGGGTGCAGTATTCTGCGGCATCCATTTTCAATAAGCTTCCACAAGAACTTAAGAATCTTAGCACTAATCCACATGCTTTCAAATCTAAATTGAAGAGTTACCTCGTGGCTTACTCCTTTTATTCTGTCGAGGAACTCCTAGAAAAGTTAAACAATTAAGCTAATTCATTTTTTCTTTATTGATGCTTTTCACTTTGTCTTAAGATTGTTGTGTGCAAAGGACTACTTAAAATTTTTCTATTACCATTCTTGTGTAACAATGTATTGACTTGTTCCATGACCATGGAGTCTTACTCCTCAAGTGGGTCCTATGGAACAGAAAAAACAAATAAAATAAAATAATAACTAAGACAACTGCGTGTCACAAATATTTACGGAGCAGCAATGTAAAATCTCTATCGCTGCCTTTGTTTCATTCGAGTTCTGTGGTCCACTTTGTTTCGTATTACAGTGAGAATCAATTTAAAAAAATATCTCCTTTGGAGTCATCTTCTTCAGAATTGCAATATTTATCGATGTTTCATCTGATCATTCACAGAGTAGTTTCTGTTATGTGTATAAAGCTTTAATCTGTCAAAGCCACTGGGCTGTATCTGCACTGCAACAACAAAGCCAACAGAGGCTTTCAAAAATGAACAGCAATCAACAAAAATATAACACCAACAGTTCCATGTATTTGTTATTTTTTGATGAAACCTTTGCTACCAACAGCAATCAAAACTGAACTAGCCAAGAAATATTAATAATCACAAACCTCCATGCACATCCTAAGACAATCTTAAGAGAAAGAGAGGATAAAATTCTGATGTTGTTAGCCATTTTGCACTTCCTGTCAATCTCATTTCTTAGTCGTCTGTACTCCATTCTGCCTGTTTCATTTACTGCATTTTCATATTTTCTCCTTTCATCAATTAAATTTAGTATTTCCTGTGATATCCAAGGATTTTTTGTAGGTCTTGCCTTTCTACCTATTTTGTCCTCTGCTGCCTTCACTATTTCATCTCTCAATGCTACCCATTCCTCTTCTACTCTTTTATTTCCCCCTGTTTCTGTCAGTCCTTGCCTAAATCTCCCTCTGAAATTCTCCAGAACTTCACGTTCCTTCAATTTATCTAGGTCTATCTCCTTATTTTCCTACCTTTCTGCAGTTCCTACAGTTCATGACTAACAAGTTATGGTCAGAGTCTATATCTGCCCCTGTGTATGTCTTACAGTTCATAACTTGGTTCCGGAATCTATGTTTTACCATTATACAATCTATCTGATACTTTCTAGTGTCTCCTGGTCTCTTCCAAGTATACAACCTTCTTTTGTGATTCTTAAACCACGTGTTTGTTACGATTAAATCATGTTCCGTGCAAAATTCTACCAGGCGGCTTCCTCTTTCATTCCTTTTGCCCAGTCCATATTCACCTATTTTTCCTTCTCTTCCTTTTCCTACTACCGAATTCCAGTCTCCCATCACAATTAAGTGTTCCTCTCCCTTAACTGTCTGAATAATTTCCTTTAGCTCCTCATATATTTCCTCATCATCAGCAGAGCTAGTTGGCATATAAACCTGTACTACTGTTGTCGGTGTTGGCTTCGTATCTATCTTGACAACGATAATGCGATCACTGTGCTGGTCATAGTAGTTTACCCGCATTCCTATTTTCTTATTCATTATCAGTCCTACTCCTGTGATTCCCTCAACCGATTTTGTATTTATAATCCTGTACTCACCTGACCAGAAATCCTGTTCATCCTGCCACCGAACTTCACTAATCGCCACTATATCTAACTTCAACCCAAATTCTGATATCTAATGAAAATGTCACATCGACAGTTTTAGTGTCAAATGAACAAGGTCTGCACAGAAATGTTTGTAAAAAATCCCAGAAGTATTTTAAAACTGGTACCTGATATCTAATGAAAATGTCACATTGACAATTTTAGTGTCAGACTGGAATGAACAAGATCTGCTGAGAAATGTTTGAAAAAATCCCAGAAGTATTTTAAAACTGTTTTGACTGTTCTGGATTATAAAAAAATAAAAGAAGACTATTATTTGAGAACTATATTTCAGGATTTATGATGGTTTGCAACTGAATACAAGCAATACTGTATTCTAGGAAATTGTTTCTGAAGTGTTTGAGACAAAGTCTTAATTATGTTAGCCTTAACTGACAGCCCACTCACTTGGGTAATGGCCCACAGCCACTGAACTATTTGTCACACAATTCTATTATTTTACAAATACATTCAGAAATAAACAGGGATACTATCCATAAAATGTCCTGTGAACATAGGCAATAATAAATTAAAATATCAGCCTCTGAATTTCAGTAGTATATCCAAAGGGAAGGTAATTTGGAGGTGGGGGTTTAAGAGGTTCACTATCTCAATATCTCATGCCCCTCCCCCACCAAAATAGATCAAGTCCCTCCTAAACCATTATCCTAAGCCAACTCCATCTCAGAAGAATTAACAACAAAAAGAAAAAATAATAGTAATAAATATATCTTGAGTGAAATTACAAGGCTACAAGAAAGAAGGATAGTATTATATTGTAGAGAGTTTAGCTCAATAATAATAGTAGTAGTAGACAAAATGTGAATGGGTTATTTAATTGAAAATAATAAGTGACATTCAGTGCTTATTCCATATGCAGTGGGTAAAAGTCAGCTCATGATGTAATTCTGAATACAGAAAGATAAGGCGACAAAGGATTTCTAACAGAAGGTTAATGAAAAAGAAAATCTGCTTCAGAATCATCAGTAAAAGAGAGAGAGTTACAGTGACACAGTTTGAAAAATCTGGTTACAAAATTTGAGAAAAAATAAATAAATAAAATTGTTTCCTTCCAGACAGACACATCTTCAGTTTTAGGCTCTGATCATAGTAATATTCCTCCTACTCACACTGGTTTCCAGTGCTTTCACTATGGCATTTTTAGAAAACATCCATCTGAAAGAGCTGTAGAAAAACTTTAAGTACAGTTAAAGCAGTTACTCACAAATTGAATTACTGCACCTTGTACTAAGCCAAGGATAATGAGATGGGAGTCTGTATTTCATCAGAAAATCAAATGTCTTGGAAATGTAAAGAATGAAGTTCTCTTTACTGTAAAAGTAATTCAACTGACTTATATAAATGATAACATGATTGATCTTAATGGATATAAATAAATAGCACCAGTCAGAACAAAGGGCAGATTGGCTGTTTATGATAACATGGAATAAGTCCATGGTCCTTCTAATAAATGAATACTGTGAAGCACACTTGTAATACATAATTTGCAAACTACCAGTAAGGAATAGCACAAGTTTCATTCAGAAGCCAGGAACAGTTTTAAATAAGGTTTGCAGACTTCACAGGAGAAATACGATGAAAGCTTGACATCAATTTTGTGTCACATACCCACGGAGGGCACAAAGCTTTTGATGTCAAGCTTTTTATTACTTTCCACAGTAAAATAACCTAAGGGCATTCAAGGACCCAGTGTAGCTGCCATTTATAATTTGTTTTTGGATTCAAAAACCTGCAGTTATCTATATAACCAATAGTTAGTTCTTTCTAGAACCATGATAGTCAACAACTAAAATAAAATTTACTACATAAGGTATAAATAATGGAAGAAAAGTAAAGACTTACATAATTGTAAATAATGACTTGATCAGTGTTACAAAACTAAGACTTGTTTCTGCATTAAAATAACAAGAACAATTTCAAGCAGTGTTAGGAAGTTAGGTCTCTGTCCAATTGCAAACTATAATCAACAGTTAAAACTGCATTACCACTATTATGGTAAAATCAGACAGTCTAGCATTAAAAAAGTTAAACTCTTGAACATCCTTCAAAAATTAAAATGCATCAACAATAAGGAAATATACTATTCACAACAGTGAACCAATAAATGAACAACCAATACATATTCATTACATTCTATTGGACACACACTGCATCTATCACCAAAAGACACCAATTTCAAAAAATCTCTCTGCAAGAGATTACAAAAATACATCAGATCATTCAAATTGAGTCATTCTATGGTTTTTAACGTGTTTCTACTACAACTTTAAAATATCATAGCTGACTGGCTAGGATTACAATCAAGCTATCTTTATAACAATCAATAACTCCAGTTATGAGTTATGTTTCATTACAGACTTAAAAGTGCTGCCTTATTCCTACCTATAAACCAGAAAGTCCCTAAACCACTTATAATTACAGACCTGTCTCACTTCCAAGCGTATTCTAAGACCTCTTTAACTATGTGGATCACAAAGCCATAGCATAATTACATTAAAGGCATTCCTTTTGTACCTGTAGATATATAGCATGAGGTGTGACATCAGGTTGTGCAGTGCCCCTGCACTCATTTGTGTAGTGGGGGACATGTGGGCGCATACCTGTAAAAACTGTTGCACAATTCACTTCACATTTTTCACTAAAGTCGAAAACCATTAAGTCGTGTGCTTTGTTCAGTGCTTCATTAGTGATGATGAATAACATCAGCAGAAAAATCCTTTGTAGTCAGAGTTGTGGAATTGTGAATAGCATATACAAATTCATGAAGAATGAAATGATTTGAATAATCCAATATTAATTTGAAAAGTATTCAGTCATGTGTTGCTGTAGCTACAGGTGTATCAGTAAG
Organism: Locusta migratoria; assembly: GCA_026315105.1. Taxonomy (NCBI): domain Eukaryota; kingdom Metazoa; phylum Arthropoda; class Insecta; order Orthoptera; family Acrididae; genus Locusta; species Locusta migratoria. The sequence continues at coordinate 629,356,956 of CM048745.1, read as the reverse complement.
CAGTTTGAAACTCCTTGTGAGTGAAGGTATTATGGTAGACCAACAATCAGGGACATTTTCAATATCAAATAAGAAATGTTGTAGATAAAAGGTGAAAACTGAAATAGATCTTTTCAACAAACACCATTTAGGAAGGATTTATAATTTTCATTAAAGGAAAAAAAATGGCAAACAACCAACAGTCTTAATGGAAAAAGTTGACTGTTTGGGCAGCAGCTAGGTGCTACATAAAATAATCACTGATTTAGGATTTAGAAGCAGAAAAACATCAAATACAGGGAAATTATTAACCAAAAAGGAAGACATTTGTGAAAAAAGATTAAACTATATACTTATATGCATTTGTCACAAACCACTCTTCTTTCTTTGAATGTGATAAAAACAAAGATTTACTTGCACCAGTTTTTAAGGGAAAGCCAGCTATCATACTGCATGCTGGTAGCAATAATGGATATATACCAACATATTATTAATTTTTAATTGGGAAAGAAAATCTTCTGATTACCATAATGACATGAACTTTGAAAATTTTGAGATATGGCTCAAAAATAAATTAATCCCTAACCGTCCACTAAATTCCATGTTAGTGATTGATAATGCTTCTTATAACAATATTAAACTTAATCTCTCTGCAACATCATCATCTTGGAACGAGGAAATGATTAACTGGCTTTCTGAAGGAAGTATTCCATTTCATGAAGGAACCAAGTAGAACTGTATCACCTTATTAAAAGCAACAAAGAAAGGTTTCAAATGCTTAAAATTTATGCTCTACTCACCAAACATGGTCATTCAGAGCCTTACCACCGAGATTTGAATGCAACTGAAATCATATGGGTTAGAGTGAAAGAACATATGAAAGAAGAATGTTATGTTCATTCTGGATTATGTGATTAAAATCTTGAAAGCAAAGTCAGCAGTAGCAGCTACTGTAGTCCAACATTACAGGCATGTGTTGATGGTCCAATGTCTTTAGGATGGATAGTATCGGTGGCACACATTCTCCCTCCCACGATTGCCTCCCTTACATGACACTATTGCCTTCCCCTGATGCACAGCTCATAGCTCTTCAGACATGCCGTTGACTATACGTGAATGGATTTTTACTTCATAATAAAAATTACAGTATCTCACTGATAGATTACATTACAAACTGTCAGAATTGCATAATATAACGTGTGGTGCCACGTGGAGTGGTATTGTGTCAACTCTAGCCCTTAAAATTTGATAAATGATTTTCCAATGACTTTGCAGCCCAGTGTGAAAATTAGAACATTTGTTGATTACAGATGCAGAGAAATCAAGGGTCTAAACTTAGCTGAAGAGGAATACAGGTGGTTCAGGCAGCCACAAGTTTAAGACCTCATCTCAAGAAGACTCCTACTATGCTATGTCAAACAAAAATGTTTGACCTGTTAGTATCAGCAGTATGTTAATGGCAACATATTAATTAAAAGCTCTTTGGGGTTCAGTTGGATAACAAGTTAATATGGAGTGAACTCGTAAATAAACCAATCAAGTACATCACTTAAACATTTAATCTGGAATGTGGTGCGGCAGCCAGAGATGATGGGTGTTAGAATGTGTTGTGTACCTGTGTGACTGCGTGAGTGTGCTATTTGCTGAAGAAGGCCATCGCCAATAGCTTAAGTGGTGTGTGTGTGTGTGTGTGTGTGTGTGTGTGTGTGTGTGTGTGTGTGTGTGTGTGTGGTTTTTTTTTTTTTTTTTTTTTTTTTTTTTTTAATTATTATTTTATGTACCTGTTGCAGCTCCTCGTTGCGTCTTTGTGGTGAGTTGTCCTCATTATATTGTTCACTTAAGCATGTTATGCTCTTAATAGCATATCTCACCATGATGACCTAATCATGACTTATTCTGCCCCTCCTTTTTTAATTCCATATTGTCTTGTGTGATTAATCTTTAGAAGCAGTGCACCTAAAGTTAATGACTTGTTTAGCCGGAAGAAGTGACCAGTATGTGTGTCAGTGCTTCGAAAATTCAAATCTGCTACCATGTATAATGCACGTAGGGGTGCTACGGCAACTAGACAGCTCCACCTATGTGAACTGGGGCTCGCCTGCAACTCAGCAGTCTGAAATGAACATTGATGCCATACACTCAATGTAAAGACTGTGTTCCGTGTGTCATTAAAGTTATAACACTTAAGTGGCAACAAATTGTTAAATACTACATGTGTTGCCATCAGCGGTTTCTTGATATGGAGACTTTAAACTGGCTATTGCACTCACTCATTGAGCAACAGACTGCCCTAGTAGCATCTTTATGTGACTTACCACAGACACTTACATCAGTTATGTCGACATCGTTGACTAGGCAGGTCACACCATGTTCTATGCCTCCATTCCCTCCATATGAGAAAGCTGCAGAAGAATGGGAGTACTATGTAAAATGTCTGTGGCAACGGTTTGTGGTTTTCGGCATTGTCAACAACCAACTCTGCAAATCTCTGTTTTGTGGATTTCTTCAAAAGTGTATCAACTATTGCCTCAGCTAGCTTCCTTATGGGATCTGACGTTGGCGTCTTTTACTGAAATGTGTGACATGCACTGTAAATATTATCGCAAAAATACCCATGTTGTTGCTCAATGTGTGGCTCTTCACAAGTGCTGCAAGCAGCCTCATCAATCAAACTGTGCATTGGCTGCAGAATTACAGGGCCTTAGTAGAAAATGTCAATTTGTTACAGACGTGCATCATGAGTCATATGATGCTATACTGCGGTTAGCTCCTGATAAGGAACTCAGACAATGGGCCCTTCAGCTCCCGAACTCCTCATTATCTGAAGTATTGAGTAATGCTCAATTGTATGAAATCTCTCTTGCCTTCAGTGCCAAAATTGACAAATATAAGGACTTCAGTGTTGTGCAGTCTGACCCCACAGCTGATGGCATGTCTGTTTCGTATGCTGATGGAGAAGATGCCGCGATCCATGCACATTGACAATAACGAGTGGGTTAACTGTGTGTTAAGAAGAAGCAACAGAGGCAGCCACAGCAGCAAAATAAGGTTCATTCGGCACTTCCATCATGTCCACGTTGCTTTATCAAACACAAAAGAGTAGACTGTCCTCAACATTGGGCTTCTTGTCACCATTGTAATAAGGAAGGTCACATTTCCTCTGTCTGCATTGAGCTCTCAGACACTAGCAAGTTATACATAATGTTCACATCCTTGACAAAAATATTCACATGCAGGTTGACATAGGTTCTGCTGTCACTCTCAAATTCCCAAACATATTTGGAATTTAGGTCTCTGCTGTTGTCTCCTGTCACAAGAAATTTGTGGACATACAACAAACAGAAGATTCCGATTATCAGCCAGTTTGAGGCGCCAACTGCTTACAAGGTGGTTGTTCGTTCTCTCACCTTTTATGTTGTTCATCATGCAGAAACGGAAAACTTGTTTAGATATGATGCATTAAACTTTTTGGATTCTCCACTACAGACGATGTACATCTTGTATCTGATTATATTCCTTACACTCAGATGCATTGCGTGCAGAATTTTCCTCTATTTTCTCTTCTGACCTGGGCCATATCATCAATTTTAAGGCACATATAATGCTCAAACTTGTGACCCGCCCGAAGTTTTACTGTGCCCGCCCCTTTCCAGTGGCATTACCTGACCCAGTCATGGCTGAATTGGATCGGTTCAAATGTTTGTTAAGCTTATGGGACTTAGCTACGGGGTCATCAGTCCCTAAACTTACAAACTACTTACGAACTACCTTATGTTAAGGACGGCACAAATATCCATGCCCGAGGGGAGGTTTGAACCCCCGTCCATAGTGGCCGTGCAGACTGTGACTGGAGCGCCTCAGTCCCCGCGGCCACAGTGGCCGGCAATTGGATCGGTTGGTGGTGGTGGTGATTATAGAATCAGGGCACATGACGTTGAGGTCTTTAACGCCCGGAGAAAGACAGAGTGAGACAACTGTGAAACAAGATAAAAGACAAGAGAGATATATGAGGTCATAAGAATCCTTTGTATCACAGTTTCCAATCTAGGACTAGGTAGTAAAACACCAAAACAAATGAGCATGGCTGGCTGATCACACAAGGAGGAACTCAGCCAGCCACTCTGCATCAAACTAAAATTTCCAACCTAAAAGCTTATACCAGAGTGCAGACGGTTCAGAAAATCTTAAAACTCTTTTCACACTCACCTCATCATCAGCTAAAATGGAGGGCAGATCACCACTAAGATTAGCTTCGGCCCTCGCAGCACGATATAAGTTGCACTCAATTAAAATATGGCGTATAGTAAGTTGCACGCCACAGGCATCACAAAAAGGAGGAGCTTGTTGACGAAGTAAAAACTTGTGTGTTTATGGGCAGTGCCCGATTCAGAATCGGGTCAGGGTCACTTCATGTCATTTTTGTCACTGACAGGAGGTTCGCCACGGTCGGACAGTTGGGATGGGTTGGTGTCTTTGTGGGCTCTCCTGTTACTTCATAGTGAATGTGCATTCCCCCTCATTGTGGTTTGCAAGCCCAATGGCAAATTGCAGTTTTATGGTGATTTCAAAGAGACCATCAATGCCCAATGTCTTGTTGATACTTATCCGCTTCCTCGTCCTGACAAGTTGTTTGCTAAACTTGTGGGTGGACAATTCTTCTACAAAATTGATTTATCAGAGTCTTATCACCAGCTGCAGATCAAAGCCAATTCCAAAACATTTCTCGTCTCAAACACTCCTTTTGGACTGTATCAATACCAACAGTTCTCATTCGGCATTACCAGCACGCCGGCTATATTTCAGTAATTTTTATAACAGCTGTCAGCTTCCGTGCATGGTTGCATAAACTATGAAGATGATGATTACGATGATGTCACAGGTGCTTCCATGGATGAGCACCTTGCCTCTCTTCTCATGGTTTTTCCTGTCGGTGCGGTTAAAGTGTAATCTTGATAAATCTCAATTTTTTCAGACTCCTATTGTCTATCTTGGGTTTCAACTGTCAGGTGATGGAATCCGTTCCTTAAGTTAGCACATTGATGCTATCTCGGCACTCCTGTGGCTGTCTACCATTAAAGGTCTTCAGGTATTTCTTGGCAAAATTGCCTACTATCATAAATTCCTTCCTTCTACAGCTGACATGGCTCATCACTTGCATCAGCTGCTACATCAGAATGTTCCTTTCCACTGGACTGACGAATGCAAATGCGCTTTTGTCCTCCTCACAGATCAACTTCAATTGGTACTGTGTCTAGCCATGTTCTGCCCGGGCCAGCAACTGGTGTTGGCCATGGATGCGTCCCAACATGGTCTTGAAACCGTCCTTGGACACCGATATGATGATGGATCCGACCGGCATATTGCTTACACTTCAAAGGCACTTAAAAATGCTCAAAGGCATTAATCTGAGCTTGAGAAACAGCCGCTTGCCATAATGTACACATTAAAAAAAAATTCCATGCTTTCTTGTATGGTTCCAAGATTTATCTCATCACTGACAATAAGCCTCTGGCCACTTTGTTTTATACTTCAGCATCCCTTCTGGATAAAGCCGTTCACAGGTTACAAAATTGGGCTTTATAGTTGTCACATTTTGAGCTTTATACTTTTCCCCCTTTTGTTATGACACAAACAAATTTCCTGTAAGAAATAGCCTGCAGAATTACCTTAAGAATTTTGCAGAAAAAAGTTGAGGATACTCCAAAATTTCTGAAAACTGATATTGGTCAAATAGAGAGGATAAAAAATTAAATAATTAGGGGAGCTGGCCCAAAAAAAATGCATTGAAAAAATCTGCAATAGAGTAAGGGTCGCATGAATTACAAAGAGGATAATTATGGTATCACTAAAGACCTCCAAGATAAAAATTGGCTATCCAAAAATGCAAAAATGCAAAAATAAATCATTATAATATACTGCAGTGAAGCCAGAATGGCAAGAGAATGTGGGGCAACAACTATTATATAGAGAAATTTTAAAATACAAGAAAGGCAAATCATAAGGAAAATATTAAGGCCATGAAACACTGCAGAAGGTTGGAAATCATGAAGTAATGCTTAAATATACCAAAACACAGAAAATATTTCAAACATAATGTGGAAAAGACGACTCATGTTTTTTGAACATCAATTTTGAATGCAAGACAGTAAATAACCAATAAGATTTTTATACATCTTTGGGGTAAAAAGTCCATGACAAGTTGGGTCAATGAAATAAAAAAGATTTAGAAAGAAATAATAATTATAAAAATAGAAGATATATACAACAGAGAAACCTCTTGGGAAAAGGTACTGAAAATGGAAAGATTCCAAGGCAGGGTGGGAAAAAGCTGGTGCATAATGGTCTGAAGACAGAAAGAAGAAACTTAGTAAAGAGTTGAAAGCATACTGGAAGAAGCAAAAGATGATGAACAGAAATTGGTGTATGGTTCTCAGATGGCCTATTCACAGGAAAAGAAAATAATAATAAATAAACCAATTATAGATTGTTTTAACAATAAATTACAGGAAAACCTCATTTTTACGTTCCTGGTTTTTACGTTTTCCTGCCATTTACACCATTTTTTGTCAGTCCCATCAAATTTCCTATGTTCACAACGATAATTTGCCCTCATTTTTGCATTAACATATTTACACTTCTCCCGCATTTTACGCTTTTTGAAAGCATGTTCGTGAAGAAAAAATCATGTAATCAACATAAATTGACGCTAGCATGACTTTCCTCTTAAAGTATAGTGATTAAAACTTATTCGCAGTTTGAGTTTCTTGACACTTTGCATTTATTCAAATGTATATTTTGCGTATATTTTGGCAGTATGTGGCTAGTTGGCACGACACACTGATTTGTGACAATGTAGTTCCTCTTTCCCACCAGCTTCTTTGCCAGAGCACTTGGCATGTACTGAGACAAACAGAACGGTTTGTTGACGTGAGACTAATGCCGATTTGTGGCAGTGTAGTTCCTCTTTCCCTAGCTTCTTTGCCAGAGCGGCTGGGTTGTACTCAAACAATAAGAACCAGTTGTTTTGTTGATGTGAGCGTAAAGAGTTGCATTGTTTTTGTGATACATATTTCTGATTAATAAGGAATGTTATCTGTCAAAGTTGGGTATCATGATACCCCCAACCTCAAAAAAGCGATAATAGTGTGAGATGCCGATCCTATGCAAACGTCACAAAAATACTTACGCATATGTCTGCAATCGAGAACGCAAATAAATTCTCTAATATCGTCATGTAAAACATCGAAAAATACAAAAAGAAGGGAACTTTAGGAGTTTTACTACATAAATAATTAATGCCAGTAAAAGGCAGTAATTTTGAAGTTGTGTTACATAGCCCAGCAGCAGCATCCTCGATTATAATGAATGAAATTACTTAAAAAATTTGTATTTCCCATAAAATTACCAGTTCTGCCTGGTGCTTAAAATAGCGGCATCCTCGATTATAATGAATGAAATTTCTACTTCCAATAAAATTACCAGTTCTGCCTGGTGCTTAAAATAGCAGCGTCCTCTATTATAATGAATGAAATTACGTCAAAAATTTCTACTTTCCACAAAATTACCTCTTCTGCCTGGCGCTTAAAATTGTAAAAATTTGGAGAACCTTTATTGTATAATGAACTTCCTGGCGAGTATTTAGTTGCCTATTATGTACATATATCATAAATAAACTATGAAAGTGCAAGGCTGACCCAGTCAGCATATTTTACCATTTAAAACATTATTTCCTGCATTTTACACCAATTCACTGAAGCCCCTTGAAAAGCGTAAAAACTAGGTTCTACTGTATGTCTATATTGCTTAGGATATTCATTGGGTAAAATAGAAAGTGAAACTGCTACTCCTAATAAATAGATAAATAAATAAAAAGTAAAAACTACTGCCAGCTGAGACATAGCATTATATGCTACGGCAGCCAAGAAAAGAATAACTGCGTTTTGGTCCTGTTGGACCCATTTTTTAATAACATCATTGTAGTTCACATTTCTAAATTTACTACATGCCTGTCAGAATAACAAGAGATGCCGCATTAATTCCTTGGTTACATGTCAGTGACTATATACTGGTATTGGAGTAATGTTGCTTTTCATATGTGCTGCAGCAATGGAAATTTGCCCCTCTACGTGTTATGTAATATGCTTACTGTTGTAACTTTAATGACACACAGGAAAACTCTTTACATTGAGTGTATGGTATCAATGTTTATTTCAGAGTGCCATGCTCCGCTGAGTCGTAGTCGAGCTCCAGTTCACCTACATGGTGTTGTCTAGTTGCCTTAGTGCTTCTACATTACTTTGTGCGCATTACACACAGTGGTGAATTTGAATTTTCGATGCACTGTCACAATATTTTTCCCCCTTTTGGGAAAATCATTTCACATTGCGGAGGTGTGGATGCATCCATCAGCTCTTGATGTGTTGCGGACAAGCCACTTGGTGTTACTTCGAATGGGTAAAAGTGCGCCAGTTGGCAACTTTTGCATGGAACACAAACCTGTGACAAAATGATGGGTGACAGCTGCGATGCCTCAGGCACCTGCGACTGTCATGCTGGCACACTTTCCTCCACAGTCGGCTCACGTGAAGGTAACACCACTTCATCAGGAGCAGGTTGGGTGCTCGGATTTGTGAGCAGTAAGGGTGGGACCAAGAGATGGTGTCTATTGGCGTATGAAGCAGTAGGAACAGTCCTGGGTGGAGACAATGTCAACAACGGCAGTTCCACTGCCCTTTGACACATCTGCTCAAAATATTGAACAACCATTCCTTCATCAGTACGGATGTTGCAAAACCAACGGTCCCAAAACTTTTTGAAGGTTCCTTTGATCCCCTTTGGGCGAGAGCCATACCCCCATATGCAGACAGAAGCACCTACCCGGAACTTGTCAGGAGGTTGAGAAACAACCTGAGACCAGTGGAAGCAAAGGAAATGTAACAATGTGCATGGTGATGACCATGTAAGATCTTGGCCAGGCTTTGATCGCCCATGGGTGTAAAGCTATAAGAACTTAGAAAGTGGAGTAAGGTGTTGTGCATGAAAACTCAGTGAGGAACTACTTCATCCGACACTTGAATGTGCAAACCATCCACAACAACAGCAATACATCAATAGACTTTGGCTGACAGAGTAAGAAACATCTGTGAACCAGAAACTCTTGACACAACAGTAACACCATATCTATGCACTGCTCAAGAAAGGATATTCATCCACTGGATGAAAGGGAGGCACTGTGACATGACGTACACCATGGCTGTAGCAGAAATCCCATAATTGGAAAACTGTAAACCTCATGACATCCTTCCTCATCCACGTGTAAACGTAACAACACATCGTGGTCAAAGACGGGGTCAGGACCCCTAGGCAGCCATAAGGTGTCGGCATTTGCATGCTGGGCAGGGGAAGAATGTGATTTTCTGTTTTACATGCCTACCAGTGACTCAGCAAACTTCTTTATGGTGAGCTGTTATCTATCCTCATTTATTGAATGAATGAGTGAATGGTTGTAAAGGAATTAAAAAAATTTTACCATACAACACAAAAAGACAAATATGGAAAACTAATCATATGAAGGAGTCAACTCGGCACTGATTCAACATACATTCCAGGAATCTGAACATTAAATTGGTAAGACTTTTAGGGCGGTAAGTGCCTACCTCCAGCAAGCACTGGGAGTGTAATACTACTCTGCCATTTGAATGGGAAAATGCTCTCTACCGAGATGTGATTGAAGAGGTCAAGCCCTGAAAGTCCACAGAGAGGTGGTGGAAAAAGAGGCTGTGGATGCAATATGGTCCTGGAGAGGTGTCACAGCAAGCTTTAAGAGCACTTTGGAGTTCCCATGCACTAAATTGAGTGAAGGCACATGCAAAACAACTGCTTACACTCAACCTGCTCTTTAAGTGTGCAGAAGTCCAACTGGCTGTCAACATTTTATTTGGTTACTCCTGCTCTCTAGTTTCGCTCAAAATATATGAATAGTCCAACCAAGTGAAACAATGTTTCATTTAGTTGCTCCTACCAAATTATTTCATTCACAAGAATGAATTAATAATCCAACCGATATGCAAAACTACAACAGAATGAGTCAATTTTTCAATCAATTGAATGAATTGATATTTTTCATTTGGTTGTTACTATGTAGAGCACTCTTATAATCACCATTTCGGATTCCTGTACGAGTTTGAACACAACTACTGCATCTTCAGTGAAGTAATGAACTTCATGCCATCGACATGTGCAAATATACATACAAATTGATGTAGTGTCTATGGCAAGTGGTATGATGGTGTCAAGTGCTTCACAATGGAGGTCGATCTCAAACCTGGCATGACAGCCTCTAGCTGACAGCAATTCTTGGAATAATACAGCCATGTTGGAAAAGGTACCGATGGTACTACTTGTCAATAGGATATGCCACATTACAGAACAGAATGAGAGTCAGTTGAAACCCTGGTGAAGAATGTGATACAGTTGCTTCAATTGCAGGTGTTACTCAATCATTAGAAAAATGCTCCTTTGTAGCTGGACAGTGCGTGTGAGTAAGGTGGTGGGTGAACGGAAAGATAAAGCACCTAAGATTTGTTTTCTGTAAGGTTGTCCTGCCCTCTATTCACTCCAAGCCACCTCTAGTGGAATTCCATCACCCACAAAACTTTTGAGAAAGCCAATTAGTAATGGCTGAGTCGGGCCGGGCTCCGGACTGAAGATCACAATAACAACAACAACATTAATCTTCTGCACTAACAGCACGTAACAATTCTGTTTTATGCTAGCACTAAATTCTGATCTCAGATCTGCACTACATTTGTAAAGTAGAAGGTTCATGTTTTGAATTTAATACTTTAGTTGCCCTCTTAGCTGCTAGTAGTTCCTGTTTGATGAAAGTACATTGGCAACAGACTTTTTGTTGTGGCATCATATGCATCTTATGCACTAACAGAGCTCTTAATAGTTCTGTGTTTACATTACTTCTAAAATCGGTCTTATTCACCAGTACAAAAACACACAGACATCAATGGTGCAGCGCTAAAAATCACCAGAAAGAGTCATCATGTGACAAGCACAGAGAAAAACTGTGCAAGATTCATGGATGAATGAAGTCATGCACCACACAATTATGATATTTAGTGTATTCAAAATACTACAAGGGGCAGAAAAATACAAGTACAAAAACTGTTTACGAAAAATGTGAAGATAACGTTCAGAATTCAGGTCGTGTAGAATTATTTTCACTTGTGCATCCTTTTGAAAAGTTCGAATAAATCAACAAAAAAATTGGTAAAATCTTAGTTTTAGCAATGTCATTCATAATATCGTGATTATTGGAGGAAATTTGTAATTATTACGATTGATTCGTAATGGTTGGCATCTCTGCATGTGCGATATCTTTGCCAGTTCCTACTCCATCCCTGGTCCCAATCCCTAAGCTAATCATCATCACATCACCAACTACTCCAGACCTGTCATAATAATCTCCTAACCTACAGGCAGCTGCGAAAGTAGTCACATAATCTGCAAACTGAGCTACAGATATCTACGTGGGTATACCACCAGGGACAAACTGTGGCTAGGAGACAGTTGGTCCCAGCTGCTGAACACATGTCCCTACACAATATGGCTCACTTCAATGATTCAATGACTGTTACACAACCTGGGGCATCCAGATCAGTCCTGCCAAAGTTAGTTCTTTTCCTCCACCATCTCTTCCCTTCCATAACCATGCCCTAACTCCACCCTCCATTCCGTGGACATACTTCAATCTAAGTAGTAAAAGCACACACTGCCAGTGAGCACTAGTGTATCCCCCCCCCCCCCCCCCACCAATACCTCGCATCAGTTGCCTTCTGCCATGCTTCCCCATTCTACCTCCATCCCCATCACCGACTGCTGCTTCTACAGGACACCTCATGTTGCAGTCTTGAAACTGCAGCTAGAAATGGCAGTTTGTGTGTGTGTGTGGGGGGGGGGGGGGGTGGATTTTTTTATAGTCTTAAGTATTCCTTCTAAAACAGATCATGGCATCTGTATGGTAAGTAGCAATCAATCCTTTTCAAAATAATGTTCTCAGAAAACCTCTTTTGGCTTCATTCATTATATGCCACAGAAAGTGATGGATGACAAATGATCTGGTTGTAAGTTGGTTGAAGGTTGTTTGGAACAGAATACTAGACACTCTGCTAAATAGAATGGAATGTTGCTGTTGGATTCTTTCAGTAGCTGCTTCACAAAGAAGATAATGATCTAATAACAAAGGATAACAAAAACCTAGTAATAGTTCCTGGCAGCATGACTTCACAGTTGTAAGTGCTGGACAGAACTTTTACAGCTCAACTGTGACAGCTTCACAGTGAATGGCTTCTTCAAGTAAACATTTCCCACTTTCCAGAGTGAAGTTGAAGAAACCTTTAGAATCCAAGCTGGGAATGGATGTTTACTACTGTCTGTGGCAGAATCTCAAGTAGGATAAAAAAAGTACTGAATATTCAGTGCTATAAATGTCTCAGAAGATATATAATGGTATGAATGTCAGGAAGCAAAATTGAACATTAACACAGCTCACTAATCTAGTTCTACATCTCAGAGATGCCTGTCATATCATTCACCAACACTATCTAATAGAAGACCAAAGTTACCATTTAAAAGCACTCTGATTATTTAAACTTGCTCTCTCATCAATCAAGTTATTCAATTATACCCCACATTCAATTATAAGTTATTCAACTTGAATTTGTATCATTATGTTACATTTACAATTGTTATAAATATTTAACATCTGTCTCTCAATATTATTTTTGAGAACGATACGTTGCTACCCACCACAAAGACGTCACAATGACTCTAAAGCTTTTGGTCATTACGACCTTCATCGGACAAAGAAAAAAAAAACACCCCCCCCCCCCACACACACACACACTCACACCTGACCATCTATAGCCACAGTGGCCAGACTGCAGGACCCAGGATGGCCAAGACGAAGGCAACCTATGGCTACTATTAGAAATGGGTGGAATCCACAGTGAATATAATGCCCAAAGGGTTTACCTGATCAAGTCAAATCTTCAGGCAACATTATATTTAGACAGAAATATTTTTTCAGCAAAAATAACATTGTGTTGAGTAGAAACACTTCTGTTATGCAAGCAACTCTTTTGTTACTCAATAACCCTGAGCAATTTATTAAAAATACACTGTTATAAATTAAGTAATATAAAATTGTAACATTCACTAGTAAATTTGGAAGGCTATTCAATTCTGAGAATTGGACTGTTGTTGTATATACAGCTTTCTATTATGAAAGTAATTACACAAAGTTCTCTACTTACTTTGTTCTTGCACTCTAAACCACTTATCACATCTTCAAGTGTGGTTATCTTGTCGCATAATATTTGTTTATCTGTATCATATTTAAGCCTGAGCCTTTCATATGCTTCTTTTTGAGCAGAGAGTTCTTTACGGCATTCATCAAGTGAGCTACGCAATTTATCAACAGCTACTGTATCTTCACATTTCTGTAACCAAATGGAATCTAATGTTGAAAATTTGGATGGATGCATTTCTCAGCATTCTCTCTCTCTCTCTCTCTCTCTCTCTCTCTCTCTCTCTCTCTCTCTCTCTCTCTCTCTCTCACACACACACACACACACACACACATACAAAGGAAAATGTCACATTATTAGCTTTTGAAATAGTTAAGCAGGTTAACAGTTTAAAATAACAGGAGAAACAGCCAACAGAAAAATTAATCAATCATCGAAATAAAGGAAGAAAGGAAATTTAGCTACATGGTCAGACTGGACAAGATGGAAGTCTATGAAATGTGTCACAGTTTTATGCTTCTACTTGTATGGATTTGTGTAGCCACCCACCCTCCCTTCAATATGTAGATGCATATCTACAAGAAACTAATGGCAGGTACACTAAATATAAACCAAGAAAAATAAGATAATAAGCTATGGTTTTATACCAGCCAAGTTATATTACAGATCTGCTATTTTTCCTATACCTTAATCATTCGATTATCAAATCAATACTACGAATAAATCACTATATACTTTGTCACTTTTTGGCCCACTTTAGGTTACGGTAGTAACACTAAAAGGGGGCCTTTGCGATCATCTTTTGACAGCTCGAAATTTATATGAAAATAACGGCTTAACCATGCAACACGAAAATTGAATAACCGAATTTGTAGAGGATAAAATACTCTACAACTTTGCTCTTTCATGTTTTTTTCATATCACATATCGTTTCAGAGATATTTGCAAAAATAACGGCGATTTTGAGATGGATGTATGTCTGTCAGTCTGTAACGTGTTCCCTGTTTTTAAGACGAACCGTTCAACCGATCAGCACCAAATTTTACAGACATAATTGTTGGCTACCAGAGACCAGAACCTTGCTTTTTGAAATATTTTGGACAAGAAATATGTTAGTAATACCAACGTTTTTGTAACGTAATTTTAATTTCAAATAAGACAGTCATCTGACACGAAAATTAAATAACCAAATTTGTAGAGTAGGAAATTCTCTACAACTTTGTTCCCTCCCCCTTCCCCCCCCCCTCCCCATACCTCGTATCGTTTGAGCGATTTTTCCAAAAGTAATGGGATTTGACACCCTCCATTAAATTAACGAAAACCAGCCGTTCGCAGATGTCGTGACATTCCTCGCCCAGAACTGTCTCAGGCATACGCCATCTTGTGTTGCGTATATGATTATTTTCTTATTGTAACTTGCACATTGTCATTTTAAAGCAATGGCGCACTGAAGAATTAACAAAATCACATCATTCTTCGTATGATAAATGATGATCTAATGTCTACAAATCCCATATTAGCATTGACCATCATGGCCATCAATAGTATGAGATTAAAGAACGCAATTCCTAACTGTTAGCTATAGTGTAGTGGGCAATGCGTTGGAATGTGATGCTGAAGGTCAGTGGTTCAGAACCCGCCAGTATCTAATTTTTTTTTCTGCTACAAGGGTTTCAGACACTGTTATTAATTAATTTTTTATTATTTAGATTATTATTTTGGTCCAAAATGTTTGCAAAAACTTATAAAACTACAAATCTAAAGTGGGCCGTAAAACACGTCAGTGCGATTTTTTCAGGTATAGCTATCACCTTAGATTTAACTACTACAAAATGATTTTCAGCCATGTTCAATTACAATCTTGTCCCTCTTACAATAGGCTTGCTTCCAGTACTATCTGAGTTTCTCTTGTGCTGTTTCTCCTATGAAATAACTGTTTAAATGTTACAAAAACTTTTGATTAATTTCTTAATTTTGACTTCTAAGAATCTCATGTGTACTCATTTAAGTAACTCCCCTGTTCCACAAGCTCATCAAGTTTTTGTTGCAGGTTTGCGCAAGTCTTCTCAGACTGCTGGAGCTTTAAATTCAGTTCCCTGTTATTTGATTCTGCCGTTTGCAATGCACAGTTAGTTTCCACATACTCTTGCTGTAAATTTTGGAAATACTCCAACTTCTTTTCATGCCTGCAGGAGGGAAAAATATTATTTTAGCATATTTACTGTAAATATGTGATAAAACTGAAAATTATACAACAAAAACATTGAAAGATAATTTATATGAGAACCCCAAATAGCATTGTGATTAAAATTCTACTCTCTGTTAACTATTGGTTGAAAAACAAAACTTAGTTCATATGGAAAGACAACATCAATTCAATGATGGCAGGTGCCACCTGGGGCATAGTTCATGTTTACATAGCTGCCCGAGTGACATCCATGTGTTCTTTTAATAGGAAATGTTTATAGTTGTAAGCCTCAATATATAACCCTCATGAACCACTGACATTACTGAGGTAGGGTGGCTTGTGTGCCCCAACAATACAGATAGCCGTACCGCAGGTGCAACCACAGCAGAGGGGTATTTGTGGATAGGCCAGACAAATGTAAGGTTCATGAAGAGGGGCAACAACCTTTTCAGTAGTTACAGGGGCAAGGTCTGGATGATTGACTAAGCTGGCCTTGTAACATCAGCTAACATGGTTTTGCCATGAAGTTACTGTGATTGCATAAAAGCAATGGGAAACGACAGTCGTTAATCTTCCCAAGGACATGCATCTCTACTGTATGAATATATGATGATGGAGTCTTCTTGGGTAACATGTTCCGGAGTTAAAATTCAGATCTCCAGGTGGGGACTACTCAGGAGGATGTCATCATATTTTAAAAAAAGGGGGGGGGGGGGAGTAAGTTAGAAAATTTGAAAAGAGAAGTGGATAGATTAAAGTAAGATATGGTGGGGATTGGTGAAATTCAGAGGCAGGATGAATAGGGTTTTTGGTCAGAAGAGTACAGAGTTATAAATACAAAATCAGTTGGTGGTAACACAGGAGGTGGTCTGATAATGAGTAGGAAAATAGAAATGTGGACAAGTTACTATGAACAGCATAGTGAACGCATTATTGTAGCAAAATAGACATGAAGCCAACACCAAAAACACTAGTACAAGTTTATATTTCAACTAGCTCTACTGATGATGAGATTGAAGAAATGTATGAGGAGATTAAAGAAATTGTTCAGTTCATTAAAGGAGAAGAAAACTTCATTGTGATGGTGGACTGGAACTCAGTAGTAGGAAAGGGAAGAGAAGTAAATGTAGTACGTGAATATGGACCAGAGAGAAGGAATGAAAGAGGAGATCGCCTGGTAGAATTCTGTGCAGAGCACAATTCACGAACACTTGGTTTAATCAGCATGAAAAAAGGTTACATACGTGGAAGAGACCAGGAGACACTGGAACTTATCAGATTGACTTTACAATGGTAAGAAAAAGGCTTTATAAAGAAGGTTTTAAACTGTAAGACATATCCAGAGGCAGATAAATACTCTGACCATGACTTATTGGTTATGAACAGTAGGTTAAAACTGAAGAGACTGCAAAAAGGTAGAAAATTAAGGAAATGGAATCTGGACAAATTGAAGTAACCAGAGGTGGTTGAGAATTTTAGAGGAAGCGTTAGGCAAGGTCTGTCTGAAACGGGGGAAAGTAATACAGCAGAAAAAGAATGGGTAGCTCTGAGAGACAGTAGTGAAGGTGGTAGAGGATCATATAGGCAGAAGGACAAGGCTTAATAGAAATCCTTTGATAACACCAGAGATACTGAACTTGATGAAAGGAGAAAATATAAAAATTCATCAAGTGAAGCAGGCAAAAGGAAGTACAGACATCAGAAAAATAAGGTTGACAGCAAGTGTAGACTGGCTAAGCAGGATCAGCTTGAGGAGAAATGAAAGACTGTAGAAAACTGTACAACTAGGGGAAAAATAGATACCGCTTACAGGTAAATAAGAGAGACATTTGGAGACAATAGAAGCAGTGGTATGAATATCAAGAACTCAGATGGAAAACCAGTACTAAGCAAAGGAGGGAAGTCTGAAAGGTGGAAATAGTATATAGAGTAGCTCTACAAAGGAAATGAACTTAGAGACGATGTTGTAGGAAGGGAAGAGGAAGTAGATCAAGATGAAATAGGAGATATTATACCGAGAGATGAATTTGACAGAGCCCTGAAAGACCTAGGTCGGAACAAGGCCCCAGGAGTAGATGACATACCCTCAGAGCTACTAAAGTCTCTGGGAGAGCCAGCCATGACAAGACTATTTGAACTGGCGTGTAGGATATATGAGACAGGCAAAATACTCTCAGACTTTAAGAAAAATGTAATAATCCCCATTCCAAAGAAATCAGGTGCAGACAGGTGTGAAAATTACAGAACCATCAGTTTGATAAGTCATGGTTGCAAAATTTTAACACGAATTATCTACAGGAGAATGGAAAACCTGGTAGAAGCTGACCTAGGGGAAGATCAGTTTGGATTCAGGAGGAACGCAGGAACCCGGGAGGCAATACTTACATTACGTCTTATCTTAGAAGATAGATTAAGGAAAGGCAAACCTACATTTTTAGCCTTTGTAGATTTGGAGAAAGTGTTTGACAATGTTGACTGGAGTACACTCTTTCAAATTTTGAAGTCAGCAGGGTAAAATATAGGGGGCTAAGAGTTATATTCAACTTGCACAAAAACCAGACTGCAATTGTTACAGTTGAAGGGCATGAAAGGGTCGCAGTAGTTGGGAAGGGAGTAAGACAAGGTTGTAGCCTTTCCCCAATGTTGTTCAATCTGTACATTGAGAAAGCTGTGAAGGAATTTAAGTAGAAATTTGGAGAGGGGATTAAAGTTCAGAGATAAGAAATAAAAACCTAGCAGTTTGCTTATGACATAGTAATTCTGTCAGAGACAGCTAAGGACCTGGAAGAGCAACTATACAGAATGGATAGTGTCTTGAAATGAAGGTGTAAGATGAACATTAACAAGAGTAAAATGAGGGTAATGGAAATTAATATCAGAATATCAGGCAATGCTGAATTAGATTAGGTAACGAGACAATAAAAGTAGTAGATGAGTTTTATTATTTGGGTCGCAAGATAACTTCTGATGGCCGCAGTAAAGCAGATATAAAATGCGAAATGGCTATGGGAAGAAAAGCTTTCTGAAGAAGCGAAATTTGTTGATAACAAATATTACACTACTGGCCATTAAAATTGCTACACCAAGAAGAAATGCAGATGATAAACGGGTATTTACTGGACAAATATATTATACTAGAACTGACATGTGACTACATTTTCACGCAATTTGGGTGCATAGATCCTGAGAAATCAGTATGCAGAACAACCACCTCTGGAGATAATAACAGCCTTGATACACCTGGGCATTGAGTCAAACAGAGCTTGGATGGCATGTACAGGTACAGATGCCCTTGTAGCTTCAACACAATACCACAGTTAATCAAGAGTAGTGACTGGAGTATTGTGACAAGCCAGTTGTTCAGCCATCATTGACCAGACATTTTCAACTGGTGAGAGATCTGGAGAAAGTGCTGGCCAGGACAGCAGTCGAACATTTTCCATATCTAAAAAGACCCCTACAGGACCTGCAACATGTAGTTGTGCATTATCCTGCTGAAATGTAGGGTTTTGCAGGGATCAAATAGAGCCTCGGGTCTTAACATATCTGGAATGTAATGGCCACTGTTCAAAGTGCCGTCGATACGAACAAGAGGTGACAGACATGTAACCAATGGCACCCCACACCATCACAAAGGGTGATACGCCAGTATGGTGATGACGAATACACGCTTCCAATGCGCGTTCACCGCGATGTCGCCAAACAAGGCGACCATCATGATGCTGTAAAAATAACCTGGATTCATCCAAAAAAAAATGACGTTTTGCCTTTCGTGCACCCAAGTTCGACATTGGGTACACCATCACAGGCGCTCCTGTCTGTGATGCAGCGACAAGAGTAAGCACAGCCATGGTCTCCGAGCTGCTGCAAACGTTGTCGAACTATTCGTACAGATGGTTGTTGTCTTGCAAACGTCCCCATCTGTTGACTCAGGATGTGGCTGCACGACCCGTTACAGCCATGCTGCTAGGTCGTTGGGATCCAGCACAGCGTTCCGTATTGCCCTCCAGAACCCAATGATTCCATATTCTGCTAACAGTCATTGGATTGCGACCAATGCGAGCAGCAATGTCGCAATACGATAAACCGTAATCGCAATAGGCTATAATCCGACCTTTATCAAAGTCGGAAACGTGATGGTACGCATTTCTCCTCCTTACATGAGGCATCACAACAACATGTCACCAGGCAACGCCAGTCAACTGCTGTTTGTGTATGAGAAATCTGTTGGAAACTTCCCCCATGTCAGCACGTTGTAGGTGTCACCACTGGCACCAACCTTGTGTGAATGCTCTGAAAAGCTAATCATTTGCATATCACCGCATCTTCTTCCTGTCAGTTAAATTTTGTGTCTGTAGCAAGTCATCTTCATGGTGAAGCAATTTTAATGGCTGGGAGTGTACTTTAAATATTACAGAGTCCTTTCTGAAAGCATTTGTCTGGAGTGTAAGATTGGAAGTGAAAGGTGGATGGTAAGGAGTTCAGACAAAAAGAGATAGAAGCTTTCGAAATGTGGTGCTACAGACGAATGACGAAGATTAGATGAGTAGTTCACATAACTAATGTGGAGGTGTGCAACAGAATTGGGGAGAAAAGGAGTTTCTGGCATATCATGACTAAGAGAAGGTTGGTGGTACATATTCTGAGAGGTCAAGGAATCATCAAGTTAGCATTAGAAGGAAGTGTGTGGGGTAAAAATCATAAAGGGAGACCAAGGAACGAATGCAGTAAGCAGATTCAAAAGGATGTAGGTTGCTGTTCGTATTCTCATATGAAGAGGCTTGCACAGGACAGGGTAGCATGGAAATCTGCATCAAACCAGTCTGCAGACTGAGGACCACCACCACCACCACCACCACCACCACCACCACCACCAACAACAACAACAACAACTCCCCCCCCCCCCCACACACACACACACACACACACACACACACACACAATAGCTTTCAGCCACAGCCTTAATCAATGAAGAAAACACACACTATGAAGTATGAATGAGATTAGATGTTCCGTACTGATTAAATCTGTGGGCAACATCTACAGTGTGTGTGTTTGTGTGTGTGTGTGTGTGTGTGTGTGTGTGTGTGTGTGTGTGTGTCCTCTGTGGCGAGACACAAGGTATCCTCATTACATTGTTGAATTCCACCCTGAAATAGATAAAGTGCTCATGAAAAATAACTATTTCCTCTATGCAGAGCCTCCACGAAAGAGAGGTATTTTCCTCATATTAGAATCAAATAATCAGTTTTTTTATAATAGCTTCAAATGCATGTGCTTTGATGTTTTCAATTTAAATTTTATTATAACTAGGATTAAGGCACACCCAATAACCATGACATCCAACTGTTGAATAAAGACCCTGTAGGCCAGTTATTGCAATTTTTTTATAGAAACTTATTCTGTGGTAAGGAAAATGAGCTGTACTATTGTTTTATGCAGGTATAAGAGATGAACTGGATCATTTTCTTGACACCCTTGTGATATTACAGATACAGGGGGAGGCTGATTGTTTAAATGTGAAAAACGGGTTTTGCTGGGCTGATGGGTTCCCCAGCCCGTCGGCTACTAGTTTGGGCCTATTGAATGGGTTACAACAGGTAGTCAGGTTTTCCCTAATGTGCTCGGAAACCGGAAACGCTTGACTGAGCGAGGGTGGCTATTCCAGATTGCAACTGAAATACAATATAGCCACACACATTATTCTAAAAATCCATATAAAATGAGGAATGATCATACGGCAAATATAATTATATGAATGCCTTCAGGAGACTTGAGAAAATCAAACGCCGTAATTACAATTTCAATATCCCTTACAGATAAAAAGCCGATAAATTTCAATACTAGAATAATAAGACTTATATTTACAATTATTGATATGTAGTGTTTGTAAGTAACAATTTAAGAGACAAATGGGCAGCATTGTACCTTGCTTCCTATCTTAAAAAGACACACCACGTTATTTCCGTATTCTTTCAATAAACTTTGTTTTACTCTATTGTTATGCTTTTCGTTGAGATAGTAATATTCTAGTGTCAGAACATAGATTCCACCACAGAAACACAAACCCAGTGAAGCGAATTTATATATATATATATATATATATATATATATATATATATATATATATATATTATAAAAGAGATGACTTACCAAAAGGACCGGCTCGTCAAGAGAAACAAATAAAATCACACACAAACACACATACAAGCTTTCGCCACCACTGGCAGCTTCTTCAGGAAAAAGAGGAAAAAAGGGGAGGAAAAGGGAAGGATATGGGTTTTAAGGAAGTGG
Organism: Locusta migratoria; assembly: GCA_026315105.1. Lineage (NCBI taxonomy): Eukaryota > Metazoa > Arthropoda > Insecta > Orthoptera > Acrididae > Locusta > Locusta migratoria. The sequence goes on along the minus strand of CM048745.1, from coordinate 629,335,176 downwards.
AAAAGGAGTCATTCCAATCCCAGGAGTGGAAGGACTTACCTTAGGGGAAAAAAAGGAAGGTAAACAAATACACACACACTCAGACATATCGAATCGCAAACACACATAGACAGACATTTTTTTTTACAAATGTCTGTCTAGGTGTGTTTGCGATTCGATATGTCTGAGTGTGTGTGTATTTGTTTACCTTCCTTTTTTTCCCCTAAGGTAAGTCCTTCCACTCCTGGGATTGGAATGACTCCTTTTCCACTTCCTTAAAACCCATATCCTTCCCTTTTCCTCCCCTTTTTTCCTCTTTTTCCTGAAGAAGCTGCCAGTGGTGGCGAAAGCTTGTATGTGTGTTTGTGTGTGATTTTGTGATTTTATTTGTTTCTCTCGACGAGCCGGTCCTTTTGGTAAGTCATCTCTTTTCTATTTTTATTTTTGTTTATCCCACCGGGAAAGTTTCCCTCTCTCTCTCTCTCTCTCTCTCTCTCTCTCTCTCTCTCTCTCTCTCTCTATATATATATATATATATATATATATATATATATACGTAAAAAATAGATGAAGAACACTTACCAGGCGAAGGGGCACAGGCAGTAATAGCAACAAATAAACACACAGACACACACACACTCAAAAATGCTAGCTTTCGCAGCCTAGCTGCTTCATCAGGCAGAAGGGAAGGAGAGGGGAAAAGGAAATGATGAGGGATTTAAGGAAGGGGGTAAGGAGCCATTCCAATCCCGGGACAGGAAAGACTTACCTTGGGGGAAAAAATGGAAGGTAAATAAATGCACATACACCCACACATTTACACAGACACAAGTACACTTAGGCAGACATACTGTAGAACTGTAGAAAGCAAAGAAGTTAGAAGTTAGACAGAGATGCCACTTGAGGCAGAGGCTCTGTCCAGAGAACCAAGGCAAAGATGTTAAGATGGTGGGTGGGAATTCGAATTTAGCGGAGGTTGAGACCAGGTGGGCAACGGGAAGAGAGAATATGCTGAAGGGCTAGTTCCCATCTCCGGAGTTCTGAAGGATTGGTGTCAGTGGGAAGTATCCAGATAACCCGGACGGTGTAGCACTGTGCCAAGATGTGCTGGCCATGCACCAAGGCATGTTTAGCCACAGGGTGATCCTCGTTACCAACAAACACTGTCTGCCTGTGTCCATTCATGCGAATGGACAGTTTGTTGCTGGTCATTCCCACATAGAACGCTTCACAGTGCAGGCATGTCAGTTGGTAGATCACGTGGGTACTATCACAAGTGGCTCTGCCTTTGATCGTGTACACCTTCCGGGTTACGGGACTGGAGTAAGTGGTCGTGGAAGGGTGCATAGGGCAGGTTTTACAACGGGGGCGGTTACAAGGGTAGGAGCCAGAAGGTAGGGAAGGTGGTTTGGGGATTTCATAGGGGTGGACTAGGAGGTTACGGAGGTTAGGTGGGCGGCGGAAAGACACTCTCGGTGGAGTAGGAAGGATGTCATGAAGGATGGATCTCATTTCGGGGCAGGATTTTAGGAAGTCGTATCCTTGCTGGAGAGCCACATTCAGAGTCCGCTCCAGTCCCGGAAAGTATCTGGTGACAAGAGGGGCACTTCTGGGGTTTTGTGGAAAATTCTTAAATTGGGGAGATGAGGAAGTGGCTCTGGCAATTTGCTTCTGTACCAGACCGGGAGGATAGCTGCGGGATGTGAAGGCTGTTATCAGGTTATTGGTGTATTGGTTCAGGGATTCAGGACTGGAGCAGACTCGTTTGCCACGAAGACCTAAGCTGTAGGGAAGGGAACGTTTGATGTGGAAAGGATGGCAGCTGTCATAATGCAGGTACTGTTGTTTATTGGTAGGTTTGATGTGGACGGATGTGTGTAGTTGGCCGTTGGATAGATGGAGGTCGACATCGAGGAAAGTGGCATGGGATTTGGAATAGGACCAGGTGAATTTGATGGGACCAAAGGAGTTGAGGTTGGAGAGGAAATTCTGGAGTTCTTCTTCACTGTGAGTCCAGATCATGAAGATGTCGTCAATGAATCTATACCAAACTTTGGGTTGACAGGCTTGGGTGTCCAGGAAGGCTTCCTCTAAGCGTCCCATAAATAAGTTCGCGTACGAGGGGGCCATCCTGGTCCCCATGGCTGTTCCCTTTAGTTGTTGGTATGTCCGGCCCTCAAAAGTGAAGAAGTTGTGGGTTAGGATGAAGCTGGCTAGGGTATTAAGGAAAGAGGTTTTAGGTAAGGAAGTGGGTGGTCGGCGTGAAAGGAAATATTCCATCGCAGCGAGGCCCTGGGCATGTGGGATATTAGTGTATAAGGAAGTGGCATCGATGGTTACAAGGAAGGTTTCAGGAGGTAACAGGCTGGGTAAGGATTTCAGGCGATCAAGGAAGTGGTTGGTGTCTTTGATGAAGGATGGGAGACTGCACATGATGGGTTGAAGGTGTTGGTCTATGTAGGCAGAGATTCGTTCTGTTGGGGCTTGGTAACCGGCCACAATGGGGCGGCCGGGATGATTGGGTTTGTGAATCTTGGGAAGTAGGTAGAAGGTGGGGGTGCGGGGTTTCGGTGGAGTCATGAGGTTAATGGATCCACGACCGTGGTACTTGATCGGCGGGAGTATGTGGCAGAGGGAGTGCGTCAGCTTTCAGATAATACCACATATAAAGTTTTTCAAGGCGATCCCATTCCTGATGTCCAGGCAGAGCTTCAAGGAATCCTCAAAACCTTAGGTCCCCTACAAAACCTTTCACCTGACTCCATTAACCTCATGACTCCACCGAAACCCCGCACCCCCACCTTCTACCTACTTCCCAAGATTCACAAACCCAATCATCCCGGCCGCCCCATTGTGGCCGGTTACCAAGCCCCAACAGAACGAATCTCTGCCTACATAGACCAACACCTTCAACCCATCATGTGCAGTCTCCCATCCTTCATCAAAGACACCAACCACTTCCTTGATCGCCTGAAATCCTTACCCAGCCTGTTACCTCCCGAAACCTTCCTTGTAACCATCGATGCCACTTCCTTATACGCTAATATCCCACATGCCCAGGGCCTCGCTGCGATGGAATATTTCCTTTCACGCCGACCACCCACTTCCTTACCTAAAACCTCTTTCCTTAATACCCTAGCCAGCTTCATCCTAACCCACAACTTCTTCACTTTTGAGGGCCGGACATACCAACAACTAAAGGGAACAGCCATGGGGACCAGGATGGCCCCCTCGTACGCGAACTTATTTATGGGACGCTTAGAGGAAGCCTTCCTGGACACCCAAGCCTGTCAACCCAAAGTTTGGTATAGATTCATTGACGACATCTTCATGATCTGGACTCACAGTGAAGAAGAACTCCAGAATTTCCTCTCCAACCTCAACTCCTTTGGTCCCATCAAATTCACCTGGTCCTATTCCAAATCCCATGCCACTTTCCTCGATGTCGACCTCCATCTATCCAACGGCCAACTACACACATCCGTCCACATCAAACCTACCAATAAACAACAGTACCTGCATTATGACAGCTGCCATCCTTTCCACATCAAACGTTCCCTTCCCTACAGCTTAGGTCTTCGTGGCAAACGAGTCTGCTCCAGTCCTGAATCCCTGAACCAATACACCAATAACCTGATAACAGCCTTCACATCCCGCAGCTATCCTCCCGGTCTGGTACAGAAGCAAATTGCCAGAGCCACTTCCTCATCTCCCCAATTTAAGAATTTTCCACAAAACCCCAGAAGTGCCCCTCTTGTCACCGGATACTTTCCGGGACTGGAGCGGACTCTGAATGTGGCTCTCCAGCAAGGATACGACTTCCTAAAATCCTGCCCCGAAATGAGATCCATCCTTCATGACATCCTTCCTACTCCACCGAGAGTGTCTTTCCGCCGCCCACCTAACCTCCGTAACCTCCTAGTCCACCCCTATGAAATCCCCAAACCACCTTCCCTACCTTCTGGCTCCTACCCTTGTAACCGCCCCCGTTGTAAAACCTGCCCTATGCACCCTTCCACGACCACTTACTCCAGTCCCGTAACCCGGAAGGTGTACACGATCAAAGGCAGAGCCACTTGTGATAGTACCCACGTGATCTACCAACTGACATGCCTGCACTGTGAAGCGTTCTATGTGGGAATGACCAGCAACAAACTGTCCATTCGCATGAATGGACACAGGCAGACAGTGTTTGTTGGTAACGAGGATCACCCTGTGGCTAAACATGCCTTGGTGCATGGCCAGCACATCTTGGCACAGTGCTACACCGTCCGGGTTATCTGGATACTTCCCACTGACACCAATCCTTCAGAACTCCGGAGATGGGAACTAGCCCTTCAGCATATTCTCTCTTCCCGTTGCCCACCTGGTCTCAACCTCCGCTAAATTCGAATTCCCACCCACCATCTTAACATCTTTGCCTTGGTCCTCTGGACAGAGCCTCTGCCTCAAGTGGCATCTCTGTCTAACTTCTAACTTCTTTGCTTTCTACAGTTCTACAGTATGTCTGCCTAAGTGTACTTGTGTCTGTGTAAATGTGTGGGTGTATGTGCATTTATTTACCTTCCATTTTTTCCCCCCAAGGTAAGTCTTTCCTGTCCCGGGATTGGAATGGCTCCTTACCCCCTTCCTTAAATCCCTCATCATTTCCTTTTCCCCTCTCCTTCCCTTCTGCCTGATGAAGCAGCTAGGCTGCGAAAGCTAGCATTTTTGAGTGTGTGTGTGTCTGTGTGTTTATTTGTTGCTATTACTGCCTGTGCCCCTTCGCCTGGTAAGTGTTCTTCATCTATTTTTTACGTATATATATATATATATATATATATATATATATATATATATATATATATATATATATATATATATGGAAAGTCCAGGTTGGAATAAATAATATAGTGAGGACAGTTTACTACTCACCGCAAAGACGTGGCGACGAGCTGCGACAGGCACACACATGTGTGTGTCTTTTGTATGTGCCTGTCGCAGCTCGTCGCCACGTCTTTGCGGTGAGTAGTAAACTGTCCTCACTATATATATATATATATATATATATATATATATATATATATATATATATATATAATATTCTTAGTAACGTTTATTTTTTATGTTGAAGATTGTCACTTAAATATTTCAGTAGCCGACTAAAAATAGAAGATATGCAACAGATAATTTATATATAAACAATTATATGTATCTGTGGACAAGAACTGAATATATTAGCATAAAAAGCCATGATAAATTAAATATTTATTGAATTGGTTGGTGGAGAAAGGAACTATGTCACTTTTTCATACTTTTCAGGAAAGACAAAAAACTGTTTTAATGTTAATTATAGAGGGAAACTTTCCCGGTGGGAAAGCTATTTAATGGATTGCATTGAAATTTTCGACATTTGCGGTACTCTAACCATACATACTGTGAATGAAAATAATTTTTATATATTCTAAAAAGTATCTACTGAAAACGGGAAAAAAAAAAAAAAAAAAAAAAAAAAAAAAAAAAAAAAATTGTAACATAGTTCCTTTCTCCAGTCAACGAAGGAATTAGTATTTTTCGTGACTATAATACATTCAAAGATACACATTTCTCGATTAAAACTCAAATTTATTGATAAATTATCTTCAACTGAACATGAAAACAACTATTTACTAGAATTCAAAGATCGGAATAGTTCATATCACAGTGAGTTATCACTTAATCGGCCATTTCAAAATCTCCTCATAAAAAATCTCATCATGTTCTCCAAGGATGTATTTCATCAGTTTCCAAAAATATCTTCAATTTTCTTTATATTAATTCATACTTTCTTCCCATCATGTAGGCCCTAGTCTTTTCAATCCAGTTTCAAATGAAACAAGTTCAGTTATTGCAAGATTAAAGGTGTGACCAACACAGCTGTTTATGAAATAAATATAATGTTTCTTGCACTGGGATGTTTGGCAGGGGCAAGTTTTGCATAAAGTCGAAAGCTAGTCCAATAATGTCATCCCTGCCCATACAGTTACGTAATGGATTTATAAAACTACCTGCTGCATCGCTTGTGAATATCCAACTCTACTGTCAGAGATATGTTGACTTTTAACTTAGCCTGAAGTTCTTCACATTTGACATGTATATTAATTTGCGGACGTCCAAAATGAAAATTGTAATTTTCATGAAAATGTTTCCTGTGGAAGTCTTATTTCACATTTACATCTGGATATTACTTAAGGAACATTTCGTGCATATTTTTCAGGTCCAAGCGTGCATCTAGGTATTCCATCAGCATTGTGAGTTTCTTTGAGTGGGTATCTATCAAATTTATTACATTTTTCGCAATTTTGGTTATGCATGGATTTCTTCCACGCATGTCCTTTTGACATTTAGAAAGACGGTATTCAATCACTTACAACACTCAACAATAACCGTGACACCTGACAAAGTTGGCGCCAAGTTACTGTTTTGTTGTGTTTTTTACATCTGCATTCTGCAGACCAACGCGATCTAGCATGTAGTTGGTGCAGTACAAGCTCGCTGACAGTAAAATCTGCTGGTGGGACAAAACGTGCGGCGGAGAGAGGAACTAAGTCATTGACTTAATTCCTTTCTCCTCAGCATGTATAAAATCGACCTCATGTTATTCCCACAGGAAGAAGACAAAGATAGTACCTTTCATCACAGTAAGATACTAATATGTGTCTTTGTTTGTTTACTACGTACGTAAAAAGTGAAAAATCACAAAAGGGGACTTAGTTCCTTTTTCCACCGACCGATTCAATTGTGTAACTACATTTTGACGGTGGCAGTATATTTGAACAGCGAGATGCCACGCTTAATGGCTATATGAGTAAAGAGCTTCAGTCTCAACCATTTTTTAGTATTGTTAAATATATATTTGTTTGTTAAATGTAAACAATATTTGTAGAGAGGTGGTCAAAGCATTTAATTCTGTGATATTCAAATGCATAATATTTTGGAAGGGAAATTATAATTTAAAGATGAGGCATTAGAATGTGCAGAATGATACCATTTTGGGAGCAGAGAGAGCTCGCTTTCGAACATTTGGGAAGGGACTCTTAACTTGGACAGGGTGGTGAAAGGTTGTGATGCTGGGCAGTCTGAAGCTGCACTATGAACTAGTGATTCGAAGAGATAGGCACATGTGGACTTTGAAAATTTACGGGTCTGTGCCTGCAGAACTTAGTCTCTGCTTGAAAAGTGATAAACTATGCACGGTAGTAGGGCTGTGGAACTGTGATAATTCAGCAATTGTGTACTCGTGTTTTACAACAAATACTTTAATCGCAGATCAATTAGGAACTGAAATGTTCGATGGACTACACTAATTTACGAGTGACAATTTGGATCTTTTACTATCGAGTGTGTGTGATACTTATAGTGCCTCTAATGAACAATAATTGGGAAAATATTCAGTTATTTACTGATATATAAAGTGGAACCCCCTCCGCATTTTCATCTCCAGGATGAGAAATAAACTATTTATAAAGAATTACTCCATGAGTGAATCTCTTATTTATCTTAGAATCCATTTTGTTGGTCATTCAGAGGTTTAATTTATTTTTGTTTAAATATATTTTCACGTCATCATATGCATAGTAATGGACTGGCTAAACTACATATTAATTTTTGATCTTGTTTAAACAGTTTGGGTAGCCGTTTAGGGCATAGAAGCTGACATACATAACTCACCCCTATGAACAGAGACGAGCCATAAACTTTTACTACCCTGAGTTATGTATTGCCCAAGTCTTATTGGTGAGAACCAATAGGAAGGTTGCACCCTCAGGAGGATTAATTCGAAGATTCAGTTCACCACAGAGGAGGCAGAAGACTAAAGGTTGAATTTTTCTCAAATGCTGGTGTTCTGGAAGGAGGATGATAGCTCAGAACCCACAGTTTATCAGAAACCCATGAACAAAGACAATTATCTACATCAGAACTTGAACCACCATCCACAACAAAAGCAATGCATTAATAGACTTTGGCTGACACAGTAAGGAACATATGTGAACCAGAAACTCTTGACATAAACACCATATTGATGCACTGCTCAAGAAAGGATATTCATCCACTGAGGTAAAAACAGCTCTAAGGCCCCAACATAAAAATCATAGTAATTTACAAAACCCAGTGAAAGTTTTCATATCTCAAAAGAAAAATCTAGATGAAACGGGACAGCACCATAACACTGTATACAAACCCATCCGTAAGATATACGCTAGCCTAAAATTGGCAAAGGATGCTTGAAAACTGCTGCAGAAATATGCATTTGCAGGATTCCATGCAGTTGTTGAAAGAGGGGGGGGGGGGGGGGAGAGATAGGTTATCACCCAAAAGATCAGTTACGCAACAAATAGAAGAGCACAAGGGCAATTGTAGAAGAGGAGAGTTTGACAGAGCAGCTGTTGTGTAACACACTTCATAGGCAGGAGACAATCGCATTTCATTTGATAAAACTCACTGGCATCCACAATTAGGGACCAAGAATAGCTGTACAAAAGCCACAGGAATGGCTGAACACACCAGAATTCCTCTATGAAGGAGAAGGATGTGAAACTGAATATCTGGATTCCAGTACTGAAGAAGAGGTGGACAGTCTTCCAGTTACAGGTAACAATGGCAACTGCCAATTGTCCCTGAATATTCTAAACATGTGACATCATGCTACGGTGCAGGAACACACGGAAACAGAATTTGGATGCAAGCAGTAGTGAGGCAGGTGTTATTCAGATATTCAAAGAAGTTACGATCTGCCTTGGAAATGTCCTCCGCAGATGGGGACAAAACATTTGGTTTCAATTATCAACCCATACATTTCTGCCTGAAAAAAATTTCCATTTTACAACTGTCAAGTTAATACCTTTTCAATGTGAATTACTGACCGGTGCTTTTGTGTTGCAGTGATATCTTTTGTGCAGTTAAAAAGGAGATGTAGGTAATGAAACACAATGATAGGGTACAGTTCATTCCACTGAATTTGTACCAAGGAAATCACAAATTTAGATTCTGTAAAGTGGATCAAGCATCATCATCTATGATATTTCCTACCTCCCCAAGACACTGTGTAATGTGTGTGTGGACTTTAACTCGGGACACTAACTCAAGGTATACTGATCAGTGTCTGCAATGACAATATTCCCTCAATGACCACCTCTAGGTTAAATACATCACTATCATGGGTTCTCAACATTGGCTACAGAGCCAGCAAGCAAAATATTGTACCATTAACAGTTTTTACATAATAACAACAATAATAATAGTGGTCATAAGTAAAACCTGGGTTAGTTTAAATAATTAAATAATCACCACTTACATAGTAATTGTCTTCTTCAGATGCTCATTTTCTACCAATACAGCATTATAATTTTCTTCGTGTTCTTTAAGGAGTACTTGTAGTGAACAGTTTTCCTCTTCAAGACCACGTTTTATTTGGGACATGGATGCGAGTTTATCTACCATGTCATTATATTCCCTGAAAAATAACTAAATCTGTAAAAAGGTAAAAACTATTCAAGCAATTTACTTACATGCAACAATGTAACCTTCAGGTTGGAATAATACAAATATTATGAAAATGGAAGATCGTTATTCAATGCAAAGATTACATCTACATCAACATCTACGTAGATACTCCGCAATCCACCCAAAGCTGAGTGGTGTAGGGTACTCAGTACTCAGTAGCACTACTAGTTACTCTACTTCCTGTTCCACTCCCATATAGAACAAGGAAAAAATGAATGCTTGTATGCATCTGAATAAGCCCTAATGTCTCTGATCCTATCTTTGTGGTCTTAAAATGAAATGTCAGTTGGCGGCAGTAGAATCGTTCTGCAGTCCACCTCAAATTCTGATCCTCCAAATTTCTGCAACAGTGCTTCTCGAAAAAAATGTCTCCTCCTCTCCAACAACTCCCAGTTGAGTTTCCAAAGCATGGATCAAATCTACCAGTTACAAAACCAGCTGCCCACCTCTGAACTGCCTCTATATGTCCTCCCTCAAACTGCTCTGGTGGAGATCCTAAACACTTTAGCAATAATCAAGACAGTCTCGCACAAGCATTTTGTACACGGTCTCCTTCTCAGACAAATCACACCTTTCCAAAATTCTTCCAATACCCTGAAGTCGACCATTCTCCTTTTCCATGACTGTCCTAATATGCTCATTCCATTTCATATCGCTGTAGTGTTAAGCCTAGGTATTTAATTGACACAACTCTGTTAAGCAGCACACTACCAATGCTGCATTCCAACATTACGGGATTGTTTCTGCTTTTTATCTGCATCACCTTACATTTTTCAACATTTAGCACTAGTAGCCATACCTCACACCACCCACAAATTTGGTCCAAGTCATCCTGCATCCTACTACAGTCATTCAATGACTGCACCTTAGAAGCACTCCATTTGAGACCTATAGCCAGCAATATCAGTGCCCCTACATATGACTTAGCTAAACATCTGTCTTCTTTGCCGAAACTATTGGTAGGATATTGCCCACATCATATATGAAAGGCGGCTGATTTTGTCAGCAGATTGGGGGCTCTCCACCTTATTAACACAGATTTGCTTGTTAGTTTTGATGTCGTTTCTTTGTTCACAAAGGTACCTCCTGTAGACTGCTTGGTACTTATTGGTAATAAATTTCAGGTGGACATTACTGCTTTGTTTCGCCATGCTCTGTCCTCAACTTATTTTATGTACAACGAACAATATTTTGAACAGACACATGGTGTCGCCATGGGCAGTCCCTTGTCTTCCTTGGTGGCCAACCTTTTTATGGAGGATTCTTTTGAGGAGAAAGCACTGGAATCAGCACTCTTTAAACCAATTGCCTTTTGGAGGTATGTGGACGACATTTTCATAGTGTGGCCTAACGGAGAAGTTAACAGAGTTTTTACATCATTTTAACTCTATCCCTGAGAACATTAAGGTCACCATCAAATTAGAGAAAGATGTTTGTCTCCTATTCCTTCATGTCTTGGTTAGAGGTAAGAGTGACGGCTCTCTAGGACACTCTGTTTATCACAGGCCCACTCATTCAGATTTTTATTTGAATTCTGCACATTGTCACCATCCCTTGCAAACTTTGAGTGTCCTAAAGATACTTGTAAATAGAGCCCACATGGTGCCTGATGCAGATAGTTTACCCGAGGAGCTTGACCACCTAAAGGCTGTATTCAGAGAAAATGGATACTCTGATTGGCAAATTAACAAAGCATTTTCAATTGAAACCAAGACCCAGAATGTGGAGGACATGCCGGCAAAGTCAGTAGCATTTCTTCCCTTTGCTGTAAATCTTTCATTTAAAATAGCAAGGATTCTTGAAAATTACCAAGTAACAATTTTCCACACACCAGCTAAAATTTCAGAACTGCTGGGATCAGGGAAAGATATGAAACTTCCTGGCAGATTAAAATTGTGTGCCGGAACCGGGACTCGAACCTGGGACCTTTGACTTTCGCGGGCAAGCGCACTACCGACTGTGCTATCCCGACACGACTCACGATGCCGCCTCACAACTTTACTTCCGCCAGTACCTCGCCTCCTACTTTCCAAACTTCACAGAAGCTCTCTTGCAAACACGCAAGACTAGCACTCCTGGAAGAAAGGATATGGTGGAGACATGGCTTAGCCACAGCCTAAGGGATGTTTCCAGAATGAAACTTTCACTCTGCAGCGGAGTGTGCGCTGATATGAAACTTCCTGGCAGATTAAAATTGTGTGCCGGAACCGGGACTCGTACCTGGGACCTTTGCCTTTCGCGGGCAAGCACACTACCGACTGTGCTATCCCGACACGACTCACAATGCCGCCTCACAACTTTACTTCCGCCAGTACCTCGCCTCCTACTTTCCAAACTTCACAGAAGCTCTCTTGCAAACACGCAAGACTAGCACTCCTGGAAGAAAGGATATGGTGGAGACATGCCTTAGCCACAGCCTAAGGGATGTTTCCAGAATGAAAAGTTTGGAAAGTAGGAGGCGAGGTACTGGCGGAAGTAAAGTTGTGAGGTGGCATCGTGAGTCGTGTCGGGATAGCACAGTTGGTAGTGCGCTTGCCCGCGAAAGGCAAAGGTCCCAGGTTCGAGTCCCGGTTCCGGCACTTAATTTTAATCTGCCAGGAAGTTTCATATCAGCGCACACTCCGCTGCAGAGTGAAAGTTTCATTCTGGAAACATCCCTTAGGCTGTGGCTAAGCCATGTCTCCACCATATCCTTTCTTCCAGGAGTGCTAGTCATGCGTGTTTGCAAGAGAGCTTCTGTGAAGTTTGGAAAGTAGGAGGCGAGGTACTGGCAGAAGTAAAGTTGTGAGGCGGCATCGTGAGTCGTGTCGGGGTAGCTCAGTCGGTAGAGCGCTTGCCCGCGAAAGGCAAAGGTCCCAGGTTCGAGTCCCGGTTCCGGCACACAATTTTAATCTGCCAGGAAGTTTCATATCAGCGCACACTCCGCTGCAGAGTGAAAGTTTCATTCCAGGGAAAGATAATTTGTTAATTCGGAAGGCGGGAATATACAAAATTCCCTATTAGTGCAGTATGGCTGAAATTGGACAAACAACATGTATAGTGGATAAACACTGCAAAGAACATAAGTGTTGCACCCGCCTTTTGCAACCCAACAAATCTGCAGTGGCGGAACATTGCACCTCCACTGGACATATGAGGGAGTATGACAAAACATCAATTCCAGCCACAGCTACATCAATTCTAGCCACAGCTACATCTTTCTGGGACTCCATCATAAAAGAATGTGTGTGGCAGAAAATTTGATTAACCAAGACAGCGGCTATCAGCTGGACAATGCTTGGAATCCTGTCATCTTTAAGATTTGCTCCAGACGAAGACACCAGAGAACTCTGATTGATGCAGCAAGCGGCAGTGCTGAAGACATGTAGTTCTGAACATTTACCAGCAAGGGCACCACTGCAGGGCAGTGTGTTCCATCTGCCAATGCAATTTTCGTGCAAGTGCAGATTACTATTAGTGCACTATATAGGGCACAATGGAGAATGTCTTCCTCAGTCCATGAGGCTCACCTGAGGATGGCTGGCAGGTTCCAGCTGAAGTATCATGAATTGGATGCAACAACGACTGGCCACAAGCCTGAAATCAGATTGAATATTCAGTTCTCTGGAAAAATTTTAAATTTCATATACTGGGTTTTATTACTTAAGTAGTCTACGCGCCACTCAGATATTTGGGTACCTATTCCATAAGCTTGTACCTTCAGTAGCAGTCTGTAGTGCGGTACCATGTCAAACACCTTTCGAAAATCGAGAAATATGCAGTCTGCCTGTTGGCCTTCATTCGTAGCATGAAAGCTGTCATGAGAGGAAAAGGAAAGCTGGACTTTGCATTTTTGATGCTTCCTACAGCATTGAGTTTCAGGCTGTCAAAACAAAGACACTTAACACTGTTACGCATACCATAAGCCTTCAGCCATAAAAACCTTTCTTCAGAAGAGGAAAACGCATACATTTATCAATGCACACATGACTCCTATCTCCTGCTTCTTCAACCAGAATGTCAAAGCCAGAATGCCATTCTAGCTAAGACGCAACAGACAATGGTCGTGTGCACAGGTTGTATGAATATATGTGCTTTTTTCCATCCCCTAATTTTTTCCCCCTTTTGATCAAAAGCTTATATGCAACAGTCTTTTCATGGTGTATTTCTGCAGCTCAATGTGTAATCTCTATGCAAAGATGTCAAGAAACAATCTGTGAGAGGAGCAAGAGAATCACGGAAAGAAAAGGAAGTTTGAGGAGGAGGGGGAGGGGGGGCTTAGGTGCATGGGACCTACACAAGGAAAAAATTAACAAAATCTGAAATTTAAACCTATTTGAGGTACTTAAAAATAACTGTGAAAACTTGAGAAAAGGATCTAATAAAATATGACTCTGGCATAGCATCAACTGCAGACAGACATGTAAAAAAAGCAATCACATATACATGAGAGAGTGTGTTGTGCACTAATGAAGGCTATGGCTGAAAGTTTTCAGTTATGTGTGTGATTGCATTTTTGTAAGTTCTAGTCTGTGGCTCCTCAATTTTCTATGTAGTGAATTGCAAGCTATCCTCGTCATATTGTTGGATTCCAACCTAGAATTTCCTCTGTTAGACTTTGAAGTTACAACAACATACCTAAACCTGAAAGAGACTTAAAGATAATTGTCAGAATTAATTTAAATGCTACTCAGTAACCAATTTACACTTGATAGTGACTTACCAATGTGAATATCAATATGCCAAATCACAGGGTTACAACTAGTCCACACATCCACAACAGGGAAGTTAGTTACGCACTACTGTAGTGGAGAAGTAGTTTGTGTTCCTTGTATAGTCTGTTGTAAATAGTTGGTTCACAAAATAATGCCACAAAAAACATTGTTACAAATTGCTAAAGTAACTCAAATGACAAATTACATAACTAGCCGGGGCTCCAGTAAAAATGTAATTTTAGCCTAGAAATCATGATAATTATGGACAAGTTGTACTACCTGATAGCTCTGTTTATGGTAACAATTAATCCTTTCAAAATGTTGTTGGTATGTTGCATATCTTAATCAGAAATTAAATAACTTTCATTAAATGGGGGACATAGCAATAGGTATTTCCGGTATAGAGAAGCAGCTGAGAGAGCTAAATACCAAAAAGTCTGCTGGTCCGGATGGAATACCAGTTCGGTTTTACAAAGACTACTTAGCTTGCATTTATCGCGAATCTTTAATTCAGCGCAAAGTTCCTAGTAATTGGAAAAAAGCGTAGGTGACTCCCGTTTATAAGAAAGGAAAGAGAACTGACCGACAAAATTACAGGCCAATATCGTTGACATCAGTTTCATGTAGAATTTTGGAGCATATTCTCAGTTCGAATATAGTAAATTTCCTTGAAACAGAAAAGCTTCTTTTCATGAATCAGCACGGGTTTAGGAAACATTGTTCATGTGAAACTCAGCTTGCCCTTTTCTCACATGACATCTTGCGAGCCATGGACGAAGGGCAACAGGCGGATTGTGTTTTTCTCGACTTCAAAAAGGCGTTCGACGCGGTGCCACACTGCAGACTGCTAACGAAGATACGAGCTTATGGAATAGGTTCACAGATTTTTGACTGGCTGGAAGACTTCCTAAGTAATAGAACGCAGTACGTTGTTCTCGACGGCGAGTGTTCATCAGAGACGAGCGTATCGTCGGGCGTGCCCCAGAGGAGTGTGATAGGACCGCTATTATTTTCTATCTATATAAATGATCTGATGGACAGAGTAAGTTGTAATATGCGGCTGTTTGCTAATGATGCTGTGGTGAATGGGAGGGTGTCGGCGTCTGTAACTGACTGTAATAGCATACAGGATGATTTAGACAAAATTTCTAGTTAGTGCGAAGATTGGCAGCTAGCTCTCAATGTGGAAAAATGTAAGATGATGCGCATGAGTAGAAAAAACAATCCCATAATGTTCGAATACAGCATTAGTAATGAGCTTCTTGATGCTGTCGCGTCGTTCAAATATCTAGGCGTAACATTGCAGAGCGATATGAAATGGAACGAGCATGTAAGGACAGTTGTGAGTAGGGCGGACAGCCGACTTCGGTTTATTGGGAGAGTTTTGGGAAGATGTACTTCACCTGTAAAGGAGACAGCATATAAAACTCTTGTATGACCATGTCTTGAGTATTGCTCAAGTGTTTGGGACCCGCAGCAAATCAGTTTAAAGGAAGACATAGAGGCGGTTCAGAGACGAGCAGCTAGATTTGTTACCGGTAGGTTCGACCAATGCTCGAGTGTCACGGAAATGCTCTGGCAACTCAATTGGGGATCGCTGGAAGAAAGACGATGTTCTTTTCATGAATTTCTGTTGAGTAAATTTAGAGGGCCGGAATTTGAAGCTGAGTGTACTATGATCTTGCTGCCACCTACTTACATTTCGCGTAAAGATCACAAAGGCAAGATAAGAGAAATTAGGGCTCGTACGGAGGCATATAGGCATTCTTTTTTTCCTCGTTCAATTTGGGAGTGAAATAGGAAAGGAAATGCTTAGTAGTGGTACAGTGTACCCTCCGCCACGCACCTTACGATGAATTGCGGAGTATGTATGTAGATGTAGATGTAAAGGAAAAATCTCCAGAAATACTAGATGTAAACAAAGAGCTATAAAGAAACTTGATGGATTAAAATTGAGCAACACAAAAACGACATTAAAATATGTATTATTTATTCAGGCTCATTGTGTATCAAAAGTTTTAGCAATGCTTGCTCTTGCTTTAAGCATTAGTAATGTTCTTGGAAGCTACTGTTGGAATGTCATCTCTCCCCTTTGTGTAACCATTATTATACAACATACCTGACTTCACTTTTGTCCCCCATTCTGTAACTAACGAGAATGGGAAGTTGCCATTATTTGATTTCTTTTGTTTCATTCCTTCACTTTCTTATGCCTTCACAACTTTCCTTTACTAAAGGGTCAACTGTAATGTTCTACTTGTCTATTAGACTTCACCATTTACAGAGAAAATGTTCATCACCACCACCACCACCACCACCACCACCACCACTACCACCACCACCACCACCACTACCACCATCACTTTCCAACTCTTGTTTCCCGGGTGTGGTGTACAAGCGCTCGCCATCTCCTTCTGTCTTCGTACATCTTCTGTTCCATGTTATTTAATTGTGGTAAAAATTTATCAACTTTTTTTTCTAAATATTCTTGTGGTTCATGATGTGGGTTCCTGTAGTCATGTCCTTGCACATGAACCACGGGCAACGTATGAGTGGCAAAATAAGTGGTCCTGACAGTTGGGTTACCAGTTACTTTGGAAAAAGGTTGGGCATCTCTGACATATTTTGAGTCGTGGCCACCTTTGTGCTCAGACGGCAAAGACTACCAAATCCACCGGGTAGTCCCTCAACCGTTAGGGGTAAAACCCAGTGGGGCCCTGGGCAAGTAAGGCTAGCAACCTGCTTCCCAGGTACTTCAATATCATGCTAGCAACAATCAGAGCAAAATGCCTCGGACCTTTGGAGGTGATGGAGTCCCACCTCTAATTGAAAGACCAGGGACTCCTCAGATATGACTTGGCAAAGATCTGGAATGAGATGGGGAACTATTAATATCAATGGGGATTACAATGGGAAGAAGGTAGAGCTGGCGTAGGCTTCAAGTAAGATGGGGGTAGATGTTTTAGCTGTTAGTGACGTTCGAGTAAGGGCAGAGAAAGAGGACGAAGTCGGAGAATACGAGGTCTACCTGTCAGGAGTTAAAGTAGGAAGAGCACAGTGGGGTGTAGGATTTTACATCAGGAAAGCAATCGAACCCAGCATAGTTGCAATAAGGTACGTAAATGAACGACTGATGTGGATAGATTTGGCCATCGCCAGTAAGAAAATTAGGATTGTGGCACTGCATTCACCCTGTGAAGGGACAGATCAAGATGAGATGGACAGATTTTACAAAACACTTAGTGATGTAGTTGTTAGAGTGAAGGATAAGGATAGTGTTTTACTCATGGGTGATTTCAACGCCAGGATAGGAAATCGAACAGAAGGTTACGAAAAGATTATGGGTAAGTTTGGAGAGGATATGGAGGCCAACAGGAACGGAAAACAGCTCTTGGATTTCTGTTCCAGTATGGGCTTAGTTATCACAAACTCCTCCTTTAAGCATAAGGACATTCACCGCGACACGTGGGAAGGAAGGGGAACCAGATCTATCACTGACTATATAATAACAGACCAGGAATTCAGGAAGACAGTCATGGACACACGTTTTCAAGGGGTTCTTTGATGATACTGATCATTATTTAATCTGCAGTGAAATTGGTTTTGTGAGGCCAGAAGAGCAGAAAGTCAGGTCCATGTGTAGAAGGATAAGAGTGGAGAAGCTTCAAGACAAGGAAATTAGGCACAAATACATAACAATGATCTCGGAAAGGTACCAGTTAGTTGAATGTAACGATTTACTGTCACTGGAAGAGGAATAGTCAAGGTACAGGAACACACTACTGGAAGCAGCTAGAGAATGTCTTGGTACAGTAGTGTGTAAAGGTAGGAAGAAGCAGACAGCCTGGTGGAATGACACCGTCAAGGCAGCCTGTAAAAAGGAAAAGAAGGCATTTCAAAAATGGCTCCATACTAGAAATCAGGCAGACAAAGAAAGTTATGTTGAAGAAAGAAACAAAGCCAAACGAATAATTGCAGATTCCAAACAGAAATCATGGGAAGACTTTGGAAACAAGCTAGAATCTCTGGGCCAAGCCGTGGGAAAACCATTTTGGAGCGGAATTAGCAATCTTCGAAAGGGAGGGAAGAAGTAATTAACAAGTGTTTCGGACAGGTCAGGAAAGCTGCTAGTCAATCCTGTGGATGCCTTGGGCAGATGGAGGGAATATTTTGAAGAATTGCTCCATGTAGGTGAAACGTTCAATGATGTATCAGATTTTCAGGTAGAATGGGATAGGAACGACGATGGAAACAGGATCTCATTTGAGGAAGTGGAGAAAATGGTCAGTAGATTAAAGTGCAATAAAGCGGCTGGGGTGGATGAAATTAAGCCGGAACTCATCAAATACAGTGGAATATCAGGTCTCGAATGGTTACACAGGATAATTGAAAAGGTGTGGGAATCGGGACAAGTTCCGTCTGACTGGACGAAAGCGGTAATCTCACCAATTTTCAAACATGGAAACAGAAAAGATTGCAACAACTATCGAGGTATCTCTTTAATTAGTGTTGTGGGCAAAATATTCTCAGGTATTGTTGAAAGGAGAGTGCGAGTATTAACAGAGAACAAGTTACATGAAAATCATTCTGGGTTTTGGCCTCTTAGAGGCTGTCAGGACCAGATCTTTAGCCTATGGCATGTAATGGAAAAGTACTATGAGTGGAACAGGGAATTGTATCTATGTTTCATAGATCTAGAAAAGGCTTATGACCGTGTTCCTAGGAGGAAGCTACTGTAAGTTCTACAAGATTATGGTATAGGAGGCAAACTTTTGCAGGCAATTAAAGGGCTTTACGTAGACTGTCAGGCAGCAGTTAGAGTAGATGGCAAATTAAGCTCATGGTTCTGGGTAGTTTCAGGGGTAAGACAAGGCTGTAACCTGTCACCACTGTTGTTCATTCTATTCATGGATCATATGTTGAAAACAGTAGACTGGCAGGGCGGGATTAAAGTAGGTGAAAACAAAATAAGCAGTCTCGCATATGCGGATGACTTAGTTGTAATGGCCAATTCGATTGAAAGGTTGCAAACTAATATTTCAGAACTCGACCAGAGGTTCAAGGATTATGATATGAAGATCAGCATCTCCAAAACGAAAGTAATGTCTGTGGGAAAGAGTTTCAAACAGATTGAGTGCCAAATAGGAGGTACAAAGTTAGAACAGGTAGACAGTTTCAAGTACCTGGGTTGTATTTTCTCACAGATGGCAACATAGCTAAGGCCGGTATTACACTGTCAAATTATTGGACATAAAATTGGACAAAGAAATATTGGACGTAGTGTGCGGGAACATCGTTCAATTTTTCATCCAATCTAGGGCCTCGGCCTAGATTTGATCAAAGAAAATCGCTCGTCTTCTGTTTCCTGCAGTGAGAAATGTGACCGCTTGGAGCGCTAGTAGTATACAGCTTCCTTGCCACTACAGCTGTTTTATTTGGAGGTTAAATATTTGACATTACTTGGACATAACGTTCGTATTCGTAAACATGGCTAGTAGTGGAATGTTTGTGTAGTGTTTTCTAGCAACAACAAAATTTTAAAAAATCAGATGGGGCGTTGTATAACAGGTGACAAGGCCAATTCACACTGTCCGTCACGTCAATTCGCGTAGTCCAACGAGCTTGAATTTCTAGCTCGTTGGCGTAGTCCAATATCCTGCGGCAAAAGTGAGGTTGAGTTACAATCCGTGATGTAAAAAAGTCATTATATACTATCGGAATTGAAGAAGCAATCCCCCTAAATCTTAATACGGCCGAAGCAGATTTTAGAATGTATGATTTTGGTAACGTGGTGTGCTAAGTTCTGGGAAATGAAACAACTTTCAAAACATCGACATCTGTTTGCAAGCGAATTTGTACATATAGATGCGTCAGCCAATTTTTGTAAGGAAATAAATAGAGCCTATTTACTTTATCAGCAATGTTCCCCCCCCCCCCCCCTTACAATGTTAATAACGTCATAAACAATTTAGATCATCCTCTTTGTAAGTGCTCACATTTTCCATTTAAAACGTTATTTAATGAAACTTGCTTTATCAACTTAACAATCTTATTCGTATATACTGTTTGAGTCAGCCTTTTTGTTATTCTATTGCAAACTGTGAAGGGTGTAGAGCGACAAAACAATTAGCAGTGAACGGCCTGGCTGTTCTGCCGACGGCATAAAAAATGAAAATCCTCCCGGTCGCGTAACAAATTTTATTTATCTCGCTCTGACACCCACGGTTTCATCCAAGTGTGTTTCCTTTTCATTTTTCCCTCCTCTTCTAAATGCAGACACAACACAACTGTAGTATAAACAATAGCTGAGCATTACACCATTTTGTAGCAAATTTGACAAAATATTGGATGATAGTGTAATACCGCCTTTTGCGTTTCATCCAATTTCTTTGTCAAAAAATATGACCAATATTTCATCCAATTTTTTTGTCCAATTCTTTGTCCAATAATTTGATAGTGTAATACCGGCCTAAAGAACTAGAATCGAGGTGCAGCAAAACTAATGCAGTTAGTGCTCAGCTAAGATCTACTCTTTTCTGCAAGAAGGAAGTAAGTACCAAGACTAAATTAGCAGTGCACCGCTCTAGCTTTCGACCAACTTTGTTGTATGGGAGTGAAAGTTGGGTGGATACAGGTTACCTTATTCACAGGATAGAGGTTACAGATATGAAAGTAGCAAGAATGATTTCAGGTACCAATAGATGGAAACAATGGCAGGAGGGTGTCCATAATGAGGAAATCAAAGAAAAGCTGGGAATGAATACAATAGATGAAGCAGTTAGAGCGAACAGACTGAGATGGTGGGGTCATGTTACATGCATGGGAGAAGCAAGGTTACCTAAGAGACTCATGAGCTCGTCAGTGGAGGGTAAGAGGAGTCGAGGTAGACCAAGAAGAAAGTACTTAGATTCGGTGCAGAATGATTTTGAAGTAAAAGGTATAACATCAGACAAGGCATCAATGTTAGCATTGAATAGGGGATCATGGAGGAATTTTATTAGAGGTACTATGCTCTAGAC
The DNA here is from genome assembly GCA_026315105.1 of Locusta migratoria. Classification (NCBI taxonomy): domain Eukaryota; kingdom Metazoa; phylum Arthropoda; class Insecta; order Orthoptera; family Acrididae; genus Locusta; species Locusta migratoria. The sequence continues at coordinate 629,313,962 of CM048745.1, read as the reverse complement.
TGAACACTGAAAGGCATAATCAGTCTCTAATGATGATGATGATGATGATGATTCTCTTGCTCTCAAATAGCTAAATGATTAAACCTCATTAAATTATAAGTAATGGTCACACAAAATTAACTAAATTCAAGACAGTACTTAGAGTTTGCTTTCTTTCTTTAAAAAATCATCTGGTGCACCTTACCTTTTGTAGCTAATGATCAACAGCTTTCCTTTCCATTTCCAACTTTTTAAATTAATGCTAAATACCCAGATATTCATACACAATGGTCTCATTCATTCAAATTCATACACCTTGCATAACACATTCTGAATGAACCAGACAACACTGCTCTTTCACTAGGTGAGTTGGATGGGGTCAAAGGTGTCCATGGGAAGAGGGGCATGACACAAACTGTGTCATTGAAATTTGTGGAGGGTGGTGAAAAATTAGTACTTTTGGCCATCCTGGGGGGTAGGGGGGGGAGGAAGTTCTGAAAAATAGCACTAGGAGCCACCACAAGTAACTTTTCCCATCTAATATAAGCAGTGCTGCACAGGCTTGCTTTGCAGGAGCAAATATAAATACAGGTGCTAAAACTTTTGTGCTCATAAAAATAAGAAAGGGAATACAAGTCTAATTTCCTTTTTATTTTCGTCTATTGAATTTTAATACACTATCTAACGAAGGAAATAGAACTTTACTATTGTTCAACTTCACATGTCGCAACCCTTCAAATATTAGTAGCAACAAAAATAAATTTCTTTACGTAAATACCAATAATACATAAGGCTTTAGGATTCTTGATCAGTTTCCTCATTCTGATTTCATGTATTATTTTCACGAATTTTGTCAAGTTCTGGGGTACGTGAACTGTAATGAAGCACTAGGATTTCAAGAAAAAAGTTATTTATAATGTGGAAAAAAAGTTCTTATCATGTGTCATCCAGGCGAGATGATGTCAATTAAGCAACCACTTGACATCTATTTCAATAAATCGTTTAATGTTGAGCTTAAACACATGTACACCCACTGTCTTTTGAAAAGTGACTGACAACTAACACCAACGGGTCGTATAAAACGCGCAAGTGTGTCAATGGAATGATGATACGTGGAAGTGAGTTCAAAATCAGATTGCGTAACAGGGATTTAAAAATGTTCGATATTGAATGCACTAGATTTTACAAAGGATGATGCTCTGTAGTACAAAGAAACTGAACAACAAGGTATCAAGTGATGGTGATTCAGAATTACTGTATCGTCATCTAGTTGCTATAATAAACATTTTGTAAAGTTTCTATTATAAGTCTAATAAAAATTTTATATATTTCCACATGTAGTTTCATAGTTATTTCCATTTTTGTTTAGTAAGTGTTTAGCGTTGCTACAATAGCCGTGCATTTGAAATCTTATCTAAATGCTACAACGTAAAGCCAACTGGCAAGCCTGTGTTGCGTCAATACGCCTGACGCTACAAGCACTGCCTTCATGCTACAACTTACATATTTTTCTATTAGGGACAAGGGATTGTTCCTGTGAATTGTCATATGTAAATTCCACACTCTCTTCACCTTAAGAATAATAAAAATGTAAACATTATGGCATACAATCTTCCGTGTTAGCTGTTACCACATTTAAATTCCAACCGTCTAAAAAACCCGAAAGCCAACAGCGAACGTGGGAGCATATACATATCACTTTAATGATTACATTTGTATAATTCTTATGATGTACAGGAATAGTTAGAAATAAAAGATGACAACTGACTTCTAGTACTGATTTTTAAATCTTCTATGAACACAAATTCTGTGCAGACAAGTTACTTGTTCTTAAATGTTTGAAATAATAAATAAATCTACAAAATATTCATCTTAACTTTCCGGAATGTGCAATCTGCATGTTAAGTACTTTTCACAGTTCTGAAATGGCTTCGTGGCAATAACAAGTACACGCACGTTGAATAAACACAGATTTCTCCATGTCTGAATATCCTGTCCGTCACTCATGGATTGTCTGATATGTCACAATAAAATTATTTAACATTTACACATCCTACTTTTTAAGAATCCATTTCTCTAACTTCCAAAATATCTCATCTTCATTCCTTTCTAGGACTTCATTGTGCAATTATTTTGTATTTTATCAAAATGAAATAGTTTGTAATAGAGTGAAGAAAGTTTGTTACCTCTTAGAGCATCTAAATAATATATATCTCAAAATGTTTCATACAAATTTCTTTTGGTGGAAGGTGTATTTAAAAAAAAAAAAAAAAAAACAAAAAAAAAAACAAAAAAAACAAAAAAAAAAAAAAAAAACTTAAGATTTAAAATAAAAAATATAAATGAAATTTTAATTTCTTAAATTTTACTTTAATATTGTCATTTGGGATCCATCCCAGAAGCCTTTATCTTCATCACTGGCTGTGATAGAGTAGCAATTATTTTTCAAAACATGTACTTGAGTTGACAGATTATTTAGGTTCGAGATTCGGAAGATTCGATTCGGGTTTAGCACACGTTTTATTTAAGATTTGGTATTCAGATTCGATTCAGTAAAATTGAGGTTTAACCCATCCCTAATGAATATCATCTGAAGCAACAGAATAGCTGGCAAGCCAAGGGAAGAGAGCTGCATTGTTTACAGATGCATCCTTTGCAGTAGCATCCCTTGCAGCAGCTGCTGCAATCTCATTCCCTGATACACTGACATGACCGAGAACTGACAGGAACACCACATTAACTCTAGCAGCAGTAAGGTTGGTTGGTTGGTTGGTTGGTTGGTAGATTGGTGGGACCAAACAACTAGGTAATCAGTCCCATGACCTGCAAGCAAGAGGGTGGCCGGCTATGACCGTACCGATAGTAAAATAGAGGAACTAAAAGTGGGATTAAAATCAAGTACAACTGGACTAAAACCAATAGAAAAAGCGGAATTCTGCAAGGAACGTCATGACAGATCTAGAATCCCCATTTATTGATGACAAGCAGATACAGGAGAACAGTGTATGCTCATAGATCAGAAGCCTAAAAATGTAAAAAGGGAAACAACAGGCGTTGAAACCAAGTTAAAAGAAGAAATGCAAGTCATCAGGGGAAGGGGAGGCTAGAGCTCCAAACCCTGCTGCTCACAGGGAGGGCCAAAACGCACTCATCCTGTCCAAGCGTCAGAGATAAAATCTTATAGCCGAGAGTAAAAATCGCTTTCACGGAGATATCGAAGGACTGTTAGCCATCTGTGAATCATTCACCAAAACCAACGGCAATGAGTGCGAAATTCCGTATTTGGCATGGAGCGCCAAGAGGAGTGGACATTCCACCAAGATATGTGCCATAGATTGTAGGGCCCCACAATGTGGGGAGGCTCGTTACACAGAAGAAAACCATGGGTCAGCCTGGAGTGACCGATGCAGAGACGGCAAAGCACAGTGGATTCCCTTTGAGAAGGGCGTAATGAAGAACTCCAAACTGCAGTGGTCAACTTAATGGAACATAGTTTATTTGATGGATCAGTAGCCTGCCAGTTGGGGTTCCAGTCGTGTATGAGTAGCAATCTCATCTGCACTCGCAAATCTATGACCGGGATAAACCAGTGGAAGGGGCAGGGAGTTACGGCTACTCTAGCCAACTTGTCATCCTGTTCATTTCCTAGGATATCCCACATGACAGGGAACCCAGAGAAAAGTAATGGAGCAAGCGGTGTGACAAAGATCAGCGAGGAGATAGTGGATATCAATGACCAAAGGATGCGAGGACTAGCATCGGCCTATGGCCTGCAGGTTGCTCATTGGGTCATAACAGATTGAAACATGGTCTAGGGCTACCTGTTTGATAAAATAAAGTGCCCTACTAATAGCCGTTAGTTCCGACGTAAACACACTGCACTATTCTGGCAGATAATGGCATTCCACACCAATGGGAGACGTAAATGCATATCTCGTATGACCAGCAAATTTAGATCCATCAGTGTAGAAAATCGTGGCACCCTGATATTCTTCAAGTATTGGGTGCAACAAATGCTGGAAGATTATGGGGGAGACTGAAGTTTCCGGGGCTGGTAGAGATTTAATTGGATTTACAGCCGAGGCACCAACCAATGGGGGGTTGGGGTATAGCATGACGCATACAGTCAAGGGACGGGAGGTTTAAGACCCTACAAATGGAAGCGAGCCGCAATCCAACAGGTAAACCCGAGGGCAAGTATCAAGAGTTATAAAACCGTCGCCCTCAAAGAGAACGTGATATGTGGGATGACCAGGGAATTTACGAATGGCAATGGCATAGGACACCAAAAACTGATGGCACCTAGTCTGAAGAGGAGGGAGTCCCGCTTCAGCGAGGAGACTGTCAACAGGGCTGGTCCGGAAGCAACCGTAGCCAAGCGGATGGCATAATGGTAAATAGGGTCCAACAATTTCAGGGCAGAAGGAGCTGCCAAGGCATAACCCTGGCACCAATAATCTAATCTAGACTGAATCATAGGCCTGTAGATATGAATTAGTGTTGTACAATCTGCACCCTAGGATGAGTGAGCTAAGAAACGAAGGGCATTAAGTTTCTGCACGCGGCTTATCTTCAGCTGCTGAATATGGGGGCAGCCAAGTCTGTTTTTTTTATCAAAAAGGAGGCCCAAGAAACGATGCTGTGTCTCAACTTTTAGGCATTGAGTTCCCAAGAAGAGTTCCGGGTCAGGATGGCCAGTAGTACAACGGCAGAAATGCATTATGTTTTAGAAGAGGACAACGGAAAACCATGCAAGATAACCCATGTGGAAGCCCGCCGAATGGCACCTTGGAGCTGGCATTCACCTGAGGCTACCGAGTGGGAGCTGTACCATATGCAAAAGTCATCTACGTACAATGCAGCGATGACAAGTGATCCAACAGAGCTCGCCAACCCGTTAATGGTGGTTAAGAAGAGTGTAAGACTTAACACAGAACCCTGTGGAACGCCGTTCTCCTGGATCTGTGGGGAACTGAAGGAAAAGCCAACCCTCACATGGAACATGTGGCGGGATAAAAACTGATGGATAAAAATTGGTAGGGAGCCTCCTAGGCCCGTCATGGAGGGTACGTAAAATATGACGACGCCAAGTGGTGTTGTATGCCTTACGTAAATCAAACAAAACAGCAACAAGATGATGACGTTTGAGAAGGCCTTTCTGATTGCTGTTTCCAGTCGAAGTAGATGGTTGATAGTAGGCCTGCTCTCCCGGAACCCACACTGATAAGGTGACAGAAGTCCACGTGACTCTAGTATCCAGCATAGTCTGCAGGCAACCATCTCTTCGATCAGTTTATATGGCACATTTGTTAGGCTAATCGGCCAGTAACTGTCCAGGAATGATGGATCCTTAGCAGGCTTAATAACAGGAACCACTATACTGTCCCTCCATTGTGAGGGGAAAACCCCTTGTTGCCAATTACGGTTAAATACCTGGAGAAGATATTGCCATTGTGGGGTGCTGAGATGTTTGAGAAGTTGATTATGGATGGAATCAGGCCCAGGTGCAGAATCATGAGAAGAGGAAAGGGCCAGACATAGTTCCCATTCTGTGAAGCTTTTGTATAAGGTTCCTCCTAGTGAGTGGTGAAACATAAATTTGAGGCTTCAGCCTGTTGTTTCTTGAGACGAAAAGCCACCTGGTAGGAAACTGTCACCAACGCATTCACAAAGTGAGTCACAAGGTGCTCTGCGAGAACTGATGGATCAGTACAGACCCCATCTGGTAAGGCAAGGTCAGGGATTTGAAGATGGCCGTTGGCAACCTTGGATGGAGAGGAGCATAGCCCACACCCATGACAAGGGTACAGAAAATCCCAAAGAGGAGAGAAAACGCTCCCAGCATACCCGCTTGCTCTGTTTGATTATATAACAAGCCTTGGCAAGAAGGCATTTAAAGTTGACAAGGCCAGCATGGGATGGGTGGCACTTACGATGTTGCAAGGCCAAAGGCGCTCATATTACCAAAGTAATGGTTGCGCTCCAACACGGACCTGAGCGGCAGCGAGGAGGGCCCGTTGACTGGGGGACAGCAATGCTAGCAGCTCAAGTAATTGCAGTATCACTGATGACATCATCTATACAGTCAGACAGGGATGGTGTGAAAACCACCTGTGATGTATACAAAGGCCAATCAGCATGACAGCAAACCTAATGAGGTATCCTGTCCCTCGGCCAGTGTGAGGGGAGTGAAAGAATCAACGGAAATTGGTCACTGTCGAAAAGGTGATCATGTGGTGACCAAGGCCAACGAAATAAAGGGTACGGGGAGGATGGGGGGTGGGGGACAAGTGAGCGGCACTAAAATGGGTTGGGGGCATCATTGAGAAAGCACAGGTCAGCAATGAATTAGTCGACGAGGCTGCCCCAACTAGTTGTATAAGCACAGCCCAATAAAGGATGATCGACATTGAAGTCCCCAAGAATGAGGAAGGGAGTTGCGAAGGAGTGCTGTGAGGGCATCAGACGTAGGTGGTCTGTCAGGAGGGAGATACAAATTACAAAGCTGTTAATGGAGTATATGAACTTCTTCGATTAACTATGGTCTATGGTTTACTCTGTTGTGTAACATCTCTGTTTTTTTTTTTTGTTTTTTTTTTTTTTTGTAGTTTTAGGGCGCACAACTTCTATGGTCATTAGCGCCCAGCCAAGAACGTAGATTCGCTAGGATCTCGAAAAATGTAGACTGTCAGAACATCAACAAGAGGCTAAAAACGAAAGATAAAGACAATTAAAAGAGTTAAATATCCTTGGATAAGTTGGCCAAGTTGATAAAACGCAAAACTCGAGCAGCTGCTCGTGTGTCATCAGCTAAAATTTCCTCCAGAGTAGACGGAAAGTGAAGGGCTACATGGAGATGATTAAAATTAACACAAGTCAGTAAAACATGTCGCACTGTCAGCAGTCCACCGCAGGAGCATAGCGGTGCAGGTTCGGCGGATAGCAAGTGACGGTGGATGAAACGGCAACGACCGATCCGCAACCGAGCCAGGATGACCTCCTCCCGCCGAGAGGGGCGTGAGGATGTCCTCCAAGCGGTCGGGATCGGTTTGACAGTTCGCAATTTATTGTTGTACAGTGAAAGCCACTCACTGTGCCATTGCGACACGATACTCCGGCGAAGAGCCCGTTGAACATCGTCCGATGGGACGCAAAAGGTAGCCATGCGAGGCAAAAGAGCTGCTGCCTTGGCTGCTGTGTCGGCGGCCTCATTCCCGGGCACACCCACATGGCCAGGGACCCACAGGAAAGAAACGTGACAGCTGTCATCCGCCAGCAACTGGAGGGAGCGTTGGATCCGATACACGAGAGGATGGTTCGAGAAAGGGTCCTTAAGACTCTGCAGGGCACTAAGGGAGTCAGAACATATGGCATAGAAAGGGTGGCGGTGGCGGCAGGTATACAAAACGGCCTGGTGGAGGGCGAAAAGCTCAGCCGTGAAGTTCGAGCACCGGTCAGGGAGCTTGTATTGGAAACGGTTGTCCCCGACGACGAAGGCAGATCCGACACCGGCAGTGCTCTTGGAACCATCAGTGTAAATAAATACGGCATTATCGAACCGCGAACGGAGTTCGACAAGCCTCGAGCGGAATACCAAATCCGGAGTGCTCTCCTTGGGGAGCGAACTAAGTTCGAGGTGTGTGTGAACCTGGGCCTGATGCCACGGTGGCAATGGGCTTTCGCTCAACCGAAGGGTGGAAAGAAGGGTAACATCGAGCCGCTGTAGCAGGCGGCGAAACCGAACTCCCGGTGGAAGCAAGGCAATCGCAGACAACTGATATTGGCGATCGAGTGAGTCGTCAAAAAATAATCTGTAAGATGGATGGTTGGGCATCGACCGTAGGCGGCATGCGTACCGACACAAGAGAATGTCACGTCGATTGGTCAAGGGTAATACAGCAGCCTCGGCATACAGACTTTCAACAGGGCTGGTATAAAATGCACCGGTCGCCAGACGTAATCCACGATGGTGGATAGAGTTGAGACGGCGGAGAATCGACGGCCGCGCTGAAGAGTATACAAGGCTTCCATAGTCGAGCTTCGACTGAACAATGGCCTGGTAAAGGTGAAGCAGGACGGTACGATCCGCTCCCCACGACGTGCCACTGAGGACACGAAGAACGTTAAGGGATCGGGCACAACGGGCAGCCAGGTAGGACACATGTGTGGACCAGCAAAGTTTCCGATCCAACATGAGTCCCAAGAATTTTGTAGTCTCCACGAAAGGGAGAGCAACAGGGCCGAGACGTAGAGAAGGTGGAAGAAATTCCTTGTATCTCCAGAAATTGATACACACAGTTTTCTCAGTGGAGAATCGGAAGCCGTTTGCGATGCTCCAGGAATATAGACGGTCAAGACAGCGTTGGAGAGAACGCTCCAAGAGACACGTCCGCTGGGCGCTACAATAAATTGCGAAATCGTCAACAAAAAGAGATCCGGAGACGTCGGCTGAAAGGCAATCTACGATCGGATTGATTGCAATGGCAAAGAGCGCCACACTCAAGACGGAGCCCTGTGGTACCCCATTCTCCTGGCAAAAGGCATCTGACAAAACAGAGCCCACCCGTACCCGGAACTTGCGATCCGCCAAAAACGCTTGAATGAAAAGAGGAAGGCGGCCCCGAAGGCCCCATGTGTGCAATGTGCAGAGAATGCCCGCTCTCCAACAGGTATCGTATGCCTTCTCCAAGTCGATAAACACTGCTACTGTTTGACGCTTCTTTAGAAAGTTGTTCATAATGAAGGTCGACAACGTAACGAGGTGGTCAGCAGCAGAGCAGTGTCGACGAAAACTGCATTGGATATTAGTCAGGAGGCGGCGAGATTTGAGGAGCCAGACCAACCGAGTGTTAACCATGCGTTCCATCACCTTACAGACGCAGCTCGTCAGAGAAATGGGGCGATAACTGGAAGGAAGCTGTTTGTCCTTCCCTGGTTTGGGGATGGGGACAACAATGGCTTCACGCCAACTTGTGGGAACATGACCTTCAGTCCATATGCGATTGTAGGTACTAAGAAGAAAGCACTTGCCCGCAGGAGAGAGGTTCTTCAGCATCTCAATATGAATGGAATCGGGCCCGGGAGCAGAAGACCGGGACAGGGCGAGAGCACGATCTAGCTCCTGCATGGTGAAGGCGACGTTATAATTTTCACGATTAAAAGAGCGGAAAGAAGGCGGCCGTGCCTCCTCTACCTGTTTGCGAGGGAGAAAGGCAGGGTGGTAATGGGCAGAGCTCGAAACCTCCGCAAAGAAACGACCCAATGCGTTTGAAACATCAGCTGGGTCCACGAGGACCGCATTCTCCACGGTCAGGCCAGGAATCGGGGAGTGGACCTTGATGCCGGACAAACGGCGTAGGCCACCCCAGACAACAGTGGAGGGAGTAAAACAGTTAAAAGAACTAGTAAAAGCTGTCCAGCAAGCTTTCTTGCTGTCGTTTATGATACGACAGCACTGCGCTCTCATACGTTTGTAATTGATGCAATTCTCCAAAGTTGGGTGGCGGCGAAAGGTGCGTAAAGCACGGCGCCGGGCTCGAAGCGCGTCGCGGCAGGCTGCAGTCCACCAAGGGACCTGGACACGACGTGGAGAAGAGGATGTACGAGGTATGGAACGTTCAGCAGCAGTGAGAATAACCTCTGTGAGGTATTCAACCTGACTGTCACAGTTGGGAAAATTCTGATTGTGAAAAACAGCCATGGAAGAATAAAGCCCCCAGTCGGCTTTAGAAATGTTCCAACTGGTGGGATGTGGAGATGGGGAATGATGTAGGAAGTGGATGATACAAGGGAAATGGTCACTCGAGTACGTGTCAGAAAGTGCGTACCACTCAAACCGACCGGGAAGCTGCGGAGTGCATATTGCGAGGTCTATATGGGAATAAGTGTGTGTTGTGTCAGAAAGGAAGGTCGGTGCACTGGTGTTGAGGCAGACAAGATCGAGGTGGTGGAGAATGTCCACCAAAAGGGAGCCTCTCGGACAAGGTGCCAGAGAGCCCCATAGGGGGTGGTGGGCATTAAAGTCGCCTACCAACACGAAAGGTGAAGGGAGCTGGTCAACAAGGTTTAGCACATCTGCCCTAGTAAGGGCAGATGACGATGGCGAATATATATTACAGAGGGAGAAGGTAAATGTGGATAAGGTGATGCGGACGGCAACTGCCTGTAGGTGAGTGTGCAAGGAAATGGGGTGGAAATAGACACCTTCCACGGGTGGCAGGTCGAACCGCACAGAGGTGTAGTGTGGAAAGTCTGCACGATCACGTGGACGCAACTTAGTTTCTTGAAGACAGACGATAAGCGGGCAGTGCAACCGAAGGAGTAGTTTTAACTCCTCCCGATTGGAACGAATGCCTCGAATGTTCCATTGAAGGAGTGCCATGATAAAAATGAAATAAGAAATAAGGATAAAACCAACTAGCAAGCGGGGTCACCTCGACGGCCCCTGAGGACCGGATTTCGAGGGAGCACTGCTATCGCCATCTAGTGGCAAAGGGTCATGTTCCATTGGTTCGATCGACGCGTCTGCCACCTCCCGGAGTTGATCAGGAGGGGCAGCTTCCACCGCCGGTAGACGGCCGGGTGCCCGGCAAACGGAGCGTCCCGGTGAAACAGAAGACGGCCGAGGCCGGCAACTGTTGGATGGCGCGACCGACGAGTCACGCCGCGGCGGGGAAGGTGGGGGCTGTTCTTTTTTGGAAGCCTTCTTAGAAGCATGACGGGTTGAAGAAGCGGTTGACGAATGAGAAGTCGGAGCCTTGAGAAAATCTTCGCGGACGGGTCCCCTTTTTGAACTCCGGGCAGCAGATTTGGGTGCCCGGGATGTGTGTGAACTGGTCGACGAATTCAGTGTAGCACGGGTAGAAGGCATCGGAGAGGTGGAACGAGCAATTTTCGGGCTAGCCGATCTGACGACAGTGTCACTGAACGTTAAATCGCAAGTCTGAATGCCCACCTCCTTAGTTGGTCGAGGGGAGGCGAGGACCTGGCTGAAAGTACCTGACGGGAGTACTGCGGGCTTCCTACTAGCTAATAACTTCCGAGCGGCATAGGTCGAGACCTTCTCCTTCACGCGAATCTCTTGGATGACCCGCTCTTCTTTATAAACGGGGCAGTCCCGTGAAGAAGCAGCATGGTCACCCATGCAATTAATGCAGCGAGGGGATGGAGGTAGACATTCACCCTCATGAGCGTCCCTGCCACAGGTGGCGCACTTGGCTGCATTTGGACAAGATTTACTGGTATGATTGTACCTTTGGCAATGGAAGCAGCGTGTAGGATTTGGTATGTACGGGCGGACGGAAATGACCTCGTAGCCCGCTTTCACTTTCGATGGCAGGTCAACCTTGTCAAAAGTCAAGAAGACAGTACGGGTTGGCACGAGTTCATTGTTAATCTTTTTCATCACGCGATGAACATCCGTGACTCCCTGATCGGACATATAGTTCAATATCTCCTCGTCCGATAACCCATCCAGTGATCTAGAAAACACTACCCCCCGCGAAGAGTTGAGGGTGCGGTGAGCCTCCACTTTCACAGGCAAAGTGTGTACAAGGGTAGCTCGAAGTAACTTCTGCGCCTGGAATGCATTTTCTATTTCGAGCAACAAGGTCCCGTTGCGCTGCCTAGAGCAGGTCTTCAAGGGACCAGCGATCGCATCGACACCCTTCTGAATAATGAACGGATTTACTGCAGAAAAATCCTTATCGTCGGTACGTGATACCACCAGGAACCTAGGAATGTTTGGCAATGCTTTCTGTGGCTGAGAATCATGTTTCCGCTTATGGGTCAAGGTTATAGATGATGTGGAAGGTTTCATAGCGGAGGTGTCCCCCATGATTACCGGCGTCTCCGATGGCGCGCTCCTTCCTTGTGGGGGCCCTCACTAAGGGCGCACCCGCCTTAGGTGACTGTTCGCACCTCAGGTCACACCTCCTGAGAACGGACGGAGGGACCAATCGGCATGTTCGGACGGTATCAGCTCGGGTAATCACCCCTCCCTGGGCCCGGCCTTTACCGGGGGGTACGTACGTGCCCTACATGTCTACCCGGGGCGGGGAGTTACGCCTTACCCCGTCACCGGCTACGCAGAGCGTGGGTCGACCTTCAGACACGCACAGGGAGGAAAGAAAGGAAAAAGGAGAGAAAGGGATGAAGGAGGGAGAATCTCAAACGCCGAGGCGGAGATTAAAGGGTGAGTCAAGAACAAGGAGAAAGGAAAAATAGGAGAAGGCTGAAGAAGAAGAAAGGAAGAGGACCAAGAAGAGAAGACAGGAAGCGAAAAAGAAACCTTTGACTGATGAAAAACGCCCGTCTCCGGGCGAAGGCACAAACCGGGGGGGAAAGAGGGAAGCGGCCTGGGACAGAAGAAAGGTCGCTTCGGCTCGGGGCCCCGTGCGCGCCACACACGTACCCACAAAAGAGCTGTGGGCCCCCTGGGGGGGTAACATCTCTGTCAAAGACTATTTATGTGAGTAGTAGCTGAAAAAAAAAGTGAGGGTCGGTGTGTAGGTCTGGTAATGAATGGATGTGCTTTGGTTGGCTGTTGAGGCAGCAGGTTTTGTATGAGCTGATGGAATAATTTCATAATCTGATTTTCACAGGCACAGTTCTGCCTTACAAGATTTTATACCATTCATATATGTATCAGTCTGACAAGATTTTGTTGTTCTCCAATCATAAGGTAATGTAATGATTATTGCTGATAATAATGGAGAAAGTTAAACTTCTTTACCTGTTTTACTTTTGTAGTTAGAAAGATAACCCTCTTCCTTCCATTGAAAGTTATTGACTATTAAACAAAGCTTTATTAACTAAGCTGAGTTTGATAAACAGATTCTTGATTGGTGTGACGTTTATAGGTAATAGTGATTGTTGTGGAATACTACAAAGGTGAACAAGATACTAAGTTTCTGCAGTCAGTCAGTTAACAGGATAAATTTTTGCAGCTGCATTATTTTTGCAGTTGCTTGTGATTTTTTTCAGATTTCTCTCGCAGTAAAATTTATAGTGTACTCAATGAGCCTTATGCAGACTATGTATTGTTCTTGCTTTGTTCAAAAAATCCGTTACGCTTTCAAACACACTGTTTCTTAATTAACTGTGCAGGTATTAATGAAAAATAAATGTATTCAACTAATCTTTAATCAGCTTGATTGGAAAGTTAGTTATCGTGAGTGTTAACTACCAGATGATGATAATTATTAGTGCTGCATTTAACATCACATCAGTTTTGAATGAGTAGCTTTGAAGCAGATCTCCTTCAGCTGCCTCACAATTCCCAAATCCATGTAGCGACCCTGTTTTTTCCTATCAATAGAACAGCCTTACCTTTATTCCACCAACCAACATACCACTTTTATCTGGCAACCTTTCTGCCTGGATAGTTCATACACAGGAAGGTGACACAGTTAGATGCAATATTCCATTTACATCATTTTGCTTTACTTAGGTCTTGTTTAGATTTTTGTAGTATAGTTTAATGTTATAACAACAGTAGTGTATTAATTGGGAAAGGTGGTGGTCATTCTTATCTTTCAATTTTCTTATTTCTCACTTCATGTGTCTCTTCATTATTTTAATAGCTTAATTTTGATTTTCGTTGCATGAAATTAATGTATCTTTACATGTTTCCTGACTTCTATATTCTGCTAACGGGTTGGAGAATTGCATTAGGATTCAGGTGTATTGCTTTATTTAGTTATTCTTTTTGATGTAGTGCTTCCGATTTCAAATTCTTTCCTTACTGTCAAGTTGACATTGTAGAGCACCGTGGGTTAGGGCTCTTGGGCGGTCGGCTAGATCACAGGAATCCGGTGTGGTGCCAGCTCCTTTCAGGGTTTCGGAGGAATATGTCCACCCATGGAGTCACTATACTGCATTGGGGTGGGCCGGCCACTTCTACACGGCTAGACAACTGACCGCCGGTTACCTGCGGTTCCCGGTGTGAGCTTGCACAATGTATTAGCTGTTTAGGGCAACCGGTGCCTGTCTGGCGCCACGGTGTTTCTTTGGCTATGCATGCAGGAGAGAAAAAAACGTTTGATGGTTGGCGGATGCCCTGCTTTTTTTTTCCGGCCCTAAACTGTAAGTAGCAGGTAGCATAGTTTAGGATTTAACAAATGTCAGGATGCTTCAAGTTCGCGTCTCTGCAAAGTGAAATCTGTCTGCCACAACAGTACAGTGTTGCCAGCAGTAGTAAAAATAGGCACCAAGATGCCGACTAGTGATAGTTCGCAAAGAATTTCCTAGTATTGCACGGGCATACGTGACTTGGCGTGAGAAAGCTGTGTGTTGGGAGGAGGTTAAAACGCCAGTTTCAGAAGCTACCAGCGGTGGTGAAAGCTTGTATGTGTGTTTGTGTGCGATTTTATTCGTCTGGCGATGGGCCTGTGCTTTGGGTAAGTCATCTGTTTTCTATGTTTAAATATAAATTTATCCCACCAGGAAAGTTTCAGGGCACACTACATCGAAGTCTGTAGCGCCTAGAGGAAGACAGAGTGAGATGAGCGTCAAACAAGATAAAAGACAAGTGAGATAAAAAGAGATTATAAGAATCTTTTATATCACAGTTACCATGAAAGGACTAGATAGTAAAACGCCCAACGAATGGGCACAGGTGCCTGACCACACAAGGAGGAGCTAAACCAGCCACTCTGCATCAAACTAAAATATCCAACCTAAAAGCTTAGACCAGATGGTTCACAAAATCTTAAAACTCTTTTCACACTCACCTCATCATCAGCTAAAATGGAGGGCAGATCACCACTAAGATTGGCTTCTGCCCTTGCAGCACGGTGTAAGTTGCACTCAATTAAAATGTGGCCTATAGTAAGTTGCACACCACAGGCATCACAAAATGGAGGATCTTCTTGAGGAAGTAAAAACTTCTGTGTTTATGGGTAGTGCCCGATTCAGAATCGCATCAGGGTCACTTCATTCCGTCTTTGTGACTGGCAGGAGGTTCACCACAGTCGGAAAGTTAGTTTCACCAACCACAGCTTATTACCTGTCACAGCCAGCCATGTGTCTTCCCACAACTGAGACCACTTCTGCCGAACCACAGAGAGGACATCCTGCAGGGAAATGGCAGATTGTTTTATGTTGTGGTCACTGCAGGCTGCCTCTGCAGCTCTATCACCAACTTCATTTCCCCGAATTTCCATACGCCCAGGTACTCAAGAAGAATGACACCTGCTTACAGTTGCTCCTGTATGAGCTTGTGGAATCTTCTCATCCGGGTACAGGCTTTGCAATGATTGTAGTGCGCTAAGTGAACTGGAGCAGATAAGAAACCTTGTACTTTGATCATGCCGCATTTCTTGCAATGCCATCATAATCGCATGAAGCTTTGCTGTGAAGACAGAAAAGGCTGTTGGGAGGCCCTAAAAATCTTTTGCGAATACAGTTAGTAGTAATAGACTAAAGCCTGGTGCGTGATGGGACTTTTTTTCCATGAATGTTACTGTTTGTCTCCTCATAGCTCATGAACTACGTGTCATACCGTATTACAATTTCCAAGGTACATTAAGCTGTATGTGTGTATACTGTCCGTAAAATGTCGCGAGAGAACAAAAATTTGTAGTGTAAAAATTATGAATTGTAACATCATACCGGATGCCATAGTTTTACTCCATAAACAGTGAGAAAGCAGTAGGCAAGAAACTTTTTTCCTTTCATCATTTTGATGTGGTTGTCAGCGAGAAAAAGTATAATAAAGGTTAGAAATTATGTTTAAAGTTTGTACAAATCGCTAAGTAATCTCATTCTCATATTGTGTATGAATATAGTCTCATAACATGATGTAGCAGTTTTTTATTACTCCTATTGTTTACATAGTTATATCTCCTGAACCATGTGTTGTATGTGGTTCTTACCCCTATACCAATTGTTACCTCATGGTAAGGAATGTGTGTACCAAATTTGGTAGAAATTGGTCCAGTAGTTTAGGATGAAATGTGCAGCATTTTCTACACATCTTATTGTTTATGACATCATATCTAGTGAACTATATGTTGTGAATATTATAGAGGAAAAATTCCTAACAGGAAAAATATACGTAAAAAATAGATGAAGTACACTTACCAGGCGAAGGGGCACAGGCAGTAATAGCAACAAATAAACACACAGACACACACACACACACACACACACAAAAATGCTAGCTTTCGCAGCCTAGCTGCTTCATCAGGCAGAAGGGAAGGAGAGGGAAAAGGAAATGATGAAGGTTTTAAGGAAGGGGGTAAGGAGCCATTCCAATCCCGGGACAGGAAAGACTTACCTTGGGGGAAAAATGGAGAGTAAACAAATGCGCACACACACACCCACACATTTACACAGACACAAGTACGAACTATATGTTGTACGTGATCTTTACACTTACAGCGACCATCCACATGGATTGAAGCTTATGTGTGCAAAATGTTATAAAGATTTGAACAAAACTGTAGATTTGTATGCAACACATACACACAAACGGACACACTGCTTTATATATAAAAGGCTAGCAAAATACCCAGCATTGCCCAGGTATTATTTATTTATTCCTGCCTTGAGTTAGTACTTCTCCTATCCCTTCTATATTTGTCCGTCACCTTTTTTTCTAAAATACAAGTTATATTTACTGGAGAATATATAAGAAATAAGGCTGTCTTGCATAATGTACAAAATTAGAAGTGCAGTATTCAAACAATGAAAGATAGCAATCAAAATACAAATGGCATATAAAATTTGCACAAGCTCATATTTATTGAATTATATGCTGTACAATTGTTAAATTTTTCAGGTATATATTCATTTGTATTAGTGCTGCATGTCCGTAAAATCTGCTGTGAATACAATTAGCAGCTAAGAAGCTACATGCCATACTGTGATATAATTTCGAAGGTACATTCATTCAGCAATATGTGTGTATACTGTCTGTAAAATATCCTGCATTCACAATTTGTAATGTAGAAATTATAAAGTGTAACATTATACCAAATGCCTTAGTTTTAGTCCATGAACAGCAGAAAAATAGTACGCGAGACACTTTTTTCCTTTTTTAATTTTGCATTGGCTGTCAGCGAGAAAAATTCAATAAAGGTTTAAGATTATGTTTAAAGTTTGTTGCATGTCGCGAAATACTGTCATTCTCATACAGTGTATGAATAAAGTCTCGTCACATTATGTGGAAATTTCTTGCAACTATATTGTTCGTGACGTTATACCTCCTGAACCATGTGTTGTATGTGGTTCTTAACGCAACAGCATTGTTACCTCACAGTAAGGAATGTGTGCACCAAATATCGTTGAAATCAGTCTAGTGGTTTAGGAGGAAAAGTGCAATACTGTTGTTGCAGCAGTTTTTCGCACATCTCATTGCTTATGACATCATATCTCATGAACAATGTGTTTTACATGATCTGAACACTTACGGCGACTGTCCTTGTGGATTGAAGCTTACTTGTACAAAATTTCACAAACATTGGAAGAAAATTTTAGATTTGTATACAATACATACACACAAACCTACGACACTCTGCTTTTTATATACAGAGTCAATAAAACTCCTGAACTATTTTTTCCACATCCCAAAGTTATCATACAGACAATGTAAAAATAAAAAAGCTGTCAAACTAATCAGTCAAGCTCTAGTTTCCTGAAGCCAAAAGAATGTAATACAAATCACTTAAGAATGTCTTGAAGTCTATTCAAAGGAATAATTAAAGAACAACTCCCAAACAGAAATGTTGCCAAGATTGCTGTCTTACAGTCCTTTATTTTCTGACTACCTGTTTCGAAGAACTAAGTCATCTTCAGATCAGCATTACCCGCAAATTTTAGTCATTTTCTTGTACATATTTGAAGTAACAAGCAAATGATCAATATTTGTAGACAATGCCGATCTGAAGATGATGACATATTTCACCAAAACCTGTAAAATAGAGGACTCTAAAAGGCGATATTGGCTGCATTTCCACTTGAGACTTATTGTTTAACTCAATTAGATAGGCTCCTTCCTGAAATGTCAGGTAACTGTAAGAAAAGAATAATTACTGCTACTCAATATATTTACTGCTTAATGAACTTTGTATATGTAATGTATCTCTTACATACCAATAACTCATTACACAGAATCAATACCAGAAGTACAAACAATCTTCATAGACACATTGGTCTAGAAGGATGTTCATTATTGAGGAACACACATTTTCAGCAGCTTATCAGACATTTACATCTATTTAGATAGTCTGCTAGCTACACGTAAGTGCTTGGTAGAAGGTTCATTGAACAACTTTTATGATATTTCTCTACACTTACATTCTCTAATAGCTTGCGGGAAAAAGGAACACCAAAATCTTTCTGTTTTCGATTTAATTTCTCTTATTTTATTATGATAACATGTCTCCCTAAGTGAGTGGTCACTAACAAAATATGTTCGCATTCAGAATAGAAAGTTGGTGACAAAAATTCCACAGATATATATATTACCACAATGAATAATGCCTTTCTTTTAATGATTTCCACCCCAACTTGAGCATCATTTTTGTGACACACCCTCATCTGTATCATGACAATACAAAACGAGCTGCTCTTCTTTGAACTTTCACTAAATTGTAGGTCAGGCCCACCTGGTGTGGATCCCACAAATTGCAACAGTAGTCCAAAATAGAATGCCCAAGTGTAGTGTAGACAGTTTCTTTAGTAGAACTGATGTATCTTCTGTTTTGCCAGTAGCCTTTGGTTCACCTTCCTTACAATATTTTCTGTGTGTTCTTTTCATGAAAAAAGTTTTGCTGGTAATAAAGTACAGTTTAGGAGGACTAACTCCTTATCCACCTACATACACCCACCAAAAGAAGTGTTGCAGCACCATGATTCTAGGGGTCCATGAGCCTTTACATAAAAATGCAAGAGAGATATACAAAAATAACATTTTGGTTATTTTTATTGTTCATAAAAATGGAAACTGAGAAGTTATACAATAATAACCTAGCAATCTGAATTTATATTTCAGATGCTGCATACACTAGTTGTCCTAGTACCTTGTAACACACATTTTTGCACTGTGCGTACCTGTATTCAATTAGATCATCAAGCAACTGGGGGTACAGACTGTCCCACTCCTTAATGGCGATTCAGCTTAGATATCTCAAACTGGTTGGTGGGTCATCTCATTCAAAAATAGCCATTTTCAATGTATCCCTGGCATGTTTGGTAGGGTTCAGGTCAGGTGAACACGCTAGCCATTCCAATCTTGCGATGCCAGTATCATGAATGAATGCAATCACTAGATGTGCACCATAATCACCAAAAATGTCATCCACTAAGACGAATCCCACAGTGAAATGCTGCTGATACGGTTGCACTATATGTCGGAGGATGTCAGCCCTGTACCATATAGTTGTTTGATTGACTTACACAACCAAGTGGCGTTCGATGGTACCATATAATGCCACCCTAAAATATCAGGGGATTAACCACCTTGTTGCACTTGCTGGAAAGGTATGACTACAATGTTCAGTCTGACCAGTCTGTCTCCAAAAACGTCCGATGACTCTTGGTTGAAGGCATATGCAAGTCTCACCTGTGAACATCACTTTATGACAATTCTGTTAAGTCCATTCAGCATACAATTGGGCCCACCTGTACCCAGGTTTCAATTCTGGATCTTTCAATGAATGTCAGAGTGTGAGTCAAAACATGACATCCTGTAGCTGCAAGAAAATATTTATTCAGCATGAGGCATTCCTCTGAGCTGAAATCTGTAAGCAGCAGTCATCAGCTTCTGTGGTAGCCTTTGGACAGCGAGAATGAGGGAAGTCATTGGGAGTTCCTGTATCTCTGTACTACCTCCACATCTCAACAACATCACTTTGGTTCATGCCTGAAAACATCCCTTGACGAGAGATGCTCTTGACACAAAGTAGACATGATGAAACTTAAGAATTGACTTTTAGGCTTACCAGAACTACAGTCAACATAAGCAGTGTACTTACTTCCTGCTGTTATGAGTGAAACAGACAGCCATCTTACCTACTCCATCACATTTGCACTGCTCATATGTGGTTGTTTAATTTTTGTGCAGGTTGAGTAACATCTAGGGCCAATCAAAGGAACTGTGTTCTTGATGCAATATAGACATTTAATGTCAGTGTTCAGGAGACCTTGGAACCAAAGTGATGCAACACTATTTTTTATGTATTTCTTAGAGGGTAATATTCATACATGAATTGGATCTGCTATGTCCCATTAAATGAGTGCTAATAACAATAATGGAGGATAGGTAACAACTCACTGTAAAGGGGCTCACTGAGCTGCTGACAGACACAAAAATAATCACATTCACACAACTTAAATTTTTGGCCATGTTCTTCATCACAAAAAGAAACATATACATTCACGCAATCATTCAGATAACTATACACACAAAACTGTCATGCCCGGCCACTCCAGCAACACAAGCTACACTGTGAGTGAGTTGGGGAGTGTAGGGGACAGGATGCTGGGTAAAGGTGGTGATGGAGAGTTCCGAATTGCATGATGGATTTTAAAGGTGGGAATTTGAATTGCAGCAATAAATACAGTGGTAGGAAGGGGCGGTAAAGAATAAAAGGGAGGTGTTGAGCAGTGTAGGGAGGGAGTGGGGGGCTTTGAAATGATAAGAATAATAAGGAATGGACAACTCCCATCTGCACAGTTCAGAAGAGCTGTTGGTGGGGGGAGGATTCAGACGGCTCAGGTTGTGAAGCAGCCATTGAAATCTGGAGTGCTGTGCTCAGCTGCATGCTGTGCCACAAGGTGGTCTATCATGTTTTTGGCCATTCATTCTGATGGACAGCTGATTTGTCATCATACTGATATAAAATGCTGTGGAATGATTGCAGCAGAGTTGGTATATCACAAGGCTGCTTTCACAGGTGGCCGAACCTTTGATAGGACAGGACAAGCCTGTGACGGGACTGGAATAAGAAGTGCTGGGTGGGTGGATTGGGCAGGTTTTGCATCAGGGTCTTCCACAGGGATATGATCCCTGTAGCAATGGGTTGGGGTTGGGAGTGGCACAGGGATGGACTAGGATGTTGTGGAGGTTGGGTGGACAACAGAACGCCACTTTAGGAGGGGTTGGAAGGAACTTGGGTAGGATTTCTCTCATTTCAGGGCATGATGACAGATAATCAAAGCCCTGACGAAGGATGTGATTAAGTTGTTCCAGTCTGGGGTGGTATTGGGTGCCAAGGAGGACACTCCATTGTGACTGGTTACTGGGGTTGGGGGGAGGATTTGTAGTGTATGTGAAGGCTTTTGTGAGGCCTTCGGCATAATCAGTAAGGGACTTCTCATCACTGCAAATTTGCCGTCCACAGATAGCAAGGATGTTCTCAAAAAGAACGTCGTCTTTCCTCTAGCATTTCCCATTTGAGTTTCCAGAGCATTTCCATGACACTCGTGCATTGGTCGAACCTACCAGTAACGAACCTAGCAGCTCACCTCTGAACTGCTTGCATGTCTTCCTTTAAACTGATCTGCTGTGGGTCCCAAACACCTGAGCAATACTCAAAATGTGGTACGGGAAAGGGGAGCAGTGTTGCCACGCTTTACTACATACAGCTGGTACCTACAAAACTAACACAGAGACTCAGACAATGCAATTGCCAAAATGATCAAAGAAAGCTTGAATCACATTTCAAACAGGCACCAGAAGCATACTGTAATAATCGGTGGCGACTTTAATTTACTCTTGATATGTTCGCACAAATATGTATTCAAAACCAGAGGCAAATACAACTAGTTATGAATGCTTTTTCTACAACTACTTCGAACAGTAAGTACATGAACACACTAGAAATAGTAAATGGTTGTAAAAATACCCTTGATGTCCTAGCAACAAATAATCTTGAGTTAGTAAAGAGCATCAAACCAGATACAGGGATAAACAAACAGAGTTGTAGTAGCGAGACTAAATATCAGAATTCCCAAATGTACCAAAAATAAACAAAAAAAACATATCTATTCAAAAGTGCAGATAAAAATTTGTTTCACACTTTCCTGAGTGATAGTCTCCATTCTTTCACAACTAAAACTGCAAGTGCAGATCAGTTGTGGCTTACTTTGAAAGACATATCAGTAGCAATCTACAGATTTATACCAAATAAATTAATAAAAGAGGGGGCTGACACCTGAGATACACAAAACAGGTCAGATCACTGTTGCAGAAGCAAAGAAAAATGCATGCAGAATCTCCAAGACTGGCAATGTTTTTCAGAAACTCACAATCTAGTTGTGGACTTCAATGTGAGAGTTTATAATAATTTCCAAAACGAAATCCTGTCTTGTAATCTGGCAGAAAATCCAAAGAAATTCTGGCCATATATGAAGTACACTAGCGGCAAAACACAAACAATAACTTCACTACGCGGTAGCATTGATAATACTAATGACGACAGTACTGCTGAAGCAGAATTGCTAAATACACCTTTCCAAAATTCATTCACCAAAGAAGACAAAGTGAACACTCCAGAATTCAAACCAAGAACAGCTGCCAGCATGAAAAATTTCAAAGTAGATGTTCCTGGAGTAGTAAAACAACTTAAGTCACTAAACAAAAACAAATCTTCCAGGCCAGTTTGTATACGAAGTAGATTCCTCCTAGAGTATACCGATACAATAGCTCCATACTTAGCTATCACATACAACTGATCACTCACCAAAGATCCGTACCCAAAGACTGGAAAGTTGCCCAAGTTACTCCAATATTCAAGAAAGGCAATAGGAGTAATCCCCAAAATTACAGGCCCATCTCATTGACAAGAATTTGCGGTAGGATTTTGGAACATATACTTTTTTTCGAATATTATGAACTACTATTAACCAATAGTCAACACAGATTCAGAAAGTATCACTTTTACGAAACAAAGCTTGCCCTTTATTCACATGAAGTGGTAACTGCCATTGACAAGGGATCTCAAATCGATTCCATATTTCTAGAAGACTTTTGACACTTTACCTCACAAGCGGCTTCTAATGAAATTGCATGCTTATGGAATATCAACCCAATTGTGTGACTGGATCCGCGATTTCCTAGCAGAAAGGACACAGTTCATAGTAAGCGACAGTAAGTTACGAGTAAAACTGAAGTGATATCTGGCATTCCCCAGGCATGCATTGTAAGTCCCCTAGTCTTCCTTGTGCTTATAAACAATTTCGGAGACAGTCTGAATAGCTCTCTTAGACTGTTCGTAGATGATGCTGTCGTTTATCAGTTAGTGAAGTCAACAGAGGAACAAAAGCAACTGCAAAGCAATTTAGACAAAATTTCTACATGATGCGAAAATTGTCGATTAACACTAAATAATTGAAAGTGTGAAGTAATACACATGACCACTAAAAGAAATCTGCTGAATTTCAATTACACGATAAATCAGTCAAACCTTAAAGTTGTAAATTATACCAAATACCTAGGAGTTACAATTACGAACAGGAGACTGGAGAGAACAAACAGAAAATATTGTGGGGAAGGTTACATTTCATTGGCAGAACGCTTCAAAGATGCGTCCTCTCCTGGAGTACTGTTGCCCAGTGTGGGACCTGCACCAGGTGGGACTGACAGAAAACATAAAAAGGTTCAGAGGAGGGCAGCTCGTTTTATCACGTTACAGGGAAAGCGTCATGGAAATGTTGCACGATTTGAGGTGGAAATCATTAAAATAACAACATTATTTGTTGCAGCAAGACCTATTTGCGAAACTGTAATCAGCGACTTTTACTTCTGAATGTGAAAATATTTTGCTAGCATCCACCTACATAGGGAGACATGACCATCCCAATAATGTAAGAGAAATCAGATTGAAAACAGAACGATTTACGTGTTCTTTCTTCCTGCACACTATTGGAGAATGGAATGGTAGAGAAAGGTTATGGAAGTGGTTAATGAAACCTCTGCCAGGCACTTAAATGTGACTTGCAAAGTATCTATATAGATGTAGATAGCATGTGGCTCTCAAGAAAAAACTTTAATTGCATGGTTGCTAGCCCCAACCACTAGACACATGAAACCATCAATCACAAAGTATAAAATCATTTTAACTGAAGTATAATGTATGTGATTTTCAAGTTTTGTGTTACTTTTTTTAATAAATGTGTAAATACAAAATGTATTCATTCCCACATCTTTAGGAATTTACCCCTTTGAATATTTTAAAAGATAACTAAGAAACTTCTGCTAATATGCATTTATTTATTTTTTTTTTCATTCTTTTTTCCTTGACATTTCTACATCCTTGACAACATCCTCAACCTCCTCACTATGGGTCTACACCAGAGTGTATCAAGTTGAGGACTGGAAGGACTAGGGAGAAACGTCTCTCATTGCCAGATCATTAGCCCCAATAAGATGTGCCACTTGAATCTCAAAACACTAGTTTGATCAGCATTAAATAATTAACTACAAGTTAAGTAAGATTACTGACCTTTTGGGAATCCTTTCGGGACTATCAGAACTATGAGTTGACATATTAAGTGGCCCATACTCTGAAAACAATAATGATGATAATTAGAAAAAAAACCAGTACACTGCAATAGTATGTTAAATATTGTCACGTTGCAATGGAAGCAGGCTGGACTTCGAAGGCAACTGAATACAGCATTTATACTGAAAGCACGTTTATTACAAACTTAACATACACGCAGCACTGACTGCCTCTCGGGCAGAGTGCTCTGCTATTTATACACAGACAGAATTTACTAGAAATTAGAAGAACAGTTAACATAAGAAACAAGTAGAATTTACAATTGAACATAAGAAAGATGTAGAACATTCTGGAATTGTTAATTACAAAGAAATAAATCTGTGCCGGGGGGGGGGGGGGGGGAGGGATTGAACCGGCGACCTTCCGCACCGCAGTCCATGGCGCTATCCCCTGCGCCACGCTGGCAGTTGGTGTTTGTGATCTCTCGCAGCTATACAGATCGTATAACAGTGACGAAATACAATCAATACGATATATAACTGGATAACTGCAAATCCAGGTCAAAACATAAACAATTTTTCACTATATTTGCCTAGCCATAGCTAGGAAAGCAAGTTTCAAAGAGCATAAGAAATGTGTTCTGGCAAGCAATATATCATCTATATTATCAATCCTATAAACGTCCTGCGATTCTTGTTCCTTAATTAGGCTTAAAAAGATCTCAATTGCAACTGGATTAACTTTTGTAAGCAGTTTATAATTATATTTAATATTTGTTTGAGAACAAATACTTTTTAGAGTTAAAATTTGTGCAACATGGTCTGAAAGACCATTTTCTATTCTGCTGACAGAGTGCCCCTCTAATAATGAAGAATGAACAAAAATATTGTCAGTGGTAGAAATGCTACTGCCTTGCACTCTTGCTGAAAGGAATACTGCATCAAATGATAGTAATTAAGAAGATCTAACAGCTGTCTTTTTCTTGTCCCACCATTTACTCAATGTTGATATCATCACATACAACTACATTTTTGTACTTCCTATAAAGTGAACCCAGAACCAACTCTAGCTTGGACAGAAACATTTTAAAATCCGAGCCTGGGGACCTGTAATTAACAACAATTAGTAGTTTAGTTCCATTAACATTAACAACTCTGGCACAACATTCGAATATCTTTACTGTGCAGTGTTTTGAAATGTCAACTGACTCTGATGGAAAATTGTTTTTAATATAAATAGTCACTCCCCCACACTGCAAGCAACTCCTCGAGAAGAAGGCAGCTAACCTGTATCCAGGCAAAGGAAGTCTCTGAGTTATCCCATAATTTAAGAAGTGTTCTGAAATACCAATTATGTCAGAGTCAACATCACTAAGCAGTTTGTTAACTTTATCTCTAATACCTTGTACATTGAGATGAAATATAGTAATTCACTTATTACTTAGATTCTTATACTTTGTTGAAATTGTTTCCTTTGTTAGAGGGACTTCCTTTAAACAGAAACACCTATCAGCTGTCTTCGTCCCCACACTGCAAGCAACTCCTCGAGAAGAAGGCAGCTAACCTGTATCCAGGCAAAGGAAGTCTCTGAGTTATCCCATAATTTAAGAAGTGTTCTGAAATACCAATTATGTCAGAGTCAACATCACTAAGCAGTTTGTTAACTTTATCTCTAATACCTTGTACATTGAGATGAAATATAGTAATTCACTTATTACTTAGATTCTTATACTTTGTTGAAATTGTTTCCTTTGTTAGAGGGACTTCCTTTAAACAGAAACACCTATCAGCTGTCTTCGTCTAAGAAAGGTGTAGCTCTAACACCAACTACTACAGGAATTTTTCCATGAGTGACATCCCCATCCCTTACTACACTGTCACCTATGAGCTTTACCAACCTGCCCTTCCCATACCTACTGACGTGCAGACTATGCTTATTGAAGTCTGACCTTTGCATAGTCTCAACCAGCACCACTGCAATGTGACCCATGCCCTCCATCATCAGCATCTCCTCAAGCCCCATGTTTATACACCTGACAGCTGTATTAAGACGAGGCTATCATGGCGCTGAAATACACATTTGTGTCACCAGTTTGAGTCGCTATCCTTTCCAGACCACCACCTATATCATACTTCCCATCCCTATCAGGACTATTCCCGGATCCACCCACTATCACCACCTGATCCTCTTGAAAAATTCCTATGTAAGTACCCTACATTACAAGTAACCTGAGCTAACCCTGCACTGGGCTTCACTATGCTACTGACTGGTACTCACTCCCAAGTACTTCCTGCAACTGTTTGTCTACACCTCAGCCATGAGAACTGCCTAACAGCAGAATGTTCTTCTTCCTAATAGACTCTCTAAAGATTTCAACTTCCTAATAGCTACGGTCTACTACACACTTCTACAGCTACAGGAGGTTCATCTCCACTCAAATCTGACAGTTGGTTAAACCTATTTGCAACTTGAAGCTATCTGAATACCACCTCCTAGCTACCTTATTGTCAACTGCCAGTTCCCATTCCCCAGCCCACATTCCTCTCCTCAGCCTACCTAGTTCCTCTTCAGCATCTTTCAACTGCACCTGAAGGCCACAGATCTTATGCCCCTGCTCCTCTATCAGCTCATTCCTGCTGCATATCCAGAAATTCTAGGGGAGCACCTTCCTACAGTGCCCATTAGCTTCCCCACTGCATACCCCCCAATGAAATTACAATACTTATTACAAATTCCACACTGCAGCCCACTAAGCACGAACCTACAAAAGAGTCCACACTTCACTCATGGTAAAATTGTGCAATTACTTTTTAAGAAACACTACACATTTATGTTCTGTATGTTACGTTTCTACAAAAGAATGAGCTTTTTAAGTATCTTAACTACAGCAATCAACAAATCTCAGTCTCTACAAATCAGTAACTATTAGTAGCATCAATACAGAGCAATTAAGACTACTACAAAAAAACTCTACACTGTTGCTCGTATAAACAAAAACAAATTCAAGCATTGGTAATAAACTAAATACACACAGTGAGAGCACAAGAATTATTAAACACCATAACCAAAAGTTTCATTACATCCATTTCAATAAAAGAAACAAGACAACACCAGTTGAAAAGTACTAAATTTAACAAATAACTAGCATGCTAACACCTCTTGAAATCTACTAACATAATTATTTAACTACAATACACAAACAATTACTGGAACTTATCTTTTAGAGACCGCTGCGGCTGGAACTGCTTGCAACCAAATGTAAACAAAGCACTGAGACGTTAATGCTGGTGTACAAGCAAACACAAGTAACATCAGTCGCAGCAAAAATGGCACAACAAATGCTAAAGTGAATGAAGATCCTCTATGACAACCCCTATACATTAAATATTATCATGAATAACAGTTAAAATAATTACATGAATTCTAAAACTGTATAAAAATTTGAGAGCGATCTGCCCAGCTGTCCAGTGCTCATTCATGATGATCTGACAGAAAATTAACCGAACATACAGGTACAGCTATCACAATCAGTTTGTCGGCCCCTTTGTGTTGAACTATTAATCCATCTATCAAGCGCTCATCTTTGAGAAAACTGTGGGAAATAACATTTTTCCATCTTTCCAGAAGTATCAGTACATTTTCTCATATTGCAATTACAGTATCCCTGGCTCATGATTGATGTGAAACAAGGTGCACATCATGACCTCCATGTTCAGCTAAATGCAGAGCAATGGTGCATACTCTCACTAACATCAAAAGAAGCAAGAATGACAGAAAGTGTCTCTCCAGGGGCCAGGACAGCCTACCTCCTTTTTCTATATAACTTATGAGTGGAGAGGTGTGGGAATGAAGAGGTAGAAAACGCCGAACTAGAGATTGCAACACCGAATTTTGGGTGACACAGACTTCTGAAAACTCCACCAGATGTGTGTATGTTCAAAAACGCAACCAAATATGGACAAACTCCACCAAATATGGGAAAAGCATATACCAAGTTTGGAAAACTGGAAAGACATAACACTGAATTTGAGAAAATTAGCATTAACAAAGGTTTAACTAAGTCAATGTACACATAATAGACCTTCAAACAATGCACAGAAACAAGAAGGGACACTAAATTTTTACACTTACCACACAGTGGAAGTTCTTCTATGAGAAGGGAGCCTGCACTGCAGTCGGCCAATGTTTCCGGTTTTCTGAAGAAAAATAAATGAAAATTAACACCACCAATTACATGTAAAACACACACACAACACATTAATTCAAACACGACTCTCCATATCCAGCTGTTATGTCCCACATTACAACTTTCCACATAAGATAGGGAGTAATGTCCAAATGGCACACAACTTCTTACCTTAAACAAATTGATGTTGTTGTGGTCTTCAGTCCGGAGACTGGTTTGATGCAGCTCTCCACAATACCCTATCCTCAGCAAGCTTCTTCATCTCCACATAAGAACAGCAACCTACATCTATCTGAATATGCTTACTGTATCCATCTCTTCGTCTTCCTATGCAGTTTTTACCCACAAACTTCCCTCCAACGCTAAATTCACAATTCCTTGATGTCTAAGAATGTGTCCTACCAATCTATCCCTTCTTTTAGTCAAGGTTTGCCAGAAATTTCTTTTCTCCCCAATTCTGTTTAGTACCTCCTCATTAGTTACTCGATCCACCCACCTGATCTTCAGCATTCGTCTGTAGCACCATATTTCAAAAGCCTCAATCTTCTTCCTGTCCACACTGTTTATCGTCCATGTTTCACTCCCATACAAGGCAATACTCCATACAAATGCCTTCAGAAAAGACTTCCTTAGCTTAAATCAATATTCGATGTTAACAAATTTATCTTTTTCAAGAACGCTTTTCTCCCCATTGCCAGTCTGCATTTTATATCCTCTGTACTGCGACCATCATTTGTTATTTTACTGCCCAAGTAACAAAACTCATCTACCTCCTTTATTACTTCGTTACCTAATCTAATTCCTTCAGCATCACCTGATTTTCTTAGACTGCACTGCATTACCCTAGTTTTGCATTTGTTAATGTTCATCTTATACGCACCTTTCAGCACAAATTAGATGACAATTAATGGAAAAGACAATGTTATTTGTAAGAGATTTATGGACGTCACTATTTGAGTACTGCCCCATCTAGGTTCAAAACAAATGTCCACTGACCTGCTCAAGGACCTGTAGATGCCGAGAGAGTATTGCTGAAACTGGTAGCATTAACAAATATCAAAAACTGATGGCTGACGTAATTATTTATTAATGAACAGCCACAGTCCCTCATCCACCTAACAGAGAGGTGGATATACATACGGAAGAATTCAAAAATAAGCTGTAAAGAAGGAAGCTTTCACTAATCTCTCATATTCCACTTGAATATCATGGGATATGCTCCTGCTGTGAAGCCACAATTACAAATGATTGTACAAATGGGCACGACATCCACATCCACGCAACATCGAAGCTAAAGAATAGCCAAATTACAAAAAATGTAGAACCCTGCATAACATTCAAATGTCTCAATATTAAATCAGTCAATCAAACCAGTAATCGAGGTTCCTGTAGATTATGTGCCAATCTCGCAATGGTCCTACATATGGTGATCTTATGCACTTTGGATCCAGTTGTCATGGATTCCTAGCTGTCAAATGTCTTTCTGTAGCTCATCCTCCATGACTTTCTGAGCCTACCAATTTGATAGTCACTATCAGATCTTCTCGTAAATACACCTTTAGCCCACGAGGTGTCCGGTCTCCTGGCAATGTTGCCTGCCTGACTTATTCTCAATGCTTTCAGTTTTTGTACAATGTTTCGTTGCCTAATCACATCAAACAGTTCATGGCTCTGTTACTATCACTGCATTGTATGCTTTTAGTTTGGTCTGTATTGACAAGTTCTTTGATGACATTATCTTCCTCATATTCAATTAAGTTTCAGAACCATTCGCAATATGTTGGTTCATTTGCTGTTTTAAATTATTTTTCCTGGTGAAACATGTACCCACATACTTAAAATTTTCCACTTTAGCAAAATTCCAAATGCATACCTGTAATGGCATTTCATTAGGGGCTTTTCTTGCTACTTCCCTTAACAAAGTTTTTATGCATTAATTTGCGGCAAGCCATTGACAGAATGGTCAATCGAACATGGATAGACCATGAAATATCTTTGCCTGTAATTTATGGCAGCTCAGCCTCTCTGGGTTTCATCTGCCATGTTAAGTTCAGTTGTTCCCTGCATGTGCTTGAAAACCGCAATACATCTGTGAACTCAAGTATATGTGTGAATTATTAGGGCCCCAACCCCATCTAACTTCCATACTGTGACCCCGATGCCAAGACCGCGAGCAAGGTTACCAGTGCCACCCCCACCGGTCGTATGCAGATGCAGGATGCCTACCTACGCAGGCGCGAAGAACATCGCGCGCTACCTTAACATAGCACTGCTAACTTATCGAAGATATATATCAAGCTAATTTGATGTATCACGGCAAGTATAATATGCAGAGCAAGGGAGTCATAACTCCCCCCATTGCTGGTACCCCCCACGATTTCTCCATTTGTTGTTGTAAGTGAATCAGTTACTGGGATGACTTGGGATGGGTCACTACCCGTGACCCAAGAGGTTTCTTCTTTGCTGTGTGTCCTTATTAAAATAAAACTGTACATCACGAGTTCTTTTAACTAAAAATATTTCTTTATTTCAATGACGATAATAATACAATACATCTCCAATAACTCTAATCTTACTACAATTCAACATTCCTTTAATCCAAATAGTGACGCCTTCCTGTTCGTTAACTCTACGATGATTACGAGTTCTAACAACAAATGGCATGTTACAAGAGTAATACGATTTACCCATATCCTTATTATACACTTCAAACACTTGAAATGTCCGATAAGCAATCACATCTCTATTATTAAAACTCTCAAGTCCACCTTGCGCCTTTAAAGTATCACCGTTACCACGAACAATTGCAGCTGTAATCCAACCATTACCATGACTCGGATTAGTGTCAGATCTACTAATTGTAAACTGGAAAACACCACCGCAAAACACACTAGGTCCTTGCAGAAACACCTGTGCCCCTACATTATTAGTCGCATTCTTAATGTCTATATTATCAATAGCCTTAAACACTGTAGGACGAGAACTCCTCATCCTCCGCCTACGAACCATAATGTACGTCTATCCGATCCAGAAAGACCGCAAGAAAACTCCTAACGGCCCTTTTAAACCTAGCGCCACACCCTATTACGTCATCCAACATCTGGCGCGCAGCTGCCAACGGCTCCCTATGACCTTGACCTTACGCGGATAAAGCGGCCGGCGCTCAGTAAAACTAGGAGCGCCGGCCCCCGCAGGATGCCTACCTACGCAGGCGCGAAGAACATCGCGCGCTACCTTAACATAGCACTGCTAACTTATCGAAGATATATATCAAGCTAATTTGATGTATCAAGCTAATTTGATGTATCACGGCAAGGAGCGCCGGCCCCCGCAGGATGCCTACCTACGCAGGCGCGAAGAACATCGCGCGCTACCTTAACATAGCACTGCTATCTGACACTAATAGGGTGTGGCGCTAGGTTTAAAAGGGCCGTTAGGAGTTTTCTTGCGGTCTTTCTGGATCGGATAGACGTACATTATGGTTCGTAGGCGGAGGATGAGGAGTTCTCGTCCTACAGTGTTTAAGGCTATTGATAATATAGACATTAAGAATGTGACTAATAATGTAGGGGCACAGGTGTTTCTGCAAGGACCTAGTGTGTTTTGCGGTGGTGTTTTCCAGTTTACAATTAGTAGATCTGACACTAATCCGAGTCATGGTAATGGTTGGATTACAGCTGCAATTGTTCGTGGTAACGGTGATACTTTAAAGGCGCAAGGTGGACTTGAGAGTTTTAATAATAGAGATGTGATTGCTTATCGGACATTTCAAGTGTTTGAAGTGTATAATAAGGATATGGGTAAATCGTATTACTCTTGTAACATGCCATTTGTTGTTAGAACTCGTAATCATCGTAGAGTTAACGAACAGGAAGGCGTCGCTATTTGGATTAAAGGAATGTTGAATTGTAGTAAGATTAGAGTTATTGGAGATGTATTGTATTATTATCGTCATTGAAATAAAGAAATATTTTTAGTTAAAAGAACTCGTGATGTACAGTTTTATTTTAATAAGGACACACAGCAAAGAAGAAACCTCTTGGGTCACGGGTAGTGACCCATCCCAAGTCATCCCAGTAACTGATTCACTTACAACAACAAATGGAGAAATCGTGGGGGGGTACCAGCAATGGGGGGAGTTATGACTCCCTTGCTCTGCATATTATACTTGCCGTGATACATCAAATTAGCTTGATATATATCTTCGATAAGTTAGCAGTGCTATGTTAAGGTAGCGCGCGATGTTCTTCGCGCCTGCGTAGGTAGGCATCCTGCGGGGGCCGGCGCTCCTAGTTTTATTCGCGTCAAGGTCAAGGTCACAGGGAGCCGTTGGCAGCTGCGCGCCAGATGTTGGATGACGTAATAGGGTGTGGCGCTAGGTTTAAAAGGGCCGTTAGGAGTTTTCCATTTGTTGTTAGAACTCGTAATCATCGTAGAGTTAACGAACAGGAAGGCGTCGCTATTTGGATTAAAGGAATGTTGAATTGTAGTAAGATTAGAGTCGCTTTGCAGTCGTAGTTTGTTTCCACTCCTCCGGTCGAGCCCTCCGCCACCACGACACACACACCTCCTCCAGTCAGTGGCCACTACAAGAGCTATCATAACATGCCATCTTGCCCCAGTGTGCTGGTGGCATGCCCAGGTAAACACATGTCATTTGGAACTAACTATCCCGGCACCTCGGTACGCTCCGCCAGCCACGAACTCAGCAGAGCCACCTCTCTCCTCGTGCACGCCACGTGACACACACCAGGCCATGCCCCCTTCCACAACTCCCGCCATGCCTGTCACAACAAACTTTAGTCGCAAGTGTAAACAAACCTCTCCTACCATCACTAGTAAAGTATCAGTGGTTACGAATGGAAGTTGCATCTCATAGATGGTCTGCCCAACACCAGCAAGTCACGCCACCTTAGTTCAGAGGAATTGGCTGCCGTTAAAGAAAAAATTTCTGAACTTTTACAGTCAGGTGTCATTGAACCCTGAACTAGCAGCTGGTTTTCTCACTTTCAGTTAGTACCCAATTAGGTCGGTTCCTGTAGATTGTGTGGAGACTACTGCCGTCTCAATGCTCGCACCATAATGGACAATTACCCGATCCTGAACATTGCTGACTTTATGCGGACCTTGGCTGGCATGAAAGTGTTTTCGGTAGTTGACTGCGATTGTGCTTACCACGAAATCCCTATATCCCCTGAAGACACAGAAAAACTGCTATCACTACTCCAATAGGTTTATTTCACTACTGGTTCAAGCCTTTTGGACTCAAGAACGCCACTCAGACATGTCACAGATTTATCAATGAGATTCTATTCCCCTTAAAGTTGATTTTTTTTTTATTTCTTTATCTAGACAACATTTTAATCTTCAGTAATTTGGTCAAGGAAAACGAAGAACATTTACAGACCCTTGAAATGGCCAGCATTGAGCTAAACGACAACAAACTCCAGCTACACCAGGAATCAGTGCTTTTCTTAGGCTTTACGGTTTCGGTCAAGGGAATCTCCCCTACCCAGACAAGATTGATCGTATCGGAAACTTACCTCCCCCCCACCTCATTCAAAGAATTATGTCATTTCCTTGGCACAATTAATTATTACCAACAACATTTGCCACATGCTGCTGAACTTAAGACCCACTCACAGATGCTCTCACTGGCAAACACACCTCTGGTGATCAGCCTGTTTCTTGGACGGATGCCATGTCTTCAGCATTCATGGCCTTAAAGACTTGCTTGCTAAATCTGTATCCATTACTCACCCTCATCCCGATTCTGAACTATTCATTATGACAGATGCGAGTGACACTGCCATCAGCACAGTCCCCAGTCAATCTCTCGACAGTGTCACTTCTCCTTTACAATTCTTCTCCAAAAAGGTAAATAATGCTCAAAAGAAGTACTCTGCCTTTGATCCTGAACTGCTGGCCTCCTATGAGACCATTAAACATGGTTGCTCCTAAGTCCTCACAGACCACAAATCTCTCGCTGCTGCCATCTTGAAACCCTGCAGCAGACACACACCACCCCTCCGCTGGCGGTTTCATTATTTTGACAACATCTCACAATACGTCACTAACATCCACTACATCAAAGGTGCGGGCAACGTCGTTCCCGATTTCCTCTCGTGCATCAATGCCGCTTCTTCCCTCTAAGAGCTTTCCCAGCTTTTCACTTTAAGGCAGCGGATGACAACATAATGCAGCTCATTCAAGACCTGTCATCATCTTTACAACCCAACGGCACCTCCATTCCCAGAGTTGACGGCGAAGTTTGGTGCAACAAATCAATGAGCAAACTCCGCCCCTATGTTCCCCACTGCGTGCATTGGGAGATCTTCTACAAGACAAATTACACTATTTAGCTCACCCTGGAGTCAAAGCTTCCATTAGTTGGTCACTGACCGATTTGTCTGGTGCAACTTCAAGCGTGACTGCCTGGCATGGGCTTACGCTTTTATTCCCTGCCAGAAAGTCAAGGTACACATCCATACTCCCCCCTTCCCCTTGACTCCTTCCCTACTCCGCCGTCATGAATGCTAGCCAAACACAGACTAACCACGTGGGCCCACCGGCCAGCCTTTATACCTGTCCACCGTAGAAACCCATACATCATGAACTTCCCCATTTCAACCCCTCACCAACGTAGAACCCTTTTGCAAAGTATACCGTACATTTAAAAAAAATACCAATACACCTTTAAAGACTTACACGAAACACAAGATAAGCATGGAATTGATTATCTTAATTAATATTTCATTTCCAGAATGAAACTTCACTCTGCAGCGGAGTGTGCGCTGATATGAAACTTCCTGGCAGATTAAAATTGTGTGCCAGAACCGGGACTCGAACCTGGGATCTTTGCCTTTCGCGGGCAAGCGCACTACCGACTGTGCTATCCCAACACGACTCACGATGCCGCCTCACAATTTTACTTCCGCCAGTACCTCGTCTCCTACTTTCCAAACTTCACAAAATCTCTCCTGCAAACACGCAAGACTAGCACTCCTGGAAGAAAGGCAAAGGTCCCAGGTTCGAGTCCCGGTTCCGGCACACAATTTTAATCTGCCAGGAAGTTTCAATATTTCATTTCATTACATCTCATTTCTCCTATGGAGCAATTAAATATAAATTAATTATTTAAAGAAATAAAATATGCCTAAATAGATTTAATCAATGTGATTTTATGGTATAATTATTTTACAATACGGCACCTATGAACAAACTCTGCCATGCTGGTCGTGTATCTGTCTTGTACATTATGTTATTAATAAATTTATACAATGGTATTAATAAATTAGGTTTTCTGTGTTCAATTGTATCTTACGTCGACTGTAAGCATATCAGGTGATGCGCCTTGTTGAGACCTTTAATGTGAGCCCTTGTTCACCTCTGTAACTTAAATGGTTTTCACATTATGAATTTTTAACTAAACACTAAATTGCCGTATATTTGTTCTATTAAAACTTTTTATATGTACTTGATAGGAGGGATGTCCATGCATTACTAGCCATGTCACATGAAACCCTTTCGGAAACTATGTCGCACTTCTGTCTTAATTGTGTTTTATTTTTTACATTAACTTCATCATACACAATTCACTGTCGCCTCATTCGCGTGGTGGATTTCCTCTTACATCATGGCATTTCCAGGCGAGCGCTAAGCTCACTTCCTGGTTGGCCGTTTCCGCCCTACACACACACACACACACACACACACCCCTGCTCTCCACTGCCCAGCCCACTATGAGCCCATGCTTCATGGCTGTTTAACCTGATTTTTCCAAATTACAAATTTATACAGATAAGGCATCCCAACCAACATCACCTGTCTACATATATATAATGCTACTGAAATTAATAAAAGAAAAGAGAGTAACAATTTTGTGCATTGGCAAGGTCAGTGTTTGCGGTGCGGAGAAGTATATAGAAGTATATCAAGATAGATCTCTCCAAACATAATGATTGAGTGCTACTCGTTGGGTGGTACTGTCACAACCTGTCATCATCTTTACAACCCATCAGAACCACCTTTCCCAGACTTGACGGTGAAGTTTGGTGCAACAAATCAATGGGCAATGGGCTGCCTGTGTTGGGAGATCTTCTGCAAGACAAATTACAATGTTTACCTCACCCTGGGATCAAAGCTTCTACAAATTGGTCACTGACCGATTTGTCTGCCGCGACTTCAAGCGTGACTGTCAGGCATGGGCTTACACTTTTAATTTCCTGCCAGAAAGTCAAGGTACATATCCACACTCCCCTCTCTCCCTTGACTCCTTCCCAATTCCGCCCAGCTGCTTTCAACATGTGCACATTGACCTTGTCAGCCCCTTCACCCAGTGGATGATTTCTGGTACAGCTCACCTCCATCAACCAGGCCACTCCTTGTGTGGAGGCTATCTCCATTCTGAACATAACTGCAGAGACAGTAGCTTGTGCCTTCATAAATACATGGATCTCTCACTTTGGTTTTCCCTCAGTTATCACAACGGACCAAGGCCGCTAATGTGAATCGTCGCTCTTCCAAAAGCTGTCTCTCCTCTTTGGGGTCAAGCGAATCCTAACGACTGCCTATCATCCCATAGGAAATGGCATGGTTGAGCGCCGGCATCACACTCTTAAAGCTGCCCTCACATGTCCCGACACAATCTGCGTGGAGGCGCTGCCCCTGGTGCTTCTGGGACTCCCCACAACCTTCATCCCGGACCTCAATGGCATGGTGGCAGAGTTTGAGTACGGGCAAGCTCTGTCGTTACCAGGAGAGCTTTTACATATTCCCTACACAGCCCTACCTTCCTTTGTCCATCAGGTCTGCCTACACTTCTCCAAAGTCTCTAATCTTTCCATGACGAGCCACTCCCCTCTGCCTCTGCGTGTTCCCTCTGCTCCCTCCAGCTGCCACCGCCCACCCTCCCTCCAGCTGCCACAGCACACTGCCCACCCTCCCTCCAGCTGCCACAGCACACCCTCTCTCCAGCTGCCGTATTCAGGACCACACTGTGTCCTTAAGAGGGGGAGCAACACCTTTATCATTTCTGTTAAAAACACGCCAATCACTGAGTCTAACAACAGGCTCAAATCAGCTTTCGTTGATGCCACCCTCTCCTCCGTGTGATCATGCTCTGCCGTCCCTATCATCATCATCATCATCATCATCATCATCATCATCATCATCATCCTCCTCCCATCGACCATGCCTCCCACGACACACTCTCCTCTCTCTCCCTTGACACCATTCCAAGGTTTCTCGCAGTCTCTCCTCCCCTCCCCTCACTTCATCAAACTCGTCGTTCCAATTCCCCATCTGACCACTGATATATCTATCATTTTACGCAAACTTACTGTCTTCGTACTCTGTCCGTGTAACCCAGACTCCTCATCCCCTTCCTTTAATGACTTACAATTGCTCAAACATTTTCCTCTTCCTTCCACCACTCTTTTCCACGGTGTACGAGCCTTCCTACTGCCATCGTCTTAGGTCCTTGTCATGTTACCAGTGGGATCTGCCTGCCTGTGGGGTCATCTGCATCATACCACTTGTTGACCCCACCACTTCGATTTCGTCACCAGTGCATCTCCACCACGGCAACGCTAGCACACCAACCTACTTCCAAACTCGGTCAAGCTACTCATCACTGGACTTCTGTCATTGCTGTTGCCCAATGCTCCAGATTCCCCACCCCTGCCCGGCCTCACAAAATGTGCTCCGCATTGGGGGGATAGACCATGAAATATCTTTGCCTATAATCTTAGGGAGCTCAGCCTCTCTGGGCACCACCCGCCATGTGAAGTTCAGTTGTTTCCAGTATGTGCTTGAGAACAGCACTAAATCTGTGAATTCAAGTATATGCAGAGGTGCCCATATTGGGAGGGGGGGTGTCATGGCACAAACTGCCAAACTGTGTCATTGAAATTTCAGTGAGAGGGGGGGGGGGGGAGAGTAGTGAATGGTGGTGGTGAAAAATTAGTACTTTTGGCCAGCCTGATGGGGGGGGGGGGGGTGGCTTTATAAAACAATTTACAAAACGTGAAAGAAAAAACAATAAACCAATGTTTGTATACAAAAAAATACATCGTCCAATACATCTTCCTAATATGTCGGATGTGGCGAGGTGATGTTCGCAATTGGAAGGGGGGTGGGGGAGTCATTGGCCAAGGAGAGGGTAGGCACCTCTGAGTATATGTGTGAATTATTGTGGTCCCAACCCCATCTAATTCCCATTTTGCGCTAGGTCCTCCACAGTTTCTGCCATCTCTTCCTCCAATTCTCCTAGAACTGTAATGTCATCTGCATATCCCAATAAATCTGGTCTTCCATTTAACTTCCCTGCTTTATTTCCTCTTTTCATTTTTTAATTACATTGTCCTAAACCACATTAAATAGCAATGGTAAAATAACGTCGCCTTGTCGTACACATGTTCTAAAACTGAATTGTTTGGACATTTCCCCCTGGAATTTCACTTTGGCTTTTGTATTGCTGTGTACACCAACACCATCTTTATTAACTTCAGTGATACACCAAGCACTCTCAGAAAGTTGTACATATTTAACCCTTTGAGGCCTATGAATAAACATAGGAAGGAAACTATAACAATTTCTTTCAGAATCTACTTTTATCATCTCAAAAAGCAATATAGTATAATAACAATAAAATTTGTATACAGACAACTCTATCTGGAGCCACATGCAGAGCAATCACATTAATAATATTAAAAATATAAGAAACAGCTTTGGTCACATGAAATCTTTGACTATTTCAAGTCGATTTCAGTCAGTGGCCATCTTCAGTGGTAGAATCAAAGCCCTGTGGGCCCACATAGACTAGCAGTTTGCATTTTAACATCTAAGTCAATCCAATTTGACTGTATACAGTTACACTCTGATGTTAAAATGCAAACAGCTAGTATATGTGGGCCCACAAGGCTTCTATTCTAGCACTGAAGATGGCCACTCAGTGACTAAATTGAATTTACAAAAGTCAAGGATTTCGTGCGACCAAAGCTGTTTCCTATCTTCTGTATTAATAAAAATTAATTGTCGCATGTATGAAAGCGCATCACATGAGAATGGCTTCACCGATTTGACTGATCATTTCTTTGTTCTGCTCATAATTCTCACGGCAACGTTTGTATGAGAGAAAATTTTTGGAAAATCTACCTGAAAATATCAAAATTTGAGAAAAACTGAAAGTACGCTTCCAGCTCGGATCATTTTCTAGATTCTCCAACAATCAGCTTATTCAGTCACTATTCACCTACCAACCAAATACGCTGTAACGGAGTGAACAAATATGCCAAGGAGGTTCGAATAAAGGGAAATGGCTTTATGCACTCAAGCTTAAAACAGCCAGACAGATTTAACATGAAGATTTCTTAAGAAGCCCCTCAGTATTATTCTTATCTCCATGGTGGCGTCGGTGGTGATCATATCTTTGGAGCGCTGCAAAGATAGAATTGATGCCAGTTCGTGGTATTTTTGAGTGTTCCAAACAAATTGTGTACAGATCATGGTTTACTTTTTTCTTTTTTTACAACAATGTCTCAATTGTGATGTCATAATATAGGTTGTCGTATGCGCAACACAATTTTACTATGTGACTGTAGAGTCCATGAGACCGACGAAGATCGTAAATGAGCTTGGAGGTAAATTGTGAAAAATCTGTTACGACTCTTGAACAATGGATACAGTCAACTTTGACTCACTCAGTTGCAGTTTACGTACAAAATAATTTGGATCGTCGACAAAACAGACGGCAACATATGACGATTAAAACTAAATTTTGGCATTCACATACAATCCAGTAGTAGATTACACACCGGATGCATCAGTTGGCTTCGGAACAATGAACAATGTTTCGAATTGATTTACTCATCCATTTTGACTTCTATTCCCAATCAAGGTCCTGATGGCAATAACAATAAATAAGATCAGAGAGAGGGGGAGGATAAGATAAGAATGGGAGAATAAAATGGATTCAGAAAGGGGAGATGATATAAACACAGAGAGGAGAGGGGAGGAAATGGATATGATGTGGTGTAAGAAGCAGTGATGTGAAGGCGATGGAAAAAGAGGGAGGAGATGACAAAATACAGAAATGAGGGAGGAAGAGAAGAGATTATGGTATATAATATCCCATACACATTAGCTACTGCAAAGCACCATCGGGTTTGCTAGTATTTTTAATAAAATTTATATTTCACAATAAAATATTCTAGGTGGTTTCACAGATCCTGAATAAACGTGTTAATACACACACTTTTATTCAGGATCCCTGGGATATTAAATAAACCCTTATGAAAGGTCATTTCAAGAGTTTTCTAGGGTATCTGTTATGACATAACCTGAAGATGGTATTATTAAAATACCAAAACTGGTAGTTCAATAAAACAACAAACTTTATGGCTGTTGGTAAATACATTCGTTATTTGGATTTAATAATTATACTTACTGTTTTTTACTCCCTTTCAATCTTACCCATTATTATTGACATTAGCTTTTCATTTACAAAAATTATTTTCATAACTTTACTAGAGAATTCGAGACAACCTCCTCTTCTTTTCAGATTCATTGATTCGATATGTGTTCATAAAAATTCTGGATAGAGACACTGCACCATACATTTTCCAACATGAGACCAAATCTTGTACCTCTCAACTAACTCCATATGAAAGGAATCTATCTGGCTAGTATAATAAAATATACCAAGAGAAGATTTTGAATGTATTACCAGAAATTGGGCTCATTGAAGAAAGATAACTTACTATTGCAAAAAACAGTTCCTCACCACTTCTACTTCTCCATCAAGTTTTTGTGGATCCAACAAAATTTTTGTTTAACTTACTGACTAACCTAGGACATCTCATTCAAGGACATTGTACACATGTACGATTCACAAATTTTAAGGCCTTATTGCATAGCACATTAAATAAAGAACATTATTTTCACTCATCAATTTTAAAAGAACTGTATTTTCTGCACTTTAAAATAACTTCCATACAGACTCTCAAATGTCCTCCAACATATCCTCTCCTCCCATCACCCTCCTGGCCTAAAACTATGCTAACCTCTTCCTCCTCCACCTCAGTTCACTTATCCATTACCCATATAACCAGTTTCAGGTCAATTGCCCATCTTCAGATCAATTTATACAGTTACAGTGTAATTTGTCATTTACAATACTAGGTGTTAACTGTTGTTCAAAATACCAGTCACAGCCATTGACGTCAATAAAGTTATCAGGTCTGAATAATTTTTCTGAAGTTGTTTATTGTGAGAATTGTACTTTAAAAATTTCAATGCAAATCTACAGACAAAGAAGGTAACAATCAGTAGCACTGATAAGGGAAAAACAGCATTAATTTTCTATGGAGATGACTATATTAGAAGAATACACACATTTGTTTAACACAATTTTTATGTATTCCAAGATTTCTTGATGTATATAGAATGGCTGTAAATTTTATGATTTGTGGTTATTTAAGACATACTAAGACACTATTCAAATCACTTGACTATGAAAAATGTCAAAATTGCAATTTTCTTGTGGATAATCAACAATATTGTCAGCAGCAGAAAGATAATGCCTCACTGACAAATTAATAGAATCTTTTAGGGGACATTAGATATGGTTTTACTTATTACAAACATCTACAAACATGTCAAACTTTAAACCTCCAACCATGCATCCATATTCCTACATTACATTTACCTCCAAAAGAAAAAGAAGAAAAAAATTAAAACAACACAAAAAATTACACACACTATAATCTCACTACATCCTGTGTTTTCCATGTTTTAAACATGTTTGAAGATGTTTATAACAAGAAAATTCCTGCTTGGTGACCAATATTTGCACGAGGTGCTATTAGTTTGTTGTTCATATGTCATGATGTATCTACACTGTGATTTCTTGATGCACAGATTTCCACAATGTTAGTGCCAACATCATTTATTATAACAGTATAGTACTGTTTACTAATACCTAAAGTTTCAAAATGTAAAAACAGACCTGAACAGGTTTTTAGCATTTGTGCCATACAATCTTCAAACACCATCACTCTACAATCGAATTGAAAGGTCATTCATCACACCAAAGAAAATCAATTTCATGTCAAAGAATGAACCACATTAACTATTTTAATAAAGAAGAAATTGGTAAAATTCTTATAATTTACTCACAGTAACACTGATTTTGAATCCTGTTCAATCTTCTCTGTCCACAGTTTCATCACTGAAATAAGTTCTAGTCTATCAATATACTTCCTTTTGTGTGCAGTCAGCATTTCTTCTAAGTCACAGAGAGGAAGACTGAAATTTAGATAAAACAATAAAAAAAAATTACAACAAAAGTTCCAAAGAAATATCACAAAATATCAGACTTAATTTCCTTTGAGGTCATCACAGCAACATGGAAGTAGTTTTTAACTAGTAACAGCTTGAAAATCAAACAGTTAGAAAGTGTGCATTGCAATTTGAAAACCAGGGTTGCCACAAGTTCTCCAACTGAACTTCCCCGACTTTTTCTTATTTCCAAACAAGTTTTAGTATTTTTCCTTGGCAAATTTGGATATCTCCAGTTCACAACAACAAATGTAAGGACTTCTGTATGTCTAGATGTGTCATTAAACCTCTAATTTCGA
Organism: Locusta migratoria; assembly: GCA_026315105.1. Taxonomy (NCBI): domain Eukaryota; kingdom Metazoa; phylum Arthropoda; class Insecta; order Orthoptera; family Acrididae; genus Locusta; species Locusta migratoria. Next base: position 629,270,709 of record CM048745.1, on the reverse strand, counting down.
ATGAACAGAAATTTGTCTCCTTTACTGGATTTATGATATGAAGGGGAAGTAAAAAGGTAAGTTGTGTAAATGAAAGACATTTTCATATCAATAATTTCCATTTTTATCAATGAGGTAATTATGAATTAACAGCAAGAATTTAATAGTCACAGAAAACCATTCATAAGATCAAAATCGACAAAAGATTTTAAGTTTGTCAAAAATACTTTAATTTTTAAAATGCTGACAGTCTTATGATTAAACGAAAACTAAAGAGAAGTAATTAAATAATTCGCAGTCCCCGCCGCAATATTCTTAGTTATATCCAATACCACGCTTTGTGCTGTTAGCGCATCATCAGACTGGAGACAGACAAATGTTTTATTACAGTCCGTGTACCTGGAGGGTAATAAATCTAATATGGCTAAGGTGAGTAAATTTTGAAAAGTCAGAACTTACTTGGGTTCGCTGCCCGCCAGGTACACGGGCTGTAATAAAACACTTGTCTCTTTTCAGTCTGATGACGCACTAACAGCACGAAACGCGTCAGTGGATATAACAAAGAATATTGCAACAGAGGCTGTGAATTATTTAATTATTCACCACTGTTGCTGCACCAGCCACCACTACCATGGAATGGAACAAATTGACAAAATAGAAGTTTTTCTTTTTCTTGAAGTTTTACAGTTTGTGAACATTCAGTAATTTTCAGGAAATTAGGTGATGCTTTCAGTCCTTTCATGTAAAATTCAAAGGAATTTTAAGCCGTGAGAAAACCAACTGCGCAGATAAAATGAGCAGATAAACAATTCAGGCATTAATTATATTAATGATATAAATGAGAGTGTGTATTTTTATATAGATGCAGACCCAATAATTAACATCTGGAACTGAAGGAGTAAGCAAATATAATACAAATATAACTATATATATATTAGAAAATGTAACAAGACACATATATTAAAATAACAGTATTGCATTAATTATTAGGGTCACTTCATGTCAACTCAACAAGGTCTCCTAGCTCAACCATCATGCATTTTGTTACAATTTTATGTAAACATTCACGCATGCCTCTAGTGAACATTGGTAAAGTTTAAAATTCATCAAGGCAATACTGCTGGAGATACAGTCACTTGTTTAGTCCCATGCGCAACTTTGCGTGCAGTCATCATAAATTTCTAGGTACTTTAAGCTGTAATATCTCTGGAAGTATTTTTTGAAAGAGATTAAATTTGAGCATTTTGTACAATTCTATGCATTCTTTTAAGAATAATAACAAGAAGAATTTTATGACCTACTTTCAGCTAGAAAATTTTAGACAAATTCAGCTGAAAAAATCATCACATGAAAAAAATTTGAAGTTTGGCTGCATATATCTTGGGCACTAAAGCTATTACAAAGTGACTACCAAACTGTCACCTCTCACCTAATCTAGACGTGAAGCCAAACTACTGATCAGTCTGAAAAATTAATTATCCTCACAAAGGGAACATTTCATTGAAACCAAGGTTCTATGAATAAAAACATTCCTGGTTGTATTACTGTATACAACGGGAAAAGAATTAGCAGTAAGTTAGTTTTGAACCTACCTCCCTTTGCAGAATAGGCCAGTACTCTATCCACTAAACTAACGCATTCATAACATTGACTCACCACTTGTATATGTTATGAATACATTCTTAAATGCTTATAATGTTAATACATCATTAATTGACATCAAAAGAATAACATATTTTGTAATTTTTTCATAATGCAATGTTACTTTGAAACTGCAAGCTTTATTATCAGAAGAGTAAAAACTACAAATTTCAATATGTCATCTGTCGCATCAACAGCCACACTTGGGCGAGGGAAATCATGTGACAGGTATCTGATGTCATTCGAATGGAGCTGAACACCAAATGTAAGCTATCATACAAAACAGATGATAATTCCAAGCTATAGTCACTCTTGTCATTCAGTGCTGTGATGGGGGAGAGAGGCAGAAAACACTGCTGTATCTGCTTAATAAGTCTCTTAGCAAACATTAAAATGGTATTTAATTTCATATACCTTTCAAGTCAGATTAACCGAATACACTTTTGTTTCTTTTATAAGATTTACCAACCCCATCTGGTAAGGGAAGGCCAGGGATTGAAGATGGCTGCTGGGAACCTTGGAAGGAGCAGAACATAGCCCACACCCGTGACTAGGATACAGAAGATACCAAGGAGGAGAAAAAATGCTCCCAGCACAGCTGCTTGTTCTGTTTGATTATATAACGAGCCATGGCATGAAGGCGTTTAAAGTTGTCAAGGGCAGCATGGGAGGGGTGGCACTTAAGACGTTTCAAGGCTCAATGGTGCTCACAAATCACAAAGGCAATGGTTGCGTTCCACCATGGAACTGGGCGGCAGCTAGGAGGGCCTGTCGACTGGGGATAGCAATGCTAGCAGCTTGAGTAATCACATTAGACATATCACTGATGACATCATCTATACAGTCAGACGGGAATGGTGTAAAAACCATCTGGGATGTATACAAAGGCCAATTAGAATGATGGAAAACCCAACAAGGTATCCTGTCCTTCGTCCAGTGTGAGAGGAGTGAAAGAATCAAAGGAAAGTGGTCACTGTCACAAAGGTCATCATGCGGTGACCAATGAAATGAAGGGAAAAGCGAAGGAGAAGTGAGCGAAAGGTCTTTGGAAGAAAAGGTGCCGTGAATGGTACTAAAATCGGTTGGGGAACCATGATTGAGGAGGCACAGGTCGTGACTAGCAATGAAGTGGTCTACGAGGTGGCCCCGACTAGTATAAGCACTGCCCCATGAAAGATGATGGGCGTAGAAGTCCGCAAGAATGATGAAGGGAGAGGAAGATGCTGAAGGACTGCTGTGAGGGCAACAGAAATAGGTGGCCTATCAGGATGGAGATACAAGATTACAAATTGTTAATGGGATTTGTAACTGGACCCTAACAGCAACCACTTCCAGTGTGGTATAGAGAGGGATCCATGAACAACAATGTCCGTAGGAACTACGGTGCAGACTCCACCAGATGCTTGTAGGGGGCGAACACAGTTATGACAAAGCACAGAACCCACTATGTGTTGGTGAATAGCCATCAGTGAAATGTGATTCCTGCAAAACAACACAAGCTGCTGAGTAAGAGGCAATAAGATGATCCAACTCCAGGAGGTGACAATAGTAGCCGGTACAGTTCCATTGGATGAGAACAGATCGAGGATCCATATGGAAGGCGAACGGACTGATGCATGTCACAAACCTGGGTTAGCGCCAGTCACCGACGAGGAAGGAACGACATCCATGAACAGCATATCAGACAAGTTCAGTGGGGTTATTTGGCTGTGAGGACAAAGATGGAGCCTCTAGGACCACTGGAGGGACCTTGTCCTGTGCCTATTGCTTCTTTTACCTCTTCTCCTTCTTCTCTCTTGCAGGACAGGAAGGACAGGTCCCACCAGAGAGAGAACTGCTGTTAGTAAGGTCTGGCACCAACGAAGATCGGACGACCTTGGTATTATCAAACTGGATGTCCAGCTGCCGGCTTGAGGACCTCCTATCTGGTGGAGAAGAGGAACCCTGGGAGGGGCACCTTCACCGGCAAGTGCCAGAGAATGGGAGCACTTCTCCGGCTAGGAAGGAGTAGGGGGACACTGAGGTGGGGGGGGGGGCATGGAGGTGCAGGAGGGTGACGGGGAAGAATAGGGCGGGAATGAGATGAGGAGGGGGAAGGGTAGAGGATGTAACCAAGGCAAAACTAGTAGACATTTGCACGGGGTGCAGTTGCTCAAATTTTTGGCGGGTCTCCCGGTACGTAAGGTGCTGAAGGGACTTGTACTCTGGAATCATCTCCTCCTTTTTATATACAGGGCAATCCGGAGAGTGAGGAGACTGGTGTTCGTGACAGTTGAGGCATACGGAAGGTGGAACACTGGTTCTCCTCATGGAGTGGACGTCCACATTCACTGCCTACAGGGACCGCTGTGCAACAAGAAGACATATGCCTGAACGGCATACGTCGAAAACATCGCATTGGAGGTGGAACACATGGCATCACATCACATCACAACGATAGTTCATTACCTTGACCTTCTCTGGGAGAGAAGGCCAAGATTTGCACCGGTATCCATTCAACGATCCTTAGGGCTTCGCTGCACACGGCGAACAAAATGAACACCTCGCTGTTCGAGGTTTGCCCGGAGTTCATCATCAGTTTGGAGGAGGAGGTCGGAATGGAAATTAACTCCCTGCACCATGTTCAATGACTGATGAGGGGTTACCAACACTAGAATCTCGCCAAAACAGTCACAGGCACACAGAGTTGCAGATTGAGCAGTGATACAGAACACATCTTGCTCATTGTTTCGACTTCTCAAACTTATCTTCTATATGTTTAACAAAGAACAATGGTTAGTGGTGAACGTCCCTCCATCTGTCCTGGTGCAGACCAGGCAACATGGAAAGGGTGTCACCCCAAGTCGACAAGCCTGGACCTCCTCCCAGGGGGTAAACAGATAAGGGAAGGTCCTCTTATCATAGCTAGTGGCATTATACCTATTCTTCCTGGCTTCTGAGACAGCCGTATCATGACCATTATCTAATTTGACAAGTTTCATTGTGTGAAACGTCTGCCCTGGTACCACCCACTCAGATCAGGGGCTCTTCCCATGGGCACCACCCATCCACAGCAAAAGCCACCTGGCACAATGGCTATTGCCAGGAGCCATGATACCCCATGAGGATGGGTATCGACTCATTGGCCTGCATGAGGAGGTTGCAGCTCTGGTACCAGCAGTGTGATCCCTACGTTGTCAGGAGGCTCAGCCATAAGGGTACATAACACACGGACACGGACTGTCTACACTTGCTGGGGACCTAGAGGGGGAGGGTTTGCCCCCCTCCCTTTTTTTAGGGCGCACAACTGCTGGGGTCATTAATGCCTGAATCAAAACTGTGATATACCCAAGGATAATAAGCCTATATGAAGACAGTTAAAAACATAAGCTAAAGTACAACAAAAGGAAGAGCTAAATGTCCTTTGACAAATTGGTTTAGTTGATAAAATTCAATACTCAAGCAACAGCTCGTTCGTCATCAGCTAAAATTTCTTCCAGTGTACCCAGTAGATCCAGTGCAATCTGAACAGGAGTAAAATTTGAACAAGATAATAAAACATGACACACCGTCAGCAGGTGACCACAGGAACACAACAGCGTGGGTTCACCAGTTAGCAAGTGGCGGTGGCTGAACCAGCAATATCCAATCCGCAACCAAGCCAAGATGACCTCTTCTCATCACGAGTGGCATGAGGAGGTTATCCAAGCCACCGGGAGTGGTTCAATGGTTCAAAGCTTATTATTTGTAAGCGAGGATGACAAATTATGCCACGACGACATAAGGCAATGGGAAAGAGCCCCTCGAATATCATTCAATGGGACACAGTACGTAGCTGTCTCAGGTAGGAGAGTTGCAGCCTTGGCCACGGCATCAGCAGCCTCGTTACCAATCACGCCTGCGTGGCCAGGTACCCACAGGAGGTGAGGGCCGTCAGCAGCTAATAAATGAAGGGAGCGGTTGATTTGCTGCACAACAGGATGGGCCAAAAAAGGGTCTCTCAGATTCTCGATTGTGCTGAGGGAGTTAGAGCAGATGACATAGGAAGGAGAACGGTGTCGGCAGATGTATAGTACCACCTGATAGAGGGCAAAAAGCTCAGCTATGAAATTCGAGCAGTGTTCATTATGCCTGTACTGAAAACCGTCATCCCCGATGACAAACGCATATTCCACACCTTCATTGGTCTTAGAGATGCTGAAGATGGAATTTTTGAGTCATGTACAAAGTTCAAGAAACCTCGAGCGGTAAATAGCATCCAAAGTACTCTCCTTCGGGAGTGAGGGTAGTTCGAGGTGAACTGGAACTCAAGCCTGAAGCCAAGGTGGCACTGGGCTCTCACCTATTTGAAATGTAGAAGGGAGGGTAAAATCGAGCTGCTGAAGCAAGCGACGAAAGCAGACTCCAGAAGGCAGCAGGGCAATGACAGTCCGTAATGGCTATCGAGGGAGTCATTAAAGAATGATGTATAGGAAGGGTGGTGGGGCATCAAAAGCAGACGGCATGCATACCGACACAGCAATATGTTGTGTCAATAGGGTAAAGGTAATTCAGCAGCTTCGGCATAGAGGCTGTCAACAGGGCTAGTGTAAAAAGCTCCTATCGCCAGGTGCAAGCCCCGATAGTTAATCGAGTTTAGGCGGCATAAAATGGATGGCCATGCAGAAGAATACACTTAACTCCCATAATCGAGCTTGGATCTCACAGTAGACCAATAGAGGTGAAGCAGGACGGTACAATTCGCTCCCCATGATGTACCACTCAGTACACTGAGAACATTGAGAGAATGAGTACAGCAGGCAACCAGAGAAGACATGTGGAGACCAACTGAGTTTCCTATTCAACAGTAGACGTCCCCGGCCATCCTCTGCCTCAACAGGATGCTCTACTGCTTGCACATCTGCCAGAATTTCATCAGCGGAGGAATGCTGCCCCTTCCGATCAGTCCAGGAAGGAGGCAGAACAGCTGTCTGAACCCATGGACCACGATTGTCCATCTGTCGATTGCAGTAGCAGTGCCGCCTCACAGCCAGGCCCACAGTGGCCTTTGAGGTGATCCCATCTTACCTTCTCCCCTTTTTTCTTCTCATGCTTTCTTCATGACACTCCTTCAGTGGAACTCAGAGGCATTTGCTCCAACCACAATGAATTGAGACTACTACTTTGACTGCACTGCCCCCTTATAGCTGGTCTGCAAGAAACAAAACTCCGTCCAACCGATCATATCAATTTCCCACAATACACTGCAGTATGTTTTGATTTACCTCCTGTGGAAGGTATTCCTGCCCATGGAGGTGCTATGCTGCTAATTCGAAAAGATATCTATTATCATCCTACTCCACTGCAAACTCCCCCTACAGGCAGTTGCCGTCTGTGTCACCATCTCCGGGTATGATTGAAATGCTGACACTGATAACAGCGAGTGGGATTTCGAACATACGGCCGAACGGAGATGATTTCATAGCCTGCTTTTATCTTTGAAATAAGGTCAACTTTGTCAAAGTTCAGGAACACTGCATGGGTCGGTACTAGGTTGTTGTTAGCTCTTTTCATCACATGCTGTACAGCTGTTACACCCTGGTCAGAAAGGTACTCCTGTAATTCCTCATCAGACAGGACGTAAAAGGATCGTGAAAACACTACCCCCCATGACGGGTTTAGGGTACGATGAGGTTCGACCTTAACAGGAAAGGTGTGTAACAGTGTAGTGCGAAGCAACTTCTGGTCTTGGAAGGCACCTTCAGTTTCCAGCAACAGTGTCCCATTATATTGGTGGGAACAGGTTTTGACAGGACCTGCAATCGCATCGACACCCCGTTGTATTACAAAGGGATTCACTGATGAGAAATCATGGCCATCAGTGCATGAAACAACAAGGAACTTCGGCAAGTTAGGCAAAATTTTCTTTGACTTTGATTCATTTAGTTTCCTTTTCTGGGTAAAGGGCAAAGTATAAGAAGAAGAAGTCATTGCAAAGTTGTCGCCCATGATTACTGGTGTCTCATATGGCGCTCTCCTTCCTAATGGGGAACCCTCACTGAGGGATCACCCGCCATAGGTGATTGTCCACACCTCAGGTCACACCTCCCGAGAACAGATGGAGGGACCAATCGGCACGGTCGGAAGGTATCATCTTCGGTAATCACCCCTCCATGGGCCAGGCCTTTACCAGGAGGTACATGCGGGCCCTACATGCCAACTCGGGGGTGGGACTTATGTATTACCCAGTCACCTGTTATGCAGCGAGTGCGTGGGTGGCCGTCAGGAACACACAGGCAGGAAGAAAGGAAAGAGGAAAGAAAGAAAAAAGAAAGAATTGGGAAATGTTGAGTCTCAAATGCCGAGGTGGAGACTAAAGGAGAAGAGGAAGACTAGAAGACTACAGTAAGGAGGGAAAGGCCGAAGCAAGGTCTAGGAAAAGAGAATCCAGGGGAAGAAAAAAACCTGGTACATGAGACAACCAAAACTCACAAGAAACCCGTGTCCGGCAAAGGCATAAACCGGGTGGGGGTAGGGGGGGGGGGGGGACTGAAGCAGCCTGGGGGCAGGGAGGAAGGCTGCTTCAGCTCGGGGCCCCATGCGCGCCACACACGTACCCACAAAAGAGCTGTGGGGCCAGGGGCCTGGGGCCCCAGCGAGGGAACAGGGGACGGGGGCTATGGCAAGGAAGGAAATGGGTAAGGAAAGGATTAGAATCCACACCAATTGGGGCTAGGTTGGGTGTTCTTTCCCAAATGGCTAACACTGGTAACTGTGAATTTTTGTTGAGGTCAAACGCCGAGGGGGGCCAAACTGTGACGAAAACAGAGGACAAGACAGAAATCCAAATCGCTACAGCCATCATCGGAACCATAGGAATAGCCATGCCATTTTGAAGGAAACCACCTAGATAAGGGGAGATGAGATGGACGGGGAGGAATTAGGATTGGGAGGAGAGGAACTGGAGGAGGTAATGCAGCACAGGAAAGTAAGAAGAAAGGCTGCAATGGCTCGAAGACCCATGCGCGCCACACACATATCCACAAAAGAGCTGTGGGCATTCTGTGTAGAATCTGGAGGACTAGCATGCTACCCTAGCCCTCTTGGTAGACTGTCTGTCGGTATTATCAATAGCGCACCCATCCCACTGGGAGGAAAAAGGCAAAGTATCCACTTCAATCCCACGAGCAACTACGAAAATAAATGTCGGGCTAAACAGGGTCTAGGTAAGTCTGATACAACTGAAGTTCAGCAGTATCCCCAAAGGTTGCCCACTATTGACTGTTCTACCTCAACAGCCATGCATCCCATCAGCATGTAGCACACCTTGCAAAGTTTCCCTCTAATATATATATATATAACGAATGCCTTACCCAAAAGGACCAACTCATCGATAGACACAAATAAAAATAAAAATCACACTCAAACACACATATAAGCTTTCACCACCACAGGCAGCTTCTTCAGGAAAAAGAGGAAAAAAGGAGAGGAGAAAGGGAAGGATATGGGTTTTAAGGAAGTGGAAAAGGAGTCATTCCAATCCCAGGAGTGGAAGGACTTACCTTAGGGGAAAAAAAGGAAGGTAAACAAATACACACACACACTCAGACATATCGAAACGCAAACACACCTAGACAGACATTTGTAAAAAGCAAAGAAGTTGGACAGAGATACCACTTGAGGCAGAGGCTCTGTCCACAGAACCGAGGCAAAGATGCTAAAGATGGTGGGCGGGAATTTGAATTAGCGGAGATTGAGACCAGGTGGGCAACGGGAGGAAAGAATAAGCTGAAGGGCAAGTTCCCATCTCCGGAGTTCTGAAAGGTTGGTGTCGATGGGAAGTATCCAGATAACCCGGACGGTGTAGCACTGTGCCAAGATGTGCTGGCCATGCACCAAGGCATGTTTAGCCACAGGGTGATCATCATTACCAACAAACACTGTCTGTCTGTGACCATTCATGCAAATGGACAGTTTGTTGCTGGTCATTCCCACATAGAACGCTTCACAATGCAGGCATGTCAGTTGGTAAATCATGTGGGTGCTATCGCAAGTGGCTCTGCCCTTGATTGTGTAGACCTTCCGGGTAACTGGACTGGAGTAAGTGGTGGTGGAAGGGTGCATAGGGCAGGTTTTACAACGGGGGCGGTTGCATGGGTAGGAGCCAGAGGGTAGGGAAGGTGGTTTGGGGATTTCATAGGGATGGACTAGGAGGTTACGAAGGTTAGGTGGGCGGCGGAAAGACACACTTGGTGGAGTGGGAAGGATGTCAGTAAGGATGGATTTCGGGGCAGGATTTAAGGAAGTCGTATCCTTGCTGGAGAGCCACATTCAGAGTCCGCTCCAGTCCCGGAAAGTATCTGGTCACCCACTCCACCAAGAGTGTCTTTCCGCCACCCACCTAACCTTCGTAACCTCCTAGTCCATCCCTATGAAATCCCCAAACCACCTTCCCTACCCTCTGGCTCCTACCCATGCAACCGCCCCCGTTGTAAAACCTGCCCTATGCACCCTTCCACCACGACTTACTCCAGTCCAGTAACCCGGAAGGTCTACACAATCAAGGGCAGAGCCACTTGCGATAGCCCCCACATGATTTACCAACTGACATGCCTGCATTGTGAAGCGTTCTATGTGGGAATGACCAGCAACAAATTGTCCATTTGCATGAACGGTCACAGACAGACAGTGTTTATTGGTAATGATGATCACCCTGTGGCTAAACATGCATTGGTGCACGGCCAGCACATCTTGGCACAGTGCTACACCGTCCGGGTTATCTGGATACTTCCCGACACCAACCTTTCAGAACTCCAGAGATGGGAACTTGCCCTTCAGCTTATTCTCTCCTCCCGTTGCCCACCTGGTCTCTATCTCCGCTAATTCAAATTCCCGCCCACCATCTTTAGCATCTTTGCCTCGGTTCTGTGGACAGAGCCTCTGCCTCAAGTGGTACCTCTGTCCAACTTCTTTGCTTTTTACAAATATCTGTCTAGGTGTGTTTGCGTTTCGATATGTCTGAGTGTGTGTGTGTATTTGTTTACCTTCCTTTTTTTTCCCCTAAGGTAAGTCCTTCCACTCCTGGGATTGGAATGACTCCTTTTCCACTTCCTTAAAACCCATATCCTTCCCTTTCTCCTCCCCTTTTTTCCTCTTTTTCCTGAAGAAGCTGCCTGTGGTGGTGAAAGCTTGTATGTGTGTTTGAGTGTGATTTTTATTTTTATTTGTGTCTATCGACGAGCCGGTCCTTTTGGGTAAGTCATCCATTTTCTACTTTTTATATTTGTTTATCCCACCAGGATATTTTCCTTCTATACTTTTTGTTTCATAAATTTGAATCGATTTAGGCAATCAAGCCAAGATCCACATTTCCCGAGACAAACTACATTCCACCATCTCGCAACCTGGAGGTCACTTTAGTGTACCCAGAGGTTACAATACCAGAGGACTGGCAGCACTTACCAGTCCCCAGCTCAGGGGCTCGCATTCGCCAAGCCTGTATTCAGCAAATACATGCTGAATCCCCTGAGGGTGTCATCTACAGTCCCTGTTCTCCATCATCAGTTTGCTGGGCTTAGATATAATTTGGACATATGTCAAATATTTCAATTTTCTACTGCCTATGTGTGATTTAAAGTCTCACACAATAACATCTCTTTGCACCAGCACATGACTTTCTGCCACTTCCTACATCTGTGAAACAGTTGGAGGCCTTTCTATGGAAGTTTGTATATTATCAAAAGGTAATTCTTGATTCAATGACAGTACACACTCTTGCTCAAGGGTGGTCATTTTCATTGGTCTCCAGCAGGCAACAAGGAATTATCTACATTGAAACATCAGCTGTAATCTGTCCCCAGCTTGGTTTCATTACAACCTCAGTAACACTTCATTCTGACCACAGATGCTTCACAACATGGGTTGGGCGTAGTTTTCGCTCATTGGTATGAGAACAGTGCCGAGTGTGCTAACACCAGTGACAAAGAAGTTTAACTCCATATAGGAGAAGTATTCACAAATTATAAAAGAGGTGCTCACTGCAGTCTTTAGTTGAAAAATCCAATGTTTATCTGTGTGGTACAAGTACACTTGACCACAGAACACAAACCTCAGATTTCGCTGTTCAGCCCATTGCTATCGTTGCCAGATAAGGCCGACTGCTGATTTCAATCCTGGCCACTCTTTTCCTCACAGTTCAATTATGAGATCCATTTCCACCCCATGGCTCCACAAGTAACTGGATGTTAGCCATTCTAAACAGGACCTAATCTGGTTTTTGATTGCGATGAGTTGCTTTGTTTTCACCTAGACGTGAATGCTTAGTAAGTAGCATATGGGTTCTCCATTACCACATCACAGATTGACAGTGAGTCCGATGACCCAGTGCAGCGGAGAGTGGTCTTCTTACTACAATATAGTTAGCCAGAGACATCTCTCAGCCATGTTTTTGGACAGGGAGGGAGTCTTGTTAACAACAGAAGATGCAGCACCACGGGTTGTCATTCCATCCACTTTTCATTGACGGCTCTTCCACATTCTTCATGTAAACCACTGAGGTCCCCCCCCCCTCCTCCACAAAAAATTAGTCCCCTGCCTTGTGTCCTGGCTAGGTTTAGACGGGGATGTCATTCGGCTGAGTGCTCATGATATGCTACCCACCAAACTGCAACCCTTGTGTCCATGTCCCCATGGCCAAAACTGGATCAGGAATGTAAACATGTCCTTATCTACTTCACTGTTTCTCCTCTGAACTACTTCAGCTTACTAGTGGTTTGTTGCTGATCTGTGATGGTGACAGCCACAGTTGAGGCACTCTCAGAATTTTTTTCAACAGTATGCCCATCATATTAGTCATGAATAATGTCCCACAGTTTTCTTCTCAGGAATTCACAGATTCCTATGGTCATTGGGTTATTTGTCACATGTTTGCACCTCTGTTTCACCCCCAGTCAAACATGAGATAGATATTTCATCCAAACTAGATGCAGAAATATGTGGTCTCAAGACAGAAATTATTGTCATTCTAGTGTTTCACACTAATTGGAAACAAGGGCCCCTAGGATTCATGAACATTGTTACACCTGCTGCAGCCCCCACTGGGACACCAGCAAGCATTCCCATTGGCCTGTTTTCGACCTGGTGCAGTGGAACGGGTGTTGCCCCAAATGGATTCTGGCATTTGTCATGTGCTATTTCAGCTGCTATGAGTGGACCACACAGAGGATGGCCTCTCATCCAGACTTATGGACCAACTGCAACAAACTCCGATAGTGGGCCAGGGTTCTGAGGAAAAGACAATGCCTCCTCCTACACATCTGACGATTTCCGAGTGTGAACACCACAACCTGAATCCTCTCAGGCAGCCCCTCTCCTAAATTCCCCAGGATGTTGCTTACTGTGACACCACCGGCCTGCCCAGCTCCTGCTCAAAAGAGGACAACATTGTTAAGTACAGGTCAACATCTCCCATCATTTCACACGGGTCACTCACTGGAATGGTGTTCTACAACCTCAGTTTCTACGACTGTACTCACTGGTGACAGTGATTTTCAGAATGCCGTATGTGAACACTATTTAAACCAGAGCCACTCACTATCAGTTATGTTACATAACACAGAAATGTGTGTGTCCCTGAACTGCTGATGACGGTTTTTCAAGTTCTACTAGAGGAACCATGCAGATACTTCATACCATTAGTGGCCAGTGACAAAGTGGAAATAAGTGAATGTAAATATTATTAAATCAAAATATTTTATTATAGATATTAACAGTGTATGCAATATTACATGCAAAATGATTTCCAATTCATGGTCTATAGCCACCAGTGAAATAAAATATTACTTCAATAAAGGCCACTACCACTAATTGGATGTACAAAAGTTATATACTAATTGTTTTAATGGTCACCCTACAACAACTAGATGCAGACACTGCAGACCACACACTTAGAGTAATAAACAGCAACTGACTGAGTGGAGAGCTGCCTCATCTGTTTGGGTGCCAGCAGTCGCTAGGTGGCATGCCGGCTGCCATCAGTGTCACTGTCTCGCGGCCGGCAGTGCACACGAAGTTCGCGGCGCACTTTATTCAGAAAGTTGTATGCCACAATAGTGCAACACTCCTCCCCCCTCAGGGGGAGATGTCGATGGTTGCCGAACGTAGCCAGGAGACGTCCATCGATATCTCCTCAGCAGTAGCGGCATCGGAGTCGTCGATGAGCTGACACATGGCCGTATGGTCGATACTGTTTGGGATGAGGCGGACAAAGGCAGCCCATCTGCGTGGGATACAGCTAGCAACAATGGGCGAGCTTGGGGCACGGAAGTGTCCCAATATCGAAGAGAGCGGAGAGGTCACTGTGGAGCTGGCCTTTACTGTGCTGGACCACACCCATGCTGTCACTCCATAGCTTGAGACAGCATCCTTGGGTGTAGAGTTGCCTCCGCTGGTCGCAGGCATTGCCCAAGATGTAGAGGATGCCAACGGAGGGCGATACTGCCCCGTGGCATGGCAGAGGGTCCCATGCACAGTACCGGGTATGGACCTCCCGTCGCCAAAAGGGGAGTTTAAGATATCGCCGGCAAAGGAGGAGCAGTGACAGATGATGGCAGAGTTGGACGGTGCAGGGAAGGCAGCAGAGGTGGCTGAGTCCATGGAGGTGGAGGTGGCAAAACATGTGTAACTGAGCCAAAGTTTTGGTGTGCGAGACCCCCCAGATTTCCTGATGCAGCAATGACAGGACTCTCCAGTGTAGGGCAGAAGGCACAACCACACGAAGCTGGCAATCCTTAGTAGCCAAGAAGAGAACTCTCTCGCATTTGGAAAAGAAGCACCGAAAAGAATAATAATTCTGCAGGGAATCTGAAACGCGGTGTGAAGGAAAGATCGGGCCAGCCATGAAGATCATATCCCAAGACCTTGCACAGCACTGGATCTGAAGAGACAGCCACAAACAATTCAAATAACATGATAGGGAACCCCTCGACCCTAGCCTTTCTTCCCCATCCAAATAAAAACATAGAAGCTATTCCCGATCAAAATCCGGGTCTGGACCGCAGGGGAGGTGCGTCATCATTGGAATGTTGGGTAGAGGGGCGGAAATTAATTTCATAATTTTATCGGGACAAAAAAGAGTGTCCAGCACTGAAGATGATGCACAGCCTTATCCAACAATGCCGCGGTAGGCGGAAAAAGCGAGACCAACAGCTTATGGTATGAGATGAGGTGGAACTTGATACCAGAGAGGTGTTCATGAAACTTTTTAAGAGCACCAACATTACCCAACACCTCTTTTTCAACTTGAGAATAGTGTTGCTGAGTCTAAGTCAACGTTTTAGAAGAATATGCAATGGGGCGTTCAGAACCATCAGAGTACTTGTGTGCTAGCACCGCTCCGACACCGTATTGGGATGCATCAGTAGCAAGGACCAGTCGCTGTCCCGGGTGTAGGGGGCCAAGCAAGGAGCCGACACTAGAAGCTGCATGAGCTGACATAATGCACGGTCGCAGTCATCTGACCACTGAAAGGATAAACCCTTAGGGAGCAGGCGGTGGAGAGGTTGCACAATAGTGGCCGCACACAGCAGAAAATGGTGGTAGTAGGCGATCTTGCCTAAAAACACCTATAAATACTTGGCGGACGCGAGGGAGCGGGAAAGAAGTAATTGCTGCCACACGATCTGGCAAGGAGCGCACCCCTGCCAACAAAATCTCAAACCTGAGGTAGTGGATTGATGGCTGGAAAAAAAAAAAAAAAAAAAAAAAAAAAAAAAAAAAAAAAAAAAAAAAAGAGGCTTTGCCAAATTTCAGCCGAGTCCAGTGGCCTGTAAGACTTGGAAAAGGGCCTGCAGGTTGCAAAGATGCTGAAAGGTAGTGGCCCCCGTGACCATTAGGTCATCAAAGTAATTTACACAGCCTGGAGCAGAGCACAGAAGTTATTCCAGGAAACATTGGAAGATGACTGGCACACTGGCTATGCTGAAAGGTAACTGCTGGTATTGGTACAGACCAAAGGGCGTGTTAACAGCCAATAAGCATTTGGAGTCATCAAGGGTGAGTTGAAGGTATGCCTCTGCCAAATCCACCTGAGAGAAAGCCCAGGAATCCGACAGTAATGCCAACAACTCATCTGTGCTGGATAAAGGATAGGAGTCAATCACCGACGGTGAATTGACACCTTGAAGTTGTCGCAGATTTGTAAGGAGCCCGCGGGTTTCTTAACAATGACCAGTGGAATGTCTAATTCACTAGAAGAAATGGGGCACAAAACCTGCAGAGATTGAAGGCAGTTCAACTCTTCTTTCAATTGGTTGCACAAGGTTACAGGAAACTGGCAAGTGCAGAAAAATCTTGGTCATGGCTTCATTGTAATATGGGCTGTAAACCTGGTAGCACACCCCAAATCGCTCGAAAAGAGCGACAAAAATTCCTGACAAAGGAATTCCAGCTTTTGAAAAGGCACCATCTCAGACACAAGATTGACATAATCAGAAATAGTAAAACCAAGAGAAGTAAAGGCATCCAAGCCAAAATTATTTACCGCTGCCATATCATCCACCACTAAGAAGGTGATTGAACACACTACAGATTTGTAGGCCATGGGAGCACTAAATTGACCCACCACCAGAATACGTTGGTGACTATAATTGCACAAGGCCCATGCCATCGGAGATGACCGGGGGTGGAAGTTTAGCAAGGAAAGTGAGACCCCCATGTCCCTTTGTAACTGCACAGATTTGTCAAAAATTAGCACCTCGACCAATAATTTGGAGGGAGAAGACTGCAACCCTTGTACGAGGTTAATTTCCATGTTCATATCAGTAGAAGACTGCTGTGAATGGCATACCGAAGCCATAGGACCTTTTTTTCAGCATTTGCTGCATGTTGTGCCAAGGGCAAGATGCCCTGTCATGATTGATGAAACAGTACTGGCAGGAGGGGATTGAATCAGCATGATCATGCAGTGTGGGCCACTGCCATTGTTTACCCTTTGGTGGCCGGTGGCTGTGCACGCGTCAGTTGGGGCGATCCTGCACTGCTGCGACGTTATCACCATGTTGCAGTGTTGCACTGGGGATAATGTAGTTATTCTGTATGCAGTGCTCCATATTATGGAAAAGTCAACGAATGCTGAAAATATGGTAATTCAATCAACAGAGCAATTAATGTCTGTTTAAATAAGATGTCATTGTGGTGTCTGTGCACAAAGTAAGTCTGGGTAATCGTTGAAGGCATGGCGTCAGCTGATCGCCTGTATAGAGTTTTCCATTAAATATAGTATTTCCAGTGAATTGTCGTGACTGTTAGCAGCATCGGCCACTCTTTCAGCTAATACATGTCCCCATGTCCTTCAGTGATTACTTCATTAAGCACAAAGTTGAAATCTACCTTGTCTAATAGAACTATATATTCAGAAGTCGGATTATAAGTACAATTGTCTCTGCAAATGAAGACTTATTTCTCTATCTTAATGTAGTCTGCACCAAAAGTAAGTAATTACAAAATTAAATCACAATCGTGTACCAAACAATTATGAAAGCAGAGAGGTTTCTGATGAGTTTGCCACTCGCGTGTGTATATTATCTCTAGTGACAGGCAAAGAGCAGAAATATCTCTGGAGTGATCATTCAGATGCTCAGAACAGATTTTGAGTTCTCAACATTAAGGTGGAAATGGCAGGTGATACTGGGAAATATGTACTGATCGCTGACTTTATCTTGCTCCTTTTTTCGTTCGGTTAATATGGGTGACTATGTGTAAATGGCCCATTTAGCGACACTTCCTCAACTTTTTTGTTGCTTCTGCGACACATTTATTTAGATATTATTTCATCTTATGTGGTTGCTCTGCGAAAAGGAGGTGGGGCTTCCTTACTGCCAATGTGGTACAAAGCAATCTTAAGAGCAAATAAATGTGTGCAAAGAGTGGATTTGTCTCAATATCATGTGGTAATTCCAGCTTAATGTTGAGAAGATGCACAGAACACAATGCTCACTCCGTTGATATTTCTACTCTATGTACAATTTAGTGGCTATGCCCGTCAAAAGATGCACTTATTTTCTTTTCATGACATTGCAAATCATATGGGAGACAGCTAGGCAGAAAAAGAATTTTTTTGTCCTACCGGGGTTAAATTTTACTTGCAGTGGCAGCGGTTCAGTTTGCTATCATTAGCAACTAACTATTCGCTTTAGGAGGAGGATTAATTTACTCACCAGAACAGCATACATTATTTATTTCATCGTGAACATAAAGAAATATTTCCCTCATTCTACGTGACTAATTTTTGAAAAAGCATTCAGTGGCCGTTGTCAACATTGGCACACAAAGCCGCCACCGTAACTAAATTTGTACCCCTTCCTGTAGTATATTACACAATATTTATGAGAATGAAAAAGACGCAGCAACGCCATAATTAGTTATTTCATGTACTAAGTAACTAAGGTTGCCTCACTTTGTCGTTTCTGTACTATGTCGTTTTTGATGCATTCCTAAAAATATCACTCTCAAGATGTAATGAGGATACAGCGAAATCAAAAATTGAAGTACATAAATTTGATTTTCCTTGCAAAGAATTCTTATGTGAATTTGAGCATTGATAGGCGTGAAGGAATGTCATTATATTTTAAATTCAAATGTTCCCTGCCAAAAGAAGCAAACGTATCTCCTTAGGCTGTGAATATAGAAAGTGTAATCAGCAACTCGCTCTTCAATGTTAGTTCATATTATAGAGATAAAATTGTGGCTCTTAATTCAAAATACTTCTGTTACTGAGGGACTACGCACACCCGATCATGTATTGTTTCTTTGCAGCACTACAAAACCTACAATTCTTAGTAAATGAATTTATTTTTATTTTTTTATTTTTTTATTTATTTATTTATTTATTTATTTATTTTTTTTTGTGTGTACCTGGGTTAAATTTTACTTGGAGTGGCAGCGGTTTACTATGTTAATGTAGGCAACGAAATATGTGCTTTAGGGAGATCATTAATTTACTGATCGGAACAATATTAATTATTTGTTTCATTATCAATAAAACAAATTACTCCTCCCATTGTACACGTCTGATTTTTGAAAAAGGATTCAACAGTTGTTGCCAACATCAATACACTACACCGCTGCCGTAAGGAAAGTCGTAGCCCTTGTTTCAGAGTATTACACCTTAGTTATGTGAATAAAAAAAACGCAGCATCGACAAAGATCTTTGATCTATGTATACCTGATCCAATTTTGATGAAATGAAGCCTATGTTACTCTCCAAACTATTCTCAATTTACCTGTGTAAATCCATGAAAGTTCGTGTAGTACTTTTGGAGATTACCTTCAACAAACAGACATACAGGATGGCTTTTAAGCAAATGATTAAATTATGATATCTTTATTTTGTCCTATCTGATTTTAATTATTGGAGCCTTTATGTAAATGTACGATATGCACAAGTTAGGTGTGAAAACCCCATGAAAATTCGTCAAGTAGTTAAGGGAGATAAACATGTGCGAAGAGACGACAGACATGACGGTCGTAGATAAAAAATTTCAATTTACGATATTCTTTTTTTCGTTATCTGATTTTTATGAAACAAAGTATATCTAGGAGAACCAGCCATGAGCGGAATATGTATGAGACAGGCAACACACCCTCGGTGCAGTCAGGTGTGAAAATTACAGAACCATCAGTTTAATATGTTATGGTTGCAAAATTTTAACACGAATTATTTACAGAAGGATTGAAAAGCTGGTAGAAGCTGACCTCGGGGAAGATCAATTTGGATTCAGGAGAAATGTAGGAACACGGGAGGCAATACTCACTTTACGGTTTGTCTTAGAAGATAGAAGGAAAGGGAAACCATACATTTCTAGCTTTGGTAGATTTGGAGAAAGCTTTTGACAATATTGATTGGGATACACTCTTTCAAATTCTGTAATCAACAGGAATAAAATATAGGGAATGAAAGGTTATTTTCAACTTATGCAAAAACCAGACAGCAGTTATCAGAGTTGAAAGGCATGAAAGGGATGCAGAGGTTGGGAAGGGAGTAAGACAGGATTGTAGCCTTTCTCCAACGTTATTCAATTTGTACGTTGAGCAAGTTATAAAGAAATTTGAGGAAGGAATTAAAGTTCAGGGTGATGAAATAAAAACACTGCGGTTTGCTGATGACATTGTAATTCTGTCAAAGACAGCAAAGGACCTGGAGGAGCAGTTGAACGGAATGAACTGTGTGTAGAAAGGTGCGTATAAAATTAAAATTAACAAGAGCAAAATGAGGGTAATGGAGAGCACTCTAAGAAAATCTAGTGATGCTGAAGGAATTAAATATGGTAACAAAACAGTAAAGGTGGTAGATGAGTTTTGTTACTTGGGCAGTAAAACAACATACAACGGTCGCAATACAGAGGATATAAAATGTAGAATTGCAATGGCAAGAAAGGTGTTTTTGAAAATGAGAAATCTGTTAACATCGAGTATTAATTTAAGTGTAAGGAAGTGCTTTCTGAAGGCATTTGCGTGCAGTGTGGCATTGTATGGGAGTGAAATGTGAACGATAAACAGTGCGAACAGCAAGAGGATAGAGGCTTTCAAAAGGTGGTGTTAAAGAAGAATGCTGAAAATTAGGTGGGTGGATCACATAACTAATGAAGAGGTACTGAACAGAATTGGGGAGAAAAGGAATTTCTGATATACCTTGCCTAAAGGAAGGGATCGATTGGTAGGACACATTCTTAGACATAAAGGAATCGTAAATTTAGCTATGGAGGGAAGTGTGAGGAGTAAAAATCGCAGAGGGAGACCAAGAGATGAATACATTAAGCAGATGCAAATGGATGCAGGTTGCAGGTCTTATGAGGAGATGAAGAGGCTTGCTCAGGAAAGCGTAGGGTGGAGAGCTGCATCAGACTGGTCAGTCTCCGGACTGAAGACAACAACAATGTGTGTAGTTTTCTTTTAATTAATTTTATAAAAGGTAATTATAATCAAT
Organism: Locusta migratoria; assembly: GCA_026315105.1. NCBI lineage: Eukaryota > Metazoa > Arthropoda > Insecta > Orthoptera > Acrididae > Locusta > Locusta migratoria. Next base: position 629,250,149 of record CM048745.1, on the reverse strand, counting down.
AGTTCACCAATGCTACTTTGCAGAATTTCACTTTAAGATGTTAATAACATTAAGATGATAGTACTGCTACTTTCACAATGTAGTTTCTTCCAAAACAATATTTCCTCTATTTTGAGCTTTAGCTTCAATTTATGTGATCCCATCAGATTGTAACTTCTCAGTGTAGAAAAATGTTGAAAAACTAAAGTCAAGTTTAATGAGCATTCAAAAATTTCTTCAGAATCAACCAATTTGAAATTAAAGACCTTGATCCATTGAGTGGTCTTAGACGAAACTGAACTGGGTACTTTAATTAGATCCCTAGGAATTGTTGCTGAAATGACAAAAAATTTTAGATGAAACTAAAGTAAAGTTGAATGTTCACTCGTAACTTTCTTCTGAAGCAACTGATTTAAGTGTTTAAATGCTCGAATCCCGGAGCTAAATCTCCTGAGTGTTATAAAGCTAAAACGAATTGTGTACCTTCATTAGAACCATAGTGCTTGCAAGAATGACAAGAAAGGTTGGATAAAATGAAAGTCAAGTTGAATTTGCAGTCATAACTTTCTTCAGTATCAAATCAATGTAAGTGTTTAAAAGCTCGAATTAAAGAACTTGATCCACTGAATGTTATTAGGTCAAAAACTGTGCACCTTGATTAAAACCGAAGATTGACTAAATAAAGGAAGGCGACACTTAAGTGAATTCTGATTCTTTATTACAAATCTGTAGGTAACTACCTTTTGTTTAAAATAAAAATGAAGGATATTGACCAGACAGAAAGGCCTCACTGACTGACTTTGGTTTACATACATCTTTTAACATATAAGATTAGTTAATTGTATGTGTTTACAAGACTTTCACGAGTTGCATTTTAATGAAAAGTGAGAGATGTCACCAGTTCAGAGAATTTATGAAATTGAAGAAAGTTGCTGCTTCTTGAACAAGTGATGAGTATATGTGATTGTGTCAGTGTGACAGTATCTGCATGTAGATTAGGAGGAATTCCTGGTTTGTGTGTTCTATGTTTGGCGTTATATTATTTTATTACAATTGGCATTACCACTCATTAATTCAGTTCATTCCCCATAAGTAGTGACAAGAATGTTTTAATTTGGTTTTCTTTTTGCCATGAGGTTTATTCAATCTGTTGCACTGCCTAAGTCCAACTTCAAATTGGAATAATCACTAACAGACAGTAGGCCGCAGCATAAGCAGTGAAGACTGTGTAAAGTGTGTAGGAGGCTTGCAGAAAACAGTGGAGTCTTGTGCCAAAAGTAGTAGCATTTCCAATATGGCTATGTTCATAAGCTGTTAAGTGCTGCATTGGTATAAGTACACCAAGAATGGTGCTACCCAAAATCGATATAGAAGTAAGAAAGAAGGAAGGAAGGAAGAAAGAAAGGAAGGAAGATTACTAGTTAATGTCCAGTCGACAATAAGGTCATTAGAGACAGAGCACAGGCTCTGGTGTTTTGTTAAGTATGGAGAAACATTAGCTGTGCCCTTCAAACTGTGAGTCCAGTGTGCTGACCACTGCACCACCTCATTTGGTAATTGATGTAGAGCCAACTTTAAGGTACCAGGGGCCATAGATGAAATGGGTGAATGACAGCTGTGGAGATGTGTTTGGCTTAATAGACAAGGATCTGTTGAGCAACTGACTGTCCAGTGAGAAAAACTTCCACGTTGGGATGTGGATGAGCAGCCGTGTTCGATAGAGCAAGTAATTTGTTGAGTGCATTGAATTATTCGGTCATTTGGTCCCTCCAGAGCACCACCACACGAACACCTGACGTGTGCTTGCCAGCCAACGTTTCTGTAAGGGTGGGCCTGAAACTCAGCTACATTCCCAGGTAACAGTGCCAAGGAACCTATGAAACTCCTTGTAAGTGGAGGGGTGCATGATGTACTGCACCGAGTTAACCTTGTCAATAGGGAAAGAGGAGGGAGGGGGGGGGCAATGCCCTCCGAGGAACTGTACCGAGGGGAAATGCAGTTGGCAACTTGATTCCTGCCTTGGCCAGCCTGTCAAGAATTTTTTGCAAATGTCTTTTGTTTTGATCGACCAAGGAGCTGAAAATTAGAATGTCATTTAAGTACACAAAGAGGTAAAAGTTTGTAGGCCACCAGGCCGTTGGTGCCTGGGCGCATGACCAGCTGAGTGATACACAAGTACCCGGCATGGCGGCAGATGGTTGCAAGTTTGAATTTTGAACCAAGTCCACATTGCACCTGGCATTGTCTGATGCACAGAAGAGCTGAGAGCGCTTGAATTGTAGTGTGGCATAAAAAGGAGCACTCGAAAGTGTCTGTGGCGTGACAAAGCCAGAATCACATCTCTGAGGCATGGCGTTGTTGAACTGTGTCGATGGCAAGATGACCTGTGGCGAATGTCCGGACAAGTGTGGCAGCCTGGTGTCATGCAAACTGTTGACACTCGTGAAAATGCTGGAAGCCACAGGTTGACGAGGAAGTGTGTGTCCAGGAGGCGGTTGCATAGGTTATAATAAATACTGGTAGCTATAACGGCAATGGCCAATATGAAGCCAGGCCAGAACAATCTCCTCTCAGTGAGAGGGTCAAGATGATGTTGACCACAGATCAGGCACAGGTTTAATGGCTCGCAATTTGTTCCCTGACAGGGATGACCAATGTAAAAACCAACGCAAGATGATACGCAGGGAGACGCCAGCACGAAAATCATCAGAGGTAGTAGAAAAGGTAGACAGTCGATGGAGGAGAACTGTCTCCTTGGCAGCCGCATCCGCAGACTCATTCCCCAACACTCCCACGTGGCCAGGGACCCACAGAAACGTCATAGTAGTTCCGCTCGCTGAAAGGAGGTAAGACAATTGCGGATGCTTTGTACCAGGGGATGGACAGGAAACAGCGTGCGGAGGCTCAAAAGAGCAGTCGGAGAGTCTGAGCAAATGACACTCTTATTGAGCGAGTTTCGCCGGACTTATTGGATGCTTGATATTATGCATACAGCTCAGCTTTAAAATTGGATCTCCACTCAGGAAGGCAATATTTTAAATGAGGTGTTGCCAAGCACAAAGTAACACTCAACACCCTGGTCTGTCTTTGAGCCATCAGTGTAGATAAACAAATTGTCATCAAATTTGAACAGGAGTGCGAGAAATTCTCTCCGGTAAATGAAACTAGGTGTGGAGTCCTTTGGAAGAGAATAAAGGTCCAAGTTAACATGAACTTCAGAGCTTAGCCTCGGTGGAGAGGTGCTCTCTCCAGTCGAGAAAGTAGCAAGCTTTGTAACGCCAAGCTGGCCAAGTAATGAACACATGCGAACTCCCGTTGGTAGCAGAGCAGATGGGCGCATGGCAAAGATACCATCAAGTGAGTCATTAAAGAAAACAGCATAAGTTGAGTGTCCTTGCATGGATGACAAACGGCTAACATCACAGCTAAGCAGGAGTTCCCGACGATAAGAAAGAGGTAGTTCGGTGGCCTCGGCATAGAGGCACTCAACGGGGCTAGTGTAAAACGCTCCCGTCGCCAGACGGATCCCTTGGTGGTGAACTGTGTTTAGGCGGCACAGTATGGATGGTCGAGCCGAAGAATAGACGATGCTTCCATAGTCCAGCTTGGACCAAACTATGGTGTGATACAGATGAAGGAGAGTACACCAATCAGCTCCCCAAGAGGTGCCACTTAACACCCGCAGCACATTGAGAGAGCGGGTACAGCGAGCTGCGAAAGGAGATATGTGGGGAGACCAACATAGCTACCTGTCGGAAACGAGTCCCAAGAACATCATGGTCTCCACAAATGGAAGTACTATGGGGCCCAGGCGAAGGGACGGGGGAAGGAACTCCCTCCACTACCAGAAGTTCATGCAGACTGTCTTGTCAGCCGAGAATCAAAAGCCAGTGTCCACACTCCACGTGTGGAGAGTGTCTAGGCACTGCTGAAGGTGCCGCTCCAGGAGAACCATTTGCTCAGAGCTGCTGTAGATCGCGAAGTCATCGACAAAGAGAGACGCCGACACTCCCGGTGGTAGATGATCGGCTACGCTACTGATTGCCACTGCAAATAAAATGACGCTCAGGACTGAACCTTGGGGGATCCCGTTCTCCTGAATAAAAGCGCTCAGTAAAACCAAACCAACACGCACTTTAAACACACTGTCTGTTAAAAATTCCCGGATAAAAATTGGCAGACAACCCCAAAGACCCCACGTATGCAGAATGCGGAGGATGCCCATCCTCCAGCAGGTATTGTATGCTTTTTCCAGATCAAAGAACACCGCTACTGTCTGGTGCTTCCGTGAAAAGTTATTCATTACTGAAGTAGATAGGGCGACGAGATGATCCAACGCAGAACGGTGCTTTCGAGACCCACATTGGACATTGGAAAGGAGATGTTGGGTTTCAAGCCACCATACCAGGTGCCAGTGAATCATGCGTTCCATCACCTTGCATACGCTACTGGTGAGGGAAATGGGGTGGTAGCTGAAAGGGAGAAATTTGTCCTTCCCAGGCTTTGGTATAGGAATGACTATGGCTACACACCAGCGTCGCAGAAAGGTACCTTCTATCCATATGCAGTTGTAGGTAGTGCAAGCCCGTAAGTGAAAGGTGTTGCAACATCGCTACATGAATGCCATCTGGTCCTGGAGTGGAGGACCACGAAGACGAGAGTGCATGGTGAAGCTCTTGGACAGTAAATTTGGCATTGTAGCGTTCACGGTTCTGAGAGGTAAAGGGCAATGGTGTCGCTTCCATTGTCCGTTTCCTAGTGAGGAAAGAACAAGAGACCTCTGCAAAATGTTGACCAAGTGCATTGGCTATTTGTGGAGGTTTTTTTTTTTTTTTTTTTTTTTGTGGTTTTAGGGCTCACAACTGCTGTGGTCATTAGCGCCCAACACTGCCCATAGTAAAAAGGGACCGGGGTTAGAAATTAAATGGCTTTCGCCATATTTGCACGATGTATAAAAAGTAAAACTCTGTTAACCGATTGCGGGTCATCAGCTAAAATGTCAGACATTTCAAATGGTAAACACAGATCATGATGGAGACGGTTAAAAAACGGACATTGCACTAGAAGATGGTTCACAGTAAAATGTGCATCACAGTGCTCACATAAGGGAGCAGGACCACCATGTAATAAATGCTGGTGGCTATAACGGCAGTGGCCAATACGCAGCAGGGGCCAGAACAATCTCCTCTCGGCGGGAGGGTCGAGATGACGTTGACCAGAGATCAGGCACAGGTTTAATGGCTCGCAATTTGTTCCCTGACAGGGATGACCAATGTAGATACCAACGGGAGATAATACGCTGGGAGATACCAGCGCGAAGGTCATCAGAGCTGGTGGAAAAGGTAGATAGCCGAGGAAGGAGAACTGCTTCCTTGGCAGCCGTATCCGCAGCCTCATTCCCCAACACTCCCACGTGGCCAGGGACCCACAGAAACGTCACCGTAGTTCCGCTCGTTGAAAGAGAAGTAAGGCAATTGCGGATGCTTTGTACCAGGGGATGGGCCGGATATAGCATGCGAAGGCTCAACAAAGCACTCATAGAGTCCGAGCAAATGACAGTCTTACTGAGCGAGTTTCGCCGGACATATTGTGTGGCTTGATATAATGCATACAACTCAGCTGTAAAAATGGAACTCCAGTCAGGAAGACGATATTTAAAAGAGACGTTGCCAAGTACAAAAGCACACCCAACACCCTGGTCTGTCTTTGAGCCATCAGTGTAAATGAACAAATTGTCATCAAATTTAAACCTGAGTGCGTGAAATTCTTTCTGGTAGAAGAAACTAGGTGTGCAGTCCTGTGAAAGAGAATGAAGATCAAAGTTAACACGGACTTCGGGGCTTCGCCACGGTGGAGAGGTGCTCTCTCCAGTCGAGAAGACAGCAGGCATTGTAACGCCAAGCTGGCCGAGTAGCGAACGCAAGCGTACTCCCAGTGGTAGCAGAGCAGATGGGCGCATAGCAAAGAGACTGTCAAGTGAGTCGTTAAAAAAAACTGCATACGTCGGGTGTCCTCGCATGGACGACAAACGACTAGCGTAACGGCTAAGCAAGAGTTCCCGACGGTAAGAAAGGGGTAGTTCGGCGGCCTCGGCATAGAGGCTCTCAACAGGGCTTGTGTAAAACGCTCCTGTCGCTAGACGGAGACCTTAGTGGTGGATTGTATTAAGGCGGCGCAGTATGGACGGTCGAGCCGAAGAATAAACGATGCTACCATAGTCCAGTTTGGACCTAACTATGGTGCGATACAGATGGAGGAGAGTAGACCTGTCAGCTCCCCACGAGGTGCCACTTAACACCCGCAGCACATTGAGAGAGCGGGTACAGCGAGCTGCCAAACGGGATATGTGGGGAGACCAACTTAACTTCCTGTCGAAAACAAGTCCCAAGAACATCGTGGTATCCACAAATGGAAGTACTATGGAGCCCAGACGAAGGGACGGGGGAAGGAACGCCTTCCGCCGCCAGAAGTTCATGCAGACTGTCTTGTCAGCTGAGAATCGAAAACCAGTGTCCATACTCCACCGCTGAAGGCGCCGCTCCAGGAGACCCGTTTGCTCAGAGCTGCTGTAGATCGCGAAGTTGTCAACAAATAGGGCCGCCGACACTCCCAGTGGAAGGTGATCGGCTATAGAATTGATTGCCACTGCAAATAAAACAACGCTCAGGACCGAGCCCTGGGGGACTCCGTTCTCCTGAATAAAAGTGCTCGATAAAACCGAACCAACACGCACTTTAAAAACACGGTCTGTTAAAAATTCGCGGATAAAAATTGGCAGGCGACCCCGAAAACCCCATGTATGCAGAGTGCGGAGGATACCCATCCTCCAGCAGGTGTCGTATGCCTTTTCCAGATCAAAGAACACCGCTACTGTCTGGCGCTTCCGTAAAAAGTTATTCATTACTGAGGTAGATAGGGCAACAAGATGATCCACCACAGAACGGTGCTTGCGAAACCCACATTGGACATTAGACAGGAGATGTCGCGTTTCAAGCCACCATACCAGGCGCCTGTGAATCATGCGTTCCATCACCTTGCATACGCTACTGGTGAGGGAAATGGGGCAGTAGCTGGAAGGGAGACATTTGTCCTTCCCAGGCTTTGGTATGGGAATGACTATGGCTTAACGCCAGCGTCGCGGAAAGGTGCCTTCTATCCATATGCGGTTGTAGGTGGCCAGTAGGAAGTGCAAGCTCGTTGGTGAAAGGTGTTGCAGCATCGCCACGTGAATGCCATCCGGTCCTGGAGCAGAGGACCGCGAAGATGAGAGTGCGTGATGAAGCTCCCATACAGTAAACTCGGTATTGTAGCATTCACGGTTCTGAGAGGTAAAGGGCAATGGAGTCGCCTCCACCGTCCGTTTCCTAGCTAGGAAAGCGTCAGTGTAATGTGAAAAGCTAGAGACCTCTGCAAAATGTCGACCCAGTGCGTTGGCTATTTGTGGAGGATCGACGACGGTGTCAGTTGTGACACACAGACCGGGAATTGGGGAATGAGCCATAGTGCCCGAAATTTTTCGAAGGTTACCCCAAATGACGGAGGAAGGGGTAGACCTATTAAAAGAGCTCGTGAATGAGCGCCAACTGGCGCGTTTACAGTCGCGAAAGAGGCGACGACAATAGGCCCGCAGCCGTTTGTATCGGATGCAGTTGTCGAGCGTGGGCCGTTGTTTGAAGATTCTAAGGGCACGTCGCCGTGCTCGCAGAGCGTCACGGCATTCCGCGGTCCACCATGGGACAAGGGAACGACGTGCGTGGGTAGTCTTGCAGGGGATGGAACATTCCGCGGCTGTCAGAATAACTGTGGTAATGTGTTCCACTTGGTCGTCTATACTAGGATAATGGTAAGTACCAAAATCCGCCAATGACGTGTAGAGCTCCCAGTCCGCTTTCGTTTACTGCCAGCGGTGTGGATGCTCAAGGGTGTCAGGCATCATTAGGTGAATTACACACGGAAAATGATCGCTAGAATGTGTGTCTGAGAGAGCAGACCATTCAAGACGCCGTGCCAGCTGAGCAGTGCAGATAGCTAGATCTATATGGCTTAAAGTATTTGTGGTGTCTGAAAGATAAGTTGGTTCACCAGTGTTAAGGCAGATGAGCTGAAGGTGGTTCAGTATATCTGCCAGGAGGGAGCCCCGTGGACATGGTCGTGGGGAGCCCCAAAGGGGGTTGGTGGGCATTGAAATCTCCAACCAACAAAAACGGACGCAGAAGCTGGTCAATAAGATCTAGGAGATCTGATCTAGTGACGGGAAAAGAGGAAGGAGCGTAAATATTGCACAGTGTGAAGACAAATCCAGGAAGGTATATCCGGACAGCAACAGCTTGTATTGGAGTACACAAAGTTACCGGTGTACTGTATACGTCATCCCGAATAAGCAACATTACGCCCCCGTGGGCTGGAATTCCTGCCACTGGAGGAAGGTCAAAGCGAACGGTAGTGTAGCGTGGGAAAGTAATTTGAGTACCAGGGAGCAATTTTGTCTCCTGTAGAGAGAAGATGATTGGATGATATGTTCGCATTAGAAGCTGCAGTTCTGTCCAATTCAACCGGATACCACGAATGTTCCATTGAAGAATATCTATAATAGGATAAAATGAGATGAAGGTGGACATCAGCCCGACGAAGGCGGCGGGCCACAGTGCGAATGTTCGCAACTGGTGGTGTCTGAGACAGGAGGGTCTTGCTCCATATTCTCAGAGGTTACCACAGCAGCTGCGTGAGTGTGGTCGGCAGCCCCATCTTTGGCTGATGCACCTGGAGAGACTATAGTCTTCCAGGGGATGCCATCGTCACATTGTGAGGTAGGAGGGGGGAGAGTTTTCCCCCTATTTGATTTCTTGGAGCCCTGTTGAAGCTCCTTGGTTGGCTCAGATGTTTTGGTAGGGGTGCGGAGGAAATCCTCGCGCGAATGCTCTTTCTTAGACTTTCGCGTCTCTATCTGTGGTTTCACAGCTGAAGATGAAGATTTGGAAGAGGTACTCACACTTTTCGTTGAACGTGACGCCGTTGTCGATGTAGACTGTTTGACAACTACTGTCGTAAACTGTAGGTCACAAGTCTGTGTGGCCATATCCCGTGTTGGTAGAGGCGTTGCAACTACAGTACTGTAGTTACCACACGGCGGGGTCTTGGGCTTACGACTGGCGTACATCTTACTTGCAACTTGTATGGGAACCTTTTCCTTTACACGGATTTCCTGGATGGCTCGTTCATCGGCAAACACGGGACATTCCCGGGAGGAAGCAGCATGATTCCCGTTACAATTGATGCAATGAGGGGACGGTGGTGGACAAATCCCCTCATGGGCCTCTTTACCACAGGTGACACACATGACTGGGTTCTTGCAAGACTGGCTTGTGTGGTTAAATCGATGGCACTGATAACACCGAGTAGGGTTAGGGATATAAGGTCGTACTGTGATGACCTCATACCCTGCCTTGATCTTCGGCGGCAGAGCCACTCGGTCGAAGGTCAGAAACACTGTGCGAGTGGGCACTACAACATTGTTCTCTTTTTTTGTCACTCTGTGTACTGCGACGACGCCTTGAGCTGCCAGGTATTCTTTCAGTTCATCCTCAGTCAGACCGTCCAAACTGGCCGAGAAGACTACCCCTCAGGAATAATTGAGGGTTGGATGGAGCTCAACACGAACCGGGTAGCTGTGGAGCAGAGTAGCCTTAAGCAGCCGCTGTGCCTGGGAGCCACTTTCTGTTTCTAACAGTAGTGTTCCATTACGCAGGCGGTTGCAGGTCTTAACTGGGCTGGCAATGGCATCAACCCCTTTTTGAATAATAAATGGGTTCACCGAGGAAAAGGATTGTCCTTCCTCAGTACGGGTCACCACAAGGAACTTTAATGTCTGTAAATTTTTCTGTTCAGACACACTATTGTCTAGTACATCTATTTCTAAAGGCTCTTTCCATTTTCTTTTTTTTTAGAACCATCGCGGTTGTATCCCCCACGATTGCCAGTGTCTCCGATGGCACGCTCCTTCCTGCTGGGGGCCCCCAACGGAAGCACACCCGCCTTGGGTGATTGTTCACACCCCAGGTCACACCTCCCGATCTACAGACGGAGGGACCAATCGGCGAATCGGGAAGGTATCAGCGCAGGCAATCGCACCTCCCCTGGCCTGGCCTTAACCAGGGGGTACACACGCACCCTACATGCCAGCCCGGGGCTGGGACTTACGCATTACCCAGTCACCCATATGGGTGGTCTTCAAGTACGTACAGGAAGGAGGAAGAGAGAAATAGTAGGAGGAGAAGCCTCAAACACAGACGCGGAGGCAAGGTAAAGAAGTGAGAGAAGAGCTGAATCCAAAAGGTCAGAACTTCGGTTCCCCGAAGGATGCACAGACTCGGTCCCCAAGAGGGGGGGGGGGGGGGGGGGGGGAAAGGACAGTAGAAGAATCGTCGTGTAGCACGGAAAGGAAAGAGTGCTACAAAGGCTGGGGCCCCGTGCTCGCCACACACGTACTCACCACAGAGCGGTGAGCCCCCTGGGGGGTTGTGGAGGGTTAACGATGGTGTCAGTTGCGATACAGAGACCGGGAATTGGGGAATGAGCCATAGTGCCTGAAATTTTTCTGAGGTTACCCTAAATGATAGAGGAAGGTGTAGACCTATTAAAAGAGCTCATAAATGAGAGCCAACTGCGCGTTTACAGTCGCAAAAGAGGCGATGACAATAGGCCCACAGATCTGGGCTGGAAGAGGAGCTCTGGGAGAAAGCACCTTCTCCGTCAAGTGCCAGAGAAAGGGAGCACTTGTCAGGCTGGGAGGGAGGAGAGGAACACTGAGGGAGTGGCATAAAAGGTGCAGGAGAGGGAGGGGAAGAGTAGGGTGCAAACGTGAAGAAGAAGGGGAAGGGGTAAATGTAACAGAGGCAAAGATAGGTAACATTTTCGCAGGGTGCAGACACTCGAATTTTTGGCGGCCCTCCTGGTATGTCAAGCATTCAAGGGACTTTTATTTTCTCCTTCTGATGCACTGAGCAATCCAGGGAGCGAGAAGAGTGGGAAACATCGCATGAGAGGACGAATGTATGGCTTCAAGTCACATCTACAGATTATGACCTTGACCTTCTATGGGAGAGTATTCTCCCCTCGAAGACCAAGATAAATGTGACAATATCAACTCAATTGTACTCTCTGCACTTGGTGAACAAAATGAGCGCCTCGCCATTCGAGATTGGTGCGGAGTTTCTCGTCAGTTTGGAGGAGGAGGAGGAGGAGGAGGTCACGATGTAAAATAACTCCCTTAACCATGTTTAACGGCTGATGACAGGTTATGGACTCTGGAACATTGCCAAGATGATTGCAGGTGCACAGAGCTGCATATTGGGCAGCAGAGGCTGTTTTAATGAACAGGGACCCAGAATGCATCTTGCTTAGCGATTTGACTTCGCCAAACTTGTCTTCAAGATTTTCAACAAAGAATAACAGCTTGGTGGTGATGAATGTCCCTTTGTCTGTCCTGGTGCAGACCAGGTAATGTGGAAAGGGTTTCACGCCTAACCGACGAGCCTGGCCTTTCTTCCAGGGGGGAGCCAGGAAAGGGAAGGACCTCGTGTCATATGTAGCTGCATTAAATTCACTACTCCTGCCTTCAGACATGGCTATAATACGACCATTATCCAATTTCACATGTTTCATTGTATGAAAGTCCACCCTGTTACTATGCACTACAATCAGGGGCTTCCCCCATGAGTGCTACCCAGCCAGCCACAGCAAAGGACACCTGGCGAAGGCCACCTGGCGATGGCCATTGCCGGGAGTCCTGTTCACCATATCGACGGATATCAACTCCTTGGCCTGCATGGGGAGGTTACAGTTCTGGTACCAGCAGTGCAATGCCTGCGTTTTTAGGGGGCTCAGTCATTAAGGTACATAACAGCCCCCCCTCCCCCCCCACATGGACTGGCTGCATGTGCTGCTGCAAGAAGGCATTGGGAAAGCAAGGGATGGGGGTCCACACCATAGGGGCTAAGTCAGGCATTATTCCACAGATGGCACACACTTAACTGTGAATTTGTTGTGGGGGTTAACCCTGAGGGGGACCAAACTGAGCCAAAAATGTCGGTAAACAGCATGGAGACCATTATCACTACAACCATATGAACAGCCGGATCACTTTAAAGTGAAACACCAAGAGAGGGGAGATGAACGGGGGAGGGGAGGAATTAGAATGAGGAGGAGAGGAACTGGAAGGGTTAATGCAGCCTGGGAAAATAGGAAGAAAGGTTGCAACGTCTCAGGAATCCATGTGCATCACACACGTACCCAGAAAAGAGCAGTGGTGAAGGGAGGTATCATGGCATGTTAAAAAAGGCACAATGGACCAATAGAAGTACGCACAATCCTTGGGAACCATATACATTTTGCTTCAGTGTAAAGGTATCTATCCACAAGACAATGCCATGTATCGCACCTCACATGGGCTAAAGTCTCGATCAGCGGCACGGGTAGCATTGCTGTGCATTCGTAGCAGTGTTAGGTTGCCAATGTAGTACATTGCCAGAAGCCACTGGCGTGTACGATAATTCAGTTACTTACTGGACAAGAGTACATTGACAAATATTATTATTTTTACTATTATGTCAGGATTTTAAGGTTTGTGGTTAAGCAGAAACCTAAGAGTACAGCTTCAAGTGTTGTGCGCGAATTTTATGATTTTTACAAATATGTCTTAATATTAAAGGAAGTTGTTAGGCAGGAACCGAAGAGTACAGATTAAATTGTTGCAAGCATTTTACCAAATTATGAACATTGAAAAAAATATTTTAATTCGTATCATTTGAGTGACAGACACACACGTATTTAGATTTACATTTACATCGGAACAGAAAGACAGTGCATATGGAGAAAGGTAGTTTTATAGTGTGCGATCTTCTACATTCGAACATTGTGATTCATTTCGAAAATAAAATCATTCAAACGTGATGTTAACACATTCATTTTCTCATCTTGTAAACACTGTGTGCCGCCATTCATCCCAGCATCACCAGCGACTGTAGCCAACACTACTGCTTCACGTCACATAAATATATTAGGCCATGCCGCTGATTGAGACTTTTACCACTCACATGTGTGGTTCAAAGAACACCAAGATAAGTTTAGTATACCACTTTGGACACCAAAGCCCATAGATTTAAGCACAATCAAACCTCAGTAGGCCTGCCTCAATTGTGCAGATTGTGCCACAAATCATCAAATTAGAAACCTAGAGTAAATAGTCACAGCCATGTAGTCATAATGGCTTCATATTTTTGTCTAAATATAGGATGTGTTGCAATAGCCAGACTACAAGTGTGCATGTAGCAATGGCCATTTCAAACACATGATTCAAAACCCACACTTGCACCACATCACAGCACACCTCTCCTTTTATGGGAAAAAACACAATACGACAAATCCATTTCTCGTAAAAGGTGGCGGCACCAGCGAGTAAGGTCTGAACTGCTAATGGAAGCTTTTTCAGTTCTATTAGTTACTTGTTTGTGTTTGAGGTTAATACAGTATGGATCTTATGACGAAATTTACTAGTCATTCATTAGCTGGTATTATCGGCAACTGATGGAATCTACAATTAAATTTTGAGGTGTTACCAGTTAAGAGAATTTATGAAACTGAACAAAGTTGTTGCTTCTTGAACAAATTATGAGTAGAAGTGACTGTGTGTGTGTGTGTGCAACAGTATTTGGAGACAGATTAAGGGCATTCCTGGTTTGTGTACTCTAGTTTGGACGTACACGATGTTGTTTTATATAATACAGAGATCTCTGTCCAACTTCTTTGCTTTCTACAGTATGTCTGCCTAAATGTGTTTGCGTTTGTGTATATGTGTGGGTGGGTGTGTGTATTTGTTTACCCTCCTTTTTTCCCCCCAAGGTAAGTCTTTGCTGTCCTGGGATTGGAATGGCTCCTTAACCATTCCCTTAAAACCCTCATCCTTTCCTTTTCTCTCTCCTTCCCTACTCTGCCTGAAGAAGCAGCTAGGCTGCGAAAGCTAGTGAGCTAGCATGTGTGTGTGTGTGTGTGTGTTTTATTTATTTGTGCTACTATCACTACCTGTGCTCGTTTGCCTGAAAATAGACGAAGATTACTCACCAGGTGAAGGAGCACAGGTGGTGATAGTAGCACAAATAAAACACACACACATTATTTGTGCTACTATCACCACCTGTGCTCCTTCGCCTGGTGAGTAATCTTGGTTTATTTTTTATATATAATTTTTCGTCTATAATATTCATGTATATCTATATATATACATATGAAGTCTAGGCAAAGCAGCACAGGCAATGATAGTAACAAATAAACACACACACACACACACACACACACACACACACACACACAAACACACAAACACAAACACTAGCCTTCACAGCCTAGCTGCTTCGTCAGGCAGAAGGGGAGGAGAGGGAAAAAGAAATGATGAGGGTTTTAAGGGAGTGGGTAAGGAGTCATTCCAATCCCGGGACAGGAAAGTCTTACCTTGGGGGAGAAAAAGGAGGGTAAACAAATACACACACCCACACATTTAAACAGGAGCAAGTACACCTAGGCAGACTTTTATGATTTAACTTACCCTGTGAAAAAGCACAGGTACATTGATACACACACAAATGCTAAGGTTTCGCCACCATTGGTAGCTTCATCAGAAAAAGAGGAAGGAAGTAGGGGGAAAAAGGAAAGGACCCAGGTTTTAAGGGAGTGGGTGAGGAGTCACTCCAATCCCGGGAGCGGAAAGACTTACCTTAGGGGGAGAAGGACAGGTAAGCAAACACACCCACCCACACACATATCCACGCGCACACACACCAAGGCAGACATATATTACAATGTAGGTTATTAAAAATTGTACAAAAATACCCTTGTCTGAACACAAAATATGTCAACAGCCAAAGGTGTTCATATTGTTGAACTTTTTCCCATCGTAGAAGAACAGCTGGTGAAGTAGTAGTAGTAGTAGTAGTTGTTGGTTTTATGGGGACTAAACAGCTAGGTCATCAGTCCCGCTGGTGAAGTCTTCAAATCATTTTCACTCATTAAGCTAAACCTCACTTGTTAACCCAGTCAACTGGTTTACAATTTATTTAGCTCATTCTGTAAATCTAGAGTTATGATATATGCTTGGTAAGTGAGGTTCCACTGTAAGATGTTAAAATGTTTGTTAAGCTTAAGGGACTTAACTGTGGGGTCATTAGTCCCTAAATGTACAAACTACTTACCTTATATTAAAGATGACAAAAACATCAATGCCAAAGGGGGAATTCGAACCCCCGACTGTAGCGGCCAGGTTCCACTGTACTGCAATGAGTTTTTGCCAAGGGGGCACAGTTGAGGGCTTTCTGTGTGTTCATCCTTAGATAGAACTAGCTTTTCACATTATTAAATGATCTGGATTGTTACGGTAGCTATTCAAGATGACCTGCTAGCTGTCGACGTGAACATGCAAAAAAGTAAGTTACGGTAACTTACAAGCTTTCATAGTAAATCCTCTCTCAAGTTACAGTAGATATGCATGGAACAACCTTTTAAATATTCAAAGAATGAGGATCAGTGCTCTCTGCCTCACTATGGGCATAACATACATAGTAGGAATCATTATCAAAATTACATCTAAATATAACGCAATAGTAGAATCTTTCTTACTGCAACAACAGCATAGTGACTATCCCCTTTTAAGACCCAATCACGTAGAAGGAGGGAATGATTATTTCTGTTGAGCATTAAATAAATAGATAATGAGAGGGGAGATGATCTTTACAGTTAAAACCACAGTTTCAAAACCTTCTTATGTATTATCAAAATCATTTCCTTACCTATTACAAATCTCCGAGTTCGGTATTTCATTCTGGATATACTCCAAAACCTCTGAGACTGGAACACAGCCATTACCATTTCGATCCAAAGCAGAGTAAATGATGTCGGCAATGTGCTCAGGACTTTCTGTTTGAAAAAAATCTGTCATCAATAGACGTTTATATTGAAATTAATGTAAAAAAAAACTTTGTTTATATTCACTTCACTCGTCATAAACAAACTGTCATGACCCATTAACTTTACGGTACGATTCCATTCACTCACAACAGTTCAGATATGTAAGTCATATAACATAAAAGTTCATCTCGAGGGCATATTACCATTTTCTCAGCGAATCGTTTCAAGAACTAGACTACATGAGCACGCGAGTTTAGAATTTATTTTCAAATACTGGAAGCTGGGCTAGAAAAGTCGTGCAGTAATATACCACAGACGAAAACCATGTCCTTATTTCACCTTGAGAAAACTATGATTTAGTGACACAATATTTCGATAATGGAAAATCAAGTTGAAAATTTTAGTGGAAAAGGGCCCATTGCATACTCAGTAAAGGTTGTCTAACAATAATGAGAGCTTATAAAGATGACAAATGACCCATAAAGTAATAGTTGTATTTGTAGAATGTACCTTCACCCACAATCATTATCGTTTTCACATTTCTGTTTATTTCGTAAACCCTAACATCAGTTTTGCAAATCAAACTAGCCCCGCTAACACAGATGCTTTAACAGCAACTCCAGAGATTCATAATAATATTATTAAATTACTGTTTAGTAGCAAATGATGTCAAAAGACACGATTATTAATATTATTCTATTTAAATAGATAATAGTTGTATATTAGACTCTATAATTAATACTTGGAATGTTGTTTCGTATGAGGAATCATTTCTTCGTTTTTATCAAGTGAAAGATTGTTGGCGACACTGCCTTTCGAACGCGGAAAATGACATTTGGCGCGTGTTTTTTGAGCAAGTGTAGTAATTGGGTACTGTATTTGTAGTGTACGTGTGATTCAGTGCGTTTTGTTGTCTCTAAGTATACCTGTTGACAAACAGGAGGATTATGGAGAACAAGCGAAAGCAGTTTCCAAATAAAAATGCACCATTCAGAGGACCAAAAAAGCCTCGGTAGGTGTCAATATCTGATTCCAACCTAAAGAAATTTAACGTCGTACAACTTATTGACAATTTTTGCATATTTTACTACTGTTCTGCTCTTATTGTTGTTGTTTGATCACCACACACGTATACCAAAGGCGTTGCAAGCTAATGCTTAATTGAGCTTGGAATTACGGTTCATGTGATTTCAGCTAGGTCCCATGAATAAATATGGTTAATATGTTATTTGTCCATGGATTATTTTGCGATGATAGCTGCTGCTTCATGCTCCTATGACCTCCGTACCCATGACTTCTAAATTAGCTCGTTACATAAAAGTTACCGGTAGCCTCCTTGTTGTGAAATTCCGCAGAATTTAAAATCGTAAAAGTATTCCCAAAATTAATAAATTCCCAGGAATTTACTATTAATTAGCCAGATAGCTCTATAAAAAATAATTGGCCCTATGTTTAAGACAGTAATTATATAGTTAAATCAAACACAAATACTGAAATATATTTTAAGACAAAACTAAATAAATTTCTTGGGATTTTGTAAATTTAAAAACAAAATCACTCAAATTAATAGGCCATTGTGGTAATTGTCTTATTAAAACAAACACATACACTTATATGTTGAAAAAATATTGTAATTTTACAAAGAATGTAGAAAAATAGCCAGAATGCAAAATGTTATAAAAATCAAAACTACTAAAAGGCAAAAGGTTCACTACAGCAACTTTTCATATTCTGTATTGTCTAAGTCCACTACCACTAGTCACTATCACTCTCAATGTCCATTAAATTCTCATCTACATTTCCGTCTCAAAAAAAGTCATCCTCATTGCTTCAGTTGATATCATCTTCTTCAGTCTCAAGGACATCTTCATCCTGTCCTGCTTCCTGTGGGTTGCTTTTCTGATTGCTTTCTTGTTTCTTTCATATTCTCATTTGGAGGTGCATTCATAAGTTTCCTGTTGTACGAAAGAAATGTCAGTTTTGCTGCTCACTCAGGAGGAGGAGTGGTTTCTTTTCTTGGAATGCAACCAAGAAAATGTACTAAGTGTACATTCTGTTGCAGCTGAAATTACTGGTGCCCCCAATATTCTTATGGCTACATCTAACTAGTCGCAAGTACCTCTCAACCACCTCCATCATGACAGAGGCCAGATAACTTTATCTTTATTTCCCATTCCTTCCCAAAGAAACTTTCTTGAGAATAAGCCTTCCTTGTCTCTCCAGTAAGCTAAACTTCCTCTTACTTTTAAGATACCCAAATGCATCTACTGAGCACAATCGCAAACAAAACCTATGGCGTCTAGTAGTTCCGTAGGGTCGATCGTCCTTCCTTGCATTTTAAGGTCTAGCATAAATGCTGCAAGATGGATTGGTCCAGTGACAAAGTTTTTTCTCTCGATGAACCTCTCCATAACTTTCTTTTCTTCAGATTTTTGCTTGGGTGATTTTGGTAAGTTTTCCCTCGTGCTTTCCTCAAGTTCATTTAACTTCCTGACTACGCTATGTATTTGTGGGTCATTTGATTCAATAAATGCGATAAGATCAACAATTGGTTTAAGTAGATTCATCATTTTTTGTATTTAACCCAAAACACAGCATTGTCTAGTAGTTTCCTTTTAATGGTTGGGTCTAGATCAACCATTTCATTGACGGCGAATGTTTGGATGACCATTTTGTTTGACTGCAAACTTTCAAAACAAAAAAGCTGGCTGTCCCATCCGGCCTACCCAAGCAAATTTAGAGATATTCGATCTTTGAACCTTTCTATTTTATAATATAAATAAAATACTTGGATAGGTTTGGTTTTAGGCCTATATGGACCTGGACTTACCGCTACCTCCTTGTTTGAAATAAACACATTTTTCGGTTTTCACTATTTTAAATATCAAAGAATTAGCCCTAGAACTACCAAGCATCGAAATTTATGATTTTTAAGTTTCCTAGAACTGCCAACCTTGAAACAATCAAACTTTAGAAAAACCAGATTTATAATATTGATATGCCATCTAATGTGTAGCTACTAAAAACTAAAATACACAGGGAGGTTTGCTTATTCAATTTGTTAAGTTTTCTGTCGATGTTAGTGATATTTTAGGTTATAAAGTTTAAAATAAGCTCGTGCGAAATATGTAAACATTAGTAAATGAAAATGGCATTTCGGGGACAAATTATGCATAAAACCGGTCGAGATTTATGTTTTACCTGAAAATACAGGTGATTTTATTAACATA
This sequence comes from Locusta migratoria, assembly GCA_026315105.1. NCBI lineage: Eukaryota > Metazoa > Arthropoda > Insecta > Orthoptera > Acrididae > Locusta > Locusta migratoria. The sequence goes on along the minus strand of CM048745.1, from coordinate 629,230,989 downwards.
GAACATTGTAAAACATTAATTAAATATTCTAAAACTGAAATTGGTAGCAATCTTTTAGAAAATACATTTTTAGAAATCATAATACATCTCAGGAATTGAGGAGTATTTGAATTCTGAAAGTGAAACACCTCTAGTCATTCGTTTAGAAAAATTAAAAAATACCAAAGTTGTCTGCTGATTGATAATTATGCCTCCAGAGAAATATTTTGTAAGTATGTTTCATTCAGAGAAATGTGGGGTCTCAACTTGCCAAAGCGTTGTAGCCCTAGCAATTATTTTAAATTATTTTTTCCACCAGACTTAAAGTAAATGATGTTTGGCATGGAGTTAGCAAGGAACTTAAAGCAAAGAATGACAAATCTTGGAATAAATGTATGACTTAGTTAACCTAGCTAGCCTATAAGGTTCTTTACCTGTTAATAAGTGTTAAAACTTTCAAAATCTAAAAAAATTCACAAATTCCCAATATGTTGCAATCTTCCCGGGCCAAAGAAATATTCCCGGCAATATTCCCATTTTATAAGTTCCTTCCCACTGGGAATATTCCCAGCCCACATCACTAGGTAGCCTACATAATTTCTCCCAATGTGGTAGTCATAAAATGCCATTATTAAGTATACATTTGCTGTCTCCCTTCAAAAAAATGTTTGTACAATACTTTAAAAATTGCCAATGTTCAATACAATTGAGCAGTTGTAACTGAATGGATTGCGTCAAGATTACTCTTTAAACAATGACAACACTAGGTCTACACAGAAACTAATAGGTCCTAAATAAGTTACTTAACACTTTCCTTTTGAACAGCTCCATTGTCTGAACACTATTTGTAAGTGTATTGAACATTTTCACATCTGCCACAGGGAACCATTGCAGGTCTTGAACAATCAACACCTTTGTTCTTCTATATAGCCCTTATTCCAGGTGTTTTTGTTCACCTTCCCATGAATGAGGTAGTTGAACACATATTGACTATAAAAAGTCATAACACTTAGCCTAGCAAATATGGCTGTGCTGTGGAACAATACATAGTAAACAGTTAGCAGGTATTTTACTGTTAAGAAACATTTCAGTTTTCTTAAAAGGGTTCCGACAGTTGACACATACATAGTGTGTTCTTTCCAACTTAATTTGCTGCCAATGAGCCAATAGAGAATCCCAGAAGTTTAACAGCTTCACTGTGTCCCAGTGCCACTGAGACTACTGTGTGGCATCCTCTGTTTTAATTTTATTAGCATTAAACCATTCCTTGGCACTGTTGAACATATCATTACCTTGTTGCCTCACCTGTATATGTCGCTCTTTAAACTAGCAGTGTTGGGTCAAAATATGATCATTTGAGCTTACGTCATCAACAAAAAAAATTAGAAACAATAGCCGAGTCAGAGTACAGATCCTTGAGGCACATCATATTACAATTTCTTTTCACATGAGAGTAAGGGTTGCCAGGGTAGTTCACCCAAATCTCGTAGGTCTATAGTTTACCAAGCAGTACCTTAGGCCTATGTTGAAGGCAATAAAAGACTTTACTAAAATCACAAAGTACAAGGACTACAGATTCTTTTTCTTTAAATACTTGGTTTATTTTCTTATTGAGGTCTAGAACTGCTGTTCCCGTATATGGAAATTTCTGAAAAACCATGCTGTGCACCATTAAAGAGATTGTTTTCTTCAAAATAAGTTAAAAGTTGGCATTCATTAGTGATTACATCACCTAAGCCAGCATTGGGATTTACGGAAATAGCCTATAGCTTGAGACATCACTTGGGTCCCCTTTTTCTAGCCTATGCGGTACAGTGCGTGCTACTTTCAGGAAGTCTAGGAATTCACCAGCAGCTTTTGTTAACTAGGCTACCTCATTTAGTGGTTGAGTAATTTCACTAATCATCCTTTTTTAATACTGTGCTGAACATGCCATAAATATTGGGGCTTGTTGATGTTCATACACTTTTACAATTTTCACATTATCTTTGTGGTATACCATCATCCTGTTTTGCACGTCATACTGATGTTTTGTTTTCACAAAATTTCTGGGTTCCAATATGCCTACAAAGTCAGATACATTACCTACAGTACTTTTCAATATTCCTATAAAGTGTTAAATGCATCGGGACTAAATTTATCGACAAAAGTTTCTTTTTCCTTTGTTCGTTGACTAAGTCCCATGCTGCCTTGCAGAAATTTTGGCCTCTGGCTGATTCCATAATCACGGGTGTGACACATGCACTCTCAGAAATTAACTACAAAATAATTTTAAAATATTCCATATTGAATATTCTTCTTCCACTTACATTATTGAATAGGGTATTTATTCTATTATCAAGTGTGAATATGTTTATTATTATTATTATTATTATTATTATTATTATTATTACTTTATTTTTTTTTAAAAAGCCTGTATGATTGAGCCAACAGCAAATGTCACAGGTGTGACAAAAGTCAGTAGTACAGTGTAACACTTTGTCATTTGTAGGGGAAAACAATCTGTGAATTGATTAATTTTATATATAAACAAATTAATATATGTGTAATCCTGAAAACTTACTTTATTACCCAAGGAAATATCAGAAAGAACATATTACTTTCAAAATACTAGTGTAACTTCTGTTGTTACAGGTGTGACACAATTTTGTCATGGGTATGACCATTTACAAAAGTCTCTCAATATTTCAGGATATTGAAAGTTAATAGTGGATTAAAATTACATTTTTGGCAGTACACTTTACCAATAGTCATAATCCTGTGCCGCTTCTGATCCCTGTTCTCATTTTCCACTTTTGGGATGTTTAATAGATTTTATATTGCGAATACCAGGAGTTAATGTTGTGAAATTCCCGGGAATTTAAAATTGAGAAAGTATTCCCCAGGGAACATTGCCGGCAATGTTACCAAAATTCATAAATTCCTAGGAATTTGTGATTAATTAGCCAGATAGCTGAATAAAACTTAATTTAAAGTTTTAAGGCAGTAATTATATAGAACTTTAAATCAAACACAAAGACTGCAATATATCTTAAGAAAAATTATAATTAAATAAATTTCTTGGGAATTTATAATTTTAAAAATAATTCAACGAAACTTGCAAAATAAATAATGTAATCCCAAGATATATTAATGTAAAGGTCAGAAACAACTCACTGGTAGCACAAAGATCAAAATCTATTGCAGAAAAATCTTGGTTAAAAAACGAAATCAAACTGCTTCACACCAAAAAATTCGAGCTCAACAAAAAGATGTATGACATTCACCTTGAATTATCTGCATTTATCAACAACCCAACAGTAATGATTAGCATAATTCAAAAAATAGAAAACATTACAACAAAAACACGAAATATACAGATTGATTGATTGATTTTTGCAGGGAAGCCAAAACAGTCTTGGACCAACCCGCCACTGCCCACACCGAAACTAAGTTTATTGTGCAGTATCGCTCCCTGTATATCTAGTAAAGCCAACCAATGCCCTTTAACAGTGCAAGGAGTACCTTTACCAGTTCTTTATTAGACACAATTTCTTCGGGTCTGGTTGTCCCAAATATTCTGTGCCTTTTATTCTCCAATGCAATACATTCGAAGATTAGATCTGATGCAGTTTCATCACCGTCATCACAGATCCAACATTTAGGGTCCTCTTCTGTTATTCCCATTGTACGTAGGTGTTTTTTGAAATTCCCATGGCCTGTCAGCAATCCAACCATGAGTCTAATCTCTCTCCTGTTCAGACCCAGGATTGCAGAGCTTCTTTTAAAACATGGCTTTGGCATCATTACCTTGCCATGTTTTTGTTGATGGACTTTAGTCCAATATTCTACGTGCTGTCTTCTGAGCCAGTTACATAGCTCCAATTTGATCATTGCCTTGGTGATTGTCAGGACAGGTTCCGGTCCAATAAATGGAGTCTCTGCCCCCATCCTGGCTTATCTGTCGGCATGTTCATTGCCACTGATCCCCGAGTGGCCAGGGACCCACAATAGGTTTACTCTATTGCTTTCCCCTAGCTCCACCAGAACCCTGTGACATTCTGCAACAATTTTAGACCTTGTTGCAGGAGCTGCCAGTGATCTCAGGGCTGCCTGGCTGTCTGAATAGATATAGATGCTACGATCTTTGTAGCACCTACGCAAATTCTCCTCCACACACACCCTGATGGCAGTGATTTCGGCCTGGAATACTGAGGCCAGTTTCCCTAGAGAGATGACGCCCTCCAGTCTTGGCTGCATCCCATATACCCTGGCCCCAACACCTTGGTCCGATTTTGACCCGTCAGTGAACCAGACAATACCCCCGTACGGTGTCTAACTATTTTCTCCCACTGCTCCCTACTTCCAATTGTTATATTGAAAGGCTTGTTGAAGCAGTATGGGGTTATAATATAGTCGGCTGGCATTTCCCCAACCTTTCCTATATTTAACTCGCTCACTATTTTAGTGTGTGATTCTGGATATCCCAAAGAGTTCCAGTTGTTGCCAGATTTGAGTCTGTATGCACCAACCACTGCTTCCATCTTGACCCAAAGGTGTAATGGGGGCATATCCAGCATGGTTTCCATCCCAGCAGTTGGTGTGCTGCTAATTCCGCCTGTTATGGCTAAGCAGGCTAATCTCTGCACCTTACCAAGGTCCTTAACAGCAACCTGCTGTTCTACCTTTTCCCACCACACGACCGCCACATAGGTGATCCTGGGTCTAATCTCTGTGGTGTATATCCAAAATATACAGAACTGAAACAAACACGAAAAATTAAGACATTTACTAATAAACACAAACAGGAAGAAAATCAATGAAGATAACCACACAGAACAACCCAAATTCCACCCAAAATTAATAAATCTCACAGATACAGAACTAACAGAGAGAGTAACACAGATGTTAGAAAAGGGACCCAAACACAATATCAGCACAAAGGTAGACAATAACTACATAGAAAATCTGATTGTTGAAACAGAAAGCATCCTAACAGAAAAAGAGAAACAAGAAAATAGCACTGTAAATGTAGGGCTAACACAAGAGCTAGTGAAGAATAAAATAAACAGACTAATCACTATGTCAAAGAAAGAGGAAAACAGAACACTTCAAACAGAAAACAGTACCACCAAGAAATTAAAAGAGAAATTGCAGACCAATAACATCATAGTCACCAGGGCTGACAAAGGAAATGCCACAGTTCTGATCAGAAAAGAACTATATGTAGAGAAACCCATATAATTCATATTTGCCAACAACATCACAAAACTGAAATCTGATCCAGCAGTATGTTTCCAAACACACATAAAAGACAAACTCAAAGCCCCCAAACACATATTCACACATAAACAAAAACAATACATCACACAGAAGAACCCAAGAGCACCTACACTCAGAAGCCAACCCAAGGTACATAAACAAAATCTCCCAGTGAGGCCTGTAATAAACTACAGGAATGCACCATCATACTATGTGGCAAAACAAATGAACAAAATCCTAATGGAACACTGTGAAATGGAAAACAACAGAACAGTGAAAAACACAAATGAACTTATAACGCAAATAAAAAATTACACATTCCACAAACAGCAACACCCATCTCTTTTGACATAGAAAGCATGTATACCTCAATACCCACCACAGATACAGTAAAACTACAAACAGGCAGATACACTTCTTGGACATAACAATCAAGAGAAACAATGATAAGCACACATTTGACATCTTCAGAAAATCAACAGCAACAGATACAATCATACAAGCCACTTCCAACTAGCAGCTCTAAGACACATGTTACATAGACTGAACAATGTCCCACTAAGCAAGGAAAACTATGAGAAAGAATTGAAAACAATACAACTTATAGCTAAAAACAATGGCTATAACACCCAAATAGTAGAAAGACTCAACTGAAAAATCAAAACACACCTAATGAGAAATTCCAAGAACCACAAACACCCAAAACTCTCACATACACAGACAAGGCAACACACACAAAACACCAACACTCATGACACAATCAGCAAAAATAAATGGTACACCCTTACATACAAACACAAATCAACACACAAAATAGCAAATTACTAAAGAAGCAAGGTTTACAAATTTCCAATAGAACAAGAAACACACTTGTCACAGTTGCAAACAACAGATAAACCAGACAAATATGAAGGGGCAGGTATATACCAGCTAGAATGCCGAGAATGTAAATCAGTATATCTGGGAATGATAGGCAGAAACTTCAAAACCAGATATAAAGAACATACAAGAAGCTGGAAGTATGAAAATAGTCACTCCACCTTTGCAGAACACCGGATAGACCAGGGACATGAACCATCCACCATGGAACAATATATGAAAATTATCAGAACCAATAATCGAGACAGAAAAATCCTGACACTACAAGAGAACTTTCATATACAGAGAGCCCTGGCAATGAATAAGAAAGTGATCAATGATCAGATCAACATAAGTAACAACTCACTGGTCAATCTGGCCACAAAAACAGTGAAAAACAGCAATGAGACATGAAATGCCCTACCTCCTTCTCCCTCTCACTCCCCTCCCCCTACTCCCATATTCACAAAAACTAACACAAATAACCACACACACACACACACACACACACACACACACACACACAGTTTACACAGACAAAAAACAGCTGATACACTCAGAGATGCAAGGAACACAAACAAGAGACAGACGAAAAGCAGCTGTTGGCAACACTAAACATTGTAAACAAACGTTCAAAAACGCGTACACAGTGAAGTGGTGATGCAAGGGTTTTCATCAAGAACGAAAATACTGTATCTAACTGAAGACCTCACAAACATCTCCATGAAGAGACACATGGAATAATACAGAAAACCGTAAGTAGGGCCAAAAACTGGATAATTAAATTAACTTTGCGAAAGCTAGTGCTACAGCAGTTGTTTCTAACCTAGTAGATCCGAACTTTAGAAATTGCAACAAGACTGTTAACTGTCATACTGTGAAAAATATATTATTATGACTGTACTATAATATTATACAAAAATAACATGTGTTACAGGCCACTGATGATGCTTCACAAATAAAGAAGCAAAACGTGTATGGCACACAAAAAAATGCCTTTCATTTAGTTGCTAAAGAGGGTAATACACCTCCACCAATTTAAAGATAAAATCGCTCAAATTAATAGGTCCATGTAGTAATTGTGTTATTAAAACAAACATGAACACTCTTTGGATAGGTTAAGGTTTATATAAAACTGGACTCAACCTTCTTGTTTAAAATAAACACATTTTTCATTTTTCAATATTTGAAATATCAAAGAATTAGCCCTAGAATTGCCAACCTCGTCATAATCAACCTTTAGAAAAACCAAATTTATAATATTCGTATGCCATCTAGTGAGTAGCTACTAAATACTAAAATACACGCATAGATTTGTTTATTCAATTTGTTAATTTTTCTGTTGGTGTTAGTGATATTTTAGCTATAAAGTTTTAAATAAACTGGTCTGAAATTTGTGAACATTAGTCAATGAAAATGGCATTTTGGGGAAAATTATGCAAATAAACCGGCCGAGATTTATGATTTACTTGAAAGTACAAGTGATTTTATTATCATAGAACATTGTAAAACATTAATTAGATTCTAAAACTAAAATTGATACCGATATTTTAGAAAATAATTTTTTTATAATTCATAATTCATCACAGGAATTGAGTCATTGAAAGTGAAACACCTGTAGTCAATTCATTTGGAAAAATTAAAAAATAGTACAGATGACAGCCAGTTGAGAATTACGCCTCCAGAGAAATATTTTGTAAGTCTGGATTTCATTCAGAGAAATGTGTAGTGTTACTGGGAGTGTTTTGGTCCAGCTAGTCCGTACCCCAATCATTTAGTTTTAGTCTTCTTTACTTAAATAAAACATGAGGCTCTCTTCTCCAAAAATTGTTTCAGCATGAGAAAAAAGAGAGAGACAGCTACTATTTAAATAATTGTCTCGAATTCGAGGTTTAATGTTTCACAAATATTTATTCTCTCCAGTAACTACATAGAGGCACTTCCATAGTTTTGACAGAAACTGTTACAATATGAATCTCCGTCAATCTTCTAGCACATTTTCAGATAATCTCTCTTTAACAATGTCAAACAAAGAACATATATTAACTTCAACAAGGAATAAATAAAGTCACTGTTTAGTAGTCCAAGGAAACTTCAGCTCGCTACAGCAAGTGAAACCCATCCATTATTTATCTTGGGGGGGGGGGGGGGGGAATCGGAAAGAAATATCTGACCGCTAATATTTCCTAAATAAATATATTTGACATTCTTATGTTAGGTCATAGGTTTGCAGTGCAACTCATTACACTACATACCCCTCCCCCTTATGTATAAGATGGCAAATAACTACTTAGATCTTTACTTACTATTCAGTATACATTATTAATGTTCATACACACACTTCTTGTTAATAACATTGGTGTTTAACATGGATTTCTTTGAGATATGTATTTGAAGTTGCATTTAATTTTTTTACAATTTTATTTGATATGAGCAACATATATATTTTTTATGTATATACATATATGAACAGTTCTTAAACATCAGAGATTTCTTCTCAAGTTAACGAATTAGGTTTTTTGACCCAATTAGGAACTCTTGGGGTAGGAATGGAAGGAGTATTATTATTTTTTTAAATAAAATTAATCTTAGCTATAAAACTGGCTTTTATTGTAATAACCAATTTAAGTGGTGGTAGAATATGACGTTGACAGCAGTCGTATCTATTGTTAGAGGGATTAGCATCTAAATTTAATTTATTTATTTTTTATTATAAAAATTGAGGATTCCTCCTTCCTTGCTCACTTAAAACCACCCAACTGGGAAATTAAGAATAACCTTACAATTTCAGAGACAAGGACTTCACTAGCAAAAATATGACAGCAAGACTCTACTTGACTGCCCCTTCTCTTCTACAAATGGGTTGAGTCTTTATGGGTATCCCAAAACCCGACTAGGCCCTTTCACTAGGTACCTAACCATGAGTAGTAGCCTCTCCTGTGGGCCTACTTACTCTCCACAATACACAACTACATCTTTACTAGGGACTCCTTAGGTTTCACCCTTCTCATTCTTATTCAGGATTACTGTAATCCCCATAAACTTTTTTTCTTAACTATTACCTTTCTCCATTGGTGTCCATATATTCCCACCCTAATTGGTCGTGCTTTTATCCCTTATACCAAGTAAATGTACTGTCAACTACAGCATTTTTTCATGCTAAACATAAATATCCACCTTCTTTCACCAAATCCACTTTTTAAACTATCTATCTACTAAGTAGAATAACTATACTCTAATTCCGTTCCCCACTATACCTAATACCCATCTGTATGTGTGAGTATTAATTGCACTGTTGTTATTAAGTGTAAATTTGTAAGGTGTAAACAAGAAATGTTTGTGTATGTGTAAGTGTGTGTATATGTAGTGATCGCAATATGAATCTCAGGCAAATCGTCTCAGGAGTATACACTGAGGGATGTAGTCAAGAAAAAAAACTTGACACGGAAAAGAAGGGTCTTAGTGATAAAGACATATGAAAAATGAAAAGGGGAGTAAAAGGCAGGTGCTCTATAAAAGAGTAGTAAGAAAGAAAGAAAAAGGTTAGGAATTAGAGCGGAAGAAAGAAAGAAAGAAGGTAGCCCGAAAGACAGGAAACCTTTCCCTCCCCCCTCCCCAGGAACCCCTGGTTCTTTCTGTACATCACTATGGCACCGGAGGACAAAAGATGGCAAGCTATATGTGAGCCGCCCCACTATAGAACGGACGCCAGAGCTTCGCATCCAGAACCCCCCAAAGAGAAACTCTAATCCCTACTATTGTAATGCATGATGAGTCTTCAGTATTGCTTGTTTGTGCAGTGTGTGTGTGTGTGTGTGTGTGTGTGTGTGTGTGTGTGTAAAATATGTATGTGCAAGTGTATGTATGTAGAAGTGTACCTAAAGACCAACCCATATCAAATGTATACAAACCCACCCCTCTGGTTTGTATTCTTCATAAAATGTACAAAATTCCCAAGATCATATAAATACTATACGAACTTAATGCTATAACATACCGTCATTACTACTCGTAGGCTAAAATGGAAGTAAATCATAGCTTAGCATTTTTTTATTTATTTATTTATTTTTTGTTATTCACCATTCACTCCAGTAAGAATTATTTTCACTTCCCAGTAAGTATGTAATCTCATTGATCACATAATGTCCAAATCAGTATTTGTCACCATCAGTGTAAATGTCAAGATAAACAAGCTATGAACTTTCATCTAAGTTAAAGTCATATTTCTACACATAGTAAAATTGACTTATTATGGTTTCGTATTATTCATTTGCATTATAAAATTTGCAGCATTCTTTTTTATTTACCTTGGATTACTATGTACATACTCACAGCCAGAACCATATCACTTACGTTGACTGAGTAAAATTTTACTTGCATGTCTATTGTAACTGTTGGTATCATAGATGACTTTCTAAACACAAATATTGTATTTTTACATTACTATGGTAATCAAATAATCCGATAAAAGTAATTAATACATCTAAGGTGTTACAGACACATTATTTCTTACGTATTTTCCAAGCGTCAAATTTTACTTACTGTTCGGCATTTACAGTTGGCAACACTACCGTTTTATGGTGCTTGATATACTGAACTGTATTTTGTGTTTTTCTTTTTGACTGCTTAGTCATACTGACTAAGAAGGATAAAATATAAAAAATAGACGAAGATTACTCACCAGGCGAAGGAGCACAGGTGTGACAGCATCACAAATAAATTAATGAATACACACACACACACACACACACACACACACACACACACACACACACACACACACACACACAATCGCAAGCTTTCGCAACCCAGTTGCGTCTTCAGGCAGTAGGGAAGGAGAGGGAAAAGGAAATGATGAGGGTTTTAAGGAAGGGGGTAAGGAGCCATTCCAATCCCGGGAGAGGAAAGACTTACCTTGGGGGAAAAATGGAGGGTAAACAAATGCACACATGCCCACACATTCACACAGACACAAGTACACCTAGGCAGACATACTGTAGAAAGCAAAGAAGTTAAGTTATAGAAGTTAAGAAGTTAGACAGAGATACCACTTGAGGCAGAGGCTCTGTCCAGAGAACTGATGCAAAGATGTTAAGTGGGTGGGTGGGAATTCAAATTTAGCGGAGGTTGAGACCAGGTGGGCAACGGGAAGAGAGAATATGCTGAAGGGCTAGTTCCCATCTCCGGAGTTCTGAAGGATTGGTGTCAGTGGGAAGTATCCAGATAACCCGGATGGTGTAGCACTGTGCCAAGATGTGCTGGCCGTGCACCAATGCGTGTTTAGCCACAGGGTGATCCTCGTTACCAACAAACACTGTCTGCCTGTGTCCATTCATGCGAATGGACAGTTTGTTGCTGGTCATTCCCACATAGAACGCTTCACAGTGCAGGCATGTCAGTTGGTAGATCACGTGGGTACTATCGCAAGTGGCTCTGCCTTTGATCGTGTACACCTTCCGGGTTACGGGACTGGAGTAAGTGGTGGTGGAAGGGTGCATAGGGCAGGTTTTACAACGGGGGCGGTTACAAGGGTAGGAGCCAGAAGGTAGGGAAGGTGGTTTGGGGATTTCATAGGGGTGGACTAGGAGGTTACGGAGGTTAGGTGGGCGGCGGAAAGACACTCTCGGTGGAGTAGGAAGGATGTCATGAAGGACGGATCTCATTTCGGGGCAGGATTTAAGGAAGTCGTATCCTTGCTGGAGAGCCACATTTAGAGTCCGCTCCAGTCCCGGAAAGTATCCGGTGACAAGAGGGGCACTTCTGGGATTCTTCTGTTGAAGGTTCTGAATTTGGGGGGATGAGGTAGTAGCTCTGGCAATTTGTTTCTCTACCAGATTAGGAGGATAGCCGCGGGATGTAAAAGCTGTTAATAGGTTGTTGGAGTACTGGTTCAGAGCTTCAGGACTGGAGCAGACTCGTTTGCCACGAAGGAAGGATAGTTAAATAGGATAGTATGAGAATATAGACCTGTTCCTCGGAAAACGAAAATGGTAGCAAAAGAACAAATAACTGGCTTACCTACAGATTGTCAATCTCTTAATTAACAAAGAATCTTAATCAGCTGAAGGAAAGGGATTATTTTTTTCTCTTTTTTAAAGTTAAATAACAACTGTTCCTTAAAATCTTCCCACTTACATTGTAGGGTTTTACGTAATATCTTAAGAAAATGATGATGATTGCCCCGTCAGATTTAAATCTGAGAAACTGTTTAGCGATATGTATCCCAGGTGACATAATTAGCTTCGTCCCCACCAGTTATTATTATGACATTATTACTTTGATCTTGAATTTTCTTTCTTAGTTCTGACTTCGTGTTATCTATTTCCTGCCACAATTTATCGAATTAGCTATATGGCACTTCTACATCAGAATTTCTATCCTCAATATGTGTGGAAAGTTCTGTCCTATCCCTTAGCTTTTTATCTAAAAGTTCTTCCATCTTATTTTCCCAATTACTTGGTTCATTGGTAAGTAAGGTAAAAGTTAGATTACTCTGATTACACACACACACACACACACACACACACACACACACACACACAATAGAAAATGGATGTGTCTATCAACAAGCCGGTCCTTTGGGTAAGTCATCCGTTTTCTATATATTTTTTTATATTTGTTTATCCCACCAGGAAAGTTTCCTTCTATATATATAATATATATATGCACACACTTAGGCAGACATGGGTAAAATGCAAAGAAGTTGGACAGATATTCCAGTCGAGGCAGAGGCTCTGCCCAGAGATTGGAGGCAAAGATGTTGTGGGGGGGATTTAAAACTAATGAAGATTGAGACCTGGTGGGCAAAGGGAAGACAGAACATGTTGAAGGGCACGTTCCCATCTCCGGAGTTCTGAAAGGTTGGTGTCAGGGGGAAGTTGATTGTTTCCATGTGAAAGGCTGGTTCTGCCAGGATGTTGAGTTCCCCAGCTGGCCGGCTACCAGTTTGTATCTAGTGAATGGGATACAGCAGTTAGCAGGTTTTTCCTAATGCGGTCGGAAACCGGTAGCAACGCTCTTGAATGAGTGAGGGCGGCTAACCCGGAATGCAACAGAAATAGAATATAGCCACACACATTATTCTAAAAATCCGTATAAAATTGGGAAATGATCATATGGGAAATATAATTATATGAATGGATTCAGGAGACTTGAGAGAATCAAACACAGCAATTAAAATTTCAATATCCCTTACAGATAAAAAGCCGAAAAATTTCAGTAATATAATAATAATATTATATATAAAAAATAGATGAAGATTACTCACCAGGCGAAGGAGCACAGGTGTGACAGCATCACAAATAAATAAATAATTGAACACACACACACACACACACACACACACACACACACACACACACGCAAACTTTCGCAACACAGTTGCTTCTTCAGGCAGAAGGGAAGGAGAGGGAAAAGGAAATGATGAGGGTTTTAAGAAAGCTGGTAAGGAGCCATTCCAATCCTGGGAGAGGAAAGACTTACCTTGGGGGAAGAAAAGGAAGGTGAACAAATACACACACACCCATACATTTACACACACACAAAGATGCAGGAGCACGGACGCAGAGGTGTGCTTGCGTCTGTGTAAATGTATGGGTGTGTGTGTATTTGTTCACCTTCCTTTTCTTCCCCCAAGGTAAGTCTTTCCTCTCCCGGGATTGGAATGGCTCCTTACCCCCTTCCTTAAAACCCTCATCATTACCTTTTCCCTCTCCTTCCCTTCTTCCTGAAGAAGCAACTGGGTTGCGAAAGCTTGCGTTTGTGTGTGTGTGTGTGTGTGTGTGTGTGTGTGTGTGTGTCGCCTGGTGAGTAATCTTCGTCTATTTTTTATATTTAATTTTTCCTGCTAGGAATTTTTCGTCTTAATAATAATATTATAAGACTCTTAAATTTACAATTATTGATACATATTGATAATTATATGAATGGATTCAGGAGACTTGAGAGAATCAAACACAGTAATTAAAATTTCAATATCTCTTACAGATAAAAAGCCAAAAAATTTCAGTAATATAATAATAATATTATAGGACTTAAATTTACAATTATTGATACATAGTGTTTATCAGTAACAATTTAAGAAGCAAATGGGAAGCATTGTACCACGCTACCTACCTTAAAAGACATACCATGTCATTTCTGTATACTTTCAATAAACTTTATTTTACTCTCGTTTTCTGCTTTTCGTTCAGGTAATAATATTCTTGTGTCAAAATATAGATTCCACCACAGAAACACAAAACACAACCCAGCAACACGCATTATATATATATATATATATATATATATATATATATATATATATATATATATATTTTATGTTTAATATTAATTCTTAGTAACATTTCTTTTTATGCCACTTAAATATTTCATGGCTGACTAAAAATAGTAGATATGCAGCAGATAATTTATATATAAATAATTAAAAGTATTTGTGAACAATAACTGAATATATTTGTATAAAAAGCCATGATAAATTAAATATTAATTGTGTAACTATATTTCAACGGCAGCAGTATCTTTGAGCAGTGAGATGCCATGCTTAATGGCTATCTGAGCAAAGAGCTTCAGTCTCAACCGTTTTTAGTATTGTTAAATATATATTTGTTTGTTAATTGTAAACAATATTTGTAGGGAGGTAGTCAAAGCATTTAATTCTGTGATATTCAAATGTATTATATGTTGGAAGGGAAATTATATTTTAAAGATGAAGCGTTAGGATGTGCGGAAGGATACAATTTTGGGAGCAGAGGTAGCATGCTTACTACCGCTTGGGAAGGGACTCGTAACTTGGACGTGGTGATGAAAGGTTGCGACGCTGGGCGGTCTGAAGCCGCGTTATGAACTTGTGATTTGAAGAGATAGGCATGTGTAGACTGTGACTGCAGAACTTAGTCTCTGCTTGAAAAGTGAGAAACTATGCACGGTAGTAGGGCCATGGAACTGTGATAATTCAGCAATTGTGTACTCATGTGCTGACAAACTGTGTTTTATAACAAATACTTCTATCGAGGATTAACTTGGAACTGCAAAATTCAATGGACTACTCTAACGTACAATTGATAAATTGGAACTTCTACTCTCGAGTGCATGTAATACTTATTGTGCCTCTCATGAACAGTAGTTGGGGAAATATTCAGTTATTTACCAATCTGTAAAGTAGGACCAACTCTGCATTTTCATGTCCAGAACGAGAAATAAACTGTTTATAAAGAAGTACATCGTGAGTGAATCTCTTCTTTATCTTAGAATCCATTTTGTTGGTTATTCAGAGGTTTAATTTATGTTTGTTTAGATATATTTTCATGTGTAGATTGATAGACTGGCTAAACTACAGATTAATTATTGATCTTTTTTAAACAGATTGGGTAGCTGTTTAGGGCATAGAAGCTGACATACATAACTCACCCCTGTGTACAGAGACAACAAGCCAGAAACTTTTAATACCCGAGTAATGTATTGCCCAAGTCTAATTGGTGAGAACCGATAAGAAGGTCGCAACCCGGACAGTGTAACACTGTGCCAACCTTTCAGAACTCTGGAGATGGGAACTTGCCCTTCAACATATTCTTACTTCACGTTGCTCACCATGTCTCAACCTTCATTAGTTTTAAATTTCCACCCACTATTCTACATCATCTTTGCCTCCAATCTCTGAACAGAGCCTCTGCCTCAACTGGTATCTCTGTCCAACTTCTTTGCATTTTGCATATGTCTGCCTTTGTGTGTCTGCATTTATATGTATGTGGGGGTGTGTTGTTAACTAGCCTTTTTCCCCCAAGGCAAGTCTTTTCTCTCCCAAGATTGGTATAACTCTTTACCCACTCCGTTAAAACCCTCATCCTTTCCTTTTCCCTCTCCTTCTGAAGAAGCAACCTATGGTTGCAAAAGCATAGTTGTGTGTGTGTGTGTGTGTGTGTGTGTGTGTGTGTGTGTGTGTGTGTGTGTGTGTGTGTGTTTTAATATATGAGTGTCAACGAACCAGTGCCTTTTTGCCTGGTAAGTCAAACTTTCTCCGTGGATTTCGTGCTTTCTGTTGTAACCCACTACAGGCATTGGGTGGAGTCCAGCACATAAGTCTGTATGGATATTGTCAGTACATGGATCCCTCTCCCAACTACCTTAGAAGCAGTTGCTCTCTGTGTTCACTTAGACATCCTATTAACAATTTGTAATGTATATCTTGTGATGTGACAGTTTATTTTAGCCTTTGCTATACACCACATAATTGTTTCATTTTGATGTATTTTGAATTCTCCTTGGAGGTTCTGTAGAATATTGTATGATTACAACTCCTTTTAATGGATCCTGCCAAGCAGTGCCCAGTAGGAGTAATAATTTGTCTGCTCCTAAATCAGACTTTTAAATTCTTGCTGCTTGTTGGAGGATAACTGCATGTTTGCCTTTGCATATTAATAGCAATAGCTACAGAATAAATAGGCATACCAGCTTCATGTATCTATCAAAGCATTGTATTTATCTTAAAATACTTGACTCTTCAACATTCAGACATAGAGCGACCGTAACTTATTTTAAAATAATAATAATAAATGTACATTCAACTTTAAATATTCTTGACCAAGATCTTCCTTCTTCTGTATGATATCATATTAGTGAGAGTAAATATAGTTTCTGGATCTTGTACTTGTCAAGTGGGCAGAACCTATATGAACAGATTTCTTGGAACGGTAATTGTCTTCCTGTATTTCTAAACCCACAAATAAAATTTTATGTCTTGTGCTCAATTGGAAACATGTAATATAACAATGTTACACTGCAACCTCCCTCCTGACAAGCCACTTTCATCTGCTGCCAGAACTTCCGTCGTTCAGCAATTCTCCCCTCCCTTCCTCATCCTTGTAGACTTAAATGCCTGTCATCCTTTGTGGGGCAGGGCACATCCATCTATCCAGTTCCACCTTGTATAACAGTTTCTTGCAGATCACAACTTATATCTTCTCAATGATGGTTCTCTAACCCATTTTAATAGTGTTCATGCCACTTTCTCTGTTATTGATCTTCCAAATATTTCTCTTCCTTTCTTCTCTTCATTTCACTGGTCGTTGCACGATCACCTCTATGATAGTGACCAAGTGACCACTTCCCGTTGATTATATCGCTTCCACCCTCAGGGGGCTCAGCATTAATTTGCTGGGTATGGCCTTGGCGAACTGGGGCTCCGAGCTGAGGGCTGGTAAGTGCCGCCAGTTTTCCGGACACTGCAACCTCTGGATATGATTCAGCAACCACTGTGTGGCATAACGGTGGAATGAGGATCTTGACTTGATCGCCCGGATCGCGAGGACAGTTCAAATCTCTCTAAAAAGAACCTCAATGTGCTATGCATCAATAACATGCATGGCTGTTGAGGCAGAGCAGTCGTTAGTGGGCAACCTCTGGGGAATGTAAACTTTCACACCCGGAGAGGTCAATATTACTAAAATTTTCCGGGCTATTGTGCCATGGTCTTGTGGATTTATATAGTGTAAATTGCTTGAAAGGATAGTTGCCTGCAGATTATATTGGTTACGCGTATCACATGGACTTCGGAGATCTTACCAGTGTGGGTTCTAGAAGGGACGGTCTATTGTGGACCATCTGCTTAGACTAGATACAGCAAACAGACAGGCCTTCTCAAAATGTCAACATCTTGTTGTAGTTTTCTTCAAACTACTTAAGGCATATGTCACAGCTTGGTGTACCCTTCATGACTGGAGCCTACAAGTCTCCCTACTGATTTTTAACAGTTTTTATCCCACTGCATAATCCAGGTTAGGGTTAGCTCTTCGCTCAGCTCCCCACGAATCCAGGAGAACGGTGTTCCACAGGGTTCAGTGTTATGGGTTACACTCTTTCTAATCAGTGAGCTGGTGAACTCTGTTGGGCCACTGGTCACTCAGTGCACTATACATTGACGACCTTTGCATATGGTACAGTTCCTACTCAGCTGGCTCAGCTAAATGCCAAGTCCTACTATTCAGCAGGCCTGCACATGGGCTCTCTCCCATGGTTTATCACTTCTCCCCTTCTAAAACGAGGGTAATGCATTTTTGTCGTCTTACTACAGTGCCTGGCAGTTGTGGCACAGCACTGTTTCTTTGTGCATTCTTTCATATCTATCAGGAAATGATTTTTTTGCCAGTAAACTTAGGGGTGCCACTTTTATGGCTCGGCAGCTCCTTCCGCTGTGAAAACTATTGGACCCAGTTCACCATTGTGGGGTCCACTTCGCTATGGGTGCCTTCTGGACCAGTCCTGTTGACAGTCTCTTTGCCAAAGAGGCTATCCTCTCTTCACATATGCGGCACAACTTTTGGTGTCCAACGCCATTGCCATTTGACAGTTCCCTTCTCACTCCAATTAATGTGTTCTTTATGCAGGCAATGGGTTTTGACCTCTTGAAACACTCCCTTGAGTGGGATTGCCCATTGGGTTGCAGCTCACTTTCCATTGCAGGGACTTCAGTCTTCCTTCTATTGATTGTACATCCGTGCTATACCATGCACGCCCTTTTAGACAGTGCCCAGCCTTAAATTCAGTTGGATCTCTTCCAGGCTCCCAAAGCTTCAGTCTCCACCATAATATTCCAACGTTTGTTGCACCCAGTACGTGGAAGAGTTTCAGGGTGTCATGATCATACACTAATGGCTCGAAAGCTGCATTCAGGATATGCTTTTATGTCTCCCATTGGTATGGAAAGCCATCCTCAGCCATAATAATGTAGTGTGTTTATGGCTGAACTGATAGCCATTAGTAGAGCCCTTCATTTTATAAAAACATGCAGCCCTGGACCATACTGTAATCTGTGCAGACTCAATAAGCAGCCTGCAGGCCATAGACTGATGCTACTCTTCCCATCCTTTGGTTACTTGTAGCTACAATTCCTCACTGACCTTCGTCATGCTACCTGCTCCATTGCTTTTCTCTTGGTCTCCAGACAAGTGGGTACAGTAGGGAATGAACAGGCTGAGCAGTTGGATAGAGCAGCATTTACTCGCTACCCGTTCCTCTTGACAGCCCCGGCTGCGAATTTGTGGGTGCAGATGAGATCTCTTCTCATAAAAAATGGAATAGCAACTGGTAGGCTACTGCTCTACCCAATGAACTCTTTTACATCAAGACAACCACTGCTGTTTGGAGTTCATTATGCCCTTCTGGTAGGGACCTTTTGTGCTTTGCTGTATCCACGTTGAACATTCCAGGCTGACCCATGGTTTTATTTTGTGCAGTGAGAGTCCCCCACATTGTGGTTATGGAGCCCTACAGTCTGTGGCTCATATCTTAGTGGAATGTCCACTCCTCTTGGCACTCCATGCCAAATACGGAATTCCACATTCATTGCCTTTAGTTTTTCTGGATGATTCACACATGGTGGACCGGGTTTCTGGGTTTCTCCATGAAAGCATATTTTATCTCGGCTATAATATTTTATCTTGGGGTTAGATTTGTGGCTCTTCGTGCTAGCAGTGGGGTTGGGAGCACTCCTCCCATCCCCCAAGATGACCATTTCTTATTTTTACCTTGTACAGAGGATATAAAATGCAGAATGGCAATGGGTATAAAAGCGTTCTTGAAAAAGAGAAATTTGTTAACCTCGAATATTGATTTAAGCCTAAGGAAGTCCTTTCTTAAGGCATTTGTGTGGAGTGTTACCTTGTATGGGAGTGAAACATGGACGATAAACAGTGCGGACAGGAAGAGGATTGAGGCTTTTGAAATATGGTGCTACAGAAGAATGCTGAAGATTAGGTGGGTGGATCGCATAACTAATGAGGAGGTACTGAATAGAATTGGGGAGAAAAGAAATTCTGGCATACCTTGACTAAAAGAAGGGATAGATTGGTAGGACACATTCTAAGACATCAAGGAATTGTGAATTTAGCGTTGGAGGGAAGTGTGTGGGGAAAAAATCGCAGAGGAAGACCAAGAGATGGATACAGTAAGCAGATTCAGACAGATGTAGGTTGCCGTTCTTATGTGGAGATGAAGAGGCTTGCTCAGGATACGGCATTGTGGAGAGCTGCATCAAACCAGTCTCCGGACTGAAGACCACAACAACAACAACCTTGTTTTTAACAGTGATTGTTTTTATTTTTATTTTTTTCCCCTTTCCCCATTTTTAGGCTTGGCTTTAGAGGCATAAACTGTTAAACAGTACATGCTCTGTGTTAATGGATAGGGGTTATAGTGCTGTAGATATGTGCATAGCAGAATTACGCATTTTATGTTAGTTTTCGTATAATTGATGTAATTGATTTTAATTTCATTAGTTTCTCCCATTTTACTGGTGGAATGTCCTTAGCTGGACTGCATCATTGTTTCCATTCCATCCAGAGCTAAAGGGACTGACGACCTAGCTGTTTGGTCCCTTCCTCCCATCAACCAACCAACCTATGTGATCTTTTAAATTCTACTGCAATGTATGGATACAACTCAGAGTCTGTCACAGTTCCTGTTCCTTATACCTTTGCAATAGGTATGATAGACACATGTTCTTATGTTAGAGATTTTTTTCACGTAGTATAGTATCTGCGATAATCCATTAGAATTACACCATCAACATGATTTTATTATTTTAGGGGTCCAGCTGATGATGATGAGGAGGATTTTCCTAGTGGCTTTGAATCTGAGCTGGCTGTTATGGAACAAATGGAACTTGAACAACAAGTTGACAGCCAAGAACTTATTGGACAGGTAATATTTAAATATAGATATCTACAAATTACATATGTTGTAGTTTTTGAAATTTTTTGCATGGCCTGTTCACACTATGCATCACATCACGTCAAAACACTCCACAGTTATTTTATGTATTACACATGAGTCACTTCCAGAAACAAGTACTGGAATTTCCATTGTTTTTAAAATTTCAATATTGTTTTTGCTTAGAGACATTTAAGCAGCTATTCCGATTTTCCCTACGGGTAATTCAAGTCTAACCATTTTTGAGGAATTCATGTTTGATGGCTCAATGATTTGTATCTGTCCAGTAGAACCTAATTTTGTGCACCTAGCACTGTAACTCTTTAGTGCTACTATTAACAGATAATAGCTCTAATCTTCTCTTAGAGGTGGCTATAAAATTTGACAAATTGCGAAGTCCTGGCAGGGAAGGTAGACATTTGAGTCTCAACTTCATTTTGTGCTGAAAATTTCTCTCTTATATTCCATTATTTTCCTTGACATAAAATTAAAAAACAAAATAAAATAATAATTAAGAAAACAGAGACCCTTCTGCAAAAGCAGAGGTGTTTTAGATGTCAAGAAGCTCACTCAGAAAACGAGGAGGACTTGCTAGTTTTTATAGGATGATGTGGGGTAGGTGAAAAGAGGAGGTGTTCGTGCAGTTTGCTGGCAATTGGGGGGAAGAGCGGGTGCGATTTGGTTGTTTAGGAATATGGGAAGGAGTTGCAGCAGGCATAAAGGCTGGGTCCATGATACACAGGCGTCGTAATAGCTCATAATGATTCCCCATACAGAGCTATTTTGTTTTCAAAAATCACAACTCTTAACTCACCATGAAGGCAGTGTGTGTTTCAATAATTTTCATAAGAAAATCTAAATGATACTTTTTTATATATTGTATCAACATAGTAAGCTATGTCCTACATGCATCAAAATTGAGGTCTGTAGATCAACTCCTTATTAGGCAATGAATTTCTGATAATAGGATTGATAAGGGCAGCAGATGGACTTACTTACACTGATTCACTGATAAGAGATCTCGAAATATTTGCTGATTCACTCTATTGACTTGATATCATGTAGGAAGTAACAGCTGTTTCCAGTGAAGTCTTTATCAGTGAGCAAACTTCAACTAGGTTTGTATATTCGTTATATCAGCTCCACAACTTCATGTAGAAGCAGCTTTTTTTCCCCTTATATATGAGTCAGTGCACCTACCACAATTTGAATTCAGTGTAGGCTAGACATTTTGCAAGGCTTGTCGATTCTGGGTGGTGTGTGGGGTAACAAGGCACAGTAACAAAGTCATGGGCAGTTGTTGCATCTCCTTTTCCTTCCATTAGTTGACTAAGCTGAATTCATTTTCATCCAAAATTGTTGCATCTGAAGGGGTGGATTTGTAGAACACAACCTACTGTTCTCACTGTTGACCACTTCTTCATGGATTTATAGGAGGTTGTTCTTAATCTTTTGGATTTTTCTATAGGCTGGTCCACACACAATGATCTGTCTGCACAAATATCTGTGCATACCTCGCAATTGTTGCATGTGGATAGCACATTTGCACAGATATGAGATGTGCGCACACCTGGAAGTTGGAGGTTTGAGAAAAATTGCTCAAATTTGTGGGTTCAAATCACATCTGCACAGACAAGTTGTAACGTGTAGACAAGAGATCAATGCAAATGTGAGCCAATGTAGAGCTTTTTGTCGTGTGTGTGTGTGTGTGTGTGTGTGTGTGTGTGTGTGTGTGTGTGTGTGTGTGTGCACGCACACGCATAAATGAACAAGAATGGCTGAGATATGTCAATGATCCGGTGAACTCACTGCGGAATTTATTGATTTTTATTGACGCTCTACATGTTTATTGTAAAATCAAGCAGCTGCATACAATGTTCTCAAAGAGAAACGAAATTTGATTGTGCTGCTACAATACCAGGGAATCTGTCGTTAAAATACTAATAAATAAATAAATAAAATTCATTCTGAACTGTGCATCTTAAATTTTAGAAGGCTTCGAAATATTTTTGATTGGTGTAGCAGGATACGAAGTTTATGGACAAAGTCTATGGTATTTTGATAGCCACTGCCGAGATTACTTCATCCTGATTTTCAGTTTCTGGTGTTTTGTTTGCATTCTTTTTGCAAGAAATATTGCAAACAGCAACCATAACAGAATTTCCTCTATCATTGATCAAAATAAATGTGCATTGAAAAATAGCGTATTCGCTTGCCAATGTGACTGTAGTCTGTACTGCTGAAGTGTTTTTCTAAACCAACAGATGACGGGTGGGAGAATTTGCAGTGATCTGAATACCCATCCATACGCAACAATTGGTGTGCGCAGACATTTGCACACTCATTTGCACAGGCAGATCATTGCGTCTGGATTTACCTTAATGAGCGCGTTCTCTCAAACCAGATTAGGAAGGAGCCACATTGTTTAGTGCAAAAAGCCATTAGATTGTGGTTGCCTTTATAGTGTCTGTTGTAAGGTGCATAGTGTGATTTAGTTGGACAGTTAGATCAGCTTAACCAAATTTTTGACCTTCAAGCAGGGTTTGTTTTTGGATGAGGGCAGTATGACTCCAGTAACATTAAGCTGTATGGTTCTGTACAGAGAATGTTCATTCTCCGACTCATGTCAAAGTGCATATTAAGTTCACATTGCTGGATAATAATAGTTGTCTCATTTTGTTGTAATATTTTGCAACTATCGTCACATATTCCAGAATAAAAACATACTGTATAAACTAATAAAGCATACAAGAATGAATCGAAACAATCTTGTTAAAGGTATAAAGACAGCAATTCTCATTCTCTGCTGAATGTTAACTGGCAGCTGAGGTAGAAGACCAAATGAGTACCTTGCTTGGGACAATATTAGCTGTCACTATGTTCGCTGTCCTGCAGATGACGTATCTCCTTCGCGCTGTTCCTTATAATCTTTGCACACATGAAATATTGGTCGCCTTTTTCCTGATGGTTTTCTTCTTTGGACCATCTAGTCTTTTCTGAAGTGCCATGTTGTATCAGTCTTCTTCTCCTTGCATTTTTAGGCTGTGAAGTAGAGATGCAAAAATATTCCTCTACCTACTAAATGAAATTCCTTCTTCATTTAACATAGTTACAATAGTGTTGTACATAAGCGCACAATATATCGAGCTCATAATCATTTGTCCTCCATATATGTTTTACATACACATTAAACTACATTAAACTATAGACTCTGTCCATAACTTATTGATCATGAATCGTAGGCTGAAACTGAAAAAACTGCAGAAAGGTAGGAAAATAAGGAGATGAGACTTGAATAAATTGAGGGAACCTGAGGTCCTTAAAAATTTCAGAGGAAGCTTTAGGCAACAATTGACAGAAACCGGGGGGGGGGGGGGGGGGATAATACAGTTGAAGAGGAATGGGTAGCACTGAGAGATGAAATAGTGAAGGCAGCAGAGGACAAAATAAGTAGAAAGCCAAGGCTTACAAAAAATCCTTGGATATCACAGGAAATACTAAAGTTAACTGCAGTAAATGAAACGAGCAAAATGGAGTACAGAAATGAGATTGACATGAAGTTCAAAGTGTCTAAGCAGGAGTGGCTAGAAGCCAAATGCAAATCTGTAGAAGAATGTATAAGAAGTGGAAAAGTAGATACTGCCTACAGGAAAATAAAAGAGACATTTGGGGACAAGAAAAACAGCTCTACAAATATCAAGGACTCAGATGGAAAACCAGTTCTCAGCAAAGAAGGGAAAGCAGAAAGGTGGAAAGAGTACATAGAGGAGCTCTACAAAGGAAATGAACTTCGAGACAATATTGTAGGAAGGGAAGAGGATGTAGGTGAAGATGAAATAGGAGATACTGTACTGAGAGAAGAATTTGACAGAGCCCTGAAAGACCTACGTCGAAACAAGGCCCCTGGAGTAGATGATATTCCCTCAGAGTTACTGAAGTCTCTGGGAGAACCAGCCATGACAAAATTGTTTCACCTGGTGTGTAAGATGTATGAGACAGGCGAAATACTATCAGACTTTAAGAAAAATTTAATATCCCCATTCCAAAGAAATCGGGCTTGGATAGATGCGAAAATTACAGAACCATCAGTTTGATAAGTCATGGTTGCAAAATTTTAACACGAATTATCTACAGGAGAATGGAAAAGCTGGTAGAAGCGGACCTGGGGGAAGATCAGTTTGGATTCAGGAGAAACTTAGGAACCCGGGAGGCAATACTCACTTTACGACTTATCTTAGAAGATAGATTAAGGAAAGGCAAACCTCCATTTGTAGATTTAGAGAAAGCTTTTGACAATGTTGAATGGAATACACTCTTTCAAATTCTGAAGTCAGCAGGGGTAAAATACAGGAAAAGGATAGTTATTTAAAACTTGCACAAAAGCCAAATTGCAGTTATTAGACTCGAATGGCATGAAAGGGAAGCACGAGTTGGGAAGGGAGTAAGACAGGGTTGTAGCCTTTCTCTGATGATATTCAATTTGTACATCGAGCAGGCGGTGAAGGAAAGCAAGGAAAAATTTGGAATAGGGATTAAAGCTCAGGGTGAAGAAATAAAAACATTGTTTTGCAGATGACATTGTAATTCTGACAGACAGCAAAGGACCTGGAAGAGCAGTTGAATGGAATCGACAGTGTGTTGAAGAGAGCATATAAAATGAACATTAATAAGAGCAAACCAAAGATAATGGAATGCAGTCTTAGAAAATCAGGCAATATTGAAGGAATTAGATTAGGTAATGAATCAGTGAAGGTGGTAGATGAGTTTTGTTACTTGGGTAGTAAATTAACATATGACTGTCACAGTACAGAGGATATAAAATGCAGAGTGGCAATGGGAAGAACATCTTTTTTGAAAAAGAGAAATTTGCTAACATAAGAATATTTAAGTGTAAGGAAGTCTTTTCTGAAGGCATTTGTGTGGAGTGTTGCCTTGTATGGGAGTGAAACATGGATGATAAACAGTGTGGACAGGAAGAGAATAGAGGCTTTTGAAATCTGTTGCTACAGAAGAATGCTGAAGGTTAGGTGGGTAGATCGCATAACTAATGAAGAGATACTGAACAGAATTGGTGAGAAAAGGAATTTTTGGCATACCTTGATTAAAAGAAGGGATCGCTTGGTAGGACACATTCTTAGACATCGGGGAATCATAAATTTAGCATTGGAGGGAACTTTATGGGGTAAAAATCGCAGAGGAGATGGGGAGATGGAGAGGCTCGCTCAGGATAGAGTAGGGTGGAGAGCTGCATCAAACCAGTCTCCAGACTGAAGACCATAACAATAACAACATATTAAACTCAATTCAACTGGTTTTTAAACAAATTTATAGTATTCTGGCATTTCTTGGATGCAGCACATCTCCAGGCTGAAGGTTCCAAGAGTGGATGGCTGACTTCTGCTAGTGGAGCCAACCCTCTGCCCTACTAATACGCCACACCCATGAAACCCGTGACATCTGCACATTAAAAATACACAATATTTGCGGCGTGGGCTGTTTCAACTTAACTCTAATAAAAACAATAAACAATTATTTACATTCAGAACCATCTTTCATTGCCTATTAGGACAAATGTGTGACTTAATTTTCATGAAATTACATGTCACACCTTTCATTCAAAACTAAAGCATTTGTTCCACTAGTGCTTCCATTGTTCAATACACTTTTTTTAGTCATATTTAGAAAAGCCTGACAGCTCCTTCCTCAAAATGATATTTTCATTCTGCAGCAGAGTGTGCTGATACAAAACTTCTTGTCAGATTAAAACTGTGTGCCAGACCAGGATTTGAACTGTGACATTCACCTTTTGTGAACAATCGCTCTACCGTCTGATCTACCCAGGCGCCCCTCGGCTCTTCCTCACAGCTTTACATGCATGCCAGGATAGCTCAGTTGGCAGAGCACTTGCCCATGAAAGGCAAATGTTGTCAAATCGGTGTCCTTTCATGCTTCGTTTCATAGTACCATGACTCCTAACCTTTGACAGAAAAACTAGATTAGTTTCAACTTGTTGTTTCAAAACACAGGTTTCAACTCTATGTTCCTTCTGATTGCCAGTCAGAATCTGAGGAACAAACCTATCAGCAACCCCTTTTCATTCCCATTAAAATTTGCTGAACCAAGCTCTAAGATAACCCACTTATCCCTCACAGTTCATCAATTGTCATTCAATGTCTGTGAGCTCAAGCTCTAGCATTTTTATTATTATTATTATTATTATTTTAGTCGATTTGGGCAGTTGATGGATGTTCAGAATGAGGTTTGTCATCAGATTCACAGCAGCATGTTTTGCACTTGAACTTGCCATCACCAAAAATAAATAAAAATTAAAAAAAAAATAAATAAATAAAAAACCATAACAGTGCTAGCAAAAACAGTCATTGCAGTTGTACAGAATAAGCCAGGTCGACAACACAGATGGCAATAATTATCTATATATGCCTACCAACAGCTGTGTTTTACTGATATTCCTGACACTTGGTTCCATAACAAGGGCTGTACTTACATATTTTGGATGGTGATTTAAGATCAGTAGTATGTGCTCCCACCCCCATGAACCACAGACATTACCAAGGTGGGATTGCTTGCATGCGCCAACAATACAGATAGCTGTACCGTAGGTGCAACCACAGCGGAGGGGTAGCTGTGGAGAGGCCAGACAAATATGTGGTTCCTGAAGAGGGGCAGCAGCCTTTTCAGTAGTTGCAGGGGCAACGGTCTGGATGATTGACAAATCTGGCCTTGTAACGCAGCTAATGTGGCTTTGCCACACAGTTACTGCAAATGCCTGAACGCAAGGGGAAACTACAGCTATTACTTTTCCTGAAGACATGCAGCTCTATTGTATGAATATATGATAATATCATCCTCTCAGGTAAAATATTCCATAGGTAAAATAGTTCCCCATTAGGATCTCCGGGTGGTGACTACTCAGAAGAGTCATCATCAGGATTATAAATACAAAATCAGTTGGGAATATTACAGGAGTAGGTCTAAAAATGAATAAGAAAATACAAATGTGGGTAAACTACTGTGAGCAGTGCAGTGATCGCATTATCATAAACAAAGTAAATACGTAGCCAACACCGACCACAGTAGTAAAAGTTTGTATGCCCACTAGCTCTGCTAATGATAAGTTCGAAGAAATTATGAGGAGGTAAAGGAAATCATTCAGACAGTTAAGGTAGAGTAAAACTTAATGGTGATGTGGGTAATGGAATTCAGTAGTAGGAAAAGTAAGAGAAGGAAAAATAGTAGGTGAATATGCACTGGGAAAAAGGAAGCCCTCTGGTAGAATTTTGTACTGAACATAATTCAATCATAACAAACAGTTGGTTCAAGAAGGTAGGAATATAAGAAAATGGGACCTGGATAAATTGAAGGAATCTGAAGTTCTTGAGAATTTCAAAAGAAGATTTAGGCAAGAATTGACAGAAACATTGGGGGGGGGGGGGGCAATAGAAGAATAATGGTTAGCTTTAAGAGATGAAATAGTCAAGGCAGCAAAGGACTAAATAGGTAGAAAGGCAAGAGCTACAAAAAATCCTTAGATATCACAGGAAATACTAAATTTAATTGGCAAAAGGAGAAGATATAAAAATGCAGTTAATGAAGCATGTGAAAATGGAGTACAGACGACTAAGAAATGAGGTTGATAGGTAGTGCAAAATGGCTAAGCAGGAGTGGCTTGAGGAGAATTGCAAGACTGGAGAAGAATGTATAACTAAAAAGATGGATATTGCATACAGGAAAATAAGATATTTGGAAACAAGAATAGCAGCTATAGTAATATAAAGAACTTTGATGGAAAACCAGTTCTGGGTAAAGAAGGGAAAGCTGAAAGGCAGAAAGAGTATATAGAGGGCCTCTACAAAGGAAATTACTAAATTACTGTCGAGACAACGTTGTAGGAAGGAAAGAGGAAGTAGATGAAGATGGAATAGGAGATACTATACTGAGAAATGAATTTGACAAAGCACTGAAAGACCTAAATCGAAACAAGGCTCCTGGAGTAGATGACATTCTCTCAGAACTACTGTAGGCTCTGGGAGAACCAGCCTTGTCAAAACTATTTCACCTGGCGATTAAGAGATAGAGACAGGTGAAATACCCCCGGACTTGAAAAATGTAGTTTTCCCCATTCCAAAGAAAGCAGGCACAGTCAAGTGCAAAAAATACAGAACCATCAGGTTAATAAATTTTAACTCATTATTTACATAATAATGGAAAGGCTACAGATGCTGACCTCGGGAACATCACTTTGAATTCATGAGAATTGTAGGAACACAGGAGGCAATACTCACCTTAAGACTTATCTTAGAAGATAGATTAAGGAAAGGCAAGTAAATATATTTCCAGCTTTTGTAAATTTGGCAAAAGCTTTTGACAATGTTGATTAGAATACACTTTCAAATTCTGAAGTTAGTAGCAGTAAACTACAAGGAAAAGAGGATTGTTTGCAACTTGTATAAAAGCCCAACCACAGTTGCTGAAGTTGAAGGGCATGAAGGGAAGCGTTGATTGGGAAGGGAATAAGACAGGGTTGTAGCTTTTCTCCAATATTATTTAATTTGTACATTGAGCAATCTGTGAAGGAAAGCAAAGAGAAATTTGGAGAAGGAATTAGAGTTCAAGGTGAAGAAATAAAAGAAAAGTTATGTTTTGCCAATGACATTGTGATTCTGTCAGAGACAGCAAAGGACATGGAAGAGCAGTTGAACAGAATGGACAGTGTGTTGAAAGGAATGTATAAGGTGAACATTAACAAGAGGGTAATGGAATGCAATCTTAGAAAATCAGGAATTAGATTAGGTAACGAAAAAATTAACGTGGTAGAGGAGTTTTATTACTCGGGTAGTAAAATAACACGATGGTCGCAGTACAGAGGATATAAAATGCAGAATGGCAATGAAAGAATAGCATTTCTGAAAAAGAGAAATGTGCTAACTTCGAATATTAATTTAAGTGTAAGGAAGTGTTTTCTGAAGGCATTTGTGTGCAGTAGATCACGAAACTAATGAAGAGGTACTGTACACAATTGAAGAGAAAAGGAATTTCTGGCATACCTTGACTAAAAGAAGTGATTGATTGGTAGGATACATTCTGAGACATCAAGAATTCATAAATTTAGCATTGGAGGTAAGTGTTTGTGGGGAAAATTGCTAAGGGAGACCAAGAGACAAATATAGTAAGCAGATTCAGATGGTTGTGGTTTGCTGTTCTTATGAGGAGATGAAGGGTCTTGCTCCAGATAGAGTACGGTGGAGAGCTGTGTCTAACCAGTCTCTGGACTGAAGATCACAACAACAACAGTATGTGCTCAAAAGCCAGTGGCTGTACCCCAGTTCCCAGATCCCAGTAAATCAGCAAAGTTAGGCACTGTTGGACTTGATTAGCAATTGGATGGGTTATGCTCTGAGTCTGCTGAGCACTGTTGGCAAGCAGAGTGCTCTGAGCCCTTGTAAAACAAATTAAGGAGCTACTTGAAAGAGAAAAAGCAGCCAGTCAAGAAAACAGAATGGTGTGCTGACCATAGTTCGTACACTGGCCTTCATTTGGGAGGGTGACAGTTCAAACCCATCACCAAGCATCCAGATTTAAGTTTTCCATGATTTCCCTAAATTGCTCCAGGAAAATGCCAGGATGGGTTCCTTTTAAGGGGTACAGCAGATATCCTTCTCTATCCTTGACAAATCTATATTAGCTTGTGCTCTGTGTCTGTCAATGGGATGTTAAAACACCAGTTGTCTGACCTTTCTTCTTGACACCCCTGACAGTCGCATTTATGCTCTCATCTTCAGGCATGTAATCAATGAACTGGACACCCATACAATTCCAAAGCACATGAACTATAATCTGTTTGGTGCTCAAAATTTGTTTTGATGTTTTCAGTTTGGTTAGGGATTGCGAATAATCACACTCCACTGATTGATGCATTGTTTATGGTGTGAAATGTGACATTAAAGTCTCGTCACTAGTAACAATGTGATTCAACACTTTATCACCATCATTTCATAGCAATTGAGAAATATTAATGCAACTGTCATTCATTTGATTTTGTGCTTGTCTGGCACATTTTTTATAACCCAGATATGCACTAATTTGAAATTTGTAGAAGAAATGAGTACAGCTCACTAATTGTGAAATATCAGTCTTCTTGGATTTTGGCTTCAGTTCTTGCTTAGAGTCCATCAACAATCGCTGAGGGCATGCCCAAGTGATTTTTGTTGAACCTCATACACCACCTCCAATCTGATGTTTCATGTTACATCTTATAAAATTGGCTGTGTGTGTGTGTGTGTGTGTGTGTGTGTGTGTGTGTGTGTGTGTGTGTGTGTGTGTATGTTCCACATCTCCTCCTAAATTACTGGACCACTTTCAACCAATCTTGGTACACATGTTCCTTAATACCAGGCAACAACACCTACGACACATACGTAAGGAGAAATGACTTCAGAAGCAATGAGATGCAAGAAAAACTGCTGCGTCAAATGACAATGCTGCATATTTCCTCCTAAACCACTGGACCGATTTAAACCAGATTTGGTACACATATTCCTTACATAAGATAACAATTGCTACAGGAGTACACACAGCATACGACACATGGTTCAGGAGATACAACGGCATGAACGATAAGAGTTGCAAAAACTACTACATAATGCGATGAGACTATAAATACACTCTCTGAGAATGACATTACTTAGTGACTTGAAAAAAATTTTAAACATAATTTTTAACCTTTATTAAACTTTTTCTCGCAGGCAACCACATAAAAATAATGAAAGGAAAAAAAAATTCTTGCTTACTACTTTTCCGTTGTTCATGGAGAAAAACTATGGTATTTGGTATAACGTTACAATTTATAATTTCTACACTACAAATTGTACTCACAGGAAATTTTGCAGGCTGAATACACACTTAAAGCCGAATGTACGTTCGAAATTGTATCACAGTACGACATGTAGTTCATGAGATATGAGGACGTAAAGAGTAACGTTCGAGGAAAACTGCCGCATCAAGCATCACATTTAAATCTATTACTTCTTTACTGCTAACCATATTCGCAACTGATTTTACCGACATGCAGCACTTATACAAATCAATATATTCCTGCAAAATTTTACAATTGTACGACATATCTATACTAATAATGAATCTGTAAATGTAGGCCTGTCGCTGTTTGCTTCAATCTTAAAAACTACTGTACGAATTTTCGTGTGGTTTTCACAGGAAACATGAGCGGAGATTGCTTCAGGATCTAGGCATGATTTCATCAAAATAGAATCATGAAGCGTTTTGATAAACCATCGTATCTGTCTGTCAATCTATTAGAAACCACTTCTCCAAAACTACTTCACGAATTCCCATAGGGTTTTCACAGGTAACTTCAGCATACCTTGGGACAACATACAGACTTTGTTTCATAAAAATAGGATCACGGAAATAATAACATCACAATTTAACATTTTTCATCGACAACCGTCATGTCTATCTTCCTCTTTCATCTCCAAAACTAATAGACAAATATTCAGTGGTTTTTTACAGGAAATGTGAGTGTATCTTGCTGTTACAGAAACGCTTCATTTCACAAAATCGGATCGGAAAAAGTAATATATCACAATTTAAACATTTCTCTGAGAGCAATCGCATGTGTCAATTACTAGAGAGTAATCTCCAAAAGTACTAAATGAACATTCATGAGGGGTATCACAGACAAATAGAGAATATCCTGGGGCAACGTATAGGCTTTATTTAATCAAAATCAGATCAGGTAAGTAAAAGATATCGTAATTTGAAGTTTTAGGTGTATTTCAAGCTCGGAAAGAACTGTGTAATGTGGCAAAGAATTAATAGATAGCACTGCAGGTGTTCGTGTAAGTTCAGGGCAGCGATCGGATTATTACCCTTTGAAAATACTGCTTTCTCTTTGACTCAAAATCCTTTTCTTAGTTGCTATGTTCCACAAAATAGGATTCAACACATTGAATATAAAACTGATACAATCCTCGCCGTTTTTAATCCATATATTTACATACTGATATCACAGTCCAACGTATATGTACAACTGCTTGGAACTTTAAGTCTCACGCTTGGAGCGACAACAGCGCATCTAACGGAAAGAGAGTCAACGGTAAGAATAGTAATGGTTTTCAGTGATATTTCTACTTCATTAAGGAAATACTTATTACATTTAAGCTTTCTATGTCTCAGCCCATTGTCCAGAGATATGAATGATCATGAAATAAATGTTTTAAATGGGAAATATAACTGATGTATGATGTTAGCTACATCATACTAATGAAGATATGCCTATTTCTAAGACGTTTCACATACGTATTAAAAAAAGAAACTACTGACAAATTTTCATGCGGTTTTCACAGGAAATTTGAGCTATGATTGGGGCAACATATAGGCATGATTTCATCAAAATCACATCACGGGAAAAAGATACATCACAATCTTAACTATTTTCAGTAACTGTCTCTTAATCTATTAGAAATACCTTATCTCCTAAATTACTTCACGGATTTGCATGGTGCAACTTCGTTTCATAAAAGTTGAATCAGGAAATTGTTTTAGATGTAGGTTATGTTTGAAGTATGAATTGCGTAGTACAGCAAACAAGCGATAGAGGCACTGTAGTGCACCAAAGAACTAATAAACACTGCTGCTGCATTATAAGTATGAGGTAGTACAACAAGGAAACGAACACCTGTGACAGAATTAAGCAATCTTATATCTACAAATACCAACAAACAGTGAACATAGTGTTACTGATTTCGCTTTGTGTATTAAATACTTAACGACATTTCTTTGCTTATTTTGGCACGTTTCACATTTTTTATCAATATCTTTATGAAGATACATCGTTTCCGTCAATGACTTTCACTTACATTTGACATCTTTGCTAGGACAAGTGAGTTCATTGACAGAGCGATCCAACAAGGATTCTATTTTTACTGACTGACTAAAAAGCCATGATACACACAGGCCCTCCGTTTGCAAAGCACAGGCATAAAAGCTAGTCCATCATGTTACCGTAAAACTCAGTTAACTGTCCTTAAATTTCAATGGTTTATACTTTTTGTACATTTAAAAAACACACAACATTGTGCATCTTATACTTGTTGGGGTTGTCAGTTTTGTATTGCTTTGTACAGTTACATAGCCCAGACATAATCAGTTGTATTGGGTAATAGCTGCCACATACTGAAATATATATACATGTGGCGTCTGTTCCGAAAGAACAGACGTCACTTCTGATCCTGCAGTTGTTATTATTTAATATTCATAGAATATATGACATACTGAAATGAATGTAAGTGAAGGTTAAAGGTTGATGACTGGTGGTGGGAGAATGCAGTCACTTGTCAGAACATAACATTTTTTACTTTCTGAATAAATCTCGTAGCAGATAAAAGTGAAAACTGAATTGTCAGGTATCCAAGGAAAGACTGTATTGCTGTGAGGAAATACTGGATGAAATGGAGAAGCTATTGGTAACTGAAAAGGTGGAAAAAATCCTGTTGTTTCAAAAATATAATATTTCAGTAAGCTGCCAGTCACATGGCAAATATTGGAATGGTGAGCAGTCTTATAGAAGGTTAGAGTGGCTGTTTCATTATCTATCTGTTAAAAAGGAAACCACAAATTTCTTATTTTTCCAAACAGTTTAACCAGGATAGTAATGGAGAAGGGGAAGAGACTGGTAAGTGTGTTGGTGTAATGGAAGGCGTATGTGGGGCTATATTGTAAGTGCGGAAGGGGAGAGGTGGTGGAGTGTGGAAACTAGTGATTGTGAGACAGGAATGTTATTGGATTGATCAATATACTGTTGGTGGAATTTCCATCAGCAGAGTCAAATAGAGGTTGCTGATAAGAAGGATGTTGATGGTGCATGATATGAGGCAGTCATTGAAGTGGACCCTGCCTTCATGGGCTTCATGTTCATTTGTTCCATCTGTCTCTTGGATACTGGTTGTCAATGGCCATTCATGTAGGCAGACAAAGAAAGACAACTTAGAATGTGACAGTCCAGTACTGCCACTAGCATTTACGCATTTAAATTTTATTTTCGTAAAGTAAGTACAGGCTAGCCAATTTTGCTTCCTTAAAGTAAATTCTCCTTTTCATACAGTTGTGGAATCTAATACACGCTGCTTCCATGCATTTGGTACCAATTTTTTAGATACTAGTAAGTGTTCAACTGCTTTGTTAGAAAACTGAACATTATATATGCCAAAACTGAAAAAAAATCTTTTCCAGGGACCAGAAACTGAACATACAAACATGAAATGGAGTCGTCCACCACCTCCACAGTTAGATCCTAGCAAAGATGTCATAGAATTTCAGCAAATAGATATTGATCATTATACAGGTATGTAATAAATACTGTCACTGACATTTTAATGAAATTCATTTGTAGTCTTTTTTATCCTATTTTCTACTTCATATTCCAGGTAAACCATTACCTGACATGCCAGGCTCACAAATAGCTCCTGTTCCAGTGATGAGGATGTATGGTATTACCATGGATAGAAATTCTGTGTGCTGTCACGTACATGGATTCTCTCCATATTTCTTTGTGTCTGCTCCCGATGGGTTTAAGGAGAATCACTGCCATCCATTCAGAGTAAGAAATTTCCTTGTTATTTCCACTACACACCTTATTTGGAATATTTTGAGGAGAGATTGTAACTAACTATAAAGACGACATCTAACAATGGAAAATCATGCTTCGGGTGTCAGTAATAGAGTATATATAGCAACTCACCATAAAATGATGGCTGAGACGCAGGCGGGCACTTAAAATAGACAATCACATTCACTCAATTAAATTTTTGGCCATTGCCTTCATCAGAAAAAGATACATATTCACACAGTCACTCATACATTTAAGCCAAGCAAGGATGATCACCATCTCTGGACCCTCCTTCACAACAAGCATATTGAAAGTTAGTGAGAAGGATGCTGGGCAAGAGTAGGGATGTAATGTTCTACATTGCATGACTGATTTTAAATGGCAGAAGTGAGAAAGTCAGCTTCGAGTGCAGTAAAGGGTAGGGGCAGTAGAGTAAAAAGAGGAGTTGTAGGTGTGAAGGAGGTGCAGGGGAAGGACTTTAAAATGATTAAAAAAATTACAGGGATATTCAAATATTCAATAAATAAAAATAAGGTGACACACAGTTGAAAGTAAGATATGGAAGGAAATACAGGATAGTGAGTGGAGAAGGAGGAGACTGTTAGAGATAGGATCTAAGGTTGGTAAGTTATCTTAGGTTGAGGGCAGGATGGTTGCAGGATCATAAACTGTGTTGTTCGGACAACTCCCATCTGCACAGTTAAGAAGAGCTGGTGTCTGAGGGAAGTATCGAGATAGACTGCGTTGTCAAGCAGCCATTGAAATCAAGTGTGTTGTATTCAGCTGCAGGCTGTGCCACAGGGTGGTCCCTCTCACTTTTTGCCACAGTGTAATAGTAGCCATTCATCTTGATGCGCTTGTTTTTTGTCGTAGCAATGTGAAAGGCTGTGCAACGATTGCAGCAAAGTTGGTAAATCACATGGTTACTTCCACAGGCAGTGTGTCTTCTGATGAGGTAGGATAAGCCTCCGATGGAACTGGAATAAGAAGTGCTGGGTGAGTAGCATGGACAGGTCTCACATTTTGGTGTTCCACAGGGATATAAGATTGGAGTGGGGTGGGGATTGTGACTGGTATAGAGATGTTGTGGAGATTGGGTGGGCGAGGGAACACCTCTTTAGAAGGGATCAGAAAGATATGTGTTCGTAGGTTGATCAGAAAGATGTTGGATAGGATGTCTCTCTCATTTCAGGGCATGATGACTATCACTGAGCTACAGATAGGTAGGGAGAAAAAACTCGCTCTCTCTCTCTCTCTCTCTCTCTCTCTCTCTCTCTCTCTCTCTCTCTCTCTCTCTCTCTCTCTCTCTCACACACACCAGCCTGCTCACCCCCCCCCCCCCACACACACACACAGATAAAACTTGTATCCGGCCACCATGCCTCAAGTTGAAAAGTCCCCCCAGGGGGCCCACAGCTCTTTTGTGGTATATGTGTGGCGCGCACAGGGCCCCAAGCCAAAGCGACCTTTCTTCTGTCCCAGGCCGCTTCCCTCTTTCCCCCCGGTTTGTGCCTTCGCCCGGAGACAGGCGTTTCAAGTCAGTCCAAGGTTTCTTTTTTCGCTTCCTCTCAGACTTCTCCTTTTCTTGGTCCTCTTCCTTTCCTGCTCTTTCGCCTTCCCCTCTTTCTCCTCTCTCCTTGTCCTCGACCCGCCGTTTGAATCTCCGCCTCGGCGTTTGAGATTCTCCCTCCTTCATCCCTTTCTCTGCTTCCTCTCTTCTTTCTTCCCTGTGCGTGTCTGAAGGTCAACCCATGCTCTGCGTAGCCAGTGATCCAGTGATGGGGTAAGGCATATCTCCCCACCCCGGGTAGACATGTAGGGCACGTACGTACCTCCCAGTACAGGCTGGGCCCAGGGAGGGTGATTACCCGAGCTGGTACCTTCCGAACATGCCGATTGGTCCCTCCGTCCGTTCTCGGGAGGTGTGACCTGAGGTGCGAACAGTCACCTAAGGCGGGTGCGCTCTCATTGAGGGCCCCCACAAGGAAGGAGCGTGCCATTGAAGACACCGGTAATCATGGGGGACACTTCCGCTATGAAACCTTTGAAATCTATTATAACTTTGGCCCAAAAACGAAAACTCGATGAATCTAAGTCCAAGAAAGTCTTACCCAATATTCCAAAGTTCCTTGTAGCATCGCGCACAGATGATCAGGATTTTTCTTCTGTGAATCCTTTTCTTATTCTGAAGGGTGTCGATGCCATTGCAGGTCCCTTGAAGACCTGCTCCAGACAGCATAATGGGACCTTGTTGGTCGAAAATGACAATGCCTTTCAGGCACAGAAATTACTCCGGGCTACGATAGTGCATACCTTTCCTGTGAAAGTGGAGGCTCACCACACCCTCAACTCTTCCCCGGGGCTAGTCTTCAAGAGATCGCTGGATGGGTTATCGGATGAGCATATACTGAACTATATGTCCAATCAGGGAGTTACGGCTGTTCACTGTTTAATGAAAAAAAGTTAACAATGATCTCGTGCCAACTCGTACTGTCTTCTTGACTTTTGACAGGGTTGACACTACCATCTAAAGTGAAAGCGGGCTATGAAGTCATCTCCGTTGGCCCATATATACCCAATCCTATGTGCTGCTACCATTGCCAGAGATTTAATCACACTAGTAAATCTTGTCCTAAAGCAGCCAAGTGCACCACTTGTGGCAGGGACGCCCATGAGGGTGAATGTCCACCTCCATCCATGTCCCATTAATTGCATGGGTGACAATGGTGCTTCTTCACGGGGCTGCCCTGTATATAAAGAAGAGTGGGTCATCCAGGAGATTGGCGTTATGCTATGAAGTTATTAGTGAGTAGGAAGCCCACTGTACTCCCAGCAGGTACTTACAGCCTCACCTCCCCTTGACCAACTAAGGAGGTAGGCACTCAGACCTGCGATTTTACCTTCTGTGACACGGTTGTCAGATCGGCTACCCGAAAATTGCTCGTTCCACCTCTCTGATCCCTTCTGCCCGTTCTACAGTGCATTCATCGACCAGTTCCCACACATCCCGGGCACCTAAATCCGCTGCCCGGAGTTCCAAAAAAGAACTTGTTTGTGACGATTTTCCCAAAACTCCATCTTCTCAACCGACCTTCGCTTCTTCTACTCGCCACGCCTCTAATAAGGCTCACAAAAAGAACAGCCCTGCTACAGCGTGACTCTTCGATCACGCCATCCAACAGTTGCCGGCCTCGGCCGTCTTCTGTTTCACCGGGACGCTCTGTTTGCCGGGCACCCAGCCCTTTACCAGCGGTGGAAGCTGCCCCTCCTGATCAACTCAGGGAGGTGGCAGACGCGTCGGTCGAACCTATGTAACATGATCCTTTGCCCCTAGATAGCGATAGCAGTGCTCCCTTGAAGTCCAATCCTCAGCGCCCGTCAAGGTGACCCCGCTTTTTTGTTCCTTTTTACCTTCTTTTCTTCTCTAATTTTTTATCATGGCACTCCTTCAATGGAATATTTGTGGCATTCATTACAATTTGAGGAATTAAAACTACTCCTTTGATTGCACTGCCCGCTTCTAGTCTGTCTCCAAGAAACTAAGTTACGTCCAAGTGATCATGCAGGCTTCCCCCACTACACCTCTGTGCGTTTCGACCTGCCCCCTGTGGAAGGTATTCCAGCCCATGGAGGGGTTATGATACTCAACCGGGACGACGTGTATTACCATCCCATTTCATTGCATACTCACCTACAGGCAGTTGCCGTACGCATCACTTTTCTTTTTCTCTCTGTAATATCTATTCGCCATCGCCGTCTGCCCTTACTAAGGCAGATGTGCTACAACTCGTTGACCAGCTCCCTTCACCTTTCGTGTTGGTAGGCGACTTCAATGCCCACCACCTGCCATGGGGTTCTCCAGCACCTTGCCCCAGAGGCTCCCTTCTAGCAGACCTCTTCAACCATCTTAATCTTGTCTGCCTCAACACCGGTGCACCGACCTTCCTTTCCAACTCAACACATACTTACTCCCACTTAGACCTCGCAATATGCAGTCCTCAGTTTGCGCGTCGGTTCGAGTGGTATGCACTTTTGACACGTACTCGAGTGATCATTTCCCTTGTGTAATCCACTTCCTGCATCATACCGCATCTCCTCGTCCCACCAGTTGGAACATCTCTAAAGCCAACTGGGTGCTTTATTCTTCCATGGCTGTTTTTCATTATCAGACTTTTCCCAGCTGTGATAGTCAGGTCGAATACCTCACAGAGGTTATTCTCACCGCTGCCGAACATTCCATATCTCGTACATCCTCTTCTCCACGTCGCGTCCTAGTCCCTTAGTGGAATGCAGCCTGCCGCAACGCTCTTAGAGCCCGTCGCCGTGCTTTACGCACCTTCCACTGCCCCACAACGTAGGAGAATTCTATCAGTTATAAACAACTGCGAGCACAATGTCGTCGTGTTATAAAAGACAGCAAAAAAGCTTTTACCAGTTCTTTTAACAGATTTACTCCCTCCTCGGCTGTCTGGGGTGGCCCACCGTTCATCCAACATAAAGGTCCACTCCCCGATCTCTGTCCTGACCGTCGAGAATGCAGTCCTTGTGGATCCCACTGATGTTTCCAACGCTTTGGGCCGCTCCTTTCCGGAGGTTTCAAGCTCTGCCCACTACCACCCTGTCTTTCTCCCTCGCAAACAGGCAGAGGAGGCACAGCCACCTTCTTTCCACTCTTTTAATCGTGAAAGTTATAATGTCTCCTTCACCATACAGGAGCTAGACCGTGCTCTTGCCCTATCCTGATCTTCTGCTCCTGGGCCCTATTCCATCCATATTGAGATACTGAAGAACCTTTCTCCTGCGGCAAGTGTTTCCTTCTTAAAACCTATAATCCCATATGGAATGAAGGTCAGGTTGCCACAAGTTGGCGTGAAGCCATTGTTCTCCCCATCCCCAAACCAGGGAAGGACAAACATCTTCCTTCCAGTTATCGCCCCATTTCTCTCACGAGCTGCGTCTGTAAGGTGATGGAACGCATGGTTAACGCTCAGTTGGTTTGGCTCCTCGAACTCGACGCCTCCTGACTAATGTCCAATGTGGTTTTCATCAACACCGCTCTGCTGCTGATCACCTTGTTGACCTTCGTTATGAATAACTTTCTAAGGAAGCGTCAAATAGTAGCAGTGTTCTTCGACTTGGAGAAGGCTTACGATACCTGTTGGATGGCGGGCATTCTCCGCACATTGCACACATTGGGCCTTCGTGGCCGCCTCCCTCTCTTTATTCAAGCGTTTTTGGCGGACTGTAAGTTCTGGGTACGGATGAGCTCTGTTTTGTCAGATACCTTTCGCCAGGAGATTGGGGTGCCACAGGGCTCCGTCTTGAGCGTGGCTCTCTTTGCCGTTGCAATCAATCTGATTGTGGATTGCCTTCCAGCTGACATTTCCGGATCCCTTTTTGTAGACAATTTTGCAATTTATTGCAGCGCCCAGTGGATGTGTGTCTAGGAGCGTTGTCTTCAACGCTATCTTGACCGCCTATATTCCTGGAGCATTGTGAACGGCTTCCGTTTCTCCACTGAGAAAACGGTGTGTATAAACTTCTGGAGATACAAGGAATTTCTTCCATGATCTCTGTCTTGGCCCCGTTTCTCTCGCATTAGTGGAGACAACAAAATTCTTGGGGCTAATGTTGGATTGGAAACTTTGCTGGTCCCCACATGTGTCCTACCTGGCTGCCCGTTGTGCCCAATCGCTTAATGTTCTTCCCCCCCAGGGGGCCCACAGCTCTTTTGTGGGTACGTGTGTGGCGCGCACGGGTCCCCGAGCCATTGCAGCCTTTTTTCCTGCTTTTCCCAGGCTGCATTACCCCTCCTAGTTCCCCCTCCTTCCCATCCCAATCACTCCTTCCCACCCTCTCCAACGCCGTCTCTCGGTGTTACTCTAGATGACGGCTTGGCTATCCCATGGTACCGATTGTCCTGCAATTTTGGTTTTGTCTGCTGTGTACACCGGTTTTCGGCCTAGTTTGGTCCCCCCTCGGGATTTGACCTTCCATAACAAAATTGTCCGATAATGTGTGAACCAATTGGGGAAGAACTCCCGACCTAGCCCCTACGGCGCGGGTCCTATCTTTTCCTTTCCACTTCCTTTCCTCGCTGTAGCCCCCATCCCTTGCTAGGTCCCCAGCACGTGTGGCCTGTCCGTGGGGTGGGGGGGGGGTTGTTATGTGCCCTTTGGCTGAGCCCCCTGACGCCACAGGGATCACACTACTGGTGTCTGAGCTGCGACCTCTCCATGCAAGCCAAGGAGTTGATGCCTGTCCTCGGGGGTATCAGA
Organism: Locusta migratoria; assembly: GCA_026315105.1. Classification (NCBI taxonomy): domain Eukaryota; kingdom Metazoa; phylum Arthropoda; class Insecta; order Orthoptera; family Acrididae; genus Locusta; species Locusta migratoria. The sequence continues at coordinate 629,189,286 of CM048745.1, read as the reverse complement.
ACTCCCGGCAATGGCCATCGTGCCACGTGGCCTTTGCTGGGGCTGGGTGGCGCCCATGGAGAGAGCCCCTGTTTCGGAGTGGGTGACACCAGAGTTAGACTCCAAAATGGTCGTGCATCGGCCGTCTCTCAAGACAGGAAGAGATCTTTTAATGCTGCTACTGCAGATACGAGGATGTTTCCCTCCCTCGCTACCCCTTGTGAGGAAGGCCACGCTCACCGGTTAGGAGCAAAACCCTTTCCCCGCTACCTGGTTTGCACAAGGACTGATGGAGGAACTTTTACTACCACTAAACCGTTGTTCTTTGTTGAGACCATAGAAGACAACTTTGGTGAAGTGGAACCTATGAGTAAACTTAGATCTGGCTCATTGCTCATTAAAATAGTCTCTGCAGCCCAGTCTGAAGCTTTGCTCGCCTGCACCACCCTTGGCGACATTCCAGTAACAATACTCCCGCACAAATCCTTGAATATGGTACAGGGTGTGATATGTCACCGGGACCTCCTCCTTCAAACTGATAAGGAGCTTAGGGCCTATCTCGAGCGGCGTGGTGTACACTTTGTTTGCCGCGTTCAGAGAGGATCCTGGGGCCTTTATCTTGGCCTTCGAGGGGGACACACTCCCCGAGAAGGTCAAGATAATGATATATCGATGTGAAGTGAAGCCCTACATTCCACCTCCCATGCGATGTTTTCGATGTATGAGGTTGGGTCATATGTCCTCTGGCTGTACAGCAGTCCCAGTATGCGGTGATCGTGGACGCCCACTACATGAGGTGAGCCCCTGTGTTCCTCCGCCGGTGTGCGTCAACTGTCATCAACACCACTTTTCACGGACGCCAGATTGCCCTATGTTCAAGAAAGAAAAGAAAATACAAGAGTTCAAATCCCTGGAGCGTTTGACGTACCCTGAGGCCCACAGTAAATATGAACGTCTGCATCCCGTGCAGATGGCGACGACCTTCGCTACGACGTTATCTTCTAACCTTTCTCCCTCCCATTCCCACTCCCATCTCCCCCTACACCCCATTCCCACCCCTCCCTCACGTCTCCCTCTCCTGTACCTCCTGTAGCCCTCCCTTTTTGTCCCACCCCTTCCCAGCCGAAGAAGTGCACCCCTTCTCCGTCGCCTGCCAGTGACAGTGCCCCATCTCAGGGCCTTTCGGCCCGGCGTTCCCCAGATCAGAGGTCTTCGACCTCCAGTCGGCCATCGGATTCACCGTCAGTGAGTTCAAAGGTCGCCCGATCTTCGTCAGTACCAGACCTAACTGTCAAAAGTCCTCTCTCTGGGGCGGTTCCTCCCCGCCCCACAAGAGAGAAAGAGAGAGAGAAGGAGAAGAAGAAGAAACCAAAGTTACAAGATAAAGCCCATCCGGTACCACCGGAGGTGCCGACTGTGCTTTTGCAACTCGCTCATCCCATTGAGCCTGAGGCTGATCAGCTATTTATCGATGTTGTCCCTTCTTCTTTGGTGACGGACGCTGACAAAGCAGCGTGACAGACATTACGCCATTCGCTTCCCGCCTAGATCCTCGTGATGTGATCATCCAATGGAACTGTAATGGCTACTACCGTCACCTCTTGGAGATTTAACAGCTAATCTCTCTTTCTTCTGCAGCCTGTGTCGTCCTGCAGGAATTGAGGTTTATGAATGCACATTCACCGACCCTCCATGGGTTCCGTGCTTTTTGTCGGAACCGGGTTGGTCCCTCCAGGCGTCTGGTGGGGTTTGTACTTTGGTCCGGACAAATATTGTCAGTACCTGGATTCCTCTCCAAACTCCATTGGAAGCGGTTGCTGTCCGGGTTCACTTGGACACTCCGTTAACCATTTGCAACCTCTACCTACCTCCTGACAGGCCACCTACACTTGCGTCCCTAGTTGCCCTCCTTCAGCAACTCTCCCCTCCTTACCTCATCCTTGGGGACTTCAATTCCCGCCATCCTTTGTGGGGCAGTGCTTGTACGTCTAGCCGGGGCCGCCTCATAGACCAGTTTCTTGCAGACCACAATCTGAGCCTTCTCAACGATGGTTGCCCCAAACCATTTTAGTGCCGCTCACGGCACCTTTTCTGCCATAGACCTCTCTCTCACTTCTCCTTCTCTCCTTCCTTTATTTCACTCGTCAGCGTCTGACGACATCTGCGATAGCAACCACTTTTCGTTGATCCTTTCACTTCCCCTCACACCTACCACGAGCCAGGGTACCCCAATGGGTTTTCCGTCGTGTTAATTGGCCACTATATACATCCCAGGTTGTTTTTCCATCTTCCCCCTCAGGCTGTATAGATGATATTATAAGCCAAATGACCAACATGATTACCTAAGCTGCCAACGCCGCTGTTCTCTGGTTGACGGGCCCTCCTACTCGCCAGCCGGTCCCTTGGTGGAATGCAACTGTCGCCGCAGCTATTCGCGAGCGCCATAGGGCCTTGCAACATCTTAAGCGCCACCCATCCCTCGCTGGTCTCATAAATTTCAAACGTCTGTGTGCCAGAGCTCGTTACTTAATCAAACAAAGTAAGCAGACATGCTGGGAGTATTTTGTCTTCTCGTTGGGCTCTTCTATCCCTCTGACAAGAGTGTGGGCTATGCTCCGATCTATCCAAGGTAGCTGGCGGCTGTCTTCCATCCCTGGTCTTGCCCTGCCTGATGGGGTCTGCACAGAGCCATCTGTTGTTGCAGAACATCTTGCAACTCACTTCGCCAATGTATCAGCGACAACTTCATATCCGGCGACCTTTCTCCTTAAGAAACACCAGGCCGAAACCTTCAAATTAGGCTTTACTTCTCACCATATAACGAACCTTTTACTGACTGGGAACTATCGCTGGCCCTCTCCTCTTCTCGTGATTCAGCACCTGGCCCTGACGATATCCATAATCAATTGCTGGAACACCTCAACCACTCACAACGACAATTTCTCCTAGAAGTTTTTACCGTATTTGGCTTCAAGGGGTCTTCCCCTCTCAGTGGAGGGAGAGTATTGTGGTCCCTGCCCTCAAGCCTGGCAAGGACCCGTCAGCGCTGGACAGTTATCGACCAATAAGCCTGACAAGTGTCCCCTGTAACCCTGTAAATTACTTGAAAGGATGGTAGCCTGCAGATTATGCTGGGTTCTTGAATCCCGGGGACTTCTCTCACCTTACCAGTGTAGGTTCCAGGAGGGACGATCCCCTATTGACCATTTACTTCGACTGGAGATTGCGATCAGACAGGCCTTCCCTAAACATCATCATCTTGTAGCAGTCTTCTTCGATCTTCGTAAGGTGTACGACACTGCTTGGCGTCATCATATTTTACGTTCTCTTCATGACTGGGGCCACAGAGGCTCCTTACCAATTTTTATCCGTCAGTTTTTATCCCACCGCCTGTTCCATGTCAGAGTTGGCTTTTCCTTTAGCTCCCCTCGAATACAGGAGAACGGCGTCCCCCAGGACTCAGTGTTGAGTGTTACACTTTTTCTAATCGCCATCAATGGGTTGGTGAACTCTGTTGGGTCGCTGGTAACCCCGGCATTGTATGTCGACGACTTTTGCATATGGTACAGCTCCTACTCAGTAGCCTCTACTGAACGTCAGCTCCAGAGCGCCATTCGGCGGGCTTCAATGTGTGCTACGTCCCATGGTTTCCAGTTTTCCTCATCAAAAACGAGGGTGATGCCTTTTTGTCATTGTACTACAGTTCACCCTGATCCAGAACTGTTCTTGGGTAATCAGCGCCTGGAAGTTGTAGCACAGAATCGTTTTCTTGGTCTTCTCTTTGACAAAAAATTGACTTGGATGCCCCATATTCGCCACCTAAAGATTAGTTGTATGAGGAAACTTAATGCCCTACGTTTCCTTGCTCATTCATCTTGGGATGCAGACCGAACAACTATCCTTCGTATCTATCGGGCTCTAATCTTGTCCCGATTGGACTATGGGTGTCAAGTTTATGGTTCGGCAGCTCCTTCTGCCCTGCAATTATTAGACCCGGTTCACCACTATGGTGTCTGCTTGGCTGCAGGTGTGTTCCCGACTAGCCCAGTTAACAGTCTCCTTGTTGAGGCGGGAATCTGCCCTCTTCAGGTCAGGCGGCATCATCTTCTGGCGTCTTATGCCATCGCCATCCGGCAATATCCTGCTCATCCCGCTTACCAGGTTCTTTTTGCATATGAAGGGCTTTGATCCCCTGATATCCGGCCGCGGGCGGGATTTCCCGTCGGACTGCGGCTTGCCTCTCTTTGCCGAGATTTCCATTTCCCTTCCCTAGATTGCGCCCCCCATTTCACTGCACGAGCACCCCCGTGGATGGTGCCGTGACCACTAATTTGGACGGATCTCTTCCAGGGCCCAAAAGCTTTAATTTCCCCCATGGTCTTTCAGCGTTTGGTGCGCCCAGTACTAGAAGAGTTTCAGGGAGCCTCTAGCTTGTACACTGATTGCTCAAAAACTGCGGGCCACTCCGGATATGCTTTTACATCTCCTGTTGGGGCGGAATGCCATTCTCTGCCAGAGGCATGCAGTGTGTTCACGGCAGAGCTGATGGCGATTTATAGGGCCCTCTGTTTTATTAAACAGACTGCCGTGGAACGTGGTTTAATCTGTGCTGACTCCATGAGCAGTCTGCAGGCCATTGATCGATGTTTCCCCTCCCATCCTTTAGTTATTTCCATCCATGATCTCCTTGCTGACCTTCATCGTGCTGCCTACTCCGTTACCTTTCTTTGGGTGCCAAGCCATGTTGGTATTACAGGGAATGAAGAGGCTGACCGGTTGGCTAGATCAGCAATTACTCGCTGCCCACCTCCCTTTCTAATTCCGGGCGCAGATCTGTGGTGCAGATCAGATCTTTGCTTCACTCCTCATGGGATAGCAGTTGGAAAGCTACTGACCCTTCCAATAAACTCCGAACCATCAAAGATACGACTGCAGCTTGGAGTTCATCTTTACGCCCTTCCCGGAGAGAATCAATTGTCCTCTGTGGCCTCCGTATTGGACACTGCAGGCTGACCCACAGATTTCTTTTACGAAATGACAATCCACCACATTGTGATTGTGGAGCCGTACAATCCGTGTCTCATATTCTGACTGAATGTCCTCTCCATTTGACACTTCGTGGCGACTATGGCCTACCGCCTACCGCGGATGACCCACGGATTGTTGATCGCGTCCTTGCCTTCCTCCGTGAAAGGAGATTTTATTGTCAGCTCTAGGACTCGCTTTCAGGGTGAGTGGATTTGTGGTTCTTGGCTGTTTGTGGGGTTTAGAGCCTTCTCCCCACCAGTCCCCCACTCTTTTACATTATAACGTCGCTTTATTTCTCGCTGCTCTGGAGCTGTGATACGTTGACCACTGTGCCATTAGTAAATTGTGGTTTAGGGTAGTGGTCGCTTCCGGAGCTGTGGGAACGGACACTGAAGCATTTGCTGCCCTGGGTTGGTCTTAGTCTTGTTGGTGAGACGATTTTAATTCCTAGTGTAATGGTATTTTGGCTTTCCCCTATTTTTCTTTGGGTTCTGTGGTGTGTACAATTTGAGGTTGAAGGAACTGATGACCTCGTCGTTTGGTCCCTCATGTCCTCCACCACCACCCTTAATGTTCTCCGTGTCCTCAGTGGCACATCATGGGGAGCGGTTCGTACCGATTCGCTTCACCTTTACCAGGCCATTGTTCAGTCGAAGCTGGACAACGGAAGCTTTGTATACTCTTCTGCGCGGCCATCCATTCTCCGCCGTCTCAACTCCATTCACCATCGGGGATTACGCCTGGCAACGGGTGCATTTTATACCAGCCCTGTTGAAAGCCTTTATGCCGAAGCTGCTGTATTACCCTTGACCTCTCGGCGTGACATACTCTTGTGTCGGTACACATGCCGACTGCGGTCGATGCACAACCATCCATCTTACCCATTATTCTTTGATGACTCCCTTGATAGCCAATATCGGTTGTCTACGATAGCCTTGCTTCCACCTGGAGTTCGGTTTCGCCGCCTGCTTCAGTGGCTCGATTTTACCCTTCCTTCCATTTTTCGGTTGAGTGAGAGCCCATTGCCACCGTGGCATCAGGCCCAGGTTCACACGCACATTGAACTTAGTTCGCTCCCCAAACAGAGCACTCCGGATTTGGTATATTGCTTGAGGCTTGTCGAACTCCGTTCGCAGTCCGATAATGCCATTTTTATCTACACTGATGGTTCGAATAGCACCGACGGTGGCGTATCTGCCTTCGTCGTCGGGGACAACCTGTTCCAATACAAGCTCCCTGACCGGTGCTCGAATTTCACGGCTGAGCTTTTTGCCCTTCACCAGGCCGTTTTGTATACCTGTCGCCACCGCCAACCTTTCTATGCCATACGTTCGGACTCCCTTAGTGCCCTGCAGAGTCTTAAGGACCCTCTCTCGAACCATCCTCTCATGTATCGGATCCAACGCTTCCTTCAGTTGCTAGCAGATGACAGCTGTCACGTTTCTTTTTTGTGGGTCCCTGGCCACGTGGGTGTGCCCGGGAATGACACTGCTGACATTGCAGCTAAGGCAGCAGCTCTTTTGCCTCGAATGGCTACCTTCTGTGTCCCCTCGACGATATTCAATGGGCTCTTCGCCAGTGTATTGTGTCGTCCTGGCACAGTTCGTGGTTCTCACTCCACGACAACAAACTGAGAACTGTCAAACCGATCCCGACCGCTTGGTGGACCTCCTCACGCCCCTCTTGGCAAGCGGAGGTCATCTTGGCCCGGTTGCGAATCAGTCACTGCCGATTCAGCCACCGTCATTTGCTCACCGCTGAACCTGTACCGCTGTGCTCCTGTGGTGAATTTCTGACGGTGCGACATGTTTTACTGTCTTGTGTTAATTTTAATCATCTCTGTGTAGCCCTTAATTTGCCATCTACTCTGGAGGAACTTTTAGCTGATGACACACGAGCAGCTGCTCGAGTTTTGCGTTTTATCAACATGGCTAATTTATCAAAGGATATTTAACCTTTCTATTTGTTTCCTTTTATCCTTCTGTTTTAGCTTTCTCTTGATCCTCTCCTTTCTAGCAGTTATTTTTTCGGGATCTAGCAGATCTCTGTTCCGATCTGGGTACTAATGACCTGAGAAGTTGCGCACCCTAAAACCACAAAAAAAAGTTAAAGTTATACTCATTAATCTGTGATAAGAAAAAGATTTGTATTTATGATCTAGATTTTTACTGATAGTATATACTGAGTCTATGAGACAGTATTTTTTAGTTCATTTTAGATCAGAAGTTCCTTATTTACATATGTTGTAATTTGGAGGATCTGGTTATGAATCCTGGCTGGGCACAAATTTTGAACTTTCCCCATTGATTTACTTCAATGCCTGGTGATAACTAATGTCAAATTCCTTTCTACATCAAAAGATTCTGGTTCTACCCTTTGAATTTCAACCCATGTCTTCTCTTTCTGTATATGTACCAAAACTCTTTAGAAATTAATTGATAATAATTGTTTCCTTCTGTTGAAATAATCTTACATCTTATAAAATAGGCTGTGTGTGTGTGTGTGTGTGTGTGTGTGTGTGTGTGTGTGTGTGTGTTCCACATCTCTTCCTAAATTACTGGACCGATTTCAACCAAACTTGGTACACAGGTTCCTTAATATCAGGCAACAATCACTGTCTGGACAAGAATCACCTAGGACACATACGTGAGGAGATACGACATCATAAACAATGAGATGTGCGAAAAGTTGCTGCTTCAAACGACAATGCTGCACATTTTCTCCTAAACCACTGGACAGATTTCAACCAGATTTGGTACATATATTTCTTATGTGGGACAACAATTGCTGTAAGAGTACAAACCACATATGACACATGGTTCAGGAGATACATCATCATGAACAATAGGAATCTCAAAAAACTGCTACATAATGCGACAAGACTTGATAAATACACTATATGAGAAGGAAAGTACTTCGCGACGTTCAGCAAAGTTCAAACATAATTTCAAACCATTATTAAACTTTCTCTCACAGACAACCACATCAAAATAATGAAAGGAAAATGTTTCTCGCTTACTACTTTTCCGCTGTTCATGGAACAAAACTAAGGCATTCGGTATAACATTACAATTTATAATTTCTACACTACCAATTGTACTCGCAGGAAATTTTGCAGACAGAATACGCACTTAGAGCTCAATGTACGTTGAAATTGTATCACAGTACGACACGTAGTTCATGATATGAGAACGTAAAGAGTAACGATCATGGAAAAACGCCCCATCGAGCATCACGTTTTAATCTATTACTTCTTTACTCCTAACCATATTCGCAACAGATTTTACCAACATACAGCAGTTATGCGAATCAGTATATTCCTGCAAATTTTTACACTTGTACAACATATCTACAATAATAATAAAGCTGTAAATGTAGGCCTGTCGCTGTTCGCTTCAATCTTCAAAACTACAGGACGAATTTTCATGTGGTTTTCACAGGAAACATGAGCGGAGATTGGTTCAGAATCTATGCATGATATCATCAAAATAGAATCCTGAAGGGTTTTCATAGATCGCTGTGTCTGTCTGTTCATCTATTAGAAACCACTTCTCCAAAACTACTTCAAGAATTCGCATGGTGTTTTCAGAGGAAACTTCAGCGTCTTTTAGGGCAACATATAGAATTAGTTTCATAAAAATCTGAGCACGGTAAGAACAACATCACAATTTAACATTTTTCAACAAAAACCATCATGTCTTTCTCTTTCATCTCCAAAACTAATAGACAAATTATTGATAGATCTGAAGCATTGAATTAAAATTTGTGGTGCGCCCGGGAATCGAACCCGGACCTCCATGCTTACTAGGCAGACGTCTTAACCATTAGACTTCCACACCACTAACGATTAAGGTGCCTTGGAATAGCCTATGTACGATTTCCCTCCACAACACAAACTTTAATTCAGCTTCTTTGTTCCAAAGATAATTGCCACTACTGCCAAGGCTCTCCATGCAGCGGAATAGCACCTCAGCAATGGACATGGTGGAACAATCCTGTTACGGTAATATAAATATCAATTAATACAAATAAAGAATCCCAGAGACGGATTTACGTCTCAAATATGTCAAAGACATTATTGATAGATCTGAAGCATTGAATTAAAATTTGTGAAGTAGTTTTGGAGAAGTGGTTTCTAATAGATGAACAGACAGACACGGCGATCTATGAAAACCCTTCGTGATTCTGTCAATAATGTCTTTGACATATTTGAGACGTAAATCCGTCTCTGGGATTCTTTATTTGTATTAATTGATAATAGACAAATTTTCAGGGGTTTTTCACAGAAAACGTGAGGCTATCTTGCGGTTAAAAGAAAGCTTCATTTCACAAAATCGGATCAGAAAAAATAAGGTATCACAATTTAAACATTTTTCTGAAAGCAATCGCATGTGTCTATTTGTAGAGAGTAATCTCTACAGTATGGGGTAGTACAACAAGAAAGCAGACGTCTGTGACAGAATACCAACAAATATTGAACATGGTGTTACTGATTTTGCTTTGTGTATTAAATACTTGACGACATTTCTTTGCTTATTTTGGCACATTTCACTTTTTGTATCAAAAACTTTATGAAGCTACATCGTTTCGGACAATGACTTTTACTTACATTTAACATCTGGGCTAGGACAACTGAGTTTATTGACAGAGCGAACCAGCAAGGATTCTATTTTTACTGACTGAGGTCCGGAGCCTTAAAAAGGCAAGATACACACAGGCCCTACTACAACAACCATTGCGAAGCACGGAGATATAAGCTAGTATAGGATAAATTGGTACACCTCCACACAGTTGAGTTCTATTCTGTCTTAAATTTTACTCACCACACCTAGAATTGCTTTACGTCTCCCCACTGCACCTCCAATCTCCACAAAATCTTGTTCAAACTCTGTGCTGATTGTGCACCTGCGTCCCCTACCACATTATTCTTCTTGTTGTAAGACCTGCCCTATACACTCTCCTACCACAACTTATACCAGCTCTATAAGTGACAAAACCTATACAGTAGAGTTTAAATTGTTTGAGGTGAACAGGTTCCAGGAGCACCTCAAAATATTGAAAACTCAAGACTATCAGAATTTACTTATGAAAAACAATTAAAATAAAAATATGAATTAATTAAAAAAGGTTTAAAATAAGCATTTAATTGGTGGGATAAATGTTTTAACTTAAATATCTTAACAGTTTAAATAATGAAATAATAATAATAATAATAGGATATCTTTTTGTTTAGTGAGGGTGCAATGTTTTCACATGGCAATGTGTCATTACTGACTGGGAATTAAGGATGTCAGTTTGTGTCGCCTCTTGCTATTGTTCTGTATAAACGATCCTAATTTGTTTGTTAAAAGTCATACTTGCAGTTTTTGTTTCAAAGAATTTCTTGGATGAAAAGTGTACCATTTAAAATCATCTCTTTGTCAGTCACCAACATTGTCAGCTAAATCACCACTATTAACAAAATAGCTCTTGTGTAAACAATTAAAACCTGGGACAATTGTTTGTATGCATTCATTGACAATGATGCAGTTAAAGGGACTGAGTTGTTCAGAAGATGTTAGGTAATCAGTGGGTGTGGGTAACATATCGACAATGAGTACAAAATACAGCTCTTTATTATTATTATTATTATTATTATGAATAAAATTTTTGTGAAGGATAGTTCTCTACTCACCACAGAGACAACCGACGAGTTGCAGAAGGGCGTAAACAATAGAATAAAAATTTTAAAGCTTTCAGCCGTTATGGCCTTCGTCAGGTGGAGAAACACATACATGGCCAGACTAACACAGACACGACTGCCGTATTTGGCCACTGCATTGTATTCCAACTGTTATGTAAACACCGTTTGGCCTTTTACTTTTGAATCTACATACATACTGTACAATCCACCCATAGGGTCATGACAGAGAGTACCCAGTCACACTACTAGTTACTTGCTTTTTCTGTTCCACTCATATATAAAATGAGGGGGGAAATGAAAACTTGCTTACATCTGTAGGGGCCCTAATCTCTCTGCTCTTATCTTTGTGGTCTTTACACAACATGTAAGTCAGCAGCAGTAGAATTGTTCTGTAGTCTGCTTCAAATTCTGGCCCTCTAATTTCAACAGTGTTACTCAAAAAGAAAGTTCCCTTCTCTCCAGCAACTCCCATTTGCTTTCCTGAAACATTTCGGTAACACTCGCAGATTGTTCGAACCTACCAGTAACAAACCTATCCACCCACCTCTGAATTGCTTCTATATCTCCCTTTAAACTGATCTGGTGGGGATCACAAACACTTGAGCAATACTCAAGACCTTCGCCTTTACAGATTAATCACATCTTCCCAAAATTCTCCCAGTAAACTGAATTCAAACATCCACCTTCCTCACTACTATCCTTATATCATTGTTCCGTTTCATATCGCTGTGCAGCATTACATCTAGATATTTCATTTATGGGACATTGTCAAGCAGCACACTAGTAATGCTGATATTCAGATGATATGGGATTGTTCCTCCTACTCATCTGCATCACCTTACATTTTTTCTAAATTTACAGCCAGCCACCATTCCTCACACCACCTAGAAATTTTGTCCAAGTCATCCTGCATTCTACCACAGTCATCCAATGACAACACCTTCCTGTACACCACAGCATCGTCATCAAACACCCACAGGTTGCAACTCACTGTTCATCAGATCATTTACATAGAAAGAAAATAACACAGTCTTAGTAGATTTCCCTGGGACACACCTAACAATACCGTGCTCCCTGATGAATACTTGTCATCAAGGATAATTTAGTGGGTTCTATTACTTAAGTAGTCTTCGGGCCACTCGCATATTTGGGTACCTATTCTATATGCTCGTACCTTCCTTAGCAGTCTGCAACAGGGTGAATGAGCATAGGCACTGGCTGTATACTGGCGACTCACAATGTCCTGTTGCAAAGTATCTTCTTCATGATCTTCCGTGCCTGTTTCACAACATGTGGAACCCAGATTCTTTTTCCTGGTATTCTACCTGCTGGTGAAATTGGTGTTAAAACATGAGCTTGATTCTCAGCACCCACCTGGCATGAATTTGCATTCTTTTATTTTTATTTATTTATCCCTAGGATTTTTATCTGTCACTTTCCACTTCTTTCACCTCTGGCAGTATTGCTCATGTGAAAAATACCGAGTAGCATCGTGGTTCGGAACCCACGTTAAACTGTAGGTCCCCCTATAACTGGCTGGGTAAGTCAGTTCGAAGGTCGGAGGAAGGCAACGGCATACCACCTCCAAACAGGACCATGCCTAGTAAAGCACTGTGGTGTTCAAACCAATCTTCGGATTGTTGACTGCTTTACCTTTTTTTATCCCTTTTTACCCAACTACAAAAATGAGCCACTGGCTCTGAAAGCTTTTGTATTTGCATATCTTTTTTGTTTCCTCATACAACTTCTTCTTTCTAACCTATCAAATTAATTTATATTTTCAAAAATTGATCTTTTAGTTGACGGACTGTGCTTTATCAAAACTACTAGCTGCCAAACCTGATATTGCCTGGTTATATATGCATTTTCCAGTCTTATATTAGTACCACAAAAATAAAACAGAAAAGATTTCATCTTCATGTATTCATAAAAATCGCTTAGAAATTATGAAATAGTAAAGCAAAGAAATGTGCATAATGTGCAAAATTATAAGTGCTGTACCCACAAAAAAATAGTAATAAAATACAAATGTTTTATAACATCAGTTTCATTTAAAATTTGACTATAAATGATATTTCTTGTTACTTATACAGGAGCTAGTATGAATAAATTCTTGGGGAGCCCACTCTTGAGCAGGCGACATAAAGTTGTCCATGTGAGACATGGAGATCTCAAATCCACTCTGAAGTATATGTGACATAGGTAGTTTTTAATCCCACAGTGGCCGTTGTCTGATTAGTAAGCAATATGTGTACCAAGTTTAGTTGAAATTGGTCTATTATTTTAGGAGGAGAAGTGGAAAATGGCGAGTGAAATAGCAGTTATTCAGAAATTTCATGTTTATGACATCATTGTTTCCTGAAAATGTGTTAAAACTGAAATGTAAATTAGAAGGTACATTCAGTGCTATATGTGCCTAATGTCTGCAAAATATGTCGTGAATGGTGTAAGTAGAAAGGCATAATAAATGGAAATCTCATGTGTGCTGAATGCAGGTTTTCATGAAGCAAATTGTTTGACTTCATATTTTATGAACTATATGTTGAGCTGTGATATAATAACAAAGGAACATTCAGTGGTACGTTTATGTACTGTCTGTGAAATGTCTCGCAAATACAGTTTACAGTGTAGAAGTAATAACTTGTAACGTCATGCCAAATGCTATTGATAAACATCATGAACATCAAAAGTAAGCAATAAACTTTTTTTCCTATCATCATTTTGTTGGGGTTGCCAGTGAGAAAATGTTTCATAAAGATGTGAAATTATGTTAAAAGTTTGTTAATAATAATATGTAGATAGGGAACAACTCATGGTAAAGATTATTGCAAATCACTAAGTGCTCTCATTCTCAAATAGTTGACAAATAAAATTCGCTATCACACACCGTTAGTTGGGGCAGTTGTCATTTTTTATGATGTAATATTGTATGAACTATGTATTATAGGTGGGTTTTGCCACCATAGCAAATGATTCCTAATCTTAAAGAATATTTGGAGCAAATTTTGTTGAGATTGGTCCATTAGTCTCGGAGCAGATGTGGAATATTATCGCATGATGCGGCTGTTTTTTCACTAATGTCATTTTTTATGACGTCATATCTCCTGATGTATGTTTCATACGTGGTTCTTACCCCAACAGCAATTGTTGCATGACAGTAAGGAATGTGTGTACCACATTTGGTTAGGAGGAGATTTGGAACATAGATACATACATACAGCCAATTTTATAAGTTGTATAGATAATTATATTAACACTAGCTTATATGTCCGTGCTTCGCAACGGTTGTTAAAGAGGAACCTGTGTATATCATGGTTTTTAGGGTTCCGGACCTAGGTCAGCAAAAACATAATCCTTGTTGAATGTAAAATTTAAGTAGAAGTCATTGTCGAAAACGCTGAATGTTCATAAAGTTTTTCATACAAAAAGTGTAATTTAAGTCCGTACTCCGGAACAATGTAAATTTAATGTAGTTTGGGTTCATAAAGTTAAGCTTGCAGTGTGAAATTGTCTGTTTGGTGTAAACTTCTGAAAACATTTCTATCGTTGAGATGAAAAATAGTAATAATAATAATAATAATAATAATAACAACGCCATGTATTGGTTCTATGGTGTAGTACTAAACTGTAAGTGTATACTGAAGTATTAGTATGTTGCAGTGTTGCGCTGGGGACAATTCAGTTATTCTGTTTGTAGTGCTCCCTATTATCGAAAACGCGACGAATGCTGAAAGTCTGGTAATTAAATCAACAGAGCAGTTCATGCCTCTTTAAATAAGACGTCATGGTGGTGTCAATGTGCGATAAAGTAAGTCTGGGTAAAAGTAGAAGCAATGCCATCAAGTAATTGTCTGTATAGAATTTTCCATTAAATATAGTATTTCCAGTGAATTGTCTTAACTGTGTTAGCAGCATCGGCTACTCTTTCACCTAATACATGTCCCCATATCCTGCAGTGATTACTTCGTAAAGCACGAAATTAAAATCGACCTTCTGTAGTAGAACTATATATTCAGAACATTAAGTACAGTTTTCTCTGCAAAAGAAGACGTCTGTTTCTATCTTAATGTAGTCCGCACCAAAAGTAAGTAATTACAAAATTTTAATCTCAATATTGTTCGGAACAATTATGAAGGCAGAGAGGTTCCTGATGAGTTTGTTGCTCGCGTGTGTATATTATCTGTAGTTGCAGGCACAGAGCAGAAATACCTCTGGAGTGAGCATTCAGATGTGCAGAACAGATTTGTGTCCTGAACATTAAGGTGGAAATGTCACGTAATATTGGGAAAAATATACTAATCGCTGACTTTATCTTGGTCCTTTTTCTTTAGGTTAAGACTGATGACTGTGTGTAAATGGCTCTTGTAGCGACGCTTCCTCAATTTTCTTGTTGCTTCTGTAACACATTTATGTAGATATTATTTCATGTTATGTGGTTGCTCTGCGAAAAGGAGGTGGGGCATCTTTGCAGCCAATGCAATACAAACCAATTGTAAGATCAAATAAATGTATGGAAAGAGTGGATTTGTCTCAATATCACATGGTAATTCCAACATAATGTTGAGAAGATGCACAGAACGCAATGCTCATTCCATAAATTTTTCTTCCATGCACAATTTAGTGGTTATACCCGTCGAAAGATGCACTTCTTTTTCTCCATGACATGACATGGGATACAGTTAGGACTAAAAAAAAATTGTGCCGTACCTGGGTTAAATTTTACTTGCAGTGGCAGCGATTTAGTTTGCTATCGTTAGCAACTATCTATTCGCTTTAGGAAGATGATTTACTGACCAGGATAGCATAAATTATTTATTTCATCGGGAACATAAGAAATTATTCCCCTCATTCTACATGACTGAGTTTTTAAAAAGCATTCAACGGCTCTCTGCCCCATAAGTAAAATTGTACCCCTTCTTGCAGTGTATTACACGCTGCGTAAGTGTTTACATATAAGTTATGCGAATAAAAGACGCAACATCGCCATCTATTAGTTATTTGCTATACTATGTTATGAACAGCGCCTCTATCGGATCTTTCCAATACTACGCTGAAATTCAAGCACAGCATACACCAGAAACTACAAATTACGATATCTCTTCTTCCCCTGATCTGAAGCTTATATGTTGCCCCAAGGTACTCTCTGTTGACCTATGAAACCCCACGAAAGTTCGTATAGTATTCTTGGAGATTTGCTGAACTACACCATATTTATAAGTATAGTATACACATAAAACTTCAAATTACGATATATTTCCTTCCTCTGATCTGATTTTGATGAAATGTAGCCTATGTTACTCTCCAAACTATTCTCAATTGACCTGTGGAAATCCATGAAAGTTCATGTAGTACTTTTGGAGATTACCTTAAACAAATGGATATACATGAAGTGTTTTAAACAAATGGTGAAATCGTGATATCTTTATTTTCTCTTATCCGATTTCAATTATTGAAGCCTTTATGTAAGCGCACGATATGCTCAAGTTACGTGTGAAAAACCCATGAAAATTCGTCAAGTGGTTTAGGAGATAAACGTATTCAAAGTGACAGACAGACATGACAGTTGTAGATAAAAAATTTCAAATTCCTATTTTCTTTTTTTTTCAGTGATCAGATTTTCATGAAACGAAGTCTATATGTTATCCCAAGTTACGCTCAAGTTATCTGTGAAAGCCCCATGCAGATTGTTGCAGTAGATTTGCAGATAAGAGCTTTTTAATAGTTAAACAAACAGACACGGAGTTTCTGATTTTGATAAAATTATGCCTATATGTTGACCCAAACTTTTCCCATGTTTACTGTGAAAACCGCATGAAGATTTGTCTAGTAGTTTTGAAGATTGAAGGGAACAGCAACAGGCCTTCATTTACAGATTTATTATTAGTATAGATTTTAACAATGGAAAATCCGAGTGGAATGTCATTAATGGATAATAGGTAACAACTCACGTTAAAGACAGTTTGCTGAGCCAAAGTCAGGCATGAAAAATAGACAATCACATTCACACAACTTAACTTTTCGGGCATGGCCTTCATCAGAAAAAGAAAGACATACATTCACATATGAATCCTATTTTCATGAATCAATGAGTGTGATATCTTAAAAGTGGCTCTTTAATTTCTGATTTTCAACTCCATATTATTTGATGTAATTATTGTGTATTCTTAGTTTGTGATAATGAAATTTGCTGGAAACTTCAATTTGTGTTATATAATTTCAGGAAGCACTAAACAAGGCTGTGTTGGCTGATATGCGTTCAAATCGAGATGAAGTGCGGGTACCTGTACTTGCTGTTGAAATAGTTAAACGCCAAACTCTTTTTGGTTATCATGGACAGGACTTGCAAACATTTATCAAGATAACTGTGGCACTTCCACGTTTAATTGCTCCAGCAAAACGACTTCTGGAGAGAGAAGTAATTTTTCCAGCACTTGGTCCTCATCAGTATCAAGCCTATGAATCCAATATAGATTTCGACATCAGGTTTGATAATTTTCCATTTGTTAAAGACCATCACTTATATTTAATAATATGGTGTGTGTGTGTGTGTGTGTGTGTGTGTGTGTGTGTGTGTGTGTGTGTGTGTGTTTTCTGTAACTACAGTATTGTGCATATTACCTACCTCTCTCTGCACCTAATGTAATGTTATGATTGTTTTTAAGTGAAGAGCGATCATTAAGATAAAAAGCAACTAGTTAATTTACAGTCACAGATAACTCACATTCAACCTATGGAGTAGAAAGTTCTCCTTGGACACCAACAAATGAACTTTTTTTATCAATAAATTGACTCTGTATGCCAAGATAATATTGTAATTCCTCAAAGAACCAGCAACTCACTTTCATTAAGGTTTCTGTCACCATTTGCACATAATTTCATATCATAGAGGATCTCCTGTTGGTGATTTTTCTCTCGTACTCATTCAAGCATGTTATGCTTCGGCGTAGCTTCTTAAAGTATAATTGCTTTTAGGCCCTTATTACACTAGGCCGCCAGGCAGCACAGCCAGCTACGTCATCGGTAGCACCAACGGTGACACTGCCTTATTACACAAGGCCACCAGGCAGCGCAGCCGACCAGTCTCCTGTTTTCTGTTTTCCCCTCATTCTTGCCTGTACTCGTGAAGTGTGTAGTGAAATTCAGAATGAAAGGAGGGAAAGTGTAGACATGACAAAGAGAAAAACATGAAGCTGCAAGAAAGTCTGAATGATTGCCAGAAGTTATACCTTAATCAATTTTATTTTGACGTATTAGGATATAAATATCAAACTAAAATATTTCTTTAGAAGTTTCAAATGTTAACTGTTTGCAGTAATACTTAATATTTCACAAAGCAAAAGGGTTAATAACATACAATTCTATTTATCGGTTTATTTACCTCAAAGTGATCACGAGTTTTTCTTCTGGTGAGAGACACTTTCACAGTTTCGGTTCTGTACCGGTAATATCTACCTTTATTAACGACAGTAGTTCAAAGAGAGGTGATTTAGACATTCGTAAGTAATTGAACTTGTCGTCTGAACACAGTTCATCAAAAAGAATACAGTACAATCCTTGAGATTCACTTAACGATAGCATAGGGCAGTGCTTTTTCAACCTGTGGGTTGCAATCCCCAGGGGGGCCACAAAGTCTTGTTCTGTGGGTCGCGGTCAAATGAGGAACAACATGCACCATAAAACAACTGAATTAGTGCACTTGTGGGTACTTGATCATTCCGAAATGTTAAAATTGCCTGAGAGAAGTTAAATTTATGTTTTACGAAACTTAACGTAATTCCTTGTTATCAGCAATTATGATTTGAACAGAACAGACTTTTTTACAATAAATATGCCATGTTAAGGACGAATAAACGAAAGCCTGAATATTGCTTTCAGGGACCAATCAATAGCTAAATTAACAAGAGTCAATAAGTAATTTTGAGAATTTATAAAAAAAATAAACAAACTTCTTTAGAAATTGGCTATACACTGTGGCTTAAAGAATGTAATTCGCTTCCGAAACTTACCTGCAACGTGAAACATTTGTCATGCAACATAAATTTTATGTCAATATTAGTGTTAAAATAGAATGTGTTCCATTCCGGAAAATAGACTAAAACCTTCATCCTATAATGTAGAATACTGTAGCCCCCTTCAACAGAAAAAAAATAAAATTCACTGTCTATGAATTCACACACATCGTTGTGATACAGTACCGTGAGGGCGGAGTGGGGACGGGGGTTTTTTTAATTGGAAGGGGGGTTGCGAACTCAAAAAGGTTGAAAATCACTGGCATAGAGTGTATATGCACCTATCCCTTCCTTCACCTTCTCATTTTCATTAAAAATTCGAGGAGGATTGTTTATGAATACTTGTTGCCCGGCATGTTCACTCATCAGTAGTGAACTGCACAGTAGACTGACCACGCAGTGGCCAAATCGAGTGGTGGTGGCGGTACTCGTGGCCCAGTGTAATAGACTCCGTATGACACAATGCCCCGCCACGGCTCTCTGGCCGCCAGTGGCTGCTGCTTTGATCGCTGGGCATCGCAGCCAGTTTATGGCAGCGGCACCGGCTGCCCTAGTGTAATAAGCTCCGTAACAGTCAATGCCCGATGACGAGCGCCGCCACTGGCGGTACGGCTGGCTGTGCCGCTTGGTGGCCTAGTGTAATAAGGCCCTTATGTAGCAGCATTAGCTGAAATACTATTTACACTATCTTTCCTGTACTTTCCCCAGAAATATTGTTTCTTGTGTGTTTTCTTATTAGTAAATACTGATGGA
Organism: Locusta migratoria; assembly: GCA_026315105.1. Taxonomy (NCBI): domain Eukaryota; kingdom Metazoa; phylum Arthropoda; class Insecta; order Orthoptera; family Acrididae; genus Locusta; species Locusta migratoria. Next base: position 629,169,834 of record CM048745.1, on the reverse strand, counting down.
GCTTCTGATTATTCCAGGTTTATGGTTGACACACACATGGTTGGGTGCTCGTGGGTGCAGCTTCCTGCAGGCAAGTGGCGGCCCCGTCAAACGGCACAGCTGCAGTCTCGCTGCCAGATTGAAGTGGACATCTCGTGGGAGGATCTTGTAGCACATCCCCCTGAAGGAGAGTGGAGCAAAGTTGCTCCTTTTAGAATATTAAGTTTTGACATTGAATGTGCGGGAAGAAAAGGTGATTGTTCGCTCATCTGAATTTTATTCACCCTTGCTTACTTATATGGTATTGAGTGAGTGAGAGTGTGTGTGTGGGGGGGGGGGGAGGACTCTTTAATCAGTTCACTGGATATCATCTTTTCTGAAATTGGAGCAGTGTCCCTCTACTTACTGAATCATGTTTTCTTGAATTTTACAAATGTGAGCATGAAATTCCTGCGCTTCTGTTTTTGATATGCAGTTACCGGTTTCAGACAAAATGTATTGTCTTTCCACACTTTTCAGCAATGCTTTCAAAGTATATGCTATGCCTCTTGATACTTTACAGTAATGCTTTCAAAGTATATGCTATGCCTCTTGACAGAATCTCTAAGTAAATGTGGATTTTATGAAATAAAAAGTTATCAGCTGCGCTGTAAGGCACCTTGTTGCAGAGTGCTCTATTGTTCCCCACCAGAGATTAGAGCCCTCCCTCAGGCATGGGTGTGTGTGTGTGTGTGTGTGTGTGTGTGTGTGTGTGTGTGTGTGTGTGTGTGTGTTGTCCTTATGTTAGTTAAAGTATTTTGTAAGCCTAGGGACTGATAACCACAGTAGTTGAGTACCATAGATTTACAAAAACAAAAAAACAAAAACAAAAAATTAAGCTATCATTAGTGGAGTAAGAAGGAATGGGGGATAGCAGCAAGTAATGATAGTAATAGGAATTAAACAAGGTGGTCAATCTTTGGGGAAGCATTTTATACTCACTACCATTGAGAATAGACTTGCTGTATGCAAGCAAGGATCCATGGGTTAGGTAATAACAAAAACTGCACATTAGGAAATTAGATATTGCAAGCTTTTGAACTTTTAGTTCTTCTTCTGGCAGTGTACACACTACCACGTAGACATTTAAGTGTTTTGCACTGTTTTTTTAAGAAGTCTGTAAAATATAATTTCCTGTTACATATTGCTGTTCCACACATCAATCTGCTTTGAGTGAGTGGCTGCATTTCCCTTATTTTACATATTGCTCCATCGAGGAATTCCCATTACTGAAATCACACAAGATAAATGTGCTGTCTTATTAGTCTAGGATATGGTCATCCTTTGTTGCTGTACCATCATTAAGTAGTGTAAAATTAATTTCATACCAAGAGCATATACCAATAACTTAATGGAAAATTCTATGTACATAAGGTTCGTAGAAGTTTAGAAAAAAGCCCATAATTAGAGGCCTGCGCAGATAAGAAAAGTGTTATCCATATCCGAAAGGCCCATATCCGCAACAGCATCGACTGCACTTTATCCACATCCGCAAGTTTGTTATTCGCATCTTCAAATATTAAACTTTTGAATGGGTAATAGTAATAGATAGCAGTATTTAAAACCATGTTATGTAATGATTTACTTATTTTTAGTGTCATTTATGCAACAATTTAACTACTTTTGACTTCTCGCATCACGGTAACTGTTCTATACCTACTGCAAAACAGAATATTCCAAACAGTAAAACATTGGCGCTCCAGGCACACACAGTAACGCTTTGAAGCCTTTGTGGTCTGAGCACTACGTCAGCTGTTTAATCCAGGCATCTTCTTAAATTTCAGTGGTTAAAACAGATTGGCATAGAGGAGATTTTACTGTGTTTACATTGAGAGAGAGAGAGAAAAAAAAAAGAAAACATGAAACATTTGGAGTTTTACAAAAGGGACACTTTATTTTCCCCATATTAACACACAAGAAGTTATGTGACACAAAGCAAAGCATCTCATTTCAAGTGTTAAAACTGCCGTCTACTTATAATTGGTAATTCTCAGCAAAAAGAGACAATTTCGGCTGCAACTACGGCCAGCCTATACAATCTAACATTGCGTACCTTCCTCAATACGTTACTTTCACTGTACACTGTATCGGATTATGAAAGTTGCGCTAAAATGCTATTGCCAATCTTTATTACTTCCGTCACCATTTATGTAATACATAAACATGTATGTTTGTTCGTATTATATGCGCTGCTATACCGTTAATTCGGCTACAATGAAACAATGTAACAATATACTTTTTTTACATGTAAAACAGGTCACTACTTCTTTGATCTTTTCCTTGCCATCAAATAAGTACCCAAATTTTTTTCCAAATTGACAATTTCAATTTGTTTTCTTTCACTTTACACGATATAGTATCTATTGATGTCGTGTTCATTTTAAGAAAGAACTGTCACTGTATTCACTATGATATATGTTGTCACTCGGTCACTAAAAGTGCTAGCTGAAGGCAGCGGAAATTTGGCATGGCACCTCTGGTGGCCACTGGGCCAGTTTGCCACCCAGTAACCACTTACAACCTGCAGATAAGACACTGTTGCGTAAACGGAATAGCCGCAGATCCTTCGGGTACAGCTACGTTGGCTGTGGCCCGTGGATGAGATCAACAGATTTCCATTCTCAGTGGTTCCAACCATTACGATTTAATCGTAATTGTTACGAAAATTGTTTAAAATTACGAGTTTTACGATTTTCAGGTTCGAATTACAATTTTCAGGTTTGAATAAGAAGTAGTTGTCATTTATTTTCCGTCGGTGAAACTCCGTTGCTTTAAAGTTCGTTCGTGTGATGTCATCAACAAAAATAAACAGATTATGAACAACACCTTCTAGCATGTCCATGTGGAAATCATTAGTATTGAGAGTAACTTTTTACAAACTCGAAAACTGTAATACGGCATATGGTATGAATTTTTCAAAGCCACGACACTGTGGAATCTATCAGCAGCCACATGCTGACATAACTGATATATACAAATAAATATGAAGAACTTTGCATCGGTGGAATACTGCTTGGCTCAGTTTCCAAGTGTCTTATCATCTAGTGGGATTGAAGGACTAAAAGAAGAGTTCAGTTACTTTCAGTTTTATCCCTTAGAAGATGAACTTCATGAACAAGCAGATTTAAATGTTTTCTTCGAAATAGATCGCCTTTTCAATAAATTCAAAACAAATATGCAAAACTGTAAATCAAAAGAGGGCCGACACGACAGTCCAGGCACCCCAAGTGAGGGGACACCGAACCAAGGTGTGTTACTGGGCATTTCAAGTGTTGTATGGCGTATGCATGTGCTGTGAAAATATAGTTTTTTCAGTGGGTGTGTGTGACGATGTTTTGGCTTGTAAGTTTGTAGCGGGAAACGAATGTATGAGTTAGACATCCGAATGTAAGATTCAGGTTGCCTAGTCACAGTAACAGACATGGAAAACGGAAAGTTCGACATAAATTTGATGCTGACGAAAAAAAAGTTTGACGCTAGTGTGTAAGTGAGGACAAACTATTAAAACGTCCGAAGAGTCGTGCATTTCAAGGGCTAAAATGTAAATATCCCCATGTTTGCTTGACTTCATAATTCGAAACAGGAACTGTGGTTTTGCTGTTACAACAGAAATGATTCAGTTGCAAGGCAGCAAAATAGCCTCGAGTTGAAAGTACATCGTTTCATGGAAATAACCCCCAACGAATGTGAAACCAGTGAATCTGGTCGTAGTAAAATACGTCATTTTAAAACGTAGCATTGGAACTCAACATCAGCATTAGCTACAGAAATCTTGTTCCACTATCTTAACCTCCCATCGCCGCTCGCGGTAGGTGTTACCATACCAACGTAAATGTCACGGTAAAATCTCTCGCAACACACACTAAACTCTCATCGTGAAGACTAGCTTCATTGACTACATCAAATTAAAATAATTTGTGTGCTTAGGAAGTGTGTGTGTGTGTGTGTGTGTGTGTGTGTGTGTGTGTGTGTGTGTGTGTTACATACTATTTATGTTTAAGTCCGCACGGACATGTTAAAAAACAGTCGTCAGCTTTTGTATGCTGTACAAAAACATATGCAATTCTGCGAAACTGTTACTGTAGCATTTTTGAAGACTATCTAGTTTATTACATTTCTCAAACCAAAATAAAAGTGAGCGTGTAATTTTTGAAACTAATGACTTTGGGAAAAGGAGTGGTTGGGGTGGGGGGGGGGGGGGGTTGAATCTAGATTATAGGCCGCACCCAGATTTTGTAAACCAAAATTTGGGGGGAAAAGTGCGGCCTACATTCGAGCAAATACGGTATTCAAGGTTCAATGGATTTTGATGTTAATATAGTAATTATTTATTCAACAGGTGTGTTCCCTGAGCCAAATCATGACCCAGTTATTCAGATAGCTAACATGGTAATTCGACAAGGAGAACATGAGCCTTTCTTGCGAATTGTTTTCACTCTTGATACTTGTGCTCCAATAGTAGGCTGTAAAGTATTAAGTTTTGACAAAGAATCGGAGATGTTGGAAGTAAGTAAAGTTTGCCAGTAATAACTATACCTAAGAATAGTCACTGTTTGTATGTAATTGTCACTGATATTACAGTAGGCTGTTCCATGTTTTGATATTTTCCTATTTTGTCTACTTAAAGTTTCTTTGAATTTTGTAGAAATGGGCAGAATTTGTACGGGAAGTAGATCCTGATCTATTTACTGGCTACAATATTAATAACTTCGATTTCTATTATCTAATTAACAGAGCTAGTCATTTGAATGCAAGAAATTTCAATTACCTTGGAAGGATTAAAAATATCAAGTAAGTATATATTACTTGTTTTTCAGTTTTATACTACATGCATTTTACTACATGTGTTTACTACATGCAATTACTCCTTCACAATTTTTTGTAGATCTGTAGTGAAAGAACAAGTTCTACAGAGCAAACAGATGGGGCGGCGAGAGAACAAGCATATCAACGTTGAGGGTCGGGTCCCTTTTGATCTTCTTTTGGTGAGTTGAATTCTTTACTGACTTCCAATTTAATGATTTCCATGTAACTTTATGCAGATAACATTAATGAACTGGTCTACTAAAATAGCATATATGTATGCTACTACTGGATTTTAAAATTTTTGCCAGTATTAGTTTCAACAAATAATGAATTCAGGAGAAGGAGAATACACAAAATGGGAAAAATGATATTTTAAAGTGCAATAATTTTTTTTATTATTACAGTTAACTAATGCAAACAAATGATTAGACTCCAGTGGTGTGAAGTCCCATGCAAGCATCCGAAGCACTAGAATGCATACAACTTAAGATAACTTCATGAATATATCAGTGATATGGTACATCATCTTTTAATAAAAAACAACAGACCTTGGAAAGGAATTACAGTGGAACTTTGATTTATCGTTCTCCATTTGTACATTTTGCAATTATACCCAATGAATTTATAGCCCCTGTGCAAACCCCATAAGAACAATGCTATACAATGCCTTTTTATATTTCCTCTTAGTAAAGTATACCTCAATTGTACGTTGTTACTCAATGTCACATTGGCTTCATCCCATTTTCCTTGATGTGACTGAGTTATACGTGACATAAATGAGGTGTTTCACACCACTCTGGTGACAGAGTTACGGTGCACACAAAAATTAGTCACATACAATAATCTGCCATTTACAGTCATCTGATGAAGCAATGGAAAATTAGCAGATGCCATTGTAAACTCCAATGAATCAGCAAATGTGCAGTAGATGGCAGAGTCGTTCAAGGAGACCCGAACCGTGGCCTGCAGCCGCATTAGCCTGCAACAACCTCGGACAAAGCAAGCCTATGATGTCACCGTGTGGGCCGAGGCTTGCGGCACGCATGCACCGGTGCAACTTCAGCTGTGCATTCAGCAAGCCCGTGATGTCACTGCACATCAATTGGATGCACAGCAGGAGTCAGTTCGCTTGATTGGGGGAATTCCAAGGCGTGTACCCTGCCGAGCTATATGTTATGGCCTAGCGGGCCATTCAGATCGCGCACACCCGTATTGTGCTCTGTGGCTTGCGCTGGCCCTGCCAAGATAGTTCCCGGCCTAGCCACGGGAGGGCACGGTCGTCTAAGACAGCTTACATGAGCTGTGCACCATTTGCAGGTGGCACGCTATGAAACGGCCGGAGTAACTGCAGGGTCATTCTTAGAGTCAACGCGGAATGTGCTTTATAGTGTTTACATGAAACGGTGTTCTCTTCAGTGGCGATGAGGTTTATGGTAGCGCGGACTTCCTGCTGCATTCGTGGCAGAGCAACTTAGCTGATGAATGTTGAGTCATTGACGGAAGTTTTGGCTCAACAGAATGCTTCCCTCACGGCGTCTATTGACACCTTGACTAGGGCTGTGACACAACAGGTCGGGTTGCAGTCTTCTGTGACCTTTTCTCTGTTATTTCCTTTGACGACAATGGCGAGGATTGGTCTGACTATGAACAGCATTTAAGCCAACACTACGTAGCCTGCCAGGCGTGTGATGAAGGTAAGCAGAACGCTTATTTCCTTTCGTGGCTCTCGCCTCATCTTTTTCGATTGCTGGGCGATTTGGCGCCACTTCAGAAGCGGGCGTCCCTTTTCTTTTCGGATATCTGTGCTCTCTTTGCGGCATATTTTCGCCACCACTCTCACATGGTGTCGGCCCGCATATCTTTCTACCGTTCGTATAAACAGCAGGGTCAGTCGTACCGCACTTTTGGACCGAGCCACATGGTGATTCGTATGCAGACTCTAAGGTCTGCGATGTTTTGATTTGTTTGGCTCCCGACCTGGACGTTCGCAAGCAGGCTCTTCAATCAGACGATCCTTCATTAGTGGAGGTTTTGCGTATTGCGTGCGCATTTGAAGTTTCTGAGGCTGTGGGGAGTCAGCTTTCAGCTTGAGGGGAGGTATCCTCAGTTGCCGATTCGGCCCTGTTATCCACGGCACCGGTTTCTTCAGTGGCTGTTGTTGCGTCGCCCTCCCCTCCCTCCCTTCCGACACCATGGCACTCACCTGTGTCGTATGGGTGGGGGGAAAGGCGACACGCGTCCTCGCTTCAGACAGCGAGCCAATTTCATGTCTTTCATGCAGGCCGTCCCATTCTCGGGAATCGTGCCCGCACAGACGGGCCATGTTTAATTGCTGTGGAAAATTCGGACTCATTGCCCAAGTATGTCGTTCCTCTGCTCGGGGCCGCAAAAGGTCCTCTCACCCTCACAATTTTGGCGCGTTGCCCATGGATATTAATAACGTCGTTCCCGTCGGTGTACAGCCGCCGAAATTGTTTATAGACCTCCGCATTCTGCGGAAAACTGTCACGCTTTAAGTGGGCACTGGTGCGACATCCCTTCCCTACTACCCACTTTGTCTGGTGTCTCGCGCATTGGTTGGCTACGGTAGCCACCCTATTCCACTATTGGGGTCGTTTGTCGCCGAAGCTACATATTAGAATGTCAGCCGTGCGATACCATTTGTCGTAGTAAACAGTGCGACGGCTACGAATATCTTTGGCCTCGACGCTTTCCATGCTTTTGGCTTTACTATTACAGATTCTGTCTCTTGGTTTCCGATCGTATTCCGTATGAGAGTCTCGCGCAGCTCACTGCGGATTGCTCGTCCTTGTTTGCGCCTGGTCTTGGGTGTGCTAAGAATTTTCAGGCCACTATTACACTTAAAAATACGGCTTGCCCCGTCTTCTGTCGGGCTCGGCCCCTCTCGATCGCCCTCCACGGCGCTGTTACATCCAAATTAGATCGCCTGACGACGGAGGGTATGTTGCATCCTGTCACAGCAAGCGAGTGGGCCTCCCCTCTAGTTGTCATACGCAAGCCCTCAGGAGCCCTGCATTTATGTGGTGACTTCAACAAAACTGTAGGTGTTCTCGCGATGATGCCCCAGCTAATTCCACGGTACTGCTGGTTTGGCTATTTTGTCTGTGTTTACCGTTGTCACCGATTTTGGCCCAGTTAGGTCCCCCTCAGGGTTTGACCTCCATCAAAATTCAGTTTAAGTTTGAGCCATTTGGGGAAGAACTCCCAACCTAGCCCCTACGGCGTGGATTCCTGCCCTTTCCTTCTAAATCCCTTCCTCGCCGTAGCTCCCTCCCTCGCTAGGTCACCAGCACAGTAGCCAGTCTGTGTGGTGGGGCTGTTATGTACCCTCATGGTTGAGCCCCCTGAATTGTACAGGGATCACACTGGCGATGCCTGAGCTGTGACCTCCTAATGAATGCCAAGGAGTCGATGCTTGTCTCTGTGGGGCATCGGGACTCCCAGAAAAGGTCATCCTGCCAGGTGGCTGGGTGGCGCCCTTGAGGAGAGCCCCTGTTTCGGAGTGGGTGACATTGGGGCGGACATTCCGCAATGAATCCTGGCTCTAAGTCAGGTGTCTCAAAGTGTGAGAAATTTAATTTTAATGCTGCAAGATATGACCCCAAATTGTTTCCTTCCCTAATTCTATCATGGGGGGAGCGTGGGCCCACAAAGAAGACTGAACCATACTCGCCACGATACATAGTTGTTACCAGACAGGATGGGGAATCTTTCCAGGCAACTAAGCCGTCCTCCTTCGTCAAACACCTCAAAGAAAGGTTTGGAGAAGTTGCCGGTATGTCTAAACTGCGCGACGGTTCGGTCCTGATACAGGCAGAGACACCTGCTCATTCACAGAGCCTCTTAACGTGTGACCACTTAGGAGATATTCCTGTCATAATAACGCCCCACAAATCCTTAAATTGGGTACATGGGGTCCTATATCATAGACCTTTTGCTGCAGAGCGATGAGGAGTTACGCAACAATCTGCACCGAGGCGGAGTCCATTTTGTCAGAAGCATGTTTCGGGGACCAAAAGATGATAGGGTGGCCACTGGTGCATTTGTCTTGGCCTTTGAGGGTGAAAATCTGCCCGAAAAGGTCAGTCATGATGTATCAATGTGACGTCCAACTGTACATTCCCCCTCCAATGCGATGCTTTAAATGTTGGCATTTCGGGCACATGTCCTCTCGTTGCAACTCTGCTGCAACCTGTCGGGACTGTGGCCGTTCTTTACATCCGGACTCGGCCTGTGCCCCTCCTCCTTATTGCGTCAACTGCTGTGGTCACCACTCTCTCTGTTCACAGGACTGTCCTGCTCTACATGAAGAGCGGAAGATTGTCAAATATAATACTCTAGACCGCCTAACGTACTCAGAGGCTCGAAGGAAATATGAATAGCTGCATCCTGTCTCATTACTAACTTCATATGCTGCAGCTACAACGATGGCGCCACTGACGGTGGCCACTTCTCAACCTGTTCTGCCTCCCTCTGTGGGCCCTATGGGCCACCACTCACCACAGCCTCCCAGACATCTGGGGGCACACCATCTTCTGCGGGGCCTGTACTGCCCCCCACGTCGGGAGTGGTTATCCCCACTCCCCAGCCAGAAAAGGGTTTCCCTTCTCTGGCTTCTTCTACTGGGAATGGAACCTGATCTCCCCTTGTCAACCCAGAAATCGGACACCAGCCAGCGGCTGAAGGACCCTCGGCCAGAATGCCGTCTGGCTCCTCAGTCTTCCCAAACTCCTCGAGCCCCTCCGGAGAAACCGCCTCCTCCGGTACGCCCAAGGAACGACGGGAAGACAAGAAAGAAAAGAAAGATAAGACCGTAAAGCGCAAGAAGACACTGGCGGCCTTGGTACCCCCAGCCCTTGCACCTGACGCTCCTGAGGATGAGGTCATCCTTCTCGCGACGCCTGAAGATTTGGCCTTTGCCAATCTCGGGGATGCCATGGACACGGAGGATCAGACTTCACAGCCAGAGACGAGTGCTCATGCCATCCCTCTTCCATCTTCGTCGTCTTCATGCACCGTCAATCAGGAGACAATCTGATCCTCCAATGGAACTGTGGAGGTTGGCTGAATTGCGTCAGCTGTTGAGCTCCTTTCCAACTCTTTGTGTTGCTCTCCAGGAAACCTGGTTTCCTGGTGATGAGACCCCCACCCTTCTGGGCTACCAGGGGTATTTCAGTAACCGTGCATTCTACAATAGGATGTCAAGTGGGGTATGTCTACATGTACATACCTCTGCCTACAGGCTCCAGTGCCAGTTCGAACAGCCCTGGAGGCGGTCGCTGTCAGGGTTCGAGCATCACGGGACATTACCACCTTCGCCATTTCTTTTTTTAGGAGATTTTAACGCTCATCACCCCATGTGGTGCAGTAGACCATATTATTTCTGTTGCCGTTTCTGCCTTACCCCGGCGAAGACCAGTGCCCTGGTGGTCACCGGAGATAGCAGCAGCAATTCGCAATCGCCGCAAAGTTCTGCAGCAATACCGGTGCCACCCCACCGTTGACCACGTGGTTGCCTTTAAACGTCTTCGAGCCCATACGCGGCGGCTCATCTGGCAGCACAATCAGGCATGCTGGGAAGAATACGTATCCACAATTGGACCCTGTGTCTCTTCTACCCAGATTTGGACGAAGATTCGCCGTATATCAGACTACCACCCACCTGCAGGGGTCGCGGGTCTCTCTCTCCGTGGTACTATCCATACCGACCCGACATCATTGCTGAGTATTTTGCAGCGCACTTTGCTTTCAATTCGGCATCCACTGCCTAAAGCCAAGGTTTTTGTACCTTGAAAGAGCGAGCTGAGCGAAAGCAGTTGGTATTTCGCACAAACCGCCAGGAGCCGTACAATGCACCATTTACCGAGTGGGAATTTCAAAGTATTCTTGCCAGTTGCCCCAAAACATCTCCAATACTGGGCCGAATCCACTGTCAAATGCTGAAACACCTTTCTGTAAACTCGCAACGCCATCTTTTGGATTTCTTCAATCCTCTCTGGATCGAGGGAGCATACCCGTCCCAATGGCAGGAGAGAATTGTTATTCCTCTGTTGAAACCAGGTGCAGATCCATTGAATGTTGATAGTTACAGTCCCATAAGTCTCACAAACATTCTTTGTAAGCTTTTTGAATGTTTGGTGAGCCAGCAACTGCTGTGGGTTCTCGAGTATCGGGATCTGCTCGCCCCACAACAAGGTGCTTTCCGGCAGGGTCACTCTGCCATTGATAACCTCCTCTCTTTGGAGTCGGCGATCCGCACTGCTTTTGCCCGACATCACCACCTCATCGCTATTTTTTTCATCCTTCGGAAAGCATATGACACGGAATGGCGTCATCACATTCTTGCCACGCTACATGGATGGCGTCTCCGTGGCTTCCTTCCCCTTTTTATTCACAATTTTTTACTTTTGCGCTGCTTCAGAGTTCGCGTTGCCACCTCCTTCAGTTCCCCCCGTATCCAAGAGAATGGGGTACCACAAGGGTTCGTCCTAAGTGTACCCCTCTTCTTGGTGGCCATTAATGGCCTAGTGGCTGCAGTGGGGCCATCAGTTTCTTGCTCTCTTTATGCGGACGACTTTTGCTTGTACTATTCTACTGCTAGTACAAGTATAGCTGAAAAACGACTGCAGGCAGCCATTCATTGGGCGCAGAATTAGACTCCTGCCCATGGTTTTCAATTTTCCCCTGCGAAAACTAGGGTGATGCTCTTTAGTCGCCAACAGACGGTACATCCGCATCCGGGGTTCTACCTTGATTGTGAGCTCCTTCAAGTTGTGGACACACACCGTTTCTTGGGTCTCCTTTTTGTCTCACGTTTGTCATGGCTTCCTCATCTGCGCCAGCTTAAGCAACGGTGCTCAAGACATCTGGACGTCCTTTGTTGCCTCAGCCGTACTGTCTGGGGGGCAGCACACCCTGTCCTCCTCCGGCTGTATAACGCTCTGATGCAGTCACATCTGCACTACGGGAGCCAGGTGTATGGCTCAGCCTCCCCATCTGCACTGAGAGTTCTCTACCCAGTCCACCATACCGGCATCCGTCTGGCCATTGGCGCCTTTCGTACGATCCCTGTCTTGAGTCTTCTCACAGAGGCTGGAGTCGCCCCATTGCGATACCGCCGTCAATAACTTTATACCTTGCTTCATGAGTTCCGCAATTTTGAGGTCATTTATACAGACGGTTCTTTGGATGGCGACCACACTGGATATGCCTACATGCATGGGGCTTATGTTGAGCAACACTCTTTGCCACCCGGCAGCAGCGTCTTCAATGCAGAACTGGTGGCTATATACCGCACCCTTAAACATCCGCACATGCCCCGGGACCTCCTTCCTGATATGCAGCGACTCGCTGAGCGGTTTGCAGGCCCTTGATCAGTGTTACCCCCGTCATACATCGGTCAGGGCCATTTAGGAGTCGATACTGGCTCTTGATGACTCTGGTCGCTCTGTGACATTCATTTGGACCCCAGCCCATGTAGGCTTCTGGGCAATGAGAGCGTCGATCAGCTAGCCAAACAGGCTACCACTCGTCGCCCTCTGGCGATTGGCCTCCAAGAAGCAGACTTCCGCCCGTGGTGGAACGCCGAATGGTGTGCTCTGGGTGTGCCCAATAAGCTGCGGACGATCAAGGACACAACATCTGTCTGGAAGTCCTCGCAACTGGGGTCCCGTAGGGACTCTGTGGCTCTCTGCCATCTCCGCATTGGTCACACCCGTCTGACGCATGGTCACCTCCTCCGTCGTGAGGACCCGCCCATGTTCCAATGTGGTGCTGCGTTGACAGTGGTCCGTTGCCTACTTCAGTGTCCCATTTTAGCTCCACTACGGCATTCTTTTAACCTCCCGAACACTCCCTCTTTGGTGCTCGGCAACGATGCCTCTGTGGCTAATATGGTTTTACGATTTCTTCATGCAGGGGGGATTTACCAGTTGCTATGAGTCCTCTGGGTGGTCTTTTAGATCATTATCTATGTTCCACTTGATGCGTCTTTAGACTACAGCTTTTCTTGTGTACGCTATGTGGTTGGCTTTTCCCCTTTTATACTCGTGGTCGGACAACTACATTCATTGGCTCTGTCATTTTTTAACTCGTATTTGTTACTGTGTGTCTGGCGACTTTTGTATCGTCTCTTGTTGACTCTGTCATATGTCATTGACAGTGTGTTCTTTTACTCTGCGCTATTTTAAATTTGGCTCAGGCGCATTTATAGATGATTCTGTTTTTCTGCGTGTCATCTAGCTATGAAATGGGGGACTGATGGCTATAGTTGTCTAGTCTCTCTAAAAAAACCCATACCAACCAACCTCGCCCAGTGGAATTGAGAGATCGGCTGTCAGGAGGCCAGTATTTTTCGAAGATAGATCTGACAGAGGCTTATCTCCAGTTGCCTTTAGATTTTGCCTCCAAGCAGACACTTGTAGACGTAGTCGCCGGTTTTAGCTCGCGGATCGCGGAGGCTACGGCTGCTGACCCTGTTTCCTCCGGGTCGGGCATCAGATCCTCTCCACAATTATTATGCAATTCATCACTGCCTTAGCGCCTACGAAGGCATTTTATTTCTGTTCATGGAAGACGGCTCCCACCGAGTGGTGGTTCCAGCATCATTGCGCCGCCGGATTCTAGATCTTCTACATCGCGTCCATTGGGGTATCTTCCCCATGAAGTTGCCCGTCGACATGTATATTGGCCAGGCATAGATGGGGACATAACTCGCCTCATAGCAGGATGCTCTTCTTGTGCGTCCCAACAAGCAGCTCCTCGCTCATCTCTCTCCCCATGGCCCACTCCGTCTGCACCTTGGGAATGACTCCATGTCAATTTTGCAGGGCCTTTCTTTGATAGCTATTGGCTTTGCGTCATTGACGCATACTCCAACTTCCCGTTCGTTGTTCGCCTAGCCTGCACATACGCAGAAGTTACCACACATTCCCTGTTAAAGATATTCTCTATTGAAGGTCTCCCGGCTGCATTGGTGACAGATAACGGGCCACAGTTTACTTCACAACACTTTCACGATTTTTGTTCTACCCATGGGATTTACCATGTCCTAGCCCCACCTTTTCACCCACAGTCAAATGGGTCAGCAGAGAGGTTTGTTCGCACTTTCAAGATGCAAATGTGCAAGTATGTGTCACATCTTTTACTGGAGGAAGCCCTCCTCCGATTCCTGTCATCTTATCGGTCCACTCCGGCCGGTCAGCAGAGCCCTTCTGAGCTCCTTCACGGCCGCCCTTATCGGACACTGTTGTCCTTCTTGCATCCGGGCTCTCCCTCATTCCTTCCTTGTCCTCCATCACATTTTGCACCAGGTTTGGCTGTCTGGGCTTGAGGCTACGGCCGCCATCTTCGTTAGGTCCCAGCCGTGGTCATTCAGTGGCGTGGCCATTGTCTGTGAGGTCTGTTCTACTGGTATCCTCACCCACCACCACGATCAGTCCGGGTCTGCCATCCTTCTCCCTCACCTACGGTCCCTTCCCCCTTTTTCAGGTCATGCCCTCCTCTGTCGGCAGCGCCATCAGGGAACAGTTCTCTAACAACTTCATTTCCACGGACGTTGGCTGGTCGGCAGGGGGAGGTCCCACCACAGTCGGGGTTCGGGGCCCACCTTCCTGCCTCAGTCCCAGCGGACAGCTCCGACGAGTCGGCAGCTCCAGTCGCCGGCAGTGGGGGCGCCTTGTGACCAGTTGACGGGGTCTCAGAGTTGCCGATGGATGTACCACAGGAGGGGGGAATAGAGGACCCACTGCCATCGCCAGTATGGGAGCGGCACGACATCGCATGCGTGGGCGAACCCCTCGTCGCGCAAAGGGGTTTCGTCCATACGAGGTGGTTCCGGCTAGGGAATGGATGGGGAGGGGAAGAGTCCCAGCAGCCAGACTTCTTCGCCCCTGTTCCGGATTCCGGCCCCTTGCCCCAAGGGGGAGGGATGTTATGGCCAGCAGGATATTCAGATCGCGTGCGCCCGTATTGTGCTCCTTGGCTTGCACTGGCTCGGCCGAGATCGTTCCCACGGAAGGGCACGGTCGTCTAAGAAAGCTGACATGAGCTGCGCGCTGTGGGTGGTGCACTGTGAAACAGCCAAAGTGACTGGCAGTCATTCTTCGAGTGAACGCAGAATGTGCTTTATATTGTTTACGTGAAACGGTGTTCTCTTCACTATATTATTTATCAAACAATTGAGAAGAAACTATTCAGTAAAGGAACTTGATTCTTGCACAGTTTATAGTTGCATTCTTCAGCTCAATGATATCCCGTCTACTATTTTGTTAGTGATTATAGTTCTTGAGATATTTACAGAATGAGAATACTACTGCAAGAAATCTGAATATTTTTCATTGAAAAATAGAGGTCACTATGAATTTGCTTTTGTTGCATGTTGGGTCACATGTTGCTGCAGATGAAATGTGGCTAAAATATTGAATTATTCTTTGAAGTTGAAAGGATGTCGATACCTATCAGCATTCTCAAGATAATGGTTTGTACGTAAAGCACTTTCTCCCAATCCTGTGTGTCAGTGAAGAAAACTCAATGAATTTTTTCAAAAAGTACCTTATATCTCATAAGTGACTGGAGGTATTGAAGCAAGATTTTATCAAATGATACTACACAAAGATGAGATTATTTTGTCATACTATTAATTTACAAAACTTGCATATGAAGTGTGTTATTTGAGCAACTACAGCTTTTGGGCTTAATTAGCAACTGTAAAACCAGCTTTACAACATAGGGAACACAAGCGAATGTGTAACAGCAAACTAGAATCTTCTCTCGCATTAACTCTGTGAACATGTGCAAATGGCAAGTAGATTGTGATAGATTTTTGTAATTTTTACAAAAATCGTCAGTTAAAAGTGCTTTTTGTAGAAATTAGGAAAGCAGTATGTAAATGATAATTTATATTGGAAAACCTTATGTTACTAAGTTGTTTTGTGCAAAGTTTCACATTTATCATGGCTTTCATTAGCTAGAACTGTGTCCTTTCTGATAGGAAATCGTGAATCCAATAGCACAATTGGGGAGATATTCCATAAGCACGCAATTTCATTAGAAGCCACTTGTGGGGTACAGTGTCAAAAGCCTTCCGGAAATCCAGAAATATTGAATCGATTTGAGATGCCTTGTCAATGGCACTTAACACTTCATGTGAATAAAGGGCAAGCTGTGTTTCGCAAGAGCGATACTTTCTAAATCCGTGTTGATTATTGGTTAACATTCGAACAAAGTATATGTTCCAAAATCCTACTGGAAATCGACGTCAATGAGATTGGCCTGTAATTTTGGGGATCACTCCTATTGCCTTTCTTGAATATTGGAGTAACTTGGGCAACTTTCCAGTCTTTGGGTATGGATCTTTCGCTGAGTGATTGGTTGTAAATTATAGCTAAGTACGAAGCTATTGCATCAGCATACTCTGAGAAGAATCTAGTTGGAATACAATCTGGCCTGGAAGATTTATTTTTGTTCAGTGACTTAAGTTGTTTTACTACTCCAGGAACATCTACTTCTAAGTTTCGCATGCTGGCAGCTGTTCTTGGATTGAATACTGGAGTGTTCACCTCGTCTTCTTTGGTGAACGAATTTCGGAAGCTGTGTATAGTAATTCTGCCTTAGCAGTACTGTCATCAGTAGTATTACCGTAGCTATCGCGTAGTGGAGGTATTGTTTGTGTTTTGCCGCTAGTGTACTTCACATATGACAAGAATTTCTTTGGATTTTCTGCAAGATTACGAGACAGGATTTCGTTGTGGAAACAACTATAAGATTCTCGCATTGAAGTCCGCGCTAGGTTTCGAGTTTCAGTAAAAGATTGCCAGTCTTGCGGATTCTGTGTCTTTTTTAATTTTGCATGCGTTTTTCTTTGTTTCTGCAACCTGTTTTGTGTACCACGGGGGGTCAGCCCCCTCTTTTATTAATTTATTTGGTATAAATCTCTCGATTGCTACTGATATTATGTCTCTGAAAGTAAGCCACAACTGATCTACACTCGCATTTTTAATTTTGAAAGACTGGAGATTATCTTACAGGAAAGCATGAAGCGAATTTTTATCTGCTTTATTGTATAGATTTATTTTTTCGTTTATTTTGGTGCATTTGGGAATTTCGACATTTAATCTCGCTACTACAACTCGATGTTCGCTAATCCCTGTATCTGTTTTGATGCTCTTTACTATCTCCGGATTATTTGTTGCTAGGAGACCAAGGGTATTTTCGCAACCACTTACTATTCTAGTGGGTTCATGAACTAACTGTTCGAAGTAGTTTTCAGAAAAAGCATTCAGAACTAGTTCGGACGATGTTTTATATTTGCCGCCGGTTTTGAATACATAATTATGCCAACATATCGAGGGTAAATTAAAGTCGCCACCGATTATAACAGTATGCATTGGATACCTATTTGAAATGTGATTCAAGCTTGCTTTGAACATTTCTGCAACCGCATCGTCTGAGTCAGGGCGCCGACAAAAAGATCCAATAATTAATTTATTCCGGTTGTCAGGTATAACCTCTACCCAGACCAACTCACAGGAAGTATCTGCCTCAATTTCCCTGCAGGATAAACAGTTTGTAACAGCAATAAACACGCCACCCCCCTTTTTTATTTATTCTATCCTTTCTGAAGACCATTTGGCCCTTTGAAAAAATTTCGGCCGAACATATCTCAGGAGTCAGCCAGATTTCAGAACCTATAACGATTTGTGCCTTAGTAGTTTCTATCAGCGCTTGCAGCTCTGGAACTTTCCCAATACAGCTACGACAATTTACAACTGTTATACCAATGGTTTCTAGATCTGTTTTCATCCTGTGTCTGCCCCCTTTGAGACTGAAACCCATTTTGTGTATTCCCGAGACCCTCTAACCTAAAAAACCGCCCAGTCCACGCATCATTCTGACTTCCTTCATTGCCTGCTTTGGAGTATTGTTGTAAAGTAAGATATGAGACATTTCCCAACAGTTGTGGAATAAAATTCTATGTAATCAACTACAAGTAAATATAGGGTTTTCTGAATTATTAACGTTAATACATTGCATCTTCTACAGCTTATGAAATGGGTGTATAAAATTAGGGAAGGGCATGAACTACACAATAATTTGGAGGTAATATTTATATTATTGTAGAGTATGGTGAAAGTGTTCTTCATTGTAAAGGTGTGTATGCTATTATGTCACATCAGAGTAGGCTACAATTGTGTAGCTGACTGGCTGGCCGCTGGAGCACATCCCACTGTCTCATAGGGGCCATCCAGTCAGATTTGCTATCATAGCTTATTCTGTGTGAATTAACACAGCAATGCTCAGGCCTTCTCTTCAGGTGGTGTTTGTATAAGGATCTGATAGGCGGGAATGTGAGATGCAGCCTGGAATGCAGTGAAGGGTGGGGGAGTGAAAAAGGGATGTTTAGGGGTGTGTGTGTGTGTGTGTGTGTGTGTGTGTGTGTGTGTGTGTGTGTGTGTAAAGATAAAAATAAAATTAAAGCAATTGTTTGGAGAGAGACGTGAATTGTTAGGAGGTATAGGATAGTGAGGAAGGGAGGGGGCTGCTAGGCATGGAGTGTAGTGATAAGTTAACTTAGGTTGAGGCCAGGATGGTTGTGGGACCATTCACTGTGATAACCGTATATTTTTATCTTTTTACATTTCTCTCTCTCTCTCTCTCCTCCCCCCCCCCCCACCCCACTAGTCACAATACAAATATTCTATACTAGCTTTAATGCCCATGCTTTGCAATGGTTGTTAAAGAGGGACCTGTGTATATCACGGTTTTTTAGGATTCCGGACGTAGGTCAGCAAATAAAGAATCCTTGCTGGATCGCTCTGTCAAGAAACTCAGTTTTCCTAGCCAAGAAGTCAAATTTGAGTAGAAGTCATTGTCGAAAACGATCAATGTTCCTAAAGTTTTTCATACAAAAAGTGAAATTAATTCAAGTCTACACTCAGGAATGATGTAAATTCAATGTTAGGTTGTGTTCATAAAGTTAAGATTGCAGTGTGTAATTGTCTGTTTGACGTAAACTTCTGAAAACACTTCTATCATTGAGATGAGAAATAGTAATAATAATAACAGCGCCATGTATTGGTTCTATGGTGTAGTACTAAATTGTTTATCACTCGCCGTAAGTGTATGCTGAAGTATTAGTATGTTGCATTGTTACACTGGGGACAATGTAGTTATTCTGTATGCAGTCCTCCCTATTATCAAAACTCGACGAATGCAGAAAGTCTGGTAATTCAATCAACAGAGCAGTTCATGTCAGTTTAAATAAGACATCATGGTGGTGTCAATGTGCAATAAAGTAAGTCTGGGTAATCGTTGAAGGAATGGCATCAGCTGATCGTCTGAATAAAAATTTCCATTAAATATAGTATTTCCAGTGAATTGTCTTGACTGTGTTAGCACTATCAGCCACTGTTTCAGTTAATACACGTCCCCACGTCCTGCACTGATTACTTTCATGAAGCACGAAGTTGAAATCTCTGCAAAATCTCTATATTAATGTAGTCTCCACCAAAAGTAAGTAATTACAAATTTTAATCACAATATTGTACCGGACAATTATGAAAGCAGAGAGGTTTCTGATGTTTGTCGCTCGCATGTGTATTTATCTCTAGTGGCAGGCACAGAGCAGAAATATCTCTGGAATGAGTATTTAGATGCACAGAACATATTTTATGTCTTCAACATTAAGGTGGAAATGTCACGTGATATTGGGAAAAATCTAGTAATCGCTGACTTTTTTGTTCGGTAAGACTGATGGCTATGTGTAAATGGCCCGTTTAGCAACACTTCCTCGACTTTCTTGTTGCTTCTGGAACACATTTAGATTATATTTCATGTTATGTGGTTGCTCTGCGAAAAGGAGGTGGGGCTACTTTGCAGCCAATGAGGTACAAACCAATCATAAGAGCAAATAAATGAGTGGAAAGAGTGCATTTGTCTCAATGTCACGTGGTGATGCCAAATATTGAGAAGATGTCCAGAAAGCAATGTTCACTCCATACATATTTCTAAGTACAATTTAGTGGTTATACCCATCGAAAGATGCCCATTATTTCTTTCCATGACCTTGCAACGCATATGGGATACAGCTAGGAAGAAAAAAAATTGTTGTGTCCTACCTGGGTTAAATTTTACTTCCAGTGGCAGTGGTTTAGTTTACTATAATTGGAAACGAACGATTTGCTTTAGGAAGAGGATTAATTTTATGAATATAACAGCATAAATTATTTACTTAATCGTGAACGTAAAGAAGTATTCATCTCATTTTACATGACTGATTTTTTAAAGAGCATTTAACGGCCGATGCCGTAAGTAAAATAGTACCCCTTGTTGTAGTGTATTACACCACAGTTATGAGAATAAAAAAAAAACGAAGCATTGGCATATATTAGTTATTTGCTGTGCTATGTAACTAACATCTTCTCAATTTGTCCTTTTCTCTACTATGGCGACAAACACAGATGTTACTCACCTAACTGAATAGTATTAATCTGTTAGTAACACAATACTGCCCGCTAAACCAAAGTAATCTATGACTTACGAACTTTCCGTCAGATACACCTACATTAATGTATGTCTACAATCTGTGTATTGCAATAAGCTCAAAGATAATACAGAGATGGTACTACGTATTATGAAACCGTGACACTCGACGTATATTTATCTGTCTCCAATCCAGCTGTCAGTATTTTGATCCTAAGCACTACAGTTGTCTTTCCAATGTTTATATTGAGATCATTGTTGTATTGCCAGTGTAGTTAATGCTCAATTAATGTACGTCTGTGTTTCCCAGACATCTTTGAGTCTTATTTTCTTTGAGCATCTGTTGATCGTTGTATTGCTCCAGATTTTGTGGATTTTTGTTCGCCACACTCACCCACTGCCACACACCACAACCAAAACACCATAGTGCACACCGCGAACCTAAAGGCTACTCTCGTGCACAGCCACCATTGGTCTGCAGTGAATAATTTTGGCTACCAAGTGAAATATAAGGAAACACATCCCATGTTCCATAATGTATATTGATTTTACTGTACCCAGACAATTCTCAAGAAGGGTCAAGATTGTGTGTTAGTTCTCTGGCCATGATTTCCTCCATTCTTGTCATAATAGAACTAGTTCTATCCTTTAATTACTTTACTGATGATGTAGTTTAAACTTTAAAACAAAATTATTAGAGACTTGTTCATCATAGGTTTCTGGAGAAGTTTGATAAATTTGTTTTTAACCCTTTAATGCATGACTTTTTATTTGAAGCTAAAAGCTACCACGATTAATATATAGTGAGTATATACCGAGAAAAATATTTTAAAAATTTTTCTTTAAAATTATTATGCACTACTAGCAATAAACCACTTATAGCTGTTCAGCTATATAGTGCTTCTGTGATGTACACAATGCAGTAAATGTCACTATTGTGCTGCTGATCTTTTCATAAAGTAACTCTTAATGCAACAGTAGTATGTGACTGACTACTTTTACATGGCAGAGGAAGTATACTGAAGTAAACAAACACACGTTACGAGTAACTCGATGCAGCTAATTGTCAAAGTGATTCAGTAGCATTCTGCGACTTTTAATTTCTGGGACGTGCTTCTTGCATATGTAATACTATGTACACAAGCAGGTACAAATGAATTTGTGGTAAAATGTTGGTCAGTTTGAGAGATAATTGGGAAAAAATTGTTAGGTAAATTCCTCTAGTGTTTGCAAACATTTACACATAGTTGGAATTTGAATTTTATTTATGTGTGCATGGTTGTCATGGAAGTTTCTTCTTAGAGATATGTACGAACTGACTGTCAGAATTTCAAGAAAATATTTGTTTGAATACTAACCATTCTGATAATGTTTTGTTTGCTTCATGTAATTACAGGTTCTTCTGAGAGAGTATAAACTACGATCATATACACTAAATGCAGTAAGTTACCATTTCCTGCAAGAGCAGAAAGAAGATGTTCATCACAATATAATTACAGACCTTCAAAATGGGAATCCTCAGACCAGACGAAGGTAAGTGTGAGCTCTCATTATGCCACATTAGTTAAAATTAACAGAATTTACACAGAATATTCTTGAAAAAAGATAGATTGGCTGGCCAGTACTTACCTTAGTTCTGTACTGCCAATGAAAATAGTACACTAGCTTTCGGAAGTGGGTTCCTTCATCAGGTAGTAGAGGAGGGAAGAAAACAAGATACAGTGACTTCCACACATTACCCATCATCACTTCATGGTCTAGGTCATGAATCGCCTTTCTTTTCTGTTCCCTGTTCTCTTTTTCTTCCCTTTTCTCCTACCTGATTACAGAACCCAGTTCCAAAAGCTGGTGTCCTATTTTTCACATCCATCCCCCCCCCTACCCCTCGTGTGTGATTATCGATGGTACAGAACTAAGGTAAGTACTGACCAGTCAATCTATCTCTTTTGAAGAATATTTTAGCACGTCAGTAATAATTTCCATCAGTAATCTAAAATAAACACAAACATTGAGATACAAAATAGTATATAAACCATTACTAATTTACCAATATAAAGAGGATACTTTTCAACTCACCACAAAGACGTTCGTCTGAGCTGCAACAGGTACACCAAAAAACATACAAGCATAACAGCTTTCGGCTATTAACCATCATCAGAAAAAGACACATTTGTACCATCACATAGGCACACTTCACAGACACAGAACTGTCGTTTCCAGCTGCTTCATTCCCAGTCAGGGTCTGCAGTGAGTGAAATAAGTGGCGAGGGGAGACAGGAATGTTGCAATGCTATGGTGGGTGGGGATGGATACAGCATGGCCACAAAGAGTATGTAGGTACTAGATGGGTGGACAGACGTTCAGCTTTGGAATGGGGATGGATTGGAGAGATGGGGAAGGGGCAAAAATAGTCGCGTGCACACGCTATATGAAATGGGAAAAGTTCAGGTTTAGAAGGGGCAGGAACTATTAGGTGTGTGTGGGGGGGGGGGGGGGGTGTTATCAGAACGTAGAACGTGAGGCCTGATTATATCTTGATCGAGAATGTACTGTAAGGATGACTTCTGTGTGGAGAGTGGGGGTGGGGGGGATATGGCCAGGATTCAGAGGACCTTTCAGAGGGACGTGATCCATGTGTACCCCCATGAACCACAGACAGTGCTCAGGTGTGTTGGCGTGCGTGCCTCAATAATACAGAGAGCCATACTGTAGGTGCAACCATAGCAGAGAGGTTTGGGATCCCCACTAGATCGATTTAAAGGAAGACATAAAAACAATCCAGAGGTGGGCAGCTACGATTGTTACTGGTAATTTCAGTCAATGCGCAAGAGTTACTGAGACGCTTTGGGAACTCAAATGGAAGTTGCTGGAGGGAAGGCAATGTTCTTTTCATGAATCATTGATGAAGAATTTGAAGTGGACTGCAGAACAACTTTTCTCCTGCCAACTTGAATTTCGCGGAAAGACCACAAAGATAAGATCAGAGAGATCAGGGCTCGTACAGATGCATATTGTAGTGGAGTGGAGCAGGTAAGCACGTAACTATTAGTGGTAGTAGTAAATACCCTCTGTCATCTACATTTGGGTGGATTACATAGTATGTATGTAGATGGTTTGGTGAAAAATTTTCTCATTTACATCTTAATTTTCATGTATAAATTTGTGGCCAAAATTGACAATATTGAAATACAGCCTGTTTCAAAAAGAATATACGTATTTTGAATGCGTATATTTATTCAATTTTAAATCGTATGAATATGAAACTATCCACACCAATTCACAAACCTCTGAAGTTTAGATTACAGATGTTAAATATGTCAGAGACATGAACAATAACATGTGTCCTTCATCACTGATATTATGGTAGTAGGGATGTGGTTCTTAACCTCTTCCAAGTTCTGTGGCAGTGGTGGTACATAAACATTGTCTTTAATGAAACCCCACTGGAAGAAGTCACATTGTGTCAAATCCGGTGACTTTGGAGCCCAGCTGAGACAGGATAAGTCGCCAGCTCCTTGACTGAACCAATGTTTTGGTAGAGTTTCATTTAGATCTTGCCGCACTTGGCAACTGCAGTTTGGGGATGCCCCATCTTGTTGAAAAATAAAGTTGTCTTCATGCAGCCTTGAAAAGAGCTATTTCTGTAACAGTGAGATACTGCTGACTGTTAACTGTGTTTTCATATAAGATAAATGGGTCATAAATATTTTAATCCCCGGATATTTTTTAAAAGGGGTTTTAGTGTACGTACTGCAAAATGGCTTGCCTTGAAACAAATTTCATGTTCATTCCAATAACTGAAGCAGTCTTTTTTTAGTGAATACTTTTTCTTTTTTTTTTTTAGGTTAGCTGTTTACTGTTTGAAGGATGCTTATTTGCCAATAAGACTTTTAGACAAACTTATGTGTATCATAAACTACATGGAAATGGCAAGGGTAACTGGAGTTTCTCTTGCAAGCCTGTTAACTAGAGGACAGCAGATCAAAGTTGTGTCTCAGTTGTTGCGCAAGGTGAGGTCACTTCCATAATAAATTTAAATAAATTTTTAATGGTATTTTTTTCATTGCCATATCATCATCTATCACCTTTAAATAGTGTCATTCTTAGTTTATTAATTCAAAAAAAAGTTATAAATGAGTTGTTAACTTATAATGCCACTAGAAACTGGTAATAGAAAAATTTAAAAAAAATCATAGCATCAGGCAAAATTCCACACTTTGTGCATGTTATATCTAAGTAGTTAGATCACAAACAATAGGTAGTAAAACTCCCTGGCAGATTAAAATTGTGTGCCAGAACCGGGACTCGAATCTGGGACCTTTTTCCTTTCGCAGGCAAACGCTCTACCGATTGAGCCACCCCTACACGACTCACGCCTCCACCTCACAACTTTACTTCCGCCAGTACCTCACCTCCTGCTTTCCAAACTTCACAGAAGCTCTCCTGATATGGGATATGCCCCTCTGGGCACAAAAGTCAGAAAATTCAGAGGAGGTGATTTGAGGCCCATTATCAGAAACAGTGGTAGTGGCTAAAACTTCCAGGGTAAAGATTTTGGCCAAAGCCATGGTGGTAGCAGGTGTGGTTGATGAAGCAAAGCGAAGCATAAAAGGAAAATTGGAATAGGCGTCAATGAATAGAAGCCAGTAAGTATTGAGGAAGGGTCCACCGAAATCTATATGAATGTGGTCCTTTGGCTTTTCAGGTGTGGGACCTGAAGAAAGCGAGGACTTGGGCACAGGTGCTTGTGCCGCACATGTCTTGACGTGCGCAATTTCCACGTCGAGTCCAGGCCAGTAGACATGCTGTCTAGCAAGATTCTTTGTCCTAGAGATGCCCCAGTGTCCCTGGTGTAGAAGACGTAGGACCACAGGCCGCAACATTGCCGGAATGACAACACCAGGAGAGATGCTGTCGGTAGCCAGCAGGATAACTCCATTGAGGGAGGAGAGGCGCAGCCGCAGGTGATAGTTTTTCCAGAGAGGATCCGACGCTTTTCCAGAAAGACGGTCCAGCCAGCCGTTTTCTATGTGATGCAGAATCCGGTGTAGAACAGGAAACTCGGCAGTGACTGCCGCCAGGCGTTGTCGCATGATGGGGAAGTCCTCAATGACAGTCTGTGCAGCCCATCCAAATGAAAACAAAGAAGCTCATCTTTGTCGAAAACGGGGTCAGGGCCCACAGGAAGTCTGGTTAAGGTATCAGCATTTGCCTGCTGAGCAGTGGGACAAAAATGAATGTCATTTTGAAAACGAGAGAGAAAAAGTGCTCAACGGTGGAGCATATGTGCTGCCTTGTCAGGAATGGAAACAGACGGATGAAATAAAGAGGCAATGGCTTGTGGTCCATAATAAAAAGGAACTTAATACCATAGAGATAGACACCAAACTTCTTGAGAGCATAAACAATGGAAAGAGCCTCTTTTTCAATTTGTGAAATTGAAATTGAGTCATTTAAGGTTTTGGAGGCATAAGCAATCAGACATTCTGTACCATCATGATATTAGTGAGATAAAACAGCACTAATACCATGTTGTGACACATCAGTATCTAAAACAAGCTGTTGCCCAGGGCAGTAAGTGGCCAAACAAGGTGCTTCTTGGAGATGAGCTTTAAGGTGGTAAAAAGCAGCATCACATTCTTCAGACCACATAAAATGAACATTTTTCTTGAGCGAGCAAGTGATTGGGTAAGAGATCTCCGCTACAGAGGGAGATAGTATGCTACGTTTCCGAGAAAAGTTTGCAGTTCTTTGACCGACAAATGATGTGGAGGGGTGTCAGTCGCGGCAATGTTGTCATAAAGGGGGTGGATGCCATCCTTGATTGAAAAGGCAAAAAGGCCGCGGTGGCCGAGGTGACTGAGGCGCTCCAGTCACGGTCAGCACGGCCACTACGGTCGGGGGTTCGAATCCCCCCTCGGGCATGGATATTTGTGCCGTCCTAGTTCGTAAGTAGTTTGTAAGTTTAGGGACTGATGACCCCGTAGTTAAGTCCCATAAGCTTTACAAACATTTGAACATTTTGAAAGGCAAAAACCAGGTACAGTATACAGGACTGAAAGAATTGAGATGTTTTGTGAAAATTGCACTTAAGACCACCCTGTTGTAGGACAGAGAAAACAGCACATAGATTTTTGATATGTTCATCTGTGGTAGCCCCAATTAACAACAGTATCATCCTGATAGTTAAAGCATCCAGGAACAGAGATAAGAAGTTGTTCAAGAAACCTTTGAAATATGACTGGCGCACTGGCCACGCGAAACGGCAACCGTTGGTAACGATAAAGGCCAAAAGGCGTATTGAGAACAAGAAATTGATAAAACAACTCATCAAGTGGTAACTGATGATACGGCTCAGAGAGCTCGATTTTCGAAAATTATTTTCCATCGGCAAATATGGAAAACAATTCTTCCGGTCAAGGCATAGGATAAGCATAACTAAGACATTGCACATTGACAGCAGTCTCAAAGTAGCCACAAAGCCTGAGACTGCTGTTAGGTTTGCTGACAATGACAATTGGAGAGGCGCATTCGCTGGAAAGACCAGGAAGCAAAACTCCTGAGGTCATAAGCCTATTTAACTCCCGCGGCCTGGCTCCCGGTTTGAGAGAGACATGAGCTGTAAAAACTGTGGCACACCCAAGGTCAGGTGAAAAAAGAGCAGAAAAGTCTATAGACAAGGTATATAACTGAGTGTAAGGAATGTTGATGGATACAACATTGACAGTATCGTCGACAGAGAATCAAAATATGCAGAAGACATCATAGCCGAACAAGTCGGCCGTCCCCATGTGGTCAACCATTCGTACAACAGACTTATATGTGATTTGGACATCCATTTGTCCAAAAAGGGAGAGTAGTTGCTGATTGTATGTGCACAGCGCAAGACCATTGAAAGGGGCGATGAACCCAGGCAAAGATAAGTTTGTGACGTAATTATTGTGGCTGCCGAGCCACTATCTATTTGCATCTGTATGTCTTTTCCAAACATCTGCACAGAAGAGTTTGTGGAGTTGACATATAGTATGGAGCCTGTATCTAAGTCTGTATCGTGTATAGCCTGCAGTTGGTTAGATCGGCAAACGGAAGAGATGTGATGCTTTTTCTTACATTTACGACATGTAGCCCATCATTGGGGACAATCATCTCGTGAATGCTGGGAAAAACAGTGCGGACAAGAAGGTAAGGCAGGAAGAGATTGCTTCTATTTAGAACTAGTGCGCTGCTTGCTTTGCTTGGATTGCGTGCGAGAGTACACCGCCGCTTCTTCCTTGGTCATGACACTGCCTGGCACATCAACAAATGCCCTATCTGCCATGACTTCCCCTACATCACCCCAAGCATCCAATTGTGTACCTGCAGCGCGAGTAATTTCAAAAGATTCTGCTATGGCCAATACTTCAGATAAGGATGGGTCATTTAATTGAAAAGCCTTCTGACAAACTTCCTTATCGGAAGCGGACCCCTAAAAATTGCATCCATGACCATTGAATCGACGTAAGATTCTTTATGAACAGTAGTAATGAATTTGCACTTTCTACTAATGCCTTGCAGTTCTGTAGTCCATGCTCGGTGTGATTGATGGGGCTATTTTTTACACTGATAAAATGCTACACTTGATGCAACGATGTGTGTTTGCTTCTTATAATATGAAGTGAGAAGCGAGCACATGTCGTCAAATGACAGTGAAGAGGGTTCTTTGAGGTTGGTAGAACTTTGGAGAAATCCATGAAAGAAACAGTGACTTACAGAAATTTGCGTCAACAATGCCAAAAGCTACGAAGTGTTGTCGAAGCCGCTTCTCATAGTCCGTCCAATCTTCTGTTGTCTCCTCGTATGGTGGAAAGGTGGGTATGGACAACATTGATGTGCAATCGTGTGTTGCCGTGAGGAGCTGTTGTGACAAACGTCTAATGTTCAGTGACGTGTTTGCCCAACATTTCCTGTTTGACGAGGATTTGCAGAATTTGCTCAAGCATTGACATCTCGAATGTTGTTTGTAACTTAATAATTGCAAAAAATCCCATCCTCATCACCAATGATGTAGCAACACGAACTCTCAATAATAAACACGCATGACACTATAAAGATGAGAATAGGACATCACACTTAAGAGTCTGTATCTTAACTGCCGTTCCGGATACTGCTTTCAGTCCTACCACCCCAGCTGGCCAGGTGGCGCTCACACACTTTCACACTGGTACCGCAGTGCCAACGGGTGCAGCAGAACATTTGAATTCACGCACTTGATATACAACATAAACTGTGGATAGACCACCCTGTGGCGCAGCATGCAGCTGAGCACATGCTACATGATGTCAATGGCTGCTTCACAACCCTGGTTGTTTGGATCCTTCCCTCCACCACCAGCTTCTCTGAACTGGGCAGATGTTTTAATCTTAAAAATATGGCACTTAAGTCCACCACACTATGCCACATTACTATTCAACTAGAGGTTGTAAATCGTGGAATCAAAGACAGGAACACAGCTTGGTTGTGCACGTTTTAAGGAGCTATTGTGCGTCTGCAAGTGGCATGTCTTTGCTTTTCATGGTAAAAAAGGAATACATCTATATTGTGTCTTTATATTTTTGCAGGCTCGAGAACGGAATTATTTAATGCCAGCATATGGTGGAGGAGCCCAAGAAGAACAGTTTGAGGGTGCCACTGTCATTGAACCAAAAAAGGGTTACTACAGTGATCCAATAGCAACTCTTGATTTCAGTTCACTGTATCCTAGTATCATGATGGCTCACAATCTTTGTTACACAACTTTGCTGCAAGGTGCAGCCAAAGATAGATTGGGGTATGTAATATGAAGAAAATCATTATTTTGAAATGGTTGTCAAGTAATCAATAGTATTGAAGTAATTATCTTTGTTCATGCTGAAGTAATTACCACTGAGTTCCTTTCCTTTGTTTAGCAAAATTGGTTTATATTTTCTCCTAGTTGCTTATTTAGATTCATTACACATGTTTTGTACGTCTTGTTAAAATGTTTAAAAAGTCCTTATTTCAGCTACTAAATTATAAGGCCCTTTAAAATCTTAATTTTTACATGTCTTGAAAAAATTACTTTTTAGAATGATTTTTGTATCTTTGTGTGTTTTTGTTTTAAATTACTTCAGAAAAAGAGAAATTGGTGTGGTAAGTTTATATACCATTCGTATGGATCTCACTCAGTGTGGTGGTTTATGGTAGCAATCGTAAATGTCTTTCATGCTTTGTAGATCACATGTGTGAGGACAGACCACATGGAAATTGGAAACAATCTGTTGGATCATGTGCGATTCACGCTTGCCACAAATGCCTGTCCAGTTAGCAGCGATGTGTGGCAGTATGGCTGCAACTGTTTTCTCTTGTTATTAAGCATGCTTGAGCAGGTTCATTTTTCTTTAGATTTGTCCACATTGATTGAGAACTTTAAATTAGAATTTATGCTGATACAGGGACCAAGAAGTACTCATAGGCATTATTTGATGGCAGAGTTGCCAATTATATTAAGAATTATTGCAAAATTTTGGAAAGGATAGGTTGCTACTCACCGCAGAGAGTGGAAGGACTTACCTTTAGGGTGAAAAAGGAAAGGTAAACAAGCGAGCATGTGCGAGGGTGAGGGGGGGGGGGGCGCGCGCGCACACACACACACACACACACACACACACACACACCAAGGCAGACATAATCATTTTGCATGTGTCTGCCTTGGTGTGTGTGCGTGTATAGGTGTGCTGGTGTTTGTTTACCTATCCTTTTTCCCCCCAAGGTAAGTCTTTCCTCCCCCGGGATTGGAATGACTCCTTACCCACTCCCTTAAAACCCTCATCCTTTCCTTTTCCCTCTCCTTCCCCGTTATTTCTGAAGAAGCAACCTAAGGTTGTAAAAGCTCAGTTGTGTGTGTGTGTGTGTGTGTGTGTGTGTGTGTGTGTGTGTGTGTGTATTCTTTGATAATGGTCCAAGACCACATTAGTTCTTGCAGTGACTTACTAAAATTGGAAATGTCAAAAGCATTTCTGTCTTGGGCAAGCATGCTGAGGGGGTGTTTAAAAGATAAGAGACTTGAAAGAAGGATTGAAATCATTAAGGAAGATAAGGCCATGTTTAGAAACTGATGTTAGAAAGCTAAGAAAATCTGCTGATGAGTTGTCAGAGAGCATACAACACTATGTGTCAGTCAAACACTTTCCGAAGAACAGCTAAACTAATTGTTTTGTAATAATGTGATTAAACTACCATACCTAAATTCTTCCCAACAATTTTGTAAATGGTTAAATATAATTAGTGGCCGAATTGAGTGGTACTTGTTCATACTATGATCTAAAAATCAATACCATTGAACAAGGGAATGTTTATGCTACAAACTTCAGATCCATTGAAGAAATATTTTAATAATGAGGTAAGGTGTTCTTGCAGTTTTAAGTTACGTGAAAAATAATAATGGAAACTCCACATTGGATTTCAACAATATAATGAGGACAGTTTACAACTCACCACAAATACATAATGATGAGCTGTGATGGGCACATAAAATACACACACGTTTACAACAGTTTCACCATCAGCAAGGCCTTCTTCAGAATAAAGGGCATACAGGCACACAACCGTCATCTCCATCTCCAGCACCCGCACTTTGAATCATGCTTTGGGGGGGGGGGGGGGGGAGGCAGGAAGGTTGTATCACAATGGTGGTGATGAATACAGAACAGGCTTAGGGAGCCTGTATGTATTAGGTGGGTATGAAGTGAGGAGATGAGAGAGGGGAGGAAAGCAAAACAAACACACATGTGGGTGTACACACACACACACACACACACACACACACACACACACACACACACACACACACAGAGAGAGAGAGAGAGAGAGAGAGAGAGAGAGAGAGAGAGAGAGAGAGAGAGAGAGAGAACAGGAAGTGTTGGGTGTGTGAGAAATGGAGTGTTATTGTTGGTTGAGGCCTGGATAATTTCAGGTTTGCAGAAGGATTGTAAGGATAGCTCACATATGTGCAGTTCAGAAAAGCTGGTGGTCGCTGGGTGGATGCAGATCCTTACAGTGATAGCAGCACAGTCTGTAATTACTTGACTACTTTTGACGGGACTGGAATAGGAAGTGCTGGGTGGGTGGGTTGGACAGGTTTTGTAGTGGGGTTCATACACAGGGATATGATCCCTGTGGCAGTGGGCTGGGTTTTGGGGTGGCATAGGAATGGACTAGGGTGTTATGAGGTTGAGAGAGCAATGGAAGATCACAACCTCATTCCCTTCACCAACTTTATCTTAACAAACCCTACTTTTCCTTTGAGGAGAAAGTTTACCATCAAATCCATGGCATAGCCATGGGCACTCACATGGCACCATCCTGTGCCAGCCTGTTTATGGGCCGCCTGGAGGAATCTTTACTAGCATCCAAAAATCCCGAACATCTGGTCTGGTTCAGCTTTATTGATGATATTTTCATGGTCTGGACTCAGGGCTAGAACACCTTATCCTCTTTCCATCAAAATATCAACTCCTCCGTCTTACTCAACCCACCATGGCATGTTTCTAGGTGTTAACCTCCACCTCACTGATGGCTTCATCCATATTAAACCTACCAACAGTACCTACACTTAAAAAGTTTTCATTCTTTCCACATCAAAAAATACCCCCCTACAACCTAGCCATCCAGGGGTGCCATATCTGCAGTGACAAGAACTCCCTCTTTCAATATTCTGAAAGTCTGATAGAGACCTTCACAGACAAACTAGCCCATAAAGCTTTTTCCACAAACAGATCTTCCATGCCATGTCTCCACACACCCCAAATCATCACTCTGCCACCAGTAACCAACCGCAAAAGAGCACTCCACTGTCATCCAATACTACCTTGAATTCACTAAGGTTTTGATTTTCTGTCGCCCTCCCAACCTTCATAACATACTAGTCCATCCAAATGCCATCCCAAACCCCAGCCCATTGCTAAAAGGATTGTATCCCTGTGGAAGATCCTGCTACAAGGCCTGATCAATCCACCAACCCAGCACTTCCTATTCCAGTCTTGTCACAGGCTTATCCAATCAATCCTAGGCCACCTGTGAAAGCAGCCTTTTAATTTATCAACTATGCTGCAATCCCTGCGTATCTTTCTATATTGGCATCAACACTAACCAGCTTTCCATTAAGATGAATGCTCATCGCCAAACTGTGGGTAAAAACAAGGTATTCACCCTGTGGCAGAGCATAAGCTTGATTTTAATAGCTGCTTCACTACTCGGGCCAACTGGATCCTCCCACCCACCACCAGAATTTTCTGAAATGGGCAGATGGGAGCTAGCCTTACAGTACATTCTTCTATCCTGAAATTATCCAGGCCTCATCCTACAATAACTTTCAATTCCCCCACACCCAACAGTTCATGCCCCCCTCTATTCTCCACCTATTGTGTGTGTGTGTGTGTGTGTGTGTGTGTGTGTGTGTGTGTGTGTGTGTGTGTGTGTGTGCGCGCGCGCACGCGCATGCTTGTGCTTAAATGTGTGTGTGCGTGTGAAGCAGGCAAAAGGGAGTACAGATGTCTGAAAAATGAGGTTGACAAGAAGTGCAGACTGGCTAAGCAGGAGTGGCTAGAGGAGAAGTGTAAGACCGTAGAAGAATGTATAACTAGGGAAAGATAGATACCGCCTACATGAAAATAAGAGAGACATTTGGAGACAAGAAAAGCAGAGGTATATATATATATATATATATATATATATATATATATATATATATATATATATATATATATATATATAAGGCCTATAAAAAGGACATAAACTTGAAGGCAGTATTCTAGAAATGGAAGACTAGAGGAAGGTGAGATAGGAAACATGACTCTGTGTGAAGAATTTGACAGAGCACTGAAAGATTTGAGTCAAAACAAGGTCCCTGGATTAGATGATATTTCGTCTGAACTGTTGATATTATTAGGAGAGCAAGTAATGAAGAAATTATTTCACCTGGTATGCAAGATGTATGAGTCAGAGGAAATTCCCTCCAACTTCAAGAATAATATAGTAATTCCAATTACAAAGAAAGTAAATGCAGACAAAGTGAAAATTACAGAACTATCAGTTTAATAAATCATGGTTGCAAAATACTAACCGAATGATTTACAGACAAATGGAAAAACTGGTTGTGTCCAACCTTGGAAAATATCAGTTTGGATTTAGGAGAATTGTAGGAACTTGGAAGACCTTATGACTTACCTTAGAAGATAGATTAAGGAAAGTCCAACATTTGTTTTTAGCATTTGTAGATCTGGAGAATTGACAATGTTGACTGGAATACACTCCTTCAACTTCTGAAGTCAGCAGGGGCAAATATGTGGAACGAAAGATTATTTACAACTTGTACAAAAACCAAACAGCAGATACTAGAATTGAAGGGCATGAAAGGGTCGTAGTGGTTGGGAAGGGAGTTAGACAGCCTTTCCCCAATGTTGTTCAATCTGTACATTGAGCAACCTGTGAAGGAATGGAAGGAGAAATTTTGAGAAGGAACTTAAGTTCAGGGAGAAGAAATAAAACTTTGTGTTAACTGATAACATAGTAATTCTATCAGAGGCAGCAAAGGACCTGGAAGAGGAATTGAACTGAATGGACAGCGTCTTGAAATAAGGGTATAAGATGAGCATTGACAAGAGTAAAACAAAGGTAATTGGAATGTAGTGTCAGAAAATCTGGCAATGCTGAAGGAGTTAGATTATGTACTGATCTGATTGGGTACACACCAGCCGCTCTGGCAAAGAAGCTGGCGGAAAGAGGAACTACGCCGCCACAAATCGGCACATTGTAAGTCAACTAAACGCGTACTGCCAATAACAAAATGTGAAATATATGTTTGAATAAATGCAAAGAGTCGAGAAACTCGACTGCAAATAATTTTTAAGCACTATACTTTAAGGCAAAAGCCATGCCAGTGTCAATTTATACAGATTACATCATTTTTTCTTTACGAACATGCTTTCGAAAAGCTTAAAACGTGGGAAAAGTGTACATATGTTAACAGGGGCGAATTAACATTGTGAACATAGGAAATTTGACGGGACCGACAAAAAATTGTGTAAATGGCGGGAAAATGTAAAAACTGGGAATGTAAAAACAAGGTTTTACTGTAAGTAATTAATTACACAACAGAGATTGGAGCACACATTTAAATTTATCATCAAGTTATAATCTCAACAATTTAACTGCCAACTTCCTCTTTCTCCTTGTCATCATATCGTAGGCATATTGTTATCTGAAAACCAAACTTACCATCTGGTAATGTCACCAATGAAAGGTCATTGATACACACAAGAAAAAGTAATGTCCCTAAGTTGGAAGTTTGAGGGACACATTTATTAGTTCCCAGTTGGATGATGCCCTATAGCTTAATATACATGTTTTTCCTATTGACTACATTCGTCTTCTGCCAGAGATGCAATTTCAACCAGTTGGGAGCATTTCTTATCACACTGTAATATTTTAATTTACTTAATAGAATATTGTGATTAATACAGACAAATGTCTTTGACAGATAAACAGATAAGAAGTTGGATCCCAAATAATTATTTCTCTTGTAACAGATTGTCACCAGAACAGTACACCAAGACTCCAGCAGGAAACTTTTTTGTGAGACAGTCAGTATGCAAAGGACTTCTACCTGAAATTCTGGAAAACTTATTAAGTGCTCGCAAACGGGCAAAGGAGGAACTGAAACGGGAAACTGACCCATTCAAAAAGAAGGTTCTGGATGGTAGACAGCTGGCACTGAAGATAAGTGCAAATTCCGTTTATGGCTTCACTGGTGCCCAAGTGGGGAAACTTCCATGTCTTGAAATATCTGGGGTATGTGAGTTGGAAGATTTATATTTCTAATGTTATATTCATAGTATTATTATCAATATTATTTCACTGTCACCGTGAAATAAATGTGAGACTTTTGTAATTTTTTTAATTTTGTTATTATTTTAATCATTTTTTTTTTCAGGTCTCACTGAAAGTACATTTTGTGTGCATTGCACTTGTAGTTGTTGACAATTTTCAGATTATTAGACATAATATTTCATAATTGTTTATTAATAATTAAATCATATGTAATATGATCATTTATTTGTGTTGTCACTTCCTTATAAATGTAAAACAGTTGCAGAGAACAGAGCCTGAGAGTATGCATATATTTTTTTAGATTTTCATGGTAAATTTCAGATTAGACAGTTCCAAATTACAGTTGATTTGATCATTCCAGAGTGTTACTGCATATGGACGTACTATGATTGAACAAACAAAGCTGGAAGTTGAAGAGCATTACAAAATTGCTAATGGGTTTCAACATGATTCTGAAGTAAGTATTTCAGTTTTTGTTTTTTTATGATTTGTTGTTTTATATTATTGTTTGGAGAATAAATAAGGCACGATTTTCTAGGTAATTTATGGAGATACTGATTCTGTTATGGTAAAGTTTGGAGTGAAGACTCTTGAAGAAGCTATGAAATTAGGAAGGGAAGCTGCTGAATTTGTTAGCTCAAAGTTTGTTGCACCTATAAAACTGGAATTTGAGAAAGTTTATTTCCCATATTTGCTGATTAACAAGAAACGTTATGCTGGGTTGTACTTTACACGACCTGACAAGTATGACAAAATGGACTGTAAAGGAATTGAAACGGTCCGTAGAGACAACTGCCCACTTGTTGCTAATATGATGAATACATGTCTACAGAAACTACTAATTGAGAGGTACAGTATTTTTCAAATTTCATGATTTTGTTCATTAGTTATGGTAACTCCTATTCAAATGCCATTTAACTTAAACAAAGCTGTTCTTAACAAAAATAAATTTCTTAGATCTTTCTTCACTATTTAACCTTATTCTTAATAGTAAAAAACATTTTTAAGAAGACACCGGGAGGAGGGGGGTGGGTCTGGCTAGTATTTACCCTAGTCAAAACAGTCTCCCATAATATGACGAAAATAAATTCAAAACCTAGCTTTTGCGCACATGTTCCTATCGTTTTGAATGAAACACAACATAATTGTGTAATATTCTCCAAATTTGCAGATGATTATACAATTATCTCGTGTTTCATTCAAAATGAATTAATATTCTGTCAAGAACTGACGGAATAATCATTGAATACATGTTCTTTCATCGGACTTCAGGGAGGCGTGATGGAAAAGTGGATGTATCTTATTCACTGCCTAGGTTATGGGGTAACAAGGTAAAAGAATGTAAGCAAAGCTCTAATGAAGAGATCAAAGGAAAATCGAAAACGTATGCTACTATAAGTATTGTGTCAGCTTCAAAGCAAAGAAGAAAGATAGTAAAGAGGGATATGAAAGATAGTAAAGAGGGATATGTGACATGTTTTGCCCCAAGTTCTGTAAGTCAGGGAAATGTGGAGAGGGGGGGGGGGGGACGCATCACTGCAACTCTTCTTTTTAACTCAAAAGATTATATGATCGTTTACCAAGAAACCACACACTAAAATTGGTATTAGTGATTACTTGTCTCACAAAGGAGTTCTGACTGCTTGCCGTTCATTGATTTAATTCAATTAATTTATTTATCTTTCGCATTCAGAACACTGAGCATTATTTGACGTGGGAAATGTCACGATACATACTTCAGTTCTGTCATTTTTATTTTATAACTTTAATGTTAAGCTGTACAATATATTCCTTTTCCGATCTGATGCATTATCTCACCTAGAAAGTCCATAAATCTTGCATGGCAAGAGAATGAGAATTCAAAATTCAAATTAACTCCTTGATTAACACAAATTCTTTTACTGAAAATGGCTCTTTTTTACACAACTTGCAAGAACCTGCTCCTGATGACCAAAACTATCTTGGAAGTGTAGGCACAGTTAGGAGTCTTTTGAGTCCGACTTGTGAGGTGAAATGTAGGCGTTCCTCTAACCTGTTTTGTAGGAAATCAGGGTGGCCACCGAACCTTGAAACCGTGAAAACGGAAAAAGCCTTGAATTTCAAAGAGGGGGGGTGGGGGCAGGGAAAACCGGGAAAAAACCTTGAATTTCATCCAGAAATCTGGATTTTTAACCCATTTGATCTCGCGGCTTTAAGAGTTAAAAGATCGTTCGCGTGTATAGCCTATTGCTCAGATTACACGACCAGTTCGAAATGTACTTAATAAGTGTAAACAAGTAATTCCTGTAGTTTTAGTAAGAAAAAACCTCAAAGTTTAATATTTAAAAGTAACAAAATGCCACTCGTTTTAAAATTACCGTGACGTAAATGCTCAGATCGCTAGTGCCCATGCGTTAAATAATATTAATTGCTTCATTTTTGTGTACAAAAACATTTTCAAATATATTTCTGGGTGGTATAAAAAGTTTTATAATTATATGTTACGTATTCCTTTGTCTCTTTCTGTATTTATCTCTGTTGTTCAGCCACGTAAATCAATTCCTCTCGATGTACGTTGAAGAGACGCGATGTTATTTATTTGTACTACATTTTAGCAATTTTCGTAATTGACACCCCACCCCCCCCCCCCCCCAGTGATACTCATCAACACAGATCTCATTTGTCTGATTCTGTGTTGAAAAATCTCTTCGTGGAATCATTTTGTTGATTTTAACTATAAACTCTGTAAAAGTTGGTATTGTGATGCTTCATTAGCATAGGCGTCGACTAAGGGTATGCTCAGCCGCTCAAGTGTACCTCAAAATTTGAATGGGTATACCAGGCATAACCCACTGAAAGTTTTGGTATCATTTTTTCTTTGCATTATATTTCTTGACTGTAATTAAAATGGACTCTCTCATCCCATTGATGGCCGGCTGGCTTTTGTAACATACCACTCTAAATAAATTATTTTAAACAGATAATTGAATTCGTAGGCATTAAAATCCATGTTCACATGTGAGTGAAGTGACCGTTTTCTAAATAGTCTGAATGTTAATGGAATTCCACTTGTTAAGTCAATATTGTAAACTGAAGGCGGCAACCTATAATTGTATTAAATAACTAGAAATGAAGTGGGTTTGGTACGATACATTGAAAAGCAAAATTAAGTTTCTTGAAAACCTGGAAAGTAATTATTTTTAACCTGGAAAAAACCTTAAATTTGAAAATAAAGATTTGGTGGCCACCCTGGAAATGCTCTCTTCACAGTGAAACAGCACATTGAAGTACTGGTGGAAGTGTTATTAAAAGAGCTGAAATACTAAATAGCTATGGTTAGGTATTATGTCTAAATAAATTCCGGGATGCCAATTATTGGGCTTTATTACTAGCCACACCATAATACAAGACTGTTAAGATATTCTGAGGCTAACACTTATGAGTTACTGCTGGTACTGAGAGAGTATGGTTCCCATGAGACAGCTCGTGACAAGGTCCTAAAGCCAACTGATTACAGTGCCGCGCAGCCAAGACCACCTACAGTAAAACCTTGTTTTTACATTCTCGGTTTTTACGTTTTCCCGCCATTTACACCATTTTTTGTCGGTCCCATCAAATTTCCTATGTTTACAATGTTAATTCGCCCTTGTTTTTGCATTAACATATTTACATTTTTCCCGCGTTTTACGCTTTTCAGAAGAATTTTCGTGAAGAAAAATGACGTAATGTACATAAGTTGACGCAAGCATGACTTTCCCCATAAAGTATAGCACTTAAAAATTATTCGCAGTCGAGTTTATTGACACTTTGAATTTATTCAAACGTATGTTTCGCCTTTCGTTGATGACTTACGACAAGCCAATTTGTGGCGATGTAGTTCCTCTTTCAACCAGCTTCTTTGCCATAGCACTTGGCATGAGAATAACGCTGATTTGTGGCGGTGCAGTTCCTCTTTCCACTAGCTTCTTTGCCAAAGCGTCTGGCATCTACTTAAACAATCAGAACCAGTTGCTTTGTTGGCGTGAGAATAAAGAGTTGCATTGTTTTTGTGATACATATTTCTGATTAATAAAGAAAGATATCTGTCAAAGTTGGGTATCATAATACCCACAGCCTAAAAAAAGCGATAATAGTGAGAGGTGCCGATCCTATGCAAAGTCACAAAAATACTTATACATATTTTTGTACTCAAAAACGCGAATAAATTCTCTAATATCGTCGTGTGAAACATCTAAAAATACAAAAATAACGGAACTTTGAGTTTTACTACGTAAATAATTACGTAATTCCGGAAAAAGGCAGTAATTTTGGGAATGTTACATAGCCTGGCAGCAGCGTCCAAACAATATCGATGTGGTTCAGGTAATTTTGAAGATGTGTTACATAGTCTAGCAGTGGCGTCCTCGATTATAATGAATGAAATTACGTAAAAAATTTCTACTTCCCATAAAATTACCAATTCTGCCTGGCGCTTAAAATAGCGGCATCCTCGATTATAATGAATGAAATTACGTCGAAATTTCTACTTTCCGTAAGATTACCAGTATTGCCTGGCGCTTAAAATAGTGGCGTCCTCGATTATGATGAATGGAATTATGTCAAATTTCTACTTCCCATAAAATGACCAGTTCTGCCTGGCGCTTAAAATAGCAGCATCCTCGATTATAATGAATGAAATTACGTCAAAAAATTCTACTTCCCGTAAAATTATGTTTTACCTGGCGCTTAAAATAGTAAAAATTTGGATAACCTTTATTGTATAATAAACTTCCTGGCGAGTATTTAGATGCCTATTATGTACATATATCACAAATAAACTACAAAAAGGCAAGGCTCATGCAGTAAGCATTTTTTACCACTTAAAACATTATTTCCTGCATTTTACATTTTCCTGCATTTACACCATTTTACTTAAGTCCCTTGAAAAGCGTAAAAACGAGGTTCTACTGTATATGCATTGTACATTTTTTGAAGTATTTGTAAATGTTCATTATAGGCATTGTAATTTATTTATCTGTTTGAACATTTTTAAAGAAAACAAATGATCAGCATCTACTTTGTTGACCAGTAGTCTGCTATTGAGGTCTGTATACCACCAAAGCATTTTTAAATAAAAAAACATTGATAAATTAAAACTACTAAATTCACATCATATTATACGTGCTGTACTGGCGTATAGGCACGTGGCCACAATGGACAGTCCCACGAATAAAGTTTTCTGCACCTTTCGCTACCCCACCTACTCTGCAAATACCACGTGATGCGTCTGTGGGAACTAGAATGACTCTTACTGTCGACAAGTGGCCTAGTCTTTCCTAAATATGTATTGGCTGCCAACTGGCACACAAAATATGCTAATAAACTTATTTAATAAAACAAAAATTTTGCCTGAAATAAATCATGTAAAGGAGACTGTAACATGCTGTACATGCATAATTGGAGTCATTACCATGTCCAGAGGTCTTTACATATTTTGTGGACATGGCTTTTTGAATACCTTTCAGATCTCAAATGTTCCAGGCAAAATACTAAACTGTTCCTGGAAGTAAGGGAATTTCACTTAAAGACGTGTGGCAACTCTGGTGATACGAATAAGATGAAGACGTAAGAAGAGAAATACATAATACATAATATTAAATAATATAATGAGGATAGGATGCACCTCACCAGAAAAATGGTCTTGTTGCAGTCTCTCTCTCTCTCTCTCTCTCTCTCTCTCTCTCTCTCTCTCTCTCTCTCACACACACACACACACACACACACTCACTAGCTTTCGGCCACAGCCTACTTTGGAACACACATTGATGTATAATACCACGCAGGTACAACTCACTAACTAACACAATATCACAATTACTGATTCAGAAAGCAACAGCCAAAGATGACTGTTAAGTGTTAGCAAGTTGTGCCTGTGTGATTGAATTGCTGTGTGTGTTCTGTTATGACGAAGGCTATGGCTGAAAGCTAATTTTCATGTGTGTGTCATGGTCTTTTTGTGTGTGTGTGTGTGTGTGTGTGTGTGTGTGTGTGTGTGTGTGTGTGTGTGTGTGTGGGAGGGGGGGGGGCGCCTGTCTGCAGATCGACAATTGTCTTTGCTGTGAGTTGCAACCTTTTCTCATTATGTTACTGTATTCCAAACAAGACTTTACATCATTAAATAAATTAAATATAAACTGAAAAACTTAAGTGAAATACTAAAAAGGAAATGAATAAGTTTGAGGAATAGAAGTTATAATGACTGTAAATTGATTTCAGGAGGATGTTGGGATGAAAAGTTGTGTAGAATGAGTCCTTTGGGGCAATTCAAAAGGTTAGGTAGGGATGGAGGAAAAGTAATACATATACTGGCAGGAGGGGTGTCTTAATCAATTATGGGAAGGAGGCCGAAATGAAAAAAAGTGAGGCAATAAATTAACAATTCATTACTAAAGAAAGAACACTAAATATAGGAAAAGGATTGCCAATCGAAAGTCATTATGTTGGACAGAAAAATGAATTGCCAGTGGGACAGAAAAAATTCCCAGCACCATAGAAGAGGTCAAAAACAATGGAAAAAATTATAAAAATCACTGGCTAGTGCTGTTTTTTCATTTATACATTAGTACTTCAAACATAACACACCAATAACCAAAATGCAATTTCAAATTACTCTTCTCCAATCCTGGTGGACATTGGGGACTGCGTGCAAAGGCTCACTTTACAGCACATCTTTTCATCCTGTAATGCCTTGCTCCTGTTCCCATTTTTTGCCTTTGCACCTCAGTACTTTTAATTTATTTTATTAATTCCTTTTCTTGATTAACAATGAGAAGTTGCAGTGTTCCTGGTGAGACAGAAGTTGCAATGACCGTGCTGCTACAATCAAACTCTTCTCCCAAAACACAGCGCCCAAATTATTACGGTGTTAGTTATGTATGCACCACATCTCGTCAAATTAACTTGAGCAATCGTTTCTTCTTCGATAGTTTATGATTATGTAAAGATTTGAGTTGTACTTATCACCTAGAATTCAGGCTAGGACTTCATTCCATAGCAGGCAGGGAACACATTCGGTGGGAATACACTTTAACTGAATAAAAATCCACACGATGATTAACTTTTACGAACATCTTGTATTATGCCCCATAGGCTAAGATTACACGAGATCTGTACTGGATCAAATCTCAAGAAGAGCTTAACTAGAAACTACTACAACAAAACTCAGTTCATTTATCTTAACAATGTACGTATAAACTCCATGCCCACACCATCTCTTCTTATGCTGTTTTATGTTTTGCTGTGTTGGACAATGGCCTCTTCTTCAGCCACTATGATTGTCTTTGGACCGCCTCACCTGCTTGCTCCCACGTACCTGCGCACACGAACGCATGGCACCACTGGCACTTATCGAGGTGATGTTTAGTTAGTAGGATCTTTGGAAAGAACACACACAAAGTTTCAGCCATATTTGTCTATTTCTTTGTATTTGGCATTCGTACGAATCAAGGAAGTCAAGTGATAGTCAAAGAATGAACAAATAAGATTTTCGTGTGGTGATTAAAAATTACTTTGTGAAAGGCAAAACGCCTCAGGAGACTAAAGAGAAGCTTGATAAACATTATGGTGACTCTGCACCTTCGATTAGAACAGTTTGTAAGTGGCTTCAAAATTTTCAGAGTGGCCATATGGGTACAAGTGACACTGAACGTTGTGGATGCCTTGTGGAGGTTAAGACTCCAGAAATCATTGATAAAATCCACGATATGGTGATAGATGACAGTAGAGTTAAGTTGTGTAAGGTTGCTAGTGCTGTGGGCCTCACGAATGGATAGGCAAATAATATTTTGTGTAAACATTTGAACATGAGAAAGCTATCCACAAGATGGGTACTGTGATTGCTCACGCTTGACTAAAAACGGAATCGTGTGAAGTGTTGCAAGGAAAGTTTGCAGCAGTTCAGGAAGAATCTGCGTTTTGTCACTGTGCATGAAACGTGGATGCATTACTTTACTTCTG
Source organism: Locusta migratoria (assembly GCA_026315105.1). Taxonomy (NCBI): domain Eukaryota; kingdom Metazoa; phylum Arthropoda; class Insecta; order Orthoptera; family Acrididae; genus Locusta; species Locusta migratoria. The sequence continues at coordinate 629,126,652 of CM048745.1, read as the reverse complement.
AGACCAAAGAACAATCTAAACAATGGGTTACCAAGAGAGAATCTTCACCATAAAAGGCAAAGACCTGTCCTTCGTCCAGAAAGGTTATGGTGAGGGTCTTTTGGGATTTGCAAGGGATAATCCTCATCAACTCTCTGGAACAGGGTAAAACTAATACAGGTTTTACTCATCATTACAAGTATTATTCTTCATTATTGGACTGTTTGAAAACAGAGATGCAAGAAAAATGTCAGTGATTGGCCCACAAAATAGTCCTTTCCCATCACGACAACCCACCAGCACACACCTCAGAAGTTGTAGTTGCAAAATTAATGGAAATACGATTCCAATTCTTTTCAAATCTCCCCCTATTCACCAGACTGGGCTCCTTCGGACTACTTTTTGTTTCCCTATTTGAAGAAATGGCTGTCGGGATGAAGATTTCATTCAATTGAGATGGTGACTGCAGAAACGAATAGCTATCTTGCAGGCTTGGGCAGTTCCTATTGTTTGGAAGGGACCAACAAATTAGAACAGCATTGAATGAAGATTGTAAGTCTAAAAGGAGGTTATGTAGAAAAATAAAAATGGTTTTCCACAAATACATTAGTAGTTTTTTTTTATTTTTGCACAGTTTTCAAACGCTACTCATATAATGTGAATGGTTTGTAAATGACTTCAACGAAATTTGTCAAGCCACAGCAGGCACATAGAAATAAAACTCATACACACGCAGCTTAGCTCTCAGCTTCTACCTTCATCAGAAAAAGAACAGACACTTTCGTCGTACACTTGATGGCAACACGATCATCATATCCGACTGTTGAGTTCAGTCTTACTTGAAATTATAATTCATCTTATTTGTCTCATGTATTTATTTTATTTTTTTCTTCTTCTTCTTTCTTTTTTTCCTAGTATATCTTGTTTGTTTTGTAGCTTGCAAATAGCTAATGATAGAATATCTATTACTTCCCTTTTACTCCATTAACACTTAGTGAGTGTGTTTGTCTGTCTGTCTATCTGTGTGTGTGTGTGTGTGTGTGTGTGTGTGTGTGTGTGTAGCAATACTCCACTAAGGTGAGTGCCGGCCAACCTCTGTGTCACTTAGTTTCATTTCCTTTTAATTAATTGATATTTATCATAGATACATTAATGCACACTTAAATGTAGATAAATAGGGCAATAATTATGAAGCAGTTTAAAATTTCCTACTACGTTTGGATATGCTTTTGGAAAATTACATTTTGACAAAATTAATAAAACTATCAGATTCTTATATTTATTCTCAAGTCATAACATTGCTTGTCTCTGTGTGAATGTTTTCTGAACTATGTATGTTGTAAATTATGTTTCAGAGATCCAGATGGTGCAGTTGAGTATGCGAAGCAAATTATTTCAGATTTATTATGTAACAGAATAGACATATCACAATTGGTTATAACTAAAGAGTTAACCAAATCTGACTATGCAGCCAAACAGGCTCATGTGGAGCTAGCTGCAAAAATGAAGAAACGTGATCCTGGGACTGCACCTAAACTTGGTGACAGAGTGCCATATGTATTAACAACTGCTGCAAAAAACACACCGGCGTACATGAAGGCTGAGGTGAGATAACCTCACAATCACTTGGCACATACCTGGTTACAGTACACACTATTAAGTGACAAAATCTTAAAATTCAATATAATCGTGGCCATCCTTATTACATTATCAGTTTTACTGCTCACTGGAATATGAAAAGAGGTAAAAGATGAACATTAAGTGCATTATAGTGAAGTAACTCACCATAATATATACGTAATCATATGAACGTTAATATAATGTTCAAAAATGCTATGTGTGAAATTGCAGTTCTTCTTGGGCCAAAAAACTTGTGTTCTATTGACCACAGAGGTAATGGGTAATCCTTGACTTTATCATGTATATACATATCAGAAATATTTGCACCCTGTAGCTATCCTACAGTTTAGTGTTGATTAATGGAAACTCCAGATTGGAATTCAACAATATAATAAGGACATTTGACAACTCGCCACAAAGATGTAACAACAAACAGCGACAGGCACATAAAAAAAAGACACACACATACAACATTCAAGTTAGTAGCCATGGTCTTCTTTTGAATAAAAAATATCGCACAGGCACACTTCAGTCGCACACAACTGTCATCTCAGGCTGCCACACACTGAATCACCCTCTGCGATTGGGGAATACAGGAGGGGGGAATAGATAGGTTGCTTCACGGTGGTGAAGATGAATACAGCACAGCCTTGCGGAACATGTACATGCTGGGTGGGTGGATTGGACAGGTCTTGCAGCATGGTCTTTCACACTGATATGCTACCTGGGTACAACAAGATGCAACTTAGGAATGGAGTGGGTGAGGGGAAGAAAGCAAAGCAAAGCAAAGCAAAGCATGCCCCCCCCCCCCCCCCGCACACACACACACACACACACACACACACACACACACACACACACACACACACACACAATAGGAGAGGTAAAAGATAAAGGGAGTAGGACCTCTTGGCCTGGATAATTTCTGGATCGGAGAATATACTGTAATGATAACGCCCATCTTTGTAGTACAGAAAAGCTGGTGGTGGGGTGGGAGGATCCAGATGACCCATGTTGTGAAGCAGCCATTGAAACCGAGCATATGTTCCACTGCTTGTTGTACCACAAGGTGGTCTGCCTTGTTTTTGGCCTCGGTTTGGCAGAAGCCACTCATCCTAACAGAAAGCAGGTTAGTAGTCATGCCAATATAGAAAGGTGCATAGTGATTGCAGCACAGATGGTAAATTACATGACTCCTTTCACAGGTGGCCTGGCCTCTAGGTAGGATAAGCCTGTGATGAGGTTGAAATAGGAAATGCTGGGTGGGTGGATTGGACAGGTCTTGCAGCATGGTCTTTCACACTGATATGCTACCTGTGGCAGTAAGCTGGGTTTCGGAATGATTTAGTGATTGGCTAGGATGTTGTGGAGGTTGGGATGTGCGATGGAACACCTCTTTAGGAGAGGTGGTAAGGATCTTGGGCAGGATGTCCCTCATTTCTGTACATGAGAACAGAAAATATAAGCCTTGGCTATGGATGTAGTTTAGTTGTTAAAGAGTCTAGGGCAGTATATGGTGACAAGGGGAGCACTCTTTCATGGATGGTTGCTGGTGGTAGAGGGAGGTTTTGGGATGTGTGGAGATATGGCATAGGAGATCTGTTTGCGAACTAGGTCTGAGGGAAGTTTCTGTCTTTTAAGGCCTTTGTTAGACCTTTAGCATATTGAAAAGGGGAGTTCTTGTAACTACAGATATGCTGTACAATGATGGGCAAGCAGTGTGGGATTGATTTTTTGAAGGAGGGCAGCTGTTAAAGTGTAGGTACTGTTGGTGGATGGTAGGTTCCATATGGACGGAAGTGTGGATATATCCATCAGTGAGGTGGATGTTGACATCCAGTAATGTGACATGGTTGGTTGAGGAACAACAAGTAAAGTGGATGGGCCCTGAATCCAGATCATGAAAATATCATCAATAAATCTGAACCAGTCCAGAGGTTTGGGGTTTTGGGTTGCTAGGAAGGATTCCTCCAGATGGCCCATAAACAGGTTGGAATAGGGTGGTGCCATGTCGGTTCCGGTGGCTCTGCCATGGATTTGATGGTAAACTTTCCCTTCAAAGTAATAGTGCTTGTTTGTTAGGGTAATGTTGGTAAGCATTATGAGTAATGAGGTAACGGGCTTGAATTGAAAAGGATGTTGGTAGAGGTGTTGTCACAGAGCAGCAAAGGCATGTGGGATGTTACTGTATAGGGAGACGGCATCCTCTATGACAAGTAAAGATCCTGGAGGTAAATGGGTGGGGATGGGGGAGAGTCTGTGAAAGAGTTGTTTGGTATCCTTACTATGGGAGGATAGATTTTGGGCAGTCAGATGAAGGTGTTGGTCAACAAGAACTGTAATTTTTTGGTTGGAGCACACAAACCAGCTATAATCTGGCATCCTGGTTCGTGGATTTTGGGGAGCATTTAGAAGGTGGGGTCCAGGCTGCAGTTGGGGTAAGGAGGGAGATGGATTCAGGAGCGAGCTTCTGAGAGGTTCCATATGTTTTGAATAAGGATTGGAGATTTTTATGGACTTTTGGTCGATGGAAATGGGAAGTATTGTACTATCCAACATACTCCCCAGATTGAAGTCCTTGTCACTGATTTGATTCCAAAGATGAAGGAACAACTTAATGGCATTCACTTCAGAACTGTTCTGGGGATTCTACAGGCAGTAGACCGCTCCATTCGCAACATCAACAGAAAGGGCTCTGCTAATAGTACACTAAGCCTTCCACATTGCCGACAACTGGTTCTACATAATGCTGGTGACTCGTTTGAAAGACAGTAACAACTGCAAATAAGTAATGCTTTTGTATAATTTGTGAATAAATAGTTTTCACTATAAGTTCCAACCTTTGCATTTGGGGGGAGGGGAGGTGTGGAGGTTGTAGGTCAGGATAGGGAGGCAATGAGATTGATGGAGAAAAGGTGAAGGAAAAGATTAACAGATGGGGGGGGGGGGGGGGGAGACGGTTATGGTCAGAGGGAGGAGCAAGAAGAAACATAGATTGGGAGGGGGGGTGATCAGAGCGAGGGTGAAAGGAGGAGATGGGCTAAAAGAAAGATGTAATATATATACATAATTTACAAAATGTTAATGTGCAATACATGTTCCTTCATGTATGTCAGGAGGGGAAGATGAATTAGTGAGAGGAGTCGAGAGGAGATGGCATAACAGAAGACAGAAACAAATATGTACCTGAATGGATATATGAAAAAAGTCTATCATTAAATGTTGCGATGGAAGCTTTAAAAACACCAAAAAATGAATTCTGATTTCATTTCATTGCATTATGGCAGTTGCAGAAACAGTCGATAATTAATTCATATCAGCAAGCAACCTCTATAGCAATGGAGAATGCCCACTAAATTTCAAGCTGATTCATTTAATTAATTTCATAATAGTACTGAAATTATTGTGTTTCAATTCTAATGTATTATAAGAGAAATTAATGGGACAAGTCCCTTCTTGATGAACTGACTTGACTGATACAGCACACTGTTGCCATAGGAGATAACCTGCTTCTTATGAAATGAAACGTACATAATATTCTTCTCACTGAGCCTGCCTGTCATTTAGACATATACAAATATGTACCCAGAGAGGGTGATTAGTTTGTAATGTTAATACAGATTGTTAATTATGGCCAAGAATTGTAAATTGGTCTTTTCTCACCAATTATTAGTCGAGTTTGGGTTGTAATATTCCAGTCTTTCACAAAATTGTGGTGCCATAAAATTCATTACAAAGTCTCTCTTCTGCATCTGCACAAACACTCTGTAAGACACATTGCTAAGAAATGAGATTGACAGGAAGTGCAAAATAGCTAAGCAGGGAGTGGCTAGACTGTGAATGCAAGTTTGTACAAGAATGTATGAATAGGGCAAAAATAGATACTGCCTACAAGAAAATAAGACATTTGGAGACAAGAAAAGCAGCTTTATGAATATAAAAAAACTCAGATGGAAAACCAGTTCTCAGCAAAGAAGGGAAAGCTGAAAGGTGTAAAGAGTATATAGAGAGCCTCTACAAAGGAAATAAACTTCAAGGCAATATTGTAGGAAAGGAAGAGGTAGTAGATGAAGATGAAATAGAAGATACAATATTGAGAGAGAAATTTGACAGAGCACTGAAAGAGCTAAGTGAAAATAAGGTCTCTGGAGTGGACGACATTCCCTCAGAACTACTGAAGTCTCTGGGGAGCTGGTCATAACAAAACTATTTCATCTGGTGTGTAAGATGTATGAGACAGGAGAAATACCATCAGACATTTAAGAAAAATTTAACAATCCCCATTCCAAAAAAATCAGGTGCAGACAGGTGTGAAAATTACAGAACCATCAGTTTATTAAGTTATGATTACACAAAATTATTTACAGAAGGATGGAAAAGCTGGTGAAAGCCATCCTAGGGGATGATCAGTTTGGATTCAGGAGAAATGTAGGAATATGAGCAGCAATACTCATTGCAAAGCTTATCTTAGAAGATAGATTAAGGAAAGACAAACCTACATTTCTATCTTCTGTACATTTGGAGAAGGCTTTTGCCAATTTTGATTGGAATACACTCTTTCAAATTCTGAAGCAAGCAGGAGTAAAATATAGGGAATGGAAGGTTATCATACCGCACATGGCAGTGCATGGTATTAATATGTTCGTAAACGACGTGTGCGAATTTGTGATTCTTTAGGGGCCCATATCTCAGGTTCTATTCATCTCAGGGTGAAGGGGAAAAGTGTTCTGGATAGATCTTGGCCTAGGGATCATTTGTGTATATATTAGAAGAATGGGTATACTATAGCTATCATACAGTACATCGTCAAAATTTTCAAATGTCATGTAGTCTATGGTGGGCTTTAAATGGCTTACAAAAGCACCATTCATTCATGGGTGGTTCCTGAGAAAATTTCAAAAAAACCATGATTTTTGGGTTCCAAAAAAAGCTAATTGTGGGGATGGTCACTTTGATACATTCTACTCATTGCAAATATTCAAAATTTTTACCATATGTTCTTACGATGATATTCTCAAGGCCGTTTTTAAACTTTTTCAATATTGTTATCTGTTACCAAGATTCAGAGGGTGAAACTTATCATAGTTTTGCACAAAATCACAAAACCCGATTTTTAGCACTGTGAATCGCAAACATCTAAATAACTAACCATAGAAAATTGTTCAAATATTTACAATACATCCTCTAGACATTTATCTATAAACGGCATTTATCAGTTTTTGTAAATCTTAGTCCGTTGGCAAGATACGGCCGAAAAACCGCGATATTTTTCTAGAAAAAGTGTGATTACGTAGAGTTTCCCGGCGTATAAATTGTTGATATTCATGTCGGGTTTCCAGCCGGATCGTCGAGTCATCTTGACACAATATTTCAACGGACCACCTGGCCGCCATCTTCAGGTGCTGAGTCTCGTGGGAAACTGAAGTCTTGCCGTGACCGGCGGCCTTATATACGCCGCGAAGCACTAACGGCGCGTGAGCCAGAGTGTTGTGGCTCGTCCTCTGCCGCAAGCAGCCGGTGCAGCGCCTCAGTGGAGAAAACTGGCAGGATCGATGTATCGCTACATGCGCTAGTTGTCACAAGTGGAGAAAAGAGCACGCTGTTTTTAAAATTAGACAAAACTGGATTCCACATGTTGCTAAGAGGGAACCCCTTATCTCTATTTATTAAATTGCCCGCCAACCTAATCTCAATAGATTCCTTTAAAACGCATTCCCAGTAGCAGGTCCCAGAAGCAAGTACACGTGTTTCGTCATACTTCATTCTGTGTCCTTCAGTTAAACAATGCTCCGCTACTGCAGACCTGTCAGGTTGTAACAAATGTTCTATGTCTGTGGTGCTCGGTGCATCGATCATTGACGGTGCGAATCATTTGTCCTATATATGCTTTCCCACAGTGGCAAGGAATCTTATAAACACCAGGTTTTCTCAGCCCCAAATCGTCTTTAACTGAGCCAAGAAAAGCCCTAGTCTTGGCAGGTGGTCGAAACACACTTTTTATATTAAACTTTTTTTAAATCCTTCCAATTTTTGATGACACATTTCCGGCTTATGGAAGGAAGGCAACTGATCTGCATTGGTCCTCTTCTGGTTGTGGCGATGGCCCAATCTGCATGGCATGACGGATCTGTCTCTCTGTGTACCCGTTCTCCTTAAAAACCAACTTCAGATGTTCTAGTTCCTGTGTTAAAGTATCTGCATCCGATATGGCGTAAGCTGTTGCAACCAAAGTTTTCAGGACACCTGTGCGTTGGTTCGGTGGGTGGCAACTCTTTACATGTAGATATAGGTCTGTGTGCGAAGGTTTTCTGTACACACTATGTCCTAGGGTTCCATCGTCCTTCCTGTACACTAATACATCCAAAAATGGAAGCTTCCCATCTCTCTCCACTTCCATTGTAAATTTGATGTTGGGTTGGAGGCAATTAAAATGATCCAGGAATCGATTAAGAGCATCCGGTCTGTGAGGCCACACCATGAACGTGTCACCCACGTATCTCCAGAAACAGGTAGGTTTCAGACGAGCTGTCCTCATTGCACTGTCTTCAAAGTCCTCCATAAATAAATTGGCAACTATGGCGGATAAAGGACTTCCCATAGCCACTCCGTCATTCTGCTCAAAGTACTGGTCATTAAATAAAAAATAACTAACAAACAAAAGGCTGGAAACCTTTAACCATAAATACAGGGTGGTCAGAAAATGTCTGAAATGCTTGTCAGGACGTTGTAGGGCAGGTTGTACTGAGACATAAATGTTAAGAAAAAAACTTGACGCGTCGCGGCGTTTCAGAGTTATTTAGCATAAAAGTTAGCCAATCAGGTCGTTTGGCGCGCAGATTCAAACAGCCCGCAAGAGGCAGTGTTGCCAAATGTATTCTCCATGTGGTTGTCTCACAAGGAGAAGACGCCTACTCCTCATCGCCTAATTCGAATTATGGTATATACAGTTCATGGCCAGAAATGAACGTGATGGCACTGGGAGCTCCAGATGGCCAAGCGTTTAGGAAAAAATTGCATTTCTTGCGTGGGTCTGGAACACTGTATGACACTTAAATGAACGCTGTCAGCAAGCTGCGGTTGGTGTTGTGGGAAGAAGTCAGATCAGTAATCAATGACACGATAAATGTGGTTTCGAATCCTAGTAGGGAAAATTATTTTTAATTTTTATGTCAATTTATGCATTACTTGCACTGAAAAAAAATTAAAATTATGCACAATATATCGTATTTATTAATATTTCATAAAAAAGACAAGAAAAGGAAAGGCAATAGAATATTTGTTATTGCAAATCCATGTCCAAGACAGGACTGTATCACAGCGTTGACGAGGACTCTGGAAATAACTTTCCGATTGTAACTGAAGTGTACAGGACTTCGTATTTCGTTAATTTAATTTCCAGTAGACCTAGACAGCTGCACGCGAGCATTAGGTTCGTGGTTCCAATAAAATTGGCCAACTGGCCGTTGTGGATAATAGTTACGGTTGCAAGGAAATCTACTTACAGTCACGCATTTTTGCTTGCCTTTCCTTGTTATCCCTTTTATGAAATATTAATAAATACGATACATTTATCATAATTTTGACTTATTTGCAGTGTACATAATACATAAACTGATATGAACAAAATAAAAGTAAACACTCCGACACACGGGTTCGATCGTACGCCACTTGTGTGTGCAATTGCCGAACTGTGTTCTTGCTACTATGAGTAGGCGTCTCTCCTTGTCAGACCAAACAAGGGACCAATACAAAAACAAACACGTGAAAAATATGACGGCAATGGGGATCGAATTCGGGCCAATGCATCAGCAATCCCTGCGCTACAATGTATGCTATGCCAACATCCAACGGTAATTGTATTGGCCGTGTAGTGACCCTTTTTCTACTTGTCATTGGATCATCAATGGGAATCCTACGTATCCAATTAATCTTTGCTGGAAGAGTTCGTGTAGCTGCGAAGGTACAAGGAAGGAGGTGCAGTAGAGCAGTGACGGACGTCGTCGTGACACGCAAGTAGTGGTAAAATGGCCCGTCATCGGTATACCTTCAAGGAATACGCAGATATGCGGCGCAGCAGGTCAATATGCACCAGCTGCCCGCAACATCTACCACGCAAGATTTCCCAGCCACGTTATTTCATGTGTAAATACCTTATTAGCTGTTGATAGGCGGTTAAGGGAGTCTGGAAGTCTTGCTGTATCCAATTTTGATGCTGGATGAGAACGTTACATACGGAACGTTCAGTTCAAAAAAAATGTTCTCAAAATGGTTGCTGCAACACCTAGTACCGGCTCAAGGACCTTTGGTACTGCTTTGGGAGTAAGTCACGTTATTACTACATTCTTAAAGAATGCCTGCAAACTACACATGGCAAAATGTATCCTTTTGTTTGTCGTTACAGGTTTCGCACGGTGTAGTATTGGACATCACGACGAAAACCTATTTCCGTATCACCTACAGAAGTTGCCCGATTTGGTTACCAATATTCCGTGTGGTATTTAAATAAATGTAACGAAAATCCAAATTTCACAAAGATGGTATTGCAGACAGACGAGGCATGTTTCACCAGAGAAACGGCAACATTCGGATGGACGCAAATCCGCATGGCACTTACGTTAAATCCTACCAGCATAGGTTTTGCGACAAAATTTGGGCAGGTATCGTAGGCGACTTTTCGTTGGGTCCCGTCCTACACCCTCCCCATTTAAATGAAATGACGTATTTAGCATTCCATGAAAACGTCCTTCTGCTATACTTGGACGTTCCTCTGGCGGTCCGCCAGGGAATGTGCTTCCAACTCGATGGTGCACCGCCGGACTTTGCTTTTGCGGTATGTAAGCATTTAGATGTGTTGTACCTGCAAAGGTGGTTTGGCCGAGGCGGTTCATTCCTCTGGCCAGCTCGTTCACCAGATTTGACACTGTTAGACTTTTATTTGTGAGGCCATGTGAAGCAAATTGTCTATGCGACCCTAGTAGACACAACTGAAGAGCTTCTTGCAAGGATAATTTGAGCCTTCAATGAAATCAGGGAAACTTTTGATTTTGGAAAGCTTGCGGAGTCAATGACGTAGCGTTTCAATGTGTGCCGTCAGGCTGGAGGAGGACACTTTGAGCAGCTACTGTGAATTTAGTGCTAAGTTTCACTCCTGAAAATAACGTTCTTAGGTTAAACAGCTGCTAAAATATCAGGTTATTGTTTTATGTTATACATTACTTTCCCTGCATTTGTAACATGTATGACCATTGACTGTGTATGACGTTTATTGTTTTTCCATATTTATGTCCAAACAGGGACATATTGTTAGACCTTTGTCGGATGCATTCATGAGCAATTATTGAATGTTACGGATACTGTAGCTTTCGGAATAAAAGTGCATACTTGGGGCCAACGCCAATGTGTTTATGCAAAAAAACATCTACAGTTCCGTTACATGAAATCCGTACACAAATGATTAGACAAAAAATACAGATGTTTCCCCATTTAGATAAAAACAAAACGATAACCCTGGTGGGTATTGAACTCAGGACCTTCTGTTTCACATGTCCAGCTCTCTATCCCCAGACCACAGTGTCTCACGTTACAACGGCCTTTCATATACAAGTTTATACCCATATGACTACAACATGGAGGATACGTTTGGCAGCGCTGCCTCTTGTGGGCTATTCAAATCTGCACACCAAGCTACGTGATTGGCTAAATAACTAAATTTATTGGATAAATAACTCGGGAACGGCGCGATGTATCAAATTTTTTTCGTAACATTTATGTCTCGGTACAACCTGCGCTACGACGTCCTGACAAGCATTTCAGACATTTTCTGACCACCCTGTATAAATAAACAATAAACATAAGGAAAATAAAATCATTTGGCTCATTTGTATGTTTTCTGGTATATAACACCATCAACCTAACAGTCCCTCCTTAATGTTCTAAGAAGTTTAAGGACTTGACCCCAAACACTACTCCTTATCAAACAAATGGTTTATGATGAATTTTATTTATTGACATAAAAGCTTGTTTGTGCTTTACATCATTCAAGTGGAGGGCATGATCTACTATCTTGAAATGGAAATCTGTGTAATCAGAGGAACCTAGACCACTTTTTAAAATTCCTTCATTGATACCGTTTTTGGCAAGTCACTGTCCCCACTTCAAGTCTGTAACACCTAGATAACACTGATAGACCCAAATTGTTTGTAACTGTACATTACATAGTACCATATTTAATGTAACTCCATACCCTGTAATATTTTGAATATCACATAGTAATATTTTGTCTTGTTTACTTTCCATCTGTGCTTGGACATGGTTATGTAGAAAATAAAACCATTTTATGTCTAGGGTAAAATATATTGCAATATGGTGTCAGAGATTTATAATCAATGCTTGCATTACAAAATTGAAGTATACTGTACAATTACGCCAGTGACATCAGATTATAAAATAACCTATGCAAAACAATGACATTTCTATAGTGGACTTACTGCAGTATTATTATTATTATTATTATTATTATTATTATTATCTTATCTGTATTTACACTGTTACAGAGAAAATAACCCTAAAATGCTTTCACAACATCATGGATAAAAAAAATTAATAACTTGATGATATAATGGAAGCACAAATTTTGTTATTTTAACCTGTTGTATAAAATAAATTATTGAAAACATTATCAGTGTAAAACTATCATCCATTTGCCATTTATTAATATGTATTTTATTCATTTATTTTATTTTTCAAATTATTTCCTTATTGCTTCAGGATCCCATTTATGTACTGGAGAACAATATACCTATAGATTCAAGTTATTATTTGGAAAACCAGTTATCAAAACCACTACTGAGAATCTTCACTCCAATACTGGGAGATAAAGCTGAATCTATATTATTGCGTGAGTAAAATGTTTTTAATAGACTTACTTGTAGTTAAGTAAATTCGTTTCATATGAACTATTGAGCAATTGTAATTACAGCTATTCAGCTGCTAGTATACTGTAAGAATAACTGATTGCTCTTTTGGAAAATTTTAAGTTAACTTTGATGTTTCCAAATCTAAAGGCTGGGACTTACACAATGAAAATTTGTAAAAACTTAAATTTTTTCCTAGGTTTTTACAAAAGAGTGCATGGTCATCTGAAAATCTTTGGTGTAAATGGGCTTATATTTATGAAACATGAAACAAACATAAAAAAGAGAGACTGGTACCATAGCTGAGCACAAGATATTTAATCTGTTAATTGTTAATAAACCAAACTACATTTTCAAGTTACAGGCTAACTTTTAAATTACTTTTTTAAAATGTCCTGCTTAAACTACTCCAATGAAATGTGAGCAACAGCAACATGTTATGTTGCTTTACTCTTCTCACTACACCAACAACATAAAGTTTGAGTTAATGTTTAATGAATCTTTTTAGTAACAAGGTAAGGATTAATTGATGTTAATTTTTTATTAACATTGTCTAGCAATGATGGCTTCATAAATGTTTGCCAGCATGATGTGGTATATATACAGATATAATGAAAAGTCCAGGTTGGAATTAACAATATATTAATAAAATCCGTTTACAACTTGCCACAAAGACATGGCAATGAGCTGCAACAGGCACATACAACAGACACACAATACAACACTTTCAGCTATTGGCCATGGTCTTCTTCAGAAAATAGAACAGTCACACAATCACAAAGGCACACAACACAGTCTTACAACTGTCACCCCCGCCTGCCGCACTTCGAAGCTCCAGACACATCCCCGTATGTGGATAGTAACAGTGAGAAAAACAGCATTGTTTGTCTGCGGCCATAATCATAGTGCCAAATGTAAAGCTGGCCCTCTGATGCCGTTGCCTTGCTGCCATTTCCAAATGTGAACTATGTAGTTGTGATGGTGGCAGCCTGAGTGGACACGCTACTTCATCTCATTTGGGAGTTCCAAAATTAGAAAAGATAACAAGAAGTGGTTTTTGTTGACTACAGCTGGACTACGTAAAATCTAAAAATGTATTTTTTCTGTCATTTTATCAGAGATAAATCATAGCACCTCAGGATTAACTTAAAGCCCAACAACAGTGTGTGCACGAACTGTGACATGCACATAAAAAAGACACACACATACAACACTAAAGCTATCAGCCATGGCCTCCTTCAGACACTAAGAACATTCAGGTAAGAACACACAGGCACAACTCACACTATCATACAACCATCATCTCCAGCTGCTATACTCCGAATCCGAACACACACGATGTACAGGGTGTCTCACCTAAGAGTCATCAGGCACATTTTCTCCAATGTTTGAGCAGATATTTGCAATTTCTTTTTTGCAATATGTAACTGGACTAAGGCCAAACAAATCCTGCTCCTCATGCCATTCCATCGACACCAGGTTTAGATGTAAAATGTCGGTCTGCTTCCCAACACGAACAAAAAGATTTTAAAAGTGACATTTTTGGTGTTCAATTGATAGAGCAGTCCCAAATTAGTCTAGTGTGACATTCAGTTTCTGTAAATGTATTATCAGACACAGTATAACACGACAGTTGACGAGTACTCTGGAAGCGGCTGTATAGCACTTCCATAAGGCAGTAGCAGGCGGCACGAGGCGTGCCAGCACACACAACGGGGCAACTCAGGCGAGGAAGGCAGTGCGAACACGTTTAGCGATATGATAAGTGCTGTACGACAATGTAGCTGGCAGCGGACGCATCTCAGGTTTCTTTTGGTCACGCCACACTGCAAAATACAGCATGTACACACCTTCAGAGGTAACAGATGTGATTTTGGTAATAGGTAAGTGCTGCTAGCATTAACTTGTACAAGCACCCTGTTTAATTCTTGTTACTGTAATATACAGTATCTTTCTGACGAGATTCCATACTACGAATTGTAGGAATGTGTAATGAAGTCACCAGGGAGGCAGCTGAGATGTACATTGAGAAATATGCGGAACGAGAAGGAAGATATCCCTGTGCAGACACGGTGCAGGCTGTAGTAAAACAAGCTCGAGACACTGGGATTTGCGCCCACCGAAACACCAGTGAAGCAGGCCTGTGCGAAATCATAACAATGCAATAACGTTGGATATGCTACATGCAAATCTACACAGATGTACAAGGATGCTCACTAGAGAATTAAAATTCTCACGTTGTACAGTGCATCGCATTTTGAAAGATGCAAAAATGCACCCATACTGCCAGCAACTACACCAAAGGCTTTCAGTGGCTAAGAGGCTAATGTTTTGTGAATGGGCATTAAACCAACCATCTGACAAGGGGACCACCAAGTATGGTACCAACGGAATTTGATGGGTCACAGGTATGTTGTGAGGGAATTCCTCCAGACCATCAACCTAAAAGGATTTGTTCCAATGGGCCTCGATTTCTAAGAAAATCGAAATCAATTTCACAACAAATTACCACGTGTAACGTGTCTACTTATATATGGCACTTAATGCTCAGTGAGACAGCGTGGTGTAATCAGCAAGGTGCTAGGCTGCCATGCATGAGACCTGGTTTCGATACCTAGTGGCAGAACAATTTTTAGAAATTGTAATTGCTATTTTTTATCTTTCAAAAAAAAGTTAAAAAATAATTAAGCAAAGAAAAAGATACAAAGAAAGAAAAACATCATGCTTGGTGGTGTGTCTGTGGGCAGATTCCAATTGCGAAGCAAACATTTGGCGTATTTTAAGGCGTTAGTGAGCTCACCTTTTGACTGCTCATCACACACATCCATTTCTGAAGAGGTTTCGTGTGATGGGCCTGCTTCTTCATAGCGCATTTGTTCTCCACGTTGCACTATTTGCCGCACGCATGAACAACACGCTACGAATAACTAACCGACTGGCCGTAGCATAATAGTCCACTGGGACGTAGGTACACACGTCATAGGAGGAGATAAAAACAGCGCGGTCAGGAACTGTAAACATAGGTATTAAATGTTGCCCATATATTATAGGTATTAACAAAAGACTGTTTACTGATTTTGAAATATACTTCAATCGCCTTAAAAGTGTGCTTCGAAAAAACAAAATGAAATAATCGTTGCGCAATACATAACATATTGAGCGAATGTTACATGTTTTTATCCTGATCATTTACTGCAAATGTTTACATAAGAATGGTTATAAAAATACATCATCGGACTGGTGGGAATAATAATTGACGCATGTCAGACTTGAACCCGGGTCTCCTGCATGGCAGCCAAGCATCTTGCCGATTACACCACACTGTCTCACTGAGCGGTAACCGCCATGTATAAGTAGACGAGTTACGCATGGTAATTTGCTGCAAATTTGATTTTGATTTTCTTAGAAATCAAGGCCCATTGGAAAAAATCATTTTAGATTGGTCGTACCATACTTGGTGTTCCCCTTGTGAGATTTTTAAACACTCTCTCTTCACCGCCGAGTCAACATTTTGCAGCGCAGTGTGCCAAATCGAACTGCCCATCATTTTTGGGCCTCCGTGAATCCCCATTGGACCGTCAATTGCTGGGGTGGTTGGGCCTCATTTCTTTGAAGGCAGGCTGAATGAGGCAATGTACACCAATTTCCTCCAAAATGAACTGCCTGTTCTGCTCGATGATATTGATTTAAGGAGGAGGCAAATGATGTGGATGCAACAGAATGGTGCACCCAGCCATTGCACTGCTTCTGTGTGCCAAGCTGTATGGGATCTTTCCCAATAAGACAATAGGCAGAAATATTGAATGTACAGTGGCCAGCTAGGTTGCCCGATCTGTATGTCCTCGACATCTATTTCTGGGGTACAATAAGAAATATGGCGTACACAGAAGAATTGGAAAACAGTGACAAGATGAACAATTGCGGTAGGTGGGCCTTCAATGTACTTGATGGGTCATGTGATGTACTACACACTACAGCTAGCATTTGTTCTAGACTGGAATGATGTAGAGAACAAGACAGTGGTTTGTTCGAACACCTGCAGTAAGGTACGGTCCCAATGAAAACTGATAGTTTTGATTCTTCTTTCTCTATTTCCCTTTGTTGTGCTGTAAGCATTTGAAGGCTAGTTTACTTTGAACCGGTTTTATCATTTTATTTATTGTAAGTGGACTGTTACTGGATTACATGTCCACAATGAAGAATCAATAGGCTTTATGTTAATTATGGAATCCAAATCAGTTACAGGAAATTGCTTTGATAACTACTAAGTAATGTATTAACTGATCAGTTGCTCAGGAATTGCTTTATAAATGTACAGTATAGTATGTCACTAATAAATGCAGTAACTAAGCTAAATTGAAACAAATTTGTCTACTTTGTCCTGCGTTTTATTAATCTTAGACCTTCATATAATTTGGTAAATATTATGGTATTAGGTGCACAGACGCTGAAATGTGTGGCCTTGCGTGAAATCATCTTGAAAATTGTTACATAACTACTGTGGTTACTACCATTCCTCTCAGCTGGTGTCCAACGCATTTGATACCCACAACAGACACCAACGTATTGGTACACGTATGCTCTCCACTTCGTCCTCGACAGACGTGCCCCATCTAACTTGTACCACCTCGCCGAGCAGCGTCTGCTAGTGCCTTATCGAAGCGCTACACAGCTGGTTCTGGAGAATTGGTTAATTGTTGTGTTTTACTGTCTCTGTTAATACATTTCGATAAATTGAATATCACACTAAACTAATTTGGGACTGCTCTATCAATTGAACACAAAAATTTCACTTTAAAAATCTTTTTGTTCGTTACAGAAAACAAACCGACACTTTACATCTACACCAGGTGTTGAAGGAATGGCGTAATCAGCAGAATTTGTTTGGCCTGAGTCCAGTTACACATCGCACAAACTAAATTCCAAATATCTGCTCAAACATCAGAGAAAATGCACCTAACGACTCGTAGGTGAGAGACTGTGTGTGTGTGTGTGTGTGTGTGTGTGTGTGTGTGTGTGTGTAATCTCGCACAAATATATAACAAGAGGAAGGGCAAAAAGTGAATAAGTGAGTTGAAGATTGCAGGGGTTGGGGGGGGGGGCTAATGTAAAGGGATGGTGAGAAGAGGGGATGTGTTGGAGGGCAGGTTCCCATCCCTGCAGCTCTAGAGGACTGGTGCTAGGTGGGATTATTCAAATTGTATGGGTGGTGTAAAATGTGCTAAGTCCCTGGAGTCATGTTGGAGGACATGCTCTACCACAGGCTATTGGCTGTCCCCATAGGCGAACAGTTCATCGGTGACCATGTATGCATTCAGCAGCCAATTTGTTGAGGATCATACCAATGTAAAAGGCTGTGCAGTGAACACATGTCAGTTGGTAAATGAGATGTTGTTTCACATGTAGTTGTGCCTTGAATGGTTAGGTTTTTCCTGTGATGGGGCTGGAGTAGGAGATTAGAGACGGGTATTTGGGTGGCGGATTGGTGGGACAGTTATTGCCAGAATGTCAGTACAGGGATAAGAACTTTTACGTAGGGAGGATGGTTTGGGAATGTTGTAATGTTTTACGAGCATTTTGTGGAGTATAGGAGACTGCAAAAGGCTACTCTGGATGATGTGTGGAGGATACTTTGGAGGGATGATCTCACTTCAGGGCATGATTTGAGAGAATTCATAGACATTCCAGACTATAATGGTACTAGGTAACTAAGGGGATGGTGCTGGGTCGTTTCGGGTTAGGAACATTGCACTTGGAAGAAGGGAATGCCCTTCTTGGGAGATTTGTTTGTGCCCTAGGTCTGTAGGGTAATTACGGGAGAGAAAAGCATTGGATAGTTTGTTGGTGAAGGTAGTGAGGAATTTGTCATTAGAGCAATGCTGTATGTTTTCCCATGATGCCTAGGCTCTAGGAGAAGGTAGCGTTTCATATGGCAGCAGTGGCAATTGTCTAAGTGGAGCTACTGTTATTTGTGGGTTTTATATGGACTAAGGCAAGGATGTGAGACTCAACTAGATGGAAGTTAACATCTAGAAAGGTGGCTTGGGTTCTGGAAAAGTACCATGTGAACTGCATGTTAGAGAAGGAGTTGACGTCTTGAAGGAAGTTCACAAGTCCAGACTGACCACAAGAACATCGTCTTCCATGATGCCCATGAAAAAGTTGGCATAGGAAGGGACCATACTGGTTCCCATAGGTCAAGTCTTCAAAGATGAAGAAATTGCAGGTGAGGAAGAAACTGACAAATATGACAAGGAATGAGGATTTGAGCAGATTTTCAGGTATGGGTTTGGAAAGGTAATGTTATAGGGCAGGAAAACACCATGGGTGTGAGGGATTTTGGCATAAAGGGATGTGGTATCTATGGTGACAAGGAAACTTTCAGATAGGAGGGGCATGGCAATAGATTTGAGGCTTTCCAGGATGTGAACCATGTCCTTATTGTAGTGTGGAAGACGGTGGGCGATAATTTGGAGCAGTTCGTCAACCAGAGCTGAGATACATTCTTTTGGACTTTTGAAGACTACTGCAATGGGTCGGCCAGGATGGTTCTCTTTATGGATTTTAGGTAGTAGGTCAGAATGGATGGTTCATGTGGAGAGAATAGTTTATGAAGGCAATGGTCTGATCTTGTGAGGGATATGGGGTTTTTAGGATTCTCCGTAGCTCATTCTGGATGGAGGGAATGGGGTCATAAGGAATAGGTTTGTTGGTAAAGGTGTTAAAGAGTTGACCCAGCCCCTCTGCCAAATACTCCTTTCAGTCATGTTCTAAGGTTGTGGAGCACTTGTTTGCAGAGATAATGACAATAAAGTAGTCTGCTTTTCGCTCTAGGATGGCATGGGATTCAGCTGAGCTGATGTTGGACGTCACATATGAAATAACACGTCGTTTGCCAACTGGCATGTGTTCAATGCACAATCTTCCAAATTACTATTACCCCCAACAAATTGGCTGAATATATGAATGTTCACAGAAAAACAGTCCATGGGGGGGGGGGGGGGCGGCAATATCCTGTGGCAGAGCATTCCCTCCAACACTACTCTAATAACTTTGTCATGTGTTGTATCACATATGAAACTTGGATACTGCTACTAGCACCAATTGCTCAGAGCTGTGGAGATAGAAACTTGCCCATCAGCACATCCTCTCTTCCTGTCATCCTCCTCCATCCATTGCTTTCAACTCACTTATTCACTTCTTACACCTCTTTTTCAATTGTCTTGTTATGTGTGTTTTCTATATTTCTCTCTTCTCACAAATATCGTTTCTACCCCCTGCTCCAACCACCCAACCACTCAGCATTATTCAGTTCACCTCTCTTATTGATCTATCCTCTTGGTCTCGAACTGTCATGCCTCAGTACATATCATTCAATATCTTTGACTTCTGCCTATCACCCTTCACTCCGTCTTCACGTTATGGCCTACAGTTGTGAGAACCCAAAACCTGTTTCCCTTCCATCCCCTTTATTTTCCCTCCTCTCTTCTACTTCATGTTGGAAATAAGTTTTCCAATAGCTTGTTTCCACATTTATTTCTCTTTTGCTTGGGGTAACTATCAGAGATGCTGAGGTGAGGTAAAAACTGGCTATTTCTCATGACAACATTAATTTATTGAAACTGTTAAAGTCAAAAATAAATAAGCCACTGATGGATGAATTTTATTTTGAAATATATTCCCTATTTGCTGAGAAAATAATTCTGTCCATACAATCATAAGTAAAGGCACGCTGTTTAAATTTTGAAAGTAAACTGTTACATAACAAAGTTCCTCAATTTACTGCCTGCCAAGAAATTTGTCACGCTTAAGGTACTCCTGTAATTGTGAGGTGTATCAAACAAAAAGTACAAGGCTCAAAATTGTTTAGCATTGCATGGAACATATATTGAAAGAACAGTTTAGATGGCATTATGATAATGAAAATAATTTACTGGTTGTCTTTACTGGCCACCCAATTCCACCTAGGAAGTTTTTAGAACAATTCATTCCTATACTGATTTTGTAGTTCCACCATTTAACCAAAAAATTATAGGTGCAGTTTTACTGTAATTTATTTTTTATCTCCTAATTTAAAACATCTATTCACTTGTCATTCGATGTTATCTGCAATAACTTTATCTGCAATTAACTTTAAAAATAAATTCATATTCTCAGGTGGAGATCACACTAGAACAAAGGCACTAGTAACATCTCGTGTTGGAGCACTTGCAGCTTTCACACGTCGTAAGGAAACTTGCATTGGTTGCAAGGCAGTTCTGCAAGATACATCTGCATTATGCAGTCACTGTCGAAAAGATGAAGTGAAACTGTACCAGCAAGAACTGTTTCGTTTGCAGTCACTGGAGGAACAGTTTTGTCGCTTGTGGACTCAATGTCAGCGATGTCAAGGGAGTCTGCATGAAGAAGTCATTTGCACAAGGTTTGTAAGATGTGACTACAGTGGGAATGTAGTGATATTTCATTTGCAATTAACATTTTGTACTTGTATGTTACATGATGTTTTATTGACTTTGCATTGAGATGTTTCTGTTAACTACCTTTCATGAATGTCATATATAATACAACATGATGATACGAAGATTGTAAAGGCAAAATTCCTAGCAGGAAAAAAAATATACAGTAGAACCTCGTTTTTACGCTTTTCAGGGGACTTCAGTGAAATGGTGTAAAAGGCAGGAGATAATGTTTTAAATAGTAAAATATGCTTACTGGATCAGCTTTGCATTTTCGTAGTTTGTGTGATATATGTACATAATAGACATCTAAATACTCGCCAGGGTGTTGATTATACAATACATGTTATCCAAACTTTTACTATTTTAAGCGCCAGGCAAAACTGGTAATTTTATGGGAAGTATAAATTTTTAACGTAATTTCATTCATTATAAGCACCAGGCAAACGTAATTTTATGGGAAGTAGAAATTTTTTATGTAATTTCATTCATTATAATCGAGGACGCCACTGCTGGGCTATAACACATCTTCAAAATTACCTGAACCGCTTCGATAGATATTGTTTGGGCGCCGCTGCCAGGCTATGTAACATCTTCAAAATTACTGCCTTTTACCGGAATTAATTATTTACATAGTAAAACTCCTACGGTTCCGTTCATTTTGTATTTTTCTATGTTTCACATGACAATATTAGAGAATTTATTCGTGTTCTCAACTACAAACATACGCGTAAGTATTTTTGTGGCCTTTGCATAGGATCGGCATCTCTCACTATTATCGCTTTTTTGAGGTTGTGGATATTATGATACCCAAGTGTGACAAATAAAGTTCTTTATTAATCAGAAATATGTATCACAAAAACAACACAACTATTTATTCTCACTTCAACAAAACAACTGGTTCTGATTGTTTGATTACTCGCCAGCCACTCTGGCAGAGAAGCTAGCGGGAAGACGAACTATACCGCCACAAATCAGCGTTATTCTCTTGTTATCAAACCGTTCTGTTTGTCTGAGTACATGCCAGGCGCTCCGCCAAAGAAGCTGGTGAAAAGAAGAACTAAATTGCCACAAATCGGTGTGTCTTTAAGTCAACAACGAAACGTGAAATATACGTTTGAATAAATGCAAAGTGGCAAGAAACTCGACTGCGAATAATTTTTAAGCGTTATATTTTAAGGGGAAAGCCATGCTAGTGTCAATTTATGTACATTACGTCATTTTTCTTCACGAACATGCTTTCAAAAAGTGTAAAACGCGGGAAAAGCGTAAATATGTTAATGCAAAAACGAGGGCACATTAACATTGTAAACATAGGAAATTTGACGGGACCAACAAAAAATTGTGTAAATGGCGGGAAAACGTAAAAACCGAGAATGTAAAAACGAGGTTTTACTGTATGTATAAAGTAGATGAAGTTTACTTGCCAGGCGAAGGAGCACAGGTATGTGACAGCAACATAAATAAAACACAAACACACATAAATGCAAGCTTTAACAACCATTTGTTGCTTCTTCAGGCAAATAGCAGGGAAGGAGAGGAAAAAGGAAAGGATGTGGGTTTAAAGGAGCGGGTGAGAAGTCATTGCAATCCTAGGAAAGGAAAGACTTACCTTGGGGGGAAAAGGATAGGAAAACAAAAACACACACACACACACACACACACACACACACCGACACACACACACACACACACACACACACACACACACCGACACACATATACACGCGCGTGCACACACAAAGACAGACGTATGCAAAATGCAAAGAAGTTGGACAGAGATGTCAGTCAAGGCAGAGGTTCTGTCCAGAGATTGAAGGTCAGAGATTGAAGGCAAAGATGTTGTAGAATGATTAGCGGAATTTAAAAGTAACGAAGGTTGGGACCAGATGGGCAACGGGAAGAGAGAAAATGTTGAAGGGCAAGTTCCCATCTCCGGAGTTCTGAAAGATTGGTGCCAGTGGGGAGTATCCATATAACCTGGACGGTGTAACACTGCGCCAAGATGTGCTGGCCGTGCACCAAGGCATGCTTGGCAACAGGTTCCTCATTACCAACAAACACTGTCTACCTGTGACACGTTCATGCGAATGGACAGTCTGTTGCTGGTCATTCCCACATAGAACGCTTCACAGTGCAGGCATGTCAGTTGGTAAATCATGTGGGTGCTGTCACAAGTGGCTCTGCCCTCAATTGTGTACACCTTTTGGGTTACAGGACTGGAATAAGTGGTGGTGGGAGGATGCATAGGGCAGGTTTTACACCGGGGGCGGTTACATGGGTAGGAGCCGGGGGGTGAGGAAGGTCGTTTGGGGATTTCATAGAGATGGACGAGGAGGTTACGGAGGTTAGGTGGGCGGCAAAAGACACTCTCGGTGGAGTGGGAAGGATGTCATGAAGGACGGATGTCATTTTGGGACAGGATTTATGGAAGTCGTATCCTTGCTGGAGAGCCACATTTAGAGTCCGCTCCAGTCCTGGAAAGTAACCGGTGACAAGAGGTGCACTTTTAGGGTCCCTCTGTGGGAGGTTCTGGGTTTGGGGGGAAGAGGAAGTGGCCCTGGCTATTTGCTTTTGTACCAGATCAGGAGGGTAGTTGCGGGATCTAAAAGCTGTCATGAGGTTATTGGTGTACTGGTTCAGGGATTCAGGACTGGAGCAGACTCGTTTGCCACGAAGACCTAAGCTGTAGGGATTATCTTTTAGCTTGCCTTATACATCGAAACAAGGACAACACCTTCAGGGAGCTCAGCAGTTGTTTGTTGGATATGGGCTTCACAAATCGAGGGTCCCTGAGCTGAGAGCTACATCTTGCCAATGGTGCTCCATACTGTGACCTATATACATGCCTCGGTGACTCGTACAGTACGATGTTACAGGGCCCAGGCATCTTGGCTTAACCGTCCCGGGGTCATGAGGACGGTCGAAACCTTCATAAAGGAACTCTTAATGTCAAGATGTCCTGCGCTATTGAGATGGACCAGTTGCCATTGGGCAACCTCTGAGAATCAGTCACACTTCAACTGTACTAGGCTTTTTCAGGCATGCAGGACTCTGTCTGAATTGACCGTTTTTCCAAGCAGCTCTTGGCACCAAAGAATAATAATGCTGGTGGTCGAACAGCCACTGGTGTCTTGTAACGTGAAAGTACAGAGGCTATTATAGCGACGTAAGCGCCTAACTTGTTCCTTTCCCTGGCTACACCAAGGCTGGAAATCTAGGAGGAAGGAGAGACATATTGGCCAAGATTTTTAGTCTGTCCTAGGACACATGGTGAAACATTTATGACCTCAAATACTCTCCTTTTTGTTGAACACCTGGAGGACAAGTTCAGGCATGTGGAGGGGGCATCAAAGATGAGAACGGGTTCAGCCCTGATAACATCATCATCCCCGGTGCAATCAAGAGTATTGCTTGCTTGTGATAAGCTGGATGATGTTAACTATACCTTCCGTCGCCACAAGAGTTTGAACATGACCCAGGAAATTGTTTTCCATGGAGATCTGTTACTGCAGTCTGATGATGAATTACACACGAATGGCGAGGAGTCCACTTTATTTGCCATTTTTATAGACTTGACCTTACACACAGACCGGCTACTGTGGCTCCACCTCTGAATATTGATGATGGATATCGAACTGCTATGAAGCTGACTATTTGAGATTGGATGGAAACTCTCCCCAGCGTATGCCATGTTGCTTTGCGTATTTGATGATTTTCTTATTGTAACTCGGGCGTTAATTCAAAGAAATAGCTTAATCAAAAACATGCCATTATTAGTACGATTAATTATAATCTGGTGTCTGAAAGTGCTACATTGGCAACTAACATTTGCATTCAATAAGGGGAAAGTTTGTGCTTGTATTATAAAGTAGATCGCTGTAGCATAGTGGATATTGCCCTAGATTTTGAAGAAATTACACAAGTTTGGTGGTTCGTGACCCACCGCCAACAAATTTTTGTTTTCACCTTGGGTCCTAAATGGTTTGTGCAGATGTAACAGTCCTCTCTCTTAAATGTGTGTTTGTTCTATTTCAAGAAAATGCCATGAAATACGTGCCACAATGAATTACAAACATGCACAGGCAAATAAACTGAGGAGATACTATGATAATATTTTAAACAACATGCTGATACTAGTATTTTCATATATAGATTAAGTACTAGATTTCTGTGTTAACTGTTTCTTAATTATGCTGGAGTGTATACATTGCAACAAATGCCACAGCTGCAGTGCCATTGCCATTCCTAGCGACAAGTTTATCTCCTGTTCAAACTGCTGTAGTGGCCTATCAGGCCCCCATGTTGGTTTGGAGTACCCCTTCTGTTGTTCTCAAGGTGTCTACCTTAGGATCAATACCCCCCCCCCCTTTTCCAAATACTGGGTGTGTCAGTCTCTGAGCCAGAGAAGCAATAAGAATCCTTCCTTTAACAGTTTTTCCCACTTGCAAAATGGACACAGGTGAGTGGCTGAAAGAGTCACCGACTGCTGCTAATAGGGCTTTGAGTTCACCCTCAGCCTTGAGACTGAGTCAGCAATGCCCTTCCAGCAAGATAAACCAAAACACCAGTGAGAGTAGTAGTAGGAGGAGGAGGAGAATAATTCCCTATTGCTACCACCCCATACTTTGGCATCTGAGGAAAAGGTGGAAACCGTCTCGTTTTGTATAAGCTGCTTGTACTATGGTGAGTCGTCGGTTCATGTGGAACCTTGAAGATCGCGAACTCTGATCCCACAGGGGAGGGGGGGGGGGGGTCCATCAGAGCCACTCCACTATTGACAATGTTGTGTCAATTTAGTTGCCTATCTGGACTGCTTTCACTAGGCTTTCCCATCTTGTTGCTGTCTTCGTTGATCTCCGAAAGGTGTATTGTACCACCTGGTGCTATCCTATCCTAGCTACGCTGTGCAAATACTTCCGATGTTTATCCACAACTTCCTCTCACTTTGGTCCTTTCAGGTTAGGGTCTGTACCTCCCTCAGTTCAGGAGAACTGTGTACCACAAGGCTCTGTTCTTAGTGTTCCCTTATTTCTGGTCACAATTAATGATCTTGTTGAGGCAGTGGGGTCATTGGTTTCTTCCTCCTCCTTTGCTGATACTTCTGCATGTATTTCAGTTTTGTTAGCATTGGTATCACTGAACAGAAGCTTCAGAAAGCCATCTGAAAGGTGTAGTCTTGGGCTTTTGCCTATGGTTTCCAATTATCAGCTTCTAAACTCAAGTAATGCACTTTTGTCATCTTCGGGTAGTTCAGCTGGACCTAGAGCTATACCTGGCTGATGATCCCTTTGCATCGAAAAGGTGCATCACTTCTTAAGAACGCTTTTCGATGCCCAGTTCACTTGGGTGCCACTCCTTAGTCAGCTGAAACGAAAATGCTGGTGAATGCTTTGGTGAGGCGAGAGTCAACAGCCATAATATATTTCATAAAATGAATTTTTATAAAAACCATCAGCTGTTTATTAAAAACCTTATTCATCTACTAGTTTCGGTCATGGACCATCTTCAAGGATAAAAAGGTGTTAACAGAGAATGGTAAAATACATCAAATAAAATAATACAACTGAGATAAACAGGAGTCAGTATAACTAAAAGTGTAAAAAATTACTATGGCCATCTTAGATAAGCTGATGGTTTTTATAAAAATGCATTTTATAGAAAATGCTGGTGACACTGGAATATTTTTCACTGCCTCGGCCACATTGTCTGTTGAGCAACAGCTTTATAAGGCCCTAATCCAATCATGCATTGACTACAGAAAGTTTATATACGATTTTGCAGCATCTCCACCATTGTGGATCCTCAATACAATTATCCATAATAGTGTCCATCTAGTGAAGGGGCTTTCCACACGATCCCAGTGACAAGTAGCCTTGTTCAAGCTGGGGTCACTCCATTGCAGTTTTGCTAGCTTCATATGTTGCCCATGTTCAAGTCTCCGTCCACCACCCAAATCATACACTTCTCTTTCCAGCTGCTGCACGGCCCTCCATAGTGGCATAGGTCGGATCTTCCAATCGCAGTCCAGGTTCATTCCGTCCTTTTGTTGCTAGAGTCCCTTCCCATCCCTTTCACTTTCCACTACCCTCATCGTACCCCTCCTTCAGCAATCACTCGCTTGCAACTTTGTATGAATTTATCCTGTGCCTCAAAGCCTGTTTCACCAACACATGTTGCCAGTTTCTGGAAATTCTTGATACTTCTGCATCTATTTCAGTTCTGCTAGCATCGGTGTCACTGAACAGCAGCTGCAGGGAGCATTCTTGTGCAACCATTGTAGACATATGTAGTGTAGACCTAATGATATGTTCAACTTCTTCATCAATACTTGTATTCCACGTTTGTAGTACAGAATACAACTATACCATGAAAATTGTCATGAGAGAATATAGCTAAAGCCATATAAGATGTGTTGTTGTTGTTGTTGTTGTTGTTGTTTGTTGTTGTGGTCTTTAGTCCCGGGACTGGTTTGATGCAGCTCTCCACAATACCCTATCCTGAGCAAGCCTCTTCAACTCTGCATAAGAACGGCAACCTACATCCGTCTGAATTTGCTTAATGTATCCATCTCTTGGTCTTCCTCTGCGGTGTTTACCCCACACACTTCCCTCCAATGTTAAATTCACAATTCCTTGATGTCTAAGAATGTGTCCTACCAATGGATTGCTTCTTTTAGTCAAGGTATGCCAGAAATTCCTTTTCTCCCCAATTCTGTTCAGTACCTCCTCATTAGATACGCGATCCACCCACCTAATCTTCAGCATTTTTCTGTAGCACCACATTTCAAAAGCCTCTATCCTCTTCCTGTCCGCACTGTTTATCGTTCATGTTTCACTCCCATACAAGGCAACACTCCACACAAGTGCCTTCAAATAGGACTTTCTTAGGCTCAAATCAATATTCGATGTTAACAAATTCCTCTTTTTCAAGAACACTTTTCTACCATTGCCATTCTGCATTTTATATCGTCTGTGCTGCGACCATCATCTGTTATTTTACTGCCCAAGTAACAAAACTCATCTACCTCCTTTATTGTTACTACATTTAGATGCATACTCCGCAAGCCACCCGATAGGTGTGTGGCGGAGGGTACCTTGAGTACCACTATCGGTTCTCCCTCCTATTCCAGTCAAGTATTGTTTGCGGAAAGAGAGTGTTGGTATGCCTCTTTGTGGGCTTTAATCTCTCTGATTTTATCTTATGATCTCTTCAGCAGCTATACATAGGAGGGAGCAATATACTGCTAGACTCCTCAGTAAAGATATGTTCTCGAAACTTTGACAAAAGCCCGTACTGAGCTACCAATCATCTCTCCTGCAGAGTCTTACACCAGAGTTTATCGATCATCTCCGTAACGCTTTCACTATTACCAAATGATCCTGTAACGAAGTGCGCTGCTCTCCATTGGATCTCTTCTACTTCCTCTATCAACCCCACCTGGTACGGGTCCCACATGGGTGAGTAGTATTCAAGCTGTGGGCGACCAATTGTACTGTAACCTACTTACTTTGTTTTTGGACTGAATTTCCTTGGGATTCTTACAATGGATCTAAGTCTGGCATCTGCTTTACTGAAAATTGATTTTATATGGTTGTTCCATTTTAAATCATTCCTAATGCCTACTCCCAGATAATTTATGGAATTAACTTCTTCCAGTTGCTGACCCACTATAGTGTAGCTAAATGATACAGGATCTTTCTTTCTATGTATTTGCAGCACATTACACTTGTCTACATTGAGATTCAATTGCCATTCCCTGCACCATGCATCAATTCAATACAGATCCTCTTGCATTACAATTCAGCTTTGCATTGTCACAACCTCTCTATATACAACAGCGTCATCTGCAAAAAGCCCCAGTGAACTTCTGATGTTATCCACAAGGTCATTTATATATATATCGTAAACTGCAACGGACCCACGACACTCCCTTGTGGCACACCTGACATCACTCTTACTTCGGAAGACTTCTCTCCATCGAGAATGACATGCTGCATTCTGTTATCTAGAAACTACCTTGCGGAAGTCAAAAAACACAGCATCTACCTGTGAACCCGTGTCTATGGCCCTCTGAGTCTCATGGACAAATAGCACATGCTGGGTTTCACATGATCACCTTTTTTGAAACCCATGCTGATTCCTACAGAGCAGATTTCTAGTCTCCAGAAATGTCATTATATTCAAACGTAATACATATTCTAAAATTCTACAACTTATTGATGTTAGAGATATAGGCCTATAGTTCTGCACATCTATTCAGCGTCCGCATACTCTGTGTAAAAACGAACTGGTAGCCCAACTGGTCCTGCGCCCTTTCCTCTTTTGAGTTATTTTAATTTTTTTTTTTTTTTCTATCCCTCTGTCAGTTATTTCGATATCTTCCATGTTGTGATCTGTGCAGCAATCTAGAGAAGGAACTACAGTGCTATCTTCCTCTGTAAAACAGCTTTGGAAAGAGTCATTTACTAATTCAGCATTTAGAGTGTCATCCTCTGTTTCAATGCCATTTTCATCACAGAGTGTCTGGAGATTTTGTTTTGATCCGCCTATTGCTTTTGACATAAGACCAAACTTTCTTAGGAGTTTCAGCCAAGTCAGTACATAGAACTTGACTTTCGAACTCGTTGAACGCCTCTCGCATAGCCCTCCTCACGCTACATTTCAATTCGTTTAATTTTTGTTTGTCTGCAAGGCTTTGGCTATGTTTATGTTTGCAGTGAAGTTCCCTTTGCTTCCGTAGTAGTTTTCTAATTTGGTTATTGTACCATGGTGGCTCCTTTCCATTTCTTAGGACGTTGCTTGGTGCGTACTCATCTAATGCATATTGTATGATGGCTTTGAACTTTCACCACTGTTCCTCAACACTGTTTGTACTTGCGATAAAACTTCTGTGTTGAACCGTCAAGTTGTCAGAAATCCGCTTCCTGTCACTTTTTCCGAACAGAAAAATCTTCCTACAGTTTTTAATATTTTTATTTGTGGCTGAAATTATCGATTCTGTAACCACTTTATGATCGCTGATTCCCTGTTCTGCGTTAAATGTTTCGAATAGTTCGGGTCTATTTGTCACCATAAGGTCTAATATGTTGTTTCCACGAGTCGGTTCTGTGTTTAACTGCTCAAGGTAATTTTCAGATAATGCACTCAAAACAATTTCACTGGACTCTTTGTGCCACCCATCATAAATGTTTGGGTCTCCCATTCTATATCCGGTAAATTAAAATCAGGTACCAAAACTATAACATGATTGGGAAATCTACTTGAAATATTTTCCAAACTTTCTTTCAGGTGTTCTACCACAACAGCTGCTGAGCCAGGAAGCCTATAGAAACATCCAATTACCATGTTAGAGCCTGCTTTAACTGTGACCTTCATCCAAATTATTTCACACTTCGGATCTCTGACTATTTTCTTCGATACTAGTGCACTTTTTATCGCTATAAACACGCCTGCCCCTTCACTGTGCAGCCTGTCTCTGCGGTATACATTCCAACCCGAGTTTATAATCTCATTACTGTTTACATCTGGTTTCAGACAACTTTTTGTCCCTAGTACTATGTCGGCATTGTGCCCGTTTATTAATGAGAGAAGTTCTGGGACCTGTCTATAGACTCTCCTACAGTTAATTAGTACTACATTGATCTTTTCATTCCCTGTTGTGTTCTGTGTACTGTTACCTTGTTGCAACTCAGGAGGTGTCTTGTCGGGAGGGAATTCTCTAACCTTAAAAACATGTACACTCCACACGTACTCTGCTACCCTTCTAGCCACTTCCTGCGTGTAGTGCATGTCTGACCTATTCAGGGGAACCCTACATTTCTCCACCCGATAGTGGAGGTAGAGAAATTTGCACCCTAGATCTCCGCAGAATCATCTGAGACTCTGGTTTAAGTCTTCCACTCGGTTCCAAACCAGAGGACCGCGATCGGTTATGGTAACTATACTACAAATAGTTAGCACAGATTCCACCCCACAAGCGAGGCTTTCAGCCTTCACGAACTCCACCAACCGCCTGTATGAACTGAGGATGACCTCTGAACCCAGCTGGCAGGAGTCATTGGTACTGACATGAGCAACAATTTGCAGTTGGGTGCACCCAGTGCTCTCTATCACCTCCGGAAGGACCGCCTCCACATCTCGGATGAGACCCCTGGCAAGTGAACAGAGTGCACACTGGCCTTCTTCCCCGACCTTTCCTCTATTTTCCTAAGCGGCTCCTTCACCCGCCTAACATTGGAGCTCCCAGTCACTAAACAATCCCTCCCCCCATGTGCCTGCTCAGACCCTGCTGAAGGAGCGGCCGCATGTCCACTCACAGGCAGAGCGGGCTATGCCGCACGGTCAGCCTCCACATTGACCTTTCGCCCCTAGCGATGCGAATGCCGTTAAACCCCCCACGTCCGGCACACGCGAATATGTACCAACAACAGGAACTGTGGGTGAAGCATGTAACACCTGTGGTGTCTCATGTGACTCACCAGAGCCCCCATTGCCGCAACACTCTGAGGCAGCAACCTGAAGACGGCTGACCGCGGCCAACAACACGTTCAGCTGCTCCCGAACAGTGGCTAGCTCCTCCTGCATCACACAGCCTATCCATCGTAATAAATCAACAATTGCTTGTAGAGCGTTAAGTATCTTGTTACTACCGCACATTTATAAAAACTGACACTGCTCAGCCCACACACAAATCACAATAGTTCGCTCATGCTTAACTGTAACTCTGCTGGTGTTGTTGTGAGTGAAGCAGGCACGCCCAACCCTATCAAATATGCAGGAATATGCTATTAAAACAGTAGCACAAACAAAATCTGCCAAGTACGTGGGAATAAACCTCTTAAAACAGTACTAATGAAAATGAAGAACTAGACTGGCAAATTAAATTTGGCACAAATTAAAATACTTAGTACTGTTTATGATGTGACACTGGCACATCTCATTTCTTCAGCATCACCTGATTTTCTTAGACTGCGCTCCATTACCTTAGTTTTACTCTTGTTAATGTTCATCTTATAAGCACCTTTTAGCACACTATCATTTCCATTCAACTGCTCTTCCAGGACCTTTGGTGTGTCTGACAGAATTACTATGTCGTCGCCAAAACACAATGTTTTTAATTCCTTCAAATTTCTCCTTGCTTTCCTTTATAGCTTGCTCAGTGTACAAATTGAATAACATTGGAGAAAGGCTACAACTCTCCCATACTCCCTTCCCAGCCACTGCATCCCTTTCATGCCCTTCGACTCTGACAACCGCTGTCTGGTTTTTTTACAATTTGTAAATAACCTTACACTCCCTATATTTTACTCCTGCTTGCTTCAGAACTTGAAAGAGAGTATTCCAATCAATGTTGTCAAAAGTCTTCTCCAAATCTACAAAAGCTAGATATATAGGTTTGCCTTTTCTTAATCTATCTTCTAGAATAAGCTGTAAAGTGAGTATTGCCTCCCGTGTTCCTACATTTCTCCTGAACCCAAACTGATCTTCCTCGAGGTTGGCTTCTACCAGCTTTTCCATCCTTCTGTACATGATTCATGTTAATATTTTGCAACCATGACTTATTAGACTGATGGTTCTGTAGTTTTCACACCTGTATGCACCTGCTGTCTTTGAAATGGGGGTTATAACATTTTTTCTTAAAGTCTGAGGGTATTTCACCTGTCTCATACATCTTACACACCAGGTGAAACAGTTTTGTCATGGCTGGTTCACCCAGTAACTCTGAGGGAATGTCATCTAATCCAGGGGCCTTGTTTCGACTTAGGTCCATCAGTGCTCTGTCAAATTCATCTCCCAGTATAGTATCTCCTATTTCATTCTTATCTACTCCTCCTC
This sequence comes from Locusta migratoria, assembly GCA_026315105.1. Classification (NCBI taxonomy): domain Eukaryota; kingdom Metazoa; phylum Arthropoda; class Insecta; order Orthoptera; family Acrididae; genus Locusta; species Locusta migratoria. The sequence continues at coordinate 629,093,846 of CM048745.1, read as the reverse complement.
CCCTTCCTACAATATTGCCTCCGTTCTTTGCTGAGAACTGGTTTTCCAGCTATGTTTTTGATATTCATAGAGCTTTTTTTCCCCTCCAAATATCTCTTTTATTTTTTTGTAGGCTGTATCTATTTTTCCCCTATTTATACATTCTTCTACAGCCTTGCATTTGCCTTTTGGACTCTCTTGCTTAGCCATTTTGCACTTCCTGTCGATCTCATTTCTTAGTCATCTGTACTCCATTTGGCCTGATTCATTTACTGCATTTTTATATTTTCTCCTTTCATCGATTAAATTTAGTATGTCCTGTGATATCCAAGGACTTGTTGTAGGTGTTGGCTTCCTACCTATTTTTTCCTCTGCTGCCTTCACTATTTCTTCTCTCGATGCTACCCATTTCTCCTCTACTGTTTTATTTTCCCCCTGTTTCTGTCAATTGTTGCCTAAAGCTCCCTCTGAAATTCTCAAGTACTTCAGGTTCTTTCAGTTTATCCAGGTTCCATCTCCTTATTTTCCTACCTTTCTGCAGTTTTCTCAGATTCAGCCTACAATTCATGGCCAATAAGTTATGGTCAGAGTTTATATCTGCCTCTGGTTATATCTTACAGTTTAAAACCTGGTTCCAAAATCTATGTCTTACCATTATAAAAGATATGACATTGTGAAATATAGGATATCAGATGACGTCTGAATAATGTCAAAACCAGTCGTCCAAAAATAAAAAAGCATTCTTGCGAGCTGCTTTTGGACAAATGTCTTCAGCAGTTAAACCGACAGCCCACATGCAATGGAAATGTTTTAAATCTTATAGCTACAAACAGGCCCTATCTTATTAATGATGTCAGTGTAGGGACAGGAGTTACTGATCATGATATTATAATAGCATCAATGGTGACCAAGTTCATAAACCAATCAAGAAGGCTAGGAGCGTGTTTTTGTTAGAAAGTGCCGATAAGCAGTTGTTAGGATCACACTGAGAAAATGAATGGACATGGTTAAGATCCGGTACAGTGGATCAGTGGATGTAGAGGAATTGTGGACTAAATTTAAATGCATTGTAAATAAAGGGATAGAGAAATATGTGCCTGTAAAGTCGATTAAGGATGGAAAAGATCCGTCGTGGTATAAAAATGTTGGAAAGCTATTGAGAAAGCAAAGACTGTTGCAGTCTCAGTTGAAAAAATGATTGCAGACAAAAGTTAGTTGAGATACATGTGTTTATAAAAAGATCAATGTGTGAAGAATACAATAGTTACCACAGCCATACCTTAGCAAAAGACAAGCGGGTCAAAGACCACTATCCAGTCACTTGTTGATCATTCCAGAGCAGTAATAGAAGAAAGCGAATGAAAAGCTGAAGTTCTAAATTTAACCTTTAAGAAATCTTTCAAGCATGAGGACCACACAAATGTACCATCATTTGATCAACATACTAACTCCGAAATGTAGGACATGGTAATAGGTATTTCCGGTGTAGAGAAGCAGCTGAGAGAGCTAAGTACAAAAAAGTCTCCTGGTCCAGATGGAATACCAGTTCAGTCTTACAAAGAGTATTCTGTGGCATTGGCACCTTACTTAGTTTGCATTTATTGCAAATCTTTAATTCAGCCCAAAGTTCCATGAATGGAAAAATACACAGGTGACTTCTGTTTATAAGTAAGGTAAAAGAACTGATCCAAATAATTACAGGCCAATATCGTTGACATCTGTTTCCTATAGAATTTTGAACATATTCTCAGTTTGAATATTAGTAAATTTCCTTGACATGGAAAAGTTTCTTTCTACGGATCAGCACGGGCTTAGGAAACAACGTTCATGTGAAACTCAGCTTGCCCTTTACTCATATGATATCTTCCGAGCTGTGGATGAAGGGCAACAAGCAGATTGTGTTTGTTTTTTTATTTTAAAAAGGCATTTGACACGGTGCCACAATGCAGACTGCTAATGAAGATATGAGCATCTGGAATAGGTTCACAGATTTGTGACTGTTTAGAAGACTTCCTAAGTAGTAGCAGTACGTTGTGCTCGATGGCGAGTGTTCATCAGAGACAAGTGTATCGTTGCGTGTGCCCAGGGGATTGTGATAGGACCGCTATTATTTTCTATCTATATAAATGATCTGATGGACAGAGTAACTTGTAATTTGTGGCTGTTTGTTGATGATGCTGTGGTAAATGGGAGGGTGTCGTCTTTAATTGACTGTAATAGCATACAGGATGACTTAGACAAAATTTCTAGTTGGTGTGAGGAATAGCTGCTAACTTTAAATGTAGAAAAATGTAAGGTGATGCACATGAGTAGGAAAACAATACTATGATGTCCGAATACAGCATTAGCAGTGAACTTCTTGATGCAGTTGCATCGTTCAAATATCTAGGCGTAACACTGCAGAGCAATATGAAATGGAACAAACATGTGAGGACAGTTGTGAGTAAGGCAGACAGCTTATTTCAGTTTAATGGGAGAATTTTGGGAAGATGTACTTCATCTGTAAAGGAGACCGCGTATAAAACACTTTGGTGAGCAAGTCTTGAGTATTGCTCAAGTGTTTGTGACCAGCAGATCAGTGTAAAGGAAGACATAGAAGCAGAGCAGTTCAGAGGCAAGCAGCTAGGTTTGCATGCTCTGGGAACTCAAATTGGGATCACTGGAGGAAAGACGACTTTTTTTTTTTTTTTTCGGTTGAGGAAATTTTTTAGAGGGCCAGAATTTGAAGTACAATCTTCCTGCCACCTACTTACATTTTGTGTAGTAGACAAGATAAGAGAAATTAGGCTTGTACAGAGCATATATATAAGCATTCTTTTTTCCTCATTCTATTTCAGAGTGTAATAGGAAAGGAAATGCCTAGTAATGGTATAGTGTACCCTCCACCACACACCTTACATTGGATAGCGGAGTATGTATATAGTTGTAGATTTGGATTGCCTATATTTATGGTGACCACGTCGAACAGCATTCCGTGCCGCATGGGAATGGTGTTTTTGCCGCACAGCTAGACACTATTTCTCGTGCTTTTCAACATCTCTGAGCTTGCCCCAGAGAGTCATTTGTTATGTGTAGTGACTCCCTTAATGGCTTGCAAGCTATCAGCCATTGTTTTCACCAACATCCTTTGGCGCAGTTTGTTCTTCACCCTTCACAAGTCTAGACATTCGTTGGCTTTTGTTTGAACCCCGGGTGTAACATACCTGCTACTAACTTATAACTTTCATAAGCTGAAGATAAATAAATGTCACTTTCAGGTAGAAAAAATAAATGTCACTTTCAGGTAGGAAGGTTACAATCACAAATTTATTAAGTTCAGAATATTACCAGAGTGTCATAGGTTGAGTGTATCTTGTAGAAGCTGCTTTGCTTGTAAAGTTCTTCAAATGCCTGAAATTCGGGTAAAGGTTGTTTGCTGGATGATATCTTACACACCTACATCACTTGATATGAACTCAAAACACAAGTTGCACTTTTCATAAAAATGTTTTCAACAAAACATTACATATTTGGTATTAAACCATATATTGACATAGTGGCTGCCCAAAGTCAGCCTTAATAATGACACCCTGAGTCTCTCTGTTCGGTTTCTTATATACTATTTTGATATGTTGACAACAATACAAACTATTGTTAGAAACAGGATGTTGTACATTTATCATGAACAACAGATTTGTTACAAGATGTACTTCATATTGGTAAGTAGAGCATCCTGTGATAGAAACACAACCACCTAAATATTTGGATAAAAAAAATGAATATCATCAAAGTTTGTAGATGAATATGATAAGTGTTTCATCATGGAATCATAAAAGTATTCTCAAATAAAAATAAAATACCATAAGAGTTGTGAAACTGTCCTGACTGTATAGCAAAAATGTGTAATCGCTGACGAATTTGTGTTCTATTGGACATAGAAGAAACTACCAGTCAGAAAAACTATAAAATTAATTTTAGTAGCGTATCAGATATCATTATTGTATCATGTCATCTGTGGACACAATTTACTTCCAAGATACTTTGTGTGCAGCAGCTTGTGAGCAGCTGTAGGCCGCAGCCGGAAGTTTTCGCCTGACGGCTCACTACAATAGGACTGAGAATGTTCCCTGCTTCCTTTTACACATTCTTTGCCATTGCGCGGCCGAGCGCATTGAGGCACTATGCCACGATGCAAGAGGCTGTTCCGCGTCGGGGGTTCAAATCCCCCCTCAGGCATGGATGTTCGTGCCATCTTTAGTATAAGCTAGTTCATAAGTAGTTTGTAGGTTTAGGAACTGAAGACCCCGTAGTTAAGTCTCATAAGCTCTACAAACATTTGAACATTTGCCATTGTACCCATCACCCAAACTGCCGATATACACTATACGAAAGTAACTAGCTACTTTAAGGCCAATATTTCCATGAAGTTGAGCGAAATGTATGTAAGTTGTATGTATATGTTCTTTTGGACATGTCCGAAAGAATAGACATCACAGTTGATCCTGCAGTTATTATTTATTCATATACACAGATTGTACGACATTAACTGTGGATGGGTAAAGTTGTACTGTAGTGTAACTGTTGTTGATTTGAAAGATAAGAAAACCCCCATTACTTAAAGTCTTCTTTAGATAAAAAACATCTTATTTTCCATTTACAGATCAGTTACAGTTATAGATAAGGAAATTATATGAAATAATAAAAAACTTCTTTAGTTTACTGGTATATTACAAATGTCCAATGACTATAAACATCTCATGGTGGGAAAGGTGGTTCATAGTGCAACCATAAATTTGTGGTAACACTACGCTAAAGTACCCAGCCGGGACTTGATCTTGGGTCTCTTGCTTTCTAGGCAGTTGCACTGACCTTTACATCACTAGGAACACAGCGATCAGCACACCTGCTCAAGTAAGCCTCCCATCAGATGCAAATTCTCAACTTTACTCCTTCCCACTAGAATGCAGTTAATGTCATACAGTCCTTGAATTTTAATAGGGTGTGTGTGTGTGTGGGAGGGGGTGTTTCTTTATATAATACTTACATACTGAATTTGGTTGTGTTTGTATAAAAACCATTGCTAATATACATAATTCTTTTTCTAGTCGAGACTGTCCCATATTCTACATGAGGAAGAAAGTACAAATGGATCTTGTCACTCAAGACAGAGCTCTACAAAGATTTGGAAATCCCACCTGGTGATGTTATCAGCTACAGAAACATGTTGTTCTAAACTGACTGAATATTGTAAATATTTTGTACAATATGATATGTAATTATTTATTAAAGAAACTTATTTTTAATTAATTTGAGCAATTTGTTATTGTTTGGGGTCCACCCCTCTCCTTGCAACCTGACCCTCTGCTCCCATCTGCCCATTAAATTTTAACACAGATTTTGCTTGTTGTTTAATAAAGTGTGTGACCAATTTTTATCATGTTGAATGGCATGAGGCATCCATAAGCCACAGCAGAGTGCATGTTGCGAACAGTGGCCACAACAGACCTTCACACCATAGGCCTGGTTATGCAACAAGTATATGAATCACTCAATTTGTTCTGTGTCCCATGTATCAACCTCCTAATGAGTGGTTGCAATGTGGGTAATGTTCAGAGATAGGGTAGTGAAGGCTGCAGAGGACCATATAGGCAGAAGGACAAGGCCTAATAGAAATCCCTGGATAACACAGAATATACTGAACTTAAATGATGAGAGGAGAAAATATAAAAATTCAGCAAGTGAAGAAGGAAAAACGGAGTACCAACGTTTGAAAAATGAGATTGTCAGGAAGCGCAAACTGGCGAAGCAGGACTGGCTAGAGGGCAAATGCAGAAACATAGAAGAATGCATAACTAGGGGAAAGATAGATACCGCCTACAGGAAAATAAGAGATATTTGGAGACAAGAAAAGCAGCTGTATGAACATCAAAAACTCAGACGGAAAACCAGTACTAAGCAAAGAGGGGAAAACTGAACTGTGGAAGAAGTATATAGAGGGTGTATACAAAGGAAATCCTAGAGATGGAAGACGAAGTGGAGGAATATCAGGTAGGAGATATACTACGAGAAGAACTTGACAGAGCGCTGAAGGACTTGAGTCGAAACAAGGCCCCTGGAGTAGATGATATTCCGTCTGAACTGCTGATGTCATTAGGAGAGCCAGTTGTGAAAAAATTGTATCATCTGGATGCAAGACTTATGAGACAGGGAAAATACCCTCCGACTTCAAGAAGAATATTGTAATTCCAATTCCAAAGAAAGCAAGTGCAGACAGGCGTGAAAATTATAGAACTATCAGTTTAATAAGTCATGGGTGCAAAATACTAACACGAATTATTTACAGACGAATGGAAAAACTTGTGGAATCCAACCTCACGGAAGATCAGTTCTGATTTTCGAGAAATGTAGGCTCATGGGAGGCAATACTCACATTACAACTTATCTTAGAAGATAGGCTAAGGAAGGGCAAACCTACGTTTTTGGCGTTTGTAGATTTGGAGAAAGCTTTTGACAATGTCGACTGGAATACACTTTTCCAAATTCTGAAGGTATCAGGAATAAAATATAGGGAGCGAAGAGTTATATTCAACTTACACAAAAACGAGACTGCAATTATTACAGTTGAAGGGCATGAAAGGGTCGCAGTGGTTGGGAATGGAGTAAGAGAGAGTTGTAGCATTTTCCCAATGTTGTCATTAAAGTGCAGGGAGAAGAAATAAAACATTGCGGTTTGCTGATGACATAGTAATTTTGTAAGAGACTGCAAAAGGTCTGGAAGAGTAATTGAATGGGATGGACAATGTCTTGAAAGGAATATATAAGATGAACATTAACAAGCGTAAAACGAAGGTAATGGAATGCAATGTAAGAAAATCAGGTGATGCTGGAGGAATTAGATTAGGTAATGAGACAATAAAAGTAGTAGATGAATTCTGTTATTTGGGTAGCAAGATAACTTCTGATGGCCAAAGCAAAGAAGATGTAAAATGCAGAATGGCTATGGGAAGAAAAGCGTTTCTAAAGAAGCAAAACTTGTTATCATCCAATATTAATTTAAATGTTAGGAAATCCTTTGTGAAAGCATTTGTCTGGAGTTTTGCATTGTATGGGAGTGAAATGTGGATGATAAGGAGTTCAGATAAAAAGATGATAGAAGCTTTTGAAATGTGTTGCTATAGACGAATGACGAAAATTAGATGGGTAGATCACGTAACTAATGAGGAGGTGCTTAACCGAATCGGGGCAAAAAGGAGTTTTTGGCATATCCTGATGAAGAGAAAGATTGGTTGGACACATTTTGAGACATCAAGGATTTTTCAACTTAGCATTAGAAGGAAGCGTGTGGGTAAAAATCGTAGAGGGAGACGAGCGACGAATTTAGTAAGTAGAGACAAAAGGATGTAGGCTGTCGAACGTATTCTCAGATGAAGAGACTTGCGCAGGATAGGGTAGCATGGAGAGCTGCTTCAAACCAGTCTGCGGACTGAAGACCACGACAACAAACAACTGTAACAAGCCTCTGGCAAATATCAAAATATCACTGTACAGGTTTGGTCAGATGTTTCAATGAGTGTTATCCTGTTACTAACCATTGGTTCTACAAAAGAGGAAAACATCATGTACATCTACATACATAGTCTACATTCCACTGTAAGGTATTGTAGTGTCACCGTATTAAGAGATGCGATGCTGTGCATTGTATAACTGCTCTCTTAGTTTCGAGACATACGTAAATGCAATTATGGGCTCACTTATAATTTTACCCACAATAAACATGTTTCTTCACTTTTTGATAATACTTAACATGCCTTCATTAAGATATACAAGAGACATTTTGAAAGTATGTGCAGAGTTCAGGAGATGGCACCACTGGCACTTATCGAGGTGATGTTTAGTTAGTAGCATCTTTGGAAAGAACGCACACAAAGTTTCAGCCATATTTGTCTATTTCTTTGTGTTGAGCATTTGTTTGAATCAAGGCAGTAGAGTGATTGTCAAAGAACGGACGAAAAAGAATTTTGTGTGTTGATTAAAGATTACTTTATGACAGGCAAAACGACTCGGGAGACTAAAGAGAAGCCTGATAAACATTATGGTGACTCTGCACCTTCGATTAGAACAGTTTATAAGTTGTTTCAAAAATTTTCGGAGTGGCCTTATTGGTACAAGTGACACTGAATGTTCTGGACGCCCTGTGGAGGTTAAGACTCCAGAAACCATTGATAAAATCCACGATATGGTGATAGATGACAGAAGAGTTAAGGTGTGTGAGATTGCTAGTGCTGTGGGCATCTCGAATGAATGGGCACATAACATTTTTCATAAACATTTAGATATGAGAATCCTATCCGCAAGATGGGTGCTGTGATTGCTCATGCCTGACCAAAAATGGAATTGTGTGAAGTGTTGCAAGAAAGGTTTACAGCTGTTCAGGAAGAATCTGCAGGACTTTAAGCATCATTACATCACTGTGGATGAAACATAGATACATTACTATATTTTAATGAAACTCCAGCTGCAGTTGCATTTATTGGTGCTTTATTTAAGCCCACACTACCGGTTTCGGCCTCTATGTTAGGCCATTTTCAAGTGTGACAGACCTGCATATAATGTGTAACAATAAGTTTATAAAAATTACATGGCCCACTTTTCACATAGCCTCATTGGCCGCTATATGTTCTGTTTTGTATCCTAACTGACATTTATAGACCTTTACATTTTATCAACTAATGTTTAGAATTTCATGCTTGCAATGATGTAATGTTTATATCAGAACATGCCGATTATAATGTTTTGAAATGTTAAATACGACACGCCCATTTTTCTCATGTCGCCATTGGGCGACAAAAGTTTTAAATTCTCTGCGTTCTATTGTTGTAATCACTTGACGTTGCTTTCTCTATGGCATAACGTAAGTTTCCTTCTGCTTCTGTACAGTACCTTTTTACATATATAACATTCTGTCTTGTACCATGTAATTTTTGTAAACTTATTGTTACACATTATATGCAGGTCTGTCACACTTGAAAATGGCCTAACATAGAGGCCGAAACCGGTAGTGTGGGCTTAAATAAAGCACCAATAAATGCAACTGTAGCTGCAGTTTCATTAAAATTTGAACCACAGTTGCGGCTACAGCAAGCATCCAGTGATGGAGAAACTAATAACATTACTATATTCCTGAGACCAAAGAACAATCTACACAGTGGGTTACTACGAGAATCTGTACCAAAAAAGTCAAAGTCCGGTCCTTCAGCTGGAAAGGTTATGGCAATGGTCTTTTGGGATTTGCAAGGGACAATCCTCATAAACTATATGGAACAATGTAAAATTTTATAGGTGCATATTAATCATAATTATTGGACTGTTTGAAAACCGAGCTGCAAGAAAAATGCCCACAATTTGCCCACAAAAACGTCCTTTTCCATCACGACACTGCACCAGCACACACTTCAGCAGTTGTGGTCGCAAAATCATTTGAAATGGATTAATCAATCTATAAATATTGGTAGTGATCTTGAAAATACTTGTAAGAAATATGTAGGTTGGATATCCCCCCTCCGGTTTGAATCTAGGAAATTCTTTAGAATTGTTCAAACCCATATAAATGGTTACATCTTCCCAATATGCAGCTTCTGGTAATGAGATAACAATAGCAGAAGATTTTTGCATCAGTTGCTTTTTTTGTTTTTTCTATCTCCTCCCATAATTCATGGGAGCATGTGTGCTGTTGGAGCACTTACAGTTTCTCCATTAACAGTTACTTGTGGTAATTAATGTAAAGTCTCGACTCGTTGAGTGTCAACAACTTTTTGCTTCAATGTTAGGATTAGACAAAACTATGTTAGTGCCTACCTTTTCTTTAACTTTCCTACCAACTAGCCCCTGGAGATTATATTCAAGAGCACTAACAGTTTCTTCATTAACAGTTACTTGTAATTAATGTAAAGTCTCGACTCGTTGAGTGTCAAAAACTTTTTGTTTCAATGTGGTTATTTCCTGAGTAGTGTAAGTACCCAAAGTTGTCTTATTTGTAACTTCAAGAAACCGCTCCTACTTCCATGCATACCAAGTCACATTTAGTCAGATAGCTTTGTGTAACCATATCTGGGAATTCTGTCTGTAATTTAACTAAATGTGCTAGATTAACTTTAATAGTGTCAGTAATGTCTGACTTTAAGGTAGCAAAATGTGTGTTTATATCCCCTTTTTGGAATTCTAATTTTGCGTTTAACAGTTTCATCTCCTCATTTTGAGATTCTAATTTCATATTTAACAATTTCATGTCTTCATTTTATTCAGTAGCTGTCCAATTTTGGCTGACAGCTATCCCAGGTACAGAAGCATGGCAAGTCTCTGGTCTTTGTCTGATAGGCTCTCTTTGTCACAGATGACACATGCCCTTTATACCAAGGTGCTCAGTACTGTCTGCCATTATGTTGAATGGTGGCAGTTAATTGCATGTAGGTACAGGTCTGTGTGCATCTTCCGTCTATGTAATGAAGGCCCAGTGTGACATCTGCCTCCTTCCTAATCAATATATCAATGATTGGAAAACAGCTATTCTCTTCTATTTCCATTGTGACAGTGATGATTTCATGGGTGCTATTTAGGTGGACCATGAATTCATCTACAGCCTGACTAACATGCTGCAAAATCACAAATGTGTTGATGACATAGCAGAAGAAGTACTTGGGTTTAAGGTGTGCAGTTTGTACAGGTGCCTTGTTAAAGTGTTTCACGTAGAGATTCATGACCCCCAGGGCAAGTGCAGATTCCTTGGCCACTCCATCTCCCTGTTCATAAAATTCTCCATTGCGCTTGAAGTAGATATTTGTTAGTGCATTTTCAAAGAACTTAACTATTCCAGTCTCGAAGCGTTGATAGAGCAGCACCTAGGTGTCTTTCAGAGATACTTTCATAAACAAAGACATGACATCGAAGCTCACAAGTAGGTCATCACTTTGTATTCAAATGTCCTTCAGTCTTCTCATGAATTCTGCTGAGTTCTTCACATGATGACTGCAGTTTCCCACCAGTGGTTCTAGAAGTGTCACCAGATATTTGGCCAGTCCATAATTGTGAGAATTAAATGTGCAATATTGGCTGTAAAGGGATTCCATATTTGTGTGTCTTGGGCAGTCCATACAAGTGTGGTGTCAATGGCATTTCTTCATTGCCTCTGGTAGATCTCGAGTTCTTCAGTAGTGCCATAGTTTTCCTAGTCTTATAGCAGCAAGCAGATTTAGTGTTGGTGGTCATAAGAAAAAGCATAACTTTTAGGTTATTTTATTATTCATGTGAATTTCACATTACAAAGAACACTGAACAATGACAACAACTGATCCAGAAAGAAACACAGTTGTGCTCCACAAAGTCAAACTGCCAGCACCCAAGGCTCACCAGTATCTATATTTTGTTAAACAATGTTTATCTTAAATTCATTATTAGTGACAATACAATATTATTATTTACATTTAAAAGTTGCAGGCTTTATAAAACACCACCGCATTTTTCCTTGTCCGCTGGGAGAACCATGGTGTAAGCATCATCCATCAGTGTGCAGATAGCCTTCCGTTCTGCCACCATTATGTTAGATTTTGGCACACAGGACCTGTCGATAATCCTACAGGTCTCTCTCCGAATTTACTCTCCTTTGTCCTAGGGTAGGCCACTAATTGCTTCCTCCACACTGATAATGATGTCCCGTTCCAGTATGGTTCTCAGTAAAGGCGCAAAGTTCAGCCCTTTCATGAGGACAGAAGTTGTGGCTGATCTAGTGTTTTATCTGTCATGTTAACAATAGCTCTGGTGTTATTTGTCACCTTCTGAGTTGATTGCGCTTCAGAGTGTCTGTCAAATTTGCCGAGTAGTTTTGCGGCACATAATAGGACAGCGCACTCCCCAACATTACGCAGTAGTCGATACCACCTGGCGGTCAACAGCAGTTGAAGACACCAGAGAGATTTTGTCTACTTCTAGTTTATACAGACACTTTTTGAACTCTTTGAAGTAACATGGGACAGTGTGTATGCTAGTTATCATAACAAAATTATCTTGATTAGGGTCATAAAGTGAGTGATTGTCAGACTAAATAAGATTTGTATTTCAATATGAAGATAAATTCTTTAGATTGAATAACATCATTAAACTAAATTAAAAAGGCATTAAAATGATGTATGAGAATGATCATCTTTTAAGAAACGGAGAAGTTAAAAAGAAAAAGCATCACTATTATTGGTTTAACATACATAGTTCTAGAAACTTCACAAGATTCTAATAACAGACAGTGTCATAAAACTTGTGATATGATGTAAATAAATACATGTCATTGTAAATAGACTCTGTAACTTCACTTAACACATTAAGATATCGATGGGGAATTTTATTAGTAGTAGTTTTGATCAATTATATTATCAACTGCAAGTAGAGAGATTCTGTAATTAAGCAAATGCAATCAATAGCAGACATAAGATATTATAGTTTTGGAGATATTTGTGTATATAGGGTGATTATATGTTTGCAACAAATTTCATCATTTCTGTAATTAGTTCAATAACAAGACAGCTTTGGTATTGTTATAGTAAACAGATAGTCGGAATTTAGAAAGAAAATAAAAAGATACTCATGTTCAGTTAATTGTGGGGTATTATATGATTATTGTAACTTTTAATTGTAAATAATAATATTGTATTAGCACTTACAATGAATGTAAGATAAACATTGCTTAACAAAATATAAATACCTGTGAGCCTCGGGCGCCGGAAGTTGGATTCAGTTTTGACTCTGTTGAGCACAATTCTATGTAGTTCTTCGTTGATCAGTTGTTATTGTTCAGTGTTCTTTGTAATGTGTAACTCGCAGGAAGAATAAAATGACCTAAAAGTTATGTTTTTTCTTATTGGACCTAATGGTGGTCTGGTAGAAGCCGATCCCGAGGAAGATCAGTTTGGGTTCAGGAGAAATGTAGGAACACGGAAGGCAATACTCACTTTACAGCTTATCCTAGAAGATAGATTGAGAAAAGGCAAACCTACATTTCTAGCTTTTGTAGATTTGGAATAAGCTTTTGACAATGTTGACTGACATAAACTCATACAAGTTCTGAAGCAAGCAGGAGTAAAATATAGGGAGCGTAAGGTTATTTACAACTTGTACAAAAACCAGACAGCGGTTGTCAGAGTTGAAGGGCATGAAAGGGATGCAGTGGCTGGCAAGGGAGTAAGACAGGTTTGTAGCCTTTCTCCAATGTTATTCAGTTTGTACATTGACCAAGCTATAAAGGAAAGCAAGGAGAAATTTGGAGAAGGAATTAAATTTCAGGGTGAAGAATTAAAAACATTGTGTTTTGCTGGTGACATAACAATTCTGTCAGAGACAGCAAAGGACCTGGAATGGACAGTGTGCTGAAAGGTGCATATAAGATGAACATTAACAAGAGCAAAACTAGGGTAATGGAGTGCAGTCTAAGAAAATCAGGTGATGCTGAAGGAATTAGATTAGGTAACAAAACAATGAAGGAGGTAGATGAGTTTTGTTACTTGGGCAGTAAAATAACACGTTATGACGATCCCTCTTTGAATAAGGTGATCGCCACATTTAATAATTAATTTGTTATAAAATTTCAACTTGATGATAAATATTAATTGTGAAGGGGTGTTTTTCAAAAAGAACCAACACTTCTTCGAAATCCACTTCGATTTATTGCTACAGGCAAGATACACAGATCTGACATACTACTGGCTTGAACTGAATTCTAATTCTGAAGTACAAGAACTGATTTTAATTCCCGCAAATTTCATGTATTTTATTAACAATGTTAAGTGATGCATAATTATTACAATGATAATTTATGAATCGGTTCTTTTATAAACAACAAATTTATGTAATTTGTATTTTTTATACAATGTTAATGTATTATTATAACAAATAACTGATTAAATAGTTTTAATATTTTATAAATGAAGTGAATCCTATTGTTTGGTTGAAGTTAAATAATCTGCTGTACAATTAACTACAATGTCTGACAATTAGATGAAACAACAACTTAAAATACAATTTGTACTCTGAATTTGGTCAAGCCAAAAATATTATGAAAATTAATCTAATCTTAATAAAGGAAATGAAAGGAAATAAATAATTACAACTTGATGGTCTCAGTACAGAGGATATAAAATGCAGAATGGCAATGAGAAGAAAAGCATTCTTGAAAAAGAGAAATTTAACATCGAATATTGACTTGAGCCTAAGGAAGTCCTTTCTGAATCCATTTGTGTGGAGTGTTGCCTTGTATGGGAGTGAAACATGGACGATAAACGGTGCAGACAGGAAGAGGATAGAGGCTTTTGAAGTGTGGTGCTACAGAAGAATGCTGAAGATTAGGTGGGTGGATCGTATAACTAATGAGGAGGTACTGAACAAAAATGGAGAGAAAAGGAATTTCTGGCATACCTTGACTAAAAGAAGGGATTGATTGGTAGGACACAATCTTAGACATCAAGGAATTCTGAATTTAACATTGGAGGAAAGTGTGTGAAGTAAAGACCGCAGAGAAAGACCAAGAGATGGATTCAGTAAGCAAATTTAGATAGATGTAGGTTGCCGTTCTTATGTGGAGTTGAAGAGGCTTGCTCAGGATAGGGTATTGTGGAGAGCTGAATCAAACCCGTCTCCGGACTGAAGACACAACAACAACAACTAATGGTGGAAGTTTTTAAGTGTCATAAGCTATAGCCACATCATCATCAATAATATTTTGGTCGTAGGCAGCTTGTCATTTATGCATCTTGCTGTTGGTGTAAGAGCTGCAGTACAGCCACTGAGTGCAGCATAGGATCCAAAAATAGCCACAATATGTTGAGAGCGCATCGAGAATCATAATGCTCACAAGACAGGTCCAGAATGCTCTGATCAGATGTAAGTGGCGCACTGGCTTCCCCCACCACACCAACTGCCAGCTCCAATGGACCCAGCCTCTTGGGGGGCCTGTACAGGTATAAAAAGCTGGGCATCCACAAATGCTTGGCACTTTTCCTAGAAGGCGATGAGTCTGTCACTCGTTCAAACGCTGCAGTTAGTAGACTTTGCACACCAGCTGGAAGCCTGAGAACTCTGCATCAGCTGTATATGCTGGGAAAGCATACACTCACAACTCTAAGAAAAACTAATTTGCAATATTGTATTCCAAAAACAAATGAAACTGTAAGACTGTAATTTCTTGTTTGAGATCTAAAGTTAACAAGACATGTCTCTCTTGAATTGTACTTATGTACCTATCCAAGATATGAAGAAAATCAATATGAACCACCCAAGATAATAAACTCAAAATTATTTACAATTGTACATAGCCAATCTTCATAATTGTGTTTGTTAGAAAACGTCTTTCTTACTAACCCCAGCAATATTCAGAGAAGAAATAAAAGATTCCTTAATGTTTATAAGCAGGCACTGAGTAGCAGGTCAAGAAATAATAACATGGCAACCACTAAAATATGAGGTAAAGTTTTGTAAAACTTCTTTAGGTTTAAAGATAAAGGGGAAGCAATGAATTAATGGTGTTTGCCAGGCCAACTACTCGACTGGACTTGGCCCATGGGCCCAAAGACTCAGTTCCCCCAGAGTCTCTCTGCCATCAGTTCTTGGCTGTCTTTGCAGAGTTCCCTAGTAATGAAGTGATCTACACGGATGGTTCTCTGGGATATGCTTATGTTCATGGTTACCATGTGGAACAGCACTATCTGCCAGATGACTGCAGTGTTTACTCTGCAGAGCTGGTGCCTATTCACCGAGCTCTTGAGCACATCCAGTCCTGCTCAGGTGAGTTTTCTTATTTGCAGCGGCTCCCTGACCAGCTTCAGAGCTCTGGATCAGTGTTACCCCTGGTCTCCCCTGGTGTTGGCCATACAGGAGACACTTTGTGCCCTTGAACTGTCTGGGCGATTAGTGGTGTTCATCTGGTCTTCGGGTCATGTGAGTATCCCAGGCAGTGAACATGTTGACAGACTTGCCAAGGAGGCTGTTGGTGCATCCATTCTGGGGATCAGCCTTCCAGCTTCTGATCTCTGTTCATTGTTGCACCATCAGGTACTTCGGCTTTGGGATGTTGAGTGGCGTAGCCTGACCATGTCCAACAAACTCCGGGTTGTCAAGGAGAAAACAGCAGTGTGGCATTCCTTCATGCGGGATTCTCGCCAGTACTCTGTGGTGCCGTGTCGAATCTGCATTGGCCCTACAATAGCAGATTCAGTTTTAAGTTTTATTCGAGCAGGGGTTTTTTTTCATTCTCTCTAATTGGAGGTTTCCTTGTGCTGCCGAGTGGTTGACTTTTCCTTTTTAACTCTTATAGTTGGCCAACTACTGACATCAGCTTCTTTGTTTTATTTCCTTTTGTTGTCATGTGTCTTTGTGTGTCTCTTTTCGTTTTGTTTCTTGTCGACTTTGTTGATGTTTTGTGGACTCCATGGGATTATCCTCCCACTTTGCAATTTTAAACTCTCTGTGGGATTATCCCCCCCCCCCCCATTTTGCAATTTTAAACTCTAGGCGCATTCCCTTAGTCATGGAATGGGGGACTGATCATCATTGCAGTTTTGTCCCCCTTTAACATCCAACCAACAACAACAACGTGGAGGTAATGGACATCAATGATTTTCTCGCTACAAGTGATTACATGAGACATGGACTCCACCTACGAATGGAAGGCAAAAAGAAATTGTGTACATACTTAAAACACACAGTAAAAACTAGTTTGCAATAACCAGCGCTCATAAAAACACAATTTGATGACTTCCGAGCAAGAATGAAAATGTAGACCCAAGAAGAATCCACAATTAAAACAAAATCATCCACCTCAGCATCCGGCTCAATAAAAGAAGTTCAAGAACCATTACAAAAAGAAGAAGAAGCTGAAACACATATCTGTCAAGTGTTGACTCTGAAAGTAATATCAACTATAACATTCAGGCCAAGTAAAGCATCAGCTTCCTCCTACTCAACAGCAACTGGATACTCAAGACTCTCAGGAGCAAATGCTGAGAGACAAGCACCAGGCAACCAGTCTGAACAAGGAATAATAAGCAAACGGAAACTACTGTGCACCTCTTACCTGAAGGATTTGTTAACAACTCACTTGTCTGTATAACAGAACACTGGTGTAAGGGATCAGAATTAACAATTACTTTAGCATGTCATTATACTAGAACACTATGAAATGTGGTGGATCATGTATATATGTTAAAACGTTACTAGGTTATTAAGTAATTACAGTTCAGTTATTCTACCACTTCCAAATATATCAAAACGATACTCATCTTTTCAACATTACGATGTATGGGGGTTCTGCTCGCTGCAAAATTATTCACTTGGGGTGTCGTGGTAGAAATGAATACTCGTAGCTACAATTTTTCACTTATCATTTAATTTCCAATCAAACCTTCTTATTCCACCAAAACATTACAACTTCATAACATAAACAATGTAACAGAACTTAGCTGATAGTACTTCCATTTTAAAACGCAGACTGACATAGCTTCCAGAGCACTTTGCAAACGCTAAAACTCGATCTCCCCCACGCAAGGCAAAATATATAACATCGACTATAATGACATTGCATTATGTATTGCTCATAACAATTGAATATACTAATTTACAATTAACGAACACAACAGTAAAACATTTCATGTACACAAAAATAATCACAATATAAAATGTATAAAACTATACATACAATAATTTTAGATGGCGCATATCTTTTTAAGTCTTAATCGTGGTCCTTTTGGTTTGACAACAAACAGCAATGTTAAATGTCAATTAATTTGTTAATGAGTACATCATACATGTTCCTAACATATATTGAACTATCAAATATCTTGGCAATTCTGAAAATAGGCTCAAAATCTCACATCAGTCAATATATACAAAGAATTACAATATTGAAATCTCGACTGTTACATTAATTAACACAATTAGCCGGTCAACACAACTTGTTTATGAGCCTAATATATATACAATGCTATTTTTATTTTCATGTCTTTTTGTTTTACAAAAGTTTCTACAATTTGTCTGTATAGTTATTCAAATAACATTCAATGATGAAACTATTGTTTATAGAACTGTCTGGAAAGCACCTAAACGAATCTCTTAATTAATGAAATCTATCATATGTTAACTAATCACAGTATCATCAAAACACTGTCCTATGCTGATTCCTAAGCTGGCTATTTTGTTTGTATCTAACTTCACACGCAACATATATCACTATTAGACCACACGATTCCAGGTCCGACGCAGACGGTATCGTACGATAACATTGAGATGAGAGGGCCAGCAGTATCATCACAATGTGAAGAAGGGCTGTGTGTATAAAATTAGAAATGACATTATAACACTAGGCGAGGAGTTACACATAGAAATATCAGCATTAGAGATAAGAAACCAACATGTATTTCAAAGATTAACTGTGTTGTGTATTTGCTGTTCTCCCAGTGGTAACATGGATACCTTCTTTGCAAAACAGATCTGGCATTGGATATGGTATCCAGCTCCAAAGGCAAAAATCATCATCTATGGAGATCTAAACATAAACATCATGAACCCAGATGGGTCATGCATAAATTTCCTGAACATTATGTCCACTTATGGTATATCACCATCACCTGCGACTAGGGTAACTAAACACGCAGCCTTAAGCATTGACCATATGCTAACTGACATAGAGAAAGATAGGTGCAATGTCCTTATTTATCATCTCAGATCATTCTAATCAGTTATTGGAATTGAACATAGAAGTAGAAAACAATACCAAAATCCATATGTACAGTAGGGTTTCTTTCCAAGACACAAAGTGTTTTATTTGCCTCACAGATCAGCCATAAAACATGGGAAGAAATATATAGGGCTTCTACCATAAATGAGAAGTTTTCAAAGTTTCTGTCAGTGTTTAAATTCAGATTCGAAGAAGTGTTTCCAAAAATTGTAAGAGTCATTAAACCACAGAATAATAATAACTGGGTAACCAGTGGAATAAGGAAATCCTCAGAAACCTTCTAGCACCTCAACTCTTTAAAAAAAAGTACCATAATGATCCTCCTTTTCAAAACTACTACCATACATACAAAAAGATCTGCAGAAAAGTATTGTTAGCAGCAAAAAGGTACCAAAATGACAAATTTATAGAACAAGCAGATAACAAAATCAAAGGAGTCTGGAATATCACCAAACAGAAGACAAATAGGAAAAAATCAAAGCCATCAAATGTGCAGTTTCAACATAATGGTACCACTTTACAAGATCAAAAATAAATAAATAAAATAAACCAGTCTATGCTAATCAGTATTTCAGCAATATAGCAACCAAACTACAACAGAACTTCAACAAAACTGATCAGTTACATACACTAAACCAAGTACCACACTCCAATGTGGTTGCAACCCACTGCAGCGAAAGAAGTAAGTAATGTTGTGCACAACCTTAAAAGTAAAACTTCAGTGGGCATAGATGAAGTACTTGTATGCTTGTTAAAGGATTGCGCAGACAGTATTCAGTGCCCGACTAAAAGGCGGTGGCGAGGGGTGGACCGCCCCGTGCCTCTGGTCTTGGGGGGGCCTCCAAATACCTCAAAACCAAGGGTTTATTGTTTCTCTCTCTCTCTCTCTCTCTCTCTCTCTCTCTCTCTCTCTCTCTCTCTCTCTCTCTTATTTTGTAGCACACTAGTGCCTCAAAAACTTGAAAGCTATTTTTTCAGACTGTCCCGTGCCTCTCGTCCTGGAGGGCGGGGGGAGAGGGGGTTGGGCTTAGTCCACCACTGACAGCATCAAAGATCTTTTAACGCACATCATCAACGAATCCTTCACCACAGGTTGCTTCCCAGATACACTAAAACATGCAAAAGTTCTGCCTATACAGAAGAGAGGTGACACAGAAATTGTAGAAAATTACAGACCAATGAAACCATAACGAAAAAGAGGCTCATGGGGTACTTGACAAAGTACAATCTTTTGAGCAAAGAACAGTTTGGCTTCTGGCCTGGCAAAAGCACGGAGTCAGCTGTAGCTCATTTCACAAATGTTATTCTTGAAGTATTAGACAAAGGAGAACACACAACAGACATCTTCTTTGATTTGATCATGCAATTTTAATAAATAAATTAGATGCATTAGGAATAAGAGGGGTAGTAAACATGTGGTTTCACTCATACCTGCAAAACAGAATGCAACAGGTGGAAACCACTCAAACAAACTCCAGTCACAAAGTGTCAAGCATTGTGTAACCAGTACTATTTGCTGATGACAGTAACATCTTAATCAGTGCTGAGTCACCAAGTATGCTCAATAAAAAATCTGAAGAAACCTTCGTGTGTATCCCAATGACTCAAGAACAATAAACTAACCCAAAATGTGAAGAAAACGAATAGTATTAGTTTCCACTTACATAGAAAACCAAGTAACTACAATCTAAAAGTGAATGATGAGACCGTAGAAAGTGTATCAACAAATAAATTTCTAGGCATGCATGTTGACTCACAATTAAATTAGTCTGAACACACTGTAGTAGTAGGGAAGAGAATAGCTTCAGCATGCTATGCACTTAGAGTAATAAACTCAGTGTGCAGCAGCTCGTGTATAATAACTGCTTCCTTTGCATATGTACACTCTCTAATTAGCTATGGCATAATCCTTTGGGGTTCAAATGAGCAGAATAGACAGACTAGTTTTAAACTGCAAAAAAGGGCTGTATGAATAATAACCAATAGCAGCAACAGATCTCATTGCTGAGAGTTATTCAAATCTTTGGGTATACTGACTGTTCCATGTGAATACATCTTGCAGAATGTAATCTATATTTAAAAATAATAATAATAATAATAAAATACTTGATCAGTTCCCAACAAACAGTTCTATATATTGAACATGGTACCATATTCAGCCATCACTTACATCTGTCTGGGAAAAACAAAACAAAATCCCAAAATAGTCTGTTATTTAATGTAATAAAATTAGGTATAGAATAATCTTCCACATTTGATCAAAGAAAAAACTGAAATAAGTGAATTCAGGAAATCAATAAAAAACTACCTGCTAGAAAACTGTTTTTATACTGTCAATGACTACATGAAATGATATGTAAAAAATATATATATATAAATTATCAACTTTGTTATAAGAGATAAAGCAACATCTCTAGTTCTATACTGAAATATTATAAACAATCATTTAATATAATATAATTCTCATTTTGTATAATATCAGCATATTTATGAATGTATGTAACTGCATTTAATATTTATGAAATTGTGTAACTGCAAAGAAGATGTATGAAATTGTCTAACTGCATTGAATATGTATCAAATTGTGTAATTGCATTGAATATGTATGAATATGTGTAACTGCATTGAATAGGCCTATTTATGAAACTGCATTGATTTTTTATGAATTCTTGTATCTTCAATGTAAACCTACGTTGACAACATCCGTATAATTTCGATTGTCTACGGATGGATAAATAAATAAATAAATAAATAAAGTTTCCAAAGTCACATTTAGGCTGCAGATATTTAAGTCATCCTATTAGGTCATAACCAGCGTTTAGATGTTTTGAAGCTTTACAGCATTATGACATAATTACAGCAAATAAATTAGGAAGTTTGTGATACTGATATTGTGCTTGAGACATACGGCAGGTCAAACATTGGGATATAGCTATATAATCTACCATCGCAATTACAGTTATCCCCCAAAACGCAAAAGAATAAAACTATTTCTGTGGTAGATTGTGATGAAAGTAAATTTTGGTTTCATGAAAAATTACTGGAAATTAACGTTGCCCCATCTGTCACGAAACAGTAAGGTATCAAATACTTCGCATTTTCAAAGCAACTGTGTTCTTAAATGCTGCCTTGTAGTTATACAAGTAAAATTTCATGTCTTCATCATGAATGCAGATTTGTGTTGGTTTGGATGAAAGCCAGAAGAAACACAGTAATCTGTTCATTTGAGGATTCAGAAGACAAGATACTTAAATTATGCCTAGTACCACAGAAACTAAACTGTTTATGTATGCAATGTGCAATTCTTCAGTTTTTTTATCTGCAGACATACAAATTTATTGCTTCCGCAGTGGTACAACCTTGTTAGCCCAACAAATGATGATGAGAAACCAAACCCATATCTCTGATGGACTCTTCGATGTTGCCACCCACAACTTGTATGTGTTAAATCATCTGAAATTATTACAAATGTTTATCTGACACATAGGTCTCATGCCATTGTTTTTTATGATATCTTTCTCCTATTGTCCTATTTTCTGTCAAACCAACCATTCTTTCTGATCCATTGGCCATATGGGAAGTAACGACTTTGGAGCTTAATTAATGATAATAATGATGGTAATAATAAAAAAACTAGTAATCAGTGATGTTTAGCACATTACAGCAGAATGATAAAAATTAAGATAACAATAGAAAATGCCAATCTCTTGGTTGGCGCACGGCAATGATTTTTGGCAGTTTGTTACTGAATACCATTTAGGACATTTTTCAGAGGAGAAAAATAGACCTGACGCCACACACATTGGTAGTACAACGATATCTTACTAATCTACTACGTATTCCTGCTGCAGATCATGAGTTGAGAATGGCGCCACAGTATATGACTGTGTTGGTTCAGCTGTTGTCACATTTTTCTCTATGTTGGCAGTTAATACAAACAATAGCGACATACAACACAAAACGGTTTGCAACTTAAACAGGGAACGACCTTCCTGTGGTCGAAAATTGAATTCAGAATGAGAATGTCATATACATGCAATGACTAATTCATTTCCTCATGAATGTTGGAATATTACTCGGCACGAAATACTGCCAAGCAATGCGAAGAACCTCTTGGGCAGCCCACAACATCCTCACTCCTACAAACAGTTTGCCCCTGCTGGCTTTTGGCCATGCTGCCCTATCCAACACCAATTTAAGGAAAGACTACACTCCAAAAGCAGACCATTGAAAAATGCAGATGAATTTATGACTTACCGTTATCAACTTTCAGCAAGAGATTCTCTTAACAAAATGAAAAAAACGTGCACAACGACTGCTTTCTCCTGTGCAATTTTTTCCCAAAGTGTACTGTATCTACGTTCAGTATTGTCTTATGCGGCTCACACATTCTCGAGTAATATCACCAAAGTGAGTAGCTGGTTTGTACCGCCATAGAGCAGCTATTAGGCACGTTTTAACCGATAATCATAAAACTGAGCGGATGGCTTTTGCTGCAGAATATAATGACTTCAATTAGAGCCAAGTAATCTTTTCCAATGAGAATCTATTTTCTTCATATAGTGATGCCCCTGTTAAAGTGACTTATAATGTTACTGTTTGATGTTGATTCAGAAGGAATTCTTTCGTAAACTTTTTTCCTATGTTTGAAGTAGGTTTAAAGTAATTGTAATATTTATTTACTTTCCAAATGACTTCATTCATTTGATCAATTATTTGTAAAGTATTGCAACTGCCAAATGTGAAATTGTCATACAAAGCAAACCATTTGCTTACTTTAGGTATATTGTCCATGGGGAGAACTCTTTCATCCGAAATATCTCTACGAAAGGCAGAGAAGCGGACGGTTCTCTGTCACAGTATGGAGCTACATTTTGGCTCAGGGGTCTGGTTGTCTATACAGAGACGGAATTCTAAAGTTAGACGGATACATTAATGTATTGAATTCCATTTGAAGCCGAGTGTTGACATGTTGCACCCAGAGTTCGAAATATATTTTCTGGAGCTATGAACAATGGAAAGTATCGAGCAGTTTCAAGTACTATCAGGTGTTCCATACATTTTTTTAATTACTTTCATTACTCTCTTTGTCTAAATGAATATTCTAGTTTGTCACTTTTTTTCTTTTTTTGTCTCCACTAATATTTGCAGCTTGTTCTGACTTTGATAGCTTTGTCGACCATTTTCCTTAGTTTCTTCTATATGTCACTTTTCATAGTAAATTTTACGTTGAAGAAAGAAGTCATTTCTAAGAACTTAACTACTAATTCAATTTTCTCCCTGTTGTTAGATCTTTTTAGGCAGAATTTCACCTTTCCTTGTCATAGAACACTGACTTTTCTTTTCCTCTGCAAGTAGCTACCTTTGGTTGTTTTCCACCGCATTAAATTTCCTGTTGGCTCTAGATAGTTCATACCTTGTCTCTACTGGTCCCAGCTTTCATGTCCAAAGAATTTTATGGAAGGCAGCTGTATTTTTACCATTGGTATATTTACTTTTTCGAATATTGTTCGTAACTGTAAATCATTTGCTCGTGTTTTTCTTCTCCTTACTATTGTTAAACACATATTTCTGCCTATAATCTTCCTCATGAAGTGGATGAACTGCTGTTTTTATTTCAACATTGAACTTTGAATATTTAATTTTTTATTACCGTTACATTTGTTTGTTCGATTTGTTTCACAGTACTGATAGAGTTTTTAGAGCTAATGTATACTGGTCATTTTTGTCTTGTTTGATCCATAAAACCTCCTCTGAAACTGGGAAACACCTCTTTTAACACCCCGTATTAAAACCCCTATGTAGGCAGAAAACATTCATTCCTTACTCATTTACTAGCTTCATATTCCTCTTTTATTCCATTTATTAGCTAATGTCATAATACTTTTACGTACTGAAAATCACTACGAAAAAAAGATCATGAATGATTACAGGTAGATGATACAAGTATCTGTATCATCAATAGGTGAATACAACAGAAATGGTGTTTCTTAATAAATATTACATATATTCAGAAGTTACACAAAAATAAATAATTATCACATATATTCAGAAGTTACACAAAAAATACAGGTCTGTTTGTTTCATGTTAATATTCATTAAGGAGTATAGGCACTTTCCAATTAGGAATCATTTCAGTCTTATTTTGAATGTATTCTCTTTGTGGTTTCTTATTGAGCTTGGCAGTTTGTTGTACCATATCAGGCCATTTATATATGGGCTATGGTCTGTTGTTTTTAGTTTGGTTCATTGTCTATAACAGCAGTTTTTTCTCGTATTATGAATATGAATATCTCAGCATTTGTTTGCTTTATTTTGCTGTGTCACAAAAATGTAATTAATTTGTAAAGATCTAAGGAGTAGACAGTCAGGTATTTATGTTGTACAAATATTTCTCTGCATGAGTCTCTATATCCAATTCCATGGATAATTCTTACTGCCATTTTCTGCAGGATTAGTATTCTGTCCATGTGTATAACTGCAGCACAGCACCATATTTCTATTCCATAATTCATGTGATGAACTATTGTCCCATAATAAATAATTGTTTTTAATATCTGATTTGGGACTATTTTTGACAATTGGCTAATTAGAAATAGTGCACTACTGATTTTAATACATATATAATATATGTGGTTAACCCAGTGAAGATTTGTGTCTAGGTAGATACCTAGAAATCTACAGTCTTCTATGTCTACTGCTTCAATTCCACCTATATTACAGACAATGATTTGGTTTGATTGTGTAAGTTTAAATGGCATTTACTGTGATTTGCTAATGTTGCCCTTCAAACCTTGTTCCTGAAAGTAATTTATTATTTGACCTTGTCCTTCTGTTGCAATCATTGTTAATTCATCAGTTTGCTTGCCAACAAATAACAGTGAGGTATCATCTGCATATGTCACTAACTGGGATTTGTGAGGCGGATCTATGTCATTTGTTGTTGTTGTGGTCTTCAGTCTGCAGACTGGTTTGATGCAGCTCTCCATGCTGCCCTATCCTGGGCAGGCCTCTTCATCTGAGAATACGTTCGGCAACTTACATCCTTTTGAATCTGCTTACTGTATTCATCCCTCGGTCTCCCTCTACAATTTTATCCCACACTTCCTTCTAATATTAAGTTGATGATTCATTGATGTCTCAGAATGGGTCCCACCAATCTATCCCTTCTCTTAGTCAGGATATGCCAGAAACCTCTTTTCTCCCCAATTCTGTTAAGCATCTTCTCATTTGTTACATGATCTACCCATCTAATTTTCATCATTCATCTATAGCACCACATTTTGAAAGCTTCTATCATCTTTTGGTCTGAACTCCTTATCGTCCACATTTCACTCCCATACAGTGCTACACTCTGGACAAACGTTTTCAGAAAGGACTTCCTAACATTTAAATTAATATTGGATGTTAACAAGGTTGCTTCTTTAAAAACGCTTTTCTTTCCATAGCCATTCTGCATTTTATATCTCCTTTACTTCGGCTGTCAGAAGTTATCTTGCTACCCAAATAAAAAAACTCATCTACTACTTTTATTGTCTCATTACCTAATCTAAATCCTTCAGCATCACTTGATTTTCTGACATTACATTCCATTACCCTCGTTTTACTCTTGTTAATGTTAATCTTATATCTTCCTTTCAAGACACTGTCCGTTCCATTCAATTGCTCTTCCAGATCCTTTGCAGTCTCTGACAAAATTACTATGTCATCGGCAAATCACTAACTTTTTATTTCTTCTCCCTGAACTTTAATTCCCTCTCCATATTTCTCCTTCCATTCCTTCACTGCTTGCTCAATGTACAGATTGAACAACATCAGGGAAAGGCTACAACCCTGTCTTATTCCCTTCCCAACCTCTGCATCCCTTTCTACCCTTTGACTCTAATAACCACTATCTGGATTTTGTATAGGTTGAATATAACTCTTCGCTACCTATATTTTACCCCTGCTACCTTCAGAATTTGAAAGAGTGTATTCCAGTTGACATTGTCAAAAGCTTTCTCCAAATCTACAAACGCCAAAAATGTAGGTTTGCCCTTCCTTAGCCTACCTTCTAAGATAAGTTGTAACGTGAGTACTGCCTCCCGTGTTCCTACATTTCTCCTAAATCCGAACTGATCTTCCCCGAGGTTGGATTCCACAAGTTTTTCCATTTGTCTGTAAATAATTCGTGTTAGTATTTTGCAACCATGACTTATTAAACTGATAGTTCTGTAATTTTCACACTTGTCTGCACTTGCTTTCTTTGGAATTGGAATTACAATATTCTTCTTGAATTCAGAGGGTATTTCCCCCATCTCATACATCTTGCATACTAGGTGGAACAATTTTTTCATGACTGGCTCTCCTAATGATATCAGCAGTTCAGACGGAATATAATCTTCTCCAGGGGCCTTGTTTCTACTCAAATCTTTCAGCACTCTGTCAAATTCTTCTCGCAGTATCAAATCACCTATCTCATCTTCCTCCACTTCATCTTCCATTTCTAGAATACTGCCTTCAAGTTTATTTCCTTTGTATAGGCCCTCTATATATTCCTTCCACAGTTCAGCTTTCCCCTTAGTACCGGTTTCTGCCTGAGTTCTTAATATTCATACTGCTGCTTTTCTTGTCTCCAACTATCTCTTTTATTTTTTAGTAGGCAGTATCTATCTTTCCCATAGTTATGCATTCTTCTGCAGTTCTGCATTTGTCCTCCAGCCACTCCTGCTCAGCCAGTCTGCACTTCCTGCCAATCTCATTTTTCAAACATTTGTACTCCCTTTTTCCTGCTTCACTTGCTGAATTTTTGTATTTTCTCCTCTCCTCAATTAAGTTTGGTATATCCTGTGTTATCCAGGGCTTTCTATTAGGTCTTGTCCTTCTGCCTATATGATGCTCTGCTGCCTTCACTACCCTATCTCTCAGAGCTATCCATTCTTCTTCTACTGTATTACTTTCCCCCTTTCAGCCAATCCTTGCCTAATGCCCCCTCTGAAACTTGCAATCATCTCTGGTTCCTTCAATTTGACCACATTCCATCTCCCAACTTTTCTACCTATCTGCAGTCTCTTAATTGTCTGGTATCTTCCAGTGTCTCCTGGTCTCTTCCACATCTACAGCCTTCTTTCATGATGTTTGAACCAAGTGTTGGTGATCATTAAATTGTGCTCTGCACAAAATTCCACCAAGCGGTCTCCTCTTTCATTTTTTTTTTTTTTTTTTCCCCAGCCCATATTCACCTACTACACTTCCTTCTCTTCCGTTTCCTACTACTGAGTTCCAGTCGCCCATCACAATCAAGTTTTCATCTCCCTTAACTTTCTGAATGATTTCTTTTATCTCCTCATACATTTCTTTGATATCCTCAACATCGGCTGTGCTAGTTGGCATATAAACATGCACTACTGTGGTTGGTGTTGGCTTCGCGTCTATCTTTGCTACGATAATGCGTTCACTATGCTGTTCATAGTAACTTACCCGCATTCCTATTTTCTTATTCATTACCAGACCTACAACTGCATTATCACCCACTTATTTTATATTTATAACCCTGTACTCGTCTGACCAGAAATCCTGTTCCTCCTGCCACCAAACTTTGCTAATCGCTACCATATCTAACTTTTATTTATCCATTTCTCTTTTCAAATTTTCTAACTTGCCGACACGATTAAGGGTTAGAACATTCCATGCACTGACCCATAGAATGTCTGTTTTGTTTTTCTTGATGATGACATCCTCCTGAGTAGTCCCCACCCAGAGATCCGAATGGGGGATTATTTTAACTCCCAAATATTTTACCCAAAGAGGCGCTATCATCATATATTCATACAGCAGAGCTGCATGTCCTCGGGAAAGGTAACGACTGTAGTTTCCCCTTGCTTTCAGCCGTTTGCAGTAACTGCATGGCAAAGCCATGTTAGCTGATGTTACAAGGCCAGCTCAGTCAATCATCCAGACTGTTGCCCCAGTAACTACTGAAAAGACTGCTGCCCCTCTTCAGGAACCACACATTTGTCAGGCTTCTCCACAGATACACCTCCGCTGTGGTTGCACCTACGGTACGGCTATGTGCATCGTTGAGGCACGCAAGCCACCCCACCTCGGCAATGTTCATGGGGGTGGCTATGTCATTTATATACACTAAAGTCTGTGTCATTTATATACACTAAACAAAAAGAAAAGGGCCTAAAACAGAGCCCTGGGGTACACCTTGTGTGACTGTTTCATATCTGGATTGGATATTTACAAACTGATCATTGATTTTGTTGGTCAACTTTATACACTGTTTATGGTTAATGAGGTACGTTGTCAGCATTTGAATAGGTGTCACATTTAGATTGTATGACTCAAGTTTGCTTAAAAGTAACTCATGGTTTACAGAATCGAATGCTTTGAGGTCGAGAAATATACCTGCTGTTTGCATTCCTTGTTCAAGGTCATTATACTCTTCATGGATAAACTCCATAATTGTCGTGACAGTGCTGTGATTCTTTCAGAAGCCATGCTGAGTCTCAGTTAGTAAGTTATTTTTTGAGAAATGGTCACTAAGTTACGTTAGAAGCATCATTTCAAATACTTTGCTGAAGACTGGTAATAACGATATAGGCCTGAAGTTAGAAACCTCTTCCTTAGGACCTTTTTTATGTACTGGTTTCACTGTGCCATACTTCAGTACATCTGGAAAGTTGTGTTCTCTTATACTACAGTTAATAAGGTGTGTTATTACTTTACCTAATTCTTTACTACATTTTTAAATGTCCTAAATGGTATTCAGTAACAAACTGCCAAAAAACACTGTAGTGTACCAACCAAGAGATCGGCATTTTCTATTGTTATTTTAATCGTTATCATTCTGCTGTAATGCAGTAGACATTATTGATTGTTAGTTTTTCATTATTACCATCATTATTATCATTAATTCAGCTCCAAAAGCGTTCCTTCCCATATGGCCAATGGATCAGAAAGAATGGTTGGTTTGACAGAAAATAGGACAATAGGAGAAAGTAAATCATAAAAGACGACGACAAAAGACCTATGTCTCAGATAAACATTTGTAATAATTTCTGATTATTTAACATGGTGATGACAGACACTAAGCAACAACACATACTAGTCGTGGGTGGCAACATTCGAAGAATCCATCGAAGACATGCATTTGGGTTCTCATCATCATTTGTTGGACTAACAATTTTGTAACACTGAGGACCGAAGAACTGCACATTGCCGACATAAACAGTTTAGTTTCTGTGGTACTGGGCATAATTTTAGTATCTTGTCTTCTGAAGCCTCAAATGAACAGATTACTGTGTTTCTTCTGTCTTTCATCCAAACCAGCACAAATCTGTATTAATGTTGAAGACATGAAATTTTACTTGTATGGCTACAAAGGCAGCATTTAGAAACGCAGTTGCTTTAAAGATGTGGAGTATTTGATACCTTACTTTTTCATTACAGATGGGGCAGCGTTAATTTCCAGTAATTTTTCATGAAACCAAAATTAGCTTTGGTCGCAATCTAACAAAGAAATAGTTTTGTTCTTTTCCTTTTTTGGGGGTAACTGTAATCACAATTGTACATTATATATATCTCAATGTTTGACCAGCTGTATGTCAGAAACACAATATAAGTATCACATACTTCCTTATGTATTTGCTGTAATTATGTCATAATTCTGTAAAGCTTCAAAACATCTAAATGCTGATTACTGCCTAATAGGACAACTTTAATATCTTGCAGCCTAAATATGACTTTGGAAACTATCAGGAGATAGCGCCGCATATTAATCAAAATCCGCGACTCCCCTCGGGAAGCCTATGAGACAAGCACGATTTTGTGTTGCTTATCGCTACAAAAGTCTTCCTAGCACAGCTGAGAACTGACAATGTCGATAATAATATTTGGTAACACTGTGACAGTGTAGTTACTTCTGCAAGTGGTACGGAATTGTCTCACTAAGTTCACTTGATACTCCTCTTTCACTTCCATGACTCACGCTGTATAATTGTCGTGTTATATGAGAGACAGAAATTTAATTTATGTACTCAAGGGATGCCGTTACTGGTGTAAGTGACGTTTCAGGTTCTTTCATGATGCGGTACAGGCATATGAATATGATTGAGAGAGAGGACAACAGTGGGCAGCATATCATTGCCTGTGTGGTTCTGCACTTGCCTCGTAATGCAAGCGTTGTGTGAGTCGGCAGTTCCATTCCTCGTGGGAGACGGTACAATTTGCGATGGTATTTTAATTTTATTTTGCCTTATATGCTGCATATTGCAAGAAGAAACTATTTTATGAAATCAGAAAAAAATCTTTACCCAAAATTCTTTCCAAAAGGTTGACTCCAAATTATGGAATTGGTTGTAGATATGATTGGCTTCACCATACAAACATCTTTGGAGAAATTCTAATTGACCTCCATCATAGGAATGTAATTTTACTTCCTTAGGATCCACATGCTGGGGGATACTTACAGAGGAAGTGAACGTAATGATTACTATAGTACCTTCATGGGAAATATCTACTGTAGAAATGAGACATAGAGACAAAACACTTATAGTATGTCTGTGTTGCTTTAGAGAATGCACTGAACAGTATTGACATAATTTATCATATACATCTACTGTAAGGAATCAGACAACGGCAGTAAAGTTTATAGTGCAGTTACCCGCTGTGGCTTGATGAAAACATAGACTGATGACAATGACAAATTGCATGAAGGGCTTTTCTGAAACAAAAAGGAATTAGATTTAAACCACAAATAGCAGTGTTAACCATTGTAGATTGCTACTTGATTGGATTGAAGACTATGGCAATTTTTTGCCTCTCTGGTGTAATGTGTATCATTATAATAAAATACTCATCATTAAAAAAAAAAAAAGTGGTCTGCTCCTTTGATATCAAATGTGAAATACAAATCACAACCTTTTTGTGGATCACCATTGAGCAACAGTAAAGCATTCTCCAGCCTCCAGGGTGATGAGCAGCAGCAGGCGCTGTGGACAGAGGGCGAGGCAGTGCAGCGCCGCCATTGCTGCTGCTGCCGGCAGCCAGTGAGTTGGCCGCAGATAGCTCTGCCACGTGCTGCATTCAGAGGCAGCAATGTTATTGGGCCAAAATATTATTACCAGTGTAACACAAAGTGAAGTGTGTTATGGATATGCTCCCATTACACTCGTGGCATCAGCATTCATGAGGGGGGTGAAATAAAAATTTGTCAGACAATGGCTTCGATTGCGAACACTTGCACTTCCATTACTTGCATGTCACAGACTTTACCACGAGACCATGCACTCAGCTCAGCTAGATTTCTTATAACTGAATACAAGAATACATGCATGAAGTGCCGCATTCTACAGTGTTGCCAGAGTGTGCAGATAGCCGGACTTAGAGCATATCAGCACGGTCAAGTTTATTGTCGCATGTTGCGATCGGCATGGAGTTAGGCTCCGCGGCAGCTGGACATGTTTTTTGTCAAAGAGTGTACATGTTGGAAGTGTCCGGCTTGAATTGGAAAACTGCCAAGTGTGGGTGTAGTATGTCTGATTTTTTTATTCTGCTGGCAAGGAATGCAAGCTCACGCCCTAGCTTGGCAATAGCATTTCACGTCGCGCCGTATCAAACATTCTGTCACTAGTTGGATAGATCCTCTGACCCCTGCATGTACTAAGTTGTGTAGTTTGTTGAGAATTGTGTTGGAGAGAATGGTGAATGAAAGTTCGAAGTATGCCCATGGAGTCGTCAAAGCAGACTGCCTAAGACACCAGGGAAGGAGGTATGGGTTAGTTTCAATGAGGAACTGTGATCTGAGATTAGCTGCATAGTTTGTTCATCAGCTGACTGAAGGATCACAAGGTTGAACAGGTTGAGAAGAATGGAGATAACATTTACTCTTGATAAGAAATCAGCCGCGACATTATCTGCTCCTTTAGTGTATCACACATCCGTGAGGAATTGTGCAATAAAATCAAAGTGCTAGATGTTGGTGGATGAGTTCCGGACAGCAGCAGCAAGATAATGATCAGTTAGCACATAGAAGGGGCGTCCCGCCACCAAAGAATAGAAATGTTTGATAGCCTTGTAAACAGCAAGTAATTCGCGAACAAAAGCCAAGTATTTTCTCTGTGCTCTTTTTAGTTATTTAGAGAAGAACTAGAATGGCAACGAGTCATGGTCAACACTTTGGCTGAGAACAGCACCAATAGCCATGTCACTCACATCTGTTGTAATAAGAAGTTCAGTATTTGGATGTGGATGGGCGGTAGTAGCTGACTTTGTCAAGAGTTCGTTCAGTGCTTTAAAAGTGTCTGTCATTGTGGAAGTCCAATGAATAGAGTGTGTACCAGAAGTGTTCTCCCCTGCCAATGGGTCTGTCAAGGAAGCTTGTATATTGACTGCACCAGGTAAGTGGTAATGGTAGTAATTTATGTTTCTTGAAAGTCTCTGGGCAAGGTAACTCGGCAGTGGTATTAATTTTCTTGGGTGGCAGTTAAATACCCACTGTTGAGACAATGAACCCGAGGAAGGTCACTTTAGGTTGATGTAATTGAAGTTTTTTTAAAATTCATCTCTGTGCCAGCTGCAGCGAGTGTTTGCAGACTATCTTTACATGTCCCTTGTTTTCCTCGACTGACTTGTGAAACACAAGTATGTTGTCCAGGTAAACAAAACAAAACTTTAATTGAAATACTGACTCATTTATAAAACATTGAGTATGCTGAGTTGTATGCTAAAGTGCAAATGGCATAAAGCAAAACTGAAATAATCCAATAGGGGTTGTGATGGGAGTTTTCTCCACTTCTTCAAGGGCTATTGGTATCTGGTGATAAGCGCTTTTGCAGTCTATTACAGAAAAAAACTTTGGCATGTGACAGAGGGTGAGTGACATCTGCAGTGTTAAGTACAGGACAATTGTCCATTATAGACCTGGCATTAAGCTTTCAGTAATCACCATACATATGCCAAATACTGCCCTCTTTGTCAACTAAATGAACTGGTATAGACCAATTACCGGAAGAAGGTTCTAACACATTAGCTTCTAAAAGTTGGGCAATCTGTTCCTTAAACACAGTGAGTTTCTCTGGGAAAAGTCTTCTATGTTTACTAAAGAACGAAGGGCCATTTGTGAGACATTGTTTGTGTACTGTGCGATTAGTAACAACAGAAATGTTGGTCATTGTATATGGAACCATCTGTTTATAGGTGCCTTTGCGGTGTGTTGATGTCACGAGAGGTAAGGCAGGGGCACAGGGCTTGGAAGAGGATATTATGCCCAAAACTACCTGAGGCGGCAGTGTGGCAGTGGGTGCTCAAGGTGAGGCCAGTTGTCACTTGGAGGCAAGAGTGTGAGACTCGACAGAGTTTGCAGTAGTCAATAGTTGCCAATGCAAGTGCATAGTAGACTCCAAGGTTGCTGGCTCGGGTGATGGTGCCATGGTATGAGTGGAAGATGGCTACTGAGATGAGGTGTGGTCATGTGACACTACTGAGTTCAGGGCAGTTGATGGTTTCTGAGGCTGATGTTTAGTATGGTGAGGGGCCCTCAACGCGAGTGAAGGCACCACAGTTGCATGTGTGGAGGATGGCCGCTGAGGTGAAGTGTGATCATGTGACATAACTGAGTCCAGGAAGGCCAAATATTTCTGACTGTGAGTCGAGAAGGCACTTATGCAAACCTGTTGACCATAGGTCAAAAGCATAAGGTAACACAGCAGCGGGGCAGCTCTCATGCTGGAGGAGTTGAAGTTCCTGTCATGGGATTGTACAATGGCACTGCCAGGTGCGAAACATAAGAATTTATCGAGTGAGTGGATTTTTACTGTTAGTAGTGCGAGAAGCAGCAGCAAGGGTATTTGTTGGTGCTGACAGCGTGTCAACACATGGTGTTGGCATAGGAAAAGCATTTTGAGTGATCTCTCAGGCATGCATTCAGATGGATTGATCGTTGTGAAACGAATTTTCGACAGTGTAACGTGTCATAATCATCAGGTTACTCTTGCTGATTGAGGTGCTGGACTGGCGGTTGTGCTATATATACCTGCGGTCACCCCCCTCCACTGAGCGCGTGTGGACTGGGGGATGCTGCGGTGATGGTAGTAGCTCCTGCTCTGGACTCGAGTGGCGGACCTCAGTTTGCGTTCTGCCTTTGTCGTGCTCGGTGTTCTGCTTATGCTGCGATTGAAGAAATTTTAGTGCCGAATTCCACACTTGGCTTAGTTGAAATCCACTGTCCTTATTTATGAGATTCTTGCGTAGCCAGATTTCGATGGCCTCCTTACATAGACAGTCCCAGTATCGCGATGTGTTTTGTAGAACCTCTGTGTCTTCATATTTCATCTTGTGTTTTGTTTCCAAGCAATGTTCAGCAATTGCTTATTTTGTGGGCTGTTGGAGTTCAGTGTGGCGCTTATGCTCTGTGCACCTTTCTTTAATTGTTCGAATGGTTTGGCCCACACATGCTTTGCCGCACTTGCATGGAATGTGATAAACTCCCGATTTCCGGAGTCCCATATCGTCCTTCACTGTCCCTAGAAGGGATTTAATCTTTGCCAGCGGGCGGTACATGCATTTGATGTTGTGTCGTCGTAAGATTCTGCTGATTTTTCCAGATACATTTCCTGTGTATCGAATGTAGGCAATCGTTGCTGGCGGATCCTCCTCAGATGTTGGCTGTGGTGTGTTCTTATGTTTGAAAGCATGTCGGATTTGTCGATTGCTATACCCATTTTTCTGGAATACTCCTTGAGATGGTCAAGTTCTGGTTTCAGGCTTTCTTCGATGGAGATCACACGAGCTTTGTGGACCAGCATATTTAGAAACCCTTCCCTTTGGGATGGTTGATGACAGCGAGAGGCATAGAGATACTCGTCCATGTGGGTTTTCTTCTGATAGACAATGTGTCCCAATGTTCCATCCAGCTTTCTGTGAACTGGAACATCCAAGAAAGGTAGCTGACCATTTTGTTCCACTTCCATTGTAAATTGAATCTGGCTGTGTATGGAATTCAGGTGTTGCAGGAACACCTGAAGTTCATCTTTCCTGTGAGGTGAAATGAGGGTCATCTAGGCGCTTATACATTTTCTCCTCATATTCCGCAACTGTTAGCAGAACAGTTATGTTCTCCTTATCCGCTGGGAGGATGATAACGTCTGGATCATCACGCAGCGACCGCAGTGCGGCCCTTTCACATCTGGTAATGTTGTGCCTAGGTAGCGCAGGTGCGGCTAGAGCACGGCACGTTTCCCACTGTATCTCCTCAGCTGTGTCCGGCGGTAATGTGGAGGCCACTTGTTCCACACCGCTGATGAATTCTGTGACAGGTAACACTGCTGGTGTAGGGGTAAAATTTAAGTGTTTCTCCAGGACAGATAATGCAGCAGTGTCTATATTCTTCCCTGTAACATTCAGGATGGTGTGTCTCTGCTCCTGATTTGGCTGTTTTGATGCTAGCTTGTTGAATTTTGAAGATTGTTTCTTGGATGTGTTTCTTTGTGCTCGCTCTGCTTGCGCCCAGGAAGAAGTTTCAACCCAATCCCAGGTGGTAGGAGTGAGCGAGGCTGCCAATTCCAGGTGTACAGAATAGAGTTTGCGACCTGTGGAGTCAAGCTGGCAGCATGTGTCTTCCATATGTTCGCGTACCAAAGCCAGGCTGGCTCTTCTCATAATTTGATTCGCTGCTGGTGCCTGGATATGATGTACGATCTTGGCAAAAGTTGGCACAATGCGATCTTCACGGAACCTCTTCAAAAAGGCAAATGCGCTTAGAAGGCATTGTTTTCTATATTGGAGCTTATCTAGCTTCTTCACTTGCTGTAGCTGAAGGAAGTATTCCAGATAGCGATCAACAAATCCGACTTTCTTTCAAACGTAAGAGCACACCACAGCCAACACCCGAGGAGGATCCACCGGCGAAGATTGCCTACATTCCATACATGGGCAACGTATCTGGAAAAATCAGCAGAATCTTACGATGACACAGCATCAAATGCACGTATTGCCAGGCGGCAAAGATTGAATCCCTTCTAGGGACAGTGAAGGATGATCTGGGACTCTGGAAATCAAGAGTTTATCATATTCCAAGCAAGTGCAACAAAGCGTATGTTGGACAAACCATTCGAACAATTGAAGACAGGTGCACAGAGCATAAGCATCACACTGAACTCCAACAGAAATCAGAAATTGCTGAATATTGCTTGGAAACAAAACACAAGATGAAATATGAAGACACAGAGGTTCTACACAACACATTGCGATACTGGCACTGTCTATATAAGGAGGCCATCGAAATCAGGCTATGCGAGAATCTCATAAACAAGGACAGTGGATTTCAACTAAGCCAAGCGTGGAATCCAGCACTAAAATTTCTTCGATTGCAGCATAAGCAGAACACCGAGCACAACGAAGGCGGAGCGCAAACTAAGGTCCGCCACTCGAGTCCAGAACAAAAGCTACCCCCACCACCGCAGCACCCTGCAGTCCACACACACAGTCAGTGGAGGGGGGTGACTGCAGGTGTGTGTGTGTGTGTGTGTGTGTGTATATATATATATATATATATATATATATATATATATATATATATATATATATATATATATATATAGCACAACCGACAGTCCAGTGCCTCAGTCAGCGGGAGTAACCCGATGATGTTAGACTGTCAAAAATTCGTTCCACAACGATCAAGCCATCCGGCTGCATGCCCGTGAGATCTTCACTCAGCATATTCACCGGGAAAACCTATGAACATGAAAAGCTTTTTGTTTACAAATGCCCGCATAGCAGCAGTGTGGGGGAGCAGAGTCACAAAATATACTGTCAATCATGCACACGGGCACGATGTCACTGAGAACTCTCGAAGAAAGAGCATTTTACTAACCTGAGTGTAATAATCCATTAGATCCTTGCGTAGAGTCTTTACCAGGTTTAGCAAGGAGGTGAGATCAGATGCTGTGTTGTCCAAATGATGAGCTAGTTCATTGTGTTCATGCTGTAGGCATAACACTTGACACACAAACTTGTTGATCTTGTCCAAAGTATCAATACTCTCTAGAATAAGCTGTATATGAGAGGGGGGAACTGTCAATATCAGAGCTAGATCAAAAGCACAAGAAATGCATGTCTGATGGGAGATGGTCTACTGTGCAGTGCACGATGTCAAGGTTGAGAACTATCCACCACAAGAAAGTTACACTTGAGCTTGCAGTAACGTGACAGGTGCACTGTGAAGGCCGTTGAACTAGCGTACATAAGTTCAGTACTGTTGATAGAACAATGTAGAGTGTGATGTGATTATAGTTAGTGCGTCATTTACAGTGGTAAGAGTGACACATCTGCACCCATGGCCACTAGGAAGTATGCACCTGAATGCACCCGAATGTAGAGGTGGCCACACTCGGGTGTGGAGTAATGTACTGAGTGAGGTGTGTGGTAGCGCCTGTCTGAGTTGATGCAGGAGGTGGCGCATGAACATTCCTGTGACACAGTCAGTGACACTTCTTGGCGGCAATTCTGAACTGGCTTTGGAAGTAGCAGAATTGGTAGTGGGGTATATGCTTCTGCAACAAATGTATTAGTGGAGGGGGAGCTGTCTTCTGAATCACTTGTGTCCTCGATTGTTGGCAATGGAGGGAGCAGCGAAGTAGCAGCTTGAACAGTGTGAGGATGACATGCAGAGCCATGAATATAGTATACAACATCAGAACTAGGAGGGCGTCCTTGGACAGTGGCCTTGCATTGAAGATCCCTGTTGCCTGGAGTGGACTTCCCCTAGTTGGGCCTCTTAGACCAAATATGTGATTCTGATCCACTCACTGTGCAACTCCAGAATGTAATATGTCAGTGTAATCAGGATGGCGGGCGGTAGGCAGTAGTCTGCTGGACCAGACTGTTATCAGGGTCAGGTCAGCCATGTCGTGCTTGTTCACAAGTAGTCCCAGGCAGAGCTACAGTCAGTGGCAGCTGGTGCTTCAGAAGACTGGTGGTTCACTTCGAGTGCCGGATTTAGATAGTGGCACCTGTCTTTGCTTCAGATTGAGCTGAGACATCAGTCTACCAAGGTACGATATTTCACACTTTCATTCTAAGCTTAGGGCTGATTAATTTGTTTCTAAAAGATACTGAATGTTGTTCATTTTCCTTTGATAAAAAATACCAGGAAAATATGAATATGCGCATGAACACTAAAACACAGTAAGCAACTTATGACACTGTTAAGTGACTATAACAAACTAGATCTGTTACGATGAAGAGACAAGATACGGTCAGATGACTTAATATTGTAAGCAGCACCCTCTCCTAACCTTACACATGCGCAAAGGCTGCTCTCCCCCCTCTTTTTAACAGTTCAATATTTGTTACAATGAAGAGTATAAATGTTGTTTATCCTCAAAATCACGACACATTTGCAAAACCATCCAAAGATATGTGGCAAGCAACAATACAAAAGTCATTGATGTTCCCATATCTGTTAAAAAGTAGATTGGGATTAAAAAAATTGTGTCCAGTCAGTCTCGAACCCACTACCTTCGACGGCACTATGCAATGTCGCTAACCACATGACTATTCTTGCTAGGTGGAAAGTAGTAACTTCATTTTTATTCATGATCGTATCTTCTGAAGGCTTTTACAGTTGATGTGTCTCTAAATATATTTTATGTGTTTTTTTTATGAATCTTCAATGGGCCAAAAACAAATATGAAGGGCCGATATTGCCGTAATGGAGGATTTCCTGATGCACATGGCGAGGTGCGCAGTAGCTCTATTCTCTTTGCTTCGGGACCATTCATGCGTAGCCGCCAGAGCTTGAGTAGCCACGAGCTGGCGTCTCTACCAGCTCCAATGCCAAAGTTAAAATCGGCATTTCCTCTCACACCTCCTTGCCACAGGAGGGCCCATATGCTGCCTTCAGGGGGTTCAGAAGAGAATTTGAACTTGAGCTGCGCACGAGCATTGCAACGCTGTGGCCACTACCACATATATTAAGCGCACGCTACAATTTGTATATGTGCTGTCTCAACAATGTACTACATATCTCCCGCAATAAAAATACTTTGAATATGCATATAAAATGATCTGATGGAAGAATAGTTTAAAATTTTATTTTATTTATTTACTTTTTTCTACAACGATCTTTTTTTCTGGTGTTCACTGAACCAATGAACACATATTGTGCACCGCCACTGGCCACATCTGCGACAGCAACTTGTCTCCTAGCTGCTCCTCGTGCAGAATGTACCTGATTGTCTAGTTTGGTGTATGGGAGATGCACTCTAGGATTGTGTGTGTGGCTGCGGTGTACTGGTTAGAGTCTGGAGGTGAACTGACCAAGTCGCAAATGAAATCGATGTGCTTGTGTAGGTGGATGATGAGGCACAAATATCTTGTAGCATTATCCAGAGAGTAGTGGTTAAAATCTGTTTGACCAACACAAACAAGGTATAAGGTACATCAAATGAGAAGGCAGGCAGCTTTGGGAGTTGACTGGGCGGCAGATATGGCGGTGAGGTGGAAGGATTGTGTATGTGATGTGCTCGGTGTTGGACTGTAAGCAGCATAGTACAACACCTGTTGTAGTGTGGCAAGATACTCGCATGGTGTGGTAGATGTGTCCAGTAGCCCTGAGGGAGCAAGTGGATGAACAGCAGTGCGATTGACAGTTATCCCACGGAATTCCAGCATGGCAGAGGAACCAGAATGCACTTAAAAAAACAGGTGGTTGGACATGAGATTATGTGTTGGCTGTGTGTGTGTGAATGGCAATAGTTGAGGAACATGTGATGCGGCAGACGTGTTATGTGACAGGGCACATGGCTGCACATTGGAAATATAGTCAGTTGTAACACCATTGCAATGCACAAAATCTCTGGGGCAGTAACCTGAGGCTACAATGTTCATACAATTAGCAGTCAAGGCATGTGGAAGTTCAAACTTTGCCGTGCCGGTGTTAGCAAGGACGTCCATAGTGTGCACCTGAGGCATGTAAAACTGCTGAGATCTATGAGGTAACATTAATATTAGAAGCACTATTTATGCTGAATGAAGCAAGAATACAGTTCTGTGGCTGTGGTGAGTTAACACTTTGTAGGCCCTCCATGAGGCTTGTGAAGTGAAATCTACACATGCCCCGCGAAGTGGTTAGAGGTCTGTCAATCAAAATTTGAATGTTTGGTCACTCAAAAGAGGAATCAGGTGACTGTGGTAAGTCATAAAAGAGTTTGGTTGTCTGAGAATACTATTCGGAACACTGTACATAAGTGAAGCAAGTCTAAGAACACTCAGTACAACAAAACCTTGTTTGCACTCTGTGGCATGGTGAATAAGTGCTGAGATTGCTGCAAGGCTGGAAACAGTGAAGAGTTGTTTAATGCGCTAGAAGATCCGTGTTGGTTAGCCACCTGTAGCTCAGGTTGTGGTGCGAAGTGGAATCCTCACGGTCGTAGAACCGATAAAACCACTGTTTCCGGAGGACTGTAGGTTGTTGTATGTGAGACTGGAAAACCGCTATGGTAGCATGGAAAAACACTTATCAGCATATGAAAACCATGAGCAAAACAGTGTTCATCACTATGGTGAGAGAATGGGATTGGATCCCAACAATCAACACCATATATCAGTCTTAATTTTATTCAACTAGCTAGTACAAAGTTCTGACCAAGAGTCAGGAAAAAATGGTGAATTGAAAATGTCACTTGCCACCAAAGAACATGAGTTGTACAGATAGAAATACATTTTGTGTAGGTCGATAGTATTGTTCATCTACGTGTGTCACCACAGCTTCTTTTCATTGTCGTGAGTCCAAGTCAGTCATTGCCTCTTCTGCTGTTATTGGTTCACCATTAAAAGACTGGGATACATAGATCTCATAATCCAAATACTCTTTCGGGTTTGTTATGTGAAAAGAATGCCTTACATTGTTTTCTTACTTTTCTTCATTTTGTAGTTCACTTTCATCACAGATTATTTTGATTTGTTCTTGACTCTTTTCTTTCTCTTCTTCATTTTCATCCAAGGAGTTACGTGCAGAGCTAGGTGTAGTTTCATTTTGTGTTTATATTCTCTTTGTGGTTCTTCCCATTTTCTAAGAACATTACATCTCTACTTGACTTCCCAAAAATGCTCCTTTTTGACATAGGCTGTATCTTATGGCAATCTGATACCTTTTTTTGTCAGCAGTTTCTTGAATTTCTGCTTAATATATTCCGTGTCATAATCATAAATGTTAAATGTCTGTCAAGTTTATGGGACTTAACTGTGGGGTCATCAGTCCCTAAACTTACAAAGTACTTATAAACTACCTTATACTAAAGACAGCACAAACATCCATGCCCGAGAGGGTACCAATGGGAAATGGCCTCGTGCATAGCCCCTCAACGCGCTCAGCTGCTGCTCATTATCATATCTACTGTTGTTATCGTCTTGCCTGTCCACCTTTCAACCATACTAAGATGGTCCTCAAAGATATCACTCACTTGATCTTTAAACATCAGAAAATAAACATGTGTATAACATGAGTAATCATCGATACATATAAAAAAATAATGACTTTCACCTACGGATTCTCACTCCATTGGGCCACATAAGCCCATATAGACTAAATGTATTACTTCAGTGGTTTTACTCCTACCAGTCTTAAAAGATAACCTAGTATGCACATCTCACAAGGGTCCTTACACGTACTATAATTCTGTATCCCTGTTTCCTTATCCTTCATTAAAGAAATACTCTTTCTATTTGGATACCCAAGTTTCTGGTGCCATAGAAAATATTCTACAAAATACATTAAATGATTAACATTTTTATTTTTGTCAGTTGTATCCAACTTACAAATACCTCTATCAGTACTTTCAGTAGCTATAACTTCATTATATTCGTTAACCATTCTTGCTCCATGCAAGTCAAGTGTAACTGTATTTATTTCTTTACTATCCCCCTACAGACCGTAGATTACTTGCAATATTTTCTACATAATGAACATTGTGTGCTCATGACCTCATCTGGTTCACCATTTACATTTGCATGTAGATCTATTTTTCCAGCTAGATGACATTGTAGCTTACTTCCATCAACAGTAGATCTCTCCATCTGTGTCTTATCTTTAATATCATATAACATTATACACAGACACCCCTGAATCTAAATTCCATTGCAGTTCACTATTTTTCATTTCTCCAGAAGAGTAAAATGATCAGAGTACCTTACCTTTATTATTGGCCCTCCCCTCTGGCCTCTCAACAATATACTTTGTAGTGTAACCAGTACTCTACATGCCTTTAAATCGTCACACGATACTCACTGGGGAATTTAACGTGATGAGGTCAAACACTGTACAGAACATTTAAATGCTTCCAACATTTCTGTCTTAGCTGACATAGGTGTGGCATGCAAGTCAGCCAGGCATCAAAAACCATGCCCAGAAAGTGATGTGTTTCCTCAACCTGAAGTAGTTCACCACCCACGTAGAGCTCTGGGTCAGGGTGAACTACCAAACGACGACAGAAGTGTATTATGCAGGTTTTCTGCATGGAGAACTGAAATCTGTGTAGAAGCCCATGAGTGGGCCTTTGGAATGGCACTGTGCAGCCACTGTTCAGCTAAACCAATACTAATGGAGCTGAAATACATGCAGAAGTTATTAGCGTACAGGTAGTAACTGACCAATGTCCCCACAGCCGCAGCAAGGCCATTTATTGCCACTAAAAACAATGAGACACTGAGGTCAGAGCCCTGTGGGACACCGTTCTCTTGAATATGGTGGGAGCTAAGAGAGGATCCAACCCTCATCCGAAACGAGCAGTGGGAGAGGAAATTCTGAATAAAAATAAAAATAGGGAGCCCCATTCATGCAAAGTAGTCATTATATGGTGGCACCAGGTGGTATCGTACGCACTTGCGAAGGTCAAAAAATACCGCAACCAAATGCTCACGCCTAGTGAAGGCATTGCAAATAGCTGACTCTAGTGACATTTGGTTGTCAACGGTAGAACGGCCCTGGCGGAAGCCTCCCTGTTGTGGAGCAAGGAGTCCATGCCCTTCAGGTATCCACATAAGCCGCCGACTCACCATACGTTTGAAGAGCTTGCAGAGAACGTTGGTGAGGCTTATCAGATGGTAATTGTCAGCCACCTAGGGATCTGCACCATGTTTCAGCACCGGGATGAAAGTGCTTTCCTGCCATTGCGACAGCAAAACCCCCTCTGCCCATAGATGGTTAAACAGGGTGAGGATTTGGCATTGTAACATTGGTGAAAGGTGTTGGAGGAACTGGCTGCACACAGAATCAGGGCACACAGCAAGGGCAGTTCGGAATTCCCATTCACTTGTTGCAGAGTTCCCAACGACGAGTATGGAAGGGTGGCGTCGATGGCACTGGAACGCTTGCCGATGTTCCTGGAGAGCCTCAGCAATCTCCGGTGTCCAACAAGGCATGGACCTACGCTGAGGGGAACTGGTAGTTTGCGGAACTGCTGCCTCAGCAGCTACGATAATACTGCCAGTCACCTACTGGACTGCATTATCGATGTCAGCTGGTAGTGGTGAACCAATTTCAGCAGCCGAGACATAAGCAGGCAAGTCAGCCCTACGGAGGCACCAACGGGGCAAGCGGTCTACAGGT
This sequence comes from Locusta migratoria, assembly GCA_026315105.1. Classification (NCBI taxonomy): domain Eukaryota; kingdom Metazoa; phylum Arthropoda; class Insecta; order Orthoptera; family Acrididae; genus Locusta; species Locusta migratoria. The sequence goes on along the minus strand of CM048745.1, from coordinate 629,049,531 downwards.
TGGTACGGCAGGAGTGACACAAAGATTGGAAAGTGGTCGCTGCAACACAGGTCGTCATGCACCCGCCAACCATGGTGTGGTCAAAGGCTAGGGTGCATACAGAGAGGTCGATGGCCGAATGTGTGCCCTGCGCCACACTGAAATGTGTTGGGGCACCAGTATTGAGAAGACAAAGGTCTTGTTGAGTCATAAGTTTCTCAGTATCCTTTTCGTGACCTGTGGTCTGTGTTCCACCCCATAATGGGTGGTAAGCATTAAAGTCCCCCAAATGGAGGAATGGTGGGGGAAGCTGGGAGACCAGAGCAGTAAGGTGGTTGATAGACAACCTCATCTGGGGATAGGTAGATACAGCAGATCGTTATTTCCTGCCTTGCCCAGATTCTGACTGCCACTGCCTCGAGAGTGGTGTGGAGTGGTACTGGGGCACTGGGGACAGTGTCAAGAATGTACAGGCACGCACCACAAGACACACGGTCATATACAGACCGGTTGCAGTAGTAGCCCCGATACCCACGGAGGGCAGGGGTCTGCTGTGCAGGGAACCATGTTTCCTGCAGGACTATGCAAACTGCAGGGTAGTGACATAATAACTGTTGCAGCTCAGCCAGGTGGACAAAGAAGCTGCCGCAATTCCACTGGAGAATGACTTGTTCTCACGCTGTAAGGCCATAAAAATAAAGAAATAAAGGAAGGAGGTCATTCGATGGGAACATCTGCTGCCTTCTGCTCAAGACCTACAGAAGCTAAAACCATAGATTCTGCTGAGTCTAAGAGTGTGAGATCCTCAGGGGAAGTGAGAATCCCTACTTCATCCTCTGAAGCAGAGGATGTGCGTGTTTGAGGCTTTGAAGCCACCAAAGAATCCGTTTTCTTTCGAGTTTGTTTCTTGCCCTCTCGCTGGGCCTTCGGTGGTAAAGACCGTGGGGGCTTCTCAACAGAGGCTGACGAAGAGCTGGAGGCCCTTTGATCAGCAGCTGGGGGATCCTTCAGCCATTTGCTGGGATCCTCTTTGCCATGGAGAGAAGCCTCGGAAGGGAGTGTCCCGTGGGACCCCTTCCAGGTGAGAGGAGCCGGAAAATACTGTTGTTTCTCTGGCTGTAGGGTGGGGACCGTGTCCCCCATGATTGGGTGTTTGTTGCTCCCAGCATGAAGAGGGTGGGAGCAACCAAAGAAGTAGCAACCCCAACTGTCAAGGGGGGCAGTTTCAGTGGTACACGTGTTACAGATTGTGGTCTGGGTACTGTGGGGATCAACAAAGCAGTAGTGGCATATGGTGTCATCATAATCACTACGTGCAGCTTCACGTATTTGCGCATAGCCTCTGCGTATGTCAGCCAATCCAGGGTTTAGTGGAGAACAGAGCAGTTGGGTGAACAAGGAGGCTGCTGCTGGTTGCAATTGACGCACACTGGAGGCGGGGTACAAGGGGCGTTTAGATGGGATGCACACTCGCATTCCCGACATGTTGGGTTGGCATCACATTGGGAGGATGTATGTCCAAACCTCCAGCACTTGAAGCAGCACATAGGGGGAGGAATGTAGGGCTTTATTTCGCACTCTTAGATCATCACCTTGACTTTCTCATGCAATGAATCACCCTCGAAAGCCAAGATAAAGGCGCAGATGACAGCCCTGTTGACCTTTGGACCTCTATAGATGCGCTGGATGAAATGCACACCTCACCGCTCCAAGTTAGCTCGCAATTCGTCGTCTGATTGCAACAGAAGATACTTGTGGAAAATGGCTTGATGGAAACGGAAACATCACCCAGTTTGTCACAGGCTAACAAAGCCCGTGACTGTGCTGGAAATGATGTCGTTATTAGGGCCAATCCAGATCTCATTTTCGACATGCCCTCCACCTCTCCGTAATTATCCTCCAAATGTTCCACAAAGAACATTGGCTTCGTGAACATGAAAGATTCTCCATTTGTACAACTGCACACTAAATACTTAGAGGCAAAAGCCTCGCCTTGATTTTGCCCTATGTTCCTCCCACGGTGTGGACAGGGAAGGGAATGTTTCAGGGTTGTATTGTGTAGCATTGTAATCACCTCTCCCACACTTAGAGACACCGTTGTATGTCCGTTAATGTTTCATGTTCATTTCAAGGTGGTCCCACGAGCAGCTAGGGATCTAAAGGTCCACCCAGGCAGAGCCCCGCTGGCCTGGGTAAGCCTTATACAACTGAGGTGCGGCTGGTTGCTCAGAGGTTGCTCCCTAGCGACTGTTCAACCTCAACAGCCATGCATCTCCTTGGCGCATAGCACACCTCGAGATTGAGGGTTTTTTTTTTTTTTTTTTTTTTTTTTATTTTCTTTTTCTTTTCTTTTTTTTTTTTTATAGAGGTTTGTACTGTCCTCACATCCCGGGTCATTAAGCCAAGATCCCCAGGCTCTGAAACGTACAATGTTCCACCGTCACTTCGAACGATGGTTGTTGAAGCACGCACAGAGCTTACGGTGTAGTGGGCTGTTGGCACGACACAGCCCATGGCTCAGGACCCTGGGCTCGCTAAGACCTTACTTAGCAAACTAATGCTGCGCCCCTGAAGAGAACTGCTTAACATTTATGTTCTATATACCTGTGTTTGGCACATACAGCAAGTATTAATCAAGCGTGGGATGTCTGGTCTATATTCTCTTCCTATTCTACCTTTTTTCCTTTTCCTTCTTCCTAAATTGGCTAGGTACTATGTCTGTGGGGTTATCTTTCATTTCTTAAATTCAATCACTTTTCTAGAAAAGGGAAGGGGTTAAATAATTGGCAGAGACAGTTTTCTAGACACTGTCAGTGAAACATTATAATCATGTAATATGAGACATATTGTATGCTCTGTTCGTTCTAAATGAGAATTTTGTTCTGTGACACTTAAAGATGTATAGTGTGTCGTAGCACTTCACTGTAAAATCATTGGAATTTATGTTATTGCCATCTGTCCCCCCTGTTTCGTGGGTGAAAACACAATGGCATCACCACTGTGGCTCAATTACCAGTTTGACTTGCCAATTAATAACTTTTGTTAAGTGTACCACAAACTTATTGGTGCAGTTTACACCAAAAATGTCAGAGGCCATCCATTGCTGATGAGGTTACACTCGTGGCTACCCAAATAATCAATTTTCAGTAATCAGAATATTATTTTCCCCACAAGTTCTCACTTACATTTGTACATAAAATGACATAAACCAATACACACAACTGCTTCTTACCTTATATCCATTTATCTTGAGTCTAGCTTAAGAACGAAATTTACTCTCTTAAGGTCAGCAAGCATCCACACAGCGAACTACTATACATCTAAATGAACAGATTGGATACACAAACAGAGAACGCAAAAGAATGAACTGAAAGCAATTGTTCAACACATAACAATCCCTATGGTAGATAATGACGAAATCATTTGGTACTCAGGAACCATGAAGTAACCCCCTAATAGAGTATTACATGCTATTCTCTAGTCAAATTACTAAGTGACATACTGGAGTGGCAAGGAAGCTATGAATAAGAATAGCAACATACATCCTTTTGAACCTGTTTACTATGTTCATCATACTTTCTGCCAATGCTAAATTGAAGATTATGTTTCAGAATGTGCCCCACCAATCAATCCCTTCTCTTAGTCAAGACAGGCAAGAAATTTCTTTCTCCTCCAATTCTGTTCAGTACCTCCTCATTAGTGACATGATCTACTCACCTAATCTTCAGCAGTTGTATGTAACACCACATTTCAAATGCTTCTATCATCTCTCTTGCCGTAACTCCTCATTGTCCATGTTTCACTGCAGACAAGTTCTTTCAGAAAGAAATTTCTAAAAGTTATATTAATTTTGGATGTAAAAAAATCCCATTTCTTCAGAAATGCTTTTCTTGCCATAGCCATTCTGCATTTCTTCTTAACTTTTGCCATCAGAAGTTCTTTTGCTACCCAAACAACAAAACTCATCTACAATTTTAAATATGGTCTTGTATGCAGCAACTGGATGAAAATAATGTTGACAAATTGCATCCCCACAAGTTGCTTAAAATAATTAAAAATATTTTTATTAAGATTTCGACTACACAAAGGTAGTCATCATCAGAAAGTAAAATCATCACATGAGACTTTTACAAAAGTAAGGAAAGCTCATGTTGTGTAAAGGATTAAAAAACCAAATGCTAGTTACAGGCTAGCAGTCTCAAGAAATAATTTTTTTTAACTTAGTGGCAAGTCGCTAAGGGGCTGCCAATGTGCCAGCAGTTCAAGGCGGCATCAGACTCTGATACCAACTTATACGCCTGTGGTTGGTGTTGACTTTATCTTTGCAACAATAATGTGTTCACTATGCTGTTCATAGTAAAGTACCCTGATTGCTGTTTTCTTATTCATTATTAGACCTACTCCTGCATACCCCCCCCCCCCTCTCCCCTGAAAACTGATTTTGTATTTATAATCCTGTAATCATCAGACCAGAAATTCTGTGCATCCTGTAACTGAACTTTGCTAATGCTCACCATATCTAAATTCAACCTATCCATTTCTCTTTTCAAATTTTCCAACGTACCTACCTGATTAAGTGCTGGAACATTCCACTCTCTAATCCTCAAAACACCAGTGCCTCCATGAAGGTTTGCAGCCTCCAGTGGCTAGCTCTTTCTATTTTTTTTTTTTTTTTTTTTTTTTTTTTTTTTTTTTTTTTTTTTTTTTTTTAATTTGTGATGTAAGCTTTACAGCTGATTTGTAGCTTTTATTATGCGAGTTGTTTTAATTTATAATTTCTGATGAAGGCAATCATAGTTATTGCCAAAACCAGGTTACAGAATTTTATTTTCGTGACCCAGGGTTGCATTTTTATCCTTTGATGTTGTAATGATCGCTGACAATAGCAGCTATGTTCATTTTTTTTCTTTCTTTTTTTTCCATTTTTGAGAAGGACGGTTGCTTACTCACACAGAGACGTCTGATGAGCTGTAGAAAGGCACAAATAACAGAAAATAAAATTATAGTTTTTGCCATTTAGGCCTTTGTCAGAGACGCAAACACACACACACACCACACACACACACACACACACACACACACACACACACACACGACTGTCGTCTCTTGCTGCTGTGGCTGTAAATAATAATAATAATAATAATAATAATAATAATAATAATAATAATAGGGTCACCAGAACCTTATTATTCAAGAAATATGTTTAGGTTGGTGAAGGATGAACAAACAAGAAAAAAATGACATGCATTTATTTTTGTGCTTTTAAAATACAGTAACAAACTTTACATAAAATACAGAGAACATTGCCTGTTCTTTTTTCCATATGCACTAAGGTGCTAACAGTCTTTAAAAGCATCAGCAAGGTAAAGGCTCATGCCTTACCTCCAACTGGAGAATGAACTGCCCCTGAAATAGATCAATATCTAAGTGAGAAATAATCACACAAATTACTGTACTAAAGCAGAAAAAATTACTACAAAAATTACTTAAATAATAATGAAATTTTATGGATGAAACAATACATAAAAATAAGTTAAACGCAACCATAGGAATTTGCTGTGTGCTACAGAGAAACATGTAATACAAAACAATAGTATTGACATAAGATTTTGAGCTCTTGCCGCCCTCCCCTTTCTTTTTGTGTAGCAAATTAACACATTTGGATGTCTGTTTTGTGTTTCTAGGCCACCTTCAAAAATAGAGCATTCTGGAAATGGTACACCCAAGCAAGGATCTTCTATTTCACCACTCTCTTTATATTCAATCAATTGCCAACTAACTAAATCAGAGTTCCTAAACACTGAGGATAAGAAGAGATTATCAAACATATGCTCAACATTGTGGTCTGGACTAAGTCTTTAACATGAGTTCTAACTCCCAGTATTGTTTATAAAAATATTTTTTATTTTCACCTTTCAGTTTCTTTCTAGTCCAGATTTCCATTTTTTCCCTAGTTACCTGGAATTAGAATTTGAAGTGTTTTCCAAAGATACTTCCAATCCATTTCTTGAATGGAAGCATTTCTTCAATGGAAGCGCCTGCTAATTCATGTTTTGGGGCAACTAGCCAACTTGCTCTTCTCTCCATTACCTGTATATCTTATCACATCTTTATTACAAAACAATAACATAAAACAAAACAACAGAAAGTCCACGATGGAATGTCGATACCATAACTGAGGTAGTTGACAAAACAATTATAATAGATACATTCATACCAGAAACTCCCAATGCAGCTTTTTCTCAATGCTTCTCAGTTCTCAAATAAATCAAAATCATACTTCAATCACAGCTATGATATTACAAATAGCCACATCTACACTAAGTGATCAAAAGTATCTGGACACCCCGAAAAACATACTTCTTAATATTAGGTGCACTGGTGCTGCTACCTACAGCTAGGTACTCCATTTTAGTGACCTCAGTTGTAATTAGACATTGTGCAAAAGAGGAATGTGGCACATCATGAACTTCGAATGGTGATTGGGTTTCACTTGTGTTAGATGTATGTACATAAGATTTCCACACTCCTAAACATCCCTAGCTCCACTGTTTCTGATGTGATAGTTAAGTGGAAACATAAAGGACACATACAGCATGAAAGCATGCAGGCCTACCTTGTCTGTTGACTGACATCGACCACCGACAGTGGTAGAAGCTAATACAGTGTATTAGGCAGGCACCTATCCAAGTCATCACAGAAATTTTGAACTATATCACACTCCATTCCAAATTCTGTGACAGTAAGATGGGAGGGAGAAATCATGGATTTCATGGTCGAGTGGCTGCCAATAAGCCACACTTCACACAGGTCAATGCCAAATGACACCTCATTTGGTGTAAAGAGCATAAACATTGGACGATTGAACAGTGGAAAAACTTGTGGAATGACGAATCAAGGTACATAGTGTGGTGATCTGATGGCTGGGTGTGTTATGGTTAATGCCTGTTGGACATCACCTGTGTGTGTGTGTGTGTGTGTGTGTGTGTGTGTGTGTGTGTGTGGTGCCAACAATAAGATTCGGAACCAATAGTGTTATTGTGTGGTCATGAAAAGGGATCTTGCACTCATCGTTTTGCATGGCACTATTACAGGACAGGCCTACATTGATGTTTCTAGCACCTTCTTGCTTTCCACTGTTGAGCAATTCAGGGATAGTGATTGCGTAATCAACACGATCGGGTGCCTGTTTATAATGTGTGGGCTATGGCAGAGTGGTTACATGACAATAACATCTCTGTTATGGACTGGCCTGCAAATAGTCCTGACTTGAACCATATGGAACACCTTTGGGCTGTTTTCAAATGCTGACTTTGTACCAAGGCTCACCAACCTACATGGATACCTCTCCTCAGTGCAGCACTTTGTGAAGAATGGGCTGCCATTCCCCAAGAAACCTGCCAGCATGTGATTGAACATATGCCTGTGAGGGTAGCAACTGTCATCAAGACTAATGGTGGGTCAACACAAACTGAATTCCAACATTACCGATGGAGGGTGCCACGAACTTTTAGTCATTTTCCACCAGGTATCCAGCTACTCCTGATAACATAGTGTATATGAAGAGCCATTAACTGCAGGAAAAACAAGGGCATCATTATGTGATACATACATTTCTAAGAAGATAATACAGGATTATGGAATGGTAAGTGCAGACTAGGAGAAATGAATGTTGAGGAGGAGGAAGGTGCTGGACTTCTGTAAACAATATGAAATAAAAGCAACATATGTTTTGAAATTTCCGGAAGGTGGCAGAAGGTATCAGATAAATTATATCCTAATCAAGAAGAAATTTATGACCCAATTATAGTCGAGTCATCCATATCCTCATTATGATATAGACAGTGATCAGGTTCTAATGATAGCAAACTAGGATATCAGATTTAAGAAATAAGGAAACTAACTAACACAATGGTGTATAGAAAAGCTGAAGCAAAAATGAGTAGTTGTGGTAATGCAAGGAAGTAGGAGAATCAACAAAAGAGTAATTAACTAAGCTTATATAAGACTATTATGAATTACAAGCTGAACCACCTACAGATTTACTAAATAGTAAAACAATAAAAATAATAATAATTTATTATTATGCTCTGGACTTTGGAAACCATAAAATTATCACCTATATACCACATTTCCAAAATGATGTTGAACATAATAAAAAATTGAGGCAAACTTAGAGAAATACCAATCTGGATTCAGATCTGAAAAAGGAACTCAAGAGGCAATACTAGTTCTGAGGATGGTATCAGGAAAACGAATTGGAGTTAATAGTAAAACATATTTGACATACAGCTCTACAAAAAGCTTTTGACATGTTTGATTCAAAACTGTTATTCCAAACAACAAAGGAATTAAATATTTATTGGAGAGATAGACAATTAATGTGGAACCTATATAAAAGACAAAGAAACAGAGATGGAAGTGAATGGTATGAAGAAGAAATCAAAAATAAGGTGGGGAGTAAGGCAAGGATGCCCATTACCCCTGTATTTGTTTAACTTTTTCAATGAATAAGTCATTGAAAATTGAAAATAACAACAAAATATTATGTAAGAACATAGGCTTTCACGGTCATTATTGTTAAAATTGAAATTCTTCTGAGCTATTTGCCACGTCATGATGATATATTTTTCTCCAACATTTCGGATACATTACAGGAGCCTTAGTCATGAAATACTGACTTGTTTCCTCCTGTGTTTGTCTTATACAGCCATCGGAAAGGAAAGGAATAACTTTATTGGTGCTTATTGGTGTTCCTGATTGGTGGAAATATGGAAGGAAGATCTGTTTGTAGGTGTTTGCATTGGTGGTTCTGATAGGTGGGAAACAGAAAGGTGTACGCTTGTTGGTGTATGCATGTAATTAGTCAACAACGGAGATCACCAAAGTTTCCTGGTGGACCTAGTTCTTCTAAGTAGTGACATTGTTGCCGTGCTGTAAGGAATGCCCATCTGTGGCAAAAGGGCCCGATGTACCGCTCGCCAATGACCGTCGGTGCGCTGCTAAAACCGGTAGCCAAGATGGTGAGAGTTAGTATCTGTCTTCTCTGCTCAAATTGTTGGGGGTGTTTACTAATCTCAATTGCTTCACAAATTATCCTCTTGTTTTTAAATGGCTGTTTAAAGAGCACTTGTACATCCTTGAAGTGAATATTCTGGTTACACTCTTCCTCGTGTTCTGCAACTCCTGATTTGCTGTGCTGCTTTAAATGTATGTACCTTTCATGTTCTGCCATACATGATTAGGCCTTCCTGTTTCTCCTATGTATACAGTCCCTCATCCACAGCCTATTTTACACACACCAGTAGAATTCAGCTTTCCTATGGGATTCTTAGTTGATTTGAGCCCTCCCCCACAAATTCCATTTTATTGCTTAATAATAACTGGTGGTAAAATTTTCTAGTAAATAGTACATTATTATTCAAAGAAATCTATCTTTACAGAGTATTGTCCTAAGTGATTCTAAAATTGTAGCATAAATTATTACCACAGAAATAATGCAGCGAAGGTCAATCACTAACACACTTTGATCCTTGCAGACAGTATAAATCTTTATAAATTACAAAGCAAACTAACTTTATTATGCAACTTTATCTAATAAAGTTACCATCATAGTTTGCAAACAATATTATCATGATAAAAAAAAAAAAAACTTATCCAGAGTAGGGAAAATAAAAATGACATGGAGAATAGTTCAAGGATACAAAGAAACACAGCAGATCCTGGAACCAACCATCATTCATCTCTTGGCACTTTTGGCAAGTTCCTGAGGATGGATCAAAGCTTAACTGCTGTAAGGGAGCTGTCATCTCATACAAAATGTTCTGCTTACATGTGAGTGCATCCCCTCCTTAGCCCTTACACCCCCCCCCCCACACACACACACAAGTTAATTGCACACCGATAGATCAAGGAACCTGGGTGGCTAGTTTGGACCATGACCAGACTGACCTCTTAACAAACCTGCCACGTGGGAAGATTGTTGAATGGTACCACAAATTGATTTAAAATGTTGGGCAAAGTAGTACGCCAAAGTCAGCAACTGAGGAGAGAAGGTGGGACAAATAATGTAGTGTGCAGGCACTGCACACCAGCAAAGCGAAGGTTGTTTCGTGGAAGTTACGCTAACTCTCCTCTGACCAGAACCTGTGATTATTTGAGTTGACGTAACCACTCAGAAGAAACCAGTTTCAGCAGACTTAAAGAACAGACCCATGTACAAACCATTCATTGTTATCTGAGTAACATACATTGGTTTGAATACACGCGCAATAGACACTTGGTGGAAATGCATGTGCAGGTCCAGATGGATTGTCCGCATGATTGACGTGATATACTAGTCTCTTACAACAGGCATCAGGTTGATTTGGAAGGACTCTGAAGCATTTTATGGTGTGTGGGCATGTTTCAGAATGTTTTTGACTTGTTCAAAACAGATCCTGTTTGATGCCATTTTCAGACTTCGATGTCACTTTGACACTTGTAAATGTCTCAGCAAACAATTGATCACACCATTTCCATGACTTTGTTATCACATAACTTTCCATAACAAACACTTGCTGATCTATGAGTACAATCCTCCCCTTCGTACTGCTCCATTCAAGCTGACACAGCTTGCATTATGCTCTATATTGGTACGAATCACATGGCAGGTGTACACTTGGTGTGTTATATGCATACATGTATGTCCAATCATATCAACTTGTGTGGACCATTTTTATTTGCCTGAACAATGAATCAATGGAACAGCAAAATAACTTACCCAAAACTTGGAGTACTGCTACTGGAAAATGCTGTTGGATTATTTGGAGATGAAGCCTGTGTCCCTCCGAATAATGATGGCTGTGGAGAACCAAATCCAGGACTCTGACTTGCCAAATTTCCAAATGTCAATGTATTTTGAGAAGCTAAACTTTCAAAGGTAGTTGATTGTTGCTGTCCTGTTGGGGATGCTCCAAAACCTGAAGAAAATTCATATCGAAATCAATGGTGAAATTCTCAATTGTATGATTTATCATAAATCTTCAGAACTTAAGGTATAAGTTCGATATGCGGCAGCCAGAGTTGATGGTTGTATGACTGTGTTGTGTGCCTGTGTGATTGCGTAAAAGTTCTATTTTCTGAATAAGGCCATGGCTTATAGCTGAAAGTGTTGTATGTGTGTGTCACAGCTCGTCGCCATGTCTTTGCGGTGAGTTGTAAACTGTCCTCGTTACTATATTATTATAACAACAGATAGAAACAGAATTTATTGAATTCAAGATAAAAAGGGGCAAAATGCAAAACACAGTAAGATGCAAGACACTGAATGAAAGTGAAGTACATAAATTACAAATAGTGAGAATAGGTGAACTACCGTATATTTCCGCAGATAAGACGAGGCACAAATTTTCATCAAAATTTTATAGTATAAGCATATATCTGGCCTATAGGACAACCTCCAAGTTACCGTATTTACCCGAATGCACGCTGCGCTTTTTTCCAGTTCACTGATCTGTACATCAATATACTCTAATCGTTTCAGTGCGACTCTGGATATATTGAGAAATTATTTTTGACAAGCAAAATTGTAAAATGAAGCTGCACTGTAAATAATTAATTCTATTCCTGCTTCATGGTATATCGTTTATCGTATGTACCCTTGTCCACTCAGTAAATCAATAAAGCTCGAAAAGTGAACATTAAAAAAATTGCACAAAGTTTTATTTGTGTAAATTATCTTTTCTCCACGATGTAAATTTCATCAGGGTAATATTGCAGATGTGCTGCATAGCAAGGCTATAGTGAGGCCTCGACCTCCAAACGATATATATCGAATCAATATGTTTCGAAATGATATGTATGGAATAAGCCAATGTTTCTGAACCAGAGATTCGCACTCTATGCGTCCTCATGTACTAAAAAAAGATTTATTGTTTGTCCTATACCTAACCTAACTTTCACATTTACAAAATTTTTCTGTAGTTTAGCCTTAAGAAAGTTGCTACATGTATTTTTCTTTCTTTTTTTCTTTGCGAGGGCACATAGCATCCGAATCTACGGTTCAGAAACACTAAATTGATTTACAGTTGTATGTTCGATATTTATCATTTCATGACGAGCTACTTCTAGAGTAAGCTTTCTTGTAAATTACCCAGAAAGCTGTAGGCCTACTCTTAGGTTCCTGCCTAACCACATATTTTAAAATCACGACATACTGGTAAAAAATCATAACATTCGCCTGTTTGATACGTGTGATTTTGATACTTAACCACTTTGATATATACCGTTTGGAGGTTGAAGCCGCGATATGCAGCACATCTGCAAAACTACCAATTTCAGATTAAATTTCAGCCTAATTTTTTGTACCATCGTATACGATGACCTCAGATTTTTGGGCTTTTTTTTTATGATTCAGCCATCGTCTTATCAGTGGAAATATACGGTACACTGTCGAAAGCACAGGACCTGTGATCAGATGTGTTATAAATATAAATACAGTGTTATAAATACAAAATTGGATAGGGTTGATGCAGGAGTAGACTTAATAAAAAAAATAACTGCTTATTCTGCCCCCCCCCCCTACACACACACACACACACACACACACACACACACACACTTAAGCCTTCTTACTTGGACTTGCTGCTGAAGGAGAACCAAATACTCTGTTTGGACTGCCAAATGTAGGTGAACCCCCAAAAGTTGGAGCACCTCCAAATGTCGGTGGTGAACCAAAGCCTCCACTGCTCCCTGGGCTTGCAGCACCAAACACTGGTGGAGATCCAAATCCACCTAAAACCAAACAATAAGAAGTCATCTGCAATTTAATGCATGAAATTTTTGATAGAAGACAATGAACCACATAAAATTTTAAATAAAGCACTTTTGGCATGATATGCAATACATGTTAATAAATTTCACAATGAAAAGATATGTTCTTTAAGGGGAGACTAGACAATCATATCATTTAATTCTTGTATTACTATCTGTGCTGAAAAAAATTATTTAAACATCTTGAATAGAACAATGTTTCTATTAATGGAGGGTCTACAGTATTTGATTTTTTATTTTCACAATATTGCAATTAAAGTGGAACTTCCAGTTTTACATTTTTTTAATGATTCTACACCACAAATGAAGAACCTGTAAGATAAATGCTAAAAATTTCCCAAATTTATGTTTCTTCTTACTAACATTTACCTCAATTCTAAGTTTGTACTTGATGTCTTGCTTGACTTCATTTCTTTTTCTTTCCTACTGACACTTGATGTGACTGAACAAATAAGTGGTTCCAAAGGCAGACAGTTTGCACATTAAGTACCTTATGATAGCTAACCTTACATTTCATGAAAGGAGGAAGAAAGCTTAGGATTAAAAGCCCTTTCACAGCATGGTCATTAGACATGAAGCTCACAATCAGATTTTTTGATGGGGAAGGAAATCGGCCTTGCTCTTTCAAAGGAACCATACCTACATTTGCTTGAGGTGATTTAAAGGGAAATCGCAGAAAACCTACCTGTGGATGGCCACAGATGCATTTAATCCATCATTCACCCAAATGTGAATGTGTGTTACCAATGCGCCATCTCACTTGATGAAGATAGTGTAAAAAATCATTCATCTCTAATTTTCAGTGCATTGATCAGGTATTCTTGCAGGCATAGTTCACCTCAATACCTTGTGTTAAAGGAAAAATCTTAAAGAACATGAATGAATTTTGCCTTGTAATTGAAATCTTGGGGAAAGGGTGGAGGGGGAAGCGTCTGTAAAATTGCATCATTTGTGCAGTGTGCATGATGCCATGGAAATTATTGTTTTGTTTTTACAATGATTATTACTCTGAATTGTGAGAGACCACATCAGTGGGGTAAAACAATGGTCACAGTCACTATAAAGGGTATCCTATTTTTCATTTTTGCCCAAACATTTTATTTACATTGTATTTTTTAATTTATATGATCTTTATTGAAATAATTCATAATTCAATAATTCATAATGTACATTATACATATTTGTAACGAAAACTGGAATTTTCAGAAAAATATGTAATTAGAAACAAAGATGTGCGTTTCCATTGAAAAATGATGATAAAATATGTGTTAATTAGTATATTGTGGTTTCATGCACAATGTTTGACACGGCTGCCATAAGATTCCGTATGACTGACTGTAGGGGTGCTGCTGCCAAAATAGTGCTACGGCAGTGCCAACCAGAACGTAGTGCGGAAAGTGCTCAGCTACAAGTTCAGTTTCTGTTCAACCACTTCAGTGTATACATCTATTAGCTTTTCAAGTGTGTTTTCTTCCTTATGAATTACAGAAGAGGAATTAAAGTTACTACATATATATTTAATGAATATACTAATATTATAGATGGAAACTTTCCTGGTAGGAAAAATATGTATAAAAAATAGAGATCGTTTAACTTACCCAAAGCACAGGCTCATTGACAGACACAAAAACACATACAAAAATCTGTGTTTGTGTGTGTTTTTGTTTCTGTCAACGAGGCTGTGCTTTAGGTAAGTTAAATGACCTCTATTTTTTTAATAGATGTTTAATTAATTTTGTATTCAAATGAAGTAAGCTTTGAAATTGAATGAAAAAGTGAGATTAGAATCAGTTATGCACTGATTACCATTCTTCAATTGAGCAATACAGCCCACTGACAAAAATGCCTTCAATTTTAGTTAATGAAAGCTTGTCATGAAACTTTGAAGCTGGTTTTCTGAAGAAATTTCGAGTGTTGTACAAAACTGCTTTGGTAGGCTGATATTTGACTTCATGTGCAACACACACACACACACACACACACACACACACACACACACACACACACACAGACAAATAAAAATTAAAGTATGGATGCCAGAGGGACTCTTTGTAAGTTCTGATGGAAAGACAATGTCTTAGACAACCTCTAGATCCTCCATAAAGATGACTGTTACGCAGGATGACTTTAGAGCTAAGCAAAAAAGTTTTACCTGGCTTATTCTGAAATGCAGGAGCAGCACCAAATCCTGCTTGCCCAACTCCTTGGCCAGCAGCAGCACTGAATGTACCACCAGACTGAGTAGTGGTTGTACTGGCTCCACCGAAAAGTGAACCTGACAATAAAAAAGTCAGGGAGTGTAATTCACTGATTTCCAAGAAACTGTAATAGTAATTAGCTGTACCTGTGGCTTATTATATATTAAATGGAAGAGAAAGGAAAGAAAAGCACAAATTTCCAGTATGTGTAATTTCATTATGCTTTGTGAATGGGTATTGGACACACATCTGACACTCCCTGCTATCTTTTTCTCTGTCCCACTCTCTGCCCCCTCGTCTCATTTGTTGCTGTTTTGCGGGTTTTGAGGGGACGAAACTACAAGCTTATCAGCCCCCTATTTCTACCAAAGACAATACAGCCAAGTAGGATAAAATTAAAATAGAGCTCAACACCCAGAGGCGAAAAGGGGTACACAGTGGCAATGAACCTGACACTGTCAACACCATGGAAGAAAACATAAATGGGAGAGTCCAAACATTGAACTGACTAAAATTTGTATAGCAGAAAAACAGTGGCTGGCTGATCGCAAATAAATAAAGGATAAGCCAGCTATGCTACTCAGACTAAGTATCTGTAGTTAGAAGTGGTAAAAGAGACAACAGATTAAAAGGTTTAGGGGTGGCAGCCTGAGAAATCAGGCAAATTAGCCCACCACTGAATAGAATGATAAAAGCCAGCTGCACAAACAAAACCTAAAAAAAGGTCAGCCGTTGAGGCATTGTCAGCTAAAATTAAAGTGGGCGATGTAGGTAGGTTGAAAGACTGCTGCAAGGTGGATAAAAGTGGACAGTCCAACAGAATGTGGCCCACTGTCAATAATACGGCACAACGGCAATTCGGTGGGTCCTCTTGAAGTAAAAGGTGGCCATGCGTCAATGATTGAATGGAGCTTGTAGGGTGTGCTCAGTGTTTCCCATTGTGTATTCCAAACCTCAAACATCTTGTGGTGCAAATCCCGTTCTGGGATACCAATATCCAGGGGAGGAGCGGTGGTGACCAGCTTAGCTACCTGATCGACATGCTCTTTCCCCAGGATGCCAATGAGGCCTGGTGTCCAAAAGAAGTCCACCAAACAGCCAGACTTCCCAAGTGAATCGATGGCATTGCGAATGGATTGCACCAAGGGATAGGAAAAGAAATACTTGTCAAGGGCTTGCAGGCCACTGAGGGAGTCGCTGAACATGACATACGACTTCCACGGGCATGTTTGTAGGTGGTCAAGAGCACAAGATATGGCGATCAGTTCAGCAGTATAAATGCTACAGCCATGTGGTAGGGATCGTTCATGTGGTCACTGTGAACAAAGGCGTAACAGACTATGCCATCTACCAGGGAGCCATCAATATATATATCACTTTTGCACCATAGAATGTATCACGTAGGGCCAGAAAATAGCGACGAAGTCCCTCGTCTCATTCTCCTCTCTTTGTCTCTATCTCCCTCCTGGATCTCTGTCCATCTTCCCTTCCACAAGGAAAAAATAATTATAATAAAATAAAGTTATCAGCATTCAGTGTTGTTTCGAAATTTCAGACCAATGTGTCAAGAACTTTAGGAGATTAACAGTTCAGGACAAACATGTATTTACATTTTATTAATATACATATCTGCAGAAATTATAATAGAATTATCAACTTCTTCACTTCTTTCACTGTAGGTTAATATGTACTAATAACTCTTTAGAATAATATCTAAATGATATTTTGGTTCGTTTTCTTTATTTACCATTTGCAATTCTCTAAACATGCCCCCATTTTAGTAATGCAATCTTTTGGCAACAGCCAGTAATCAGAAAAAGGACACACTAGTACATATGATCACACAACCCTAATTCACAGACACACTGCTGTGTTTCAAAATCAATTATGTATGTGCCAAGATTCCCTATTATAGTTGCTATAAACGTGGTCTATGGAACATTAAAAAAGCAAACAGATATACTGCAGAGGGAAGTGACAAGGGTAAGGGGGTGGGGTGTAATTGAGAAAACAACAGATTACTAGCAAAGATTTTAAAATGTGCAAGCAAGTATGCTTGTAGGAGGTAATGAAAAAATATGCTTCATTTATTTTTTTTTTTTTAATTCATTATCAAGCTAGTAGTATCAAGGGCATTTGTTGATTATCCTAGGGGGAGAAGGAGGGGCAGGTGAGCAAAAAATGTCAAAAGTAAAATAGTGAATTTATAAATTCTAAATCTGTACAGATGTCAACACTTTACTCTAGGTTTGTTACAAACACATTTTAAAACTGCAACACACTTTACTGCATTCCAAAACAATGATGCAAAGGACTGAATAATACTGTAGGCTTTGGTCTTGAAATATATTTTTACAAAATCAAAAAAAGATCCGAGTACACGTTTAAATTCATAGACTTATGTTACTCTGTGAATGTATTGTTTGGCTTTGCATAAGGTTTAATAGTTAGGATCAGCAAAATTCAAGAGAAATAAAACAATCTGAGAGATATCACAAACCTCTTCAAAAATGCTCTCTAAACATTTTTTGTTCAAATGTTTGTTAAACTTATGGGACTTAACTGCGGGGTCATCAGTCCCTAAACTTACAACCTACTTAGAAACTAACTTATACTAAAGACAGCACAAATATCCATGTCCAAGTGAGGATTCGAACCGAAGCCTCAATGCGCTCGGCCACTCCGGTGCGGCAGACAACTTTTCGCAATAAGATAATAAACGTAAATGGTCCCACATACAACTATGTACTTATCATATGGATCATTTTGGAATACATAAAAAAAATGCAATCACACTTCAATTAATGCATTAATGAATTTTACTTTATCATACCATGTCAAGATTACAAAACTAGTAGGTATGAATGGAATTACAAAAAACTCATTTTGGGAATCCACATCAAGTAATTACAAACAGATAGGCTTGCTTCACATTCTAAGAATTTGTACAGCAGTACAGGGTGAACTGCGTATATTCTTAACCCAGTGCTGGAAGAGACTAAAAAGGGATAAGGTAAAGAAAAAGACGAATATTAAAATATGAAAAATTATTACTAATGGAATTGCTTAAAGGTAAAAATAAATTGAACATCAAAGGTTAAGCTCATAAAGCTATATAATAATAATTTCTCCCCCCTATACCATATACTTTAAAGTTTTGGGGACATGTCATAAATGCCATTAGCTCTTTCAAAAACTACACTAGTTGATGTGATATCATACCTCCTGGCTTGAAAGAATTTCCTGCTGTGCTGGAACCACCAAAAAGTGATGTCCCTCCTCCAAAAGTTGAACCACCAAATCCAAATCTAGAAAAATAAAAATTATATAAAATACAATACTAACAATATTAATTTCAGTAAGAGAGCTATCTTCATATTTCGTGAAGGATGGAAGCTTAGGGTTTAATGTTCTGTCACAAATGGGGTCATTAGAGATAAGGCTCACATTCGGATTTGGAAGGGATGGGGGAAGAGAAATGGCCCAACCATTTCTAAGGAATCATCCCAGCATTTACCTGGAGTGATTTATGGAAATCAAGGAAAACCTTAATCAGGAAGGCGGGAGGTGAATTTGAACCACTGCCCTCCCGAATGTGAGCCCGGTGTGTTACCACTGCACCACCTCACTTGATATACATTTCATGAGGAAAGTTTGCAATGCGCTACAAAGACATATGTTAAGCTGTGATAGGCACATAAAATGAAACTCATACACACACAACTTAGCTTTCAACAATTAGCCTTTATCAGGCTTTTTTTAAACGTAAATTCACCACAAACTTTGAGCTATAAGCCATGTGCAAAACTAGCTGCAGATGTTTATGTTCAGGACAAGGGAGCCATGAAGAGAGGGGAAAAAAGTGTGAATAACAATGCTATAGCCTGATGATAAAATAATTATTTGATTCCATACATATAATGGTTTGTTAACAGTCAATATAAATTTAAGTCTTGATAAGGCTTTTCTCAAGTGCAGCCTTTCACAGAAGTGAAATGGTATGGTAAGTAAATCAGTTACGACAAGAAGAATACTGAAGATTAGATGGACTGACTGAATAACCAACTTAAAGGCAGTGAACTGAACTAAAATGATATTTATGGAATAACTTGACAAAAAGAATGGGAGTGATTGGAATGCGAATTTATGGAATCATCAATTTGGTAATTGTTGGATATGTGAGGGAGTGGTTAATGTTGACTGCAGTAAGCAGGTTTAAATGGATATAAGTTGCAGAGACTAAGTAGCTTCCGGAGAATACAGTAGTGTGTCGTCATGCATGGACTGAAGATAAGCAAAATAAAATAAAAACAATAAATAAATCATAATTTCAAATTATTAAAACTTAGTCACAGCTGTAGTAGACCTATTGTTTTGAGCATTGGATGATCTACGTATGGAATCTTATCTTTTATTTTCTCCAGGACTGGCCCGAAATACAGATGTTGAAGTCAATGTTACATTATCACATTTTTTGACTTACTCATCTCTGCATACACAAACAGAAAACAGCAGAGGAAGAAACACACTGCTCTGTGTCTATAGATGTCATCACCAACATGTATATAACTTCCATATGTAGTGATTATAAAACAAATTGGTAAACTGCAGATGTATCACCGTTCATATTGACATGAACTGTTTGTTAACATCTAACACTGGAAAGTATAGGTGAATTCAACAGTATAATGTGAATAGCTTGCAGCTCACCACAAAGACAATCACTGAGCTGCAGATAGGCATGGAAAAAAAAAAAATCATACACATAAAGCTCAGCTTTTAGCCTCATCCTTCGTCAGTACAGAACACACATTCTCTTTCATACAGCCACAACTTACTAACGCAATCATAATCTCCAGCTGCTGTGTTTCGATATTACCCTGCATAAAAAGCAACTCGGTTGGGATGGGAGGGGAAGAGAAATCTGAAGGATGCGGGGCACGGTGTGGTTAGATATAGATTTGCCTTACGGACCTGTCACGCATCCATTGAAATAAAGCATATGCTCAGCTGCATGTAGTGCCACAGGATGGTGTATCTTCTTTCTGGTCACAAACTGGCAGTAGCCGTACATTCTACTAGACAGCTGGTTGGTAGTTGTACCAACATAAGAGATTGTGTTGTGATTGCAGCACAATTGGTAAACCAGGCTTTATGATGATGTTTTCCACAGGGATATGATCCCTGTGGCAGGGGTCTGTCATTGGCAATGGCATACGGATGACCTGTTAATGATGTACCATATTTGCTCGAATATATGCCGCACTTTTCCCCCAAATTTTGGCGTAAGAAATCGTGGTGCGGCCTATAATTGAGATTTAATCTCCCCCCCCCCCCCCACCACCATAACCGCTCCTTTTCTCAAAGTCGTTAGTTTCAAAAATTACACGGTCACTTTTATTTTGGTTTGAGAAACGTAATAAACTAGATAGTCTTCAAAAATGCTACAGTAACAGTTTCACAGAATTGCATATATGTTTTTGTACACGTTTACAGAAATGGCACGGAAATTCGTGGAAGTCGATATTTCGATATAAATCGAATGGTGCCATTCTGTACAACAGCATACAAAAGCTGACTACTGTTTAACACGTCCGCGCGGCCTAAAACAAAAATAGTACATAACACACACTGCCTAAGCACATAAATAATTTTAATTTGATGTAGTCAATGGAGCTAGTCTTCGTGATAAAAGTTTAGTGTGTGTCACGAGAGTTTTTACTGTGACGTTTATGTTGTTATGGTAACACCTACCACGAGCGGTAATGGGAGGTTAAGATAGCGGAACAACTGATTTGTGTAGCTAATTCTGATGTTGAGTTCCAATGCTACGTTTTAAATTAACGTATTTACTATGACCAGATTCACTAGTTTCACATTCGTTGGGGGGTTATTTCCATGAAACGATGTACATGGAACTCTGAGCTATTTTGCAGCCTTGTAACTGAATCATTTCTGTTGTACCTGCAAAATCGCAGTTCCTGTTTCGAATTATGAAGTTAAGCAAACACGGGGATATTTACGTTTTACCCCAGAAATGAATGACTCTTCGAACATTTTAATAGTTTGTCCTCACACACTAGTGTCGAACTTTTTTTCGTCAGCGTCAGATTTACGTTGAACTTTCCATTTTACATGTCCGTTACTGTTAACTAGGCAACCTGAAGCTTACGTTCGGTGGTGTAACTTCTACGTTTGTTTCCCGCTACTAACTTACAAACCAAAACATTGTCTCACACACACACACACACACACACACACACACACACACACACACACACAACACAAACACAAACACAAACACACACACTGAAGAAAATATATTTTCGCAGCAAATGCCTTCGCTATACAACACTTGAAACGCCCTGTAACATGCCTTGCTTCGGCATCCCCTCAGTTGGGGCACCTGGATCGGCCTGTTGCCTAGCTTTATCATTCGTTAATTTGCAGTTTTGCATGTTTGTTTTGAGTTTATTGAAAAGAGAACATTATTTCATTAAAATTGTGTTTCTGATTAAGAAAAAAAAATAATAATAATAAATAAAAATAAATAAAATAAAAATTAAAAAACCTGCGGCCTATACTTGAGATTATTATTATTATTATTATTATTTCTCTCTCTCTCTATAATCTTGTGTCAAAAGTTTAGGTGCGGCCTATATTCGCACATGGCCTATATTCGCGCAAATATGGTATATGTTGGGTGGGCGGCAGAACACCAATTCAAGATGGGCGGGAAGGATCTTGGGTATGCACATGCAACTCACTAGAGATATCATACATATAATTGTAGCTATCAGTAAAACAATTAAAAAAGTACATATGTTATTAAATTCCCATTACTCACTTTGGTGTCTGTCCAAACACAGAGCCTCCAGTCTGTCCAAAAGTTGGTTTATTTCCGAACCCATCACCTGAGGAACCTCCACCAAACGCTGGTGCTGTGTTCTGGCCAAATACACTAGTAGTCTGGCCAAATGTGGAAGATGATGTTGCAGCAGGAGACTGTCCAAATACAGGTTTGCCTCCAAATAAAGAGGTGGTTGACTGTGTTGAGTTGCCACCAAATAGTGATGGTTTATCTGTTGTACCACCAAATAATGATGTGGCACTAGTTGTAGGAGTATTACCAAACAGTGAAGGTGTGGTGGATTGGCTGACTTGAGGCTGACCAAATAATGAAGGTGCCGCAGAGGGCTGCAAACTTGCTCCAAACAAGGAGGGAGCTGATGTTGTTGTTGTTGTTGTTGTTGCTGCTGCTGCTGCTCCAAACCCTGATGGCGATGTTGTGGCAGGCGAGCCAAACAGTGAAGGAGCTGATGTTGATGTGCTGACAGCTGCACCAAACAATGAAGGAGCTGATGTTGTAATGCTGATCCCACCGAATAATGACGATAATGTGGTTGGTACAGTAGACCCTCCAAAAATGGGTGATACACTGGATGATGTTGGCACGGTAGTGGAAGTAGCAGGAGAAGTAGTATTAGTACTTGCTATTGTTGTAGAAGCAGTAGCACTGGTAGTAACCACTGTGGTGACTGTTGTTGTTGGTGGTGGTTGTGGTGCAGCTGGTGCACCAAATAAAGTAACTACTGTGGTAGGTGTAGTAGTTGATGGTGTAGCAAATAGAGTTGACGATGATGTAGTAGCAGGTGTTGACAATGTTCCAAACAGAGAGGGGGTGGAACTTGAAACTTTTGTTACATTTGCACCAAACAGAGAAGGCAATGTTGTCGGAGCACTTGTGGGTACATCAGGTGCTGCTGGTGATGACACACTGGCTGCTGAAACTGGGCCAGTTTGGGTAGTGATGTTAGATGAGGTACTTGCTGTGACACTATTTGGATCCGCTGAGACACTGGTAGGAGTGACTGATTGGGCATTGCCCGATGAAGGAGATGGTGCTGATGTGGTCACTGTAGGGGAGGAGGATCCTCCAAAGAGAGGAGTACTTGAAAATACAGTAGTTGACGCTGTACCAAACAGAGATGGGCTTTTTGATACATTAGAGAATAAGGATGTGGTTGTTGATGGTGATGAGGTGATTGTTGTTGATCCGCCAAAAAGAGTTTTTGTAGCTGCTGTGTTAGATTGAACTGCTCCAAATATATTAGCTGTTGTTGTTGATAAATTTCCAAATATTTGCTTTGAACCAGCTGCTTGTGAAAAAATATTTGCTGCGCCCTTCCCAGTTGGTGCAACACTGCAAATAGGTTGTCCAAAGAATAAAGAAGCTGTAGTAGTAACAGCAGTAGCAGTGGCAGCAGCAGTAACCGCATAAGCAGCAGTCGTTGTAGCAGTGGTAATAGTAGTTGTAGTAGTTGCAGCTTGATTCTGTACAGATGATTGAGATGTCTTATCTGAGAGAGAGAAAGAAAATAATTGGCTCTCAGGAGGGGTTACTGTTGAAGCAGTGGTGGACTCTGAAACTTCTGATGATACTTGAGCCTGAGATTTCAATACACTTGAATCAGTTTTGTTCATAGCAGTTTCTTCAGATTCTACAGATGCTATGCTTGAGCTAGCAGATGGACTTTCAGAAGCAGCTGAAACAATCACAGTGCCAATTTTAGAGCTTTCTGTTCCACTTGAGGATACTGCTGATGCTAATTGTCCAAAATTGAATGCTGGCACTCCTTTCTGTTGCAGCGAACCAAAAATAGATCCCCCAGTTGAAGTAGTACTCGATACTTCCGTTTCTTTGTCTGACTTTGATGACACTGATGACTGACCAAAGCTAAAACCTGTCATAGGTGCTGAAACCTTCCCTTGAATATTTCCAAATAGTGGCTGTGACACAGAAGATGTAACAATATTAGATGATACAGAAGAAGCTGTATTTTTATCACTAGAGCCAGTTAACAGTCGTGAACCTTGTGAAACAGCACCTGAAACTGCAGATGACTCAGACAAATTACTGCTGCTGGCTTGTGAAGTGTTTCCTTTTGAGAAACTAATTCCGAAAAGTGATGGTGATGATTGCACTGTTGTTGGTGATGACTTCTGAAAAGAGAATGCTGGTGTAGCAGAGGAACCACCACCGAAAGTAAATCCCGTAGTAAATGACCTCGAAGAGGCTGTTGAAACAGTATCAGCTGGCTGTGAAATAGTAGTTGTGGTACACACTGCCTGACTTTTTCCTAAGACAGCACTGTTAACTCCTGACTTAGACATAAGTGTGGTATTGGATGAAAAGTTTGGAGAATTCAAACTAACAAACAAGGAAGGCACTGAAGCACTCTGCTTTGAGACAAGTGGGTTTGAATTATTCAGCTGTTGCACCTCTGTTGCGGATTTTGAGACAGTAACTATTGATACATTAGGCAACTGCATCTGTCCTGTTTGGATACTAGTTGACCCTAAGGTTTCTTTTGTGCCTGTTTCTTTCCCAAGTACTGTAGGTTGCATGGACTGACCAAAATTGAAACTAGGTGAAATTCCTTTATTCAAACTAGAAGCAGAATTTGGTGTAGATGAAACCACATTAGAGACATCAGCTCTTATTGTCATGGTGCCTGGTTTGGCAGTAAGTGAATTTTGATTATCACCAGGTACCTTAAATACAAATGATGATGTAGATTCAGACTTGGCAAAAAGTGGTGGATTAAAAGTACTGATTGATTCAGTGGCACTATTAGCAACACCAACTACCATATTGCTCAATGATGCCAGTGGATTTGTCTGTTGGAGTCTGTTATTTGCTGTTATTACAAACATTTGAGGAACAGATTTGTCATCTGATGATAATGTACCACTTAGCCGTTGCTGGAAGTTTGGTGTTGTCGTCAATGATGCTTGAGAAATTGTGACTGTTTGGCTCTGGGCAACAGGCCTACCAGATGAAATACCTCCAAGTTTCAATGAAGAAGTGGAAAAGGGTGCCAAGTTAAGGAGTGAGGAACTAGGAGTGAATCTGTCTCTAACAGTTTTAATTGGAGTGATGTGGGAAGCAACATGCTGCATTAAAAGATCTTGAAGTGTGTTCTGCTTCTTGACACTCAGTTTTTTTTGTCTTGCTGTAAGTGTAGCCATCCTGTTTATAGACACCATTTTCTTAATGTTCTCTGATCCAACGATGTCTGTATCTGACAGCTTGCTCTGCAGTAATTTCTCAGCCAACCTAGAGATGTCATTCTCCCTGTTGAAAGAAAGAAATATATTATGAAATTACAAAGTACACTTTAATCTTCACTCTTGAATGACTGAATGAGAGAAATTACACAGAAATAACATTTGAAATCTGCCTACTTACTACACACAGAGGGACTGATAAATAAATAAATAATAATTAAAAACAGTTCAGAATCCTTACACTTCCAGAAAAAGAGAGGAAATAAAAACTTTTCAGAGAATTGACTGGGAAGTCTGCCAAGACTCCTGTTTAAAGATGGATCAAATGAGATTAAAATCAATAGTGAAATTTTAGCAATAAAAATATTTGAAAATCCTCAAAGCTGAAATGAGATATTGAGCAGTCAGACAACTTAAGAAAAGTGCACACATGAAACAACAGAAAATTCATAATAATTTACTTATTGTAATTTGCTGCGAACAAGCACTAACTCAGTTATATGTTTATGAGGAAGAGAACTTCCAGCACTTGCCTGAAACGATTTAACCATACAACAGATATATTTTTTTTTTTCAATTGAAAAAAAAAAAAAAAAAAAAAAAAAAAAAAAAAAAAAAAAAAAACCTACAGAAAACAGGATGACTTGATTAGTAATTTTAAATGGATATCAGTATTGTTCTTGCATGATATATCATTAACATAACTCAATGCCATGATCAGATGCTACCAGAGATCGAAAGTAGCACCTAATGAAAATACAAGTTAAGTTATTGAAATACTGTGCAAGCAATGCCACTGATACGTGGCAGAATACTTGATAACCCAAAACCTTAAAGATTGCCAGAAAAGCCTTAAGAATT
Source organism: Locusta migratoria (assembly GCA_026315105.1). Lineage (NCBI taxonomy): Eukaryota > Metazoa > Arthropoda > Insecta > Orthoptera > Acrididae > Locusta > Locusta migratoria. Next base: position 629,023,609 of record CM048745.1, on the reverse strand, counting down.
GCAAATAATTTCAAGCTTACTTCTCCAAAAATGTGAGTTTTGTGTCCTCCCCATAATTATTGCCTGCTCAAAGAATTTTTTACAATGACTAAGAAAGCAAAATTGTAACCAGCTAGTTATCACAGTTGCCAAATTTCTGTGATTATAGACATAACCTCACATAGCAAAACACTGACAGCATTTCTGTAATAGATACTGGGAGATACATACCGACATGAGCAACAAATATAATAGAACGAATCTCTGCCTACAAAGACCAACAGCTTCGACCCATCATGTGCAGTCTCGCATCCTTCACCAAAGACACCAACCACTTCCTCGATCGCCTGAAATCCTTACCTAGCCTGTTACCTCCAGAAACCATCCTTGTAACCATTGATGCCACTTCCTTATACACAAATATCCCACATGCCCAGGGCCTCGCTGCGATTGGAGTATTTCCTTTCACGCCGACCACCCACTTCCCTACCTAAAACCTCTTTCCTTAATAACCCCAGCCAGCTTCATCCTAACCCAAAAATTCTTCACTTTTGAGGGCCAAACATACCAACAACTAAAGGGAACAGCCATGGGAACCAGGATGGCCCCCTCATATGCAAACTTATTTATGGGACGTTTGGAGGAAGCCTTCCTGGATATCCAAGCCTGTCAACCCAAAGTTTGGTATAGATTCATTGATGACATCTTCATGACCTGGACTCACAGTGAAGAAGAACTCCAGAAGTTCCTCTTCAACCTCAACTCCTTTGGTCCCATCAAATTCACCTGGTCCTATTCCAAATCCCATGCCACTTTCCTCGATGTCGACCTCCATCTGTCCAACGGCTAACCTCACACATCTGTCCACATCAAACCAACCAATAAACAACAGTACCTCCATTATGACAGCTGCCATCCATTCCACATCAAACATTGCCTTCCCTACAGTTTAGGTCTTCATGGCAAACGAGTCTGCTCCAGTCCCGAATCTCTGAACCAGTACACCAATAACCTAATAACAGCTTTCACATCCTGCAGCTATCCTCCTGATCTGGTACAGAAGAAAATTGCCAGAGCCACTTCCTCATCCCCCCAAATTCAGAACATTCCACAGAAGAACCCCAGAAGTGCCCCTCTTGTCACCGGATACTTTCTGGGACTGGAGTGGACTCTGAATGTGGCTCTCCAGCAAGGATACAACTTCCTTACATCCTGCCCTGAAATGAGATCCACCCTTCATGACAACCTTCCCACTCCACCGAGAGTGTCTTTCCGCCACCCACCTAACCTCCGTAGCCTCCTAGTCCATCCCTATAAATCCCCAAACCACCTTCCCTACCCTCTGGCTCCTACCCATGTAACTGCCCCCGTAGTAAAACCTGCCCTATGCACCCTTCCACCACCACTTGCTCCAGTCCTGTAACCTGAAAGGTGTACACGATCAAGGGCAGAGCCACTTGCGATAGCACCCACGTGATTTACCCAACTGACATGCCTGCACTGTGAAGCGTTCTATGTGGGAATGACCAGCAACAAACTGTCTGCTGGCCGCGGTGGCCGAGGGGACTGAGGCGCTCCAGTCACGGTCTGCACAGCCACTACAGTCGGGTGTTCGAATCCCCCCCTCGGGCATGGATATTTGTGCCGTCCTTAGTTGTAAGTAGTTCATAAGTAGTTTGTAAGTTTAGGGACTGATGACCCCATAGTTAAGTCCCATAGACTCTACAAACATTTGAACATTTGAACAAACTGTCCAGTCGCATGAAAGATCACAAGCAGACAGTGTTTGTTGGTAATTAGGATCACCCTGTGGCTAAACATGCCTTGGCGAGCCTGAATGTTCACTGTTCATGGACTGAACCAATTTTTTGAGACAGAACACATTATGGAGACAGCAGAATGGAGGTCTTATGCAGGTGGGCTACCAAATAGTCATATCCAATAGTCAAGCAGAATATGCCTACTGCTTCTCTTCTTGGTCCATCAGAGTCATCCATGAGGTTCTACATCTACATACATACTCTGCAATCCACCCAAAGGTGTGTGGCAGAACAACTAGTTACTTGCTAGTTACTTATAGAATGAGGGAAAAACAAATGTTTGTGTGCATCTGTATGAGCTATAGTATTTTTGAACTTATCTATGAGGTCTTCACCTGAAACGTACATTGGCAGTAAAATCGTTCTGCAGTCCGCTTCAAATTATGTCCAAATCAACTAGTACACCTTCTAATATTGTGTAGGGCACCCGCAGCAAACAAAGTGACACAACCAAGCACACACAAGTGCTGCAACACAACATGGCATAGACTTGACTAATGTCTGCAGTAGTTTTGGAGGGGGTTGACATAATGAATTCTGCAGAACTGTCGATAAATCTTTAAAATTACAAGAGGTAGAAATCTCTTCTGAACAGAACATAGTAAGGCATCCCAGATACGCTCCACATAGATCACATCTGGGGATTCTGGTGGCCAGTGGAGGTGTTTAAACTCTCAAAAGTTTTTCTGGAGCCACTCATAGAGATTCTGGAGGTGTGGGATGTCCCACTGTCCTTTTGGAATTGCGCAAGTCAGTCAGAATGTGCAATGGGCACGAATGGACACAGGTGATCAACCAGGATGCACACATACTCATCACCCACCAGAGTCATATCTAGATGTATCAGGGGTCTCATATTACTCCAAGTGCAGATGCCCCACCAGTTTGAAAAGTCCCCTGCTGACATGCGGGATCCAGGGATTCATGATGATGTTTCCACATAAGCACACATCCATCCACAACGAGACTTGTCAGACTGGGCAACAGTTCAATGTCAGTTCTGACAGGACCAAGTGAGGCATAAAGCTTTGTGTTGTGCAGTCAGCAAAGATACATGAGTAGCCCATATGGTTCCTAAGCTGACACTTGATGCCCCAGAATTGAAATCGACTGCAATTTGTGAAAGGTTTGCACTTCTGTCACACTGAATGATCCTCTTCACTCGTCGTTGGTCCCATTCTTTCAGGATCTTTTTCCAGGCACAGCTATGTTGGAGATTGATGTTTTACTGGTTCCCAACATTCATGGTACCCTTGTGAAGTGGTTGTATGGGAAAATTCCCACCTCATTGCTGTCTCAGACATGCTGTGTCCCATCTCTAATGCACTGACTATGACACCCTATTCAAACTCACTTAAATTGTGATAACCAGCCATTGTAGTAGCAGTAACTGATCTAACACCTGCACCATTTACCTGCTGTCTTATGTAGGCATTGTCGACCGCTGCACCATTCACATGCCTATACCAGTTTCTTTGGGTGTTCAGTGTATAACACTAAAACAGTAACAGATAAAAATCAAAGGTATATGAAGCCTATGCAGTCAACAAGCTCTAAGTATTAGTAAACAAAATCAACATTGTAAAACAGGAACTGGCTTATTTTTTAAATTTTCCAGGAGTTTCTCAACAGAATAGAGTAAGCCATGGCAAATCTCTTCAGTTTAAATTTGGAATTGCGTGGATTACTGGTAAGATTTCTGAATTATTTTGGCAGCTTAATAAGAAAGGAGACAGCAGAATACTAAGTGCCTTTCTGATGAAGATCTGGGAGGTATGTTACAAATGTAGATTGGGTTTCTGGCTCCAACATTAAAGAAAATATATAATGAGAGGCCAATTGTAAGAATCCTCAGGTACTGGAGTTGACAAGAGGTTTGTGAGTTTACACCACATACTACTCAAACCACCCATCAGAGGAGTTGCCCCAAGAACTACACCATACGACATAAGCAAATGAAAATAAGCAAAGTAGACTGCTTTTCGTGTTAAACAATAAATTTCAGATACTGTTCTAATAGTACATAATACAGCATTTAATCCTTGAATAAGATCCTGAATGTGGGCTTTCCACAATACCTTTCTATCTGTCTGAATGCCTAGACATTTGAACTGCTTAATATCACTTAGCATAATAACTTGTGTAATTAAAATGTCAATTCAACTAAACCTGTGGATTAGAAACCATAAAAAATGAGTCTTACTGTAATTTAGCATCAATTTATTTTCTTGCACTGCATTATTTGATGATGTCTCAAAACTGAATATAACACTTCTTGCTACCAAACTAGTGTCAAAACAGAAATCTTTTCGAATTACCTATTATACTGCAAGGTATATCTTTATATATAAAAATCCTATGTTATGATGTTTTTGCACGATAAACTGTGAAACTGCTCGACTGAACTTAACGAATTTTTGCAAGGTGTGTGCAATTTGCTCTAATTTAAGAGAGAGGATAATTTTTACTTCAATAAATGACCTTTAATATTTTCATTGCAAATTAAATGTTTTTATCTAGGTTGATTTAGTGTCCAATAGATGGTGCTGTTTCTTGATTTCAAATGTTTCCTTGATGCTACAATTTTTTTTCAAGTTACAAGTATTTTCCAAATTTACATATGGCATAACTGTACTTCTTTAATTTATCATGTATTTCATTCTACTAGTGCAGTGCATTATTTTTAGTTAATAGCTGGCAAAAATTTAACTTCAACAATGCATGTAGCAAAGAGACATGACTAACCTCCAACGCGAGCAACAGTGTGATCTGTAATAGGGTGTTCCAGTCCACATAGCCAAACCAGTGCAATATTTGTTTGTCATCTGTTGAAACATGCACCAGCCATCAATTACTATGTGCATTCTAAAACCGCCATTGGTGAAAGCGTTAAAATAAGGCAATGAAGCACAAAGCACTTGTTGCACAATCCACACTACAGGAACCCTGACAATCAGTTTCTGCTACCAAATAAGTCTATTTGAAATAATTTTTGTGCAAGATATGTAAGTTCAGTTGTTGCTTCCAAATGAAATCATTTCAGGCAACAAAACTGTGCATTTCACATCCAATGGATGTAATTTTCAAACTTCATTCTAAATCAAAGGCAGGTGTATCATAACACTGGGCCATTGATATCGATGCCTAATGAACCAAACTTATTTTAGGGCCACAGAACACATTCTCAATGAACAGCTTATAACAATTTTTTTTTTATTTTAATTTTTCACTACCACTGTGTATCATTTCATAATACAAAAGATTCCTGGCATATTCTTCCTCCTCCTCTCCCACCGGCTTTCATTTCATTGCACATCACATACATCTCTGATACTCCTGCACTGCCACTTGGCTGGCTGCTCACTCTCGTAGGGTGAAACTCTACCCATAATGATGTGTTGCAGTTGACAACAATACTGCCAGAAGCTACCGTGGCACTGACTCTTCTTTTGCTATGGTGAGTTTCAACATACAAAAACATTTTATTAATTATCATACTGTATCTCTCCAGTCTCTAGTTATTTTACTTCTAACAGCTGTTATGTATTTTGTAAGTTTACCTCTTTTGTAGGGGTCCTTAATAGCAGTATGATAGAATTGCTCCCATCACCACATGAAATGCAATATAAGCCCCATCTCTCCATCCAAGGGAGTTTTAACTTTTTCAAAATTGCTCACCTTAGCCTTATTAGATTCAATGCCTGCTAGGCGCACAGTCTAGAAATAAATGGTTTGCCTGTTGTTGCAGTCTGATAATGCGCTAACCATGCGAAACACGTAACTGGATAAAATAAACACAAAAACTGTGACGGAGACTGAAAATTATTTGTTTTATTTTAGGGGCAGTTATGAAGAATGTGCGACAACACAGTGGCAATATAATTTCATCTAACGAGTAATAGAGAGACCTATTGTGGAATTGTTGGATTTTTTTTTTTCTTTTTCTTTTTTGGAAAATCATGATCAACTTATTCAATTGTTTAAAAGATAGTTGCCATAATTAAGAAGATACATATATCAAATTCTTATCAGGATCAACAAAGTACCATTGGGTGAACACACAGGCAGGTTCAGTGTGCCACCCATAGATGCTGTTAATATGGTCAGTGAATCAGCTTCCAACAAAATCATATGTCAAGGCAGCACTGCCAGTTCGATTTCGGACCTCCACCAATCACGCTATGTACTTCACTATACCCTGATATTTTAACAAGGACTGGAATAATATCATAGCAAAAAATAAAATTTGATTCAGTTACTGGTGATTTACTACTTGCTTAACTGTTTAATTTCTTGTCATATTACTTTTACTTTTTTTAACTATTTCATTATTTATTTATTCTGGTAATGAAACAAACAAAAGAGTTAAAAATAGATGAAGTACACTTACCAGGCGAAAGGGCACAGGCAGTAATAGCAACAAATAAACATACAGACACACACACACACACACACACACACACACACACACACACACACACACACACACAAAAATGCTAGCTTTCGCAGCCTAGCTGCTTCATCAGGCAGAAGGGAAGGAGAGGGAAAAGGAAATGATGAGGGTTTTAAGGAAGGGGGTAAGGAGCCATTCCAATACCGGGACAGGAAAGACTTACCTTGGGGGAAAAAATGGAAGGTAAATTAATGCACATACACCCACACATTTACACAGACACAAGTACACTTAGGCAGACATACTGTAGAACTGTAGAAAGCAAAGAAGTTAGGAGTCAGACAGAGATGCCACTTGAGGCAGAGGCTCTGTCCAGAGACCAAGGCAAAGATGTTAAGATGGTGGGTGGGAATTCGAATTTAGCGGAGGTTAAGTCCAGGTGGGCAACGGGAAGAGAGAATATGCTGAAGGGCTAGTTCCCATCTCCAGAGTTCTGAAGGATTGGTGTCAGTGGGAAGTATCCAGATAACCCGGACGGTGTAGCACTGTGCCAAGATGTGCTGACCATGCACCAAGGCATGTTTAGCCACAGAGTGATCCTCGTTACCAACAAACACTGTCTGCCTGTGTCCATTCATGCGAATGGACAGTTTGTTGCTGGTCATTCCCACATAGAACGCTTCACAGTGCAGGCATGTCAGTTGGTAGATCATGTGGGTACTATCGCAAGTGGCTCTGCCTTTGATCGTGTACACCTTCCGGGTTACGGGACTGGAGTAAGTGGTGGTGGAAGGGTGCATAGGGCAGGTTTTACAACGGGGGCGGTTACAAGGGTAGGAGCCAGAAGGTAGGGAAGGTGGTTTGGGGATTTCATAGGGGTGGACTAGGAGGTTACGGAGGTTAGGTGGGCGGCGGAAAGACACTCTCGGTGGAGTAGGAAGGATGTCATGAAGGATGGATCTCATTTCGGGGCAGGATTTTAGGAAGTCGTATCCTTGCTGGAGAGCCACATTCAGAGTCCGCTCCAGTCCCGGAAAGTATCCGGTGACAAGAGGGGCACTTCTGGGGTTTTGTGGAAGGTTCTTAAATTGGGGAGATGAGGAAGTGGCTCTGGCAATTTGCTTCTGTACCAGACCAGGAGGATAGCTGCGGGATGTGAAGGCTGTTATCAGGTTATTGGTGTATTGGTTCAGGGATTCAGGACTGGAGCAGACTCGTTTGCCACGAAGACACACACACACACACACAAACACACACACACAAACACACACACACACACACACACACACACACACACACACACACACACACACACACACAAATGCTGGCTTTCGCAGCCTAGCTGCTTCGTCAGGCAGAAGGGGAGGAGAGGGAAAAGGAAATGATGAGGGTTTTAAGGGAGTGGGTAAGGAGTCATTCCAATCCCAGGACAGGAATGACTTACCTTGGGGGGGAAAAAAAGGAGGGTAAACAAATACACACACACCCACACATTTACACAGACGCAAGTACACTTAGGCAGACATACTGTAGAAAGCAAACAGAAAAGAGTTAGTTAAGTATACTACTATTTGCACCAACTGATGATTAACCCAGATAGGGCTGACTTCATTCCAGAAGGACGAGAACGGCAACTTAATTTTTTATTATTGTATTTAAGAATTTGTGCACAGTATTGTATTTTATTTCTTTAGGTAGCCTGCTCCCATTGCAGATCAGTTTTATCTTGTATTGTGGTTGGATACAGTTTCAAAGTTGAGGTTCATAGAGAAGATATTGAAGATTACTTTGTAGTTTGGTTTGTATTTCTTGAACATTCTTCAATTGTTGTGACATTTATATGTATATATTTCATTTTAAATGATATTTTAACAATAATGATTCATCAGATTAAAATTTTAAAACATTCATTTTGACATCCTTCCAGAAAAAAGGGCAGTACGGCAAAACCAAGGGTGTGATTAGGGGGGAAAATCACTTATAATGATCTTGTGCAGTCATATCCAGCTAATTAATAGCTTTTCAAAAACAATTTAACTAAAAATAATTCCACTCTATCTGTGTTAAACATAATCAGCACAGCTATATCACTCAGTACCATCAATACAATACACCCTAAAATCGAAAGAGAACATTTCCAAATTATTCGATACAACTGGAGGAATACGTACAGTTATAAGATGCTATTATCAGAAACATCGATTGAAATTTAAACATCAATGACATTGGTAATGCTCTTATATTACCTTCAGTTACATTGGTAGTCCAAGGTACATGCAAAAATACAAAGAAAATTCAATGACGAGGATTTTTATCTTTTCAACTTTGGTAGTGTTGTTGACGTGAAAAATGCTGAGCTGCACCACAGTTCAGAATCCACGTTTTACTATAGGTTCCCATATAAATGGGTGGGTAAGTCAGAGGAAAAGAATGGCATATCACCTAAGAAAAGGACCAGGCCAAGTAAAGCACTGACATGTTCAAACCATTCTTCAGAAAGCTGACTACTTTTTCTTACATTTACATGTAATCCACATTGGGAGGAAATATAAACTTTGCTACTATCAGGGCAACAATTGTGGTAGTGTGTAAATGTGTATATGTGAAACTGCACACATACGGTGGGCTCGGTCACAAGCTTGTGACCCAGGAGACTGTGGCTAAAAACAGAACCCGCCACTACATAAACAGTAATATGCAGTGCACCAGCCAGTGTATGAACAAGTGTCATATTGCAGTGCAATACTGCCAAATTAGGTGACATTATTTGTGTGTTGTGTTACTAGATATAACATTTGACAATGAGTGCAGCCACATTTTCCATGTGTGGGGTCTTTTTTACCATGTGTTTTCTCCTGTGTTGTTTCTCAGTTTTCTCACATTGTCTGATGACATTGTTGGTGAGATTCTACAACACTTGTTTGACCAGCAGCAAGTTTTGCCATTACTCTACAAAATCAAACTCAGGTACTGCTATGTCTTGCTTCCGCCTTTTCTTTTATGTTCCATCAACCGTCCATCTCGCCCTCTCTTTTGCCTTCCATGCAACCTCTGACTTATCTGCCCCCTTTTTCTGGCATATGAGTCTAAGGAAAAGATGGATGCCTAAGGAGAAGTGGTTATAAAGCAACCTCAACATTCATATCGGGTGTGGGCCACAGAGCTTCATGGTCTAAGCTGTTGCCTATTTCTCACTTATCTGCATAAAGAATCATATGCAGATCAAATGGTATGAGACTCCATAATTCATTTCACACCCAACCGCAAGATTTGTGAGTGAGTTGTAGTCCAATCAGCTCTCAGTTCCCAGGCTCTCTAATTGCACCAAGCTGATCCTGTGGGGGAGGGCATGTTGCATACTAATGCACTGGCCCACCATCATGTCTACTGGCCATGCCTGGACGGTGACATAATTCGCCTGGTAACTGCTTGCTCTCTCTGTGTGCAACAACAGGACTCCCCAGAGGCAATACTATTTCCATGGACATAACTGTCACAGGCCTTGGACCGTCTACACGTAAACTTCAACAGACCATTTCTTAATGCATACTGGTTGCTGATCTTTGATGCTTTCTCTTTGTTTCCCTATGTTATTCGTTGCACGGCAACTGCAGCCACTTCATCATTACAGATCTGTCATGAACTTTTGGTACTGAATGCCTTCCAACTACACTGGTTTTGGACAACACACCTCAGTTTTTGTCCCAAGAGGTTGCCTCCTTTTGCATTGCCAGGGCTATCCACCACATCATTTCTCCACTAGTCCACCCTTAATCTAATGATGAGGCTGAAAGGCTCATGCACACTCTCAAAAAGAGATTGAAGAAGTACTTCCGACTTTGTCCTGGACCAGATTCTCGCTTCTTACCACTTCACGCCATTCAGTGGAAAGAGTGCAGTGGTACTACTCCACGGCCATGGCTCCATCTGACTGATGACCTGTGCCACCTTCAACTGGTTTCTGGTCAGGGATGGCTGCCGGCGCTCACGCGTTCGCTTGTCGCCTTAAAATGCTTTCCCGCCGTCATCTCCAGATGTCGTGTTCGCAGTCTCTGCAATGTTCACATGGAAGATGGCCTGTGTGCACATCACCACGACAAGCTGATCGACAGAACGACATCACCACACCAGCTGGCAACACACAGCAAGGCCCAAGCTGCAGATGGGCTCCTGCTACCACCTGCTTGCAGGCAACAGTTGTCTGTGGCACAGCCTGGCACCACTCTGCTGCACCTACACCACTACTAGAATAGCATCATCTCACACAGGTACTGACAATGCCCTCTATGCTGCCTCAAATAGGGACACCATCACCACACCATGGGTCCAACGTGGAAATGGTGCCCGGGGCACTGTCACCAGTCCTTCCGTATGGTTTGACACGGGAATGGTAATGACGCACTGCCCAAGCCCCCTAGTACTACAGACCTTATGCTCCTGTTTCTGCACATTATGTTAATAAGGAAGAAAGTTTAGGATTTAATGTCACATTGACAGCACGATCATTAAAGACGGGACTTGCTCTCCGATATTTGGTTAAGAATGGGGAAGGAAATCGGCTGTGCCCTCTTTGGAGTGATTTACGGAAATCGAGGAAAACCCAAATCTGGATGGCCGAAGTGGATTTGAACCACCATCCTACAAAATGCAATTCCAGTATGTTACCATCTCGCTCAGTGCCACCATCTTAGTCAGAAATTTTTCCCCCAAGAAGAGAGAGATGTAGTAATGCGTGTGTGCATATATCGAATACCATATACATATGCTGGGTGTCAGCCACAAGAGTGCACCACAGGAGCTTGTGGCTAACACCGGAGCCTGCCACTGGCTAGCACAATGCTCCATTCAGTGTCTGTTAGTTGTTCAACAAGAGACATATCACAGTGCTATACTGCCGAAATAAGTGACATTATTTATGTTATGTGTTTCTAGATACTACAACAATCAATACAACATTGTATCACTCAGTGTTCAAACAAAACCTAAAATCTTCATCAATTTCATTATAAAATATTCAGATTTTGGTAACACATGTTGCTGATTATACTCCATTGAGTGGCAGAAGGGTGGTGTGTCTATATTCACGTACTGATTCAACTTCAAGTTAAAATCCATCCAGAAGAAATTACTAAAATAATATCAGCTGAAAGTCCATATCCATTAACTGACCAAGAATTGTGCGATATTTTTACCAGTCACATGATCTGCGGACTGGTAGAAAATAGGAGGCATGAGAGCAAGAAGAACCACTTCGTTCATAGGCATATCGGAAACCAAAACACTAGTACAACTTTACACAGTAAATCTAAAACAAAATGACAGATACTTTTTGCATTTTTTGTTCGTGAAATTTGCTGGAATAATATCTTTGGAATTTTTGTGACAGGTCAATGGTCGAGTGTTCAATATATATCAAGATGCAAATCACAGGTAATAATTGCTAGAAGACAACAATCATTGGCACCTGACACTTGCTGATGCAGCATTGACATCTAACCTGAATAACATTCATCAATTGTTTGCAATTATTTTGATAACACACAATGCAGCACAATCATTGTAATAGGGACAGTTTACAACTCACAGCAAAGATGTGGTGATGAGCTGCGACAGGCACATAAAAGAGACATACATACAACACTTTCAGCTATTGGCCATGGCCTTTTTCAGAAAATAGAACATCCATGCAATCACACAGGCACACAACACAGTCATACAACTGTCACCTCCAGCTGCTGCACTTCGAATCACACTCTGAAGTATGTAAATAAGGGAGTGGAAGGGAGGGGGGATAAGAAGGTTGGTGGCCTAGATGGCAGTAACAAGATGCAGCTGGTGTGGGAGGCGGGTGAGAGGAGGAAAATAAAGTAAAAATAATAAAATAAATATAGATATAAAAATAAAATGCATGGATGCCGCATACACACATCCGCGTACAAACGGTTGTATGACTGTATGGTGTGCCTGTGTGAATGTTCTATTTCCTGAAGAAGGCCATGGGCGAAAACTGAAAGTGTTGTATGTGTGTGTGTCTGTATGTGTGTCTTTTATATGTGCCTGTCGCAGCACGTCGCCACGTCTTTGTGGTGAGTTGTAAACTGTCCTTATCACTATACTGCTAATTGCAACATGGACTTTCCATTATTAGATTAGCACAATCATTGTCTTTGTGGAAAAAATATAAGAACTATATAGCTGAAGACATCCTGAACCAAGTTAAACAAACAAATGTCCAAATATAGATTACAAGCCAGAAATCTATAAAGCGGGGCTGGGAAGAAATTCTGCACACGTGCGGTGCACGCCTGGGTCACAACGTGCACGCTGCAGCCATCTCAGCTCATGTAGTGCATGACTATGGTCGTCAGGGGAAAACAAGACTGGGTGTGTTGTGCTCTTGCTTGTACCGCATAAACCAGGAAGTGGAGATGTCACTGTTCATCATGTACATGTCTGTGTATGTCAATCTCTCTGCTGTTCATTGAATCACGAGTGTATACCTGTGTAGCACTTCTCCACCTTTGCACAGTGTGCAGCATTTGGCCCTGCTATAATGGAAAGTATGGGTTGATAGAGGATTCATTTATTTTAATTTCAAATTTGCCACTTATTCACCATGCTATACCATCACCTCATCGCCTGGACACAGACTTAGTTAACAGTGAGCTGCAACAAGAAAAACAGCATAATGATGTTGACTTAGCTATAATTATTGCGAATAATGAGCCATTGCTGACAGCTGAACAAAAAGTATTCATAATTGGATTATGCTGAATGTTTAGGCATTGCAAGTACTGCTGCGACTTTGTTACATGGTGGACGAACTGCACATTCTGTATTAAAACTGCAATTAAGTCAATGGCCCCAGGAGTGACCCCTGAGGCACCCATCACTTAACAGTGCTCCATTTGACTGCACTTCATAGCCATTCTCAACACAGTGGAGAATTAGCCGCTGCTATCTGATCTTTAAGTAAGAGGCAGACCGTAATGGTCCAACTTCTGCGGTAGTATTTTGTGATCAACACAATCACTTTGTTAAATCAAAGAAGATGTATAAGTGTTCAAGCTTTTATTTAATCTATCCAGTGCCTTATAAAGAAAGAGAATATAGAATTTTCACTTGTTATGTCACATTGTTTAACTGAGGGACACAAGATGGAATTTGACGAGACCCTCATAATTGCTAATATCTCCAGTTTTTTGGACAGTGTCTACAAATAAGCAATTGAAATTAGATTGGCGGGCAATCTGATTAACCGAGACAAGGGATTTCCTCTGAGCAGATTGTGGAACCCGCTTTTAAAAAACATCAAACTGCAATGTTCTGTGACAAAGCCAGTGCCAGTGTTTGATGAACCATAATATATATATCATTACACTGATGTCTCACTAGGGGTAGCGCCACTAGTACACGTCCGGTACTTTGCAACCTTGGAAGGCGATGCATGCGCCACACACACGCGCGACGCCTATATAGGACGGAGAATACGGCTCTACCCTCAGTACTCGACGGGACTCAGCAGCAGCGTTCCAGAGGATGGCGGACAGTTGGATCGCCAAAATATCGGACCAGTTTGTTCCGGCAGTAAACCCGGAAGGACTATCAAGATTTACTACAGCAGGAAAGCCTTATATGCCACAACAGCTAACGGTATTAACAATGTGTGTCACTTTGGATCGGAAGAGATTCTCTCCAGTTTTCAAATGTTCAAATGTTTGTAAAGCTTATGGGACTTAACTGCAGGGTCATCAGTCCCTAAACTTACAAACTACTTATGAACTAGCTTATACTAAAGATGGCACAAACATCCGTGCCCGAGGAGGGATTCGAACCCCCAACAGGGAATGGCCTCGCACATCGTAGTATAGCGCCTCAATGTGCTCGGGCGCTCTGCCATGACCTCTCTTGTTTTCAACGAGTATCTGAATTGGTGAAGACTAGCAGACTTGTTTGCAAGATGAAGGCAAAGTTCATTATATACAGCATAGTTAACAGGACTGACTGCATATCTCTGGTACAGGGCCGAGTGGGGGGACTGAATCAGAGGCTTGGACAGTTCTGTAACTGTGTAGACTGTAGATTCTTTGACAGGGTTCTACTGATTACATGCAAGAAGCAGCTACACTGGTACACAGACTATGTGGCATGGATTAGGCGGATTTTAGGTTGAGGGCCTTGGGAACACAAAGGTTTGAGTCTCAAAAGGCAGGTCACAGATAGAATGAATACAAATCTAAGAAACATTGGTCTAACAGTTGTAAGTTGTCATAGCTGTGTGGGTAAAGTACCAGAGGCTCCCAGCATGAATAGAAAGTACTGAAGCACAAATCATTATAGGAAGTGAAAGATAGCTAAAGCCGTAGATAAGTCTGACAATTTTTTAACAACGAACAAATTATGTTTAATAAGGACAGATTGAATAAAATGTTCTGGCCTATTTATTGCTGTCACAGGCAGTTTATCTTGTAGCAAAATTGAAGTAAATGCTTTCTGCGAGTTGGTATGGGTAGAGATTACACCTGGTTCTTTTTATTGAGCACTGACATAGAAATGTTCATAGAATGCCTGTATCCAATTTCAAAACTGTACCCAAAGCATATGATTGTAATTGGTGGTGACTTTAACTCAATCTTAATATGTTAGCAAAAATACATGTTTAAAACCAGATGCAAGCATAAAACATCGTCCAAAATTGTACTAAACACATTCTCTGAAAATTATCTCAAGCAATTAGTTCATGAACCCACTAGGATAGTAAATGCTTGTGAAAACATATTTCAACTCCTATAAACAAATGATCCGGAGCTAATAAAGAGCACCAAGACAGACATAGGGATTAGTGAACACACAGTAGTCTTGGTGATACTGAATATCGAAATTCCCAAACACACAAAAATTGAGCGAAAAATATATTTCAGAGAGAAACACAGCAATCAGTCATCAGAAACTGTTTATTGCAGACTGATTTCGACTAGATTCCTAGCTGTCATCAGTGTATCGTATGTCAGCAGGTGTGTTACACAAGCTGCTGTTACAATTGAAGTCAATCTAAATGCCATAAATTCAACTAAATATCTAGAAATTGCCATTACAAACAACCTTAATTAGAAAGGACACACAGAAAATATTTTATGGAAGGCAAACCAAATGTTACATTTATTAGCAGAACACTTAGAAGATGCCACAGTGCTACTAAAGAAATTGCCTACACTACACACTACACTTGTGCACCCTATTTTGGAGTACTGCTGCACACTGTAGGATGCACATCAAGTGGGACTGATGGAGGAAATAGAAAGTTTAGAGAAGGACAGCTCATTTTGTATTGTTTTGATACAGGGAAGAAGTGTCATGGAAACGATGCTAGAGTTGGGGTGGAAATCATTAAAAGAAAGGCGTTATTCTTCACAGTGAGATCTATTTGCTAAAATGTCTTTCACAACTTTCTCCTCTAAATGCAAACATATTTTGTTAATGGCCACCTACATAGGGAAACATAATCATCATAACAAAATAAGAGAAATCATATGGAAAATGGAAAATATTAGGTTTTCCTTTTTCCACAAGTGCTATTATGGAATGGGACGGTAGAAAAATATCATAAAAGTGATTCAATGAACGCTCTGCTATGCACTTAAATGTGATTTGCAGAGTATTTATGTAGCTGTAAATAGAAGTAACTCTTTGAAGACTAAATTTTTTGCACCCTCATCTGCTTCTCTGAGTCAGTTATTTTGGTATTGTTGAATTACACAGGTTTTTGGGATATAGACACACTGATGTTCAGCTGTCTTCATTCACCATTTGCAATCTTTTGCTTTTTTTCTCGCCTTTGAAGGGCACAGTTCATTGATGAATCTTCACATTTCCGTCTTAGTACCTCGCAAACTTCATGATCTTTGAAATCTCTTCCAGAGAGTGCAAGCGAGTCTTCATTTGGTAGTGTTTTTTTATCACTCTAACCAGAGACAAAAGTATCAATTCATATTATTTTATAACAAAAGTATTTAAGGTTTTCAGAAAACACTCATAAACCGATACCATACCGTAACAGAAAGAAGTAATAGCACCAATACGACATCAGGTACAGCGAACAGAAAAGGGAAAATGTACCAGTACGGTCGTAAGCTGGTGTAACAGTGTGGCCAGCACCATACCGGTATGGTTGGTGCTTCCAAAGGGATAACCTTTTCAGTCAATGAATCACCCTCAAATGGCACAGGTTGGTTGCAACCCTGTTGTCCTTAGGCTACATGCAGACATGCTGAACGAAGTGTACACCTCATCAGTGGGTTTGCTTGCTACTCATCATCTGACTTCAAGACGTGATCTCTATACAATATGTCTTGGTACACATTTAAAAGTTTATTCGGAGTGATGAGAGACAGAAATATCACCCAGCTTGTCACAAGCAAGTGTACCCAAGAGTGGACAGGGGGTGCTGCTTCCATCAGGAATGGTGCATTTTGGGCATCCAGTGGTGGGAATGATTTGAGTCATATTTAGCAGTATTGAAATGAAATTTAGCATGTTTAGAGTCCGGTGGGGCCATCTGAACATCAGCATTAGACGATTTCATCTGGCCCGATACCACCTGCTTGAACCAGGGTCTCTCTCCACAGGTATCACCCAGCCCTAGCAAAGGCCACCTAGCTGGATAGCCATTACCAGAGTCCTGATGCCCCAGATAGATGGGCACCTACTATTTGGCATGTGTGAGGAGTTTGCAGCCAGGTGTCAATAGCAGCTGCAGCTCAGGTGTCAGTAGTGGCTGCAACTCAGGTGTCACTAAGTTGTCAGGGAGCTATGACCTCTTGGGTACATGAACGCCTCCCCCCCTTTCCCTCACCAATGGACTGGCTCTGTGCTGGATGTCAGCTGCAAGTTAAAGATCCATTATTTTGTTATAGTAGGTGCAGGAGGTGACAGCACATAATGGATGTAATTTGTGCACTGCATAATGCCTCCTAGTCAACATTTTTGGTGCAATTACATCTCCATTAACTTAATAGGTGCAGAAGGGCTAAGTGCAAGATGGATATTTGATGCACCAAATAGGGTGTCCTCATTTCTGTAAAATATTGACGAAAATAGAGGTCAAACCCAATTATCTAACCGTAGCTGTATGGCCAAAAGGTTGTAGACTGCTTTTAGATACCTCTTACAAAGGGCAGGAATATTTCAGGCCTAGTCTAAGCCCAGAACCCCCATGGGGACCCATGACTGTCCATACATGCTCATTCCACTTCCTATCGCTCAAATGCTATGCCTAGATATTTAATGGATGTGACTGTGTCAAGTAGCACAATACCAATGCTGTATTAATATATAATGGGATTATTTTTTTCTACTCATCTGCTTTACCTAATGTTCTTTTTCTACATTTACAGTTCACTGCCAATCCTTACATCCACTAGAAATTTTGTCCAAGTCACCTTGCATCCTACAAGGTGCATCTGAAAAGTTCAATGAATGGTCCTATATTTTACAAACCACGATAATGGGGATGAAGTGTCAGCACATACACATTGAGGAACATGTCAACAAGAACCCCTTATTGTGCAAAGCACAGCAATGAAGCGGTGGTACACGCTGCGACCCAGATGAAAGGGTCATGTAATTGTAACATGGAGCACAAAATGGAGCACTGCGTTAACATGAAGTTTTGTTTCAAATTAGGCAAAACAGCGACAGAGACCAATGGAACATTAGTGCAAACATATGGTGTTGAAGCAGTGAGTAGAAAGTGTGTGTTCATGTGTTGTAAACACATTAGAAATAAGGTGTCAAGGCTGACCCACATTCAAGTCTTACGTCCATTATCACAGTTCCAAACAACATGGAACAAATGCATCGAATGTTTGTGGATGATCGGTGGCTGTCTTTGAGTATGATAGCAGATGACTTGAAGATAGCACAGACAAATTTAGGCACTATTGTTCACAAACAATTTGGGAAAGCAGAAGATTTGTATCTGGTTTGTACCGTATATGCTGACAAACGAGTAGAAGCAAACTCGGATGAATTACCTGGATATTTCATTAATATGTCTTTCCCACCTCCCAAAAAAGGTCAGCTGTCAAAATCCAAAATAAAGGTGTTCCTGCACGACAATGCTCGTCCGCACACTCAACCCAAGTGCTCAGCTTTCTCACTAGAGGCAAGGTCATTGTGCTTCCACACCCTCCTTATTTGCCACCAGCAGACTTCTTTCTGTTTCCCCATTTTAAATTAGCCCTGAAAGGCTTACTGTTTGTAACTGTTGTCGATATCTAACAATGCACGACCTCAGTGCTTCGAGCGATTCCACAAGAAGCATTTCTAACAGCTGTACAACTGATGTCAGAATTGTATAGTAACCAGTGGTGATTACTCTGAAGGACAGTAAAGGTATTCTGTTTGTAATTTGTGTTTCCTATATTTCCCTAGACCATTCTCCAAACTTTTTCTGACACACCTTGTACTACAGTCATTCAATGAGCGATACCTTCCCATACACCACAGCTTCTTCAGCAAACAGCCAAGGATTGCTACTCAGCTTGAGGCACTCTGGATGATAGTTTTCTCTGATGAACACTCACTCTTGAGGACAACAGACTGGTTCTGGTACTTATCATTAAGTCTTTGAGTCATTCACTTATCTAGTAACGTGTTCCATGTGCTTATATCTTTATTAGCTGTCTCTCTAGTCCCAAAATAAGTAGAGGATTTACATTGAAAAACAAAGCAATTGTATCAAAATATAAATTTGGTAGTATACCTTAAATGCATTTTAATGATAGAAAAATTAAAAGATTCTCTTATTTTATCCAATCCTAGGGTTGTGGGTGCTTTTCTACTTAATCCCTGGATGTGTGTCTGTCTACCACCAAAATGATGCAATCCTTACACTGAATATAATCAACCATAATTCAGCCTAGTGGAAAGACATCAGAAGCCTCCAGGCATAGTGATAATTTGTACACTTTTTCTTATTTCATTACCCTCATGGTATTCCAGAAAATTGTGAAAAGTGATAGCTCATCCTAAAGCCTCCATAACTAAAATGTGATTTACTGTATCATAGACCATGGTATGAAGAACACTGTGCTTTACTAGCCATGGCATTATTGGAGGATATACACCCTTGCCTTCCTCCAATCTATGAATTCAGAAAAGAGAATACTTATAAATGAGGCAAAGTATTAAGACCAGGAAGTAGATCCCAAGCATGCGTATTTTTAGTCTTCAAGTCTCACCTACATTTTACATTATAATAATGGAAAGTCCAGGTTGGAATAAATAATATAGTGAGGACAGTTTACAACTCACCGCAAAGACATGGCGACGAGCTGCGACAGGCACATACAAAAGACACACACATACAACACATTCAGCTATCGGCCATGGCCTTCTTCAGAAAATAGAGCACCCACGCAATCACACACACACACAACACAGTCATACAACCATCACCTCCGACTGCCACACTTCGAAGTGTGGCAGTCGGAGGTGATGGTTGTATGACTGTGTTGTGTGCCTGTGTGATTGCGTGGGTGCTCTATTTTCTGAAGAAGGCCATGGCCGATAGCTGAATGTGTTGTATGTGTGTGTCTTTTGTATGTGCCTGTCGCAGCTCGTCGCCACGTCTTTGCGGTGAGTTGTAAACTGTCCTCACTATATTATCTACATTTTACATTATGAGACATCAATTTGAAAGCCACTTCAATTCCATAAAACATACCTCATATTCTTAATACAGTTTATTTTCACTAAAAGAAATAAAAGTATCTTATTGTCAATGCTGTTGGAATGCAGCAAGTGCTACGAAAACAGGTTTTGAGAATAAATGAACTGGACGGATTATGACAGAGAAACTAAGTTTTAACTGTGTACAATACAGGCCTGTTATGTAAAATTCTTAGTACAGTACATCATCCTTTCTTAGGCTGTGGTCACAGTGGCTCCAATATCGGTGGGTTTTACCGACGACAGAAATCAGTGGAAAATGGCTGATTGTTTCAAATCAGTACTCCACAATGGACACGGTCACAGTGTAACCAGTCTCATCGGCCGAACATAGAGACTTCAGATGACAGTCGGTGAAATTCAAATCAGTTTGTTTTCTTCGGTCAAATCAACCGACATTCTCACATGCTAGATATGGACAGTGAGAAACTGATATGCTTTGTGAAAGAAAGAGGTTGTGGTGCCCAGAAGACGATAAATATAACAATCTGGATATAATTCGGACTCTATGGTCTGATATTACAGTTTATTGTAAACCCCAAGTTAGTTAAATCCTTTATCAAAAAATTTATGAGTAAATTATAACCTCAAAAAATGTGTTCAATCTGTGATTGTGGCGTATCTTAATATTATTGTAGTGGTTCTATTGTTCCTTTGGACTGTGATAATCAGGTATTAGCTGTCCACAAATTATTCTTACTGCTTCTGGTCTTCTTTAAAATGGTGATGAGTCTGTTCTGTGAAGTGACCTGCAAATGTGGTGCAGGCCTATGTTTGCTTCCGATTTTCAGTGGTTTCTGTGTTCAAAATTATTCTTAATATCACACTTGTCTTTCACAAATACGGTATATTGAATGACAATCACTGAAGATCAATGTACCATAACTTCATTTCATTCATCATAATCAGGTATTTCTGGGTGGCCTATAGCTGTGTTCTTCATGGGTTTAAATATTGAAAACTGCGTCCATTATGTATTTTTATGTTTGGCACAACACATTTCAAGAATTTTTCTCACTTTCAGTGCATTTGTGTACATAAATACATTGTGGCGTTTCCATGTGTGGTTTTTATGCAGCTCTTGCACAGCTGTAGTCTTTTTGAGGTTACTGTAATGAGGGGAATTGTAGCATACATAATAAAATCGTGGCAACTTTTTTACATACTAAACAGTACATCTCTCTATACTTGCAGGTATTGTTTGCTTCATTAAACTGGATATCACAACACAAAAATTGTCACTTACACTGGTTTTTGTACACAGGTAAATCTAAGTCATGATTATTATTTTGCATATTCTGAGAAATGGAAGAGGCAAAATACCTTTAAGCAGACAGAAAAAAGCTATGGTTTCTAGAATCAAACACACACCTCAATATTTATTCTGTCCGATTTTTTGAACTTCAGTAACTAACCTAAAGAGACAACTGCAGTGTAAGTGTGCCAGCAAAGCACACACTGAAACGTTGCAAAAGTACCGTTCTTCTGTAAACAAATGCACTAGAAAATGCGAATAAATCCTCAAAATTCGTTGTGGTAGCAATAAACTTCCCTAATCGGTGTACTTTTTCATTATTTAAAGCATGGAGGTTAAATGGTGTACGTCTCCACAACTTCAAATAAATTCAGCAAAACAGTAATACTGCTTGTCAATGACATCACGAAATATCATAATTTGTAACAGAACTTTCTCCTTTTCCGGTACCTCACATATTCGCAAAGACTGTCTGGGAGTAGCAATAACTGAGAACAGTACACAATCCTCGCCACTTTCTTCTTTCCAGACAGGTGTAACTCATTCGTTTGCATTCGAAATCTTTATTAATAACAAAAGCCGCATTGTAGCACTAATTTCGAAGCATAAAAATGTCGGTGGAATCCATTGCAACCCAGGGAATTGAAATCTAATATACTTCAGACAAAGAATACATTCTCCTTTAACCCGACCAAGTGACAAACTATATTGGATGTTGGATGCAGTGTGACCATGTAGTCGGTCGATATTTTCAGTCGAACTTGGTCGATGGCGTCTGACGACGGTCTGTTGGTACCACTGTGAACACAGCCTTAAAGTTCACTGTCTCATGTTTTCGTTTAGTTTAATCACATTTCATAAACATGAGTTTGTTAATGCAGTTAAAGCCTTTCAAAATTAAAACACACACACACACACACACGAGTGGCGTACTCACCCTTTTTCGAATGGCTGACGCTTTGACGAATTAAATGATGCAAGCAGTGAGGTCCGTTTCCCCTGTCTCTTTCTGTACTGATCAACTTGTTTAATAATTCTTTCCACATCTGCTCGTTTTTTTAAAAGAATGCTGTTTTCCAGTGTTAGCACTTTGTATATAGCTTCAAGTGAGGGCACCTGCAATGTATTCCTGCACACACACACAAAAAAACTTAGATTTATTCAAAGAAAAAAAATTGGAAAATAGGAGCTTTTATGAGTAGTATTGTTGACAGTAGTGGATAACGCACAAAAAAAAAAAAAAAAAAAAAAAAAAAATTATGCTACTTGCTTTCTTTAATAGTTATACATAAACTAATGAAATAATTAGGTCCTTTTGCAACTAGTTAACCCTCTATGGACAGAATTACAACATAATATAAACAAAAAACTCTAGATGCTATATTTGTATTACTTAGGGCTCACTTTAAACGTATTTTGATTAAAAACGGAAATAGTCGTGTTTAAACAATATATATTTTTAACATTACAAATTTGTTATGGTAGACATTTAAGGATACCAGGTAATTAAATGTTGGAGAGTGAATACAAACATATATACGTTTCTTACAATTGAAAATATTTATGAATTTATAAAGTTCGACTTGCATACTTCTCATTCCTATGAAAGTCCAGAAAACAGTTTCTTTTTCTCTCAATACACAAATAACCACGACACTTCTGGCACACAATTGATGGACTTCCTTTGCAATTTGGCTTTTTGCATCTACCTCTCTTGACAGACACGACTGGCCAATTGTCCAACATTGTCCTGAAGAACAACCCTTTGGGGGTTTGGCTTAGATGCATGTCCTAGGTGCTTCTTCTTAACATATTC
The DNA here is from genome assembly GCA_026315105.1 of Locusta migratoria. Lineage (NCBI taxonomy): Eukaryota > Metazoa > Arthropoda > Insecta > Orthoptera > Acrididae > Locusta > Locusta migratoria. Next base: position 629,000,615 of record CM048745.1, on the reverse strand, counting down.
GACATCAATACTCGAAGAAGGTCTACCCCTCTTTCTCCCACTAAAGTGCTTGTTCATTTTCCACAATGCTTCAGTTATTTCAGCCTTGAACTGTTGTCATTGAAATGGAGATTGGATTTTATGTCTTCACACCGGTCTCGACTCATGTCTGATACACAAGAGGCACCAAATAAGCTGGACCAATACATTTGTGTACGTGGTACAGTGACAAGTGACATATGAAACACTGTTCCGATAAATTGTTCCAGTTCACTGACAGGCAGTTTGAGTGTTGCATTATATGTTCCAATGATCAAAATATCCACGGGTGTACTGCCGGTCTATAGTGTCCAACGGGCACAATATTTCGGCGATCATACATGTCGCCATCATCAGGTGAACTGACGGACTGAGCTCCTGGAAACGCGCCGGCACGGAGATCCGCACACTACGGCTGCTCGAAGGGGAACTGGTTTCTAGCCCGGTAGCGGGCCATTTAAGTACCCGCGGCCCGCGGAGCGACCCCTCCGCAGTCCGCGCCGCGGCCGCGCAGTGGAATCGTTTGCGTCAGCGTCTGAGAAGACGTCGGTGTGAGGGCTCTGTCCGCCGTGGTCATCACTTTGTTACGTTTGCTAGATTTACTCTTAATTAACCCAATCGCTGGTTCCCAAGCTTTGCTAAAATTATAGCCAGAGTCACGGTTTATGAGGTCGTCACTTGTGCGAATTTCAATGGCCTCTCTAACGACGCAGTCCCAGTATCTCGACGTCTGTACCAGAATCCTAGTGTGTTCATACTCCATGGCGTGATTCTCCGACAAACAATGTTCAGCGACAGCCGACTTGCTCGGATACATCAATTGTGTGTGCCTCTGGTGTTCAACGCATCGATCCTCGACGGTACGCATCGTCTGTCCAATGTATGACTTTCCACACTGACACAGAATCTGGTACACGCCCGCCTTCCTCAAACCGAGATCATCTTTAGCGCTCCCCACCAGTGCACGAATTTTATTCGGCGGACAAAAAACAGTTCCAACCTGGTGTTTTCTCAAAATGCGGGCGATCTTCCCTGAGAGTGCGCTGGTATATGGAACGAACGCAGTGCCTACATCCTCCCTTGCGTTTTCATCCGTTTCCACAGGTTGTGTTGTAGTGGTTGGGCGGAGAGCCCGCTGAATTTGGCACTCTGAGTACCCATTTTTTTGAAATACAGTTCTCAGGTGTTCCAATTCCTGGGGTAGACTCTCTGCGTCGGAAATAGTGCGCGCCCTATGTACTAGAGTTTTAAGTACCCCATTCCTCTGTGAAGGGTGGTGACAGCTGTCTGCGTGTAAATACAGATCAGTGTGCATTGTCTTCCGATATACACTATGACCCAGGGTGCCGTCAGCTCTTCTCTTGACCAAGACGTCAAGGAACGGCAATTTACCCTCCGTTTCAGTCTCCATAGTGAATTTGATGTTGGGGTGTATGGAGTTCAGATGTGTAAGGAAGTCAAGGAGTTTATCCATACCATGTGGCCAGATGACGAAAGTGTCGTCCACATAACGGAAAAAGCAAGTAGGTTTCCAGAAAGATGATGCAAGGGCTTCCTCCTCGAAATTCTCCATGTATAAATTTGCGACCACAGGGGAGAGTGGGCTACCCATGGCGACTCCCTCCGTCTGTTCGTAGTATTCGCCATTGAAAAGAAAATACGTGGAGGTCAAGACATGCCTAAAAAGTTCGGTGGTCTTCTCATCAAATTTCTGACCAATCAAATCTAGTGACTCTCGAAGGGGCACCCTCGTAAACAACGAAACGACGTCGAAACTCACCATGATATCTGACTCATCCAGCCTGAAGTTGTTAAGGCGTTTCACAAAATCCACGGAATTACGGATGTGATGAGGGCATTTACCAACATAAGGACTTAATATTCCCATCAAGTATTTGGCCAACAAATATGTAGGTGCCCTGATGTTACTGACAATGGGACGTAACGGCACCCCATCTTTGTGAACCTTCGGGAGTCCATAAAGTCTTGGCGGTACCGGACCTTGAGGTAAAAGTTTCTTGGCGACACCCTCCGGTAAATCCGCATCCTTGAGAAGCGCCCTCGTCTTGTTTTCCACCTTCTTTGTGGGGTCAACGCTGATCTTCCGGTAGGAATCGTCATTTAGCAGGCTCTGCATCTTTTCAGTGTAGTCCTTACGGGAGACAACAACCATAGCATTGCCTTTGTCAGCCGGTAAGACGACAATATCAGGGCGCTCCCTCGGGTCACTAATGGCCGCCCTCTCTTTACTAGTGATGTTTGACTTCGTGGGCTTGGATTTCATCAATGCACGAAAAGTTTCACGACGTATTTCCTTAGCTGAATGATGTTTGACTTCGTGGGCCAATAATTGACTGTCAAAGAAGTGTTTGAAATAATCCACTGGTTCCTTGACTGCAGTAGATTCAAGGATGGAGCCTAGCCACTGTGGTATGTCACGAGCACTATTATCTTTGCTAATGTTACTCCAAAACTGGTCTTCGCTTATTGGATGTAGATGATGACAAAGGAGTGAAATGTTGTCTGTGTCAGGAACATTGGTATTATCCTCATCACTGATACCCAGAAGTTACAAATATAAAACACAGTTTAAGGTCCTAAAACTGTACCTATTGCTACAGTGCAACCAAGCAATAAAAGCAAAGACCATACCAGTTTCAGAACTGCTGGACACAGATTCCCTACTTGTTGGCACATAATCCTCGTCATTATCACTACAGGAGGCACTCAAGCAACTGTCCTCACTCTCTCCACCAGCTACACACGCCACAACACACTTCTTTTTCCCATAAAATGTTGCAGGATTCATTTTCTAGAAAGGACAACAGTTTCCATGCAAGGGTCTGAGTTGACAAATTTGTAAAGTTTAAAACATAAGCTCTCAGATTCTGGCGGTAATTGTTTTTTATCCAGATATACCTAAAAGTAATCTCCAACACACAATATTCACATATAGTTGATATATTAAGCTTTTCAACACCAATTGTAATAAATATAGAGAACTGAAATGCACACGACCGCACTTCACTCAACTCTCAAGATGCAACTGTTGATGTAGTTGAAAAAATTTCCTGAGCGCGACACCACTTCCAATACTTGTAGTCTGAAGCGCTACGAATCTGCTAAGCTCGTCATCCACGAGAAAAAGCTTCGCGCTGTGCAGATACAGCAATATATTTTAAGCATTACAAATTTGTCAAAGTTGTCCATAGAGGGTTAACAAATTACTCTCTAAAGAAGGAAAAATCTGTTTTTTTGGTTTTGATAATACATTAACTGGAGATAACAGAAGTGTAATGGGCATTATAAGAAGAACCACTATTCCCAAACAAACCTCCTAACTTATTAGTTAGACAAGTATGTGACTTAAGATAGACCTCCACATACCACAAAGAGAAAGCAGTGAGTAAGAGATAAATTTGAAATAAGTTATAAGACAAAGTTCATCATATTATTAAGAAAAAGAAAGGAAAGAAAAGGGGGAAAAACCACACCTAAGATGTAGCCATCCCTGAGGTGGAGCACATCAAGGATAACTATCATCACTACATCTGTCTATTACAGTTACCACCCTTTCCTCACCAAGACATTTCTTTCTTACAACCTTGACAACCATCATTGGATGTGCAGTGACAAGCAAACTTGTACAGAAACAGATCTCCCATGTCTTGTTTTTCTGGCCACCCACCACCTCCCACTTACCCACCATACAGCCACAAGGAAACACTCCTCAAGAACCCGTACCACCCAGGACTGGAGAAAATGAATCATCTTCACTGTTAGGGTTTCAACTACCTCTAATCCTGGTTACAAAATAGGAATGTCCTACTCACTATTGTTTCATTACCTCCTTCAATGGTATTCAGCTGCCCATTAAACCCATGCAAACCCTACTCCCAACCTCTTGCCTCGTGGCTCACATCACTGCCCTCGAGTTGGATGTAGGACCTGTCCAGTACATCCTCTGACCACCACACAATCCAGTCCTGTCACAAGCATCTCCTGTCCCATAAAAGACAGAGCTAATTGTGAAATAAGTCAGGTGATCTACAAACTAAACTGCAGCCACTATTCAAACTTTCTATGTGGGCATGTTGACTAAAAAGCTGTCTGTTTGCACGAATGACCATCAAACACTGGGGCTAAGAGACAACTGGGTCACCCAGTTGCTGAACATGCTGCCCTAAATGATATTGTTAACTTCAATGACTGCTTCACAGCCTGTGCCTTTCAGATGTTTCCTATCAACACCACTTTTTCTTATTTGTGTACATGGTAACACTCCCTATAATATAACCTATGTTCCTGCAATTCCCCTACCCTCAACCTTCATTAGTTCTAATCCACCACAACCTCCCTCTCTTTTCCTGTTCCCACTCCACCAATGTTCTCAGCAGTCTCTTCCTCTTTCCTTGTTTCTCGTAACTTTTCCCCTCAGAGCCTAATGCCTGCTTGGCCCAATCTAGTCCATGCATTCTCCGCCTAACAGCAACAGTATCTTTCTCCAAGCATATCCTGCATTCTTTCCCCTCCCCATGCTAGATCCTTATCACCACCATCCATGATGGCTGCTCATACTGGATGATTACAGTCTCACCACAATAAATGGTCTGTCCTAGAATCTCCTGTGCCATAATTGCCCCTGGCACTACTCATTCCATTAGAAAAGTCCTGGCCTGACACTTCATTGATATTGTGAATCATATACAAAAAATATCAAACAAATAAATAAGGAAGGGGGTAAGAAGCCATTCCAATCCCGGGAGAGGAAAGAATTACCTTGGGGGAAAAAATGGAGGGTAAACAAATGCACACACACCCACACATTCCACATACACAAGTACACCTAGGCCAAGGTAATTCTTTCCTCTCCCGGGATTGGAATGGCTTCTTACCCCCTTCCTTAAAACCCTCATCATTTCCTTTTCCCTCTCCTTCCCTTCTGCCCGAAGAAGCAACTGGGTTGCGAAAGCTTGCGTTTGTGTGTGTGTGTGTGTGTGTGTGTGTGTGTGTGTGTGTGTGTGTGTGTATTCATTTATTTATTTGTGATGCTGTTACACCTGTGCTCCTTCGCCTGGTGAGTAATCTTCGTCTATTTTTTATATTTAATTTTTTAACAAACAAAAAGACGTGTTTAGTTTATGACTGAAAAATATGCCTGAAGGGCAGCAGTGTGCATGAAAAACTCACTATTTATTAATTTATTTTTACATTTTGTCTGTTTGACGATGGTGGTGTCTAGGGTCGTTTTTGTTATTATGATAGTTCATGATTCGGCAGGAAGAAAGTATCTTTTCTCAAGTACTGCATTTTTTAGTTGTGTCACTGGCCTTCTGATATGCAATATTTGTGATGAAGAATCTTGTCATAATTAAAAACATTATGATGAATATCAAAATTATCTGAGCTATGTCAAAATTTACACACAAAAAAGTGTACATACCCAGAATTCTTTTTGCAGGCATTCTGAAACTGTTGCCAATCTAGATCAAGGGTATCATTAAGTTGCTTCAGCTGATTTTCCACATAAAACATAGACTGTTGGATGCTTGTCCAGTAGTGTAAAATAACAGGATCCAGGTCTTGCAGCAATGGAAGTTCTTCAAGCCTGGCAATATAAATATTACTCAATAACACTGTAGAAGAAAATAATGACATATTTATGTGAAAACATATTAAAATTCTATTAACAGTATTATGGTTTTCTGTTTATGATTGTTCACTAGGGTCCTCATTAAATTTATTATAATTATTTCATGCTAGGTAAATAGAGTTATAGATGTCTTCTGCTATTACAAATGTAAAAATCAACATATGGTCTGAATAGTGATGTGGACATGGCAAATGTCCAGTGGGTAGGACATTATGAATTTTTATAAATGTCATTATGGATAAAAAAATTACTCTAATTTCAGGAGGTATCTGAACTATATATTAGTGTTATAGCTATTATACAAATAGAAGAAGATATTTTGAGTGATTGGTTAGTAATTTTAAGCAGCACATGCAATTTGGCTAGTTATTTAGTTAACTGGAATCAGCAACACCAGTCTGACAGATTGTGATTGTGGCTGAATGAGAAACAACATATCCTTGTCTTCTTCAGTAAAAAACCATCTTCATTGCAAACATTTTTTCCTGCTGATATTTTGCTAAACACTGCTAGTAAAATATGGCTGTTTGCTACTTCAATAACCTCTACTGCAACTGAACGTTTTGATTGTTTGGCATCCTAAAGTATCTAAGCACAATATATAAGTGTAAAAGATGAGCTAAGAATGTAAATGGTACAACTTGAGGAACTTAATCTCTAGGACATTCACTCCAACTTTCATGTTTTGCAATCAAGACAGTTTTTTTACTGGAGGAATATTTATTCTCACTGATTGCTGTACACCATGGACTGGAAATCATTTTGACCTTGTCTCTGTGTTATTTAGAGTGTTAGAGACAGTACAGTATTAAACAATTGGAAAACGGACAATGGTTAAGAAAAGAGAACCTTTTGGACCTCTACAATTTAAAAGGGAAAGTTGTACTGTGTAAATATTGTTTTAAGTAATGAAATCTAAAAAATGAACCATTATTAATTTTTGAAGTATCAAAACCTGTACATCTTTGTTGTTGAGTGAGTAATGACTAAATACAACAGTCACAACACTGAGTACATTGCTCTGCTTATAACATTTGGAGAAGTATGAATCAAAACAATTTCTATAATGGAAGATAGATAACAACACACCATAAAGAGGCTCACTGAGCTGCAGACAAACACGAAAATAGATAATCACATTCACACAACTTAATTTTTGGCCACGGCCTTCTTCGTAAAAGAAACACATAAATTAACACAATCAAATGTTCAAATGTTTGTTAAGCTTATGGGACTTAACTACGGGGTCATCAGTCCCTAAACTTACAAACTACTTATGAACTACTTACGAACTAGGACGGCACAAATATCCATGCCCGAGGGGGGATTCAAACCCCCGACTGTAGTGGCCGTGCTGACCGTGACTGGAGCGCCTCAGTCACCTCGGCCACCGCGACCGGCTAACACAATCACTCAGACAACTAAACACATTATACATGCAGTGTGTATGCAGTTGTCTGAGTGATTGATTGAATGTAGGAGTTTCTTTTTCTGATGAAGAGCATGGCCGAACATTTAAGTTGTGTGAACATGATTGTCTAGTTTTCGCTCCTCTCGGCAGCTCAGCGAGCCTCTTTATGGTGAATTGTTATCTGACAATGCTGAAAACATGAAAGTTGGAGTGAATTCCTAAAGATTAAGTTCCTCAAGTGGTACCATTTACATTCCTATCTCACCTTTTACACTTATATATTGTGCTTAGATACTTTAGGATGCCAAACAATCAAAACATTCATGCAGTTGCAGTAGAGGTTATCAAAGGAGTAAACAGCCATATTTTACTAGCAGTGTTTGGGAAAATATCAGCTGGAAAAAATATTCAATTAAATGCATTGTTTTATCTCATAAATTTGTAGTCAAAGTTGCCTCATAAATCTTTCAAGGGGACCTCTAGGTCTCGGAAAATCAGTTCGGGATGAGACTTTGCAGACTAGTAGTACACTTCAAAGGTGTCCTCTCATAGAAGTAAATTGCGCTAAATTACAAGTTAAAAGGAATTCAATGTGTATTCTCTCCGTCTGGCAGCTAATCTTGATCCAGCTGAACAAGTTAGTAACCTGGACCCTATCAAGATGCAAGATGCAATAAGCTTTGCGACTGAACACGAGGTTGAATATACAGACAAACTAGGAATTCAGTACAGGCAGCAAATGTAGGAAGATGAGTCCTCACCTTCAAGAAGATAAAAATTCATTATGTTCAAAATGTTTGTAAATCTATGGGACTCAACAGCTTGGTTATTAGTCCCTAGCTTACAAACTACTTAACCTAAGGTAAACTAAACTAAGGACAACGCAAACACCTATGCCCGAGGGGGGAATCGAACCCCCAACGGTGGACCTTTAGGTTTTTGTTTGTTTGTAAGTCTATCAGACCAAACTGCGTGGTCATCAGTCCATAGCTTACAAACTACATAAACTAAGGTAAACTAACCTAAGGACAACACACACACCCATGCCCCAGGAAGGACTCGAACCTCCATGGCGAGCAACCGCGCGCTCCGCAGCGAGACGCTTTAGACCGCTCGGTTACTTCACCACGGCGCACCTCTAGGTCTGAGGCAGACAAATTTGACATGGAAGAATTAGCAAAACTTATTCTTGAAGTAGGCTCCATTTGTTTAAAATTAACCATATGTTTTTGTTGCAAGTATGTTAGTCTATTTCTTCTGTGCAGTACAGGATGATGAAACACTTTGTTCATTTCATTACATATTCATTATTTTGGGTTAAAAAACTATTTTCGTTCTACTAATTAAAAGAACAAAAAAAAAAAAAAAGTTACTTTAACCCAAACTATGGAATTGTTCTACCAAGAAGTGACGGAAGAATCCATACAAAACATATTCATTACTTAAGGTAGCAGCTGTTATTTGGTGTATACTTGGACAAGGAAAAGAAGAGAAATTCAAAAAAGAAGAAAATAAAAGAAAAATTCCTGATTTTTTCTGGAATTCCAAGTTAAAAATATCTCGTCCCTGATGAAAATGCATTTCTGATTGGGTAAAAATACTGCTTTTCATGGATGAAAATACATTTTTTCCCCTTCAATCTGTAAAACCTAACCATCCTTTGATAGGAAAATGTTTTATTCACCAGTGTAATAGTATCCGGTGTTAAAGTAATCTTACTGTGTTGCACTTTTTTCTCATAATTGTATGCATGTTGGTAAGGGTACAATGATTGATCGAAATTAAGAATGGCCAAAAATGAGTTAGGTGCAGACAGCCAATCCAAATAATGGTTTGGTTTTCTGGTGTTTCATAAATGATGAGATATTATATAATTTAAGGAAATGATGTTTATTGAGTATGTGGTTAGCCAGGAATCCAATAGAACAGCTTTGATTGTTGTGAGAAACATTAACAATCTAATTTCTTGTTTCTCAAAATATCCACTATTTTCTATGAATGTGGAACAATTTTTAATTTGCCAGGAACCTAACAGTAGGTTAACACTTGTGACGTCATGTTTATCAAAAGCAATTTTTGTACTAAACATTTTGACACATTATGTTAATTGGCATATGCTTGGGTGCGCACTGTGTTTTTGATGCAATAACACATTTTCTTTGCATTTCTCTCATTTATTTTTTATTAAATAAGTAATAATATACAATAAAAAATTTCCAGAATACTAAAAACAACACTGGGTATTTCCTCAGACTTTTATTTTTTAATGAAAATAATTCCTGGGTTTATTGGTTGTCCTGAAATGTATACACCCTGAGTTGTTATCAATTGGTTACTGGTAGTAAATATGTCAACAATTTCACTATTAAAACAGATTATAAACTACTTGTAGTTTATTTTTATACATAGCAAATTCTTGTCTGCAAATTAAACATGTGATAGTTTTTCTTGCATTACTAAAGCAAGCAAACTATGTACTTAAACTGAAGAGAGCAGAAACTTAAATACGTGAGTTACCACAAATTAAACAACAAGATGCGCATTAAGTATGGGTAAATTAAAAATTGTTACCCACTAACAGTAAAATATTACTCAATTCTCTATAGTCACTTCAAGAGACAAAACATATGGAACACTGTTGAATTATGGTAATAAAAACATCTATAGTTATTTTGTGTAATTACTCTGGTGGCTTGGTAATTTTCCGTCGACGAGATTTAGCATCCTCCACCCAAACAAATGTCTCCATCATCAAGCCTCTAAGGGATTGCACCTCAGTTGTTTGAGCTCGAGTTGTTTCTTCAAGGTCACGACAAAATTCCTCCATATTTTCTACTTTCTTCTGCAATAATGTTCTTTCTTCTTGATTACCAACCTTAAAATAAAGTGACATGAGTGCAAAAACATTACCACAATTAAAGCAGTCAAATTAATGAAATCACAAGACACCAATAGCTAGAGATATCCATAAATTTGAAAGTCAACACACATTTTTTCAGTATTCAGCTGAGACTAATTAAACAAACCGAGGGCAATATTTAGTAAAGGAGCATATTATAAATGCCATCAAAATATAATTTTGAATATATAATAATGGAAAGTCCAGGTTGAAATTAATAATATAGTAAGGACAGTTTACAACTCACCGCAAAGACGTGGCGACGAGCTGTGACAGGCACATACAAAAGACACACACATACAACACTTTCAGCTATCGGCCATGGCCTTCTTCAGAAATAGAACACTCGCGCAATAACACAGGCACACAACACAGTCATACAACCATCACCTCCGGCTGCCGCACTTCGAATAATGAATTTCTGTAAACTGTCCTTACTATATTATTAATTTTGAATACATGTTGATTAAGTCAAGGAGCATAATAAAAAGACAAGGAACATAACAGAGAGATATTTCTTTCAGCATGTCTGACTTAAAATTTGTTGCCTGCCAATAGGTTAAATACAGCCCATTTCTCCTTACGAAATTTGCATTACAGTGAAATCAACTACAAAACGTTGGCACCCTGAAAAATTATTTATAACAGAAAAAAGAATTTATGGTTATTTTGTGTAATTACTCAAGTGTTATAACCATTAGGGATCTTATGTTAACTTGGTTATAAATTATATTCATTAGTTATCCAACTAATCACCTGAACCTAAATGGCAAGTGACACATTTAACAGCAGAGACATTGCTATTGGTGTTTTTAAGGTTCCATACTTGAATCAGTAACTACAAAACCCGTATAAGATCAGTTGGTTGTCCGGCCATCTGTTGCCTGACTGACTATCAAAAGCACTTTTTTTTTCCCTCAGGAACGAGAACAAATATCAAGTTTGTGCAATAAAAACACACTGCTCAAAACAATTGGGGGAACAGGTGAGATATAATATACATAATGGCATTGAGTTTTCCGACTGAATGCTTGGTGCAGTGATTAGCTAGAATGTTGTATGTGTTTCTTATGATTGATGTACTTGTAAGTTTGAGAAAATTCTATGTACAAATAACAGAGTACTCCAATCAGGAGGCGGTCTGTTCTGAGTGTATGCTTGTGTTACCAATAAACGTGTCCTCAGTGTAAACAGTGTAAAGTGTTGTGCTCTGTCAATGACCCAGCATTCGAATTCCGAACCACCTGCAGTTTTGTGTGTGACACTATTTGGTAGAGGCACCAGGTATACTGCAAAAAATTTGCATTATTGTTGGTCCGATTAGACAGTGCAAGACCCATTGCCTACACAGACAAGAACCGGAATGCAAAGGATATAATTACTACATCCTTCTAAAGAGCCGTGTCATCAAAAAACCCATAGATACGCACTTCATTAGTGTTCACATCCATTAGTGTTCTCGGGAGACACTGGACAGGACCGAAACAAAAGCTGAAAGGATTCATCCGAGCTACCAACTATAATAGGTGGGGTCACATGATGTGCTTCGCTAATGTATATTTCTACCTCAATGGGACAGTCCAGCAGTGGTTTGAAAACAACAAGGACAAACTCGATTGTTGGGACAAATTCCAGATGGAACTTAGAAAGACATTAGGAGACCACCAGCAACAAGCCAGTTTATCAGAAGAGGAATTGAACAAGTCACAATGACATGGTGAGTCAACACAGTTGTCTTTAAGTAATGATTTGGCCCGATGTCACATAGTTAACCCGGATATCACTGAGGCCAATAAAATTTCACACCTGATGAAGGACATTGCAGAAGACATGTACCAAATGCTGCCAGAAAATTGAAGAGGTGCAACAGGGGAGGTCTGGGTGTAAGAGGTGTGACTGACGCCCAAATGTGGTCCCTATGGCCGTTGTGGAATACCAGCATGACTTTGCTTCTCTCATACGACAAATTGTGAGAGAAAAATTACAACAGTTTATGGCAACAAGGACTTTTGGACCAAGCGAGCACCATATAATGGCCGTCAATGTTAGTTCTGTACATCATGAGGGAATCGACACTGCTGAGGAAGAGGTATTTAAAACATTTAGCACCTGTCTGCTCCATCAGTTGCACCCGATGTGAATGGCCTCGCCCTACTATGACTTAAGCTGCAGTCACCAAATGACAGCCTAGGAACCAACCGACACAGCGACAACCAACTCGTCCGGCAGCTATGATGCCTTGCAGGAGGACATACATCTAGAGGACAGAAGACAACATGCCATTGTGTTTTCACTGTAGGCTTCCTGGACATGTTGTACAATACTGTAGGGAGAGAAGACAAATATCTGACAATTATTATGCCACTTGATGCCAACCACTGGAGCAGTCCTTTCAATGGCAGTCAACTGGAGATGATTACTGTCAACCTACAGGGTGAAGCCCATCGCCATATCCTGAACCTGGTCTCCATTGTTCCTAATATGGCGCTGCCGTTCACTGTCGACTTCACTGACCGCAATTACCCACCAAACCTTGTCCAGAAACAGATATCACGGGCTCTGTCTGTCCAGTCACCTGCCACCTCCAACAAACCCACCATCCGGTCACAACGGAGCAAACCTCTCGTCACCCAGTATCACCCAGGACTGGAGCAGTTAAACCACTCTCTCCGCCAGGGTTTTGATTACCTTTCATCCTGCCCTGAAACAAGAAACACACTACCCACAATCCTCCCCCCTGCCATCCACCATACCTATGTAATATCCTTGTCCATCCCTGCTTCCAACCCCTTACCCCATGGCTTATATCCCTGCAACAGACGTAGATGCAAAACCTGTCCTATCCACCATCCCACCACCACCTACTCCAGTCCCGTCACAGGCATTTCTTATCCCATAAAAGGCAAGATAACCTGTTGTATACAAACTGAGCTGCAAACACTGTGCAGCTTTCTAAATGGGCATTACCAGCAACAAGCTGTCTGTCCGGGTGAATAGCCATTGTCATACTGTTGCAAGGCAACAGCTGGACCATTCTGTTGCAGAGCATGCAGCACTGCATGATGTGGCTCACTTCAATAACTGCTACACAGCCTGTGCCATATGGATCCTCCCCACAAACACCAAATTGTCTGAATTGTGCAGATGGGAACTCTCCCTGTAACATATGCTACAGTCCCACAATCCCCCAAGCCTAAACCTTCACTAGTTCCTGTTCCCCCCCCTCCCCCACTCTCCTATTCCCTTCCTGTCCCTATCCACACTCCAGCTTACGTACATATCCCTTTCTGCCACATACTCCAGTTCCTTCCTAACTGTAAGACAGCACTGATGTATTGCTCCATCCCCATTAGCATCCCTTCCCTCCATCCTGCTTCCCTATCCATACCACTTCCTCACCCCCACCACTGGTTGCTCTCGCACTGACCGTGCTGTGTGTTGCAGTCTGGCCACAATAGCCGGAGACAGAGGTTGGGTTTGTTTGTGTGTGTGTGTGTGTGTGTGTGTGTGTGTGTGTGTGTGTGTGTGAGCGCGCGTGCGTGTCCATGTGCTCGTTGTCTATGGGGCACATGAAGGCTTAACAGCCAAAAGCTTTACGTTTTGTTTTTCTGTTATGTGTGCCTTTCTGTGGCTCATCAGGTGTGTCAGTGGTTAGTACCAACCTATCCTTTCCAAAATATTGTTGAATCCTTCAAAGTATTTAAATTGTTTGATATATTATTTAGCAAATATTAAGTTCATAACTTGTAATTTTCTCATTTTGTGACAAGACCTTCTCACTGAGTAATTATTGCCGGTTCTTCCTTGCTGGTGTACCGAAACAAAGCAAATGGTGAAATGAAATCCAATGTGATGTTTAGAAAGTTTTTAGATTACTGCTGAACCCCCCCCCCCCCCCCTGTACACATGCACCAGTGTATTGCGCTTGTGCTGAAACGAGTTGAGAACTTTCCTGTTCAGTAACTAGATGGCAATTGTGCTACACGAGTACAGTTCACAGTGGATCTTCACTAGTGAGCTTCAGATACTCCTAAAATCCTCCACCAAAGGCAGTGAACTGTTTGTCTTTTGTGTCACTTATAATGTGTTGTCTCATCAAATGTCAGATGGAAAAAATAAATAAATAAATAAATAGATAAAAGAAAGAAAAAGAGAGAGAGTGAGAAAGAGAGATGAAGTAAAGCGAGATGCTGAGTAAGAAATTAGAATCGAGGTTAATGTTACTAGGAAGAAACTTAAAATCACGTAATTTTAAGATTGATCTTATGGGTTCTTCACAGGGGCTACGAATTTATGACATAAAATAGCAAAAAACGTAAAATTGGGGAATGTAAAATCAAAGTTCCACTGTATACAGGTAAAAGTGGTAACATCATGGAAAAATTTCTCGACAGGAGGGTTGTAAAAGAACTCATGACATGCCTCATGACATGCCTTGAAGGTAAAACTCTGAGTTTTCTATGACACTTACTTCAGCAGTGTACAGTGTACATTGTCTGAAAAGAAAGCCAATATATGCGTGTGGTACTATCAATGCATCAAGAAAGAACCTGCCTAAGCTGAAACAAGAGAGACTTGAAACATGGTGAACATGAGTGAGCTACAAGTTATTGTGAGTTATGTATTGTAAAATGGGAAGACAAAAGAACTGTGTATTTGTTGTCAAGCTATCATGACCCAACAGTCACAACAGAAGATAAGTGGAAAGAAAAGAAAGGAGCTGTGACAAACTTCCCTTGTCCTCTTCTTGTGGCAGATTACATTGGTAATTTGACCTGTGTGGATAAATTTAATTAAAGAAAATCAATTTGTGAAATTGACAGGAAAAATCTGAACTGGTGGCCTCTTATCTTGTGGTACTTTATAAATGCAAGTATTGTGAATGCCTTGGTTCTGAAGCTTGAAATAATTTCAATGATGAATTTTCAAAGAGAAGTGTCCAGAAGATTTCTGAGCAGTGCACTGGTGCCTTCAAGCGGAAAAAGAAAAACAAAAGTCTCGGGTGCCTAAGAGTGTGATAACTCAAAATTCAATAAATCAGCCACAATGAGCCACAAGATGTGCTAATTGCGGTACATAGGAAAAGCAGTTAAGGACTGATTGGACGTGTAGCATGTCGAGATACATCTCTGTTTAGGAAAAAACAAGTCTTGCTTCCAGGAGTACCACGCTGCTTGAAGTGTTACACAGAACAAGTTCTTGTACGTGAAGGAACAAATCTCACATCCAATAGAGTCACGTAACTATGTTGGTACATTACATGCATCAGCAATGTTTTTGCAATAAATCATAATGTCTTCTAATATTCTCATTATAATGTAATTATAAAACACTTCACCATTTTTAATAAAATTGTTCGATAAATAAAAGTCTTGTGCAACAAGGGTCAAAATACCAGAAGCATGAAAGAGTTACAGAGCCTCCACCGGCTCACATGAAGGGTCCATAGATTCAAGATGTTGTCTCCGTACCCGTACACTTCAATTAACTTGACACAATTGCAAACAAGACTCATCAGACCAGGCAACATGTTTCCAGTCATTAACAGTCCAAAGTCTGTGTTGATGGGCCCAGACAATGTGTGAAGTTTTTTATTGTGCAGTCAGCACTTGCTTGATGGCCCAGCATTTCTATCTGCAGCAATTTGCAAAAAAGTTGAACTTCTATCACAGTGAACTATTCTCTTCAGTCATTGTTGATCCTGTTCTTGCATTATCTTTTACCAGCCTCAGCAATGTTGGAGATTTGATGATTTAATGGATTCCCAATATTGTGGAATCCTGGAACATCACCCATCATCATCTCATGGCATAGATCTTGAATAACCTTCCCCTTCTGTTCCCTGTTCCCTTTTTCTTCCCTTCCTACCTGATGAAAGAACCCTGTTCTAAAACTAGTCCTACATTTCATCCTTTTGTGTGTGTGTGTGTGTGTGTGTGTGTGTGTGTGTGTGTGAGAGAGAGAGAGAGAGAGAGAGAGAGAGAGAGAGAGAGAGAGAGAGAGAGAGAGACTGTCGACGGTACAGAACTAAGGTAAGTACTAGCCAGCCAATCTATCTTTTATGACTTCAAATTCTTTTATTTAGTACACAATAGAGTTTGGCATCCATGCAGCAACTGGGCGAGTGGCTCGGCTGCCCAGCTTTTTCCCATAAGGTGGAATCCGGGCCATGTAGTCCCGCTTCCTCGTATGCCCTCTCACGGCGGTCCACCCCCCTGCTTCCCGTGCGACTTCTGCTGGCACGCCGCGATGTATGGGGCGAGTAAATTGTGAGTTATGTTGATTTCTGAGTATTATATACCTTCCCCTTCCTCAGAATATTGCAAGCACAGCGACAGTTGGAGAAGGTGAAGAGTCCTAATCCACCAATCGATAAACTCAGGTGTCCGCTGGTCTGGCACCTTTGACGAGACAGCATGCCGGATACACAGGAGCGGGGCCACCGGGGTGGAGGGATAGATCCACCCCCTGACGTCGATGCCACCCCCATCGTGGAGCAGTCCGTGGGACTCATGGCGGGGATGGGAGCATCAACGTCGGCTAGGCTGGAACCGCCCCCTGCCATCCCGGCAGGAGCAGCAGGGTCGGGAGGAGCCACCCCCATGAGGCAGCATTGGAGCTGGTCCTGGTGGGGCACGCAGCTGCCAGAGGGTGCACGCAGGTCCAGGAGGCGTATGACATGGCAACAGGCAATGCGTGTGGGAAACCAATGCGATGCCCCACAACTGTCTCCATGCTCCCAGGCCGCATCGTCTGGGCTGAAGCCAGAAGGGTCCGGACCCGGGGCTGGCGCATCAGGTGGTGTCAGGAAATGTAACAGGAAACGAGGTTGGCGGCCATAGAGCCATTCGGCTGGACTCAGTTCCCTGATCGGAGTGGACCAATGTCATCAAAAATTATAACAGGGCATCATCAATTGATGCAGAGGTTGTATATTTGTGCATCTGTGCCTTAAATGTTCACATGAGCCGCTCCATCTCCCCATTAGATTGTGGATGGAACAGTGCTGAATGCAAAAAGACCGAAAAACTTCCTCACAAAATTGAGAGCTGTTATCTGTTACTATCGTGTGTGGAAGACCTTCAATAGAGAAAATTTGAGTTAGAGCCCCAATTGTGGCCTCAGCCAAAGTGGAACTGATCTGAACGATGAACGGAACGTTAGATACGGTGTCAACTACCAAGAGCCAATTGGAACCCAGGAACGGCCCCACAAAATCGACGTGTAGCCAGTGCCAAGGTTGTGAAGGGACAGGCCAGGGAACAAGGGAACTTCAGGGATTGGTCTGCTATAGTCATACCTGCCAACCTTCAAAATGTAAAAATCAGGAGATCCAGTTTAGAAAATCGGGAGATTCCTCAAAAAAAATCAGGAGATACGTTCTATCAAAAACTGTGGTGCACTTTACTATAAGCCTTAACTGTTTTTAGTCTTTTCCTATGATCTCATAACGCTACATAATGGCTACAAAAAAAACTTGCGTTAACCCAATTGTTGATTACATCCTTATATTTTGTAGCCAGTCAAGGTAAAGTGATTGATATTTAGATCAAAAAAGTTCACAGCTGTATATTAGTGCTATACTGCTACCTGGGAACATGTTATGGAACAAATGACCCACAGTCGCATTTAATTGGTAAGCCGTACTCTATAATAAACAAAGTAAATAAGGTCTCTGCTTGTATCGTATGATCACTTTCAGTTTTTTCAGCAATTTCAGTCTTTTATTGTTACTCTGCACTATTTCGGTACATTGCTTTTTCCACCACGTGATGTGGAAATATCACATCGACAAAGAGTACAAAATAGAAAAAACTGCTAAAAATGTATTATGTTTCTTGGCATACTGGAACACCTACCACCGAATTGAAATCCCATAATCACGTAAAATATCTGTTTACACGAAAGTTGCCTGTTTTCTGCAATTCGCGTATGAAACTGATGCCTCTAACTATGCAATCAAAAGGTTACCAGCGATTAAAAAACCACTGAAGTGATTTCACTTACGTACACTGACGAAACATCACATTCAAAAACCGTACAACATAGAAACACTACTTGTGTATTTGCAAATACGTGCAAAGAGCATTATATAAGTCAAGTGCAACTCCTAATCTCTATGAATTTCGATACGTATTTATTTCTAACTGATAAATGAACAAAGGACTTTTGACCATTGGTGGAAAATCGAATCTTGGGTTCCAGGACAAAAGCTAAAATATCGGGAGAAATAATGGCAAAATCAGGAGGCGGGAGGAAAAGCGAAAAATCAGGAGACTCCCGCCTAAATCGGGAGAGTTGGCAGGTATGTATAGTGCACAGGAATTGCAAGCCAACACCAGATGTTCGATTTCCCGATGGATTCTTGGCCAAAATACATGGCGTCGAACCAGAGCCTAAGTGCGGAAAATTCCCCAGTGCCCTTCGAGTAGTAAACTTAATATTCGGGGTCGTAGAGTCGTCGGATTGCGGATTGCCAGCTTCCGTGGCCAATAAGAGTACCCCGGCCGCTACTGAGAGTCGATGCCAGAGTAAAAAATAATTATGCAATGGGTCCAATGCCCGGCTCAGCGGGTATTCCAGCCACTCTCGTTCCTCACATGACTTCACTATTCTGAGAACGGGGTCCTTGTCCACAACTGCCCCTAAGACTTTACTAGTGATGGGAAACGCATGTAATATTCTTTCCTCATCAGCATCTATGGGGAAACAAAGGATTCCTTCCTTATTAAATTGTGGGCCCGCCCCAAGCGGGAACCGCAATAACACATGTGCATTAGTGTGTTGCGAAGTGGGGTGGTAGACTATGTCATACTGAAAACAGAATATGCAATGGGTCCGATGCCCGGCTCAGCGGGTATTCCAGCCACTCTCGTTCCTCACATGACTTCACTATTCTGAGAACGGGGTCCTTGTCCACAACTGCCCCTAAGACTTTACTAGTGATGGGAAACCCATGTAATATTCTTTCCTCATCAGCATCTATGGGGATACAAAGGATTCCTTCCTTATTAAATTGTGGGCCCACCCCAAGCGGGAACCGCAATAACACATGTGCATTAGTGTGTTGCGAAGTGGGGTGGTAGACTATGTCATACTGAAAACAGAATAGGTGTATGGCCCATCAATGGAGATTGTGGGCAGACTTGCTGGTAGAACTGCATCCAACTGAAAGAGGGCCACTAAAGGCTGATGATCAGTCATTATAGTGAATCGGTTGCTATATAAGAACACGCAAAACGTCTGTACCACAAAAATTATAGCGATTGCCTCTTTCTCTACCTGGGAATATCATTCCTGCACTGAAGTGAGCATTTTAGATGCGAATGCCAGGGCCCGTTTGAAGCTGTCTGAATACCGGTGAGGTAAGACTGCTCCCACCCCATTCTGCGAGGCGTTGCCACAACTTCTAGCAGCACATCCGAAGAATACGTGCCCAGACATTTTCAAGACAACAATAATTGTTCAAGGTGCTCAAAAGAGCCCTGACAGGCAGAAGACCATTCAAACACAACATCTTTGTGCAGCAAGTCATAAAGGGGTTTAGCAATGGAGGCTGCATGTTGAAGAAACCAATGACAATATGCAGATTTTCCGAGAAAGGCTTGTAATTCCCTTACATATCATGGGGCAGGCATGGAGGCTTCCACGGGTGTAACGCCTTGCAGGGACACTTCCAGCCCGAGGTATCTACACTCGACACAATATTGTCTAAGTAATTTACACAAGTATCTACTGGGTGCAAAAGCTGTCTCCCAACAGTGGCTGAAGACAACAGTATTGTGTGTGTGTGTGTGTGTGTGTGTGTGTGTGTGTGTGTGTAAGAGAGAGAGAGAGAGAGAGAGAGAGAGAGAGAGAGAGAGAGAGAGAGAGAGTTTCTATTTCTGAGAGAGAGTTTCTATTTCTGAAGAAGGCCATAATGACCGAAAGCTAAACCATTTCGGTAATTATCACGATGTCTCTTCGGCAAGTAGCAACCTATTCTTTCGAAAATATTGCTGAATCCTCCTTGGAATTCCCTTCATTTGAAAATCTAGTTATGTAATGTAATGTGAAAATCAATTTACTCTACTTTTTTGTTATGGAAGTGTTCACAGTTTATATTTTAAAAGTATTGAGAGTGAATGTGGTTTCTCTAATACAAACATCATAGCCTTACTTCCTTGTATACTTGTACCAAATGTGATTCCAGAACTACATTACTTCCAAACACAATTCATTAACAATAATTTTTCAGAAAAAGTAAGAAAGAAGGATTATCACTTACATATGTGTTTACACTGTTAACTCTCTTGCGAAGATCTTCAAGCTCTCTTTCAAATAACTGAATTTCTTCTGCGATTGCAGCTCTTATAACACCTGCTGTTATCTCGTTGCTTTCTGATGACGACAATGAATCAGTGCTAGGCTGTGCAATGTTATCAACTTTCAGAGTAGAAGATTCATTCCTGCCATCACCCTGTAAAAACAAAATTAAATTTATCTAACTACAAAGAGGCTTCCCCTAATTCCCTACTGCTATATTTCCTTTTTTCCTAATGATTTACTACTTACTGTACCCATGTTAACAGTGGAAGCAGGAAACAAATTACTTTGTGAGCTTGTCACTGATGGTGGCACTTTATTTTGAGAGCTCATCATTGATGGAGTCAGGCTACTTTGAGAGCTCATCATTGATGGGGTCAGGCTACTTTGAGAGCTCATCATTGATGGGGTCAGGCTACTTTGAGAGCCCATCACTGATGGCGCTAGGCTACTTTGGGAGCCCATCACTGACATCTGGTTGCTTTGAGAGCTTATCAGTGATGGTGCCTGGTTGCTTTGAGAGCTTATCAGTGTTGGTGCCAGGTTACTTTGAGAGCTGATCATTGACGGTGTCAGGATGTTTTGCGAGCTCATCACTGTTGATGCCTGGTTCATTTGAGAACTCATCACTGATGATGCCTGACTACTTTGAGAGCCTGTCACTGATGGCATCTGTGTGCCGAATGCCGACATTAATGATGGTGCCTGGTTACTCTGAGCGCTTACTGCTGAGGGTGTCTGTGTCAAGCTTGCACCTGTTGCTTTTCCTGTAGAAAAACCTGAAATGTTGGTGCCAGCTCCACTTTGTAATGCACTTATAAAACCCATTGCAGGTTGGGGTTTTTCAGGAGTATTGGCCACCGAAGTTTTCATATTGAAGAATGGAGATGAAAACCCAGAATTCAAAATCCCAATTCCAGGTTCTGATACATTTGTCTGAGGGCTTGAACTAGAGGCTTCTTTCTGCACAGACATACTTTGAAGAGGACTCACTGGCTTTGGAACACTCATATTTTCAAACCTGCAACAATTAAGAGATCTATGAGCTGGAAACATTGCAATTAAATGTCTCTCTTAATTCTACCTATAGGAAATACAAAACTATCAAAAAGATCAAGCTGCAATACGTACTTTGGTGCAAGATTTACCCTGCTTCCAGTTGGACTTGGTTCTGTTGCTGATGGCACATCTGGTGATTTGCTAGGAAATAATGCAATAACACTCTCATCTGCCACTGCTTCCGGTGGTGAGCATACACCAGCAGCTCCAGGAATAATGTTGATAACATAAAACAAGCACAGGACTCCTTTGTGAGACAGCAGATGTAACACAGGCATAGGTTGTATCATCTGGTTGTCCCCTGGAAACATTTAAATAACTAAGACAATTTCTTAGCTTTCTATTTGGCAGTATGTGGTATTAACAATGATCACAGCGGAAAAGAAAGAGATTTTACTACAAAAACCTAAATGTGCAAATAAAAATCAACACAAATAAAAATAAATAAATTCCAAAGTAAAAGCAATCACATTTCTGCCCAAGTCATGTTACGTATTAAGCAGGCCATAAAGTCTCCATACACTTAAATTCTCCCTTAAGATTACAGAGATAATGGAACTTTAAATATTTTTTATGTATTATGATCTCTCTCACTGTACCTACAGTAGCATTTTGACAAAGTATGACCAATCTGAAATGTTGGCAGTACTTACACAAATGACCCAAGTGTTTTGTACAAGGGGCCAGGCTGGCAACTGTTTACTACAACACAGAAGTCAAAAAGTCTAGGTAAGTGTCTTTTAAATGTAGCAGTAACGTGGCAGAGCTATTTCAAAAGTCTGTTGACAAAAACTGTTTAGATTAATCTTTATATTTACTTCATGTGTGTTTAGACTAATTATGAATCATTCACTAAATCTAATACCACCATACTGAATACTATGTACAGTTTCAAGAAGCTATTATACTTATTTTACAAGAAGGAAATTCATAAGCAAACATTACTCATAAGCTTCATCTATTTAGACACTTTTTATCTGTTTAGAAGAAACTATATTGCCGCGAGAGACCCTGAACACCAACTGCCGGCGTGGCGTAGGGGATAGCGTCACGGACTGCGGACCAGAAGGTCGCTGGTTCAATCCCGCCCACCGGCAAAAATTTATTTCTTTGTAATTGACAATTCCAGAAGGTTCTACATCTTTCTTATGTTCACTTGTAAATTCTACTTGTTTCTTGTGTTAACTGTTCTTCTAATTTCTGGTAAATTCTGTCTGTGTATAAATAGCAGAGCACTCTGCCTGAGAGGCAGTCAGTGCTGCATGTATGTTGAGTTCATAATAAATGTGCTTTCAGTATAAGTGCTGTGTTTAGTTGCCTTCGAAGTCAAGCCTGCTTCCATTGCAATGCGACATTGTTTGGTGGAGGCGCCGGGTACACTGTGCAACAGCTGCATCACCGTGGCTCCGATTAGGCAATGTAAAAGCCGTCGCTTACACGGACTGGAACCGGAATACAAGGGATACACCGAGTACGTCCTTCCAAGAGTCCGTATCATCAGACAAACTATGGAAACGAAACCAGCAGTAAGCCAGCTACACATCAGGCACCCGTCGGTGTTCTCTGGAGACGCTGGACAGGACCCAAACAAATGGCTAAAAGGGTTCGACCGAGTCGCCATGTACAACAGGTGGGATCATACGATGTGCTTGGCCAATGTTTACTTCTATCTGGACGGAACGGCCCAGCAATGGTTCGAGAACAACGAAGACAAATTGAATGACTGGGAGACGTTCCAGGAGGAACTTAAGAAGACGTTTGGAGACCGCCAGCGACAAATCCGCTCGGCAGAAGAACAACTGAAGAACCAAGCCCAACGACATGGTGAGCCGACACAATCCTACATACAGAGTGTTTTGGCCCTGTGTAACGTAATCAATCCGAACATGACTGAAGCGGACAAAATCACGCACCTGATGAAGGGAATTGCAGAAGATATGTACCAAGCTCTTCTGATAAAAGACGTCGCTACGACAGAAGAGTTCATCAAGTGGTGCCAGCGCATTGAAGAGATGCAACAAAGGAGGGTTGGACGCAAGAAGTATGACAGACTCCCAAATGTAGTCCCTATGGCCGTTGTGGAAGACCAGCAGGACTTGGCTTCTCTCATACGACAAATCGTGAGAGAAGAATTACAACAGTGCATGGCAGCCGGGACTATTAGACCGAGCGAGCATCAGATTATGGCGATGGATGTGACCACTGTAAGTCACAAGGTAGCCGACGTCGCTGAGGACGAGGTATTTCAAACATTAGCTCCTGTCTGCCCCGTCAGTCGCACCCGACGTGAAGAATGGCGTCGCCCTGCTATGATTTACGCTGCAGCCCCCAAATGGCAGCCCATGAACCGACCGACACGACCACAGCCAACTCCCCCAGTAACTATGATGCCCCGCAGAAGAACAGACGTCTGGAGGACAGAAGACAACACACCACTGTGTTTCCATTGTGGACGCCCTGGACACGTCGTACGCTACTGCAGAGAGAGGAGGCAAGTATTCGATGATTATTTTGCCGCAAGACGTCAGCCGTCAGAGCAGTTCTATCTAAGGCAGTCACCTGCTGATGAGTTCAGTCGACCTACGGGAAGAAGCCCATCGCCGTACCCTAGACGAGGTCGCTCCCCGACGCGCCGCAGCCGTTCACCGTCGCCGTACAGAGGTACCAGCCGCTCCCCTAGCCGCCGCGCCCAGGAAAACTAAGCGAGGCGACCATCTACGGAGGTGAGGCCGCCGCAGATGAAAATCCTCCATGGACGACAGTCGCCAAGATGTCGGGAAATCTCATTGACGTCATAATCGACGGCCAACCTGTCCGGGCACTTGTTGATTCAGGAGCCTCTTTTTCTGTGTTGTCGGATAATTACTGCCGCACACTAAAGAAGACAATGTTCTGTGATACGGGGGCAACTGTGCTGAAGGTAGCGAATGGAAAGTACGTCCACTCAGCAGGAACTTGTGTCGCAAGAATAACCATCAACAACAGGACGCAGCCGTTTGAATTTGTCGTGTTAACAGAATGTAGTCACAATGTCATCCTCGGATGGGACTTCCTTCAGGCCTCCCAAGCTATCATTGACTGTGGAAGATCTGAGCTGCAAATTGAAGAAGTTGCTCTGCCGGATACATGTAATACAGAATTTTCTGGGAAGCTATTCGTCGTTGACAATGTGAAAATACCGCCGTTGACAATGAGAAGAGTTGCAGTCACAAACACAGATGACTGGTTAAACTGTGAAATCCTTGTTGATAGTAAAAAGTTTATGAGGCTCACAAAAGAAATTTACATACCAGCGGCTATCATAAGCATTACCGGTGGTCAAGGAGAGATTTGGATCACAAACTGTCACAAGCAGTCACAACTTATCCCCAAGGGAATGTGTATCGGGACAGCTGAACCAATCCAGGATGGTGAGCTCAACGTCATCACTGAAGACCCATGCCCTGCTGCTAGTACAGACAACACGCTGGAGGAAACCAACATGGAACTGCCAATAGGGCCTGGACTGACCAAGGAACAACGCCAGCGGGCGTTTGGTATACTACGCCAATTTTCGGGTGCATTAACACCACAGCAGGGGAAAAGTCAGACGCAACGGCCCACGATAAAGCACCGTATCAATACTGGGGATCATCCGCCAATTAGCCAGCGTTCGTATAGTGTGTCGCCAGCTGAAAGACGGATAATTCGGGAGGAAGTGGAGAAGATGTTGCGAGATGACATTATTCAACCTTCGGAGAGTCCTTGGTCGTCTCCGGTGGTCCTCGTAAAGAAGAAGGATGGCATGTGGCGATTCTGTGTCGACTATAGGCAGCTGAACAGAATCACAAAGAAATATGTCTACCCACTGCCGCGTATTGACGACACCTTAGACTGCTTGAAAGGAGCTACATACTTCTCAACTATGGACATGCAGACAGGTTACTGGCAAATCGAGGTTGACGAAGCTGACAGGGAGAAGACGGCTTTTATTACACCTGACGGTCTCTATGAATTTAAAGTAATGCCATTTGGATTATGTAATGCTCCAGCCACATTCGAACGCATGATGGACAACTTGCTTCGACACCTTAAGTGGCCGACGTGTGTCTGCTATTTAGATGACATTGTCGTTTTCTCGAAAACATTTGAAGAACATCTGAGTCGCCTGTCAACTGTGTTGAAGTGTGTTCAGGCTGCAGGTCTCCGCCTCAATCCAAAGAAGTGCCTCTTCGTCGCCAAAGAGATAAAAATCCTTGGGCACCTAGTCAATGGAGATGGTGTCCGTCCTGATCCAGATAAAGTAAGGGCAGTCACAGAATTTCAAACTCCTCAGCACATTCGTGATGTGAGAAGTTTTCTCGGGCTGTGCTCATACTACCAACGTTTCATAAAAGGATTTTGTAACAAGGCACGTCCATTACAAGAACTTCTGCAGGGAGACACCAAATTTTACTGGGATGAGACAAAAGAAAGAGCTTTCCGAGCACTTAAGGAGGCTCTAACTTCAGCACAAGTGCTAGCCTTGTACGACGAGAATGCAGAAACGGAACTTCACACAGACGCCAGTGGCTATGGAATTGGTGCAGTGTTTGTACAAGTTCAGGAAGGTGCCGAAAAAGTGATAGCCTATGCATCAAGAGTACTCTCAAAGTCCGAGATAAACTACTCTACAACTGAAAAAGAATGCCTTGCGGTTATTTGGGCTATCAACAAGTTCCGGCCGTATTTATTCGGCAAACTATTCACCGTAGTGACAGACCACCATTCTTTGTGTTGGCTGACTAGCTTGAAGGATCCATCAGGTCGACTAGCAAGATGGGCACTAAGACTCCAAGAGTACGATGTCACAGTGGTATTCAAGAACGGGCGCAAACACAAGGATGCCGACTGCCTTTCGAGGAATCCATTAGTGGAATACAACAGCATTAATGAAATTTCAGCTCTCATTGAATTAGATGACGTTACATCTGAACAGAGGGAAGATCCAACACTATTAAAAATGATAGAGGCCTTGGAGAAAGGAGAACCGACCAATGGAGAGTTCCAACTTATAAATGGAACATTGTACAAGAGCAACTACGATCCACTGGGCCCCAAATGGCTACTTGTTGTTCCAGCTCATCTCCAGCCAGCTATTCTCAAATATTTCCATGATGCTCCAATATCCGGTCATCTGGGATTCGTGAAGACCCTTGACAGAATCAGATGCAGGTATTACTGGAAAGGTCTCTACAGATCTGTCAAGCACTATGTGAGTCACTGTAAAGAGTGCCAGCAACGGAAGCATGTGCCGCAATTACCTTAGGGAGGTTCCCGAAGTCGACAACCGGTAACAGTTGGATAATAGTCTGCACTACGCTGTCACCAAACCTGTGCCGACTGCAGAAGCTCCAGAGATCGCAAAACTCCTTGTAGAAGACATTATTTTGAAGCATGGGGCACCACGTGTCATGATATCCGATTGTGGAAAAGTATTCCAGTCAAAACTAGTATCAGAGGTAATGTCACGGTGCAACATTGTCCACAGAATGACAACTGCATACCATCCTCAGACAAATGGTCTTACGGAACATTTTAACAAGACGTTAGCCGACATGCTGTCGATGTACGTCGATGTTGAGCAGAAGGATTGGGATACAATTCTGCCAGTCGTGACATTTGTTTGTAATACCGCAAGATAAGACACTACAGGCTTCACTCCATTTTTCCTGCTCCATGGCCGTGAAGCTGAGACGACAATGGATACACTGTTCCCGTTCCAACCGGACGACACTCAGGATGACTATGTTAAACAGCTCATCACCAGGGTCGAAGAAGCAAGACAGCTGGCTCGCATACGGACACTGGACGCCCAGGAGAAGGACCGTCAACGGTATAATGACAAGCACCGACCTGTTGTGTACAGCCCAGGAGATCTGGTATGGATTTTTACCCCTGTACGGAAGGTTGGACTGTCAGAAAAGTTATTGAAGCGATACTTTGGTCCGTATCGTGTCATACGACGCCTGTCAGACGTCACATACGAAGTTGAAGATTATGAGCCGGCAAAAATTTATTTCTTTGTAATTGACAATTCCAGAAGGTTCTACATCTTTCTTATGTTCACTTGTAAATTCTACTTGTTTCTTATGTTAACTGTTCTTCTAATTTCTGGTAAATTCTGTCTGTGTATAAATAGCAGAGCACTCTGCCTGAGAGGCAGTCAGTGCTGCGTGTACGTTGAGTTCATAATAAACGTGCTTTCAGTATAAGTGCTGTGTTTAGTTGCCTTCGAAGTCAAGCCAGCTTCCATTGCAATGCGACAATATCAAATCTATGGTCTCTTACACAAAACATTACAGGGTCGATCTAGAAACACAACCAACACAAATAGAATAATTAGAAAGCAAACATCTTCATACCCTCAAAAGTCATCATGACAAATCAATGCTGACCAGAGATGTGTGAATCCTTTCCAGAGAATAAGAAAAGGATTTTGGCAGTTTCCATCTAAGGTCATGAAAATATTTTGGATGAACTGCAATGTCAGTAGCACTCCAGAAGTGAAATGGTGAAAATCAGTTACTTGTACGATTATTGTGGGCATTGAATTAGATTCAGTGAGGCACTTAAAAATTTCCACCCAGACTGGAGAATGCAACTAGGTTTTCTACTTACTGGCAGATGCTCTAACCACTAAGCCACCTTGAACACTGTGGTTACCACAGCTGCAGTTACTAGCCTGGCACACTCCCAGCCAGCCACTAGTTCTCTACTTAGTCTACATTAGCATTGCAGTACCACGAGCCCTTACATTGCATTTACTTGTAACCGTGATTGCCATATTTGTTCGAATCTAAGCTGCACTCAAATCTAAGTCACACCCAAAAATTGATACTCTAATTTCAAGGAGGAAAAAAAGATATAGTCTGCATTTCGAAACAAATGTATTTCATTCTAACATGAAGATTATAGAGGAAAAATTCCTAGCAGGAAAAATAGGAGATGTTTACTTACCAGGCGAAGGAGCACAGGTATGTGACAATAACATAAATAAAAAAATAAAACAAAAAAACCACACTCACACGAAGGTAGAGATACACAAAATTCAAAGAAGTTGGACAGAGATGCCAGTCGAGGCAGAGGCTCTGTCCAGAGATTGGAGGCAAAGATGTTGTGGAATGGTGGGTGGGAATTTAAAACTAACGAAGGTTGATACCAGGTGGGCAATGGGAAGAGAGAATATGTTGAAGGGCAAGTTCCCATCTCCGGAGTTCTGAAAGGTTGGTGTCAGTGAGAAGTATGCATATAACCCGGATGGTGGAACACTGCGCTAAGATGTGCCATCTTAATCACAATTAAGGGCAGAGCCACTTGTGACAGCGCCCACGTGATTTACCAGCTGACATGCCTGTACTGTGAGGCCTTCTATGAGGGAATGACGAGCAACAAACTGTCCATTCACATGAAAGGACACAGGCACACAGTGTTTGTTGTTAATGAGGATCACCCTGTGGATAAGCGTGCCTTGGTGCATGGCCAGCACATCTTGGCACATTGTTTCACCGTCCGTGTTATATGCATACTTCCCACTGACACCAGCCTTTCAGAACTCTGGAGATGGGAACTTGCCCTTCAACATATTCTGCCTTCCCATTGCCCACCTGGTCTCAACCTTCATTAGTTTTAAATTCCCGCCCACCATTCTACAACATTTTTGCCTCTAATCTCTGGACAGAGCCTCTGCCTCGACTGGCATCTCTGTCCAACTTCTTTGCAATTTGCGTATGTCTGCCTTGGTGTGTAAGCGTGTGTTTGTTTACCTATCCTTTTTCCCCAAAATAAGTCTTTCCTCTCCTGAGATTGGAATGACTCCTCACCCGCTCCTTTAAACCCACATCCTTTCCTTTTCCCCCTGTTTCCCCACTCTTTGCCTGAAGAAGCAACAAACGGTTGCGAAAGCTTGCATTTGTGTGTGTGTGTGTGTGTGTGTGTGTGTGTGTGTGTGTGTTTTATTTATGTTACTGTCACATACCTGTGCTCCTTCGCATGGTAAGTAAACCTCATGTACTTTTTATATATATCATTCTAACATGAGATACAAATTAGGTAGGATTCGAACTTGCCATGGCAGATGTACTTACTTCCTGTATAAATGGGGTAAACAGCCATCCCCTCAGTGAGACTGCAGAGAGAATCAAACCATCAGTCATATTTTTGGAGAGTGACCCAGAACAATCTATAATGGGAGCCCAGATGACTTCCTGTTCGCAACCCCAGAGTTGATAGATTACATTAACAGACTTGATGTTATAATTATGTAAGCTTCCGTGGCCAGAGTCAGATGACATAAAAGTTTTTGGGGTGTTGTATCGCGTCATAATGTAAGAAGGATGAAGGCCACTGTAACGTTGGCCAAAACGTCGGTTATTTAATTAATAGCCATCTTACATTATGATGAGGTACAACACCCAGAAAACTTTTATGTCATCAGACTTGATGTTAGTTTGTAATTCTTGAAGCTTGTTATATTAGTGATTTGTTTCTTTCTTAAGTGTATGTATTTCCATACAATAAATAAATAAATAGGTAGACTGGATTATGATAAAACTACAGTAATTGGGTTTGAGTGGTAATCTTAGCAGTCAAACTTGGTGAAAATACTTTTTAGGTGTCAGTGGTAGTTGCCGGTAAGGGCATGATGAATTATGGGAAGCACGCGCGACCAATCGTGTGGTGTTGCAGACAGCCATTAAGTCTTTTCGAATATAAACAAATCTGCATTTCCGCCTTACTATAATTGCTATACATCATGGTCTTACTTTGACTGAGCTACTATGTTCAACCTAACCACAAACTCGAAAATCATGAAATATTATATCATTTTATTTCTGACAAGCAAGTGTGTGAATGTGTCAGCTGTCTTATAATTGGTATGAGGCAGGAGAAGTTACAGAGTTATAAAGAAAAATGTGATTAAATATGAGATTTTTATTCTTACTGTTGTTGTTTTGGGATTTTGAGAGGACTAAACTATAACGTTATCAGTCCCCTGTTCCTACCAAAGGCGATACAGCCAAGCAGGAAAAAATAAAATATGGAACACAACTAACAGAGAGGAAACCCACAAGGGGTACAAAGTGACAACGAACATGATGCTGACAACACAAAAGAAGAAAACATAAATGGAAGAGACCATGTGTTGAACTGAGCTAAACCTTTACAGCAAAAAACAGTGGCTGGCTGATCACAAAGATAATACAGGATGAGCCAGCCACTCTGCAGAAACTAATAGTCTAGTCAAAAAGAAGACATAAACTGTAAAAGAGACAACATATTACAAGTTCTGTGGGGGTGAGGGCCCCAAGAAATCAGGCAAATGAGCCCATCTCTAAATAAAATGATAAAAGCCAGCTGTGTAAATAAAACCTAAAACACAGTCAGCCATTGAGGCATTGTTAGCTAAAATAAAAGCAAGCACAGAAGGCAGGTTGAAGGACTGCTGCAAGGTGGCTAAAAGCGGGCAGTCCAATGGGATGTGGACAGTGCCACAATGGAAATTTGGTGGGTCCTCTTG
Organism: Locusta migratoria; assembly: GCA_026315105.1. Classification (NCBI taxonomy): domain Eukaryota; kingdom Metazoa; phylum Arthropoda; class Insecta; order Orthoptera; family Acrididae; genus Locusta; species Locusta migratoria. Next base: position 628,969,732 of record CM048745.1, on the reverse strand, counting down.
ATGTAAAATGTGACCATGAGCTTACCATGTATGGCCAATATGTATTTGGCAGAGAACAGAGTCCCAACAGGAAGGCCTGAGGTAGGACTTCCAGGTGGCCATAGAGAGCTTGATCGCCTTGAGCTTGTTGGGCATCCTAAATGTTGACCATTGTATATTCCAAGCCTCAAAGACCTGGTGCAACCCCAATTGGATATCACTTTCTGGGGTACCAATATTCAGGGGTGGAGAAGTGGTGGTCAGTTTGGACAGCTGATCAACATGCTCGTTTCCCGGGATGCCAAAGTGGCCCAGGGTCCAAACAAAGTCTACCGAATACCCTGATTTGGTGAATGCAAAGATGAAGCTGAGAATGGATTGCACCAAGGAATGGGCAGAAGAAAACTGGTCGAGGACTTTTATACCACTCATGGAGTCGATACAGATGACACACGACTTCCTGGGGCATGCTCGTAGGTGGTCAAGAGCACGAGATATGGTGATCAGTTCGGCAGTGAAAACGCTACAGCCAGGAGGAAGGGGGGCCTTGTTCAATGTGGTTGTCATGAACAATGGTGTAACCAACTCTACCATCTACCAGGGAGCCATAAGTATATACCACTTCTGTGCCACATAACGTGTCAAGTACGGCTAGAAACTGGTGATGGGGTGTTAGTGGCGAAACTGATGCCTTTGGATCGCAGAAAAACTGCAAGCGGAGCTGCAAGTGAGGGATAGACCAAGGAGGGGGTACAGGATTGCCAGGAGACAGCAGAAGGAAGAGGTAGAGACTCAAGTGAGGAAAGGAGAGTACGACCCCAGACCGCGATCAGAAGACCTGATCCGGGTCGTCATAGTGGAGAGGGAAGGGAAGCAGCCGGGAACAGGGGGATAGGGCATGGCACGAACTCGAGCAACATAAAGACGCGAGAAGCTGTTGCCAGCGAATCGTCATGGGAGGAATCCCAGCTTCAGTAAGGAGACATAAGCTGATAGACAAATAGCACTATGAAGTTTGGGATCCAGGATCCGCAATGCTGATGGTGCTGCAGAGTCTTAAAACAGGCTCCCATAGTCACTGAATCAGAGTCTTATATGCAGCTGGAGGGTGGAACAGGTGGCTCCCTAAACACTGTGACACAGGCAATGAAGAACAATTAAATGTCACCAGCTTTTTTGCCTCAGCTGTAGAAGGTGTGGCACCCAAGTGAGTCAGGCATCAAAAAGCGTGCCTAAAAGATGATGTGTCTTCTCAACATGTAGCAATTCACCACCCAGGTATAGATCTGGATCCAGATGATCAAACCGGCAATAACAGAAGTGCATTATGCGGGTTTTCTGTGCTGAAATCTGGAAACTATGGTTAGAGGCCCATGATTGAGCCTTTTGGACAGCTCCTTGCAGTGGCCATTCAGCAATACCAATAATAACATTGCTAAAATAAAGACAAAAGTCATTGGCTAACAAGGAGCAACAGACCGATGAATCTACAGCCACAGCAAGACCATTTATTGCGACTAAAAGTAAAAGTACAATAAGAATGGAGCCCTGTAGGACCCCATTCTCTTTAATATGGGATGAGCAAAGAGATGCACCAACCCTAACCCGAAAAGAGCGGAGCGAGTCAGAGTTCTGTATGAAGGTCAGAAGGGGACCACCTAAGCCCCATTTGTGAAGCCTTTCATAGATAAAAAAAAAGACTGTAACTAAGTTCTCACACCTGGAAAAAGAAGTGCAGATAGCCGACTCCGGTGACAATAGGTTGTGTATTGTAGAGTAGCCATGGCAGATGGGTCCCCCCCCCCGCCCCCCCCCCCCCCGTCCCCTGTTCAAGACTCCACATGAGCTGCTGACTCACCATATGTTCAAAAAGGCGTGACGTTTCATCATGGGCAAGATGAAGCTATTCCGCCATTAGGATGGGAAAACACCTTCTGCCTAGAGACAATTAAAGAATGCGAGCAGTTTGTTCTAAAAGTCTGATGACAGGTGACGGACGAACTGGCTGTGGAGTTTTCAGGGCATGCATCAAGGGCACTTTGGAACTCCCACTCGTTAAAAGGAGCAATGTATGGCTTCTGACGATGTGTCCAAAATGATAGTGGCTTCTGCTCAACTGGCTCTTTGAAGGTGCGGAAGACTGCACTGTAACCTGAGGTCACAGAGCTACATGTGTAATGCACTGCCCTGAGTTCAGCAATATCAATTGGGTCTGTACAGAGAGTACTCTGAATGAAGAGATGGGATTCCTGCCGATCTTGGGACCACACCCGAGATGGGGAGGCAAGAGATCCAATAGACACTTCATATCTCTTCCAAAAATCCTGCTTACTCTGCAATACCCACTGAGCTTGGGCCCAGAGCCTTTTAAAGACAATCTGATGCTCTGTGGAAGGGTGATGCTGGAGCGGCACCTAAAGATCTCTGAGGGCCTCAGTGATTGCGGAGGGGAGGCAGTGGTAGCCAGAACAGCTGCTTCAGGGGCGGAAATTATAGCATCAGTAACCTGTACCCTCCAGTTGAGATTGGGAAGAAGGCTCAGGCTGCAAATGGAGATGTTGATAGCTGAGTATGTGTCATGTGTCACATTGAAGTGCATGGGTGCAACTGTGTTTAGGAGGCAAACATCCTTCTGTGCCAGGACAGTCTCAACATCCCTACCACAGTGGGAGATGTTCATTCCACACATAGTGTGCTGAGTCCCCCAAAAGGAGAAACAGAAGGGAAAGTTGGGCAACCAGGGCAGAAAGGTCAGTGTGAAGACAGCCTAATCTGAGCAGAGAGAGAGAGAGAGAGAGAGAGAGAGAGAGAGAGAGAGAGAGAGAGAGAGAGAATGGTAAGTTCTTGCATTGCCTGGATTCTGACAGTCACTGCCTCAAGGGCTGTGCAGAGAGGCAAAGGTGCAAATGGGATAGTGGCAAGGATGTAAACACAGACACCCCAGATACCCTGCTGTAATCTGAACAGTTTTTGTAGCAGCCCCAATAGCCCTGAAGGACAGGGGTCTGTTGGACAGGAAACTAGGTTTCTGTAGGGCTACACATAAGGCATGGAAGTGGCACAGTAAGTGTCGCAATTCGGCAGGAGGTGGAAAAAGCCACCACAGTTCGACTGCTTAATTATACTGTCTCCTAAAATAGGAGGCATGCTGAAGTAGAAGGTTCAGTTAGTTTCACAGATTCATCTATCATCGCAGGGGAAGGAGGCAGAACCTCAACATCCATGGCTAGAGGGGTCTCAACAGTTACCAAGTCCTCAGGGAAAGCAAGAATATCCACCTTGTATTCAGATGCAGATGTGGGGGCTGGTGGTATGTTAGCCAGCGGGATTTCATTCTTCTTATTTTTTTATTCTCACTGGTCTTTAGGTTTCTCAAGCTAGGAGGGCTTTGCTGACTCAGTATAAGGTACTGAGGAGGACCTTGAAGCCTTGTGACCAGCAGTTGGCAGAATTTTCCGCTACTCACAGATCTCCGCTATTTCAGCAGGAGAAACCGTAGATGAAAGGGATCCAAGTGCTCCCTTTCTAGCAAAAGGTGCCAGAGAAGGCTGTTGCTTCTCTGGCTGAAAGGGGGGGGGGTGTCCCCTGTGTGTTCAAGGGGAAGGGGTTTCATTGCACTTGAGAGGAGTTTGGGAGCAACAGAAGAGGAAGTGCCCCAATGATCAAGGGGGTGGACAGAGACAATCGAGCCTGGGGGCCCAGTGAGATAGGCTGCAAGGATGGAGGTCTTGTCATCAGGATGGTACTGGCAAGGCAGATGTGGCATAAGAGGAAACCATACTAACTGGGTGCCACTTTTGGTACTACTTCTTGGCCTTAGAGTAGGTCAGCTTGTCTAGGGTCTTATATTCCATAATTTTCCTCTCTTTGTGCAGAACTGTGCAATGTGGTGAGGATTGGGCGTGGTGCTGCCTGAAACTGATGCAGACCGGAGGAGGGGTATAAGGTGCATTGGGATGAGATGCATGTCTGCACTCCCAGCAGGTTGGGTTGGCATCACACTAGAAAGACATGTGCCCAAACTGCCATCACTTAAAACAATGCATTTGGTGAGGAACACAGGGTTTAACGTCACACCAGTAGATCATCTCCTTGAACTTCTCTTGCAGTGAATAACACACCAAAGTCAAGATCATGGTACCGGTAGCAACACAATTGTCCTTCGGACCCCTATAAAGTCATCGGATGAAATGAATGTCTCAGCGGTCTTGTGAGGTGTTACTGAAATGGGAACAACACCCAAATTGTCACTGGCGAGCAATGCTCATGACTGCGCTGGGGATGACGTTGTTGCAAGGACTGCTTCTGATCTCATTTCAGACATACCCCCACCTCACCAAGCTTGTCCTCTAGGTTGTCCACAAAAAATAAAGGCTTTGTCGACATGAAAGATTCACCATCCGCCCTGCTACAAACCAGCTATTTAGGAGCAGAAGCCTCATGTTGATGACGGCCCTATGTTCCATCCGTGACCCAGGAGATTAAGCCAAGATCCTTGAGCTCTATAACATACAACGATCCACCGGCACTATACGGTGGTCACACTGGGGCAGGCACAGAGCTTACGGTGTGGAGGACCATTGGCACAATGCAGTCCCTGGCTCAGGGACCCCAGGTTTGCAAAGCCCTTACCCAGAAAATTAATGCTGAGCCCCCTGAGGGGATTTTTATTATACAAGAAAAAAACATTGCCTGGCACAATGCTCCACCAATCAATCTTAATGTCTAATAAGCGACATTCCTAATGATTAGTATTTTGTTATTAAATCATGAGTAGACAGTCAGTGGCCAGAGTATTTTGACCATAATCACAAGGAATTACACCAATCACTTATATGTAGTGTCAAAAAAAAAAAAAAAAAAAAAAGCAAACAATTGCTTGAATTTGGGCTATTAAATTCATTCTGCCTTTTCTCACACAGTCATTAGTTATGTGAAAAACATAGAAACACATACAAATATTTTTGAGTTGGAAAATTGTGTATTTGAAATCTGTATTATGAGGTTCCTGCATGAACACATACTCGAAAATCATGACATATTTGCAGCTACCAACTCGTACAAAACTCCTAAAGCCTTGTTGCTTTGTTGGTATTGATGTAAAGAATTTTATTTTTTTGTTGTTATGTTTATTTGAAACAATGCCACATTCGAAGATGATAAATACTGAATCTCTCTTCCCTTCATTGCATTCCATTGGTTCAATGACAAACTTGAATAAAGGAGACATCTTCTGCTGTAATTTTTTTTATTTTTTATTTATTTATTTATTTTATTTTTATTATTTTTTTTATTAGTGCAGAATTTTGGCACCAGTAGGCCTATTTATCTTTAAGTCCACAAAGTGTGCCTAGTGGTGCTTATGTTCAACAGTAAAAGTTCATTGTGGTGGCTCTTAGCGCCATTTTTCAGAACTTCCATTTGCTTTACACTCGATTCTAAACCACAGGCCGTTTATTCGATCCCGAAAAAGGGAAAAAGTGTGGCTTGGATTCAAGTAAATAAGGTAGTCTATACCTATACAGAAAAATAACCTTGTGTGCATCAGCACTGAACTACCTCAAGTAATTGAATTCAATACTCACAATAAGCAGATGTATCTGACTTCCTTAATTGTATTTGGCCTGTATGTTATTACTGTGATAACAATATGGAGGTGTAATGGGACCACTTCCTACAGGGAATATTACATCCCCAACCACAAGCACATTTGTCACTCATCTCACTGTGGTTAGAAACAAAACCAAGCACAAGCATTGCATTTGTACAAATTTTCCAGGCTGTAATAAGACAGTTTATCTAGAAATAAATCTGACATACATGAAACAGTGACAAGTCCAGAATGTAAAAATCACAATGCAAGATATTATAAACACAGGGAACACTAGCATCAGTCATATAAATAAACAGTTTTTTATTACTTCATTAGGATTTAAATCACATAGTGACCAAGCCCAGTGGACTTATGTAACATGCACCAAAATCTAATTTCATAAACATGTTTCACATGTAAAATTCAAACAAAATGAAAATTAGCGTGTTAGCATTTATTACATTCAACTCACAATTATAAATAACACATAAAATGAAACAACCACTCATACAGTTTTTGTGACAAGTGTTCAATGTATGCAACATTCGTCACATGGCACACATCGAATCAATTGGTGACTTCTTTCTGGAGTGCTAAATTGCCCACAAGACGCCAGATAACAGACTTGTTTTGCATGGCTTTCTTGTTAATCTGATCTGTCAAGCACAAGATTTTTACCTTTGGGAGGCTCATGTAAGATCACATGTATGTGCCTTTGGTGCTAGCTGATCTGCACAATTTAAGAAAGAATACTGAAGCAGTTGTTGCAACAATTTCTCCTGACCCATTGATCAAGCTTTGGGAAGAAGAACTCTCCTATCAAATCTAAATGTGCCACATGATGAATTACACTAGTATTGAACATCTGCAGGAAAAACTGACTTGCTCTGTCATTTGATGTAGTATTTGTAATTATAAGGTGAATGTAATAAATGCTACCGTGCTTGAAAATCCTGATACTTGGTATAATTAAAATATAGATTGCTACTCACCAAACAAAGTTGGAGTTGAGACTATCACAATATTCATTTTAAGCTTTCAGCCAAATAATATTTTCCTAAACAGAAAGAGCATGTGTGCGTGCGTGCTCTCTCTCTCTCTCTCTCTCTCTCTCTCTCTCTCTCTCTCTCTCTCTCTCACACACACACACACACACACACACACACCAACACACATGTAGAAAGATAACAACTCACCGTAAAGAGGCACGCTGAGCCACTGACAGGCACGAAAAATAGACAATCACATTTAGTGACAACAACTTGAATTTTCGGCCATAGATAAGGAGTGTAATGTCTTTGTGAGGCCTTCGGCATATTGGGTAAGGGATTTATCATCACTGCAAATTCACCATCCACAGGTGGCAAGTCTGGATGGGAGGAAATTTTTGATGACGGCACCTGTTGAAGTGCAGGTACTGTTGGTAACTAGTAGGTTTAATGTGTATGGAGGTGTGGATGGAGCTGTCAGTGAGGTGGAGGTTAACATTAAAGAAGGCGATTTCTTGAGTTGAGAAGAAACAAGTGAAACTGATGGGGTAGAAGGAAAGGCTGTGAAAAAAAGAAGATAGTGTCTTGGCCCAGAGTTCAAATAATAAAAATATCATTAATGAACCTGAACCAGACCAGAAGTTTGGGGTTTTGGGAGGCTACGAAGATTTTCTCTAGATGTCCCATAAATGGGATGGCATAGGAGGCTGCCATACGGGCGCCCATGGTTGTGCTGCAAATTGGATTGATTACTTTTCCTTCAAAGGAAAAGGAATTGTTTGTTAGGAGTAATTGATAATGTTTTTAAGGAATGAGGTTTAGGCTTGGAGTCTGAAGGAGGCTGAGAAAATAGTGTTTGACAGCAGGAAGATCATGGGCATGTTGGATTCCCTATACACCACTATCCCACAAGCCCATGATGGGCCACTGTCTCCGGCTGTTGTGGCCAGACTGCCTTACACTTATTTACAGCTGCCTCTAAATAACAAACTGGAGAATGTTAGTAATTTCAAGTTTTGGGCTGCACAGCCAACTACATTTGAACTGTTGTGATTGCTGAAATCTGTGACATTCTAAAGCAACAAACTTGTTACCCTCATACAAAGTGTATACATGAAAAAAGGGGGGGGGGGGTGGGAAATATGGGGCTTTCCAGTTAAAACTACATCATTTCCTGGTGAAAATACACTTTTTTTGTTGTAAGTGAGAATATATTTTCCCTTGGAGCAGTAACACTTATCAATCCTTTAAAAAGTAAATGATTCATACAATGGCATAGGAGTTCTCAGGATTAAAATGTACTTTCAATGTCAGTGCCACCCCCCTCCCCCCCCCCCCCAAGACATGTAAATGATTGCACTGGTGTGACAATAGCTGGGAAGTGAGGACAGCCTGTTTTGTAAATACGGCTCGTATATGTTCAATTTTTTTTTCGTGGTGTTAAACATAATTTAAGTACAAATATGTTACGATTTTGAATATGTTGTTAGGCTGGAAGTCAAGAGAACAGCTTTAATAGTACTATCATATTTACAATCTTATTTGTCAAAAATATTTCAGTGTTTCCTTCAAATGTGTCATGATCTTAGATTTGTGATGCTAGGCACAACATATAATTATTCGAAAATTCTCGATTGTCTGTCTTCAACTTCCCATATTTTGTTGAAGGCTAATTACACTTTTTGCCATTGTTACTGTGTAATTTGTAATATGTCTTTGAAAGAATTAAAATAAATATGATTAACTAACTTTGAAGTTTGATCTTTTTTTAGTGTGTTACCCATAATGATATATCAAACATAAAGATGCTGTTAATTTTTTAAGTAATGGCATAAATGGGTGATCTTCTAGGGTCAATTTTTAAGAGGCTGATCCACAGAGTGTTAAGTTTTGAATGGTAGTCCAACAGTTCATTATTTAGGAAATTCATGGCACCTAGCAGCTGCTAACAAGTATCTTTCACAGAGTCTTGACCCTAAGAGTTCTGCTTCATCCATTGTCAGTCCCAGTTCATGGACTAAATAATTTGTGCAAATCCATGGGAGATGTTTTGACTAAGTTGTGCATTCAGAAATTTGAAATACATAAAGACGACCTACATTTTCATTAAAAGTTTTTGTGATCTTGCAATGTGTAATAAATAAATCACTGAAGACAGCTGTATAATATTCTGCAGTACACAATATATTGCAGACATAAGTGTCTTAGGTGTCTCATTCATAATGCAACTATAAAAAATAAGTAAATAAATATAAATAAAATACATTTGAATGCAAACTCAATTAATAAAATTTAAAACAGTGTAATATTCTAATGAAAACAATGATTCAATTAAAGTGATTCTAACCCCATGGAAGCTCATGAGTTGTACTAGTGTCCAATGATAAACCAACAGGAAATGTTTCCTGTTTGTCTGAAGACATTGGAAGCTCTGCTCTGCACGCATCCTCTTGCATCCACTGTTGCCAACTTACTTGATCTTCAGTTAGACCAATCACCCCAACCTCCATACTATTTGCAGATGCAACAAGTATCACATTCCTGTAAAGTAAAACTGCTTGTAATTATGTGGTGATAAATTTTGTAATTTTACAGTGCCCACAAAAAACAAAACAAAACATTATTAATAAAATTACATACAACCGTTTTAGCCATAACATACCAAGTCTGTTGATGATACAAGTAGAACTGTGGTCTTCTCAATTCACCAGAACTATAACAGATATCATCAAAGTTGACAAAAGAAACAGCACCACTCTTTGGAGCATTAACAATTACCAGACCTGTAAAGAAGTTCAAACACTTGAAATAATACTGTGTTACCATTAAGCAAATTGCAAACAAACTGATAAGAACAATAACTCCTGTGTTGAGATTCCATTATGTACACATTCCTCATTCCCAAGCATAAATTAAGTAAGCAAGCAAATCTGGGTTGATGACAAGAGTTAATATTTTAGATGGATGTCTAATTATGAGGAGCTGAACATCTCCCTTACTTCATGCTGCACTCATTAGCTCATTCCAATAACCAGTAACAAGGTTCATTCTAATATGCCATTGTAAGTTTGGTAGCAGGACTATGAATGTTTTGTTCCCCATGGCTACTTTTGTGTTGCAGTTAAGATAAAAACAATATTCTTATTTCTAAGTAGAACTCTGTACTTTTGAAACAATCATTTGTTGTGCATAAATACTGTCCGTAATTCACTAACATTTTTCTAATGTGTAATTAGGAGACCCAAAAGCCCAAAAAGGGCAATCACATTTTCCAAAGTTAAAAATTACTTTCTTTCATTATTTGTCCTGCTATTATTGAATGATTAAATATTCTTCTTCTTCTTGTTCTCCTCTCTCTCTTTCTTTCTTTCTTTCATAATTTTTTTTCTGCAAGGATAGTATTTAGATATTCCCTAGTAATAATATAACTCTGCAGAATCGTCTGAGCCTCTGGTTTAAGTCTTCCACTCGACTCCAAACCAGAGGACCGCGATCGGTTCTGGTAATGACAATACAAATATTTAGCTCAGATTCCATCCTGTGAGCGAGGTTTTCAATCACCAACAGCACGCTCAGCTGCTCACGAACTGCGGGCAGCTCCTCCTGTGTCCGTACGCAGTAGTCACACATTCTATCCATCTTAAGAAGTAAACATTTGCCAGTAGAGATTTAAATATCAACTTGTTACTAGCGCGGGTTTTTTTTAAAATTTACACTGCTCAGCCCGCAACTAAGTGACAATAGCTCGCTTCTACTTAGCTGTTAACACTTCTGGTGCTGCCGTGTGTGCGGCTGGCGCACCCAACACTACTTATCAAATACACGAGAATAAAGTATTAAAACAGTAGCACAAATGAAACTTCCAAGTACGCGAGAATAAACCACCTAAAACAGAAGTACTAATGAAAATGAAGAACCTGACTGGCAAATTAAATTTGACAAAAATTAAATTATGGTACTTAGCACTGTTTACGATGTGACACTGGCAACAGCTAGCACTGGACTCCTTTGATGGGAAATTCTACAAACAAATTGGTAACACAAGCATGGGCAGGCATCCAAGTGGCATGCAAAACCTGTTTAAGGAAAGTCTGGAGGAAAGCTTCCTAGCATCCCAAAAGCCCCAAACCTCTGATCTGGTTCAGGTTTATTGATGATATTTTCATTATCTGGAATCAGGACTAGGACATCTATCCTTCTCCCTTAAAAACCTCAACTCCTCCCCCATCTGCTTACTTCGTCTTCCTGAACCAACTGAGGCACATTCCTGGAAGTTAACCTCCAACACACTGATGGGTCAAATATACTTTTGTCGAAATTAAAACTATCAACCACTAACAGTACCTACACTCTTACAGTTTCCATCCTTGCCACGTCAAAAATTCCCTCCTTTAAAGCCTAGCCACACATGGAAAATGATCAGCAGTGCCAAATATCCCTTCCTCAATATGTTACAAACGCCTTCACATATCCCAAAGTTTTGTTTAACTATCCTCATACTCTGAGGCATCCTGCCCAACATCCTCCCCACCCCTCCTAAAGTGGTGTTTCATCACCCTCCCAACTTCCATAAAATCCTAGTCCACACCTATGCCACTCTGAACCCCAGCAGCATGTCACAAGTATCATATCCCTGTTGAAGACACCATTGTAAGACCTGTCAAATCCACCCACCTTGCACGGTCTATTCCAGTTCCTTCACAGGCTTATCCTATATAATTCGAGGCTGTGCCACCTTTGAAAGCAGCCATGTAATTTACCATTTGTGCTGCAATCACTGCACGCCTTTTTATATTGGCATGATCACTAATAATCTGTCAATTAGGATGAATGGCCACTGCCAAACTGTGGTAAAAAATAAGTAGACCACCCTGTGGCAAAACATGGAGCAGAGCATATGCTCAGTTCCAACAATTGCTTCACAACCCGGGCCATTGGGATGCTCCCACGCTCCACCAGCTTTTCTGAACTACTCAGATGGGACTTATTCTTCAGTACAGTCTCCAACCCCAGAATTATAGAGGCCTCACCCTACAATAACCCCCCTTTCTTTTTCTCCATTTAATTCAACAACTGATTATAAACAATATTTCTAGTTAGTTGTCCAAAATCTAACATGAATAAATTTTTTGGGGAGCCCAGCCCTGAGCAAGTGACATGTAGTTGTACATGTGAGAAACATGGAGATGTCAAAACTATTCTACAGTATTAAATAGGTTGCTCTGTGATTTCTTAATCATAATAGAAACTGCAAGTATCTCTGGAAACTACAGGTTCTTGAACTAAGAGGTTGATCTGCAGGAAATAATGGGTATTCATTAGATGTTTCATTCTCTTCCTTTCCCTGTAGCTTTATAGAAGTCCCTTACTTTCGCCTATAGCAAAGTATGCTTCACAGTTGTCAACAGCACTGTCAGGTTTCAGGAATTTCTTTCAGTTGACTGGAATACAGGAGTGTCTCAGTAGTAACTACATAAATATATTAAAATCTGATGCATGATGTGAAAGGTTTTTACCCATCGCAGTATACACAATCTCATATTTTTTTAATTATGTGTTGTAATTATAATTTTGTATGGACATATTCACTTGTAAAAGTACTACATGTCGGTAAAATCTGTTACGAATACAGTTAGTAGTAAAGAAGTAATAGATCAAAACCTGGTGCCTGATGGGGTGGTTTTTCATGAATGTTATATTTATGTCCTTGTATCTCATGAACAATATGTTTTACTGATGTATAATTTCGAAGGCACTTTCAGCTATATCTGTATATAATATCTGTAAAACTTCCTGCGGCTACAATTTGTAGTTTATAAATTATAAATTGTAACGTCATACTGAATGCCATAGTTTAGTCCATGAACAGCGGAAAAGTAATATACTTGTGTCTGTGTAAATGTGTGGGTGTGTGTGTATTTATTTACCCTCCTTTTTTCCCCCCAAGGTAAGTCTTTCCTGTCAAATGTTCAAATGTTTGTAGAACTTATGGGACTTAACTACGGGGTTATCAGTCCCTAAGCTTACAAACTACTTATGAACTAGCTAAGACTAAGGACGGCACAAATATCCATGCCCGAGGGGGGATTCGAACCCCCGACCGCAGTGGCCGTGCAGACTGTGACTGGAGCGCCTCAGTCCCCTCAGCCACAGCGGCCGGCTCTTTCCTGTCCCGGGATTGGAATGACTCCTTACCCACTCCCTTGAAACCCTCATCATTTCCTTTTCCCTCTCCTTCCCTTCTGCCTGACGAAGCAGCTAGGCTGCGAAAGCTAGTGTGTGTGTGTGTGTGTGTGTGTGTGTGTGTGTGTGTGTGTGTTTATTTGTTGCTATCACTGCCTGTGCTCCTTCGCCTGGTAAGTGGACTTGATCTATTTTTTACGTATATTTTTCCTGTTAGGAATTTTTCCTCTATAATATAAAGTGTAATAAAGGTTTGAAATTATGTTTCATGTGTGTTGCTCATAGAGTGTATGAATAAAGTCCCATCACATTAAGTGGCCGTTATTGTGACTCATTGTTTATAGTGTTAGAGCTCCTGAACCACGTGTCGTATGTGATTCTTAAACCTGCAGCAACTGTTACCTCACAGTAAGGAGTATGTGTATCAAATTTGGTTGAAACTGATCCAATGGATTAGGATGAAATGTACAACATTGTCATTTGCTGTAGCAGTTTTTTGTGCATCTAATTGTCTATGAAGTCATATACCATGGACAATGTGTTGTATGTGATCCTTACACTTACAGTGACCATCCTCATGGATTGAAGCTTATGTGTACAAAATTTGACAAAGATTGGAACAAAACTATAGATATGTATGCAATAAGTACACACAAACGAACACACAGACACTCTGCTTTATGTATAAAGATCTCTATAAAAATTGATGGGTATGTGTATGTTACTGGTTGGTATTTTCTGTGTAATATAATTAAACACATTGAATACCATGGTTTGGTTGAGTTTTGTAGTGTTCTATAATCCTTTTTTGTTTGTGTTGTAACGTCACCGCTGCGTCCACCTAACCCTTGATGGGCGAAGTTGCCGTTACATTCTATTTTATGCTTAATCATTAATAATTGTTCCAATGATTTGACAGTATGGGATGCGGACAATTACTAGGTTGATCCATAACAGTAAACTTTGTTAACTTCCTTTATTAAGGAACAAAAACTCTTCCCTTTAAATACACTGATTAAATGATCGCGTGCCACTACGATGAATGTCTACAAGTCCACACTGAAACATTTCAATATGCAACTGCAACCCATATGTGATACGACGGAATGGCAAACACTTTAGCCACCACTAAACGCAGATTACAAACTCACTGCCGACATGCTACCGCCTTGCTCTGCGGTCGGCGGGAGACTTCCGCACACCGGCCAACAAACAAATAACATTCCAACCTAAGCATTGTTGCCAGCAGCTCTCGCTGCACATCAACGATAACTATCGTTCGACAAAAACTTACCAAAGTGGTTACTAACCTAAAACCCTGTATCCTCACAGTGTGTATCATCTGGAATTGTGAGTCATTTCTTTTTCTATTAAATTTTCTGTTTACTGGTAGTTTAGCCCCATCTAAAACTACCTTGAATTATTCGTAAAAAATAGATGAAGTACACTTACCAGGCGAAAGGGCACAGGCAGTAATAGCAACAAATAAACACACACACACACACACACACACACACACACACACACAAAAATGCTAGCTTTCGCAGCCTAGCTGCTTCATCAGGCAGAAGGGAGGAGAGGGAAAAGGAATGATGAGGGTTTTAAGGAAGGGGGTAAGGAGCCATTCCAATCCCGGGACAGGAAAAACTTACCTTGGGGGAAAAAATGGAAGGTAAATTAATGCACATACACCCACACATTTACACAGACACAAGTACACTTAGGCAGACATACTGTAGAACTGTAGAAAGCAAAGAAGTTAGAAGTCAGACAGAGATGCCACTTGAGGCAGAGGCTCTGTCCAGAGAACCAAGGCAAAGATGTTAAGATGGTGGGTGGGAATTCGAATTTAGCGGAGGTTAAGACCAGGTGGGCAACGGGAAGAGAGAATATGCTGAAGGGCTAGTTCCCATCTCCGGAGTTCTGAAGGATTGGTGTCAGTGGGAAGTATCCAGATAACCCGGACGGTGTAGCACTGTGCCAAGATGTGCTGACCATGCACCAAGGCATGTTTAGCCACAGAGTGATCCTCGTTACCAACAAACACTGTCTGCCTGTGTCCATTCATGCGAATGGACAGTTTGTTGCTGGTCATTCCCACATAGAACGCTTCACAGTGCAGGCATGTCAGTTGGTAGATCACGTGGGTACTATCGCAAGTGGCTCTGCCTTTGATCGTGTACACCCTCCGGGTTACGGGACTGGAGTAAGTGGTGGTGGAAGGGTGCATAGGGCAGGTTTTACAACGGGGGCGGTTACAAGGGTAGGAGCCAGAAGGTAGGGAAGGTGGTTTGGGGATTTCATAGGGGTGGACTAGGAGGTTACGGAGGTTAGGTGGGCGGCGGAAAGACACTCTCGGTGGAGTAGGAAGGATGTCATGAAGGATGGATCTCATTTCGGGGCAGGATTTTAGGAAGTCGTATCCTTGCTGGAGAGCCACATTCAGAGTCCGCTCCAGTCCCGGAAAGTATCCGGTGACAAGAGGGGCACTTCTGGGGTTTTGTGGAAGGTTCTTAAATTGGGGAGATGAGGAAGTGGCTCTGGCAATTTGCTTCTGTACCAGACCAGGAGGATAGCTGCGGGATGTGAAGGCTGTTATCAGGTTATTGGTGTATTGGTTCAGGGATTCAGGACTGGAGCAGACTCGTTTGCCATGAAGACCTAAGCTGTAGGGAAGGGAACGTTTGATGTGGAAAGGATGGCAGCTGTCATAATGCAGGTACTGTTGTTTATTGGTAGGTTTGATGTGGACGAATGTGTGTAGTTGGCCGTTGGATAGATGGAGGTCGACATCGAGGAAAGTGGCATGGGATTTGGAATAGGACCAGGTGAATTTGATGGGACCAAAGGAGTTGAGGTTGGAGAGGAAATTCTGGAGTTGTTCTTCACTGTGAGTCCAGATCATGAAGATGTCGTCAATGAATCTATACCAAACTTTGGGTTGACAGGCTTGGGTGTCCAGGAAGGCTTCCTCTAAGCGTCCCATAAATAAGTTCGCGTACGAGGGGGCCATCCTGGTCCCCATGGCTGTTCCCTTTAGTTGTTGGTATGTCCGGCCCTCAAAAGTGAAGAAGTTGTGGGTTAGGATGAAGCTGGCTAGGGTATTAAGGAAAGAGGTTTTAGGTAAGGAAGTGGGTGGTCGGCGTGAAAGGAAATATTCCATCGCAGCGAGGCCCTGGGCATGTGGGATATTAGTGTATAAGGAAGTGGCATCGATGGTTACAAGGATGGTTTCAGGAGGTAACAGGCTGGGTAAGGATTTCAGGCGATCAAGGAAGTGGTTGGTGTCTTTGATGAAGGATGGGAGACTGCACATGATGGGTTGAAGGTGTTGGTCTATGTAGGCAGAGATTCATTCTGTTGGGGCTTGGTAACCGGCCACAATGGGGCGGCCGGGATGATTGGGTTTATGAATCTTGGGAAGTAGGTAGAAGGTGGGGGTGCGGGGTGTCGGTGGAGTCATGAGGTTAATGGAGTCAGGTGAAAGGTTTTGTAGGGGGCCTAAGGTTTTGAGTATTCCTTGAAGCTCTGCCTGGACATTAGGAATGGGATCGCCTTGAAAAACTTTATATGTGGTATTATCTGAAAGCTGACGCACTCCCTCTGCCACATACTCCCGCCGATCAAGTACCACTGTCGTGGAGCCCTTGTCGGCAGGGAGAATGACGATGGAATGGTCAGCCTTCAGATCACGGATAGCTCGGGATTCAGCTGCGGTAATGTTGGGGGTAGGATTAAGGTTTCTCAGGAAGGACTGGGAGGCAAGGTTGGAAGTAAGGAATTCCTGGAAGGTTTGAAGAGAGTGATTTTGAGGAAGAGCTGGTGGGTCTCGCTGTGACGGAGGACGGAACTGTTCTAGGCAGGGTTCGATTTGAATGATGTCTTGGGGAGCTGGATCATTAGGAAGAGGATTATTTTTCTTTGTGGCAAAGTGATATCTCCAGCAAAGACTGCGAGTATAGGATAGTAAATCTTTCACAAGGGCTGTTTGGTTGAATTTGGGAGTAGGGCTAAAGGTCAGCCCTTTGGATAGGACAGATGTTTCAGATTGGGAGAGAGGTTTAGAGGAGAGGTTGACCACTGAATTGGGATGTTGTGGTTCCGGATTGTGTGGATTGGAATTTTGAGGTGTGGGAGGGAGAGGAGTTGGGAGTGGGAGATTGAGTAGATGGGAGAGACTGGGTTTGTGTGCAATCAGAGGAGGTTGAGGTTTACTGGAGAGGTTGTTGAGGGAGAGAGTATTGCCTTTCCGGAGGTGGGTGACCAGGAGATTGGATAGTTTTTTGAGGTGCTGGGTGGCATGCTGTTCTAATTTGTGGTTGGCCTGAAGGAGGATATTCTGAACTGCAGGTGTAGATGTAGGAGAGGAAAGGTTGAGGATTTTGATTAGGGATAGGAGTTGACAGGTGTGTTCATTGGCGGAGTTGATGTGTAGGTTAAGGATTAGGCGGGTGAGGGATATGGATTGTTCAGTTTGGAATTGGTATAGGGAGGGATGAAAGGATGGATTACAGCCAGAGATGGGAACTTTCAGTGTGAGGCCCTTGGGAGTGATTCCAAATGTCAGACAAGCCTGCATAAAAAGAATGTGGGAGCGTAATCTGACTAGGGAAAAAGCATGTTTACGGAGGGAATGTAAATAAAACTGGATGGGGTTGTTGTAGGGATGTTGTAAGGAAGGCATAATATATGGATGAAGGAAAAGTGAGAAATACGGGCTATGTAACAGGTTGCAATGAACGAATAAAATAATATAATAAAATAAAAAAGTATATATATATATATATATATATATATATATATATATATATATATATATATATATAAAATGAATGTGAAAAGTAATTCAGATCAGCAAAAAGGAAGGAAATAGAAAAAAGAAAAAGTCGTTAAAATTCGTTGTTGAAACTGTGATCACCTTAAGTGGTCAACCACGTAGTATTAATGGTTAGGTAGTGGTATGGCGGGCAAACGAGGTTTAAGGATGGTGAAAATCAGAAAAAATCGGAAAAAAGTACGAGAAAATCGTGTGAGAAAGCAAGGAAAACGTCTAAATAGGATTGGTGGAGTTGTAGCAGATTACGATATTGAGGCTAAGAATAGTCTGACGATGGAATAGTAGAGTCAAGACCAACGTAAAGCAGCTGAAATACGATCGGAAAAGTAGGAAAAACGAACGGAAATATGGAAGAACGGGAATGGAAACAAACGTGAGGTGACTAGGAAATGCCGAAAATGGTTATAAACAATATGAAAAACTACAGTTGTGAATTAATGTTTACGTTATATAGCGAGAAAATTTAATGAGCAGCGTATTTCAGTCGGAAGAAGGAGTAATGGAAGTGGTAAAAATCATATAAAAGTACTCAAAGGTTAGGTTAGGAAATGGACGTATTGTTGTAAGTATTGGCGAAAAGTGAACAGTAAGATAAGAAGGGAATGTAGAATGGAACTGCTATATAAAATATATAAATAAAAATAAAAACAAAAACGCAAAAACAAGGGAAAGTTAGAAGACAGAAAAGATGTAGAAAGGTAGCAGAACAATGACGGAAGAAATTGTTGAATTCAAATTTATGATACGAATATTATAGAGGAAAAATTCCTAAAAGGAAAAATATACGTAAAAAATAGATGAAGTACACTTACCAGGCGAAAGGGCACAGGCAGTAATAGCAACAAATAAACACACAGACACACACACACACACACACACACACACACACACACACACACACACACACAAATGCTAGCTTTCGCAGCCTAGCTGCTTCATCAGGCAGAAGGGAAGGAGAGGGAAAAGGAAATGATGAGGGTTTTAAGGAAGGGGGTAAGGAGCCATTCCAATCCCGGGACAGGAAAGACTTACCTTGGGGGAAAAATGGAAGGTAAATTAATGCACATACACCCACACATTTACACAGACACAAGTACACTTAGGCAGACATACTGTAGAACTGTAGAAAGCAAAGAAGTTAGAAGTCAGACAGAGATGCCACTTGAGGCAGAGGCTCTGTCCAGAGAACCAAGGCAAAGATGTTAAGATGGTGGGTGGGAATTCGAATTTAGCGGAGGTTAAGACCAGGTGGGCAACGGGAAGAGAGAATATGCTGAAGGGCTAGTTCCCATCTCCGGAGTTCTGAAGGATTGGTGTCAGTGGGAAGTATCCAGATAACCCGGACAGTGTAGCACTGTGCCAAGATGTGCTGGCCATGCACCAAGGCATGTTTAGCCACAGGGTGATCCTCGTTACCAACAAACACTGTCTGCCTGTGTCCATTCATGCGAATGGACAGTTTGTTGCTGGTCATTCCCACATAGAACGCTTCACAGTGCAGGCATGTCAGTTGGTAGATCACGTGGGTACTATCGCAAGTGGCTCTGCCTTTGATCGTGTACACCCTCCGGGTTACGGGACTGGAGTAAGTGGTGGTGGAAGGGTGCATAGGGCAGGTTTTACAACGGGGGCGGTTACAAGGGTAGGAGCCAGAAGGTAGGGAAGGTGGTTTGGGGATTTCATAGGGGTGGACTAGGAGGTTACGGAGGTTAGGTGGGCGGCGGAAAGACACTCTCGGTGGAGTAGGAAGGATGTCATGAAGGATGGATCTCATTTCGGGGCAGGATTTTAGGAAGTCGTATCCTTGCTGGAGAGCCACATTCAGAGTCCGCTCCAGTCCCGGAAAGTATCCGGTGACAAGAGGGGCACTTCTGGGGTTTTACGTATATTTTTTATGTATATTTTTCCTTTTAGGAATTTTTCCTCTATAATATTCGTACCTTGAATTATTAGTATTCTTACTCCACATTTACATTGCAATATCACAGTCTAATTTATACATAAAGTTTATATCTGTCACTTGCAACAATAGTAATTCCCCTGGCAGAGAAAGAGTTAAGCATGCAACACTATCAATGAACACTCTAATACAAACACTCACAGAAACAACACTAGTGCTCCAAGCAGCAGCACTGCAATTACAGAAGAATGCAAACGGTTTGGTTCTTTCTCTGCTATGGGTGCTATTTTTGTTCCAAGTGCCAGACTTAACCTTTTACATATGCCTTAATAAATATATTAACTGATCGCTACCAAATTTCACAGGAGCACCTGCTGGACTAATCTGAAGATTTCCTTAAGATTTCATCAAAATTGCTCTAGCCGTCTTGGAGTTCATAGAGATCATACATACACACATCCAATTTTATAGGTAGATATGCAAAATTGGCTCTTTGTTTAGGGTTGATTTGTTGGTTGTGTGTCGTATCGGGAATTGTAAGTCTTTTTTTTTCTATTAAAATGTCTGTTTTAATTGTTGCTTCATTTTAGTGTTTTATTGGTAGTTTAGCCCCAGATCTAAAACTACCTTAGTTGTGTTACACAATTTCTTTATTTTTATTTTTAAGAACTTGTAATTCTTAGTCAAAGATTGAATTTTAGCCCTTTATCTAGTAGAACAATTTTCTTATATGTAAAAAATAGATGAAGTCTACTTACCAGGCGAAGGAGCACAGGTAGTGATAGTAACAAATAAAACTAACACACACAAACACAAGCTTTCGCAACCCAGTTGCTTCTTCAGACAGAAGGGAAGGAGAGGGAGAAGGAAATTATGAGGGTTTTCAGGGAGGGGGTAAGGAGCCATTCCAATCCCGGGAGAGGAAAGACTTACCTTGGGGGAAGAAAAGGAAGGTGAACACACAGCCACACATTTACACAGACGCAAATACACCTAGGCAGACATACTGTAGAAAGCCAGTTCTTGTTTGGTGAACTTGTTGTTAGTTAAACTTTCTGTTGATTTATAAAATTTGAAAGATTTTATTACATATGTTTGGTTTCTAGTGAAGTGTTATGATGCATAAGTTATGAATTTTCTTTTTGTGTTTAAATACTATTGAAGGTAAATGTAAGATGAACTAATACACATCTTGGCTGAAGCCCTCTTTGTGGTGAAGATTTTTCTTTGCTTCATGTTACATCCACAATTTGGTTCCAAATTTCTTGTTTCTTGGCATGATTTTGACAGATTATGAGACACATTTATTTATTAGCACCCCCAATATGCTGTTTCTTTAAAACATTTCCAGATATTCATTATAACTGTCTAAACAGCTGCCTAAACATTACCTACCATGTATTTTTACCTTCTTTTTAATGTTTTGTAACTTAAATGCTTCCATACAAGCCCCACTTTCTCTTATCTTTATGTTTTGAAGAAAACACGTTTTTCTTTAAAACAATCTGGTAGGACCCCAAACACTTGAGAAGCACTCAAGAATGGGCTGCATTATTGTTCTAAACACAGTCTCATTTACACATGAGCCACAACTTACCAAAACTTTCCAAACAAAACCAACGTGGACTATCTCCCTTCCCCACAACTGTCCTTAGATGCTCATTCTATTTAATGTACCTCTGCAATGTTACGCCTGGATATTTACACAATGTGCTGTGTCAAGCAGCACACTATTAATACTGTATTCAAACGTTATTAGATTGTTTTCACTACTCATCTGTATAACCTTGCCTTCATCTACATTTACAGCTAGCTGCATTCATCACACCAACTTGAAATTTTGTCTAAGTCATTTTGAATTGGACCACAGTCACTTCTTCAAGAACACCACTTTAAAATAAACTACAGTCTCTCCAGCAAACAGCTGCAGATTGCTACTCAGCCTGTTTGTGACCATTTATGTAAATAGGAAATAATAGATGTTCTACCACAATTGACTGGAGCATTCCTGACAACATCCTTGCCTCTGATGAACACGCACCATCAAGGACAGTGTTCTGTTACTTAAGAAGTCCTTGAGCCACTTGTATATTTGGGAACCTATTCCATATGCTTCATTAGCAGTCCGCATTGTGGCTGCTTTTTGAACACCATTTGGAAATCAAGGAATATGCAGTCAGCCTGTTGCCCTTGCAAGATATTATGTATGGATAAGTCAAACTAAATATCATATCTGGAAGAATTGTTTCAGTCCAGCCAACATCTAGATCACTTGTCTGATTCAGATCTATTCCTCATATTTTCATCTGTCTTATAATAGGGACAACCTTAGCTCTTTCTTAGATAACCTAACTCTTACTTCCAAATCACCAAGTCACATTTCTATATGTTGATCTCCACCTCTCAGACAGCTCCATAAAAACATCTGTTCATATCAAGCACCAATCACCAGCAGTACCCCCACTTTGACAGCTATCGCCAGCACAGTGTCAAAATGTCTCTTCTTATAGCTTTGCCACCTGTGGATGCAACATCTACAGGGGCAGCAGTAATATTTGGAATATACTGATAACCTTACCAGAGTCTTTATTGGCAGATAATATACTACTCATATCATCTATAAACAGATCTGTGTATTTACCTCCTCTGGCTTCAGTAATTACCCAAAATACATCCCTTGTCCATGCTTATTCTAACCCTGCTTCCAGTCTCAGACCCCATGGGTCATACCCTTAGGGTCAATCTAAGAGCACAACCTGTTCCATTCATTAACCCTCTAAATCAGTCCAGCCTCTGGCATGTCTACGTCCATCTCCCTCCAATAATAACTTTAAAACAAGCCATGTGTGTAAGCAGCCATATTAAATACCATATCATAATGGAAAGACCAGATTGGAATTAATAATATAGTAAGGACAGTTTACAACTCACCGCAAAGACGTGGTGACGAGCCGTGAGAGGCACAAACAAAAGACACACACATACAACACTTTCAGCTATCGGCCATGGCCTTATTCAGAAAATAGAATATTCACGCAATCACAGAGGCACACAACACAGTCGTACAACCATCACATACAGTATGTCTGCCTTGGTGTACTTGTGTCTGTGTGAATGTGTGGGTGCGTGTGCATTTGTTTACCCTCCATTTTTTCCCCCAAGGTAAGTCTTTCCTCTCCCAGGATTGGAATTGCTCCGTACCCCCTTCCTTAAAACCCTCATCATTTCCTTTTCCCTCTCCTTCCCTTCTGCCTGATGAAGCAGCTAGGCTACGAAAGCTACCATTTGTGTGTGTGTGTGTGTGTGTGTGTGTGTGTGTGTGTGTGTGTCTGTCTGTGTGTTTATTTGTTGCTATTACTGCCTGTGCCCCTTTGCCTGGTAAGTGTACTTCATCTATTTTTTACGTATATTTTTCCTGTTAGGAATTTTTCCTCTATAATATTCGCATCATATATATATATACACACATATATATATATATATGAAACGATTATTAAGACGAAAAATTCCTAGCAGGAAAAATAAAATATAAAAAATAGACGAAGATTACTCACCAGGCGAAGGAGCACAGGTGTGACAGCATCACAAATAAATAAATGAATACACACACACACACACACAATCGCAAGCTTTCGCAACCCAGTTGCGTCTTCAGGCAGTAGGGAAGGAGAGGGAAAAGGAAATGATGAGGGTTTTAAGGAAGGGGGTAAGGAGCCAATCCAATCCCGGGAGAGGAAAGACTTACCTTGGGGGAAAAAATGGAGGGTAAACAAATGCACACATGCCCACACATTCACACAGACACAAGTACACCTAGGCAGACATACTGTAGAATATATATATATATATATATATATATATATATATATATATATATATATATAAGGAGACTTTCCAGGTGGGAAAATAGGTATAACATAAAGATTTTTGACTTATCTAAAGTACAGGCTCGTCAACAGAAACACCAGACACACACAAAAACACACAAACATTCGAGCTTTCGCCACCACCACATCAAACGTTCCCTTCCCTACAGCTTAGGTCTTCGTGGCAAACGAGACTGCTCCAGTCCCGAATCCCTGAACCAGTACACCAAACCTAATAACAGCTTTCACAACCCCCAGCTATCCTCCTGATCTGGTACAGAAGCAAATTTCCAGAGCCACTTCCTCATCCCCCTAAATTCAGAACCTTCCACAGAAGAACCCCAGAAGTGCCTTTCTTGTCACCGGATACTTTCCGGGACTGGAGCGGACTCTGAATGTGGCTCTCCAGCAAGGATACGACTTCCTTAAATCCTGCACCGAAATGAGATCCATCCTACATGACATCCTTCCCACTCCACCGAGAGTGTCTTTCCGCCGCCCACCTAACCTCCGTAACCTCCTAGTCCATCCATATGAAATCCCCAAACCACCTTCCCTACCCTCTGGCTCCTACCCTTGTAACTGCCCCCGTTGTAAAACCTGCCCTATGCACCCTTCCACCACCACTTACTCCAGTCCCGTAACCCGGAAGGTGTACACAATCAAGGGCAGAGCCACTTGCAATAGCACCCACGTGATTTACCAACTGACATGCCTGCAGTGTGAAGCGTTCTAATGACCAGCAACAAACTGTCCATTCGCATGAACGGTCACAGGCAGACAGTGTTTGTTGGCAATGAAGATCACCCTGTGGCTAAACATGCCTTGGTGCACGGCCAGCACATCTTGGCACAGTGTTACACCGTCCGGGTTATCTGGATACTTCCCACCAACACCAATCTTCCAGAACTTCGGAGATGGGAACTTGCCCTTCAACACATTCTCTCTTCCCGTTGCCCACCTGGTCTCAACCTCCACTAAATTCTAATTCCCGCCCGCCATCTTTAACATCTTTGCCTCAGTTCTGTGGACAGAGCCTCTGCCTGAAGTGGTATCTCTGTCCAACTTCTTTGATTTCTACAAATGTCTGCCTAGGTGTGTTTGGATGTGGATATGTGTGATTGTGTGTGTATTTGTTTACCTTCCTTTTTGTCCCCTAAGGTAAGTCCTTCCACTCCTGGGATTGGAATGACTCCTTTTCCACTTCCTTAAAACCCATATCCTTCCCTTTCTCCTCTGCTTTTTTCCTCTTTTTCCTGAAGAAGCTGCCAGTGGTGGCGAAAGCTAGTAAGTGTGTTTTGAGTGTGATTTTTATTTGTGTCTATCGACGAGCCGGTCCTTTTGGGTAAGTCATCCGTTTTATATATATTCTGGAAGGAGACTTTCCTGGTGGGAAAAATAGGTATAAAATAAAGATTTTTGACTTACCTAAAGTACAGGCTCGTCGACAGAAACATAAAACACACACAAAAACACACAAACATTCGAGCTTTTGCCACCACTGGTAGCTTCTTCGGGAAAAAGAGGAAGGAAGGAGAGGAGAAAGGGAAGGATACAGGTTTTAAGGAAGTGGAAAAGGAGCCATTCCAATCCCAGGAGTGGAAGGACTTACCTTAGGGGACAAAAAAGGAAGGTAAACAAACACACACACACTCACGCATATCCACATGCAAACACACCTAGGCAGACATTTGTAGAAAACCCAAAACAGGAATGGAAATAATCGCAAAGTTGCTACAAAATGGCGAAAAACGTTATGAAATGAAAATATGTAGAAAAAGGATCGGAAATGTCGGAAGAACAGACAGAAATATCGAAAAACGGGAATGAAAATAATCGCGAAGTAGCTACGACATGCCGAAAATTGTAATGAAATGCCGAAAATTGTTATGAAATACCAATTAAAGGTTACAGTAAACTGAAGTTCCGAGATGGTGTTAACGCAGTAAAATGAGAAATGTAGATGAATGGGAGATATTATCGAGATTCAGTTATGAAGGCGGTATCTGCGAGAATATGAATGAAAAATACGAAAGAATAATAAAGACATTGGTCGTTTTGTTAGGTTGGGTTCGGAAGTTGATACTGATTGTTGTATGTAGTCTAATTAGCCTGGAGAAAAGTGAATAGTAAACGAAGAAGGGAGATGAAAATAGAGTGAAAATACTATGTACAACATAAACAGAAGAAGAAAATAGGAAGACAGAAAAGATTTCGAAAGGTAACAGAGCAACAACAAACAATCGTGATTGTTAGATTCAAATTTATGAAACGAAAAGTATAGAAGGAAAGTATCCTGGTGGGATAAACAAATATAAAAAATAGAAAACGGACGACTTACCCAAAAGGACCGGCTCGTCGATAGACACAAATAAAAATAAAAATCACACTCAAATCACACTTACAAGCTTTCGCCACCACTGGCAGCTTCTTCAGGAAAAAGTGGAAAAAAGGGGAGGAGAAAGGGAAGGATATGGGTTTTAAGGAAGTGGAAAAGGAGTCATTCCAATCCCAGGAGTGGAAGGACTTACCTTAGGGGACAAAAAGGAAGGTAGACAAATACACGCACACTCACACATATCCAAACACAAACACACCTAGGCAGACATTTGCAAAAAGCAAAGAAGTTCGACAGAGATACCACTTGAGGCAGAGGCTCTGTCCACAGAACCGAGGCAAAGAAGCTAAAGATGGTGGGCGGGAATATGAATTTAGCGGAGGTTGAGACCAGGTGGGCAATGGGAGGAGAGAATAAGCTGAAGGGCAAGTTCCCATCTCCGGAGTTCTGAAAGGTTGGTGTCAGTGGGAAGTATCCAGATAACCCGGACGGTGTAGCACTGCGCCAAGATGTGCTGGCCATGCCCCAAGGCGTGTTTAGCTACAGGGTGATCCTCATTACCAACAAACACTGTCTGCCTGTGACCATTCATGCGAATGGACAGTTTGTTGCTGGTCATTCCCACATAGAACGCTTCACAGTGCAGGCATGTCAGTTGGTAAATCACGTGGGTGCTATCGCAAGTGGCTCTGCCCTTTATTGTGTACACCTTCCGGGTTACTGGACTGGAGTAAGTGGTGGTGGAAGGGTGTATAGGGCAGGTTTTACAACGAGGGCGGTTGCATGGGTAGGAGCCAGAGGGTGGGGAAGGAGGTTTGGGGATTTCATAGGGATGGACTAGGAGGTTACGAAGGTTAGGAGGGCGGCGGAAAGACACTCTTGGTGGAGTGGGAAGGATGTCATTAAGGATGGATCTCATTTCGGGGCAGGATTTAAGGAATTCGTATCCCTGCTGGAGAGCCACATTCAGAGTCCACTCCAGTCCTGGAAAGTATCTGGTGACAAAAGGGGCACTTCTGGGGTTTTTCGGTGGACGGTTCTGGATTTGGGGGGATGAGGAGGTGGCTCTGGTAATTTGCTTCTGAACCAGATCAGGAGGATAGCTGTGGATTTTCTTCACCCCATAACCTGTTTGGACGCCCATACAACTGCCACACCCCTGTGCATCACATTTCATAGGGATGGACTAGGAGGTTACGAAGGTTAGGAGGGCGGCGGAAAGACACTCTTGGTGGAGTGGGAAGGATGTCATTAAGGATGGATCTCATTTCGGGGCAGGATTTAAGGAATTCGTATCCCTGCTGGAGAGCCACATTCAGAGTCCACTCCAGTCCTGGAAAGTATCTGGTGACAAAAGGGGCACTTCTGGGGTTTTTCGGTGGACGGTTCTGGATTTGGGGGGATGAGGAGGTGGCTCTGGTAATTTGCTTCTGAACCAGATCAGGAGGATAGCTGTGGATTTTCTTCACCCCATAACCTGTTTGGACGCCCATACAACTGCCACACCCCTGTGCATCACATTGCTGACTAACTGTGATCGATCACAGTTTCAGCAACGTTTCTCTTCTACTACTCTCTCAAACAACTTTTTCTATTTTTTCCTATCTGATTAATTCCTTTTCCTATCTGATCACCTTTATATCCCTCCCATATATATTTTATTTTTCACTTTTTTTTTTCTTTGTACCGTTCATTTCATTTTTTCTTTTTTTCCATACTATACATGTCACCTTACATCGACCCCATCTAATTTTATTTATATTCCCTCTGCAATCATGCCTTTACCCTTGCCAGATTGAGGTCACACATTCTTTTCATTCAGGCATTTTTAACATTTGGCATCACCCCCAAGGGCCTCACACTAAAAGTTCCCATCTCTGGCTGTAACCCATCCTTTCATCCTGCCTTATACCAATACCAAACAGAACAATCCACAGCTCTCACCCGCCTGATCCTTAACCTATACCTCAACTCCGCCAATGAACACACCTGTCAACTCCTATTCCTGATGAAAATCCTCAACCTTTCCACTCCCACATCCACACCTAGAGTTCAGAACATCCTTTTACAGGCCAACCAAAAATTGGAACAGCATGCCAGCCCCCACCTCAAAAAACTATCCAAACTCCTGGTCACCCACCTCCGGAAAGGCAATACACTCTCCCTCAACAACCTCTCCAATAAACCTCAAGCTCCTCTTATTGCACAGAAACCCAGTCTCTCCCATCTAATCAATCTCCCACTTCCAGCTCCACTCCCCCCCCCCCAAAACCTCACAATCCTAATCCTCACAATCCTAATCCACAGAATCCTGTACCACAACATCCCAATTCAGTAGTCAACCTCTAAACCTCTCTCCCAATCTGAAACCTCCGTCCTATCCAAAGGCCTCACCTTTAGTCCCACTCCCAAATTCAACCAGACAGCCCTTGTCAAAGACCTACTATCCTATACTCGTAGCCTTGGCTGGAGATATCACTTTGCCATGAAGAAAAATAATCCTACTCCTGATGATCCAGTTCCCCAAGACATCATTCAAATTGAACACTGCCTAGAACAGTTCCGTCACCCATCACAGCGAGACCCACCTGCTCCTCCTCAAAATCATCCCCTTCAAACCTTCCAGGAATTCCTTACTTCCAACCTTGCCTCTCAGTCCTTCCTAAAAAACCTTAATCCTACTCCCAACATTACCGCAGCTGAATCCCAAGCTATCCGTGATCTGAAGGCTGACCATTCCATCATTATTCTCCCTGCCGACAAGGGATCCACGACAGTGGTACTTGATCGGCGGGGGTATGTGGCTGAGGGACTGCATCAGCTTTCAGACAACACTACCTACAAAGTCTGTCATGGTGACCCCATTCCTGATGTCCAGGCAGAGCTTCAGGGAATTCTCAGATCCTTAGGACCCCTACAAAACCTTTCACCTGAGTCCATCAAACTCGTGACCCCACCGACACCCTGCACACCTACCTTCTACCTACTTCCTAAAATTCACAAACCTATTCATCCAGGCCGGCCGATAGTGACCGGTTACCAAGCCCCCAAAGAACGAATCTCTGCCTACATAGACCAACACCTTCAACCCATCATGTGCAGTCTCCCATCCTTCATAAAAGACACCAACCACTTCCTCGATCGCCTGAAATCCTTACCCAGCCTGTTACCTCCTGAAACCATCCTTGTAACCATTGATGCCACCTCCTTATACACAAATATCCCACTTGCCCAGGGCCTCGCTGAGATGGAGTATTTCCTTTCACGCCGACCACCCACTTCCCTACCTAAAACCTCTTTCCTTAATACCCTAGCCATCTTCATCCTAACCCACAACTTCTTCACTTTTGAGGGCCGGACATACCAACAACTAAAGGGAACAGCCATGGGAACCAGGATGGCTCCCTCGTATGCAAACTTATTTATGGGACGCTTAGAGGAAGCCTTCCTGGAAACCCAAGCCTGTCAACCCAAAGTTTGGTTCAGATTCATTGATGACATCTTCATGATCTGGACCAACAGCGAAGAAGAACTCCAGAATTTCCTCTCCAACCTCAACTACTTTGGTCCCATCAAATTCACCTGGTCCTATTCCAAATCCCATGCCACTTTCCTTGATGTCGACCTCCATCTGTCCAATGGCCAACTTCACACATCTGTCCACATCAAACCAACCAACAAACAACAATACCTCTATCATGACAGCTGCCATCCATTCCACATCAAACATTCCCTTCCCTACAGCTTAGGTCTTTGTGGCAGAAGAGTCTGCTCCAGTCCCGAATCACTGAAGCAGTACACCAATAACCTAATAACAGCTTTTACATCCCGCAGCTATCCTCCTGAAGCAAATTACCACAGCCACTCCTCATCCCCCCAAATCCAGAACCGTCCACCGAAAAACCCCAGAAGTGCCCATTTTGTCACCAGATACTTTCCAGGACTGGAGCGGACTCTGAATGTGGCTCTCCAGCAGGGATATGACTTCCTTAAATCCTGCCCCGAAATGAGATCCATCCTTAATGACATCCTTCCCACTCCACCAAGAGTGTCTTTCCGCCGCCCTCCTAACCTTCGCAACCTCCTAGTCCATCCCTATGAAATCCCCAAACCTCCTTCCCCACCCTCTGGCTCCTACCCATGCAACCGCCCTCGTTGTAAAACCTGCCCTATACACCCTTCCACCACCACTTACTCCAGTCCAGTAACCCGGAAGGTGTACACAATAAAGGGCAGAGCCACTTGCGATAGCACCCACGTGATTTACCAACTGACATGCCTGCACTGTGAAGCGTTCTATGTGGGAATGACCAGCAACAAACTGTCCATTCGCATGAATGGTCACAGGCAGACAGTGTTTGTTGGTAATGAGGATCACCCTGTAGCTAAACACGCCTTGGGGCATGGCCAGCACATCTTGGCGCAGTGCTACACCGTCCGGGTTATCTGGATACTTCCCACTGACACCAACCTTTCAGAACTCCGGAGATGGGAACTTGCCCTTCAGCTTATTCTCTCCTCCCATTGCCCACCTGGTCTCAACCTCCACTAAATTCATATTCCCGCCCACCATCTTTAGCATCTTTGCCTCGGTTCTGTGGACAGAGCCTCTGCCTCAAGTGGTATCTCTGTCGAACTTCTTTGCTTTTTACAAATGTCTGTCTAGGTGTGTTTGTGTTTGGATATGTGTGAGTGTGTGTCCTTTTTGTCCCTTAAGGTAAGTCCTTCCACTCCTGGGATTGGAATGGCTACTTTCCCCATATCCTTCCCTTTCTCCTCCCCTTTTTTCCTCTTTTTCCTGAATAAGCTGCCAGTGGTGGCGAAAGCTTGTAATTGTGTTTTGAGTGTGATTTTTATTTTTATTTGTGTCTATCGACGAGCCGGTCCTGTTGGGTAAGTCATCCGTGAATATTAAGACAAAAAATTCCTAGCAGGAAAAATTAAATATAAAAAATAGATGAAGATTACTCACCAGGCGAAGGAGCACAGGTGTAACAGCATCACAAATAAATAAATGAATCACACACACACACACACACACACACACACACACACACACACAAAACCTAGCTTTTGCAGCCTAGCTGCTTCATCAGGCAGAAGGGAAGGAGAGGGAAAAGGAAATGATGAGGGTTTTAAGGAAGGGGGTAAGGAGCCATTCCAATCCCGGGAGAGGAAAGACTTACCTTGGGGGAAAAAATGGAGGGTAAACAAATGCACACAAACCCACACATTCGCGCGAATGTGTGGGCGGGTGTGTGTGTGTGCATTTGTTTACCCTCCATTCCCCCCCCCCCCCCCCAAGGTAAGTCTTTCCTCACCCGGGATTGGAATGGCTCCTTACCCCCTTCCTTAAAACCCTCATCATTTCCTTTTCCCTCTCCTTCCCTTCTGCCTGATGAAGCAGCTAGGCTGCGAAAGCTAGCGTTTGTGTGTGTGTGATTCATTTATTTATTTGTGATGCTGTTACACCTGTGCTCCTTCGCCTGATGAGTAATCTTCGTCTCTACACAAAGAACTGCCAGAATATTCAATTAATGCGCAGCATTCCATGTTTTGTTCTAAAATTAGTGTAACTAGTACAAAAATGAGTTGTAAAAGCTTATGCAGGTACATACAAACACTTATCTTGAAACCTACTTTCACAGTGTACATAACTAAGATCATTATTATGAATATGGCACAATAGTAACTGGCTTTGAGCAGTGAATGATTGGGTTAATTTGATGGTAATCTCAAATTACTAAAGCAAAACATATTGTCTGGGACAGAATAATGCATTTGCTATGGAAAATAGCTACAAAGATATTTAAAATCAATTAACATTACAAATTACCGTTTCCCAAAGCACAGTTCTAGAAAGTTGTACTTTCAGCACACCCATACTATCCACTATTCCTAGGGCCATGTGTAAGACAAAGGCACCCTGTATACATTTCTACCACCGATTTTTGAAAAATAAAAAAAGCTTACCGCCCTTACATATCAATCATGTACAACATAACACCATCAATATACACTGTTACCTATACAGAGGTTAGGGGATGCATGTGGAATTAATGGCATGAACCACATAACAATCATAAACCTGACATCATTTTTGCAAGCAGAATGTAATATAATAATATAGTGAGCACAGTTTACAAGTCACCGCAAATATGTGGCGACGAGCTGCGACAGGCACATACAAAAGACACACACATATAACACATTCAGCTATCGGCCATAGCCTTCTTCAGAAAATAGAACACTCACACAATCACACAGGCACACAACACAGTCATACAACCATCACCTCCGACTGCCGCATTCGAAGTGGGGAGGTGATGGTTGTATGACTGTGTTGTGTGCCTGTGTGATTGTGTGAGTGTTCTATTTTCTGAAGAAGGCCATAGCCGATAGCTGAATGTGTTGTATGTGTGTGTCTTTTGTATGTGCCTGTCGCAGCTCGTCGCCACGTCTTTGCGGTGAGTTGTAAACTGTCCTCACTATATTATTAATTCCAACCTACACTTTCCATTATTATAGAATGTAATATAAGACATTTACAACTTTTTCCTAAGTAATCAAAACAAAACAATGCTCCAGTTTTAGTTGTTACCCATAAGTTTCTAAGACATACTGCAAATTTCCACACACCTGGTCTCTCAGTTTCATTCACTTTGTCATGATACACAGCAGCAAATTGGTAATTCGATATCCAAGTGACATTAACAACAGATACAGGATTCTCAGAAAGTGTTGGAGCAGGAAGAGTTTTGACTGGCTTGAGGTCTGGTTTGTATTGTGTAAGCTCTCCATTGCGAGTTCCAACAACAAGCTGTTTACCACGTGGACTCCAACTGAAGCACCTGAAACAGACATGTTTTCTCCAATTTTAACAACTATGTGTAAAGGTCAATTTAAGGAGGAGAGAGAGAGAGAGAGAGAGAGAGAGAGAGAGAGAGAGAGAGAGAGAGAGAGAGAGAGAATTCCAATTAGCTAGTTGTTTTAACCATTCTGGATTCACAGAATTCCATGGATATTGTTTACAAAAGGGCTGTTTAGATAAAATATGACAGCCACAAAATATTACTGGTTGTACCCTAACTCAAAAGCCCTTAAAAATTGATAATACATGTTGAGGACGTTACCAGCAGCAAATCCAGAGGGGGCTACGGGTACAAGCACCCCTCACAAAATTACCTGACTTTTAGTGTTTTCCTTGTTACGTGCATTTACGAATGTGTCAAGTACCCCCCCCCCCCCCAACTTCTAGAAGGAAAAGTAGCTGGTTAGTACTTGGTTTTTAGAACATCTGGGTCCAGCTCCTACTAAACCAAAATCCTGAACCTTCTGTTACAATAAATATTTTGCATTCACATGTGAAATTAGTATACTGTTTTATACAGGCAATATGAACCATCACTAAATTGTATATAGTTGATCATTTCTTACAATCGCCACACCAGTATAATGACATCAAACACCCTAACCAGTATGTTCAAGACACAATGAGAAATCTTACAATAATAGGAAGTTTTGATATAAAAGATTAAAATGTTAGGTGTGCTCAACTAACCATTACAGTCATTTATTTATGAAAAGCAGAGTTATTATATAGAACTGATATAAACAATGTAAAGTCAGTCAATTAGCTTACAAAATATTATACATCCACATTAAAGATGAGCAAAGCACAGTGGGTGAATAGAAAAAATTAATCTTTGTAAAAGGTTGGTCCAAAACACTGTAATGATTTTTTATCTGAAGAACATCAGGTGTTTCTGCAAAAATCTGATTTATCAGTACGTATCCTAGTACTAAATAAATAAATTCACATAAATAAAATGTACAAATTTCAATTATAAAGTGCAGTACATATCGTATTGAGAGGTCTTAAGTGCTTCAACTGACTATTTATTAGGTGATACTTTATATTTCATTTACGAATTTTAGCCAGTTACCAAACCTGTCAATGCCTCAGAATACTGAATGATTACAAATTTTTCTTTCAAAGTAAAAATATAGAAGTTAAAATATATGGCATAATTTTATATATTAATTCTGTGTATGTTATTATGTAATGACTATGGTAAAAGTTTTTTTTTAGAAATTTTATGAGGACAATATGGATGATACATTTATGTTTGATATGATTATCGTTTAGTAAATTATTTTGTTGTGTGGAAACATACTTCAATTTCCTGAGGCACTGACGGATGTGATAAATAAATAAAATAATTCATTACAGAGTTTTGGACCAACCTTTTACAATTATGTCAATATACAACATTTCTTAGACTGTGGGCTCAAGATATAATAAACTAATCTTTGAGAAAGAATACCTTATGTCATTGATTATGTTGGATTGACACCCACTTTGACACAAGTTTCACAAATCTGCCTAGAATTTGTGTGTAATAGCCAAGCTATTGTAATGACTAACCTAGGATGACCAGATTTACAAAATCAAAACACATGACATATAAGGGTACTGAAGATAGCAAATCCAAATGTTGCCACTACCTATGTTGTCAGCAATGTGACATTGCTTAAAGCTTATTACGGCCTTGGCATCACTCATTAAATCAGACTTAAGAACACTACTTACTTAATACACACACAGTAAAGTAAGAAAGAAAGTTGTTGTTTCTCTCACCCCCCCCCCCCCCCCCCCGATCCTAAAGCTAATGTGTAGTATTTGGAGGGTCTCTTATTCACCTTCACTTCTGATGAAATCACTTTTTTTCTTAGAACTGTATGTTTTCTGAAGGAAGTATGATTTTTGTGAATGAAATAATTACCACAACAATGAAAAAAGGGGGCAAACTACATGTATTGCAATCACAATAACTAAGATATACCAATGCAATACAAAAACTAACAAACTTACTCGCACAACACAAGGTGAAATAAATGGCATTGTTGGCTGGATGTTTTAGCAGGAGAAAACTGCTGAGGTCATCACATCAGTCCCCCATTCCATCACTGGGCAACAAATGTGGAGAAGAGGCCAGAGTTTAAAATAGCAAAGAGGAGGAATATCTCCCCCGAGTTAGTATAAGGAGAATAAAGTCGACAAGAAACAACACAAATGAGACAATCACAAAGAAACACCGAGCGATGACAAGAAACGCAGCCGATGTCTGTGGTTGACTGACTATGAGTTTAAAAACCAAGCAACAACACAAGGAAATCTCCAATCAGAGGACACAAGACAAGAGAAACATAGACAATGAACTGAAGCAAAGCTTTATACCGAGTGGTAAAACCCACCGTCACAAATGAAATTTATAACTGAATCAGCCATTGTGGCATCAAGTAAAACAGGTGATAAAACTGCAGGAAAATTAAAACTCTGCCAAAAAGCAGCAAAATGTGGGCTACCGTCAGGCGGGAGCCACAGCAACACTGCGGTAGGTTCTCACCACTAAGGAGATGGCCATATGAGAAAAAAGTATGGCCAATGCAGAGCCGGCACAGAACTACAGAGTACCAGTGAGAGGCCCATATGGAAGAATGGCACACAGCTGAGGTCTCCTTTACAGCCCAAAGTTTGTTGGGCACAGTCAGGGTACACCACTCAGTATCCCAAAGCTTAGATATCTGATCAGAAGGTGTTAGGCCAATATCGAGCACAGACTCGTCGACAGCCTGTTTAGCTAGTCTGTCGGCACATTCGTTGTCCGGGATACCAACATGACCCGGGGACCAGGCGAAAACCGCTGATGAATCGCACCAATCAAGACCAAAAAGCATCTCCTGTATGGCTAAAACCAGGGGAGAACGAGGGTAGCACTAGTCCAGAATTCGAAGGCTGCTCAGGGAGTCGGTGCAGTTAGGAAAAGACTCACCTGAGCAGGACCGTACTTGCTGGAGAGCTTGGTAAATGGTCACCAACTCCACATTGTAAACACTGCAGCCATCAGGCAGATAGTGCTGTTCGATATGGCTGCCATGAATGCATGCAAAGTTGACATGGCCCTCAACCAGTGAACCATTCATGTAGATCAGGTTATATCCAGTAAACTCAGCAGCAACAGCAAAGAACTGACAGAGGAGTACCTCTGGAGGTACTGATTTTTGGGTCCGTGGGCCAAGTCCAGTCAAGTGTGCGGCCTTATACTCAGGCAGCTGAAACTTTGCACTTGATGTTAACAAATAACAAGTGAAGAGCAAGAGGCGCTAGGCGCTAGTCGCTAGGAACGATCCAATGACAGCGTCATAAACACTTCCGGTGGTCACGTGCCGTGACATCAAAGTTCCCGCCTTGCCGACTTTGTTCAGTGCTACAGTAAACATCGTTGTTTATTGTGTCTACGTTGTGTGTGCCTTTTTTTTTTTTTTTTTTTTTTTTTTTTTTTTTGCTGCAATTTGTGTTTACTGTGAGTGATTTAACTTGATCTTCCGAGTTCAACTAATTGGATAATGTCACCAAAAAGATGTTTGTGTATTGACAATCCTCTGCGTCGAGATGTGCCACTTAACAGCCAAGCACTAGAATTGCTGTGGCAAACTCATACTTTTAAGAGCAGGAGAAGACATTCATGAATATTCATGGACGGCCATCCTTCCTGCGAATAAAGTTGTTGAACAAACAGCCAAAACTCTTAGACTTAGTGCAAGAACAGTTGTGAGTAAGGGAGTGTTGTTGCAAAACTTGCATGATGCAATTGAGAACCTCGACAATTCCGACTTGTCTGGATCACAGGACATATTTTTAGGGATGCAGAGGAAGAAGAAGCAGCCTTGCCCTGTAACCCAGTTGGATAATTTCCAGACAGATGCTATACGTAGGCATATTTATGCATACTACAGCAGGAAGGAATACCCTACTGTAGCAAAATTGTTGAATTCACTGAAAGAAAGCAAACTTTTCATGGGTGGAAAAACTTAAAGTTGTGCTTAAAAGTATCGGTTTCCAAAACAAAAAAACTAGATGGATGCAAAGTCCTGTTAGAAAAGGCACCTACTGTTACAGCTCAAAGCCTTTTCTTGCATAAAATAGTGGGAAAAGATATTCATTCCGTAGTATGGCTAGACGAGACAGGGGTTAATGCTGGGGAAGCCATGAGGAAGAGCTGGTCGGACGACACCCCTGGCAGTAGTGGTCATCAGCCGACGGAAAGAGGGCCTAGATTGTCGTCCATGCAGGACCATCTAACGGTTTTGTCCTGAATGCATTTCTTGTTTTTCGATCGAAAAAGACGGACGATTATCATGAAGACATGGACCACACATGATTTGTTGAGTGGTTCAGGAACCTCTTAAAAGAATTTACAGTCCCTACCACGATTGTAATGGACAATGCTCCATATCATTCAGTGATACTGAACAAGTCCCCAACTTCAAACAATCGGAAAGAGGTTATGGTGCAGTGGCTACAACAAAGAAATATTGATGCAGACATGTCAATGACAAAACTTCTTTTATATTCACTCGTGAAACAAAATAAGCCTGTTACACCCACATACGTAGTTGATGAAATAGCAAAGGAGCAGGGTCACAATGTAATAAGGCTTCCCCCAAATCACTGCCATTTTAACCCCATAGAATTAGTGAGGAGTGATGTAAAGAATTACGTCAGGAACAATAATAAGTCTTTCACAACAACAGAGGTGAAGAGGCTCTTGCGTGAAGCAGCTGCCAATGTAAATGCTGCATCTTTGAGAAAAAAGGTCTAGCATGTTGAAAAACTGATTCGGGTAGCACAGACGGGACTATCAGTGATCATGAACATAATGATTTGACTTGGTGATGACGACGATGAAGACAATTTCGTCACTGACGACAACAGTGAAGATGGGGAGCTGGATGGAATTGCACCATTGTCACCGTAAATTGGTGAGTGAAAAGCATTGTGATTATAAAACAGAGAGAAGTGATTGTGTTGATTATTGTTTATTTCATATCTGTCATGATCAAATGCTTATTTTCTAGATTTCTCTGCTCCGTTACTGAAAGTGCGTGCATTGGTTGTACTCTTGATTACATTACTAAGCCGTTACTTAATTGTTGCTTTGTGGTAGCAGCTCAAGAATGAATTGTTATATGCTTCGAAGATGCACCAGCTCCACCAAAAAGACTGCCTACATCACACTTGTGCGTCCTCTCCTGGAGTACTGTTGCCCCTTGTGGGACCTTCAAGATATAGAGAAGGTTCAGAGAAGGGCAGCTCATTTTGTTTTATCACGTTAAGGGGGGGGGGGGGGGGGGAAGCGTCACGGAAATGTTGCACGAATTGGGGTGGAAATCATTAAAAGAAAAATGTTATTCATTGCGGTGTGATCTGTTTGCGAAGTTTCAATCACCGACTTTTATTTCTGAATGGGAAAATATTTTGCTAGCACCCACCAACTTAGGGAGACACGACCATCCCAATGAAATAAGAGAAATCAGATCGAAAACAGAATGATTTAGGTGTTCTTTCTTCCCGCACACTATTAGAGAATGGAACGGTAGAGAAAAGTTATGAAAGTGGTTAATGAACCCTCTGCCAGGCACTTAAATGTAATTTGCAGACTATCTATGTAGATTTAGATTCACTTTTATTGCTCAACAGCTTACATTTACAAGATGCAACTGAAAACTATTTTGTCTGCTTTGTGTGTAGAGGCTAGTATTGCAATGCTGCTATTGCAATGTAGCCAACTTAACTCGCCGTAACATGAAATGTCAAGTGCAATGTTTCAGTGGCCCGAGTATAGTATATACCCTGGAGGTGTATGTGTGCGGACCCAATAAAGAGGAGGAGGAGGAGGAGGGAAAGACTCAAGTTCCAGCAGAAGATATGGTATGGACCAGGTGTCGAAAAACATTGAGATGGTGTCAGTACTCCCCATTTCAGCTGACGAATGTGGGGAAGCCACGTCAACTGGGCATCAAAGATCAGCCCTAAAAACCTGTAGGTTTCCACTACATCAACTAAGTGGCTGTCAAGATAAAGTTCGGGATGAGGGTGAAAGTCCAATGCTGACAGAAGTGCATAACACTAGTCTTGCCAGCTGAAAACTAGAAGCCGTGGACAAGAGCCCAGGACTACACCTTCTGAATGGCTTCCTGTAGTGTGCTTTCAGCAAATTGGGTTCTGGAGGAACTAGAACAGATACAGAAGTTAGCAGCGTAGAGGGAAGGGGATACTGACGACTCAACTGCTGACACTAAGCCATTAATAGCCACTAAAAATGAGGGAACACTCAAAACAAAACCCTGAGGAACCCCATTTTCCTGCACATGAGAGGTGCTACGGGAGGCACCAACATGAACATAAAAGGTACAAACCTAAACAGCCTTTTTTTTTTTTTTTTTTTTTTAATAAAAATTGGGAGCAAGCCCCGGAGACCCCACGCACGTAAAGTAGTGAGTATGTGGTGTTCCCAGGTTGTTTCATACACTTTATGCTTATCAAGAAAGACAGCTACAAGATGTTGGCGCTTGGAAAAGGCTGTGCAGATTGTGGACTCAAGGTACACCACATTATCGGTGGTTGAGCAACCCTTGCAGAAACCGCCCTGGCATGGAGCCAGTAAGCCCCAAATCTCCAGGATCAAGCACAAACGCTGACTGACCGTACACTCCAACAGTTTACACAGGACGTTGGTCAAGTTGTTAGCTATCCACATGAATAGGGTTTTTGCCAGGTTTGATCACCGGGATGATTACTCTCCTCCCACTGAGACGGGAAAACCTCGTCACAACAGATTCTGTTGAAGAGAGTAAGGTGATTGGTTGGTTTGATTTTGAAAGGGACTAAACGAGAAAGGTTATCAGTCCCTTGTTCCATGTGTAAAGAGTTCATGGATGATTGCTAAAAAGGCGTATAAGACTACATGGTAAAAAGCACCAAGCAATGGCATTAACATGTAAAAGAATAAAAGCAACAAGGAAAGAACCCCGAGAAAGGAGACAGAGGATTAAAAACGATACCAGAGGATCTGGGCCAGATGATTACTGTAAAAAAAAAAAAAAAACATCTGGCCACTCTGTGACACAGTAAAACCACCTACCTAAAAGTGCTAGGTAAGCGGGGGTTAAATATATACCGAAAACTCAATAACATTCAGATGGAAGTATATAATCCACTCACACAGATAAAACTTAAAACTATCAACCATAGAGGCATGGTCTGCTAAAACCTAGCTCAGGGCATCAGGGAGGATAAAACCGCGCCTCTCGGCGTTGAGGTGAGCGTATTCCAATAAAATTTGGACAACTGCTAAATCGGCGGCACAGCAGCACTGAGGTGGGTCCTCGCGACAGAGAATGTAACCATATGTCAGCCAAGTATAGCCGATACGGAGCCAACAGAGGACGACTGTGTCCCTGAGAGAAGCTCGTAGAGAGGACCTCCGGAGGTTTGTTGTCTCCTTGATAACCCGTAACTTGTTGGGGATATGGAGGGTACACCATTCTGTATCCCAATGAACCTGTCCGCCAGTTCATTTCCCGCAATTCCAATGTGCCCCGGAGTCCAGATAAAAACTACCGACCGACCGCGTTGTTCAACAGCATGGAGGGACTCTTGGATGGCTATGGCCAAGGGATGGCGGGCAAAGCATTGATCTAGAGCTATAAGTCCACTGAGGGAGTCGCTACAGATGACGTAGAACTCCCCAGCAGTGCAGGTATGACAGATGTGGTCAAGTGCACGGAAGATGGCAACTAACTCCGCAGTGAGGACACTGCAGCCAGCCAGCCAGCCAGCAAGGAGCGCAATTCATTATGCCCTGCATGCGTGTAAGCATAGCCAACATGCCCGTCCACCATTGAGCCATCAGTGTAAATCACTTCTGAGGCCTGTGACATCTCAAGGAGTGACAAGAATTGGCGACAAATAATCTCTGTGTGAACTGAGAGTTTGGGGCACTGCGACAGTTCAAGGCGAAGGTGTGGTCGGCGTACACACCATGGTAGAGTACGCGATTGGAACCGAAAGTGGGGCGGGAGTGGAGAAGATTCCAGTTCACGGAGGAGTAATTGGGCATGAGCACCAACTGTCATACCCGACCTCGGTCGCCGTTGTGGGATAGGCAGTGGCCTGATTGGAAAAAGGAGACGATGGTTGTGGTGATGAGGCAAGCCATGAACATGAGCAATATAGTGACACCAGCTGCTGGCGCTTGGTTCATAGTGGTGGAACTCCAGCTTCCACAAGGAGACTATTAACAGGACTAGTTCGGAAAGCTCCTGTCGCAAGTCTAACACCACAGTGATGGACTGGGTCCAACAACTGCAGTGATGATGGCGATGCTGAACCATAAGCAATGCTGCTGTAGTCCAGTCGTGACAGAACTAGCGCCTTATAGCACCATAGCAGCATACTCCGGTCTGCGCCCCAAGTGGTGTTACTGAGGCAGCGGAGGGCATTACGGTGCTTCCAGCACTTCTGCTTGAACTCACGGATATGAGGAAACCATGTCAGCCAGTAATCAAACACTAGCCCCAAGAAACGATGTGTTTCCACCACATTGAGCAGATGGCCATCTATGTAAAGCTCAGGATGTGGATGGGCTGTCTGATGCCGGCAGAAATGAATGACACAGGTCTTGAGAGCAGAGAACTGGAACCCATGGGTGAGGGCCCACGGCTGAGCCTTGCATATGGCTCCTGCAGCTGTCGTTCAACACCACGTATACTGCAAGAGCTATAATATAAACAGAAGTTGTCTGCATACAACGAGGTGGAGACTGAGGAACCTACTGCTGCCGCTAGACCTTTTATCACCACTAAAAACAGAGGAACATTCAGGTCGGAGCCCTGGGGTACCCCAATCTCCTGTACATGCAAAGAGCTATATGAGGCACCGACTTGTACACGAAAGGTACGCAAAGATAAAAAATTCCGGATAAGAATGGGAAGCGAGCCCCGGAGACCCCACCCATGTAATGTGGTAAGGATGTGATGTCTCCAGGTCTTGTCATAAGCCTTAGATAAGTTGAAAACTGCCACCAGGTGTTGGCGGTGAGAGAAGGCTGTCCGTATGGCAGACTCAATGTGGACCAGGCTATCCACAGCTTAACGCCCCTTTCGGAAACCACCCTGGCATGGAGTGAGGAGACCCCTAGACTCAAGGAGCCAGCACAATCGTCGACTTACCATACGCTCCAGCAATTTGCAAAGAATGTTGGTGAGGCTGGGGGTAGGTAGCTGTTCAACTCATGTGGATGTTGACCACGTTTGATCACCGGGACTATCAGACTCTCTTGCCACTGTGACAGAAATGTACTGGAACTCCAGATGTGGTTGAAGATAGCCAGAACGTTATGCTGACACTCGGGTGACAGGTGTTTCAGCATCTCATTAGGGACACGATCTGGCCCAGGTGCTGTGTCAGGACAGTGTGCCAAGGCACTGAGGAATTCACATTCACTGAATGGAGCATTGTACAGTAAGGCGAGATGAGAAGGATAAGCGCTGTTGTTCCTCCCGCTCTTTCAGGGTGCAAAAGGTCCTGGAGTACGCAGCAGATGCAGAACTCTGAGCATAGTGCTCAGCAAACAGTTCAGCAACTGCATCTGGATCTGTGTAAACTGCTCCATTCATAGAAATACTGGGCACACTAAGAGGACACTGGTAGCCATAAACATGTCTGATATTCGCCCACACCTGGGACGGAGAGGTAAGCGATCCAATGGTAGATACGTACCTTTCCCAACATTCCTGTTTGCCTCGTCTAATCAACTGTCAGGCACAGACACAAAGCTGTTTAAAAGCAATGAGGTTCTCCATAGATGGGTGCCACTTGTGGCGCTGCAGAGCTCACCTGCACTCTCTAATCGCCTCAGCAATCTCTGGCAACCACCAGAGCACTGTCTGCTGCCAGGCAGATCCCGAAGAATGGGGGATTGCACGATCAGCCACAGAAAGAATGGCTGAGGTAGCGCTGTCGATTACCGCATCTATGTTGGAGTGGGAAGGAGAACCAACCATGGCAGCAGAAGTAAAAGCGTCCCAATCAGCCTTATTCAGTGCCCATCGACCTTTGACCAGGATCCTCTGGACACCCTCAGTTACCTCGGAAGGGGGTGTCCCAAGGGACTCCTTCTGAGCGAGAGGAGCCGGAGGAGGCTTCACCTTCTCCGGCTGAGAGGTGGGAACCGGTGTCTCTGATGTTTGAGGGTTTGATGCTCCCATGGTGAAAAGAGTGGGAGACACCGAAGAGGAAGTGCCCCAGCTGGCAAGGGGGCAGGGACAGTTGGGTGGGCCTGAGAGCCCACTGGCATAGGTGGTACAGAAAATAGACCAGGCACTGTAGACGACGATTACGAGGCTGCCGTAACATACGTGTTAACCAAGCGCACAGGGTGGAGCTTTTGATATTTTCGCTTTGCCTCTGAGTAGGTTAGTCAATCGCGGGTCTTGTATTCCATTATTTTTCTTTCCTGGTGCAGAACCATGCAGACAGACGAACAAGGGGAGTGATTTATGCCTCAGTTGACACATACTGGAGGAGGGGTGCAAGGGACATTTGGATGGACAGCACGTCCACACTCCCGACATGTTGGGTTGGCATCACATCGGGAGGACATATGCCCAAATCTCCAGCACTTAAAACAACACATAGGGGGCAACACATGTAGTGCTTTACGTTGCATCGGTAGATCACCACCTTGACCTTCTCGGGCAATGAATCACCCTCAAAAGCCAAGATGAAGGCACTGGTGGCAACCCTGTTGTCCTTCGGACCCCTATGGACTCGTTGGTTGGTTGGTTGGTTGGTATGGGGGTTTTAGGGGGACTAGACTACTACGGCCATCAGTCCCCCGCTTCATAGATAGGCGACACACAGAAAAACATAATCATCTACAAATGCGCCTGAGCTATATTTAAAGTAGGGCGAAAGAAAAGAACATACTGTCAATGAAATATTGACAGAGTCAACAATGGACGATACTAAGACGCCAGACACGCAGTAACAAATACAAGATAAAATTATGATAAAACCGATGAATGTGGTTGGCCGACCGTGGGTATAAAATGGGAAAAGCCAGCCACATAACATACACGTGAAAAGCTGTAGTCTAAAGACCCGTCAAGGATAACAGAGATAAGAATCTAAAAGACCTCCCAGAGGAGTTATAGCAACTGGTAAATCCCCCCGACACGGAAATCGTAAAACCAAATTAGCCACAGAGGCATCGTCGCCGAGCACCAAAGAGAGAGTGTTCAGGAGGTTAAAAGAAATCCGCAGTGGGGCTAAAATGGGACAGTCGAGTAGGAGATGGACCACCGTCAATGGAGCACCACATTGGCACACGGGCGGGTCCTCTCGACGGAGGAGTTGACCATGCGTCAGATGGGTGTGACCAATGCGGAGACGGCAGAGAACCACGGAGTCCCTACGGGATCCCAGCTGCGAGGACTTCGAGACAGATGTTGTGTCCTTTATCGTCCGCAGCTTATTGGGCACGTCCAGAGCGGACCATTCAGCGTTCCACAGTTCGGCTATTTTGTTGCGAAGCAACGGGCGGAAGTCTGCTTCTGGGAGGCCAATCGCCAGAGGGCGGCAAGTGGTAGCCTGTTTGGCTAGCTGGTCGACCCTCTCGTTGCCCGGAATGCCTACGTGGCCCGGGGTCCAAACGAATGTAACACAGCGACCAGAGTCACCAAGAGCCAGTATCGACTCCTGAATGGCCCTGACCAATGTATGACAAGGGTAACACTGATCAAGGGCCTGTAAACCGCTCAGCGAGTCGCTGCAGATCAGGAAGGAGGTCCCAGGGCATGTGCGGATGTGTGTAAGGGCGCGGTATATAGCCACCAGTTCTGCGGTGAAGACGCAGCTGCCGGGTGGCAAAGAGCGTTGTTCAACATGGGCGCCATGCATGTAGGCATATCCAGTGTGGTTGCCATCTGAAGAACCGTCTGTATAAATGACCTCGGAGTTACAGAACTCACGGAGCAGGGCAGAAAACTGATGACGTAAGACCAGAGGGGAAATAGAGGTCTTCAGCTCACGGGAAAGATCCAACCGAATCCGCGGCCGAGGAACGGTCCAGGGAGGAGCATGGAAAGTCGAGCGGAAGGGACGGTGGAGAGGAAAGGAGTCCAGGGTCAATAGTAGCGATTGGACACGCGCTGCTATCGGCAGTCCCGACCGAGGTCGCCTCTGCGGCAAACGAGTGACCTCTCCCGGAAAGAGGAGTCTGTTATTCGGATGCCGAGGGGTACAGTGAACTCTGGCAGCATACTGGGCGAGTAGTTGTTGGCGCCGGTATCGCAATGGAGCGACTCCAGCCTCTGCCAAGAGACTTGTGACAGGGCTTGTACGAAAGGCTCCAGTGGCCAGACGGATGCCGGTATGATGCACTGGGTCGAGAAC
Organism: Locusta migratoria; assembly: GCA_026315105.1. Lineage (NCBI taxonomy): Eukaryota > Metazoa > Arthropoda > Insecta > Orthoptera > Acrididae > Locusta > Locusta migratoria. The sequence goes on along the minus strand of CM048745.1, from coordinate 628,924,744 downwards.
TCGCAGTGCAGATGGAGAGGCTGAGCCGTAGACCTGGCTTCCATAGTCTAGACATGACTGCACCAGAGCGTTGTACAGGCGCAGGAGGACAGGGCGTGCTGCCCCCCAGACAGTATGGCTGAGGCAACGAAGGATGTCCAAATGTCGTGAACACTGTTGCTTAAGCTGGCGCAGATGAGGGAGCCACGTCAAACGCGAGTCAAAAAGGAGACCCAGGAAACGGTGTATATCCACAACCTGAAGGAGCTCACCATCAAGGTAGAGCTCCGGATGCGGATGTACCGTGCGTTGGCGACAAAAGTGCATCACCCTGGTTTTCGCAGGGGAAAATGTAAAACCATGGGCAGAAGCCCAATTCTGTGCCCGATGAATGGCTGCCTGCAGTCGTCGTTCAGCTACAGTTGTACTAGCGGTAGAGTAGTACAGGCAAAAGTCATCCGCATAGAGAGAACAAGAAACTGACGGCCCCACTGCAGCCACTAGGACATTAATGGCCACTAAGAAGAGGGGTACACTTAGGACGGACCCTTGTGGTACCCCATTCTCTTGGATATGGGAGGAACTGAAGGAGGTGCCAACGCGGACTCTAAAACGGCGCGAAAGTAAAAAATTCTGAATAAAAATTGGGAGGGAGCCACGGAGACCCCACCCATGTAGCGTGGCTAGCATGTGATGATGCCATGCCGTGTCATATGCTTTCCGGAGGTCGAAAAAGATGGCGACGAGGTGGTGACGTCGGGCGAAAGCAGTACGGATCGCCGACTCCAAAGAGAGGAGGTTATCAATGGCAGAGCAGACCCTGCCGGAAAGCACCTTGTTGTGGGGTGAGCAGACCCCGATACTCGAGAACCCACAGAAGTTGCCAGCTCACCAAACGTTCAAAAACCTTACAAAGAATGTTTGTGAGACTTATGGGACGGTAACTGTCAACATTCAATGGATCTGCACCTGGTTTCAGCAGAGGGATAACGGCACTCTCCTGCCATTGGGACGGGTATGCTCTCTCGATCCAGAGACGATTGAAGAAATCCAAAAGATGGTGTTGCGAGGTTACAGAGAGATGTTTTAACATTCAACAGTGGATTCGGTCCGGTCCTGGAGATGAATTGGGGCAACTGGCAAGAATACTTTGAAATTCCCACTCAGTAAATGGCGCATTGTACGGCTCCTGGCGGTTTGTGCGAAATACCAACTGCTTTCGCTCAGCCCGCTCTTTTAAGGTACAAAAACCTTGGCTGTAGGCAGTGGACGCCGAATTAAGAGCAAAGTGCGCTGCAAAAAACTCGGCAATGATGGTCGGGTCGGTATGAATAGTTCCATGGATAGAGAGACCCGCGATCCCTGCAGGTGGACGGTAGCCTGATATACGGCGAATCTTCGTCCAAATCTGGCTGGAGGAGACACGGCATCCAATTGTGGGTACGTATGCCTGCTTGCGCTGCCGGATAAGCCGGTGTGTCTGGGCCCGAAGACGTTTAAAGGCAACCAGGTGGTCAACGGTGGGGTGGCGCCGGTACTGCTGCAAAGCTCTACGGCGATTGCGAATTGCTGCTGCTATCTCCGATGACCACCAGGGTACTGGTCTTCGCCGGGATACGGCAGAAGAACATGGTATCGCGGACTCAGCGGCAGAAACGACAACGGAAATAATCTGGTCGACTGCCATTGTTGCATCAGCAGGGAGAGGGGTATCCAGCGTAGCAGCTGAAGTGTATGCTGCCCAGTCGGCCCTATGGAAGGACCAGTGGGGTAGACGTGCATGGCGTTGGTGGTGGGGAAGCGAAAGGAAGATGGGAAAGTGATCACTTCCACAAAGGTCATCATGGACCCACCAGTTAAGGAGTGGACGTAAGCCTGGACTACACACAGAAAGGTCTATGGCGGAAAAGGTGCCATGGGCCACACTAAAATGGGTAGGAGCTCCTGTATTAAGAATACAAAGGTCAAGTTGGTTAAAAAGTAGTTCAAATTCTCGACCACGTCCTGTAGTCACGTTGCTCCCCCATATGGGGTGATGTGCGTTAAAATCTCCTAAAATAAGAAATGGTGAAGGAAGTTGAGCGATCAAGGCTGCCAGGTCAGCTGGTGTTACTGCTGCATCAGGAGGGAGATAAAGGGAACAGATGGTAATGTCCCGCGATGCTCGAACCCTGACAGCGACAGCCTCCAGGGCTGTGTGAAGTGGCACTGGGGAACTGTAGGCAGAGGTATGTACATATAGACATACCCCGCCTGACACCCTATTGTATGGTGCGATTATTGAAGTACCCCCGGTAGCCCCGAAGGGTGGGGGTCCGATTACCAGGAAACCAGGTTTCCTGGAGAGCAACACAAAGAGGTGGAAATGCGCTCAACAGCTGATGCAATTCAGCCAAATGGCAGAAAAATCCTCCACAATTCCATTGGAGGATCAGACTGTCTCCTGGTTGACGGTGCATGAAGAAGAAGATGGAAGAGGAGTGGTATTAGCACTCGTCTCTGGCTGTGAAGCATGATCCTCCGTGTCCATGGTATCCCCGAGATCGGCAAAAGCCAAATCATCGGGCGTCGTGAGATGGATGACATCATCCTCAGGCACGTCAGGTGCAAGGGCTGGGGGCACTGAGGCGGCCAGTGTATCCTTGCGCTTTACCGTTTTATCTTTCTTGTCTTTCGTCTTCCCGTCGTTCCTTGGGCCTACAGAGGAGGGGGGTTTCTCCGGGGGGGGGGGGGGGGGGCTTGAGGAGTGTGGGAAGACTGAGAAGCCAGACGACTTTCCGGCCGAGGGTCCTTCAGCCGCTGGCTAGTGTCCGATTTCTGGGGTGCCATGGTAGGAAGGGGAGAAAAGGTTCCCTTCCCAGAAACGGAAGCCAGAGAAAGGGACCCCTTTTCTGGCTGGGGAGCGGGAGTAGCCACTCCCGACGTGGGGGGCAGTACCTGCCCCACGGAAGATGGTGTGCCTCCAGATGTCTGGGAGGCCGAGGTAGAGGGGCGGCCCATAGGGCCCACAGGTGGAGGTACAACAGGGCAAGAAGTGGCCACTGGTGGTGGCGCCATCGTAGTAGCTGCAGAATATGACGTAAGTAAAGATACTGGATGCAGCTTTTCGTACTTCCTCCGCGCCTCTGAGTATGTTAGTCGGTCTAAAGTTTTGTACTCAACTATCTTCCGCTCTTTCTGTAGAGCGGGACAGTCCTGCGAACAGGGAGGGTGGTGACCGCTGCAATTGACACAATAAGGAGGAGGGGCACAGGCAGTGTCCGGATGGGAGGGACGACCACAGTCTCGACAGGTTGCAGCAGCTTTGCAACGAGAGGACATGTGCCCGAAACGCCAACACTTGAAACATCACATTGGAGGGGGGATGTACGGTTCGACATCACATCGGTACATCATAACTTTGACCCTTTCGGGCAGATTGTCACCCTCAAAGGCCAACACAAACGTGCCAGTAGCCACCCTATTTTCTTTCGGACCCCGAAAAACGCGTCTGACAAAATGTACTCCACGTCTTTGCAGATTTTCGCGTCCTCATCCGTCTGCAGCAAAAGATCTCGATGAAATATCACCCACTGTACCCTGTTTAAGGATTTGTGGGGCGTTATTGTGACAGGAATATCGCCCAAGTGGTCACATGTTAAGAGGCTTCGTGATTGAGCAGGGGTCTCCGCCTGAATCAGGACCGAACCGTCGCGCAATTTAGACATACCGGCAACTTCGCCAAACCTTTCTTCAAGGTGTTCTACGAAGAACAAAGGCTTAGTTGCCTGGAAAGATTCCCCATCCTGTCTGGTCACAACTAGGTATTGTGGTGAGTAGTGGTCAGTCTTCTTCGTGGGCCCACGTTCCCCCCATGATGGTGTTAGGGAAGGAAACGATTTGGGGTCGTATCGAGCAGCATTGAAATTGAACTTACCCAACTTTGAGACACCTGACTTAGAGCCAGGATTTTCAGAGGTTTGTTTCCTCTTCATTGCGGAATGTCCGCCCCGATGCCACCCACTCCGAAACAGGGGCTCTCCTCAAGGACGCCACCCAGCCACAGCAACGACACCTGGCAGGATGACCGTTGCCGGGAGTCCTGATGCCCCGCAAAGACAAGCATCGACTCCTTGGCATACATGAGGAGGTCACAGCTCAGGCATCGGCAGTGTGATCCCTGTGCAATTCAGGGGGCTCAACCATGAGGGTACATAACAGCCCCACCACACGGACTGGCTACCGTGCTGGTGACCTAGCGGGGAGGGAGCTACGGCGAGGAAGGGATGTGGAAGGAAAGGGTAGGAATAAGCGCCGTAGGGGCTAGGTTGGGAGTTCTTCCCCAAATGGCTCACACTAACTCTGAAATTTACATGGAGGTCTAACCCCGAAGGGGACCTAACTGGGCCGAAAATGGTGAAAACGGCAAACAAAAAATAAGACAGAAACCAGGAGTACCGTGGACATAGCCGGGCCGTCATTGCAAGAATACCTAGAGACGGGGTTGGAGAAGGGTAGGGTGGGAAGAAGGATTAGGGAGGGAAGGGAACCGGGAGAAGGAAAAGCGGCCTGGGAAACTGGAAGAAAGGCCGCTATGGCTCGGGGACCCGTGCGCGCCACACACGTACCCACAAAAGAGCTGTGGGCCCCCTGGGGGGTGGACTCGTTGAATGAAATGAACACCCCGCCATTCTAAGTTTGCACGCAGTTCGTCGTCTGACGGCAACAAAAGGTCTCTGTGGAATATTATTCCCTGCACCATATTTAAGGTCTTGTGTGGTGTTATGCTAACAGAAACATCACCCAGCTTGTCACAGGCAAGCAATGCCCGTGACTGGACTGGGGATGACGTCGGTATTAATACCGACCCAGATCGCATTTTTGACATGCCTTCCACCTCACCATACTTGTCCTCCAAGAACAAGGGCTTAGTCGTCTTAAAGGAGCCCCATCAGTGCGACTACAAACTAGATATTTAGGGGCATAAGCCTCACCCTGGTTTCTTGCCCGACGTTCCTACCATGATGTAGCCGGGGAAGGGAACGTTTGGGGATCATACTCTGCTGCATTGTAGTCCCTTCTACCACTCTTAGAGACGCCAGGTTTGCGTGTGGCGATGCTATTATTTGCTAGTTTCATTTTCATCCCACGAGCAGCTAGGGAAATAAAGGTCCACCCAGGCAGAGCCCTGCTTGTCTGGGTAAGCCTTATACAACTGAGGTGCGGCAGGTTCCTCAGAGGGTGCATCTCCTCAGCACGGAGCACACCTTGAGATTGAGGTTTTTTTTATAGAGGTTTGTACCGTCCCCGCGACTCATGGCGATTAAGCCAAAATCCCCGGGCTCTGAAATGTACAACATTCCACCGTCGCGCCGAACGATGGTCGTTGAAGCACGCACAGAGCTTACGGTGTAGTGGACTGCTGTCGCGACACAGCCCACAGCTCAGGACCCCGGGTTCGCCAAGCCCGTACTCAGCAAATTAATGCTGAGCCCCCGAGGGGAGTAAGGTGATTACCCTGGCTGTCTCCTGAGAGGTGAGTCAGTATTTGAGTACGGATGTCAACAGGTGCAGGGGTCACGTTGGACAATCTAGCTTGTGTTGCTGGACATGATAGTTGTGTGTGTATACTTCTCTGAGTGATTGCGTGAATGTATTTGTTTCCTTTTCTGACTAAAGCCATGGCCGAAAATTTTAAGTTGTATGAATGTAATTATCTATTTTCGTGTCTGTTAGCAACTCAGTGAGCCTCTTTACGGTGAGTTGTTTGTTACCTATTCTCCATTATTGAAATTCCATTGTTAACATTTTTTAACATGATTCACTTCTTTCTTTCAAAATATTTTTTATCAGATTCGATAAAGACTGGAATTATTTTAGCGCTAAAATAAATCATTGTCTCCGGAAATGAACTTGAAATGTCCAAGAAGCCAGACACTTCCAGCTCACTATTTTCTAGCAATTAACTTTTTTATGACTGAATTTTTATAATTTGAAAAATTTCACATGACATGTGGAAGCATTATGTAGTACCAATCAAATAAATTCAGAAATGGTAACTAATCTGATTTGAATCCTATTCCCTTTATTACTCGATGATGACCACAGTTGTTCTCCATTTATTTACACTGCACATTACTTAAAAGCACATTATTTCAAAATATATGGAGTGATTATTGAAAACAGAACATTATACATCCTTTATTTATTTTGGTGTGACAAAGAGACACTTGAGCTAAGTAAGGGACGATCTCGTAAAATAAGGGACGTCTGGTCACCCTAGACTAACCCATGTGTGGAAGCATGCAATCACACAAAAGTAATATCATCAATTCTAAATATTGTAAACTCACGCAGCCTGAGCTTCTGGCGGAAGTGTTTTTATATCAGTTCCTGTAGATTTGAATTCATAAACACCAACGGTCCCATCTGATAAGCAAGTAGCAAAAATGTTTGCTATTCCAGGATTCCATGTAAGATCCAAGATGTGAGTATTGAGGCTGGCTGACAACCTTACTTCATGAAGCAAATTGATATTCTGCAAGAGACAAATTTAAAAAAAAAAAGCAGTGGTCAATAAATTTTTAGTTACAAGCACACAATTAATTTGTTTCCAAGGGGTCATTCCAGGTCAATTCAACACACCTCTAACCCTGACCCCCTCAGATTTCTTTCAAATTTGGTGCACTCAATTACCCAGAAAAAAAAAAGAAAAATACCAATTTGCAGAGCTGTATTACACCTACGAAGAAAGTTACAGGTCTGGAAAGTTTGGAATTTGTGTGAAATTTACATGCATCCATCTCAACATAAAAAACTAATTCTGGCTCTAATTAAGTTACAGTAATAAAAATGGTACCATTGGAAAGCTAATGAATAGACATTTGCAGTGATATGCCACATGGCAGATTTCTGAATATTTTTATTCTAAAGGTCATTGACCTAGAATTTTGATCTTGAATATATCAAAACACCCCATCTTCAAATTTTCTGGAAAAAGTATATTTTATTGTTAGATTATGTTACTACAAATATGGTAAATATCAAGATGGACACCAAAGGCATCATTCACAAAAAATTATTTTGTCAACTTAAGTAAACCATCAACATGCAATAAGCAGCTATTAGCTTAGATCCATTTTTCCCCCCCTAGAAAATCAGCCAATAGCAGTTACTTTTATTCTGACCAATTCTGTAATATTTCTAGCTGTGAACTGCTAATCACAGAGACTTTCGTTTCAACCAATCAACTTCAGCCTGTTTTAGTGAACAGCCAATCAGAGAGACTTATTTAATCAGCATTAGACTGTTTTACGGCTGTGGGTTGTTTAATCAAAGTGCTGTGTAAATGTGTTGTAAAGAAACATTTAGTAATAGTTTGTAAAAAATGGATTCCAAGTAAAAATTGTATAGTTGCAATCCATTTAGGGAAGTAAGTTATGCAAGAGTACAGAAGAATTTAAGGAATGTTCAGGACTGGATGATAAATGTCCTAATGTATTTTAGGTGGAAAAAATTTCAGTAAATGTAGAAAGAAAATCTCAGAAATCCCAAAAGCAGACGTTGCCTCAGTTGAGCCAGGTACTTCCAGAGAAGATTTAAGTGAAGATGAAGTAGATTCAGATCTGGTAATCGATTCTTTAAATAGCAGCCTTCAGTATTTAGGTGAATCTCCTGCGAAGAAAAAGAGGCTTCAGAGTGAGAAAAAGTATCCAAAGCAAAAACTGAAAACATAGCTTCTGTTGTGGAGCATACTTATGTGGCACAACTGGAAAAAGAAGAGAGTGAAAATGGAGAAAGTGAAATCATTGCCCAGCTGAAAGATAAGTTTCACAATTCAGATCCTATGTGTGACAAAATACAAATTTTATCTGTACTTCCAAAGAGTTGGAGTATAAGGAAAACTATGAAAGAATTTTCTGCTTCAGATTACATGGTATGGAAAGCAAAACAGTTAGTAGCAGAACATGGTATATTGATGACACCAAATCCAAAGCCAGGCAAGACATTAAGTGAGAAAACCGTTCAGTGTGTGCGTGATTTTTACTGTGATCATGATGTGAGCCGTATGATGCCAGGAAGAAAAGACTTTGTGTCTGTGAAAGAAAATGGAATAACAGTACATAAGCAGAAGCACCTGGTGTTGCACAACCTTAAGGAATTGTATTCCTATTCCAAAGATAAATACCCAGATACTGGATTCTCAAAATTTTGTGAGTTGCAGCCAAAGCACTGTGTTCTTGCCAATGCCAGTGGGACCAATACTGTTTGTGTGTGTGACTCAAACCGCCGGCCGCGGTGGCCGAGGAGACTGAGGCGCTTCAGTCACGGTCTGCACGGCCACTACGGTCGGGGATTCGAATCCCCCCTCGGGCATGGATATTTGTGCCGTCCTTAGTTGTAAGTAGTTCATAAGTAGTTAAGTCCCTTAAGCTTAACAAACATTTGAACATTTTTTTGTGTCTCAAACGAGAATTTCAAGTTAATGATTGAAGTGTGTAAACTGAAAGCACTAACAAAGTGTGAAGAACATACATTACCATCATACAAGCTCTGTGTAGCATTTGTTACAGGCAATCCTGCACTACCGGCATGTTTCTTAGGTTCAAGTTCCTATTGTCCAAGTATTTATTTCCCAGCAGCAGACACATTTTTGTAAAATCTCTAAAGAAAGTCTCGAAGTAAATGAGTATCTTGATCTTCAGAAAATTACTCTTTCACCATTCAGGATGAGGTACAGGGATTCCACTGGAATAATTCACAGGCTACAATTCATCCATTTGTAGCTTACTACAGAGACTCAAGCACTAATGAAATACAACATGTATCATATATATGGAAATATCTGACTGCCTTCAGCATGATACAATGTGCATTTATTCTTTCCAGAAAAAATTCACCAATTTCGTAACATGTCAGTTTTCAAATCCAAAGCACATTTATTATTTTTCAGATGGATGTGCTGCACAATACAAAAACAGAAAGAACTTTATGAATCTGCCCTACCATCAGGAAGATTTTAATGTTATAGCAGAATGGCATTTTCTGCTAAAGCACATGGTAAAGGACCTTGTGTTGGAGTAGCAGGTACTATAAAGAGATTAGCAAGACATGCCAGCCTCAAGCAAACTAATGAAAATCTTATTCTGACATTAGACAGTTGTCTGAGTGGTGCAAGGGAAATATTCCTTCATGTATCTTCCATTATACCATCTGTTTCCCAACATAATGAAGATTCAACCAAGCAGAAACAACATTTCAAAAATGCAAGGGCAAATCCTGGTACCAATAAGCTTCATTGTGTAATACCTGTTAACAAAGGTTTTTCACTGAGCAGAGAAGAGTCAGTGACTGCTATGCTGAATGAAATGCTATTAACTGATATGCATGGATTTTTTGCCTGTATGTATGACAATATTGGTGGGTTGCATATGTCTTACGCACTTGTGAAGAAACAGATGAAGTAAAGATCAACTTCTTGCATCCACATGGACCATCTCCGTCATGTTTGTTTCCTTCCAACCAAGACACTTGTGTCATCATAAAATGTGACATTATCAGAAGAGTCGATCCAGTGACACCAAATAGAAGGACATACAATCTCCCTGCATCAGATATGGTGAACATTAACAATTTAGTTGGAGAATTGTGAGGAGTGATCTAATAACTTTTCATTGCCTTTTCATTAAAATTATAATGTCAATAGTTAATAATACCAATATAATAATGCACACTATGTTTTTGTAGAATATTGCTTATGGATTGTATGTTACCATAATTTGTGTTTCATATATGTAAGTTACATTCTACATCTCAGTAGTGTATTCATGCTGCCAAAATAATTTTTTGTGAATGTTGCCTTTAGTGTGCTATGTTGATGTGTTTTTGTTATAGTCTTCAGTCCGGAGACTGGTTTGATGCAGCTCTCCACTCTACTCTATCCTGAACAAGCCTTTTCATCTCCTTGTAAGAACGGCAACCCACATCCATGTGAATCCACTCTCTGTCTCCCTCTGCGATTTTTACCCCACACACTTCCCTCCAATGCTAAATTTACGATTCCTCGATGTCTAGGAATGTGTCCTACCAAGCGATCTCTCCTTTTAGTCAAGGTATGCCAAAAATTCATTTTCTCACCAATTCTGTTCAGTACCTCTTCATTAGTTACACAATCTACCCACCTAATCTTCAGCATTCTTCTGTAGCATCACATTTCAAAAGCCTCTATTCTCTTCCTGTCTAAACTGTCTATCACCCATGTTTCACTCCCGTACAAGGTAACACTCCACACAAATGCCTTCAGAAAAAATTTCCTTACACTTTAATTAATATTCAATGTTAGCAAATTTCTCGTTTTCAAAAATGCTTTTCTTCCCATTGCCAATCTGCATTTTATATCCTGTATACCGCGACTGTCATATGTTATTTTACTACCCAAGTAACAAAACTCATCTCCCACCTTCATTGTTTCATAACCTAATCTAATTCCTTCAGCATCACCTGATTTTCTAAGACCGCATTCCATTATCTTTGTTTTGATCTTGTTAATGTTCATTTTATACGCTCTCTTCAACGCACTGTCCATTCCATTCAAATGCTCTTCCAGGTCTTTTGCTGTCTCTGACACAATTATAATGTCATAAGCAAAACGCAATGCTTTTATTTCTTCACCCTGAACTTTAATCCTTATTCGAAATGTTTCCTTGCTTTCCTTCACCGCCTGCTCGATGTACAATTGAATAACATCAGAGAAAGGCTACAACCCTGTCTTACTCCCTTTCATACCTCTCGAGTCTAATAACTGTGGTCTGGCTTTTGTACAAGTTGTAAAAAACTCTCCTTTCCTTGTATTTTACCCCTGCTGACTTCAGAATTTGAAAGAGTCTATTCCAGTCAACAGTGTCAAAAGCTTTCTCCAAATCCACAAAAGCTAGAAATGTAGGTTTGCCTTTCCTTAACCTATCTTCTAAGATAAGTCGTAAAGTGAGTATTGCCTCCTGTGTTCCTACGTTCGTCCCGAATCCAAACTGATATTCCTCGAGGTCAGCTTCTATCAGCTTTTCCATTCTCATGAAAATAGTTTGTGTTAAAATTTTAGCAACCATGACTTATCAAACTGATGGTTCAGTAATTTCTACACCTGTCTGCACCTGATTTGTTTGGAATGGGGATTATTACATTTTCCTTAAAGTCTGAGGGTATTTTGCCTGTCTCATACATCTTACATACCAGGTGAAATAGTTTTGTCATGGCTGGCTCTCCCAGAGACTTTAGTAGCTCTGAGGGAATGTCATCTACTCCCGGGAACTTGTTCTGACCTGGGTCTTTCACGGCTCTGTCAAATTCATCTCTCAGTGTAGTATCTCCTGTTTCATCTTCATCTACATCCTCTTCCCTTCCTACATCATTGTCTCTAAGTTCATTTCCTTTGTAGAGCCCTTCTATGTACTCTTTACACCTTTCAGCTTTCCCTTCTTTGCTGAGAACTGGTCTTCCATCTGAGTTCTTGACATTCATAGAGCTGTTTTTCTTGTCCCCAAATGTCTCTTTCATTTTCCTGTAGGCAGTATCTACTTTTCTCCTTCTTATACATTCTTCTACAGATTTGCATTTGGCTTCTGGCCACTCATGTTTAGCCATTTTCCACTTCCTGTCAATCTCATATCTTAGTTGTCTGTACTCCATTTTGCCTGTTTCATTCACTGCATTATTATATTTTCTCCTTTAATCTATTAAATTTAGTATTTCCTGTGCTATCCAAGGATTTTTGTACGCCTTGCCTTTTACCTATTTTATCCTCTGTTGCCTTCACTATTTCATCTCTGAATGCTACCCATTCCTCTTCTACTGTTTTATTTCCCCCCATTTCTGTCAATTGTTGCCTAAAGCTCCCTCTGAAATCTTAAGAACTTCAGGTTCCCTCAATTCCATGTATACAACCTTCTTTTGTGATTCTTTAACCAGGTGTCTGTTAAGATTAAATCATGTTCCGTGCAAAATTCTACTAGGAGACTTCCTCTTTTATTCCTTCTGACCAGTCCATATTCACATACTATTTTTCCTTCTCTTCCTTGTCCTACTAGCAAATTCGAGTCTCCCATAACAATTATATTTTCCTCTCCCCTAATTGCCTGAATAATTTCCTTTAGCTCCTCATATATTTCTTCAATCTCGTCATCATCGGCAGACCTAGTTGGCATATAAACCTCTACTACTGTTGTTGGTGTTGGCTTCGTATCTATCTTGACAATGATAATGCGGTCACTATGCTGCTCATTGTAGTTTACCCACATTCTTATTTTCTTATTCATTATCAGTCCTACTTCTGTGATACCCCCAATTGATTTTGTATTTATAATCCTGTACTCACCTGACCAGAAATCGTGTTCATCCTGCCACCGAACTTCACTAATACCCACTATATCTAACTTCAACCTATCCATTTCCCTTTTTAAATTTTCTAATTTTTCTACCCAATTAAGGGATCTAACATTCCACCCTCCGATCTGTAGAATACCAGTATTGTCTTTCCTGATGACAACATCCTCCTGAGTAGTCCCCACCCGGAGATCCAAATGCGGGACTATTTCACCTCCGAAATATTTTACCCGAGAGGATGCCATTATCATATTTTCATACAGTAGAGCTGCATGTCCTCGGGAAAAGTAACAACTGTAGTTTCCCCTTGCTTTCAGCTGTTCACAGTAACTGTGTGGCAAAGCCACATTAGCTGACGTTACAAGGCCAGCTCAGTCAATCATCCAGTCTGCTGCCCCTGTAACTACTGAAAAGGCTGCTGCCCCTCTTCAGGAACCACACATTTGTCTGGCCTCTCCAGAGATACCCCTCTGCTGTCGTTGCACATATGGTACAACTATCTGTATCGTTGAGGAACGCAAGCCACCCCACCTCGGCAATGTCTGTGGTTCATGGGGGTGGGCTACCTTGATATTTACCATATTTGTAGTAACATAATGGAACAATGAAATATAATTTTTCCAGAAAATTTGAAGATGGGGCGTTTTGAGATATTCGAGGTCAAAAGTCAAGGTCCATGAACTTTAGACTACAACTATTCAGAAACCTGCCATGTGACATATCATCGTACAGGTCTATTCATTAGCTTTCTAAAGGTACCATTTTCATTGCTGTAACTTAATTAGAACCAAAATTACAGTCTTTTCTTGAGAAATGACATGTAATTTTTGCATAAATTCCAAACTTTCCAGACCTCTAATTTTCTTCGCAGTTGCAATGCAGCCCTGCAAATTTCAATCTCTTGTCTGGGTCATCGAATGATCAAAATTTGAAAGAAATCTGAAATGGTCAGATTGAAAATGTTTTTACTGTGTTCAATTGACATGGAATGACCTCAAGGTAAAATATGAACCTGAAAATAATCTGGAACTGACAGGTTAAAATTTACAATGATTACATGCTTTCTGATTCTGGAAATTAAACATGGAATAGTACCAATATTGACACAAGATATAGTTGAAAAAAAATTATGACTGTGTTATGACTAAAAAGTAAAATATTTCACAAGGTATATTTAACGATTTGTTTCTAAGCATTTCGCAGGATAAATGAAATTGACTTTGAAGTTGCATTTCCATTAAAAGAACAAAAATGCTAACCTCAATTAAAAAAGAACAAATAGATCATAAAATGGATTAGAAACTCTTGTGCAGAGAAGAGAAGATTACACAATATAGCAAGGACACAGAACGTACCTCATGAATTTCATTTGTACCTGAAGAATTACAAGAGAATCCTCAAAAATGTCATAAAGAAGGCCAAAACAGTAACAAATGACAAATACATTGAAAATTCAAAAAATGAATTTAAAGCTATATGGAAAATTACCAAAAATCAAACAGCAAGTGAAACCAAACAACAGATAAATGTAAACTTATGCTATGAAGAACAAATGATTTCTTGCCTAATAAAAATTGCCAAGACTTTCAACAACTATTTTGCAAACATAAGACAACAGTTATTGAGTGGACTGGAAGAAAACAACAAAATATCACCCCCACCATCCAATAGCATAAGAAATGTGTCTACATCATTGTTCCATTCACCCACAAATGGTTTCAGGAAAGGCTATTCAACTGAGAGTGCAATATTTCAATTTCTTGATAAAATATATACTAAACGGGATGAAAATGAGTTTGTAACAGGCATATGTCTTGATTTATCCACAGTTTTTGACATCAATGATCATAATGCTCTACTACAGAAGCTTCTCCAATTAGGAATTAGAGGTATATTGAATAAGTGGCTCATGACATACCTATGTGAATGCAGACAGGTAGTTGAAATGCAACATGCTGACCATAATAAAATCAACTGCTACTATTCAGGATATGAAAAAGTGAAATATGGTGTCCCTCAACGATCATTATTAGGACTGATTCTGTTTCTCCTCTATGTCAATCACCTTAGATATAAACAATATTGTGAAACTACCTTCTACTTTGCAGATACACGTTTCCTTATTAGTGGGAAAACAGAAGAAAAACTAAACGGTGACCTTTGTACTCACAGACTGTGATTCCAGAGGTCGACTTGCAGGAAACCTCCAACCTGGTGAATGCCGAGAAGAGGAGCTCTGAAAGAGGGCACCTTCACCAGCAAGTGCCAGAGAAAGGGAGCACTTCTGCGACTGTGAGGAAGGAAGGGAACGCAAAGGGAGGAAGGAAGATTTTTGTTTAATACCCTGTCGACAGTGTGGTCGTTAGAGGCAGAGCTTATGCTGGGGTTGTTTGGGCGGAACACGGGCTCCCCTCATGGCGTGGACATCCACATTCAATGCATAGACGAATAGACTGTTCCAAAACGAGACAAGACATGTACCCAAACAGCGTACCCATATATGGCTTCACATTGCATCTGTTAATCATTACCTTGACCTCCTCTTGGAGTGTATGATACTCGAAGGCCAAGATAAAATGTGATCATCCTTGAGGCTGTAGTGTAACAGTTTACACTACATGTTTCCTGCTAGAGGCTCAAGAAATTCGAGTATAAAAATCATATTTTATTTAGGAAAGTGTAGGAGGAAAGTGGCTCCAGTTTTTCTCTGTACAGGTTTTTTGCAGTGGAAAAGAATAAATGAAGAATGGGATATTGTGCCAGTGATCTAGTTACTACATGTTGAAAAGTTCTATGAATCATACATATGTATATTCTATGGAAAATGACATTGTTGTTAATTACCTTTAGTCTTGATTGGTTTGAAAGAACATTCTTCTTCTGTGAGTTGCATTCCAATAAGCATGTAATTCAGTGATGTAAAAAAAAAAAAAGGTTATTTGTGTTACCTTAAAGTCACTCTTTACTTGAATTCAAACTTATCCAACTAAAAGGTAATTGCAAATGATATGTATTATCATGATTGGGAAATGAAAGTATCATCAAGAGAAAGTCATCAGAAGCAGTTGTTATATTAGGAGGCACAGACTAGCCGGTCCTCCCACAGAGAACAACAGTAATTTATTTCAACAATTTCTATCAACAGAGAGTACCATCAAGAAATGGTAATGTGATTGTTTTCGACACACACGGTTGGCCTTCGACTTAATCAGTAACGGCCGCCGGAACAACTCAAGGCCTCTCTAAATATTGCGAGCAAATTGGATACCTCATCATTCCAGATGGGTCCAAAGATCCTCATAGTTTGAAGTAGGAGGCCCCATTAAAAAAATATCTCCCTGCACCATATTTAAAGACTGGTGAGCAGTTACAGACACCAGAACTGCACCAAGATAGTTACAGACAACACAGAGCAGCAGACTGGTGGCAGATACGGTTTGGTTAGCAGGGAGCCAGAGCACATCTTACTCACCAAATCAACTTCACCAAACTTGTCCTGTATCTAATATATGTGGTGTGTCTATCTGTTCCACAAAAATCAGCAGCATTGTGGCAGTCAACGTACCTACTCCTGTCCTGGTGCAGATCAGGTAGCACAGAAAGGGTTTCACCCCAAGCTGACATGACTGCCCTTCCTCTCGAGATGTAGCTAGGGAGGGGAAAGACTTCTTATCAGAAATAACCACATTAAAAGCTCCATTCCTGCCTCCACAGACAGCCAAAGTACAACAATTTTGCAGATTCACATGTTTCACGGTGTGAAACATCTGCCATGTCACAGCAAACGCCACCTGGCACAATGGGCACTGCTGGGAGTCCTGATCCCCCAGGAGGACAGGCATCGGCTCCTTGGCCTGCATGTGAAGGTAACAGTGCAGGTAGTAGCAGTGTGATCTCTGTGCTGTCTGGGACCCAGCCAGGAGGGTACATAACAGCCCCCCCCCCCCCACACATGGCCTGGCTACACAGGCTGGGAACCTAGAGGGGGTAGTGGGCTTTGGCAAGGAGGGTGGGAAGGAAGGGAGGGGGATCCAGGCTGTAAGGGCTAGGTAGGGAGTTCTTCCCCAATTTTGTTGTGGAGATCAAACCCTCAGGGGAACCAAATTGGGCCAAAAAACAAAGGGGGGGCAGCAAAGATACCAAAGTTGCTAGAACCATCATTAGAATCATAGGAACAGCAGGGCCTACTTAAAGGGAAACACCTAGTGATGGGAAATGAGTGGGGAGGAATAAGGATGGAAAGGGGATGAGAAGGAGAGGAATTGGGAGAGGTAAAGCAGCTTGGCTCAGGGACCCGTGTGCACAAAACACGCACCCATAAAAAAGTTGTGGACCACCTAAGGGAAAAGGACATGTTGTAGACAAGTAAGCTTTTACAAATATTTGGCTAGTTGGCCAAGTATGTTCAAAGCTCTGAATATCAGGAGCATATGAAACTGACCAAAGCCTCAGCTGCTTAGACGAGGGACCTCTATAAGAGTAGGTGTCCCCAAGACAATTTGTGGCATTCATAAGAAGAGGAACCTGGTTTGTGTTGTCTTGTTAACATATTTGTTATCAATTAATCTCACAGAAATTCTTCAAAAAGATGTTAAAAATATCATTCAAAAGAGATAGTGTGGTTAGCTAATACTTAAACTCAGCAAGAGACCACCAATAGTAACACAAAAAGACAAATATGGGCGTATAACAAAAGCTTTCAGAAGTTACTTGCTTCATCAGGCAGGAAAAAGGGGATAGAAAAGAAGGGTTACTCACAACATTGATATCGGCAGTACTGATCTGAGGTAAGTGCTGGCCAGAGAGAGTGTGCGAGTGTGTGTGTGTGTGTGTGTGTGTGTGTGTGTGTGTGTGTGTGTGTGTGTGAGAGAGGGGTGGTATGGAAAGCTTGTGGTGTGTTGGTGGGATTTCCAATGCAGTTCTTAGGATGGTTGAAAATATGACAAAAAAGGTTTTGGTGAGACTAATTGAAACTTTTATTGATGGGATGGGGTGGGGAGTACCATTTTGTCAGACCATTTGCTTTGGAAGTACTGCTGGACAAAGAGCATCCCTGATAATGTGTGATGTTTGTGTGTTTTTTTAGGGTTGTCGGGAAGATGTATAGATCCAATGTTTGGAGTAGGATGGGTGGGAGGATTTTTTGTAGCGTGTTGCCTTTGTTGTTGTTTTTTATTGCCTTTTTTGTTAGAGTTGACTCTTTAGAGGGCATTTAGTTGGGGAAGTGGTGATGGATTTTATGGGGAAAATGGTACATTTTGGGTGGGTTAGTTTGTGTGTGTGTGTGTGTGAGAGAGAGAGAGAGAGAGAGAGAGAGAGAGAGAGAGAGAGAGAGAGAGAGAGGGGGGGGGGGGGGAATGTGTGCTCGTTGTCTATGGCAGATGAAGACCTAACAGCCGAATGCTTTATGTTTTGTTTTTCTGTTATATGTGCCTTTCTGTGGCTCATCAGGTGTCTCTGTGGTGAGTAGCAACCTATCCTTTCCAAGGGAGGAGGGAGGTGCAACTTGGTGTTTCTGAGTTTGGACTTTTCTTGATAAAAATTTATTTTTCTTTTGTTAGTAACAAAACAATTTTGTATAGTTTTGTTTCTAATGATTTTGTTGATATTTAAGAATGGTTTTTAAATGTTTGTTCAATTTAAGTTTAGGGGTACTGGTGGTGTGTAGGGAAGGGGTGGGGGGGGGGGGGGGATTGGTACCCATTTCTTCATTTGAGGTGTATTATGGGTCATTTGAAGATTTTGATAACATTCTTTGTGTAAGGGGGGGGGGGGGGGGGGGGCATGGAAAGTTGCTTGGTATTTATCTTTTAACCTGTTATCACTCGCGTTGTTAGACAAAAATCTAACATTTATAATTTTAGTTAAATATTCCAGTACACTTGAAAGCTAATGAGCTGACAATCTAGAAATGCTTTCCTTCATATCCCGTGCTTCAATTAATATGTGAATCGACAATCAAATTTCAACAATGCCTTGCTAGTTGTCCCATTATTTGAAGTGGTGCGTAGTCTTAGATTTTTGTTTTAACACAGGAGTCTTTACATAACAATTAGTTCTCCTTTTTGTGGAATACTGCCTTACTTCACTTTTAGTCTATTGTAAAATGTGGCTGTGTTTGTTCATTTTCTTCTGAAAGTGTTGAGCGTACGCTATGTCTTTTATAAGGAAAGTAAGTATTCTTATTGGGTTTTATGAATTTTTATTTATTTAATCGTGTCTGAGCTACATCTGTAGTTTATTAATAAGCTACATATACAAGATTATAAATAAAAAGTAAGTGCTAATTATACATTCATATATATATATATATATATACAATCATAATTTTCACACATAATATGTTATTATTGTCCATAGCAGGCTCATATCTCTCTCCAGTGTTCGGCACACTTCACTGCAACGTCGTTGGCCAGCCACAGGTCTTGGAAAGTGCATGGCGCTGGCAAGGATGGGCAGCTCAGCAGGTGTATCATTGTTTGTTTTTCTCCAGATTGGCAGATCTCGTCTTCTGCATATCCCCACTTGAACAGGTTATCCTTTGATCTTCCCATTCGACACCTAAGTCTATTTAGGCTCTTCCAAACTTTCCATTCCAGTTGAGATCCAGCCGGAAGTTCTTCATTAATGTTCCAACATTGCAAGCTGTTTTTTTTTTCCGATTTCTGTGTCCACATTAATTTCCGTGTGTAGATTTTCGCTCTAGTTTTTTCTACATGACTGTTGTAGGACAGTGTTCGATCTAATGTGACTCCGAGATAAACTGGGTTTGGGCAATGTTTAAGTTTAACTGAGTTCCATTCCAATTGTAATTCCCTTTTTGCTTCCTGGTTGTTCAGGTGGAATAAACAAGTCTGTGTCTTTGCTGGATTTGGTCGAAGCTGGTTCCTGTTGTAATATTCAGTAAGAACTTCTAAGGCATCTGATAGGTTTCTCTCGATGTGACTGATTGATCTCGATTGGCAAGCAATGGCTACGTCATCAGCATAGATAAAACTTCTTGCATCTGGTCCAGCTGGTTGGTCATTTGTATACAGGTTGAAAAGTAGAGGGGACAAAACACTACCTTGTGGGAGCCCATTCTTCTGGTTCCTCCAGCAGCTCCTTTGCTCTTGAAATTCCACATAGTATCTTCTGTTGGAGATCAGAGATCTCACAACTTCAGTAAGATGGTAATTTCCTGTCATTTTGAAAAATTTTTCTAGTAGGATTTTATGGTTTATCGTATCATATGCTGCTGATAGATCGACAAACACCACACCAGTTTTTTCACCCTTCTGAAACCCGTCCCCTATGTAGTGTGTTAGGCAGAGGACCTGACCAGTACAAGACTTTCCGGGTCTAAATCCTGCCTGTTGTGGAATGATTTGGCTTTCTAATTGTGGTCCTATTTTATTCAAGATAAGACGTTCGTATAGTTTGAAAGGGCAGCACAGCAGCAATATTGGACGGTAGTTCTTGGCATCGTCTCTTGATTTCCCTGGCTTTGGGACTGCTACTACCTTGGCCTTTAGCCATAGCTTTGGGACCGACCTGTTAGCCCAGCAGAAGTTATAGAGTTGTAAGAGCCATTCCTTAGCTATGGGCCCTGTGTTCTGTATAAATTCATTAACGACATCATCAGGACCTGGGGCCTTCCTGGATTTCAAGGAACTGATAGCTGTTTCCAATTCTATTGAAGTGAAATATGGCACTGGTGGTACTTCATCCACTCGTGGCCTCTTATACGAAGTGACAATCTTGCTGTTTCTGGTTGGTTTGCCATTCAAAAGGAGCTGATGTGCAATCTGATTGGTGGTTACGGAAACTTGATCCTTAGGGGCTGCTGGGTCTTTAGATAATCGTTTTAAGAGATTCCAAGCTCTTCTGCTACTATGTTTCATATCATGACTCTCCAACATATGTTTCCAGGACTCTTGTCGGTCTTTACTTATAGTTTCAGTCAGCTGTTCCCCAAGTTTGATAGTTTCTACACTGAAAGGGTCGTGGTTGTACTGCTCAATGTATTCATTATATAATTGTTTCATCTTGTTGGAAATTCCAGGAATGTAGAGTGTTCTGCAGCCTCTGGGTATGCTGAGTCTTGCTGATCTTTTAACAGCTTCGACGAACTTTTCGTAGTTTTCAGCGTTTGGTGGTAAATATACGATTTCCTTATCTAAGATGTCAGCAAATTTTTTCCAGTTAGCCTTTTTAAAGTTAAAACGCCTTTTAAAGGACACTTCTTGGGGAACTATTACTGGCCTAAACTTTACCATGATTGGTCTGTGTTAGGTCTTTGGAATAGGATTGAGAACGAATTTATTGCATGACCCAGACAAGGTTTTGGAGACAAATATGAGATCTGGGTTATACCCTCTCTTCCATCTTGCGCTGTTGAATGATGCAGGCTGTTTCTGATCATGGATGAGATTCAGCTCTTGTTCTTCTGCCCAGCTTTCCAATAATTCTCCGTCCTCATTTGTGTCTTGGTAGCCCCACACTTTACTGTGACAGTTAAAGTCTCCCATTACTAGTTGTGGGTGGCAGACATGTTGACTGAAAGCAAACCTTTCTCCTGGTGGTTTATATATTGATGATACCGTGATGCTCCCGATAATCACAGATATGATTTCCGTGTTGTTAACGGTATTAAACTGTATGTTGGACACTTTGATTCCAGGCCGAATAAATAGAGCACTCCCATATTGGTCGTGAGGGCATTCCTTCACCAGGATCATCCCAGGTATACGTGGTTTTATGAATTGCATGAACCAACTGCTTATGCAGAGTACATGACATTCTCTGTCGGATATGAAAATATATAAAACTTTTCAGGGAAGAAGTAATGTCGGAGGAACAGATATTGATGTGATAGAGGAACCACTGGATAAGGATATTCACATTGAGGGTCTGTCATCAGATACTGACACACCATCTGAACACGAAGAGATCAATACTGTAACAGATCAGTCAGTCCGCGAGTCTGATACTACTGTTTCTCAATATACAGATCATGATACCTTACTTGGTAAGGATGGAATAACAACATGGTTGACGCAACATGCTCCTCCAGCAAAAACTGCTCGTCAAAATATTGTACCACAGCTTCCAGGTGGAAAAGGTGTTGCAAAAAATTCAAAAACAATTTTGGAATGTTGGAAATTATTTTTTTCCAGATAGTGTAAATGGTTGAATTGTTGAATACACAAACCAAGAACCTGACAGAATGGCTTCATCTTATTCACAGAGTGCTCAAAAGACTGCCCATGGACAGATTATGAAAAATTATCTGCTTTCTTTGGTGTATTATATCTCGTAGAAGTGAAAAGGGTACAGCATATTAATACTGATGAGCTATGGGCAATTTATGGTACGTTTGGACGACAAATCTACGAGAGCTCAGAGAAAGGAAACAGATAATCTGTGACCTATTAGAGAAATATTTCATGAATTTTTGGATGTTTGCAAGAACTATAGTGATGGTGCACTGACAATGATATATGAGATGTACCATGTTCCATGGATGTTACAAATTCAGGCAGGATATAGCAAACAGACCTGCATAATATGGCATCAAGGTATATGTGCTCTGTGGCGCCAGAACATTTTATACGCTAAATATGAAAGTATATGCAGGAAACAGCTTACTGGGCCATATCAAGTACCCAATGATGGAGAGAGTGTGGTGTAATGATTGATTTAACCAATTGGCAAAACAGGCAGAAACGTGATGATGGACAATTATTTTACATCTATACCATTGGCTAACAATGTATGCCAATCATCAACTCACAGTAGTAGGTACTGTACGGAAGAATACAAGAGAAATTCCACCGGAACTAGGCAACTAAACAGCAGCATATTTGCATTTGGAAAGAAACCAAGCAACAACTGCTTGATTTACTCGCATGTCCCAAAAAGAAACAGAGAAAGAATATTCTAATATTATCCACCATGCACAGTGACAATGCTATAGATGCTGACTGTGCCGAAGCGAACAAACCTTAAGTCATTACATTCTACAATCACACAAAAGAAGATGTAGATGTTGTCGACTGTTTGATATCACAATATTCTGTCTCAAAAATAAGCGACTGCTGGCACATTACACTGTTTTTCAGAATGTTGAACATCAGAGCAATAAATGCTAAAATAATAAATACAGTAAACACAAATTACTTAATTCCATAGAGAAGATTCAACACAAAATTGAGTAAGAGGTTTAAAGTAACCCACATGATCAAACACGTGTCGATTCCGAGGATGTCACTTCGCTTGAAGGAGAAAATAAGAGGGTTGTACACATTTGCAAACTACCAACAGATAAAGAAGAAAATGGAGCAAGAGCTAAAAACAAGATAACACTATTGCCCTAAAAGGAAAAACAGATTCACACAGTAATGCTACTATCATTGTTCCAGTCCTATCTGTAAAGAACATACAGTATCGATTGTTTTTACTTGCCAGGAGTGTGCTTCACAAGAAGCCGTATCTAAATCTGATGACTAAAAGTGAGTGTGGTTAACCTCAAGCCATCACTTGCTACAAATATCACGACCTGATGTTCACACAGGTGTTGTAATCATAACCAAAAAAGTTTGTGGATCTTTGCATGTTGAAATATTTGTAATTTTTGCAAATAATATGTTCCATACCATGGTTATACTAATTTATAATGCTTTGGTAATAATAAAGAAATGATTTATTGTATAAACATATCTTTGTGTGACATAAAGAGATAAAAAAAAGGTGCAAGATCTCATTGTTAGAAAAACCTAACATGGGCATTATCGCTTGATAACAATAAATGCAAGCAACCACACGTTAATTTGAGGTGTATTATGGGTCAACTGAAATTGTCAATATTATTTCTCTGTTATTCATGTAGAGCCAGTGGGGACTGGTTTGGCTTCATCTGAGGTTATCATAGACACCGTGTCTCTCTTATTGTGTTAGGAGTGGGGATGAGGGGCAGGGCTTTCCTAATTTCCCGTGTATTCTAAATAGTGTGTGTGTTTTTTTTATCACATATGGTTCGGAACATTGTTTTTCGCTCACTCAAAACTTCCTAGTCCCGTGTTGTGCCACTAAACACCCCCTTTTTTGTGAGAACTTTTCAAATTAGCGTTGTAGGCGAAAAATTTTCTCAGGTATTGTTAAAAGGAAAGTGTGAGTATTAATTGAGGACAAGTTAGATGAAGATCAGTGTGGGTTTAGGCCTCTTAGAGGCTGTCAGGACCAAATCTTTAGCTTATGGCAGGTAATGGAAAAGTGCTGTGAGTGGAAGAGGGAATTGTATCTATGCTTCATAGATCTAGAAAAGGCTTATGACCATGTTCCTAGGAGGTAGCTACTGACAGTTCTACAAGATTATGGTATAGGAGGCAAACTTCTGCAGGCAATTAAAGGGCTTTATGTAGACTGTCAGGCAGCAGTTAGAGTAGATTGCAAATTAAGCTCATGGTTCAGGGTAGTGTCAGGGGTAAGACAAGGCGGTAACCTGTCACCACTGATGTTCATACTATTCATGGATCATATGTTGAAAACAGTAGACTGGCAGGGCAAGATTGAAATAGGTCAAAACAAAATAAGCAGTCTCGCACATGCGGATGACTTAGTTGTAATGGCTGATTCAATTGAAAGGTTGCAAGCTAATATTTCAGAGCTCGATCAGAGGTGCAAGGATTATGAAATGAAGATCAGCATCTACAAAACAAAAGTAATGTCTGTGGGAAAGAGGTTTAAACAGATTGAGTGCCAGATAGGAGGAATGAAATTTGAACAGGTAGACAGTTTCAAGTACCTGGGATGTATTTTCTCACAGGATGGCAACATAGTGAAAGAACTGGAATCGAAGTGCAGAAAAGCATGCAGCGAGTGCTCAGCTAAGATCTACTCTCTTCTGCAAGAAGGAAGTAACTACCAAGACTAAGTTAGCAGTGCACTGCTCTATCTTTCGACCAACTTTGTTGTATGGGCGTGAAAGTTGGGTGAATACAGGTTACCTTATTCACAAGGTAGATGTTACAGATATGAAAGTAGCAAGAATGATTGCAGGTACTAATATATGAGAACAATGGCAGGAGGGTGTGCATAATGAGGAAATCAAAGAAAAACTGAATGATAACCATAGATGAAGCAGTTAGAGTGAACAGACTGAGATGGTGGGGTCATGTTACACGCATGGGAGAAGCAAGGTTACCTAAGAGACTCATGAGCTCAGCAGTGGAGGGTAAGAGGAGTCGAGGTAGACCAAGAAGAAAGTACTTAGATTCAATGCAGAATGATTTTGAAGTAAAAGGCGTAACATAAGACGAGGAATCAATGTTAGCATTGAACAGGGGATCATTGAGGAATTTTATTAGAGGTACTATGCTCTAGACTGAACACTGAAAGGCATAATCAGTCTCTAATGATGATGATGTTGTATTTGTTGAGTCATTCAGATTTTTTCGTTAACCATATTGAATCGAGTTGAAACATAGGACTTCCTCTATAATGATGACTTAACGAGTCAAAGCAGGGGTTGCCATTTGCCCTGACCTACACTTTATGGAACACCCACTCTCCCCCCCCCCCCCTCTCTTAGTAAGGAATGGATTGGTTTAAAAGCCTTGAGTACCACAATTTACTTTCATTTGTTATCCCTGAAATGGTAATACTGAAGGTCTGTACAAGTCATGGGTAGGGATATAAAAAAGTGCAGAAGACAACATTCTGAATCACAAAACTCATAAAATAAAACTTTCCCCATCAACTGAAGCACTTATACCACCCGTCTGCTCTGGCCCCTGATGTGGGTGTATTGCGTGGTACAACTCATTTTCCTTCTGTTATGAATATGCCATTACTTTTTACAATACAAACTTATCACTTTAATTTAGCCCATCCACCAACCTGAGTCCCATGTTTTTATTATTATTATTATTATTAAAAAACACTAATCACTTGAAACATTGATAGTTCATAATGGCAACTGCTTGGCAGAACACTGTAACAAAAGAAATTTTCTTCACGCAGAATGGTAAGTTTTATTTTACGAGTATTGTTTTATGTTTTGCAAATTTGTTTTCCGCATTTTTTCTGTCTAGTATGTCCATGCCAATTATGTCAGCTGTCGAAGTAGGTGGTTGGTATTGGGTTATGAAGCATTGCCAACTTTCCATTACACACGAAGTTACTTTCACTACAGTGCTCTGGCCAGCAGTTGACATTACGAACATCTGAAGTTTCAAGTGCTTGGTGTTTTCTTAATTAAACCATGGTGTACAGTTAAGTGGAAGAATGAATGTAAATTAATCAGTTTGCGCTGTAAAAAATAATGACACATTTGTAACAAAAGAAAAATGATCCAGGTATCGACATACAATGCAACAAACCTACGTCAGGGGTCAAAGCCAATGTCAGTTGAACATTGCAAAACAGAAAGCTGCACTTCTTAAGTAGTGGCCAGACTTCCTTCACTTTGGCAGGGCAATCAGGGTTTAACATTCTACTGACAGTAGGATCCACAAACGCAGCATACAAGCTCTGACGAGGAAGGTAATTGGCTACGAAAAAGGAACTGTTTAACATTTGACATGGTACAAAATTTGTACATTGAATATTCACGGACAAAAACATGCCTTAAGTAGAATGTAGTAGTTTGGTGAGGTAGCAAGTTCGTTGCTGGTATTTTTGGAAACAGTTATTGAAATATCTTTGAATAATGAGACAATATATGTCTCAGGGAATTGAATTATTGTTGACATTTATGATA
Source organism: Locusta migratoria (assembly GCA_026315105.1). Classification (NCBI taxonomy): domain Eukaryota; kingdom Metazoa; phylum Arthropoda; class Insecta; order Orthoptera; family Acrididae; genus Locusta; species Locusta migratoria. The sequence goes on along the minus strand of CM048745.1, from coordinate 628,898,667 downwards.
TATTCACTTCTGAATCTTATATTTTCTGCATATCTTGAATATTTAGAGCACACTACTAGTGGGAATTTCCAATCTGTTCTTTACAAGTCTGAAGATGATTGTGTAAACAGTTGAATTGGGAAAGTACATGTAATTCAATTTCTGGCTCCATTTATTTCACAGTTCCGCAGATCCTTGTGTATAGCTAGGATGTACAAGCTAAAACTAAAACATGCAAGCTAAAACAGGTACATGGAAATTGATGTCTAAAAGATAAAAGAACAACATACAAAAATTTAGATAACCATAAAAACAAATTATATCTTCATTATATTTTACCTAAAAAGTATTCTGCCACCAAGTGATACCAATATTGCAGAGCCAATTCTATCAGCAATTATTGATATGGTGTCTGTTCTTTTCATACATATCCATACGAATGGCCACCAATGGTCAACATAAACGGCCATAATTTTACAAATTGGAAATATTGAATCATATCAACCATTTCATTGCACTGAAATAAATTCAAAGCCACAGTTGAACATTTGTGCTGGGCCAGGATTCCCCGCTTTGGGCCAGTGTAGCTTTTACCAGTTAGGCTATCCAGGCATGTTTCCCTGACAACCAAATTCTCAACTTCCGGCATACTACGACGGTAGTGCCTCCTGCCTTTTAGTTCCTCTTGCTTGCAGCCTATACTAAATTTCTGTGTGGGATCAAGCCCCAACATGATGGTTGTTCTGAAAAAATGCTACGTGTTGACAAGTCTCATCCCCTTTCCTTATGGTGATATCTAGTTTACATGAAGGAAAGAAAAAAAATACATCATATTAAACAGCAACTCATCATTTCCACCCAACTTCAAATACGAAAGCTTTCTAACAATGGTATATACCACGAAAGAATTCAATATAAATACTGAAGGGCATAAATGAAGACCGCGACACAATGACACGTCATATCCAAGTCTCACAAGATACACTACATAGATATACCACTAGCAAAACAAACACTATCAATGAATATAAACTTATGGAGTAATATTGAAATACTTATGTATTGCAGATAATAAATAATCTTTGATTATCCTTATCAATTACAGATTATCACAACAGAGTGTACCATTAATCACAGGTCTCAGCCCAAAAAACCATGCCTACAGTGCTCTCTAAACTATCAGAGAGAAGCTACAGATCACTTTTTAAACACAACATGGTAATCTATAATCTATGTTCTGCTTGTACACAAACTATTGTCTTTAACTCAGATACGTCATTGGTCAAAGCCGATGGGTCGTATTGCAGACTTCAACTGAGCCTAAGAGTGACTCAAACTTTGTAATCCGGGTTAGTTCAAAGCTGCTGACTACATCTTATTAATATGGCCTATCTATCCAGAAAATTAGAAAATATTAATTTTGGATTATTTAATTTTCTTTAGTAATTGGTTACCATTCCTGAACAGTAAGTACAAGAAAAGATTATCTACATACTACTTTAGTCAACTGTCCTGGTACTAAGTTCTAGTAATTTAGATCAATTAACATGCATAAGTCGGGTCATTTACAGAAAGCGATTCCACCCATCAGCTTTGATCTGTGCCGTCATCGCAGCACATTAGTTTTGAGGTGCATGCATGTTTGTAGAAGACATGAGTAATTATGTCGTGGCTGAGTTAAAGTCACAGCTTGTTTACAAACAGAACAGATTATAGATCAATATTTTGTGTTTAAAAAGTGATCCGTAGCTTTCCTCTGGTGGTAAGGTGTAGGTTAACAGACCCCCCCCCCTCCTTTTCATGCGAGTGCTGAAGGTGCAAATTTTTGTCTGACAACTGTGATCAATGGTACATTCTGTTATCTGTAATTTATGAGGATGTTGTTGGTCTTCAGTCCAAAGACTGGTTTGATGCAGCTCTCCACAATACCCTATCCTGAGCAAGCCTCTTCATCTCCACATAAGAACGGCATCCTACATCTGTCTGAATCTGCTTACTGTATCCATCTCTTGGTCTTCCTCTGCGGTTTTTACCCCACACACTTCCCTCCAATGCTAAATTCACAATTCCTTGATGTCTAACAATGTGTCCTACCAATTTATCCCTCCTTTTAGTCAAGGTATGCCAGAAATTTCTTTTCTCCTCAATTCTGTTCAGTACCTCCTCATTAGTTATGTGATCTACCCACATAATCTTCAGCATTCTTTTGTAGCACCACATTTCAAAAGCCTCAATCCTCTTCCTGTCCACACTGTTTATTGCCCACGTTTCACTCCCGTACAAGGCAATACTCCATACAAATGCCTTCAGAAATGACTTCCTTATGCTTAAATCAATATTTGACATTAACAAATATCTCTTTTTCAAAAACGCTTTTCTACCCATTGCCATTCTGCATTTGGTATCCTATGTACTGCGACCATCATTTGTCCTTTTACTGCCCAAGTAACAAAACTCATCTACCTCCTTTATTGCTTCGTTACCTAATCTAATTCCCTCAGCATCACCTGATTTTCTTACACTGCACTCCATTACCCTAGTTTCCTCTTGTTAATGTTCATCTTATATGCACCTTTCAGCACACTGTCCATTACGTTCAATTGCTCTTCCAGGTCCCTTGCTGTATCTGACAGAATTAGAATGTCCCCGGGAAAACGCAATGTTTTTAATTCTTCCCCCTGAACTTTAATTCCTTCTCCAAATTTCTCCTTGCTTTCCTTAATAGCTTGCTCAGTGTACAAATTTAATAACATTGGAGAAAGGCTACAACCCTGTCTTATTCCCTATCCAACCACTGCATCCCTTTCATGCCCTTCAACTCTGACGACTGCTGTCTGGTTTTTGTAAAAGTTGCAAATAACCTTATGCTCCCTATATTTTACTCCTGCTTGCTTCAGAACTTGAAAGAGTTTATTCCAATCAACATTGTCAAAAGCCTTCTCCAAATCTACAAAAACTAGAAATGTAGGTTTGCCTTTTCTTAATCTATCTTCTAGGATAAGCCGTAAAGTGAGTATTGCCTCCCGTGTTCCTACATTTCTCCTGAACCCAAACTGATCTTCCCCGAGGTCGGCTTCCACCAGTTTTTCCATCCTTCTGTAAATAATTCGTGTTAATATTTTGCAACCATGACTTATTAAACTGATGGTTCTGTAGTTCTCCCCTTTCTACAATATTGCCGCTAAGTTCATTTCCTTCATAGAGCCTCTCTATATACAATTTCCACCTTTCAGCTTTCCCTTCTTTGGTGAGAACTGGTTTTCCATCAGTGTCCTTGATATTCGTAGAGCTGTTCTTCCTATCTCCAAATGTTTCTTTTATTTTCCTGTAAGCTGTATCTATTTTTCCCCTATTTATACATTCTTCTACATCCCTGCATTTGCCTTCTAGCCTCTCCTGCTTAGCCATTTTGCACTTCCTGTCAATCTCATTTCTTAGTTGTCTGTACTCCATTTTGCCCGTTTCATTTACTGCATTTTTATATTTTCTCCTTTCATCGATTAAATTTAGTATCTCCTGTGATATCCAAAGATTTTTTGTAGGTCTTGCCTTCCTACTTCTTTTGTCCTCTGCTGCATTCACTATTTCATCTTTCAATGCTACCCATTCCTCCTCTACTGTTTTATTTTCCACTGTTTCTGTCAATTGTTGCCTAAAGCTCCATCTGAAATTCTTAAGAACTTCAGGTTCCTTCAATTTATCCAGGTCCCATCTCCTTATTTTCCTACATTTCTGCAGTTTTTTTCAGTCTCAGCCTACAGTTCATAACCAACAAGTTATGTTCAGAGAGTCAGGATAACTACAGATTATTTATAATCTACAATACGGAAGTATTAAGATATCCCGTATACTTGTTTTCCAACATGTTGATGATGTCATGGAATCCTGTCATAAAATATTGCCCATAGGCCTAACTAGGACTATAACAAAGGACCTGGAAGAGCAATAGAACAGAATGGATAGTGTCTTGAAAGGAGCATATAAGATGAACATTATCATTTTAAAGGCAAACACTTAGAATGCTTTATCAACCACAAAGTACCACGAGTATAGCCATTATTTTGATGAAACAATATAAAAGCATTCTGGTTGCTTTTGTGGCTATATATCAGATTACAGAGATTTTGAACCTTACACGGTGTGGTTAAAATATAGACCAAAGACCTATGACAGTAATTGAGACCAAAACTAGAGTAATGAAACATAGTCTAAGAAAATCGGGCAGTGCTGGAGGAATCAGATTAGGTACCATAAAAAAACAATATAGGTGGTAGATGAGTTTTGTTACTTCGGCTGTAAAAGTTATGCAGATAATATAAAATACAGGGTAATTTCCTAGACCCCGGGTACATTGAAGGAAACAGCATTGCCATCGATATATATCGAATGTTCGATATAGTGTTTCTGAACTAGAGATTTGGGCACTACGCGCCCTCAGGTACTAAAAGAAGACTTCATGTTTAACCAATACCTAACCTTCTTAAGGCTAAGCTACAGATCATTTTTTTAAAGTAAAAGTTAGGTTAGGTACAGGTTAAACAAGCAGTTTTTTCTCTTTAGTACTCCTATTCAGAAACATTATATCGAACATTCAATATATATCGATGGCAATGCAGTTTCCTTCGATGTGCACGGGGTCTAGGAAATTACCAAATACAGAACAGCAATGGGAAGAAAAACACTTCTAAAAAAGAAAAAAATGTCAACACTGTCCGATAATAATTTAAGTGTTAAGAAGTTGTATGTGAAATCTGTGTGGTCTTACTTTGTGTGGTAGCGAAACACGTACAGTAAGCAGTTCAGACACGAAGAGGATAGAGGTTTTCAAAATGTGGTGCTGCAAAAGAGAGATGAAGACTGTGTGGGTAGATCGCATAACTAATTAGGAGGTGCTGAAGAGAAATGAGGAGGGAAGGAATTTGTGCCACTTATTTGACTAAAAGAAGGGCTGGACTGGTAGGACACATTCTTAGGCGACAAGGAATCGTTAATTTAGCACTGGAGTAAAGTGTTTTGGGTAAAAATCACAGAGGGAGACCAAAAGACAAATATAGTAAGTAGGTTCAAATAGAGGGAGGCTGCTGTTCTGATGAGGAGATGAAAAGACTTGCTCAGGATAGAGTAGGGTGACGAGCTGCATCAAACCAATCTGGACTGCAGACCACAACAACAATACGCCAGTATGTAAGTCTCAGCTCTCAGCACACTGCTTAACCGTGACATCCCAAGTTCAATATATATGCCTCCATCTAACAATGATCATCAAAGAACAGCCTTGAGCAAATTACAGTCTTACGTCAGTTCTGGGACAATGACAATTTGATTATTTGGGATTCATATCTATTGGAGAGCATATTACATGCAAGCCATCTAATTATTCATCATTTTTCTTCCTGGTTTGATTCCAGGAATCGATGTGAATGACTACAGATGGCTCTCAGTTCCCAGTCACATAGACCTATCAATCGTACCCTGGTCCTCACCATTAAGGGAAGTAGAATAATGTGGCCATTTTGCAATTAAGATAGCAAAAAATGTTAAACAGTGGCTGCTTCAATCATGACACAGTTAACTTATATTTATAGAGAAGCCCTAAAGAAATGGAAACTCAAGCACTTACCTTTGATAGAAAAGATGGTACGCTGTAGATCAGTGCATGGGCACACCCATCCTTTTTAAGACCAACAACAATACAAGACTGGTCACAGCTTATGCTTAGATGAGATGGCTGGTTACTAAGGTTTAGTTTACGGTGAGGATACTCAGTTAAAGACTTGTTTCCATGGGCTTCATTGTTTACAACAGCAGAGATCAGTATTGCTGAGGGAGAGAGAGAAAACACAAACATTAACAAAAACAATTCATATTATTTTAAACATAGCTAGTCTTGAAGAAGCAACAGTGAAAGCTATTTATTGCAAGAGCAAATTAGCAGCCAAAAAGTTGCGTGGTACACTAAAAACATTAATTAAACGGTTCAATCGAACAATGCCCTCCACATTGGCCCAACCTCAAATTTGGTGTTTCCTAGCGAAAATGAGAAACAAACTTTAAGTTTGAAGTAGACTACTAGTTAATTTACTTAGCCCAGGAACATCACTGTAATATCACGGTTTTCTTATAATACAGTAAAAGAGTGTCTGGTATGGGCAAGTTTTTAAAATTTATGTCATTGAACATTAAAAGTACCTTGCAATCCACTCGGGCATCCAACGAATGCCAAATTATATTTGCTGGCTGTCGCAACAAGATTAAGATAACCATTGTAATCAAACTCTCCTTCGGAGAATACATTGAGACGACATATCAATTTGAACTGGAACTCCTGAAAGCATATAAGGAAATTATCTAATATATACGTGCGACTAGAATGATCACATGCCACATTATTTTTATGCGTAAGATCACAGAAAGAAATCACTGAATACCTGGACTTCTTTTGAGTCCAACGGCTGATCTACTGTCATGTTTCTAGACTTTCTACTGAATCAGTTCCCAAATCTAAACTGTTGTCATCACTGTAACAACACACAAATCACTTATACACAAACTACTTTTCAAACACCCACTGTATACAAACGTCGGTGTTGCACATCCGAACTTCAAGATTCGTCTGTCGGTCCAGTATTGCCAACATAAGAAAAATGTACGGATTATCTATTATCGATATTGGATGTACAAAGTGCAACCGATTTTCAGGGTAGGCTATGCACAAGGACCATCACAGGCGGTAAAACATTGGCAGAGGTCTAAATGTGAATTTCTGACCTATACATGCTTGCATACCGGACTCCACACTAGAAAGCCGAGCTTTCTTTGGTCGCGAGGATCGAGAGTCGTTAGGGTCGAGAGTCGCTACTCGCAAGTACGTAGTGCTGTCACTAGATGTCACGCCTCACTAGTGCCTTGCGGCAGGTGGAGAGCCTATATAGTATATACTATATATGATACAGGCTCCGTATGGGCAAGTAGAGCTTACGCAGAGATATAGATAGAGAGAGCCTGTCTAGTTCCATCCCTCTCTTTTTTTTAGCATGGCAAGCCCATCCTACACCCTACTTTAGCACATCTGCTCCGTACCCGCCAATAAGCACCCCTTCATGCATATCCTCTCCTCCCACTGCGTGAACGTCTTCTTTCTTAATGAAACAGTCCTTAAACCCTATCCTTCCGTCGATATATAATCCCTACACCGAACAGGTAGCCCTGGCCCTGTCGCTAGGGGCGGAGTCGCGATCGGCCACCTCCGCCACCAACGCTGTCAAGCTGCAACCCCTTCTTAATGACCCCACCAAACACCTTGTCCTCAACTTGTTCCTTCCATCGCTCATCATTATCTGTGCCACCAGCTACATCTGTCCGAGCACCCCACTCCCATACAACTTCCTTTCCCATATCGACTGGTCCTTGTCAGTGGCGGATTAAGGGTGGGGCGGAGGGGGTGGACCGCCCGGGCTTCTCGTCGTCTTGGGGGGCCTCGAAATACTACGAAAGCACTTTTTTTTAGAGCCGTTGGCCTCTCCTTCAGAGGCCTCCAAATCTCGGAAGCTATTTTTCTTAGATTGTACTCTTCATCTCGTCCTGTAGGGCCTCCAAATCACAAAAGTTACTTGTTTATAGTAATACATGTACTTTCAAGTGAACAGGGGCCTCATTTTTATTTTGCTGCAGCCCGGGCCGCGGACAGCCTTAGTCCGCCACTGGTCGTTGTAACCTACATGGTAACTGTTGACGTTAACCTCTCCTCTCCGATCTCCAGAGCTAACTCGTCATCTCCCACAATCCACGCGCCCTGAGAGCTACACCACACCCGATGCAGTCCTGGCCTCTCCCAACCTCCTGGGTCGCATCATGGCAGAAGTCCTTGACCTGATTGTCAGTGATCATGTCCCCATACTACTAACCATCGACCGCCCTGCAACAGCCCCCATCCTCCCCCTCTCCCCAAACTGGTCCATGATTACGGCCATACCGACTGAAATGCCTCTGGTCGCACCATCGATAGGCCTACCAGTGTTGCCTTGCCAACCACCCCCTGTCTTACAGCTCTCTAGATAACATTGACCTTGCCACTATCTTCCTTCACCAGACTTTGACTAATGCGATCCATACTCATATTCTCATCATAGTAATTCAACCCCACCACCCCTATCTCCCTCAACAGGCTGTGCTCCTCCTACATGAATCGTGCCACCTCTATCTCTCCTTCCCGTGCATCCGTGACTGCAGCTCCAGTGACACTGGCGGCAGACATGCACACTGGCGACAGACATGCATCTATCTTAACACCACACTCCCCATTAAATCGTACACGCTGTCGTACACCATCCTTCATGACAACTGTCCATTTCCTGACGTCACCAGTAAGGCCAATCACTTTGCCTACTATCTCTCTCACACCTTTTCTGTTCCTGACAATCCCCATTTTGATTATACCCTTTTCCTGCATACCGACATCTCCACCCCTCAACTCACCCCCTAGTTTCCAGTACTTGGACCATGTCCCCACACAGAACTCAACATATTCATTACTGCTATTGATATTCAGATGATACTCCACACCTAACGCAACACCACTACCAGTCACGATTGTCTTAACTACAGGCACCTCATTCTGTCCATGCCGTCCTTGCTGCTATATCTTGCCTCGGAGATAATAACTGATACAGAAATTTTGTTTATTGACAAGACAAAAACAAACTAAAAAATTTCTGAAACTGAGGCAAAAATAACAAACATCACTAAAAGTTTTCATCTTCACCAATTAGGTACAAGCCAGGGAGATGACGAGAGTCTTGAGAGAACAGCCAGGGACATGGAGCCGTATGACATATTCTATTGCGGGAACTGGAGGTGTGGCGTCGCTGGCAGAGACTCTTCCCAGGAGGTGTCGGTCACGATCCCTCAGCTATGGTTTTCATTGCCGGAGAACTGGCGTCGTTTTGCACTGCGCCCCCCTAAATAGTCAGCCCACAGTGATACATGGCAGTCTCGAGCTGGTCTCATGTGACTGTGCGGAGGAAAATAGTTCTGGTTTAGTTCGCTCTCTGGCAGTGCTCGTTGCTTCCTCTGGTGACCCAGACAAGCCGCTGTCGGACGCCTCACTGTTATGCATCCATGCACTTGTACCTTGTATTGTGGCTTGTTCATTCGTCAGGCGAACCACCGGTACGTGATATCCCTCCTCCGCAAAGAGATGAGCCAAACGGAGGCCAGTGTCGGAGTCTGGATCGATGTCCATGGCATCGGATGAGCCTGGCAGTGTGTGGTTAGCCGGAGGTGTGTGGTCGATGTCCATTAGTATGTCCTTTACTACCCGAGTAGGAAAATCAATAACGGATGTCAGATTGAATGAGCCAAGTAAGACTTCCAGGTCTTTCTTCCTATTACACTCTTTCAGTGAATCTACATTGAAGTCACCACAAATAATAATTTGCTTCCCCCTATCTGACAGATAGCACAACAAGGCATCAAAGTTTTCCAGAAATAACTGAAAGTTCCCTGTTACAATTATAAGATAATCATCATTAAGTTTAAGATGGCAGGCACATGCTTCAATATGCTGCTCTACACAAAACTTTCTTGTTTCTAAATTTTTTACACTGTGATAGCTTTTGGCATATATGGCAACTCCTCCTCTTATCTTATTATCTCTACTTACATTTGAGACTAATTTATATCCACTGACATTCACATTTTCCATACCGGTGACAATGTGATGCTCAGATAGACATAGTATATCTATTACATTATCAGTTTCTATACCATCTAAACAAACTAAAAGCTCATCTATTTTATTCTTTAGTCCCCCAATATTCTGATGAAAAATGCTAACATTATTTTTTACTTTACTTTTCTGAGAAATATTTGATTTTTCAACATTTTTAGCACCTGCCTGTCTGAGCTTCTCACTGGACACTGATCTTAGCCTAAAAAAGAAGTACCTTCATGAATTGCAGTGTCCCACCTTAAGGATTTTGCTATCAACCCAGCTAGTTTCCCCTTCCCTTTCCTATTGAGATGCAGGCCATGTCTAGTGAAATCCCACCTATCAATAGCATCCACAGGAACCAAACCTATGTCCGACAGAGTGGCCGCCCTAAGCAGTTGATCAATCTCCATATTGACTCTCCTGACGGAGCTGTTCAATTGGGGTTGATCATGCCGCATGAAAGCAGGCAACAGTCCAACATTTGTCTGGGTCGTTGCAGAAGCTATTTTAACCAGGTCACACTCACATATTGTAGCCCTGATCCCTATCAATGCTGTTTCCCACCCCACCCACTATAACAACATGATCCTGTTTTGTGAAACCCTTACACAAGAAACCTATATCCTCTACCACCTGGCTTAGACCTGCACTGGGCTTGAAAAAGTTTGTGACCTGGTACCTGTCACCTAGTTTTTCCTGCAAAATCTGGCCCACACCTCTTCCATGACTACTTCCTAACAACAGAACTTTCCTCCTACTATCTACTTTTTTTGAAACCGTTGGTTTCCTTGTGAAAGTCTGTTGCTTCCTAACTGCACCTACTTCTAAAGGAGCCTCTTCCTCACTTGACTGTGGTAGCAAGGCAAATCTGTTGTTTGTGCCAATTGTGAAGCTGTCAGGAACTATACTCTCTCTGTGGCCCCTGTTCCCTGCTACCACTTCCCACCCCTGCTCATCCTTCTCCCCCCTTAATCTCGTAAGTTCCTCCCTAGCACTATCCAGTTCAGCCTGAAGGGCCCTAATCTTCCCTTCCTGTTCAGCTATTTTTCTGTCCCTTGAACACACTTTGCAAAACAAAGGAAGAGACTCGTTTGCTCCTACTGCAGCTCAAACACATTGCATTCATGATTGTTACTACGTGATATCGACAATATATATGAACTAAAGATACAAAGGGTTACTAGATTTGCTTAGGACACTAAAATACGTGTAAGCTCTTAGTAAATGCACTTAAAATTGCGGTATAACACTCGCGAATTTGGCCTATGAATGTACACAAAACAACTTTTCGCGATTACTGAGACAATGCGCGAAAAAAGAAAAGAACCTTTAATGGTGAGCTTGAAGACGACACTAATAAACGTATTCAGTTAGTTAACTGTGTTAAATGCACTTAAAATTACGGAGAAACGCTAAATATGAACACTCGGAATTTAGGCCTAACAAGGACGTATGTAAACAAACCGTACGTTTAGTGATTACTGGATAAATACGTGAATAAAAGAAAAACCTTTAGTGGTAAGCTTTAAGAGCACGCTAATAAATGTTTTTAGCTACTTATAGTGTTAAACTACGCTTAAATTACTTATCTTTTCCGATCGCACTGACACCGTCCATTGGACGCGGGATGGAAAGGTGTCGTGTGTACCAGGGCAATGCCTTTGGATGCACAGAAGGCTGTGAAGTCTGCGGACATAAAGTGTGGGCCACTGTTGATCACAATTGTCTCTGGTAGGCCTTCAATGGCGAAGATACGAGTGAGCGCCTGGATGATGTCGGTAGATGCGACTGCATTAAACCACGAGGAACCAAGAAAGGGGTCTGCAAAGTCCAAATGGAGCCTGGACCAGTGTGTTGATGCCTCTGGCTATGGTAAATACCAACGTGCCAGAGCAGCTTGTTTGCTTTTGCAGGAGGGGCAGGCTGCTACCATAGAGGCGATATCTGCGTCAATGCCCTTCCAGTAGTCATTTTGATGTACAAGGCAGGCTGAGGACCTTGTGTTATAGGGATGGAGGAATGACAACCCGTGGTCGGCCATTTTCGCCCTGGATGAGAAGAACACCATTATAGACAGAGAATTCGTGCCGTCGGTGCCAATAATTTTGAACCCCTGGGGTAACCACCTGCCGTCTGTCTGATGGCCAGCCCTGCTGAACCAGCCGGATGATCTCATGCAAGACTGGGTCCTCTGCAGAGTGCTTGGCTACTAGTTTTGTGTCAATGAGAAGGGACACAAGAGTGTGTTCTTCTTCGGCATCTAAGTGGCAGAACACTTCTGTGTCAAATGATCCTGACTGAATGGTAGCTGGGTGAGGAGATCAGCAATGGCAAGGTTGGTCGTCGAGCAATACTGATATTCAGTATCATGAGAGTAATTAGCCAGAAATAAGGCCCGCAATTGGAGGCGTCTAGCCGTTTTGGTAGTGATGTTTGCATCACACCAAAAGAGAGGTTTAAAGCGAAGACTATGGCCAAGACCTCCTTTTCAATTTTCCCATAGTTGGACTGTGCCAGTGTCAATTTTTTGGAGATGAAGGCAACTGGTCGTTCCTACCCATTGACCCTGTGCAAAGGAACTGCACCCAAAGGCATCTGCCACAACAATCACAGGGAGAGATGGATCAAAGGCCATAAGACATGTGGGCTGAAGCAAGGCCTGCCTGAGATTACAGAAGGCACTTTCACATGCCGTGTCCCAATTCCATGTTACATTCTTACGTAAGAGATGGTACAATGGTGCTGCGATGGTTGAAGCATGTGGAATGAATTTCCTGTAATAATTCAGGTACCCTAATATGGATTGTAGCTGCTTGACTTCCTAAGGTGACGGTAAATCCTGCATGGCTTGGACATGATGAGGCAGTGGCCAAATACCCGTGGCACTGAGGACATGGCCTAAGTATTCGACTTGAGTGAGAAAAAATTGACATTTTTCCAAATTGCAGTGAGGGTTGCCTGTTTGGAGAACAGAAAAAGGATGTCCAGGTTGTCCGCTAGGTGCTGAGCAGACTGTCAGTCAACAATGATGTCATCCAGGTAGTTGGCAGTGCAAGACATGTCCCTTGTGAGAGTTTAGAGGAACCTCTGGAAAATCACTGGGGCACTCGCAATTCCAAAGAGAAGTCTATTATAGCGGAAAAGATCAGAAGGAGTGTTGATAACCTGCAAGTTGCGCGACGCTTCGTCTAAAGGAAGCTGTAAATATGCATCTTTGAGGTCGATTTTCGCGAAGAGTTTGCCCCCATTGAGGCGAGTGAGGATCTTGTCGACCTTGGGAATGGGGTATGTATCAACAATCGACTGGGCATTGATGGTTTTACTGAAATCAGTACATACACGGTTGGAACCATCTGGTTTGTCTACCAATACTATGGGCATTCCCCATAAACTGTTGGAGACATGTGTTAAGACGCCAGTTTCCTGCAAACGTTGGAGCTCTGCCTGAAATTTGTCGTGAAGAGCGAATGGTACAGGCCGGGCTTTGAAGAACGGGGGTACGGTCGTCGGAAGGAGCGTGATGTGTGCCTCAAACCCTTGGACACCAGCAGTAGAAGGCTCTGCCGGCCGCCATTGCTTGTACAAGTTCCTGCTGGACCAACTGCATGTCCTGTAAGGGGAGCAAAATTTGCTGCAATATGTCAGGGGTTGCGGTGACTGGTTGACCATCCATGGTAAATAACGAATAAGACAACAAAGAAGACTACCTACTCGACCACCAGAGTCTGACAAAAATACTCGTGGCCACTGTTATATCTCGCCTCGAATAAGTGATACGGAAATTGTGTTTATTGACAAGATAAAAACAAACTAACAAACTTCTGAAACTAAGGCAAAAAAACACCAATTAGGCACAAGCCAGGGAGATGACGACAGCCTTGAGACAACGGCCAGGGAGACGGCGCCGAAAGACGTATTCCGTTGCGGGAAGTCCTAGAGGCACAGCGTCGCTCTGGCAGAGACTCTTCCCCGGAGGCATCAGTCTCGATCCCTCATCTATGGTTCTCGTAGGCGGTCGGCGGAGAACTGGCGTCGTGTTGCACTGCGCCCCCCTAAATAGTCGTCGTGCAGTGATATGTGGCAGTCTCGAGCTGGTCTCACGTGACTGTAAAGAGGAAAATAGTTCCGGTTTAGTGCGCTCTCTCGGTGCTCGTTGCTTCCTCTGGTGACTCCGGAACCACCGCTGTGGGACACCTCACCGTTATGCATCCATGCGCTTGTACCCTGAATTCCAGGTTGTCCGCTCGTCAGGTGAACCACCGGTACATGACACGTGCCACCCTGTGTAATGTTATCCTCCATACTGGTTTCTACCCATGCCTGTGGAAAACCTCCCACATCCTAATGTTCCCAAAACCTAACAAACCCTCATCCACCACTTTTTCCTATCGTCCCATCAGCTTCACGTCAATGTTCAACAAAGTTCAGGAAACCATCCTTTCTCACTGTATGCATCACCATCTCTGTCAACACCAACCCCTCCCTAATTCCCAATGTGGCTTCCGACCATCCTTCTCAGCCAATGACCAGCTCCTTTGTCTCACACATCTCCTCTCCCTCCATTTGAGCTCCCTTCTGTCCACCCTCTTTGTGTCCCACGATACTGAGGAAGCCTACGACCGATTATTGCATTCTCATCTCATTTTCAAACTCCGGACCTGCGCTTTTCCTATTAACTATGTCCACTTCATTGCATCCTTTCTCTCTAAATGCGCGTCCTATGTCACTGTCAACAACTCCAATTCTCGTCTTTTTCACACCTCTGCCAGGATGCCCCAAGGCTCTGTCCTGTTCCCTCTCCTGCGCCTTTTGTATTCTGTGCCTCCTGTCCATCTCCTACAACACGCCAATGACACCGCCTTCCTTGCCCTCACGTCCCCTCTCCAGCGATCCCAACGCCTCTCCCATTTTTACTCTTGGTGCAACCAATGGTTCCTTACCGTTAACCCCAAAAAATCCCAGGCTACCCTCATAGGTCGTACCTCCCATTCCTTCCACCTCCCTGACAGCCAACTCACCCTTTACAGTCGCCCCATATGCCTCGCTCCCACCCTCAAATTCCTTGGCCTTGCCCTGGATCGATCCCTCTCCTAAAAACTCTTCACAAAAGGCTCAAGCTCGACTTCGTCTCCTTAAACCTCTTCAGTCGGACATGGTGCCTCCAACCTTCTGGCATCCTGTACACTTACCGCTTGTTCATGTGCCTGGATATCCACCCCACCCACTCCCTTCTCTAAAGCCATACAAATCCTAGAACGCCAAGAAGTCTCGCTTATCGTATCCGCCTCCTGTCTCCCTCTATGAGCTTATTCCTTTCCCCCACCTACTCCAGTTCCTTGAATGTATCTGCACCCAGTACACTATCTGCAAGTTTGATTTCCGAAAGCCCCTGGTTATCCCACCCTCGCCGATCCTGGGCCTCTAACACGCCTCCACCACTGTATCCCGCCAACTCTGCAGCTTCACACGCTCTACGATTACGCCCTCCGTCTCGAAATCTTCCATCTTTGATTCCATCCCCTTCCTCCCCCTCATAGATCGTTCCCTCTTCCGTCATCCCATGCTCCCACCCATCCCGTTTCCCGAAGTCCCGCGCTCCCCCTTCTCACCCGCCTCGCTCACCTGCACCCACCAATTCTTCTCGCCTCCCTCCCCACAGATCCGGCTGCGTCAGTAGCAGTGATAATTTAGCCAATATTGCCCCCGCGGATTACGGCTGGGGGGGGGGGGGGGGTGTTGTTGTCGTCCTTCAGTGTGCTGTGTTTTCGTCGGTGACTTTCTCATTTTACACCATGGCTCTTTTATTTCTTACATGTGGATTTTAAATACTTCTTATACGTTATTTTATGTTGTTGTTGTGGTCTTCAGTCCGGAGACTGGTTTGATGCAGCTCTCCACAAACCCTATCCTGAGCAAACCTCTTCATCTCCACATAAGAACGGCATCCTACATCTGTCTGAATCTGCTTACTGTATCCATCTCTTGGTCTTTCTCTGCGGTTTTTACCCCCACACACTTCCATCCAACACTAAATTCACATTTCCTTGATGTCTAAGAATGTGTCCTACCAATCTATCCCTTCTTTTAGTCAAGGTATGCCAGAAATTTCTTTTCTCCCCAATTCTGTTCAGTACCTTCTCATTAGTTACTAATCTTCAGCATTCTTCTGTAGCACCACATTTCAAAAGCCTCAATCCTCTTCCTGTCCGCACTGTTTATCGTCCATGTTTCACTCCCATACAAGGCAACATTCCATACAAATGCCTTCAGAAAGGACTTTCTTAGACTTAAATCAACATTCGATGTTAACAAATTTCTCTTTTTCAAGAACGCTTTTCTACCCATTGCCATTCTGCATTTTATATCCTCTGTGCTGCGACCATAATTTGTTATTTTACTGCCTAAGTAACAAAACTCATCTACCTCCATTATTGTTTCGTTACCTAATCTAATTCCTTCAGCATCACCTGATTTTTCTTAGACTGTACTCCATTTCCCTAGTTTTGCTCTTGTTAATGTTCATCTTATATGCACCTTTCAGCACACTGTCCATTCCGTTCAGTTGCTCTTCCAGGTCCTTTATGTATCTGACAGAATTTCATACCCTCCCATTCTGTATATTTTCAAATCGCTACTTTTAGTCTCCGTAATTTATATCAGGGGTAAAATATAGCGAGCGAAGAGTTATATTCAACCTATTCAAAACCCAGAGAGATGTTATTAGAGTCGAAGGGCAAGAAAGGGACGCAGAGGTTGGAAAGGGAGTAAGACAGGCTTGTAACCTTTCCCCAAGGTTGTTCAATCTGTACATTGAGCAGGCAGTCAAGGAATGGAAGGCGAAATTTGGAGAGGGCATTAAAGTGCAGGGAGAAGAAATAAAAACATTGCGGTTTGCCAATGACATAGTTATTCTGTCAGAGACCGCAAAAGATCTGGAAGAGCAATTGAATGGGATGGACAGTGTCTTGAAAGGAAGATATAAGATTAACATTAACAAGAGTAAAACGAAGGTAATGGAATGTATGTCAGAAAATCAGGCGATGCCGAAGGAATTAGATTAGGTTAATGAGACAGTAAAGGTAGTAGATGGGTTTTATTATTTGGGTAGCAAGATTTACTTCAGATGGCCGAAGAAGAAAAGCGTTTCTCTTTACGCGAAACTTGTTAACATCCAATATTAATTTAAATGTTAGGAAGTCCTTTCTGAAAGCATTTGTCTGGAGTGTAGCATCGTATGGGAGTGAAACGTGGACGATAAGGAGTTCACATAAAAGGATGATAGAAGCTTTTGAAATGTGGAGCTTCAGACGAATGATGAAAATTAGATGGGTAGATCACGTAACTAATGAGGAAGTGCTTAACCGAATCGGGGAGAAAAGGAGTTTCTGGCATATACTGACTGAGAGAAGGGATAGATTGTTTGGACACACTCTGCGACATCAAGGAATTGTCAACTTAGCATTAGAAGGAAGCGTGTGGGGTAAAATCGTAGAGGGAGACCGAGGGACGAATATAGTAAGCAGATTCAAAAGGATGTAGGTTTGCGAACGTATTCTCAGATGAAGAGACTTGCACTGGACAGGGTAGCGTGGAGAGCTGCAGCAAACCAGTGTGCGTACTGAAGAGCACAATAACAACAACATTTCAACCTCCTACTCCGAGTAATAATGCTATCGGCTGAAAAGCACTGTAGCAAGTTGCTGCCAGCCTACTCGTAAAAGCTTCAAAATTCGATTTAAGACATAATAAAATAAAGACACTATTTTGGACACATAGAGCTTGAGGAACGGGATATAAGCCACTGTCAGCCTGCTCCCCTCGGGGCTTTAAAGTACAATGAAGTAAAAAAAGGATATAAAAGGCTCTCTATGGGCAGGAAACTGAGATGCAGTTTCGTCCTTCCTCGGGTGTTGTCGGAAGCGCTAAGCTCAGTGTTGACGTTGCGGTCAAACCGTCGATGGGTTGGTAGTGCACGCGAGATATCACGGTTCATCAACGTCCATTCGGCTTTCACACTTTTCCCGTTATTTCGATAGGCTATGATTAAAAACTATTCGTACAATGTTTCTTAAACCAATACTTGTTTCATGTCGTCATCTACAAATTATTACTGAAATGTGCGCAAATAATACACCATGCGTGACGCGCCACCACAGTACGGTCATCATGCAGTGTATTGCCGACACCCTACTAGAATACTGTTTGCCCGCTTTTTTAAACCCTCGCCTTACTCGTTCCAGTGATAGGAGAGGATTAAGACATTATTTCGTTTTGTATTACATATTGCTATTTTTATCAGAATGATACTCTGTCTAGTTAGAAATGCCTAAAATTAGTGTTTAACGTCCCGTCGACAGTGTATTCACTAGAGACGGTCCCAGTCACGGTGACATGTCCAAGTCGTTTCCCTTCCTCCGCATCCTCGTCCTCATAATAGGGGTTGGAACACTTGCGGGGAGTGACACTTGCGGGGAACCCTGGGCCCTTGGGGCGGTTTCCTGGGTACAGACACACCAAGAAGTCTAGCACTGCTGTTGTCAAGTTTCCATACTGTCAACATAACACGAAACTCAGTGAAATTGCACAAACCTTTGCAAGCTGAAGAGCAATATAGTAACTTGTTCTAACTACATATTAATTCGTTGAGTGTGCCTCCTGAAAACAAAAAGGTATTTTAATAGTGATAATGTTTGGAAAGTTATTAATAAATTTTCTGTTACTACAAGACGATGACTTTCCACAGTCATACCTCCTAAAAGCATATTATTCAGAACACTAAGCATATCAAGACACCTGTGCAAGCAATAAATATATTAGGCATCCTGCACATATACGTTGATGTAATTGACCGTCATGTAGTTAACCAGACTATAACTTCCATCTCTTTAAAAATAGCTACTATGCTATTTAATAGGAGAATAAACCTTCAATTAAAAACGTTAATAATAAGTAAATGAGTATTTTACATACTTGAAGCGTTTATTCGTAGACCCCAAAACGAATTACAAATACATCTAAGAAATGTATGAAATACGGAATGTGTAAGGGAATGTCACATGCCGAAAAATGCTAAAGATAAATACTAATTTCTATCACCGTCATATAGAACCATTTTTACTCCGAACTTGGCATAAACCAACAGGGCGAAACAGGTTGCAAAACTTCCAGGAAAAATGAAGCGAAATTTGAAGCCAATAGTTGGTTATAAATTACATTGCCTGTTAACTGTATAAATATAAATTACGGAATACGCGGAACTCCTGTTCAGTACAGTCAAAAAGGTCTAACGTAATAGGCAGTGGTTTACAATCAGATATCCGTATCACTCTCCTTAAGAAGTCTGTGTGAAGATTTATATTCAGAACAGTCAAGAAAAAGGCTACTGTGGTGTTGAAACCACAAGAAGCAGCTCATTTACTCAGGAAGGGAAAACGTTATGGTGCCCGTAAATTTGAATGGCTGTATCTCTTGCAGTAACATTCATTTTTTGATAATATGTTAAAATCCAATATACCAAAATTTTGTTTTTCTAAACTCAGTGCCAACTTTTTCTGTCGAAATTTTTGCAGGAAGTAGTCTTGACGTGATTTCATACTTATATGCATTAATATTATCAAACATGTAATTTGTGTCACAAATTGCGCGGCCAGTCCGGTGGGCCTTTCCCCTGAATACGGCACAGGTAGCGGCTGGAGGGCGTGGAGTAGGGGTGGTGTATCGCTACTTCTGGAACACCCTGTTCACTACCTGCAGCGTCCGGGTCTCCCCGCAAGTGTCTACACATTCCCTTTCCCCGCAAGTGTCACTCCCCGCAAGTGTCACAAACTCCTCATAATATACGTGAGGGCCCACTAAACAGGCCCAGTGTATTCTCTCTTTCGCCACACCCAGCGGCGGATGACCCGTCCTCTCCCTGCACCCCGGCCTCCAAACCTTGCATTCACAGTGACTTCACTTAGCTGTATCCTGTGGCTGAAGGCTGCATCCCTTTCCCCACCTCGTCCTTCACCATAGAGAGGCTTAGGGTCGGTTCAAATGGGTTCGGTAGATGACACAGAATACATCTACAACGTAGTGAAGCAGGCAGTTTCCGTCGCATTCCCCAGTGGCGGCTGGTGCTTCAGATGACTGGGGGTTCACTTCTTTGAGTGCCGGATCTTGATAATTGCGCCGGGCCACCATCCCTCACTCGGCGTCCAAAGAGACATTCTGTCACACCTCTGCAGGTGGCACCATGCGAAAGCGCCCCGGTATGCCTCTCACTCCCCCCCCCTCCCACTTTTATATATATTTTCGTTAAATGGGAAATTAAATGAGCCTACGGTTTTGTTGGCCGGGAGATCCCTTACGGGATTGTTCGGCCGCCGTAGTGTAAGTCTTTTTTAGATGACGCCGCGTGGGCAACTTATGTGTCTATCATGATGAGATGATGACTAGAACAACACACAACACCTAGTCCCCTGCCGGGAATCGAACCCGGGCCCCCTGGCTTCGGCGGTCAGAGACGCTGCCACTGAGCTACGGACGCGGACTTCGTCAAAGGATCTGCAGAATGTCTTACCTTGGCTTGTTTGCGCTTGCTTCAACTCGAGCTGAGGCGTCGGTCTAACAAGCTTCTTTATTTAACATTTTTGTTCCAAGCTTAGAGCTGAGTAATTTTTTTCTAAAAGATACTGAACGTTGTTCACTTTTCTTTGATAATAAACATCAAGAACATATGAAACTGCACATCAACACTGCACACAGTAAGTTACCGATTACACTGCTAAGTGACTGTAACAAAGTCAAAGAGACAAGCTACCTGCGGGTCACGTGACACTGTAAGCAGCACCCCTTCCTCACTTTATTCACGCGCAAAGGCTGCTCTCCCCCACATCTTAAAAAAAGTTAAATATTTGTTACAACGAAGAGTATAAATATTATTTGCTCTCAAATACGCGACACATTGCTAAAACGTCCCAAAGATATGTGGCAACAATACAAAGTTATTGATGTTCTTGTAAAGAAGATTGGGTTTTAAAGGGAAAATTTCTTGCATTCGGTCTCGAATCCACTACCTTCGACAGTGCAGCGCGATGCCGTTAACCACACGGATGAGAGTAGTGCATTATTATTCATGATCGGATTTTCTGAAGGCTTTTACAGTTGATGTGTCTTGAATTTAAAATTTAAGATATTTTACCAAATATGACATCTTTTTGCTAAATCTTCAATGCGCCAAAAACAAAAATGTGAAGGGAAGATGTTGCCATCATGGAGGATTTACCCATGCACAAGGCGAGGTGCGTAGTAGCTCCATTGTCTTTACATCGGGACCATTTGTGCGTAAAATCCAGAGCTCGAGTAGCCAGCAGCTGGTGTCTCTACTAGCTCCAACGACAATGTTAAATGTTGCGTTTTCCCTCGCCCCTCCCGGCCGCGGGTGCGCCCATATGCTGTCTCCACGGGGTTCAGAAGAGAATTTGAACCTCAGCCGCGCATGCGCATTGCAATGCTGCGGCCACCACCGCCTAATTAAGCGGCCGCGCTACATCTCGTATACGTGCTGTATCCGCGACGTAAAGCGTTTCTCGTGCGATAAAAATACTTTAAATGTGCATATAAAATGGTCTGATAAAAGAACAAAACTAAGAAAGATAGTTTGGAAACACATTTTATTCAATTTATTTATTTACTTTTTTCACGACGAGTTCACTGAATGAGTGAACACATAGGATGCACCGCCACTGATTATATCTTTGTGGAAGATTCAGATTCTTCAACAAGTGAAAGCATAAACATTTCCAATGAATTACAGACATCACATTTCTGAAAGGTAGTGAGAGTAATTTGTATTCACTAAATTGGGATCGGAGAAACGCTGTAAACTGAGCAGAAGTTCGGGTGTGCTGCACAAGTGAGCACAGGTGAGGCAGCGAACAATATCAACATTGAAACTTCCTGGCAGATTAAAATTGTGTGCCGTAACCGGGACTCGAACCTGGGATCTTTGCCTTTCGCGGGCAAGCGCACTACCGACTGTGCTCTCCCGACACGACTCACGATGCCGCCTCACAACTTTACTTCCGCCAGTGCCTCGCCTCCTACTTTCCAAACTTCACAGAAGCTCTCCTGCGAACCATGCAAGACTAGCACTCCTGGAAGAAAGGGTATGGTGGAGACATGGCTTAGCCACAGCCTAAGGGATGTTTCCAGAATGAAACTTCCACTCTGCAGCGGAGTGTGCGCTGATATGAAACTTCCTGGCAGATTAAAATTGTGTGCCAGAACCGGGACTCGAACCTGGGACCTTTGCCTTTCGCGGGCAAGCGCACTACCGACTGTGCTGTCGGGATAGCACAGTCGGTAGTGCGCTAGGCAAAAGTCCCACGTTCGAGCCCCGGTTCCGGCACACAATTTTAATCTGCCAGGAAGTTTCATATCAGCGCACACTCCGCTGCAGAGTGAAAGTTTCATTCTGAATATCAACATTGGTTATTAGCATGGGAATAAAAAGAGGGGAGTTGACATGACATCACAAACTTGAAGCCGACAAACCTAGCTCCGCCATTAGCTTTGTTCGAAACATTAGTTTTCTGCTAAGCTGCTGTGTTGAGTTGTCGAAGATTTGTATGCGTTGTTTGTGGTTGTATCAAAGAGATAGACTACCGTAGAGAGGCAGCAGCGCGACTAGATTGAAACAAATTGAACAGCCTTCCGCCACGTTATTGGAAGTCTAGAGGGGCGTGTTACATGACAGTAGGTTAGGATATTATTAAAGTATAACTGTTTGCGCCTTTCAGTTTTAGCCAGAACAATTTTACCGCTGTCTATAGTGCATAAACGCTTTATATACATGGTTTCTCGAAAGTGTCAGCACATTTAAGTACAGTACTCTTGACGATCAGCAGCATTTGCAACTAAACGATATGGCCTGGAAGTTTAAGACCAATCTACGTTTATTTTTGTGCGCCGTTTGCAACAGAAAATTTTTGAAGAATGGTAGACATTTCAGAGACTAACTTCTTATAGTAAGATAACGTTAATTTCAGTTCATTTAATGTTAGAAGCGCCGGCCGCGGTGGCCGAGGAGACTGGGGCGCTCCAGTCATGGTCTGCACGGCCACTACGGTCGGGGGCTCGAATCCCCCCTCGGGCATGGATATTTGTGCCGTCCGTAGTTGTAAGTAGTTCACAAGTAGTTTGTAAGTTTAGGGACTGATGACCCCGTAGTTAAGTCCCATAGACCCTACAATGTTAGAAGCAGAAACTATTGCATGGGTCAAAGAAATACAATCCCACACTGGAGCTTTATACATAAGTCACCCAGTCAGTAGAATATGCAATGAAGTTTGTGAGCCGCGGAGAAGCAGCCGAGTGCATTGAGGCGCTATGCTACGATGCACGAGGCCGTTCCCCGTCGGGGGTTCGAATCCCCCCTCGGGCATGGATATTTGTGTCGTCTATAGTATAAGGTAGTTCACAAGTTGTAACTTTAGAGACTGATGACCCCGCAGTTAAGTCCCTTAAGCTTGACAAACATTTGAACATTTGAAGTTTGTCAGCCGCGCGGGAGTAGTCGAGCGGTCTGCAGCGCCACGTTGCGAATCGCACGACCTCCCGCGCCGAAGTTTCGAATCCTCCCTCGGGCATGGATGTGTGTGTTGCCCTTAGGTTAGTTTACCTTAGTTTAAGTAGTTTGTAAGACTACGGACTGATGAGCAACGCAGTTTGGTCCTACAGGATTACAAACATTTGAATTTTTTTCGAAGTTTGTGATTAGTCTTAGGTTTAATGAAGTAGTGGTCACTATTATGCTTGTCTTTCTCATAAATCAGATTGCGATACTCTGAATAAAAATAAATAAATAAATAAATAAATAATGAAACTGTTATTATCGAATGCCCGTACTCGGAATTTACCTTGCCGTTTTAGCTATAATGATGAAAACTGCGTTATATATATTTAGCCTTACGTCATTCACTTCATACATAAATTTCGTTTCACGATTTGTGTGGGAAATCAATTCTCTCTTCTCATTGCAACAACCCCTTTCTTCTTCAGCAACTAGTTTTGAACGGAAACCTTGAATAAACTAATGAATGTTGACAAAGTTAAACGCATAACTCAAATGCGCAAAACAATTGACATACAACATATGATATTTTAAACAGTGCTTTTTTGAAAAAAGAAATATTAGCTGTATTTTTGCTTTTGCTGGTATAGTAATACGTTACACAAACATTAGGCATGATTTCTAAAAGAACTGCTCATCTCACTGGTTCCACACATGTACTACTGTATCTCGATTTCAAAAAGCCACTGCCTGACTTCCGGTAATATGGCGGCTATTAGTACAACGCGGTACCTCAGGAAGCGCTAAAGATCGTGTCACCTCACCCCTCTATGTATATTCTGTTTGGGTTGTACCAACCGTTTTGCCGGCACTAATAAGTTAGAGGGAATAACATTCCATTGTGGTCTGTGAGTCTTTTGAACAAATATGGCTGCCGACCAGCTTCAAACGGAAGTACACTAGACGCTCGTAGTGACGCCTCCCCTTTAACATGGACACGTGCACGTAATGAAAGGCGACGGTTCCAGTTCCTGGGAGCGCAATACACCCAGCCTCGTTTACCCCTGGCGACCCCTGTGAGTAGAAACACGCACCACATGAGCGGTGAGGGCTTTCGGAGTGCACGCCATGATCGGGAAGTTATACATGTGCAGCAGCACCGCAACTGTACACAACTTCTTGCCTCGCTGCACTAAATAAATACCCATCAGTAAAGAAAATTTTCCTAAATGTAATACTTATTTACCAAGCTCTGGTCCAGTAGAGGGTTTTTTTTTTTTTTTTTTTTTTTTTTTTTTTTTTTTTTTTTTTTTTTTTTTTTGTAGTTATCATGAGGCCTTATGAAAGGAAAATAAATGATGAATCGTCTGAGAAACTAGATATTTTTTTAATAAAACAAACTATTGATTCTGGCACTGTATTAAAAAGTATTTTAATAAAAGTATTTGCAAAATATATATTTCTATTTAAAATCCCCATTTAAAAATGTACATATCTAGTATTTTGTATTTCAAATACAATTTTTTTTTTTTATAGTTTCTGGAGGAGGATTAGGTAGAATTTGTTACAGGACGGAAGTGCGGTTGGCCCAAGACTCTCTCTATCCCCCCCCCCTCTCTCTCTCTCTCTCTCACACACACACACACACACACGCACGCGCGCGACGGGGAGAGAGAGAGAGCGGCCTTGAAATGTGAGACGCCGTGTGAGTCGTCCAAATGGACCAAGGCCACCAGCCGGCGATGCGCGCGCATACTGTTTAGTGCAGCTGCGGCATCCACACCCACCCGACGCCGCCGTGCCTCCAACAGTAAACGGTTGTAGCGAGCAGCTGCACTTCATCATGTGGTGGACGCCGATATACAGCGCGGTTACTTTCAAAGGACGCCGACGACAGCTACAGCTAAACACAGCGAATGGCACTGGAAATAGCTTTAAAGAAGACATTTCCGAACTGGAGCAGTGTCAGAGGTTTCGTAAAACTTGTTGTGGTTTCAGTCCGGGGACTAGTTTGATGCAGCTCTCCACCCTTCTCTGTCCTGACCAGGCCTCTTCATCTCATAAAAGAACGGCAACCCACATCCACCTGAATCTGCGTACTATATTCGTCTCTGGGTCTCCCTCTGCGATTTTTCCCCCACACACGTCTCTTCAATGCTAAATTTACGATTCCTTGATGTCTGAGAATATGTCATATCAATGGCTCCCTTCTTTTAGTCAAGGTATGCCAAAAATTCCTTTTCTCCCCAATTCTGTTCATAACCTCTTCATTAGTTACGCCATCTACCCACCTAATCTTCAGAATTCTTCCGTAACACCGCATTTCAAACGCCTCAATCCTCTTCCTGTCTAAACTATTCATCGTCCAAGTTTCACTCCCATACAAGGCAACACTCCGCACAAATGTTTTCCAAAAGGTCTTCCTTGCATTTAAATTACTATTCGATATTGGTAAATTTCTCGTTTTCAAAAACATATTTTGTACTGCGACCGTTATATGTTATTATACTGCCCAAGTAACAAAATTCATCTACCACTTTTATTGTTTCGTTACCTAATCTAATTCCTTTAGTTTCGCTTTGTTTTGCTCTTGTTAATGTTCATCTTATACGCTGTTTTCAACACACTGTCCATTCCGTTCAACTGCTCTTCCAGGATGCTGTCTCTGACAAAATTACAATGTGAAATTACTTGTGAAACGAATGAAAAGCTTGTAATAAAAAAAGTATTTAACATAATTATCTTTGTACAGTGTACTGTGCCTAAAATGAAAATTAATATTCCTGTAAAATTATCAAAAAAGGAAAAACTCCTGAAGTTCTGCAAAATTATTTATTGATTTACTAACCGGCTTTCGGCTTCTTAGGCCATAATCAGGTAACAACTGAATATCGCTAACATTTGTTCCCAGATGTGCGACTTACTGTTAGAGGTGTTATTATTACAGAAGATACAAAGTGACATCTTCACAGAAAAGCGTTCCATGTTTATGGAAATAGTTACATATCTATGACACTGAATTACATTTGCTAAAATATATATATATATAAAAAAAACTGGCCGCGCAGGAGTAGCCGAGCGGTCTGGAGCGCCATGTAACGGATCGCGCGCCCCCGCGATGGAGGTTCGAATTCTTCCTCGGGCATGGATGTGTGTGTTGTCCTTAGGTTAGTTTAATTTAGTTTACGTAGTTAGTAAGACTAGGAACTGATGACCAACGTAGTTTGGTCCCATAGGATTACAAACATTTGAACATTTTAATAAAAAAAAAAATGGTTTTTATATGTAGGCTCAAAGTTTGGTTATTGTCGTTACAAGTTGAGAGGGAGGAAGGAAGGTGGGGGAGGGGTTGTTACATTGGGAAATACTAACATTGCATACAATTAACAAACTGTTAACTGCTAAGGGTGATAACTAAAACTTTATTTTAGTAGAGGCGAAAAAGGAAACTTGATTTGGTCATTTAATACTAATCTCGCGTCCTCTGACATTTGTTTATTGATTTCCAGCTTTTCTTGAGAGAATGTAAGATTTCACAGTGTACATCGTAAGTATGGATTTTTGCGAGGAGGTGGTCAGCAACAGTTGAATTTTTCTTTTTTAACCTCCACGTTCTGATAATCTAATGGCTACAACAGAAAAGCAGAAAGATGATGGCCTGAGTAGCCGAAAGCCAGTGAGTGACTCAATAAATTATTGTTCAGAAAATCACGAGTTTCTTCTTTTGATAATATTATCATGTTCTGTCAAGCACGACGGAAAATTAAAAAATTAAAAAAAAAAAATCTGTCGTTGCAATAGAATGTGTTTTATTACTATTGGTGAAAGAGTGTCTCGTGATAGTGCATGTGTTTGAACTGTGTTGTCAAGTGGAAAAGTTTTCAAAACTCTGCCTAAAAGACACCCATATCATCAAGACTGTACATAATAATGTTTTAAAAAGATACCGCCAGATTCTAAGAGGGACGAGCACCATCCAAGAGCAAGTGAAACTAATGTAAGTTACTAAAAGAGGAAGAAAACAGCGACTTCCAGTAGAGAGTACTGAACTAAAGGAGTAAGATACTACGTGTGTAAATTCACTGCTGAAGTATTTACTTACGGCATAAGTGGTGAAGATCACCATTAAAGAGTACGCTACAACGTTAGTAACTGAAGGAGGACATATGGCCAAAATTTACTCTTAGGAAGCCGCAGGAGTAAAGTTAGAGAATAAGGTGTGTTCTCTGGTTTCTGCATGTTAAACATTGAATTCTATAGATTACCTAGACTACGGAGTATATATTGACACGGAGGAAGAAGTAGACATTCCGATAATCAAGAATAAAGGTTTTGTAATAAACTTATTGCGCACAAGTTGTGCGTATTACGATACATTATCTAACACAGAGGTCTATGATTTCATACGGTTTTTATACGTCAGTACGTGGTATCGGTTACAATGTTTTCCATAGAGTTCAGATTGTAACTCGGTTACAATGTTTTCCATAGAGTTCAGATCCACCCCCATGAACCACAGACATTGCCGAGGTGGGGTGGCTTGCGTGCCTCAACGATACAGATAGCCGTACCGTAGGTGCAACCACAGCGGAGGGGTATCTGTGGAGAGGCCAGACAAACGTGTGGTTCCTGAAGAGGGGCAGCAGCCTTTTCAGTAGTTACAGGGGCAACAGTCTGGATGATTGACTGAGCTGGCCTTGTAACATTAGCTCATGTGGCTTTGCCACACAGCTACTGCGAACGGCTGAAAGCAAGGGGAAACTACAGCCGCTACTTTTCCCGAGGACATGCAGCTCTACTGTATGAACATATGATGATGGCATCCTCTCGGGTAAAATATTCCGGAGGTAAAATAGTCCCCCATTCGGATCTCCGGGCGGGGACTACTCAGGAGGATGTTGTCATCAGGAAAGACAATACTGGCATTCTACGGATCGGAGCGTGGAATGTTAGATCCCTTAATCGGGTAGGAAAATTAGAAAATTTAAAAAGGGAAATGGATAGGTTGAGGTTAGATATAGTGGGGATTAGTGAAGTTCGGTGGCAGGATGAACAGGATTTCTGGTCAGGTGAGTACAGGATTATAAATACAAAATCGGTTGGGGGTATCACAGGAGTAGGACTGATAATGAATAAGAAAATAGGAATGCGGGTAAACTACTATGAGCAGCACAGTGATCGCATTATCATTGTCAAGATAGATACGAAGCCAACACCGACAACAGTAGTACAGGTTTATATGCCAACTAGCTCTGCTGATGATGAGGATATCGAAGAAATATATGAGGAGCTAAAGGAAATTATTCAGACAGTTAAGGGAGAGGAAAACTTAATTGTGATGGGAGACTGGAATTCGGTTGTAGGAAAAGGAAGAGAAGGAAAAATAATAGGTGAATATGGACTGGGCAGGAGGAATGAAAGAGGAAGTCGCCTGGTAGAATTTTGCACGGAACATGATTTAATCGTAACAAACACCTGGTTTAAGAATCACAAAAGAAGGTTGTATACATGGAAGAGACCAGGAGACACCGGAAGGTATCAGATAGATTTTATAATGGTAAGACAAAGATTCCGGAACCAGGTTATAAACTGCAAGTCGTACCCAGGGGCAGATATAGACTCTGACCATAACTTGTTAGTCATGAACTGTAGGCTGAAACTGAAAAAATTGCAGAAACGTAGGAAAATACAGAGATGGGACTTAGATAAATTGAAGGAAAGTGAAGTTCTGGAGAATTTCAGAGGGAGATTTAGGCAACAATTGACAGAAACAGGGGGAAATAAAACAGTAGAAGAGGTATGGGTAGCACTGAGAGATGAAATAGTGAAGGCAGCAGAGGACAAAATAGGTAGAAAGGCAAGACCTACAAAAAATCCTTGGATATCACAGGAAATACTAGATTTAATCGATGAAAGGAGAAAATATAAAAATGCAGTAAATGAAACAGGCAAAATGGAGTACAGACGATTAAAAAATGAGATTGACAGGAAGTGCAAAATGGCTAAGCAGGAGTGGCTAGAAGCCAAATGCAAATCTGTAGAAGAATGTATAAGAAGGGGAAAAGTAGATACCGCCTACAGGAAAATAAAAGAGACATTTGGGGACAAGAAAAGCAACTCTACGAATATCAAGAACTCAGATGGGAAGCCGGTTCTCAGCAAAGAAGGGAAAGCTGAAAGGTGGAAAGAGTACATAGAGCAGCTCTACAAAGGAAATGAACTTACAGACAATGTGGTAGGAAGGGAAGAGGATGTAGATCAAGATGAAATAGGAGATGCTATACTGAGAGATGAATTTGACAGAGCCTTGAAAGACCTAGGTCGGAACAAGGCCCCAGGAGTAGATGACATACCCTCAGAGCTACTAAAGTCTCTGGGAGAGCCAGCCACGACAAGACTATTTGAACTGGTGTGTAGGATTTATGAGACAGGCGAAATACCCTCAGACTTTAAGAAAAATGTAATAATCCCCATTCCAAAGAAATCAGGCGCAGACAGGTGTGAAAATTACAGAACCATTAGTTTGATAAGTCATGGTTGCAAAGTTTTAACACGAATTATCTACAGGAGAATGGAGGAGCTGGTAGAGGCTGACCTTGGGGAAGATCAGTTTGGATTCAGGAGGAAAGTAGGAACCAGGGAGGCAATACTCACTTTACGTCTTATCTTAGAAGATAGATTAAGGAAAGGCAAACCTACATTTTTAGCTTTTGTAGATTTGGAGAAAGCATTTGACAATGTTGACTGGAATACACTGTTTCAAATTCTGAAGTCAGCAGGGGTAAAATATAGGGAAAGGAGAGTTATTTATAACTTGTACAAAAGCCAGACCGCAGTTATTAGACTCGAAGGGCATGAAAGGGAAGCATCAGTTGGGAAGGGAGTAAGACAGGGCTGTAGCCTTTCTCCGATGTTATTCAATTTGTACATCGAGCAGGCGGTGAAGGAAAGCAAGGAAAAATTTGGAATAGGGATTAAAGTTCAGGGGGAAGAAATAAAAACATTGCGTTTTGCTGATGACATTGTAATTCTGTCAGAGACAGCAAAGGACCTGGAAGAGCAGTTGAATGGAATGGACAGTGTGTTGAAGAGAGCGTATAAAATGAACATTAACAAGAGCAAAACAAAAATAATGGAATGCGGTCTTAGAAAATCGGGCGATGCTGAAGGAATTAGATTAGGTAACGAAACAATGAAGGTGGTAGATGAGTTTTGTTACTTGGGTAGTAAAATAACATGTGATGGTCGCAGTACAGAGGATATAAAATGCAGAATGGCAATGGGAAGAAAAGCATTTTTGAAAAAGAGAAATTTGCTATTATCGAACATTAATTTAAGTGTAAGGAAGTCTTTTCTGAAGGCATTTGTGTGGAGTGTTGCCTTGTACGGGAGTGAAACATGGACGATAAGCAGTGCGGACAGGAAGAGAATAGAGGCTTTTGAAATGTGGTGCTACAGAAGAATGCTGAAGATTAGTTGGGTAGATCGCATAACCAATGAAGAAGTACTGAACAGAATTGGTGAGAAAAGGAATTTTTGGCATACCCTGGCTAAAAGGAGGGATCGCTTGGTAGGACACATTATTAGACATCGAGGAATCGTAAATTTAGCATTGGAGGGAAGTGTGTGGGGTAAAAATCGCAGAGGGAGACCAAGAGACGCGTATAGTAAGCAGATTCAAGTGGATGTGGGTTGCCGTTCTTATGAGGAGATGAAAAGGCTTGCTCAGGATAGAGTAGGGTGGAGAGCTGCATCAAACCAGTCTCCGGACTGAAGACCATAACAACAACAGAGTTCAGATATGCACATCGTGTCCGGGTCGTGGTATGTCTTCGTCCTGTGGATTACGTGATGGTTGCCGTGGACTGCCATGGAGTTTTCGAAGTGCCTCAGCTCCTGGTTTCTGCCCCGTCAGTGGTCTGGTCATCATGGCCTCTGAAGAGTAGAACTCTGGCCGTAGCTCCTTGATTTTTTCTTCCTCTCTAACCATAGTGTCTGTGTAGGGCAGGTTGAATTTCCATCTCAGATCTTCTATTAGAAATGTTTCTCCCTCGAGTTTCGAAAGCTAGTCTTGAGTTGGTGTATTTGGAAATTCCGAGGGCTGCTTTCAGAAATCTGGCTTTCATTTTTTGCATTCGTAGAAAGTCTCCATAGCTTAAATTTACCCACGTTATATCTGTTCCGTTTGTCAGCATAGAAACGATTTTGGCTTGGCCATAGTTGCGTGAATCGATAGTTTGCTTAATGACGTGATGTCATAGCTGGCTTTGGTTGCTCGTTGTGTTGTGTGGATTCTGTATGAGTGCGCTGTTGTCTGGACCGAAATATTTAAAGCTGTTCGTAGAATAAGGGTTTTAATGGAGAGATGAGAGCCATTTGCCATGTATAGCGATGTTGGACCCGTTACTGTAGCAGGAACCGCATATTATTTCCTAGGCTGCAACTTCTTTGTGCTACATGTAGGTAAATGCTCACATTATTTGAATGTAACATCAACCATAGGTTTATGCTTATTTTAAACTACTGCCCTATCGGTGATTTGCTTCCTCAGGAGAAGTATATAAAATTTACGACTTATCTCTTGTCATCGACCGATCTGGGATCATTTCGCGGTTCTTTTGGATACATTAAAATTATTTAATATTTTTATTTGAGGAAAGACTTCTTAGACGTTCCGGAAAGCTAGCTATATTTCACGGTATTTATGTAAGCACAACAGCTGAAGTGCAAAACAACATACAAAGTGGAACTAGTCAAACTTTTCAAAGAAATGCTACTGTTCGCAATAAATATCCATCGTCATATATTGTTTATTGTATTTTATTTGTCAATAAATACGGTCATCATTGATTTTTTTCTCCGTATTTCTTTGTTGTGAGTTCTATTAATCGACTCCTAAGAGCGACTCTTAGACAAAATTTTAATCACTACACTACTGGAATTTGGCTCTTTTGACAAACAAGTTTACTGACCACTGCCCTAAGGTGACTAATACGGGGCTATTCATGAATACTACTTGTAGTTTGAAAAAGATACCAGGTCCTTACCATATTACTCTTAAATCACGCGTTTCAAAGTCTCTTGACAAAAAGCAACAATTCGTGTGTGATCAAACGATGTCTTTCTTCTTGCTGTCGCAGAACGTCCATAGAATGTCTACAAACGCCCTATACTGTTCCCACACTGCGTACTGAATGAAGGTACTTAATATTACAGTCCTACGTACATTCAACTAAATGGGCATGCTTTCAATAAATGGGATTATATGCAAGTTTGTTTAAATTTTATGACAGTTCAAAGAACCAAGTTTTTCAAATCATGTTAACATACCTCTAGGACGAATGTGTTTATAACATATATGCAGATGATATAAATCTTTATATATATCCTGTCTCACGATGTTTGTTCGCGGTGAACTCTGAAACTACTCGACTAATCTTAAAATGTTGCACAGTGTGTGTGATTTTGTCCAGCTTAAGTGGTAGGATACTTTTTATCTCGATTAATTGCCTCAGTATATTTTTATTGCAAATTAAATGTTGTTATCTAACACGACAAACTATCCAATAAATAGCGCTGAGTTTCGACTTTACGCCTGGGTTTGCGGTAAAGCGTTCGACAGCAAAGCGAGAGGTCACTCGTTCGTAGCCCGCTCGGATGATGAACTCCTTCACTCTGGGTTTTAACCTGCACTTCACCTCTCAACGATGTGAGGAGTCACAAGAAACGAACGCGGTTCGGATTCCAAGTTCAATTATAGGTCCCCTTTCCTCAGTTTGATAACTGGGGTAAGTTAAAGACATTCAAGTCGCCGAAGTGGCGTCCAGTTGAAAGAATTCCACCAGGCCACAGATCCATGCGAAATTATTATTACAAGTGATTCCTTGATGCTACAATTTATTTCACATTACTTGTGTTTCGCAACTTTACGTAAGCTATAACCATGCTTTCTAAATATTTCTCGAATTTCACTTTATTCCGGTGGTGATGAGTATTTTTTCTATAAAATGTCGCGAAAAAAGAAGAATGTTCGTTTGTTTGTATTATATATAAGTCTGCAGTTTATTTTCTGTTTTGATTAAATTTTGCAGATTAAGCCTTCAAAACAAGGCAAGGATCCATAATACTCTCCTCGGATCTGCAGCCGGTTAGTGTCGTCAACTTGACGCAATATTTCGGCAGAGCAACAGGCTGCCATCTTCAGGCGAGTACGCCTAATGTACTTACTCGCCGTAAACTGGGACAGAACAGAAACACCGGCCCCTTTATACACCGCTTACGGCCCACCGCGCGTGCGCAAAACCAAAGTACAGTCCCTTTAGACCAGGCAGTTCCAACAGGCTGCACACGAGCGCTCTCTACACCAGCTCGGAGCTGCGGTGGTGGGGGAAGCTGACGTCACGCACGCTACTCGTCTGCCAAAAGCATACAGACGCCTTCGTTTAGTTCTCTCTAATGTGTAGTTGTGACGGCAACAAAAATGTCTGGTAGCTAGTCTAGTCTGGTAGCTAGTCCAGTGCATGCTACTTTAGAGCCAGCCCACGCAGTACCATGTACTGTAGCGATAAGTTATTCTCTGCGTTTAAAAGAATATACAACAAGAAAAGCTCATTGCTTCGGAACCCTACAACGAAGAGTAGGCCTATACTGCGCATCGTTGCAGCTAGCAAGATTGTGGTGTCGCACAAGTATGAAGTGCGCGCGCCACGTACTTACGCCGCGCGCCGCCATGCACGCACGGCGCGGCGTTCTTACGAAGTCAGCCACGAGCGCCCTCTGCTGCAACTTCGCTCGTGGCCACGACTTCTGCATCGTTCACTTGGGACTGAGATATGAACCAGTTAACACTTGGCTATCGGATAGGCACTAGGACTCATCAGTAGGCAGGCCTCTCTCTATATAAACTATGTATGGGCATTCTGCAGTCAAGAACTATGTAAAAGTTAAGTATTTCCAAGACTCCATGAAATATAGATCTCGTTCTAATTTACTCTAGTGTTTCTAGTTTCTGCTGTCCCACTGGCTGGTCACCTCCGTACCTGCACAAGCGTGCATCCTTTATTCCTGTGTCGGTCTCTTTCTACTCGGCCACCGACACCTACAACCGGCCTATACCGAGACACAAAAGCGGCGACGAGGCTGGGACACAAAAAAGATAACACCTGATATCTGTTCACCGGTGAAACAAAAAATAAATAAATAAAATAAAAAAATAAAAAAAAAAAACAAATAATAATAATAATAAAAAATTAATATGAAACTTCCTGGCAGATTAAAATTGTGAGCGGGAACCGGGACTCCAACCTGGGACCTTTGCCTTTCGCGGACGAGCGCACTACAGACTGTGCTAACCCGACACGACTCACGACGCCGCATCACAACTCTACTTCCGTCAGTACCTCGCCTCCTACTTTCCAAACTTCACAGAAGCTCTCCTGGCAGATTAAAATTGTGTCTCAGGTTCGAGTACCGGTTCCGGCACAGAATTTTAATCTGCCAGGAAGTTTCATATCAGCGCACACTCCGCTGCAGAGTGAAAATTTCATTCTGGAAACATCCCGTTGGCTGTGGCTAAGCCATGTCTCCACCATATCCTTTCTTCCAGAAGTGCTAGTCTTGCATGGTTCGCCGGGGAGCTTCTGTGAAGTTTGGAAAGTAGGAGGCGAGGTACTGGCGGAAGTAAAGTTGTGCGGCGGCATCGTGGGTCGGTCGAGATAGCACAGTCAGTAGTGCGCTTGCCCGCTAAAGGCAAAGGTCCCAGGTTCGATTCCCGTTCCGGCACACAATTTTAATCTGCCAGGAAGTTTCAAATCAGCGCACACTCCGCTGCAGAGTGAACATTTCATTCTAAATAGATAAAAATAAAAAAAATGTAAGGATAAAAAAGTCAATAAATCTTTTGTTGGTTGTACAAACGTTACTCGTCATTTCGTTCTAATTGCCGCTTCCGCATAGTCGTATATATTATATTTGTAATGCCGTTATTAGTAATTCTAACATCTTTTAACCCCTATTTGAAAAACAAATTAAATTAAAAAAAGAAGACAAAAAAACCTACAGCTTTTCTTTGCTTGTGTCTCTCACAATTTTTATGAGGAAGCAAATAGGTTCCAATTTTCTAGCACAGTCTCCATAATTTGAAAACCTTAGCATTTGTGCCAATTCTTGTGATAAATTCTGAATTGGCCGTTATGCCACTTATTGTTGCCACTCTTTAACGAATTACTGTACGTGAACATTTATGACAGGCGGGTAAGTCTAGTTATTGGCAATTAAGATGGTGTGTTATTAATTTGCATGAAGTAAGCTATTATGCCCAAACGCAAAAGTAGGCTACCATTTCTTTGAACTTAAATGAAACACATACTTTTCTCGAAGACAGTTCATTGTAAAATTCATATTTACGATTAACAACGAGGAAAATGCATGGAGTTCAACGTAATAAATCAGTCAATCACAATCTGACTTCTTTTGCTACTCTAGCAACAACTGCTAAAATCAATGACATCTTCATCAACAAATAATGGGAAAATTCGTTACACAATTCACAAAAAAATACTTATATCTTGCTTACATGAAACCGGCATTTAAAAATGCAAAATAATGCCACCATAAAATGCTTTACTAAATTCCAGTCGTGGATATATATATATATATATATATATATATATATATATATATATATATATATATATATATATATAAATGAATTGCTGTTCGTTAGTCTCGCTAAAACTCGAGAACGGCTGAACCGATTTGGCTAATTTTAGTCTTGAAATATTCGTGTAAGTCCAGGGAAGGTTTAAACGGCGATAAAATATTGAAAAGTCCGGAAAAGAGGAAAATCGGGAAAAACTGAAACAGCTTTTTCAGTGAGCTATCAAAACCGTTCGTCCAGTTGCGATAAAATTTTGTACTTTTCATGTTTAAAGCAAGAGGAAGGTTCGCATCAAATAAAAATTTGGAAATGTCGCCCGGATTTTGAAAATTCGCGAGAAACTGAAAGAGCTTTTTGGCCCAATTTAGGTTACGGTAGTAACACTAAAAGTGGGCCTTTGGGATCGTCTTTTGACAGCTCGAAATTTAAATGAAAATAACGGCTTTACCATTCATCTGACCCGAAAATGGAATAACCGAATTTGTAGAGGAGAAAATTCTCTACAACTTTGCTATGTTATGTTTTTTTTTTCATATCTCGTATCGTTTCAGAGATATTTGCAAAAATAACGGCGATTTTGGGATGTCTGTCTGTCCGTAACGTGTTCTCTGTTTCTAAGAAGAACCGTTCAACCGATCAGCACCAAATTTTACAGACATGATTGTAGGCCGCCAGAGACCAGAACCTCTTTTTTTCAAATTTTTCGGACAAAAAAATACGGTAGTAATACCAAAAAAAACCGTTTCGATTTGACGATGTCTGTCTGGCTGTAACGTGTTCCCACTTTTTAGGTCAAACCGTTCAACCGATCGGCACCAAATTTTACAGACATAATTATTGGCTACCAGAGACCAGAACCTCGCTTTTTCAAATATTTCGGACAAGAAATACGTTAGTAATTTAAAAAAGCCGTTTGTAATATAATTTTAATTGCAAATAAACCGTTCATCTGACGCGAAAATTGAATAAACGAATTTGTAGAGGAGAAAATTCTCTACAACTTTGTTCCCTTATGTTTTTTTTCATATCTCGTATCGTTTGAGATATATTTACAAAAATAACGGAGTTTTGACACCCTCCATTGAATTAACAAAAACCAGCCGATCGCAGATGTCACGTGACATTCCTCGCCCAGAACTCTGTGGCATACGCCATCTTGCGTTGCGTATTTGATGATTTTCTTATTGTAACTTACACGTTGTCATTTCAAAACAATGGTGCACTGAAGAATTAACGTCGTTCTTCGTACGATAAATGATGACCTAATGTCTAAAATGCCATATTAGCATCAGTTAACAATAGTATCAGATTAATGAACGTAATTTCTAATTGTTAGCTGTAGTGTAGTGGGCAATGCGTTGGGCTGTTGCGCTGAAGGTCAGTAGTTCGGAGCCCGCCACTACATAATTTTTTCTCTTAAAAGGGTTTCAGACCCTTTTATTAATTGATTTTTAATTATTTAGATTATTATTTTCGCCCAAAATGTTTGCAAAAACTTATAAAACTACAAATCTAAAGTGGGCCGTAAAAAACGTCAGTGCGATTTTTCAATTGGATATCAATATCATTTGTCTGATTGCAATAAAATTTTGCATATTTGGCGATTTAAAGTTCAAAAGTTTCTCGGAAAATGGAAAATTCAGAAAAAATAGAAAGAGATGTTTCTATGAAACATCCAAACCATTTATCTGATTGCGATACAATTTTGCACGTCCGACGTTCAAAGCGAGAGGATGGTTTAAGCGAAGTAAAACTTTGGAATAGAAAATAGCTCTTTTCTTTGGGATATCAATATCATTCGTACGATTGCAATAAAATTTTGCACATTTCATGTTCAAAGCAAGAGTACAACATATTATCAATTGCAAAGCATTGTCGGGACGACTAGTTTACAATAAAGAAAACTCATCGATGAGGATTGACCAGGTGTCCCACAGTTTCGTGGAGAAAAATGGCGGTCTCAGTTGTAGGCTAGCTATTTCAGAAACAGTTTGTGCCCCTGGCGGGAATTGCAGCGCGGCTGCAGTTCCTCGTGACGTCACAGGCCAGCCTACAGCTCCTAAAAACCCAGGCTGAATCGTCCGCCATTTTTGCCCCAACATGGGCGCAACTGACAATGTTTATATCGGCGATGGTTGACCTATTCACGTAGTTTTCAACAATATTTCTAATGAAATGTATTTAATATTGCACACACTAAGTGTACCGGACAGTAACTAATGTTTATGCGCCTATGAAGATTTAGAATGCGCTTTTAATATAACAGAAAATCGTAACGTACCGGTAATAAAACATAGCTTCTCGCCGGTCTGCAGTGGTTATGTTGGCACCAATGGTAATCACGGCAACTCAGATGACCAATAAATGTTTTTTCGTGACAACTTTAATTAAAACGAAAATTATTTTTTTCTGAACGGACAAGGGTACATACAAGAACCTGTCAACCATAGAGCAGGTACAGTATTGATTTTGCTGTGAGTGCAGCAATAACATTTACTCTGTAGCTCGTGAATAATATTAAAGTAATTCTCCACTTCTTTGTTCATCTGTTGCCAACATAAGTACTGGAGCCCGGCGAGAAGCGTCGTAAAATTTTACCCAGTGCCGTGTATTGCAGTGTGTTATGCGACCGTAAGAGATGCTTCGACCTTATATATAAGTAATTCTGTAAAGTATTATTCAGTATGTTGAAAACTACGTATAAATGCACCACAATAAATATTCGTATCCACTTTGCAAATGCGAAAAACTTCACAAAAAGTCACAAACATTCTGCTACAAAGTGCTCCAGCATCATTGACAGGTTGAAGTAATGCAATTGTACATAACTGACATGTTTATAGCTACATTTATTACATATACTTACAATACATAACTGAGCACCAGGTCCTGTTTCCCAGTTGCTTCTGCAACAATTTATAGCCCATCTTTTTCTTCGTTCTGGATTGCTGGGAAATTTGAACATGCGCACTCCTTTGCTTCAGTGATTTGTGCAGTTAACAGCTGCTCAGCCACCCATATTTTCCACGAATTCTTCAGTAAATTCGATTATAAAACTCCCTTTCCGGTCGCGACTCGTATATTCCCACATACAACCGGCCTGCACATTGGGGCAAAAATGGTGAATAGTTCAGCTCGGATTATAGGAGCATTTTAGGCCGGTAACGCACTAGGCAGCCAGGCTGCGGCAGCCAAAATATTGAGCAGCCAGTTGGGGGCAGCCAGCGTTGGCAGCCAGCTGACGGCCAGCTGTGCCCAATCGGCAGAGCGACATGGACGTGGAAGATGCGATAATCGTTTGGCATTCTGGCAAATAAATGGAGCATTTTTCATCGCCCAATGAATGTTAGGGAAGAATTTGCAATTGCCATAATGAAAACATGCTGTGTTTTACATAACTATGTGCGAGAAAGAGGTGGCTACAAATTTGAGGGTCACACACTATGTCCCTCCAGAAGTGGAAGTTTCCCCAGCAACAGCAACAGCAGGGGGCCGTTCATCAGCATCAGCATATAGAGATTTATTTGCGGATTACTTTACTAATGAAAATCCGCCGGAATGGCAAAACAGAATTGCATTGGGGTAGAAATTACATATTATGTATGTAACTATTGTTGTTTCCACGTGAATTAGTGTGTATTAAGTGTACAATGAAACCCACTTCTTCCTTATTGTAGCTGTAAGCAATTTTTTCTATGTAATAAATAATAAACAAATTACCGAATTCATGCCGTATGCCACCATTGTTTCATTGGCTACCGCAGCCCTATTCTGTATCTTTTCGGCGTCCCAGAGTTCGGTTCGGTCAGAGAGCGCACCGAGGGATCGAGTTATGGAAGCAGCTCCGTTAGTTCGTTCTGTATGCCTTTCGGTGGCGTTGCGGTACGCCTTTCTGGACACCGTAGCTCACGGTGGCGCTGTTGCCAGATTCGCTCGCATCAGCCAATCAGAAGTGCCTGACTGCTTCTCCGCGCATGCGCAGTGCTGGTGAGCAGCGGGAACGGCAGCCGTGGCCGGCGTTCGCTGCGTTTCCTACCGTGAGAGACAGCCCAAAAAAAAATGTAAAAAATGAAAGTCGTGTATTTCATAATCTGGCGACATAACACGACAGTGTGTTCCGAGAACTACCTACTGAAAGTTTTTTTAAATTTAATTAAAACTTTTTGTCACTGAAAAAAGAGAACATTTAAACTTTTCATAAAAGTTGTTTATTCACGCTACTCTATGTTTATCACACCGTATCTCCTAAACTAAGCGTCGCACACCAAAATAATTTTATTATTGCCTTCAGTGCTATATGTTCTCGATGTCTGCAAACTTTCCGGCCAATATATTCAGTGATAGTGAAGTAATAAATTAAAATCCCACGTCTGAAATTACCAAACCAACGTCCAAAATGTAGTAAGCGACAAACTTTTTCTCTTTACATTTTTTTGTGGGGGTGTAAGCGAGAAAAAGTTTCGGAAAGGTTTGAATTTATTTTTGCCGTTTGTTGGAAAACGTTAGGTGCTACCGTTTGTCCTAGACGAGAGGAGAATTGGGCGGTTCATTGGCGCGACGCGAGTTCAACGAGCTGGGAGGGAAGACGCGACGTTAGCAGCAGAGAGAGCGCAGTGCTAGCAGTGAAAAATTTCTTATTTTGGCACTACAGAAGCACATGGAAGTTGCGTGAAAAGAAAAGGATTACATATTAGTGGAGACAGCTCTTAGAAGCGCAAATTAGTCAATGTTTTTGTACTGAAGAAAGAGCGTACAATATTTTAATAACAAAACAGTTGTTTGCCGATGTGGGAAAGCTAAAGGAATTTTTTTAGATTCACTCATAACCAGTTTTAGTATTTTCTGTCGTTACTTTGACAAAACCTGAAACGTCAGGTTTGATTCCATCTTGAATCCAAGTGCTCAGTAGTAAGCGAGAAACGATTTTCGTTTCATCATTTTACTATGGTTACCAGCGACAAAAAGTTTATTAAGGGTTTGGAATTATGTTTAAAGTTTGTTGCAAGTCGCTAAGTACCGCCATTCTCATACAGTGTATTTCGAAAGCCTCGCCGCATTATATGGTATTTTTTTCGAATTCTTTAGGTTATGATGTAATCTTTTGAACCATGTGCCATATGTGATTCTTAACTATGCAGCAATTGTTACCTCACGGTAAGGAATGTGTGTACCAAATTTGGTTGAAATCGGTCGAATGGTTTATGAGAAAATGAGCAACATTGTCGCAAAATGCAGCAGTTTTTCGCGCATCTCATTTTCATGACGTCATATCTCGTGAACTATATATCGTATGTGATTCTTACACTTACGGCGGCCGTCCTCGTGGATTGAAGCTTACGTGTACAAAATTTCATAAATATTGGAACAAAACTGTACATTTGTATGCAACACGTGCAAACGTACGGACACTCTGCTTTATATATTAGATAAGAATGATTGCTCCGGCCTCCCGCTACTGGGAATGTGTTCTTAAAGAATCAATGGAAATTCATAAGGCCGATAATATTATTAATAGGGGCAAGGTCTTCATTGCCGATTTTCTCCACCGGCTCGCTACTAGTTCCATTGCGCATAGTAGGCCTCTAACCTTGGTTTCGCGCGCGCGCTGTGCGCCGTCGTCGGTGTATAAAGGGGCTGCTGTTTCTGTTCTGTCTCAGTTTCCTGCGGGTAAGTGCATTCGGCATACTCAGCTGAAGATGGCAGCAGTTCGTCTGTCGAAATATTGTCTAGTTGATGATGCTATCCAGCTGCAGACCCGAGAAGAATATTATCAGTTATTACGCCGGGAACGTCTATGCAACCACAATACGCTGTCTACATATAATTCCATATGCTGCATGGCAGAGGAAAATTTATTTGCAGATTTGGACAGCAGTCTACAGTTTTATTCATATCTTGCACACTTTACCTTAAAACAAGAGGAAGACCCCAGTGTACGTAATACTTCGTACGGTGCATGGCGAAGAGTATCTTACAACAGATGACATCGTAACAGCGATCATCATGAAAGTTGTCAGATGTTTGTATGTAATTATTCATCGACACAACGAGGAGGAAAGGGAGGCCGAGAACAGATGGACACAGAGAAGGAGCAGGTGGGCCTAGAGAGGGGGAGGAGACGGACGAGAGAAGGGAAAGGCATGTACCGAGAGAAGAGGAGGAAATAGGCGAACAGAGGGGACCGGAAGAGAAGGAAATGATGGACAAGAGCAGGCGAAAAGCGACAGAGGGAAGAGAAAGGTGGAAAGAGAGAGGGGGAAGGAGGTAATGGACCAGTGGAATTACATTTATCATCGCCTATAACAGAAGGAGGTAAGAGATAGGACGAAATGAAGGAGCAGGTGAATAAACGGAGAGGGGGATGTGGAAAAATAGAGGGGTGTAAAGGAGGCGATGGACAGAAAGAAAGAGAGGGGGTCGAGAGAGAAGCGATGAGAAGATGAACAGAGGAAGAGGAGAGCAGACCGGGATAAACTGACGCAACCAGAGGTTGTTGAGAGTTTAAGAGGATGAATTAGGCAAGCATTGACAGAAACGGGGGAAAGTAATACAGCCGAAGAAGAATGGGTACCTCTCAGAGACACGCATTGAAGGCCGCATAGTATCATAAAGGTTGAAGGACAAGGCTTAATAGAAATCCTTCGATCACGCAGGAGATACTGAATATAATTGATGAAAGGAGAAAATATAAAAAAATGCATCTAGTGAAGCAGGCAAAAGGGAGTAAAGACTGCCGAAAAATGAGGTTGACAGGAAGTGCAGGCTGGCTAAGTAGGAGAGTCTAGAGGGAAAATGTGTCCGTGGAAGAATGTGTAGCTAGAGGAATCATTCAGGAAAATAAAAGAGACCTTAAGAAAAGCATCTGTATGAATATCAAGAGCTCAAGTAGAAAACCAGTATTAAACAAAAAAGGGAAAGCTGAAATGTGGAACAAATATATAGAGGCCTATGAAATGAAGGAAGTATTGTACAAAGGGAAGAGGAGGCAGATGAAGTTGAGATAGGAGATACGATAGTGCGAGAAGATTATGACAGAACACTGGAAGATTTCAGTCGAAACGAGGCCCCTGGAGTAGATGATATTCTTTCTCAACTGCTGACATCGTTCGCGGAGTCTGTGATGAAGAAGCTGTTCCACCTTGTGTGATTCCAATAATACCAATACCTAAGAAAGCAAGTGCAGCCAAAGCTGAAAATTACAGAACTATCAATGTAATAAGCCATGGTTACAAAGTACTAACACGAATTATTTACAGATGAATGGAAAAACTGGGGAACATCATTTTGAATGTTGGAGAAATGTAGGATCATACGAGGCAACATATTACAACTTATCTTAGATTTGGAGAATGCTTTTGAGAATATCGACTGGAATACATTCTTCCAAATTCTGAAGGCAGCAGTGATAAAATATAAAGATGGCATGAAAGAGATGTAGTGGTTGGGAAGGGAGTAAAACAGGGTTGTAGCCTTCGTATACTACCTACACTGAGAGATCTGTGAGGGAATGCGAGGAGAAATTTGGGAAAGAAAGACGAGTAGCATTTGAAATGTGCTGGAACATACGGACGCTACTGCGCAGTTCGCCTAACTAATGAGGAAGTGCGGAACTGAATTGGGGAGAGAAGAAATTTTGTGGCATATCTTGACTAAGAGAAGGGATCATTTGGTGGGACACATTTTGAGGCATCAGGGAATCGTCATTTTAACATTGGAGGGAAGTGTGTGGTGTGAAAATCTTAGAGGGAGACTGAGAGACGAATCCAGTACACAGGTTAAAAAGGATGTAGGTTGTCGT
Organism: Locusta migratoria; assembly: GCA_026315105.1. Classification (NCBI taxonomy): domain Eukaryota; kingdom Metazoa; phylum Arthropoda; class Insecta; order Orthoptera; family Acrididae; genus Locusta; species Locusta migratoria. The sequence goes on along the minus strand of CM048745.1, from coordinate 628,854,965 downwards.
TCTTATTAAGAGATAAAGAGGCTTGCACTGGACAGGGTAGCGTGGCGAGCAGCATCAAACCAGTCTCATAGTAGGTACGCTATGGGGCTTTTGAGCCAGCCAAGGGGGTTCAGAAAAGAATGTGAACTTCCTGACCATCTGGTTGCCTACCTCACAGGGGCCAGTAGGTCAACATTGTAGTCATCTTGCTGACCTAAACAGGACAATATGAGAGAATACATTTCATATAGGTACGAAAGCTACCTTGCTGTGCATCAACTACCTAGTTTCAACTACTACTATAGCAGGTACACTATGAGAGTTCTAAATAAAATATGACCTTTGACCTCTTGACCGTCTGGATACCTACCTCACAGGGGCCATACAACAAGATGGCGGACACAAGAAACAAGATGGCGGCCTTAAACAAGATGGCTGACAGAAAAAAACAAGATGGCGGACATAAACAAAATGGCGGACACAAGCAAGATGGCGGATACAAAATACAAGATGGAGGTGGCGGCACACATAAACAAGATGGCGGGGATAAACAACAAGATGCTGGAACTGGCAGCTGCTTGAACGAACCTGCACTGTAGTCTGCTTTCCTTATCAAAAAGCTGCACCTGAGCGTTTTTTAACGGATTTATGAAAGCCACATCACCCTCGGTAGCGTTCTTACAATTAAATGTCAATCAATGACACAGTGGCTGTAAAAGCTGTCACAGATTATAAAAGCAGTCACAATTGTCCACTGACTAAAGCTATTCAGTAGCGATCTTTAGTACGGAGTGTGGCCGGTCGATTAACGGAGTGTAGTGTAGTATTTTAAATGCAGTGATCGTTGGTTCGAACCCTGGTATGCTTCAATATTTTTTGTCAGTTTCCTGTATGTACAGATTCTGGGACCGGAAATGACATTCATATTCTTATTTGTCACAAATATTTATCCATTTTTTTTTTATAACTCGAGACTTCCGAGTTCGTGGTGAAGCAAGAACCTAACAATAGATCTTAAATAATAATTCATCACTTGTCAGCCGCGGTGGAGTAGCCGAGCGGTCTAAAGCGTCTCGCTGCGGAGCGCGCGGTTGCTCGCCGTGGAGGTTCGAGTCCTCCCTGGGGCATGGGTGTGTGTGTTTGTCCTTAGGTTAGTTTACCTAGGTTTAAGTAATTTGTAAGCTACGGACTGATGACCACGCAGTTTGGTCCGATAGATTTACAAACATTTGATCACTTGTCTAAATACATCCTCTTTATTTCTGAAAATAATGTGATAACATTGAACTGAAAGAGAACAGCCACTGTGCTGTCTAAATCTGAAATCCGAGCAGCTAATTTCCAGATGCCGTTTTCAGTCGATCCAGCAAAACCGTATCTAGCCCTGACATGTTCACACGACAGCGAAAAATGGTTTCCGAAATTCATTTTTTGTGTTTCGGAAGTTGGGTCGCATGTAGAAGAAGCAAGTATTACTGTGTGAGTTTGGCATTCTTGTTTGCGGTGTTAATCTGTTGTACATCTCCGTAGTTCCTAATGTTTCCTTTTCTTGCGATGAGTGTACGTGATTGCTGCAGTCAGGATCAACATTAAACATGTCAATGACTACGAACATTTGATCAAACATTTATTAAACATGTCAATGCGTACGAGGATTTCAGTTTCGTTTACAAACTACATTTAAGCGATACTTTATTTCCGCCCCCCCCCCCCCCCCTAGAACCATCTAAGTTCTACCATTTGTATTTATGTTAGTGAAAGGGTGTCGCGCAAAACTGTAAGCTATAAAAGGGTGTCGCCATGAGGAAACGTTTGGAAAGCACTGCATTACCGCATTTTGAAGAAATACGAGGGTAAGTCAATTTTTATTCTCAATTTAGTTATATTTTTGTTTATGTTGGTAGTACTTTCGTTTTACGTTGGTGACACATGCTTTGTTTATTTGTTGTTATATCTTTGCAATTTTCAAGCTGCTACGTTAGTTTCGTTGTCGCTGCCGTGCTGTTAATCATGGCTGCTCCGCTGTCTATTTGCACCAAAGAAGAGTGATACGTTTTTTGTGGGCGGAAGGTGTATCAGTGCCGAAATTCATAGAAGACTTTCAGTACAGTTCGGGAGCAGTGTTTTGCCACAACGAAGTGTGTACGAGTGGATTGAAAAATTCCGAAATGGTCGCACGACTGTTAAGCACGATGAAAGAGCCGAACGACCGTTTACCGCCACAAATGAAGAAATCATTGAGCGATCAAGTGAAATGATTCTCTTAGTCAGACGCTTAACTATTGATGAAGTGGCTCATCGTCTTCAAATTAGTCATGGTTCTGCCTACGAAATTATTCACAACAGACTTGGGTTTCGTAAAGTTTGTGCGAGATGGGTCCCAAAGCAAATCACACAGTTGCATAAGCAAACGCGCCTCGGCATCTGCAAAAAACATTTAGATCGCTATGGTAACGAAGGGGACAACTTTTTAGACAGAATCATTACTGGTGACGAAACATATATCCATCATTACGAGCCGGAGAGTAAACGGCAGAGTATGGAATGGAAACATCCAAATTCGCCGTGCAAGAAAAAGTTCAAGACCCAACCATCCGCAGGAAAACTGATGCTTACCTTTTTGGGATGCACGAGATCCTGTACTGGAACATTATGGTGAAAGGGGCACAACAATAAACAGTGTACGTTACAGTGAGATGCTTACTGACAGGCTACAGCCTGCAATTCGAAGCAAACGCCAAGGATTGCTGTCAGAAGGTGTTGTGTTGTTGCACGACAATGCCCGTCCGCATACCGCTGTCCACCCTGCTGAAACGCTCCAGAAACTCAAATTCGAAGTACTGGATCATCCTACATATAGTCCCGAACTTGCCCCTTCTGACTATCACTTGTTTGGTCTACTCAGACAGGCATTAAGCGGCTGTCGATTTGACTCGGACGAAGCAGTGAAGGAAGCGGTGCATTTCTGGCTCGCAGCTCAACCGAAAACCTTCTTTTAGGAGGGCATAAGGAAGCTTGTAGAGCGATGGACGAAGCGCAATGAAAAGCAAGGAGACTATGTCGAAAAATGATGTTCTTGTAAGTTTCGTATTTTATTACAATAAAATTTTATAACTACTTTGGGGATAATAATTGACTTATCCTAGTATCTGGCTTATCAATTCGCAGCTTTTATAGTCTGGAGACACTGACGAAACTTCTTGAATATCTGTACTCAATAGTTTTTATTTAAAACGTGGAACTGTGTAAATAAGTATAATTCTCTAGTGGGAGAGGCACAGTACCGGCGGAAGGGCCGGGCGACCGCCCGGGGCGCCAAATTTTGGAGGGCGCCAAATCCCTTACTGAATTTATATTATTGTAAACAGTGAACTAAAAATTAGCTTTCTCATAAATTTTGTAGCAACATTGGTTACTACCTCATGGCATAGGCTTCACTCTTTATAACAACCCCGGTTTCTTCTCGAATCTCCTATAAAGGAAATCCCTTCATCCCTTCACCTTATTTGTCTATAAAAAATTTCCGCTGACAAAGCTAAAGGCTATTGTTGAGAGTTTTGAGCAACAATAACACGCTGTGACAATTACAACCGCCGCGGTGCCGACAATTGCACTCCTTGCGACAAAGCTATGTCAGCCGCTCTAAAAATACAAGCAAACAATATTGAGTTATCGGCAACCAGAAAGAAATTACTCCTGTCTGTACTGTCAATTGTCTCGTGAAAGAAAATTATAAATCAGAAGACATGTACATGTAGTGCAGGCTTCATGGTATGCGTGTTCTTCTTTTGTCTCCTGAATTTCGACTCTTAAAGAAAAGAATCATTGCATTAATGTGTTCTTTATCAACATGTCGGAAAAAAGAAGCCTTCAGGAAATGTATACAGAAAAAGAAGAGCACAATTAGCGGCTGAAAATGAGAAACAGGCAGCAGAATTAAAGAAATTCTTTCGTACTTCTGAAACAGACAATAATGGAAATGAAAACGTAGAACCAGAGAATGAGGAAACCAGCAAGAAATCAACAATTATTCCAGAAAACAACAACACAGTACAGGTAAGTACGCCTACATTACGTAACGTATTTTCGTTTTATTACGTTTAAGAGAGAAGAGAACGCACGTAGCATCTTAGCAGGCTGGGGTGGGTAGGGCGGCGGCTTCTCAGATAGGCTGCGAACTTCACGCTCAAAGAAAGTTCTTTCCCCATTGATATAAGTAGCAATAATTACATTCTATACCAACACTGATGCTTGATACATGTACCAAATCGATAAGACCTTTACTCGTTAGATGTGTAATTAAGAAACTTTAATTAAAGACTTTGCAGAGAAAAAGGCACGAAAAGTTATCTTTACTTAGCTTTGTAAACAACTCAAAGGACTTTTTGCATTAAAACTGTATAAAGATATAAAATTATATTACTGGTTGTATTATTTGTCTTACGAAATCTTTGTACAACGCTGTTACAAAATATATTTGCATATTCTTTTCTTCATATACGTGTTCTCTTTTGCAGTTAACAAGGTTTTTACGTATATATGTGTAAATAAATGCTGTATCACATCATCAATCTTAATTTTATGTAAATCGTAGTTTCTTGAATCATTCCGTAAATTTCTAATCAGTGATGTAGAATATTCTGCATGCTCATGTGTAAATAATCGTTTCGTATATCGACAACCAAAAATTACTATGTGCATTTAACTGACAAGTTAAGATCTTATTCAGTTTGAGAATTGATTCTTATAGTTATCGAGTTCAAGTAGTTATTCTTCAAAAGCAGCTATCTGTAAGGTAGCATAGCAAATTTAAAGTCAGTTATACCAACGGGTTGTAGGGGGCGCCATATGGATTCTTCGCCCGGGTGATATTTTCCCCTTCCGCCGGCCCTGGGGAGGCATACAAGCTATCAGTCGATACGCAAAATAACATGGCGGACGCCAGTTCAATTTGACCCAAACATGGCGGACCTATCGCCGCTGGTCGGTTGCAGCTGAGCAGTGCGACGCACCAGCTGCGGCAGACGGCGCGGTGTTTACCGTTGATCGCCAAACACGCAGAGGCGCGCTGCGGATGCGTCTCCGTGGGCCGCAGAGATAAAACAGCTGAGGCGCGCCACGCCTCAGATAACACCGCACAGCTGCCCGCAGGCCGCCCTGGGCCAACCGCACACGACCGACCCTACGTCTGCCTTTCCTGTTTGCAACACAAAACTGGTATGTTGTTTCGTGGGCTATAGGTACGGCTGTTCTACTGATTGGAAAAACAGGGTCGCTACAAGGATTTGGCAATAGTGAACCAGTTAAAGAAGGGCTGTTTCAAAAGCTACTCATTCAAAACTATTCTTGTGTTAAATGCAGCATTAATAATAGGCTATTTTCCTGTGTTAAAATATGGTTCGAATTATTGTTATTCTGAGTTATTATAACATTCAGACAACATTTTCGATCATAATTCTTACAAAACATCTGTTATTTTTACGTCATTAAAGCTTAAAAATCATCAAATTTCACGATTAGATCACGTGATCGAAAACGCTCCGTTATTGGCTGAAGTACTGGTGACGTCATAGAACACCTACAGCGCGGCAACTAGAAGTACGCGTTTCCTCCATTTCGCAGCTTTAAGTTCAGTTTTTTCGTGATCTAAACGCGTTTACAGTTTTTATGCCACAATGTTTCAAAATGTTTGTATAGTCTATGGGACTTAACTACGGGGTCATCAGTCCCTAAACGTACAAACTACTTATGAACTACTTACGAACTAGAACGGCACAAATATCCATGCCCGAGGGGGGATTCGAACCCCCGACCGTAGTGGCCGTGCAGACCGTGACTGGAGCGCCTCAGTCTCCTCGGCCACCGCGGCCGGCATTATGCCACAATGGAAGATGGTTACGTGAAGGCTGACAGCGGAAACCTCCATAAAGTTGATGCAATTATGGTGTCTTCATTCTTTAAAAACAATCAAAATTTTTGCGTGCCAGAAATAAGAAACGTGAAAACTGCATTGTAAGTAACGCATACCTACATTTTAAAGCTAATTATGAGAGATATTTTATGCCATTGGACAAAATTACCCTATTTGTTGATGTCAGCAGACTTAATCTGAAGTCACCATATTATGCAATAAAGGGTGAAATTTTATCTCCTATTCAAGTGGCCTTGAGTGATTATGTTGGAAAAACAACAAAACGAAAGAAAATCTTTGTCCAGATGTTCAGACCAGATAGAATGACTAGATTAGTGTATCGTGCAGACCATGAAGTAAATAAATAATGCTGTTCCTACTCTATGATTCTTGTATGTACCCTTTTCCGGTCAGTAAAAGTAGCTGCCCTCGTAAATCAAAGGTTTCACGAAAAAATATTTGCGCTGTCACGCGATTGGCTAATGGCGACGTCTCATGATTCTCGCTATTCAGCATCTGTTGCCAACATAGTCACAGGAAGCCGCCGGGATAGTTAGTAAAATTTAACCCAGTAAAGCTTCAATAAACACATATTTGGGTAACTAACACTTTTAATCGTATTTACACTTGCATGTTACGAGCCGGCCGCGGTGGCCAAGGAGTCTGAGGAGCTCCAGTCACGGTCTGCACGGCCACTAAGGTCGGGGTTTCGAATCCCCCCTCCGGCATGGATATTTGTGCCGTCTTTTGTATAAGGTAGTTGATAAGTAGTTTGTAAGTTTAGGGACTGATGACCCCGTAGTTAAGTTCCACAAGCTTAACAAACATTTGAACATATTACGAAAGTTTGAAAGCTAAATAAATCGGAGCATTAAAGACATCTCTTATATACGTGTATTACGATAGGGCAAGTTGTTGTGAAGTAACCAGAAGGGCGTTGTCGATGTATAAAACGGTTGTTAACTAAAATCTATTGGTGATAACATTGCACTTACTGAAGATAAATAATCAGTGCTATACTTTTATAGTGGGCTGCAACAATATTCATGTTGTTCTTTCGCCAAATATATTAGGAAACGGCTTTAATTACACATAAATCGTAGGCGTGTAACATTATGAAGTTTTACTTCGCAAATGTAAACATCAAGTCATTAACCTACGCATAATACTACTTTACACCTTTGCAGTAGAAGAGAATGATAGTAAACAGTTTAGTTTACTAATGGAATAATATTGTTTACTTACATCAAAATGACCCTTACAGAACTACACACATGAGGTAGCCGCTATTTCATTTGGATCTCTTCGCGCCAGTGTCAACCAGTTTTTGCGTATCTTCTCAGTTTTTGGTACTTGCAAGAACAAATTTTCTGGAGTCTTGACAGATGTATTGGTTCAGTGCGGAACTAAGCAATATTTGTAGATAATTATGCAAACGTTAACACCCAAACACGAGGCCTCGGCCTAACGAATATACAGGTATTTTGTTTATCTTACGAGAGCAGCAGCAGCAGCAGCAGCAGCGTGTTGTATGACGTCACAGGCATCACGTGACTCAAATGTAGCGTTTTAGCGGGCTTTCAAATTATTTGAATTTCATTTCTTTTTCTAAAAATAAGTACTGAAATCCACGAGGTAAAAAAGCATGTTCGGACCATAATATGACATACTTAACAATTTAAAACGATTTCCAGAAAACATCAAATACTTTATTGTCATCAGCTGGTAGTTAACACTCACAATAACTAACTTTCCAATCAAGCTGATTAAAGAATAGTTGAACACATTTTTTTATTCATTAACACTATAATTCCGTTTAGTTATGGCCCTAATATTATACCTGCACAGTTAATTAGGAAACAGTGGGTTTAAACAGTGGCGTAGCTACAACACCAAGGGCCCCGGGGCAAAAATGACGTTGGGGCCCTCTCTAAACTGAAACTATACCACAGGCGGCGACTTTTTAAAATCTTGGGGTATGCTCAGTGGCGTTTCCAATAGAGGGGAGATGGTTGCCGACCTGCAGCCCCCCCCTCCCGACAGGTATTTCTAAAAAAAAAAAAAAATCTTTATTATATTTTTCCAATTCCAGGTACAAAGGTAAAGTAATAATTTTGTTTTATTTTAGTAATATTTCTTCTTTTTTGCTTCATCTGGTGTTAACTTAGGACCATTTTAATTTCTGAAAGGAAAAAAGTAATTTTTTAACATACAGTAAAGAAATTAACAGCCATTAATTTCAATTTCACGTTTCAGAACTATTGGGTGGCTTTTGCGACCATTTGAACCTGTTTTTCCTGTTGTAGTGAGTACAAAAAACATTTTCAGAGTTTTCGTCTTCTTAGACATGCATATCAGATAATGATGTGCCTGTACTGTGAATACTGTGTTCATTATTTCAAAAAACTAACATCGAATGGTCTTCCTGCCTTCTTTCTTCTGCAGATTTATTTTCTATACAGTATTACGAAAATAGTCCATAACCATTTCTGCCGTCATACCATGTCTGTCGATATCAATAGGTTCACAACTCATTGTTACATCACACACCAATTCAGTAAACAGGATGAAAAATATCACGACTTAACATTAACACGATTCTTTTAAGACAATTGACTTTTAAGAGAATACATTGTATCAAACCCACTTCATTTTATAGTTATTTGGTACAACAATTAAAGGTTACCGCCTTCAGTTAACGATATTGAACTTACAAGCAGCATTCCGTTGACATTCGGACTATTTAGAAAATGATCACTCACATGTCAACATGAATTTTAATGCCTACGAATTCAATTACCTGTTTGTTTTAGGTAATCTTTTTACAGCGGTGTATTACAAAAGCCAGCCGCCCATCAGTGGAATGAGAGAGTCGAATTTAATTACAATCAAGAAATATAACGCAAAGAAAAAATTAATACCAAAATTTTCAGTGGGGTATGCCAAGCATACCCACTCAAATTTTGGGGTATGCTTGAGCGACGGAGCATACCCGTAATCGGCGCTTATGAACTATACAGATGCAATACTACTTCATCAGGTCCTTACCGCTTATTGGAAGACATAATAAGGCAAACCTAATCTTAAGTAAATTACTGTGTGTCACGCAGCAGATAATATTTAATCATAACTGTGAAAGTTAATTATGCTTTCAAGCAGAAACTACTGAGTGGACTTGGATGGAATTTTGGAGAGGGATAGAATTGGACCTGGGTAGGACATACAGATAAAACTATCAGTGAATAGTTTTCGAAGTTGCCCCATACTAGGTGAATCAAGTCACAGGCAGAAGCTAATAAAAATGAACCACGAAAATATGGCCCCTTGCCGCGAATCAAACCATGAACAGTATTGTCACACACTGCTAGTAATTCAGCAGGTGGCAGGGTGCACATCTTAGCGAACAAGCAATACCTTTTTATATTCTGAGATGGGAATAACTTGGATTTCACTTCGTGCGTTTGAAGTTTGTTGGCAGTGTTCAAGAAGTTAAAAACTCGAAAATCCTTGATTCAGCTAAAATATTATATACAGTAGAACGTCGATTATCCGAAGTGTAATCGGGGGACATGGATGTTCTGAAAACCGATTATTCGTATAATCGAACTGTACACTTCTACTTGCCAATAAGAAGTACTGTACAGTAAATTTATTCATACAGTATTTGGAGTCGTGCGTTCCTTCACATTGCACGGCGCAACACTTGCAAGGCGCAGCTGTTGCTGCGAGCAGCTTTGATGCTGCAGCTACTGTACTTCTGCCGACTGTAGTGTGCCGATTGTTGTACTCAGCGACTGTCGGCTTGGCCTGTCAGCAGGCCCCACTAGAAGCAATGTTCCGTCACCCTGTGGCCCAGTGCGGCTATTGTGGGCAGCTTAGTTTGACGGGAAGGGGAAATGATGGACGGTAGGGTGGGAAGGTACAAAATAAATAAATAAAAATAAACTATTGTAACTTTTTCCGAACTTTGCTCACGGAGGCCGAGAGGCCCCTTGATCTCGGGGGCCCCGGGGCACTGCCCCGCCTAGCCCTATGATAGCTACGCCACTGGGTTTAAAATGATTGAAAGCGCAACGGATATTTTGAACACAGCAAGAACAATACGTAGTCTGCATAAGGCTCACTGACTACAGTATAAATTTGACTGCGAGAGAAATCTGGAAAAACACAAACCACTTTCTAATAATGCAACTGCAAAAATTTATTTCGTTAACTGACTGATTGCAGAAACTTAGTATCTTGTTCATCTGTGTAGTATTGCACAACAATCACTATTATTATTAAACGGCACACCAATAAAGAAATATGTTAATCAAACTCAGCTTAGTTAATATTATCCTTTGATTTTAATAGCCAATAACTTTCAATGAAAGGAAGAGGGTTAGGTTTCTAACTACAAAAGAGAAACAGGTAAATAAGTTCAACTTTCTCAATTATTATTAACAATAATGATTACATTACCTTATGAATCAAGAACAACAAAATCTTCTCAGACTGATACATATATGAATGATACAAAATCTTATAAAGACAGAACTATGTCTGTGAAAATCAGATTTCAAAATTATTCCATCAGCTCGTACAAAAGCAGCTAACCAAAGCGCGTCCGATCAATACCACAGCTACACACCGACTCTCTCTGTTCAGCTACTACTCACATACATAGTCGTTGACAGAGTTGTTACACAACAAACCATAGACGTAGTTACTCAAAGAAGTTCATATAACATTTTACATCCAAATATCGAGTCAAGACAGGCTATCGATACAAGACAGGCGAAACAATATTATTGAATTTGTACAGACCTGTTTCAATCTGGTGCGGTCGGCGGAGCGCTTACTCCAAAATTCGTGCGATTCAATCAACGTTGCGAATCGATTCCTACGATTCGTACATGACTCTTTCTAGACTGCGATGGCACGATTCTACCAGGATCCCCGAGTGCTGTAGCGTAATGAATATACAGAAAAAATAAGTATGGCATCTGAATTTCAGAGTGTCCCAAAAAGAATGACCCGATTCTAAATAGAATTATTTATTAGGAAGAAGGGCTTAAGGGGGATGTTTGGAAAATGTAAACATTTTTAAAAAATTTCATGATGGCCACATTTATTAAGATGCAAAATGCATGGGAAGAAAAGCGTTGCTGAAGAAGCGAAATTTATTGACATCCAATATTAGTTTAAATTTTAGAAGTGCTTTTTAAAGCACTTGTCTGGAGTGTAGCATTGTGTGGGAGTGAAATTGGACGATAAGGAGTTCAGGCAAAAAGATGATAGAAAGTTTTGAAATGTGGTGTTACAGACGAATGATGAAGATTAGATGAGTAGATCACGTAACTTATGTGGAGGTGCTCAACAGAACTGGGGAGAAAGGAGTTTCTGGCATATCTTAACAGAAGGGATAGCTTGGTGGGAAACATTCTGAGACATCAAGAAATCGTCAACTTAGAATTGGAAGGAAGTGTGTGGGGTAAAAATCGTAGACGGAGACCGAGAGACGAATGCAATAATCAAGTATAAAAGGAGGTACGTTGCATTCCTTATTCGCAGATGAAGAGGCTAGCGCATGAGAGGGTAACTTCAAGAGCTGCAGAGATTAGATTAGATGTACTTTTCTTTCCAGTTGATCCGAATTGAGGAAATCCTCTATGATGTAGAATATGTCAGAACAGAATACACAATATATATTTACAAAAAGAGAGCAATTGTGTTGATATACTTTTTTTTTATTTTTTATTTTTTTCATCAAACCAGTCTCCGGATTGAAGACAACAGCAACAGTATTCTATGCACATGATGTGCTAAACTTATATTTCTGGAACATTGATATCTGCTGACCGTTCAAAATGCACCTCCAAGAAGAACCAGGGATATTGAAACGTAGATATGTTAGATTGAATATCTCTGACTCATATCTCTGCCTCCACGAGGGCAGTCTTTGATTCACACTATGTCGCGTTTGAGCAGTAATAGTAATGGATTCAGACGAGTGAACAGGAAGAGTGTTACGAAGAAGTAATTGAATGAAGTTAAATTTTTTTGGGTGACTTCTGATATGATATCTTTAAAAGTCTTATGTCAGCGCCATTTGAGGAACATTAACGATGGATTGACAATTTTGCACGTTAGTTCAAATCAAACGTTTGTACAGTCTATGGAACTTAACTATGGGGTCATCAATCCCTAAGCTTACAAACTACTTATGAACTAGCTACAATTAAGGACGGCACAAATATCCATGCCCGAGGGGGGATTCGAACGCCCGACCGTAGTGGCCGTGCAGACCGTGACTGAAGCGCCTCAGTCTTCTCGGCCACCGCGGCCGGCTGCACGTTAGTAACAAGGGTATTTCATTGGATATCTTGGAAGAGCTTGAGATTTATATTAGCCACCAGAGTTGCCCGGACCTATTAATTAATGATCAGTTGGTGGGCTCTCGCAATTGGTTCTTTGATTTTTTCATAAATATTTGATGAATGGCAATGCATATAATTTTCGGGCGTGTGGACGGACTGGCGCCCGTTTCCTTGTCTCACTGTATCCGTGAACCTGATTGCCTTTTCAAGTTTCAATGGCATGTTTATAAACTTCTTTCCGCCACTCAGCAGCAGCTGCCCTCTGACGAACGGCTCTCATACGCCGCGCTTGGCTCGTTTATGTTAAGACCTGATTCGATGAAATTCTTAATTTTGTCCATTTTAATATTATGCAAATGTCTGAACAAGACTAAATATTTTTGTTTGTTTGTATACAGGGTGTCCCAGCTATCTTGTCCACCCAAAATATCTCTGGAACAATAACAGCTATTGGAAAACGACTTTCACCGGTATCAATGTACGGCTGGGGCCCATGAATGTACATGTTTGGAAACATTCTGAAACGAAAGCAAATGTGTTTTTTAACACAAACTTATGTTTTTTAACACAAACTTATGTTTTTTTAAATAGACACCCAATATTTTTTCTTCGGTAATCCATAGCATGACAAATCACATAAGCAATGGCGTTGATTCATCACAATATTCCAATTACATCCCGAGATATTGCGACGCGAAGTTGACGCTTGAAATACGCGAAATACGCTGCTAGCGCACGTCTTGAGAAGCACGGGGTTCTCGCCTGAGCATCAGGACGTGCGCTAGCAGCGTATTTCCCGTATTTCAAGCGTCAACTTCGCGTCGCAATTGGAAAATTGTGATGCAATCAACACCATTGTTTGTGTGATTTGTCATGCTATGGATTGCTGAAGAAAAAATATAGGATGTCCATTTAAAAAAAAAAAAAAAAAAAAAAAAAAAAAAAAAAAAAAAAAAAAAAAAAAAAAAAAAAAAAAACATAAGTTTGTCTTAAAAAACACATTTGCTTTCGTTTCAGAATGTTTCCAAATATGTACATTCATGGGCCCCAGCTGTACATGTCCTTTTCCAATAGCTGTTATTGTTTCAGAGATATTTTGGGTGGACAAGATAGCTGGGACACCCTGTATATGGACTGTTATATTCATATATCTTTATGACGTCTTAGGTGAGGTGCTGCCCTCACGTGGTTTGTTTTCGCCCTAACGGCACTGAAAAAGAAATTGATGTCAGTTTACTTTTAGTTTTCGACGAATGTACTAAGTTCTGTACTCACATATTAATGTTACCAGTGTTTGACGAGTGGCCAGCCTCTACTGGCCATTGCGTTTTGTGTATACTTAAATGGGTAATGCCATGGTATGTGTAAATTCTATTTTGTGTCATTTCTTTTTTTGTATCACGTTTACTTTTGTTTGACTGTACATGTATTATCTAAGTTTTTACGCTTACCAGGTACTCTGAAGATGGGCTACGCCCGAAACGCACCAGTACGGAAGGAATAAAGATTTTATCGTCACCTGCTTGGGTTTATTCTCAGCAGCCAATCAACATTTTTAACTTCTTTCTTATTACATTGATAACTAGCTGAAAACCCGGCGTTGCCCGGGTATTTATTTATTTATTCGAACCTTGAGTTAGTACTTTTCCTATCCACTCTCTTTCTGTCCATCTCATTTTTCTAAAAGCATGTTACATTTATCAGAGAATATATAAGAAATCACAGGCAAAAATGCACTCGTTTCGAAGAATCCAATCACGAAATTCAACAATCATGATTGTAATAATATCACAGATGGATCACTTGATGTAATGCGCGAAACGTCAAATCGATTTTTTTAAAGAGATGTATTAAACGAATTTCTTTTTTACTGCTTTATTTATTTATTCTTATATTTCCTTATTCGTATGCTTATCCTTACAGAGAAAGAGCTGAAGACATTGTACCACGCATAGACCAAAGATATGGTCTGTGGCATCACGTTTCGCTGTACGTATCCTCCATGCTATAGAGTTGCAAACGTCATCGTTGGTCTTCAGTCCGAATTTTTTTTATGATTTGACGACTTTCAACCACCATATCTTCCACCCCCTTATAGCTGTCGGCATGGAACTGCTATGGTGTACAACGGGAGACTTCGGACAACAATTACACAAACACCATTCGTTTGCATTCTGTGGTTTTCCCTGCAGAGCGAAATATTGACACACACACACACACACACACACACACGTAGGATTTTATATACACCGATAACTTTCCATTCCAATATACACCACCCTTTTATCATTATCAACCCTCAAGCGACAATGCAACCAATAAAACCATTTTAAAAGAGTAAATATAATTTTCAAAGAATCAGTATTGTTCCGCATTTCGCGTTATATTCTTCAAGTTACTAAACATCTGTCAGATCGCTATAAAACCGTGCCTAAAGCCTTCCCCGGGTAGTCATTAGTAATTATACAAATTTTTAGCTCTTTATGTCTTGTGGTTCAGACGTGATAAACGTACACCGAACAGACATTCACATTTATAGATATAGATTATGGCTGCACACCTCCATCAAGATATCAAGTCTGACCTGCAAACAAATCTTTGTTTCTTCAGACAAGTTGTGCATATTGTTGTTGTTGTTGTTGATGATGATGGTAGTGACTGGAGTTGTATAAATTTGATAGGCGTTACAGAGCTGATGCTGTTTCACACTTCCAAGTTCCTGTGTGCACCCGAAATGGAGACCAAACGAGCCGCCTCTATCAATGGTGCTGACTTTGAATTAGCTGTCTGGCTACGCAGATTCTTAACAGGTTGTACGTGGCGGGGATAATGCATGACTAGTCCCGGACGGGCTGTCCTGATAAACCTTTTCGTTGTTTCTCCATCGCCCAAACGAATGGCGCACGCAAGGCTTCTCGCCATCTGCTGTCTCATTCGTTAAACAGGCCACGGCCATAACCCCCCCCCCCCCTCGCCCCTCCCCCACTCCTCCGATCCCCTTCTTGTAACAGCTTTACTGTTCCGTCTCGTGTGGCCTCGACGTGACATGACGCTAAACTCTCATCTTGCTTCCTCTTGACTTTCTTTGCACGTGGCTGGACAAATACTATGTGCGGGAAGCAGTATTAGTTGTGTACACAAGGTAAAATAACCAAAAAATATCCAGTTAAAAATGCATATGAACACGGCAGTGGCGTAACTAGGACTTAGCTTTGGGGGGGGGGGGGGGGGGAATAGATCTGCTTGATGAGAAAATTTTAGTTTCCAGACAGACTACCATCTACCTCTCCTGTTGAGGAGTAAATTGACTCCCATCCAATGAAAGCTTATGGTAAAACACTCCGAGTTTCCAATCTTTACCTTTACCAGATTGCTGTTAAACAATTTTTTTTTTTTTTTTTTTTTTTTTTTTTTTTAGGGTTCTAGGGGATGGGGTCCTATCCCCCTCACCCCCCCCCCCTTAGTTACGCCACTGGAACACTGCAATTGTATATTTAGAAATCAGATTTAATCTTCCAGGTTATGTATAAATCATCAAAGTGTTTAAATTTGAGCCGCGGCTGAATAGCCGTGCGCACTGAGGCGCCGAGCTGCGGTGCGCGCGACTGTTCGCAGTGGAGGTTCGAGTCCTCCCTCGGGAATGTGTGTGTGTTGTCCTATAGATTTACAAACATTTGCAAGCTGTTAAGTCTCATAGATTTACAAACATTTGAACTTTTTTTTTTTAACTTGAAATCACTCACTATCTTTACATGCAATACATCTTCCTGAAGACAAAAACAGAAGGTCGTAAACCGTTTTTGTTACATGTTATAGTCTGAAGCTGATTTCCTAGTCCACTCAATATGTTAATATGGCGGCTGAGAATCAGCAGTATGACTTCCCGATTTAGACAGTGCAATCCGCCGCACGGGAATATCAGCATGGTCCACAAAGAGAGAGAGAGAGAGAGAGAGAGAGAGAGAGAGAAGGGAGGAATAGAATAGAAAGACAGTAATCTTCAGTGCGGGGCTCTCCCGCATCCTTCCCACTCCCCTCCATAGCAAAGGTTATACATCTTCGTCATATTCAAAAGAATACTAACTTCCGTCATTGACATACTGCCATTACGTCAAGACAATGCAGCAGGTCTAATTTTATGATAGGAAAGTAATTATTAACCGGAGAAGGAATATTAATATATATATATTGCAATTACTAATATGTTTATAATAAAAAATAACTTAGCTATCGGAATCCTTCCAATGTAATTAAATACAAAATCGAGAAAGATTCAATTGTTGGTCAGGATATAGACTTACATGTTTTCATCACTTGACATGCCCTATTTTCAAACGAAATTAAAGTAGTTTTAGGTTATAAACACTAAGAGTCTTCTCCTATACACACTTGACACAAAACACCGTTTCTTTGTTTTTTGAAGAGAAAATTCATCAATAATATCTTTAAAATACGATTTTGAAACCATGTGGTGTTCTATTAAAAACATGGCACGACAGGACATGTGTTGTTGCGATATGCTGCTTCTGAAATAATTCTTGGTAAGCTTTAAACGTGAAAAGCTCATGTCAGCAGGAGGCGACAGTGACCGGCACAGTTAGCAAAATTTCTTAGGCAATACAAAATGTTGGAAAACAGCCTGGCTGTTGTGTGTTTGCCATCATCACCACTTTCATCATCATCGACACGAAGGTCGCCGAAGTGGTATCAATCGAAAGACTTGAAAGCAAGCGGCCAAACCTTGATGAGGATATCCCGGCCACTCATTGGCGGCTGGTGATAATGTGCTAATGTGCTGCAGCACACTGTAAATATATTACTAAAATTATGCCATTTCTCTTCGAATGCAAGCGAGAAATCGCTATAAAATTGCATCCTTTCTCTTGGAATACCAGCCAGATATCACGATAAAATTATGCCAATTCCTTTCCAATGCGTATTAGAATGATAGTAATAAGGATGAAAACGCATTTTGGAGTGCTCTCGCCGCGTTAGCTGGAAACCAGCTCCGTGTGCTGAAGTGGGATTCAGCCGCGCTGGTACGTGCGCAGAGAGGCGGCGCAGTCGTCTGTTCGCTAGTGCGCATGCGCAGACGTGACGTAAGGCCTGGCGACTCGTGTGCTGAGACCGACTGCAGCACCACATCAATATCTCTCTTCGCGCTGCGTGTAACGGCTGCGGAAGAATAGTATATGACGAATATTGCGGCATAGTCAAATAGCGCGCTGGCTGAGGCGTCTTGCGCATTGCCTCTCAAACCTACCTGTGTGAGGCTCGTATTCAAATACGTCTGAGTCTAAATTTTTAATTTCTGTAAATAAAATTAATACTTCTTAAACGTTATATTTACTACCTGCAGTGAATACATACAGTTGGCAGCGCTGTTCTAGTTTCCCCTGAAGGTCTTACTGTCAGTACAATATTAATTGATATTTAATTAAAGGCAATCATACAAAGGTTGACTTTTTATTTTAGTATATTTTGTTCCTGTTTATTTTTGTAATATTGTAGCACACTGGTCAAATTTTGTACGAGCCGCCACTGCGGCCACTAAAAACGAAACGATCATTCCATTTACTATTGCCCTGGGGTAGAATGTCGCCACATCATATCAGTTACGAGTAGGAGTTTGGCGATCATTATAAGGCACCGCAGACAGGCGAGATAACTTACCGTGCCAACAGCCTCGCCGCCCCTATTTGACTCTTAACAGCGAGCGAAGCAGGAAGCGCTGCGCAACACAGATGAAGCTGGAACCGCATAGTGAACGCATTATCGTAGCAAAGGCAGACACGAAGCCAACACCGACCACAGTAGTACAGGTCTATATGACAACTAGCTCTGCCGATGATGGGAAGTTCGAAGAAATGTATGAGAAGATAGAAGAAATTATTCAGATCGTTAAAAGAGAAGAAAACATAATAGTGATGGGGGACTGGAACGCGGTTGTAGGAAAGGTAAGAGAAGCAAACGTAGTAGGTGAATATGGACTGGGGAAAAGGGATGAAAGAGGAGATCGCCTGGTAGAATCTTGTGCAGAGCACAATTTAATCATAACAAACACTTGGTTTAATCATAATGAAAGAAGGTTATATACGTGGAAGAGACCAGGAGACATTGGGAAGTACCACATTGATTTTATAATAAAGGCAAAGGTATGCGCCTCGGTTGCACAGTGGGAGAGTGCCAGACTACACTTTCCACTTCTTTCACCTCTGGCAGTACTGATCATGTGAAAAATACCGAGTAGCACCGTGGTCCGGAACCCACGTTAAACGGTAGGTCCCCCTATAACTGGCTGGGTAAATCAGTTCGAAGGTCGGAGGAAGGCAACGGCATACCACCTCCAAACAGGACCATGCCTAGTAAAGCACTGTGGTGTTCAAACCAATCTTCGGATTGGCAAAGGTTTAGAAACCAGGTTTTAAAGTGTAAGATATATCCAGGGGCTGATATACTCTGACCACAACTTGTTGTAGATTAAAACTTAAGAGACTGCAAGAAAGTAGATAGTTAAGGAGTTGCAACCTGGACAAATTGAAGGAAGCAGAGGTGGTTGAGAATGTCAACGGGAGCATAAGGCAAGGATTGGACGCAATGGAGGAAAGTGATACATTAGAAGAAGAATGGGTAGCTCCCGTAGGGGATCATAAAGGACAAGGCCTAATAAAAATACTTGGACAACAAAGGATATACTGAACGTAATTGATGAACTGCATCAACTGAAGCTGGCAAAAGGGAGTACAGACGTCTGAAAAATGAGGTTGACAGGAAGTGCAGACTGGCTAAGCAGGAGCGGCTTGAGGAGAAATTCAAGACCGTAGAAAAATGTATAACTAGGGGAAAGATAGATACCGCCTACAGAAAAATAAAAGAGACATTAGGAGACAAGAAAAGCAATTGTATGAATATCAAGAATTGAGATGGAAAACCAGTATTAAGCAAAGAAGAGAAAGGTGAAACGTGGAAGAACTGTACAAAGGAAATAACTTGAAGGCAGTATTCTAGAAAGGGAAGACGAAATAGAGGAAGATGAGATAGGAGATACGATACTGCGAGAAGAATTTGACAGAGCACTAAAAGATTTGAGTAAAAACAAAGCCCCTGGAGTGGACGATATTCCGTCAGAACGGCTGTCATCGTTACGAGAGCCAGTCATGAAGAAATTGTTTCACCTGGTATGCAAGATGTATGGGACAAGGGAAACTACCTCAGACTTCAAGAAGAATATAGTGATTCCAATTCTTAAGAAAGAAAGTGCAGAAAAATGTGAAAATTACAGAATTATCAGTTTAATAAGTAATGCTGGCAAAATATGAACACGACGAATGAAAAAACTGGTGAAATCCGACCTTAGGGAAGATCAATATGGATTTTGGAGAAATGTAGGAACACGTGAGGCAATACATTACGAACTATCTTAGAAGATAGGTTAAGGAAAGGGAAACCTATGTTTCTTACATTTATAGATCTGGAGAAAGCTTCTGACAATGTTGACTGGAATACGCTTTTTCAGATTCTGAAGGAAGTAGGGGTAAAATATAGGGAGGGAAGATCTATATTCAACTAACACAAGAACCGGACAGCAATTGTTAGAGTCGAAGGGCATTTAAAGGTCGCAGTGGTTGGGGAGTAGGACAGATTTGTAGCCTTTCCGCAATATTGTTCAATCTGTACATAGAGCAAGCAGTGAAGGAATACAAGGAGAAATTTGGAGAGGGAATTAAAGTCCAGGGAGAGGGAATAAAAACCTTGCAGTTTGCTGACGACATAGTAATTTTGTCAGAAACAACAAATGACCTAGAAGAGCAATTAATTGGAATGCACAGTGTCTTGAAAGGATGGAATAAGATGAACATTAAGAAGAGTAAAAAAAAAGGGTCTTCGAATGGAGTATCAGAAAATCAAGCGAGACTGAAGCAATTAAATTAGGTAATGAGACAATAAAAGTAGTAAATGAGATTTTTTATTTGGGTATCAAGATTACTTATGATGGTCGAAGTAAAGAAGATATAAAATTCAGAATGGCTATGGTAAGAAAAGCGTTTCTGAAGAAGCGAAATATCTTGATATCCAATATTACTTTAAATTGTCTGGAGTGTAGTATTGTATGGGAGTGAAACGTGGACTGGACGATAAGGAGTTCAGACAAAAAGATGATAGAAGCTTTAGAAATGTGGTGCTACAGACGAATGATGAAGATTAGATTGGTAGAACATGTAACTAATGCGGAGGTGCTCAACAGAATTGGAGAGAAAAGGAATTTCTGGCATATCCTGACTAAGAGAAGGGATAGTTTGGTGGGACACATATTGACACATCAAGAAATCGTCAGCTTGGCATTAGAAGGAAGTGTGTGGGGTAAAAATCGTAGAGGGAGACCGAGGAATGAATACAGTATGCAGATTCAAAAGGATGTAGGTTGCCATACGTATTCTCAGATGAAGAGGCTTGCACATGATAGGGTGGCATAGATAGCTGCATCAAAGCAGTCTGGGGATGAAGACCACAATAACAACATCAATATGCACCTGTGATAGTTTTACCCTATTGTAGATAGTCGATGAGGATTATCCCTTGTGAATCCCAAACATCGTCGTCTTAACGTTTCCAGCCGAAGGACTGGTCTTCGTGTTTATTGCTGCAGAATCTCCCTTGGTGACCCATTGTTTAGATTGTTGTTTGGCCTCAGGAGTATAGGAATGTATCCATGTTTCATCCACAGTGACGAAACGACCCTTAAAGCCCTCCGGATTCTTCCTGAACAGCTGCGAACCTTTCTTGCAACACTTCGCACGACTCCGTTTTTGGCCAAGAGTGAGCAAATTAATGCCGGACTGAAATTCATTGGAAAAATCGTCAGGAAGTAATGCATTAGCAAAGGAAGAACGTGGAAATGGAAGAAGAGTTAGAAAAAAATAATAATAGAAAAAAGAGTAGCATGCCTTGCTACGTAAACGCGGAAGCGACACGGTAATGGTCAACTAACTTCTGAGCGGACGCTGTAAGAGAGGCATTCTGCAACATGTTATTGATACCCTTAAAGTTCCGATAATGTGCATTTCAGCATATTGCTTAGTCCTGTGTAAATGTTGCGAAAAGATTAAGAGGATAAAAATAGAGAGTCCACACGTAGGCCTACGGGCTGATCATATGCGACTCGAACAGGAAAAGGAGGAAGTGACATTAGGCCCAAAGTACTCTGCCCGACACACCGTATTTTGGGGTATAGATGTACATGGAGGAGAGCAGTCATGAAAACAAACAAAATATTAATTCCCTAACTTCAGTTTTTCGATGTGTAATTGAAAGACACTTAGATATACTGTATGCAGGGATAGCATTAGTAGTAAAGAAGTAATGCAGTAAAGCGGTACGACTGATTTTGAGTTTCACAGCTTTGAAATGTGTGCAGAAAGTAGCGTTTTACACGACCAAGTATCTATACTATATGTCACAGAGTCATATAAATTTGCAGGTGTGTCAGAGTGATATATCTAGATACTGCAAAGAATGTTGCAGATTGAGGTAGCAATTGGAAATACATAAATTTAAACGCTATGCCAGAGGTTGAAGTTTGACATATAAGGATGGTGTAAATGTTGTTTGTAGTAAACTTTCCTTTTCCTTTCATCGTTTTGTGAGGGAGCGAGATAAGGGGAAAGCAAAAAAAGTTTCCTTAAGGTTTGAAATTATATGTGAAGTTTGTTGGAAGGAACTAAGTGTTATTATTGCCGACCAATGAATGAATAAAATTGGAATATTTGTGTGCCGTCAGCTTCAAGACAAACACACAGTACCCAATTGTAATAATTGTACCTTGTTAATCGTAAAATAAGATTTTACATCTTAATGAGTAGATCGTGATAGTACTTTAAAATTTTTATATTCGGTTAATAAGTTCGCGAAAGATTGAAAATGAATTTTTTTGTCTCCCCCTGTAAAGATAAGCCTCCTGCAATAACGAGACCAGGGGGACAGAAATTAGGATTTTATTTTGATTTTATCCATTAGAATTTTTTTTTTAAGTCTGCCACTGTGAGATAAATGGATTTGTTATAAACAACAATACTGCTACCAGTTATTTCTCGGAACGCCTCTTGCTAAATAAAAAAATCGTGACTGGTAGCAGTATATTTATAAACAAATCCATTTAGGATTTTATGTTGTAGGAAGGGTGGGAGAAGTAGGAAAAGAGTCGGAAGAGTGTAGTTTTCCAACACAAAGGAATTTATGACTTTAGCTGCCAGTGGAAACTGAACTAAATGAATGGAAAATTTGTTCCCAGCCGGGATTCGAACATGGGTCTCCTGTTTACGGGACGGTTGCGCTGATCACAACACCGTGTCTCCGCTTCTTTCGCAAAGATGGTCGCAGGCGATGCTGCAAAAACGAACAGTAATACTGAGCACTGACGACCTGCTGCGGAGGAACGTAATGCGTTAGGATTACACCATCACAGTCTTTCACGAGAATCACCGTAACTTTCACCATACTTGCGCTCTGACGCACTTTCGACATTCGAGGCGACCCGTAATGACGCCATTCGTGGGATTGGCGTTTCCATTTCGGCTCGTACGATGTGGCCCAGGTCTCATCCAGTGTTACGATACGTTGCACCGCTCGCTCACAAGTAACCAACGTGTGTTATCAGCGACAATAGTACATACCACTGCATAGTGTCACCACAGCAGTGTTGCCACTATTTAAATTCAAAACCTCGTAGATGTTTCAGTCGCCGGAGGAACACGTAGGGCCAACCAGTTTATTGTCTATCAAGCCAGCCCAAATGTTGACAGAGAAACGATCACGGTGACCACCAACAAAGGTGGCGTGCGGATTTTCCCACGCCCACATGTGTTGATTATGGCTGCTGAAAATACCCTCTTGTGTAAAGGATGCTTCTTTATCCAAAGAAGGTACACAGTTCGGAAATTCCGGTTGAATGGCACACTTTTGCAAAAACTACCGACAGAATTCGATTCGACGTGGACATTCGTCCGGATTAAGGGTGTGAACCTTCTGAATGCGGTAGGAGTGGAAGTCATCTTCTTGCCACATACGCCAAATTCACGCGTTTCTCATGCAACACCCCGCGAGCTTGTAGAGGGTGTGGTTTCCAGCAGTGCTAACGCTTCCTCTTCGAACCCTGGTGTACGCACGTTTCGTTTGCTACCGCGTCCGTCAAGGCTTCGCACCTTTAACACAAAATGAATACATCGAGGTTCCAAGTAGGTCGTATGCGTCATTACGCGAACGAGTTAGTGGAAAACTTTCCTCAAGTAAACCTGTCTCTCTTAGTGACCTTTCGATGGTAGTAAATAGGCGTAGTACGGGAACAATCAGCGTGAGCATTTCTATCCGTCGCCCCGTAAGCACAGTGCATGTCTGCCGTTTTCGTCCAGGAATAGCGCTCCAATTCCTGTCCGCTCTACACAGCTAGAAACACAAGAGTGTCCCCGTTTTGTGTCAAACTAACGTAGGGCGAACCAGACTCTGTAGGGTACACAGTTGCTGCAGTCCTAGCAAAACCTATTAGACAGGCATGTGAACGGCCAAATGCAACGCGTTCACGTTCCAGTAAATGACGCAAAACCATTGTGTTGTTACCCCTGGAATATCTGCAACTGTGCCGAATACAGCGTTTGCAAATAAAGAACACAAACGTTAAACTCGACGTTTCTTTTACCTGTTGCCTTGCAGTGCCGCTACTGTGACACCTCGGGTGGCAAGTTGTGTGCCTACCCTCCTGGCGGGACGTGGAAACGCACGTGGAGGAGGACGTGATGCCGTTGCAGCGTGGAATTCGACGTTCCAGTGCCCTGCGAAGCGTGGAACGAAGGATCCAGCCTGTTAGATTTTTGCTTCGTGCAGTGGAACGTGGCCAATGAAAAGCGGCCTGGTTTTGACGTGACAAGCAGAACTTTTGATCCGCCATATTGCAAACAGAACTCCGTATTTGGTGCCTTCTTTCGTTTTAGCGTACGATGTATAAAAATAATCTTTTTAAAGCGCCAGAAAATTGAAGAATTCTTGAAAACGCATCATTTTAGATATGATTTGTTACAATAAATTACTGGAAACTATATTTTAATAGCTTTAAAGGATGTCGTATTTAACGTTAGTCAGTGTTATAATTTGTATACCGTGAAAGAATATCGTTCCTGTGCTACGGTATTTTTTCCTTTTTGTTTCCTTAATGTTTCTGGTTCTTTCTTATTAATTTATGTGTAATATCCGATATTCGTTGTTATTTCTTTTTAAGACGACGGATTAGCGTGGTGGTTAGCGTTACGAGCTATGGAGGAAAAGAGATGTAAATAACAGCTTTGCATCTACACTCTCGGAGTTATTTTTTTAAGATTTGGTTTAATTACGGTTTATTTAATTTATTTGTTACTTTAATACAATTATCATAGCCAGTATTCGACGTTATTTACTACAACAATGAACGAATTCTGCCCACGAAAGAAATTGTTAAGTATTTCGTGCAAGGGCATAGGTACCAATAAATTTCGAGACAGTACCCCAAGTATATTCGGTTTTCGCCACGGTGTTTGAATTCTGTTGCAGTTCAGTACAGTGCTGGAATAGATCAGTTTCACAGTCACCCCGTTTACATGGGCTCCCAAAACCGGATTTCGTAAACCGATTTCCCAATTCCACTTTTCGTTGGTCATGTAAACACTCCAAAATCGATTCTGGAAATCCACTTCTCTAAAGCGGTTTTCCAGTTCCACAATCGATTTTCGTGCCCATGTAAACGCAACCGTTTTTGAAGCGTTCTTGGCTTGTCAGATTGTGTTTGTTTGGTAAGAATTTTCGGCACATATAGACTGAGTGATATTTTCTAATGTGAAATAAAAGTATTAATATTAGAGTGAGCATGAATCTGTGTATTTAAGTAAAGAAAAATAGCGATTATGCTGACTAAATCGGGGACTGAATCAGCTGTTTTTCAGCCGCCATCTTAAGTGGATTAGGAAATCCGATTCAGGCTGTGCCATGTAAACACGACAGCGAAAAACGGTTTACGAAAATCGGTTTTCGTCTTCCGGAAGATATGTTACATGTAAACGTAGTGAGTGCAGAAAGAGTGTGGCTATGGAAACAGATGAAGTAAAGGATCAAAAGTGTTTACGTACAATACTAAAAGCAAAATTTATCACAACAAACAGTGTCGAACTGAGGCGTTGTCCCGCGAGTATAACAAGTAGATTGTATCAGGCAGAACTTATTATCTTCGAAGGAATGTAATGTAAACATTTGAATACGCAGAATATGTACATCGTGAAAAATTGCAGTATAAGAGAGCAAGAGAAGTGGAGCTGCGCAGATGAAGGATTTCACCGTTTACAGTTTTTTGTGTTATCTTGCCTAAAGTGTTTAGTCGTACCTTTTGTTACCATTATCAAACGCTTTCAGTTAATGTACCATCTTTATGTTTCTTGAAGAAAAAATTACAATTTCTGCATGCAACGTACAAGCATAAGAAAGCTACAGTATTCAGTTTTTTTCCCGGCGTTCGCTAACAGATACCGTGTAATTTTACGCACATCCATCTTTGTAAAGACAA
Organism: Locusta migratoria; assembly: GCA_026315105.1. NCBI lineage: Eukaryota > Metazoa > Arthropoda > Insecta > Orthoptera > Acrididae > Locusta > Locusta migratoria. The sequence continues at coordinate 628,829,140 of CM048745.1, read as the reverse complement.
TGATCTACGCGCCAGCCCGCAACGGGCTCTGTAGAGCGATGCGGTCGCAAAGCAAATAACGATGAGCAGCACGAAATGTTCAAAAAATGTTTGTAGAGCTTATGGGACTTGACTACGGGGCCATCAGTCCCTAAACTTACAAACTACTTATGAACTAGCTAAGACTACAGACGGCACAAATATCCATGCCCGAGGGGGATTCGAACCCCCGACCGTAGTGGCCGTGCAGACCGTAACTGAAGCGCCTCAGTCCCCTCGGCCACCGCGGCTGGCGAGCAGCACGTTTCGTGGGATGTAGCGGGTCGTTTCAGAGTGTCCTATAGCTAGGTAGACAGCACGTTTGGTCTGCGCCACGTCGGGACAACACGTCCCGTGTGAGGACGGCTTAAGGGATACGGACAGAGATCATTATGTCAAATATGCTTGTTATGACCCACTCTGCCAGCCCTCTCATTGCATTCATTTCAGATACACTCTGTATATACTCACATCTTGGGATGAAGAGACACCATATTTACGTACAACGAGCACATTGCCAGTGGATGAAGCAGACGTGACCACTGCACGAAGTGTTGACGTTGGCTGCGTCCAGTGTGGGCAGAGCTGCTCCTGGTGCGACCTACTTGCAGCTCCGCTACTGCACTCTTTGTGAGGTGAACGACCTGCTGCCGAGGAGACGGCTGAGGTCGCACACACAGACGTCCTCGTGGCAACTACTTTGCACAGTCAGACACATCTGCTATCCCCTCCTAACACATTCAATGTGAAAGGAGTGCGCAATATAATTTTCACTTAATTTTTGCCTGTCATCCAGCCTTGATCATATTTTGTTATAAAAACCTAAGCTATAATTCTGTAGAAAACAAATTTATGTAATACTAGCTTAAACCCGCGGCTTCGCTCGCGTGTTGGTTGATAATGACAGACAAGCTATCTTTCAGTAGTGTGCTATGAGACTCCTTTTGAAGGATGAAATGAAATACAATACCTTCTTTACAAACAAACACTTTTAATCAACATTATCAGGAAAGTAAGTAGTGTAGATCAAATCACACGTACAAATGCACTCGTTTCGAAGAATCCAATCAAGAAATTCAACAATAATGATTGACTAATATCACTCATCGATCATTTGATGTAATGCGCGAAACGTCAAATCGATTTTTTTAAGAGATGTATTAAAATAAATTTTTTTTACTGCTTTATTTATTTATTCTTATATTTCCTTATTCATATGCTTATCCTTACAGAGAAAGAGCTGAAGACATTGTAGCAGGCATAGACCAAAGATATGGTCTGTAGCATCACGTTTCGCTGTATGTAACCTCCTTGCTATCGAGTCGCAAAAGTCATCGCTGGCCTCCAGTCCGAATTTTTTTATAATTTGACGACTTTCAACAACCATATCTTCCACCCCCTTGTAGCTATCGGCATGGAACTGCTATGGTGTACAACGGGAGACTTCGGATAACAATTACAGAGAGGCCATTCGTTTGCGTTCTGTAGTTTTCGCTGTATTGCGAAATATTAACACACACACACACACACGTAGAATTTTATATATACCAATAACTTTCGATCCCAGTATACTCCACCCTTTTATCATTATCAACCCTCAAGCAACAATGCAACCAATAAAATAATTTTCAAAGAGTAATTATTGTACTGCATTTCGCGTTATGTTCGCTATAAAATCGAGACTAAAACCTTCCTCAGCTATAAATTAGTAACTGTACATATATTTAAGTCTCTGCATCAATGGAACCATTTTCAAGGAGTAAATATAATTTTCAAAGAATAATTATTGTTCCGCATTTCGCGTTATATTCTTGAAATTACTAAATATCTAACAGATCGCTATAAAATCGTGCCTAAAACCGTGCTCAGGTATAAATTAGTAACTGTACAAATATTCAAGTCTCCGGGTGTTGTCATTCGGACGTGATAAGCGTACATCGAACAGACATTCACATTAATATATATATATATATATATATATATATATATATATATATATATATATATATATATATATATATATATATATATAGCTATCCGATCGCCATAAAACCGTGCCTAAAGCCTTCCCCGGGTAGACATTAGTAACTGTACAAATTTTTAGCTCTTTATGTCTTGTGGTTCAGACGTGATAAACGTACACCGAACAGACATTCACATTTATAAATATAGATTTTGTATCATTTCATTAATCGATATAACATACTGTACTTATTTTCATACCTTTGCTGTAACCAAATACTTTGTTTTACCTTTGGAGTGTTTCTTGCACATGCAGTCGTTGCGTTTAAAGAGTCGTTGTGTGACCTTCGTGCAGAGGAGTCGATGTGTGACTGTCGTGGAGAGCAGTCGTTGTGTGATTATAGTAGAGTTGAGTCGATGAATAGTAGTCGTGGAACTGTCGAGTTGATCTGTCTGTGTGTTAGACTCCAAGAATAAAAATTCGGAAAGTTTAAACCAAGTCTGCAGATTGTAATTTTTCTATGGAAATTAATCTGTCTCAAATAAGGTAAAACTTGTATTTTTCCATTGTTATGTATGGTAGCCTGTATTTGTACTATTGTAGCTGGTGTTTGTCCTCTTTTGCTAATGAATACTTTTAGTGCAGCTTGCATTTATCATTTAAACCTGAATCATTTTACCAGTTCCTCGTTCTTTTCACCAATTTGTGTTGCAATCCCTTCTGATCATTGTTTCTTGTGATACTGTTGCATAATTATTGTGTTTGTACATTTATGTGATAATGAGAACAGTTCAGTGTAGGTATTTTGTCATGATCAAATGGTTTATTAATAAGAGCACGAAGTAGTTTGTTCATATATCCAGTAAAGTTCATAGAGGTTTTCTCAAAGTTCATATTATTAAGTCAGTTAATGTTAGTAACAGTTAAAGTGATTTGTCTGATCAGAAGAGAAGTAGATCACGTAAAGAGATAAGAAATACTTGCAGTGTGTGATAATGGAACTCATTACCAGATTTGTAGGACATTTTTTATTACGTTGAATCAGTATGGTAATTGTTGTTCAGATACGCACATTATCAAGTTCAGTGATTTTGGTATCCAATTAATATCAAATATCTTTGTTTGAAAGGCTGTTTATTCAAGTGAAAAAATTATCACAGTAGTAGCACGCTGTTTTGTTGGCTCTCGTAGTCGAATTAAGCATGTACAGTCTGGCTAATGGTATATGGTGCACGCTAACAGATCTGCCCTTTTCATTTGCTCATTGTTTCTCACACACGAGATTAATGTGTAGACCAATTACGAATTTACTTACTGTTAACTTATTAACTACTGTACAATTTGAAGTGTTATCCGTTGCGCATCAAACAAAACCACATAGACGTAAGATCGTTGCTTTCCATGTCAGTTGCAATTTATTCTAACAGGGCAAAGGAAGGTATTAAGTCTCATTGCTTATTCAAGTTATTTTGTAACCAGAACCACACCAGAAAAATTTATTTGTTAATTTTAGCGGGCACGATCACTTAACACAAACAGTTACACGCTTGTTCACACACACGCACACACACACTACCTTTAGCAGTTATACAAAAATAAAAAAAATAAAAATAAAAACTCACACAGCTTATAAATGCAGGAGCTGTAGCTCAGTCAGAAGAAATTAATTGGATGTTTAATAAAAATAATCTCGAAAGCACAGACTCACAGATAAAATACATTGTAGTTGTTGAGGTCTTCAGTCCGCAGACTTGTTTGGTGCAGCTCTCCACGCTACCCTGTCCCGTGCAAGCCTCTTAATCTCCGATTAAGAACGGCGACGTACATCCTTTTCAACCTGCTTTTACTGTATTCGTCTCTCGGTCTCCCTTTACGATTTTTACCCCAAACACTTCCTTCTAATGCGGACGATTCCTTTATATCCCAGAATGTGTCCACCAACCTATCCCTTCTCTTAGTCAGGATACGCCAGAAACTCCTTTTCTCCCCAATTCTGTTGAGCACATTCTCATTACTTAGGTGCCTACTCATAGTTTAATAAAATCAAGCGATGCTTAAGGAATTACATTAGGAAACGAGGCAGTAAAAGTAGGAGACGAGTTTTTGGGTAGCAAAATAATTGCTGACAGCCAAAGGAAAAAGATACGAGGTTAAGTGAGTAAATAAGACGCAAATTGAGGTAGTCGCGCCAGTACTGCGCGCGTGTACACATCCGTCTTGTGGGTTGCAGCAGTTTAAGGCACCAAATGAAGTTACGGCTCAAGAGTGTCTCTTATAGGATGCAAACGTTGCCAAACAAATTGCAAGCTCCAGGCTTTTAAAGCCTTCTCGAACTATGGGACGAATGTTTAAATTTACAGATGGAGTCAACTGAAAAGTAAAGCAATTTTCAGTCTTGTAAATGCAGTACTGCCGTGTGTACCTTAGTTTACGACATATTTATTGACTCACCCTCGTATAAAATGCAGAATGCCTGTGAGAGAAAATCATTGCTGAAGAACAGAAATTTATTGACATAGAGATTTAATTTAAATATGAGGACGTCCTTAATGAAAGCATTTGTCTGGCGTGTGTGAGTGAAACGTGGTCGATAAGGAGTTCAGACAAAAAGTTGCTTTTCAAATTTGTTGCTACAGGATAATGTTGAAGATTAGATAGCTAGATTGCGTAACTTGAAGTACTGAACAGAAAAGAAATTTCTGGCATATCTCGACCAAAATAAGATGTGCTTGAAGACAGTCTTCGGGCTGAATACGCGCAAAGAACAATCACAACAAGGCAGTTAAACTTACAAATTGTTTTTATTTAAAAAACACAACTGAGACTGCCATATTTAATTAAATTCACAACCGGTTGTTGTACGAAGTGTCCAACGTGAAATTGAAGCAATTTTACATAATTTTGTATCCTTTTTTTCGACCCGATATGCAATGATTGCCAACGTCGTAACTTTCAACCATCTTTGAAATAGAATGAAATTTTTCACTCTGCAGCAGAGTGTGCGCTGATATGAAACTTACTGGCAGATTAAAATTGCGTACCAGGTTCGAGTTCCGGTTCTGGCACGCAATTTTAATCTGCCAGAAAGTTTCATCTTTGAAATAAATTATCGTAAATAATTTCTTTTGCATATTAGACTGGCAGGTTCTTCTTTGTAAGTAGTTCCTGACACTCTCATTCAATGTTAACTTAGAGTTCATTTGAACTTCAAAATAGGAAAGAGCGCTATGGTGTTTCGTTAGTAATGTCGAGAGTTGGATTGTATGACGCGAAATATAGTTTGGAGACCATTTGCACGTTATCATGCGAGCCATCTGTGTACGTGTATCTGGATCAGTAGCCGGATAATGAGTCTCAAACTTGGTTTATTTGGTTTCTGTAGGAAACTATTATCCACATCATGACGTTCGCGATATCGGATCGTTAATGAGACATTTTGGATACGTCTATCCTTTACTAATATTTTTGACTAAAATATCTACGATGTTTCAACAGCGACTGTTATCGCGTAGCTGGCGTATGTCCTGTAGTTTGGAATTCATGTGGTGATCTGACCATTTTAGGTCATTGGGAAATGAGTGGGTTTAGGGAAAGACTATTTCATAAAGTTGCAGTGGACATGCGGCGAGACGCATCCACTGAGAATTTTGCTATCGGACGCAAGATGATGCTGATCGTGTGGCATTACTGTTGTTAGTTGGGGAAATGGCGCCGTTTTCAGTCTGCATGGCGCAAGTCCTTTTAGCTGACGCCACTTTGGCGACTTGCGTGTCAATGATGATGAAACGATGATGTGGACGACACAACACCCAATCCCCGAGAGGACAAAATCTGCAACCCAACCGGGAATCGAACCCACCACGCTGTCCAGACTACGGAGGCGGATAGAAAAGGGGAACACCAGCGCTCAACTGCGCAACCGCTAGAGAACCAGTATGGAGGAAGCGCAGTGTGTGCTTAGGCCTTATGCAAACGCAGCCTCTTACGTGCTTGTCATGCTTTCGTAGAACTGTTTTCCACACCGCTGACAGACCGAAATGTCACGGCGTGTAAGTTTCGACTACGCTGTGACGAATACTCGTCAGCTTTATGATTTCACTATAATCACAACCATTTTCTCCTATACAAATTCCACACGTTTGACTTTAGTACTGAAAATTAATGTTAGGAAGATTATATCAAATTTGCATTAGGGAACTGTGTTCTCCGCAGCGGAATAGCCGTGTGCACTAAGACGCCTTGCTGCGGTGCGCGAGGTCTTTCGGCGTCGAAGTTTCGAGTTCTCCTTCGAGCCTGTGTGTATGTGTGTTGTTTTTAGGGTAAGTTGGTTTAAGTAATTTGTAGTTAGGTTCCATAAATTTACAAAAATTTGACAATTTGAATTGTGTTTCAAGTGTAGTGTATAATACTGGTTCCCTTGATTGATATGTTGGCTCTTTGTCTTGCCAACGTACTGTCCTAATTCATGCCTTTTTACCTGTATCTTGTTCCGATCAATTCTGGTTCGATTTTTCCAAGCCACAACATCCTCCTCCCCAATCACCGCCCCCCTCTCTGCTTAGCTTTGCCTCTTTTTTGCTGAATCCATTTCAATTTGGTAGTTAAAGCCCTGGAACAGTCGTTCTTATCGAGTTACAGGACCGACGCAAATTTCTGTTAATTCTGTGCACATAGCATTGTCACAGGGTGCGCCTGGAAGGGGTGAGATTATCGCATCTGTTCATTTTAAGCTCCAGTGGGATATGACGTTGGTTGTTGTGACGTCTGTTTCAAGTGCTCAAATGTTTGTTAAGCTCAAGGGACTTAACTGCAGGGTCATCAGTCACTAAACTTACAAACTACTTATGAACTACCTTATACTAAAGACAACACAAACATCTATGCCCGAGGGGGGTTCGAACCCCCGACCGTTAGCGGTCGTGAAGACTGTGACTGGCGCGCCGCAGACCGCTCGGTCACTGCGGCCGGCGACGTCTATTTCCTGTGACACGAAAAGCTCAAACAAAATTACTACTTTGAATTGAAATAAGACAACAATAGCCGGCCGCGGTGGCCGAGGGGACTGAGGCGCTGCCGGCCGCGGTGGCCGATGGGACTAAGGCGCTCCAGTCACGGTCTCCACGGCCACTACGGTCGGGGGTTCGAATCCCCCCTAGAGCATGGATATTTGTGCCGTCCTAGTTCGTAAGTAGTTCATAAGTAGTTTGTAAGTTTAGGGACTGATGACCCCGTAGTTAAGTCCCATAGACTTTACAAACATTTGAACATTTGAACATTTGACTGAGGCGCTCCAGTCACGGTCTGCACGGTCACTACGGTCGGGGGTTCGAATCCCCCCTCGGGCATGGATATTTGTGACGTCCTTAGTCTTAGTTAGTTCATAAGTAGTTTGTAAGTTTAGGGACTGATGACCACGTAGTTAAGTCCCATAGACAATACAAACATTTGAACATTTTTGAAGAGAACAATAATTCCATGGTGTAATATTACTTCTCCTTCAACTAAGTTACCGCAAAAAGCTAGCTACAGTATACCATTAACAAAGAGTAACAAGGTGACCACTTTATTTCAAATAATTAAACATTACTCTTAATAACTATGCAAAAGGAATAACTTACATCTTATCACTATTTTGAGATACGAGAATGCTAAATTCTTGATATGAATCAAAAAACTGCACATAATATCAACTTTGCACATTAGCCATAGAACCTTAAAAGAACATTATTATTTTTATTCTCCGCTTCGAAATACATTTTCGAATGAAAATGAAGAGGTTTCCGCTTAATAAGAGCTGCGAGTAAGAAAATTCTGTAGTGGAATGTAAAAATCTGTGGTTTCACTTCTTTCTTGTACAGGCCATATTGTTTCTCTCAAGTGGATTTTATCTCTCAGAAAAATACACGCAGTAATGGGCTATTTTGTTTCCTGTTAGTTTGACAATAAAACAGGAAAACTGTGTTACGTCTTAACATCTTAGAATTCTGGATCTGAATCCTTGCAAATTTTCAAATCCGCTCATTTTCAGATAAAAACTATACGAAATATTATCATTGAAGCTGAAAGATACATCTAATGGAGAGATGTCTATCATACACTGTATACCAATTATCCAAACCGATTTACCCATCTGCTTTAAGTGACTGCTATTCCCTGTTAGTGTGCAGATAACAATTGGCAATGCCCAGGTCTGAGAGAGGGATAGCCGCGGCGGAGTGGCCGAGTGCATTGAGGCGCTACGCTCCGATATGCGAGGCCGTCCCCCGTCGGGGATTCGAATCCATCCTCGGGCATGAATGTTTGTGTTGTCTTTAGTATAAGTTCGTTCCATTTCATATCGCTCTGCAATGATACGCCTAGATATTTGAACGATGCGACAGCATCAAGAAGCTCATTACTAATGCTGTATTCGAACATTATGGGATTGTTTTTCCTGCGCATCACCTTACATTTTTCTACAATGAGAGCTAGCTGCCATTCTTCGCACCAACTAGAAATTTTGTCTAAGTCATCCTGTATGCTATTACAGTCAGTTAAATACGACACCCTCCCATATACCACAGCATCATCAGCAAACAGCCGCAAATTACATATTACTCTGTCCATCAGATCATTTATGTAGATAGAAAATAATAGCGGTCCTGTCACACTCCCCTGGGGCACGCATGATAATACACTCGTCTCTGATGAACACTCGCCGTCGAGAACAATGTACTGCGTTCTATTACTTAGGAAGTCTTCCAGCCAGTCACAAATCTGTGAACCTATTCCAGACGCTCGTATCTTCGTTAGCAGTCTGCAGTGTGGCACACCGTCCAACGCCTTTGAGAAAAACACAATCCGCCTCTTGCCCTTCATCCATAGCTTGCAAGATATCATGTGAGAAAAGGGCAAGCTGATTTTCGCATGAACGATGTTTCCTAAACCCGTGCTGATTCATAGAAAGAAGCTTTTCCGTCTCAAGGAAATTTACTACATTCGAACTGCGAATATGCTCCAAAATTCTACATAAAACTGATGTCAACGATATTGGCCTGTAATTATGTGGGTCAGTTCTCTTTCGTTACTTATAAACGGAAGTCACCTGCGCTTTTTTTTTCCAATCACTAGGAACTTTGCGCTGAATTAAAGTTTCTATTTGCTTTCTTCTATTACTGCCCAGGAATGATCAACGAGTGACTGGATAGTGGGCTTTGACCCGCTTATCGATTTTACATAGGATCAGAATTTTTTCGGGTTCTCGGTAAGATCTTTTGGTAAGGTATGGCTGTGGTATTTATTCTATTCTTCGCACATCAATCTTTTTATAGACGCACGAATCTCTACTAACTTTTGCCTGTCATCATTTGCGTGTTCTTTTTTTTACCGAGAGTGCAACAGTCTTTGCTTTCTCAGCAGCTTTCTAATATTATTATTATACCATCTTAATCGTCTTTACAGGCACATATTTCTCTAACCCTTTATTTAAAATGCACTTAAATTTAGTCCACAATTCCTCTACATCCATAGTCCCGGAACTAAACGATGCCCATTCATTTTCTGAGTGCGATCCTAACATTTGCTTATCGGCTCTTACCAACAAAAACACGCTCCTAGCCTTCTTTATTGGTTTATGAAATTTGGTTACCAGCGACGTTATGACGATATCATGATCACTAATTTCTGTCTCTACACAGACATCGTTAATAAGGTCAGACCTATTCGTAGCTATAAGGTCTAAAATATTTCCATTGCGCGTGGGTTGCCGGTTTAACTGCTCAAGACAGTTTTCGGGGAATGTGTCCAAAAGTTGCTCGCAAGACTGCTTGTCTGTACCTCCTGAAATGTAATTAGAGAGGTCCCAATCTATACTCTTAAGGTTGAAGTCTACCCCGACTACTATTACATGGCACGGATACCTACGCACTACCTGGTGTAGACTTTCTTTGAATGACTAAAGTAGTTTGTAAGTTTAGGGACTGATGACCACGCAGTTGAGTCCCTTAATCTTAACAAACATTTAGAGAGAGGGATAACAGGGAGGAGATGGAGGTATGGGGGAAGGGACATGGAGAGAGGGAAGGAGATAAAGGGGAGAAATGATAATCTGCTAAAGAGGCAGGAAGAGGAAGGAGGTAAACAAAGGGAGGCAGGTAGAAGGGACGGCCGTTGGAGCAGGAGATGGACAAAGGAGAGGATGGAGCAGGAGGGAGGAGTTTAGGGTGTGCATCCAGTTCCCATGCATATTTAGCAACTGTCAAGCATTGCCCGGTTCGCTATTTAGACATAACATTTTAAACTACCCAAATTCTCTTTGTTATAAGATTTTAAGGACCATACTGACGTAACTATTGAAGCCATAAAAGTGGTAGTTTAAAGAAAAATATATTTATATACACATTGAAAGTTAATGACACACCTTTTTTTATCTGTCAGATTAGTGGTTGATATAAAATCATAAAGATGGCTGTAATTCGGCAACTGCACTAAGCTTAAGTAGTTAAGGTTGTATTAATCAGCCAACCAGTGACACGTAAGCGTTTCTTAGAACCCTTTACCTAACATTACTTTTACCGAAACCTAGATATAGGATTCCAGTAAACGGGTACCTCCAATTGATTTCCACATTAATGCAGTCTTTCAAAATTTAAATAAAAGCTTGATGTTATAAAAATTACAGAAAACAATTTTTAGGAAAGAGTTGTTCTCTATACATGCATATGCAGAAATTAATTAGAAATTTGTACACAAATATTTGTTACTGTATTCTCTACTCTGCACATTTGCGGTGTTCACGTGTGGGAAGGGCATACTTAGGTCGCTGAAAATATCGTAACCCTCATTTCATACCTGCTAAAATGTGATGAGCAAACAACATTATGACTGGAAGAACAATGGGATACTTTGTAAACTGTCCAAGAGCATTATGATGTCAAATAAGGGAGTGAGCTGCAATATAAGAAGCCCCATATTGCCTTAGGATTCCGTCCCACAACGATTGGCTGAGAGCAGCTGCACTTGATGACACTGACATCATAGATTAGAGCCAAATCCTGTAGTAAATAGCTATTTACATCCACTTAAGAATGTGTACTAAAGTTAAGTCTAGGTCTTGCACTAAACTTTAAGGCCCCATAAGTCTCTCCATTGCCAAATTCATGATTCCTAATTACATCAAGGTTTGTAAATTATTTTAGACCAGATATTAAACTACGATTTCTTTTCTATTCCATTCAGTACTCACTTCTACATATACATGTGATACTCTACAGATCACATTAAGTGCCTGGCAGACGGTTCATCGAACCACCTTTATACTATTTATCTCCCATTCCATTATCGAATAGCGCGCGGGAAGAAAGAACATCTTAATCTCTCCCTTCGAGCTCTGATTTCTCGTATTTTATTCTGATGAGCATTTCTACCTATGTAAGTGGGAGTCAACAATATATTTTCGCATTCGGAGGATAATGTTGGCGATTGGAGTTTTGGAAGTAGCCCACGCCGCCGCGATAAGCGCCGTTGTTGTAATGATTCCCATCCCAGATCCTGTATCATTTCCGTGACGCTGTCTCCCCTGTATCGTGACTATACGAAACGAGCTGCCCTTCTCTCGACTCTTTCGATGTCCTCCGTCAAACCCACCTGATAAGGATCCCACACTGGGCAGCAATACTCCAAAAAAGGACGGACAAGCGTAGAGTATGCAGTCTCTTTAGTAGTTCTGCTGCATCTTTTAAGGGTTCTGCTAATATAACGAAGTCTCTGGTTCACCTTTTCCACGACAGTACCTACGTGATCTTTCCGATTTAAGTCTGAAGTAATAGTAATTCCTAGGTATTTTGTGGAGTTTACGGCCTTCACTTTTCATTGTTTTATCTTGTAAACAAAGTTTAACGGATTTCTTTTCGTACTCATGTGGACAACTTAACACTTCTCATTATTTAGATTCAATTGCCAATTTTTGCAGCATAGTGTTATCTTATTCAGATCGTTCTCCAGTTCTGATTTGATCTTCAGATGATTTTACTAGACGGTAAATGATTGCGTCATCTGCAAACAACATAAGAGAGCTACTTAGATTTTCTCCCAAATCGTTTACGTAAAAAAGGAACAGCAGAGGACCAATAACACTACCCTGTGGAATGCCCGATATCACCTCTGTTTTATTTGATGCCTTCCCATCGATTACTACGAACCGTGTCCTCTCTAACAGGAAAGCCCCTATCCATTCGCAAATTTGGGACGACATACCATAACCACGCAATTTGATTAAAAGCCATTTGTGAGGTACGGTGTCAAAAGCCTTCTGGAAATCAAGAAATACGGAATCAATTTGCGAACCCTTGTCGATAGCACCTATCACTTCGTGTGAGTAAAGAGCAAGTTGTGTTTCGCATCAACGATATTTTCTAAATCCGTGTTGACCTTGGGCCAATACATCATTCTTTTCGAGATAATTCATAATATTTGAATACAGGATATGTTCCAAAACCCTGCTGCAAATTGAAGTCAATGAAATAGGCCTGTAATTTAATGGGTTACTCCTACTGCCTTTCTTGAATATCGGTGTGACCTGTGCAACTTTCCAATCTTTTGGTACAGATCCTTCTTCGAGAGAGCGGTTGTATATGGCTGTTCAGTAAGGAGTTATCGCTTCAGCATAATCACACAGAAATCTAATAGATATACAGTCCGGGCCAGAAGACTTGTTCATGTTAAGTGATTTTAGTTGCTTCACTACTCCGATGATATCTACTTCTGCGTTACTCATTACGGCCTCTGTTCGTAATTCGAAATCTGGAATATTGGTTTCGTCTTCTTTGGTGAATGAGTTTCTAAAAGCTATGTTTAGTAACTCTGCTTTAGTAGCGCTGTCATCAGCAGGATCGCCATTACTATCACGTAGTGAGGGTATTGATTGTGTTTTTCCCCTAGTATATTTAACATATGACAAAAATGTCTTAAGGTTTTCAGTCAAATTTCGACAGAGTTTCGTTGTGATAAGTATTTTAGGCATCTCGCATTGAAGTCCTCGCTAAATTTCGAGCTTCTGTGTAGGATCGCCAATCCTGGGGATTTTGTGTTCGTTTAAATTTAGCATGCATTTTCCGTTGCTTTTGCACCAGTGTCCTGACCTGTTTTGTGTACCAAGGGGGATCACCTACTTCTTTTATTAATTTATTTGGTATAAAACTGTCAATTGCTGTCGATACCACTTCTTTGAATTTAAGCCACATCTGGTCAAAACCTACGTTTAGTGTTAGAAACGAGTAGAAGCTGTCTTTCAAGAAGCAATGTATTTTATTTTTATCTGCTTTACTGAAAAAAAAAAAATACTTTTCGTTTTTTTTTTTTTACAATTTTTGGGACTTTCGATATTCAATCTCGCTACGACAGCTCTGTGTTCGCTAATACCTGTATCCGTTTTGATGCTCGTTATGAGCTTAGGATTATTTGTTGCTAAGAGATCAAGTGTGTTTTCACATCCATTTATAATTCTAGTTGGCTCATGAACTTATTGTTCGAAGTAATTCTCAGAGAATGCGTTGAGTACAATTTCACAGATGATTTATGCGTACCTCCTGATTTGAAAATATAGTTTCGCCAACAGATTGAGGGTAAATTAAAACCACCACCTACTATTACCGTGTGATTCGGGCAAGTTTTTGTAATTAGACTCAGGTTTTCTTCGAACCTTTCTGCTATTGTATCGTCAGAGTCAGGAGGCCGGTAAAAGGAATCAATTATTAACTTCTTACGATTTTTAGGTACAACCTCTACCCATAATAGCTCACAGGAACTATCAACTTCAACTTTGCTACACGAAAGACTACTTTTAACACGCCTCCACCTATTTTGTTTAATCTATACTTTCTGAAAACAGATTTTTTGCAAATGTTTCTGCTTAACTTATTTCCGGCTTGAGCCAACTTTACAATTTACAACTGTTATGCCGATAGTTCCTAAACCTACATTTCTCCTGTGATTCACCTGCACCCTTTGAGATTGCCTATATTGTTTTTCTCCGATACCCTCTATTCTAAAATCCGCCCAGTCCACGCCACATAGCCCCCGCTACCCGTGTAGCCGCTTCCTGCGTGTAGTGGACTCCTGATCTATTCAGCGAAACCCGGAAACCCACTACCCGATGGCGCAAGTCAAGGAATCTGCAGCCTACACGGTCGCAGAACCGTCTGAGCCTCTGATGCAGATCCTCCACTCGGCTCTGTACCAGAGATCTACAGTCGGCCCTGTCAACTATGCTGCAGATGGTGAGCTCTGCTTTCATCTTGCAAGCAAGACTGGCAGTCTTTACCACTCCAGATAGCCGCTTAAAAACCTTAGAGAATCTCTTCAGATCCGAAGCGACACATCATTGGCACCGATGTGAGCCACCACCTGCAGTTGGCTGCACCCCGTACCTTTCATGGCATCCGGAAGGACCCGTTCCACATCTGAAATGACTACACCCGGTATGCACACGGAGTGCACGTTGACCTTCTTGCCCTCCTTGGCAGCCATCTCTCTAAGGGGCTCCATCAACCGTCTAACTTTGGAGCTCCCAACTACAAGCAAACCCACCCTCATGAAAGCCCGGATCTTGTAGGCTGGGTGGTGACCTCAGGGTGAGAGACACCATCGGATCAGGAACATTGTCCTGAACAGATAGCGCCTCAAACTTGATCCCAAGTCGAACCGGGGAGGCCTCATGATCGGTCCCCCGGAATGTTTTGCGCCGCCTGCCCCGCACTGGAGCGACCTCCCACGCAACCACGGGTGGGGTATCTACCTCACTACTAGCAGTATCAGGGCATATCGCTGGTGCAGGCCGATCGATGGAGATGACGGGAGTCCCCACTACCGGCCATTTCATTAAGTATCCGTTATACACTCATATAATCTTCAACTATCTTCTGTAGCATTAATTTCAAATGATTCTATTATATTCTTCTCCATACTTTTTATGATTGACGTTTCACTTTCACTGGAAAAAGTTCTCTCAGAATTTCCTTCATAATAAGTTTGAATCTGATTTTTGTTTTCAGAAAAGCGTTTCTGCTACTACCTGTCCGCATTTATAGAATGTCCAATAGAATGTAGTCCAAATAGCTAAACTCATCCATTATCTGACGGGAGGCGTGCTTAGGTAGTACTAGCAGGTGTGGTGATCACTGTGTCCCCAGTGCTTCAGGGGTCAGCGCAACTGCCTAGAAAGGAGGAGACCCGGGTTCGAATCCCGGCTGGGTACACATTTTCAGCTTTGCCCAATCGCAGTTGATGTCATATATTCTGTGATTATTACTTTTAGTGTTTCCTTTCCAAATGACACTACCTCAGCATCAGCCTATTAATTCCACTACATTTAATAGACCGCGATGTAGACTGGAAGTTAAATCCTCATCTTCCTCCCTTCTTCTTAGATTGAATAACCATCGGAGTGATTACATTCTTACAGGCTCAGCATGGAGTGTCATAAAAATCCGAAAAGGGAAATTCATAGGATCAGTCTAGATATATTGGGTGACAAGTGGACGCGCCGGCCGCGGTGGCCGAGGTGACTGAGGCGCTCCAGTCACGGACAGCACGGTCACTACGGTCGGGGGTTCGAATCCCCCCTCGGGCATGGATATTTGTGCCGTCCTAGTTCGTAAGTAGTTCATAAGTAGTTTGTAAGTTTAGGGACTGATGACCCCGTAGTTAAGTCCCATAAGCTTAACAAACATTTGAACATTTGAACATTTGACAAGTGGACGCAAATAGATTGAAAATAATGATTAGCGACCAGATGAATGTAGGGTAATGATAGCAGCAGAAACTGGTGTAAGGGGAGTAGGATTTGTTATGAATAGGGAATTAGGGCAGAGCAGTGGCGTAACTATGGGGGGGATGAGGGGGATAGAACACCCCCCAGAACCCGAAAAAAAGAGAAAAAAAAGAAAAAAAAAAAGAAAAGAAAAAAAAAAGTCGTATAACAGCAATCTGGTAAAGGTAAAGATTGAAAACTTGGGGTGTTTTACCATGTAATCTTTCATTGGATGGGAGTAAATTAGTTTCTTCAACGGGAGTGATAGATGGTAGTCTGTCTGGAAACTGACTAAAATTTTGCTCGTCAAGCAGATCTATCCCACCAAAGCCAAGTCCTAGTTACGCCACTGGGGCAGAGTAAGCTACTGTCGATTATTCAGTTAGAGATCTGCGCGGATAAGAAAAGTGTTATCCGCATCCCCACCACATCCGCAAGGCCCATATCCGCAACCGCATCCGCATCCACTGCACTTTATCCGCATCCGCAAGTTCGGTATCCGCATCCGAAGATATTAAAGTTTTGAATGGGTAATTACCTTTTACCATAGTATTAGGTAGCAGTATTTAAAACCATGGTATGTAATGATATAATTATTGTTAGAGTGTCATTTCTGCGACTTTTGACTTCTATTCCAAGCAGGCTATTCCAAACAGGAAAACATTGGCGCTCCGGACACACACAATAGCGCTTCAGAGCCCGTGTGGTCGTAACACTACGTCAGCTGTTTAATACAGGCATCTTCTTAAATTTCAGTGCTTAAAACTGATCGGCATAGAGGTTCTTTCGGAGTTTTACAAAAGCGACATTTTATTTTCCCCATATTAACGCACAAGAGGTCATGTGACACAAAGCAAAGCATGTCATTTCAAGTGTTAAAACTGCCGTCTACTTCTAATTGGTAACGGTCAGCAAAAAAGAGACAATGTCGGCTGCAGCTACGGCCAGCCTATACAATCTAACATTGTGTACCTTCCTAAATACGTTACTTTCACTGTACACCGTATCTGATTATGTAAGTTGTTATAAAATGCCATTGTCAATCTTTATTACTTCCGTCACCATTTATCTAATGCGTAAACATGAATGTTTATATGTATGATTGTCCGTATTTTATGCGCGGCTGTACCGTTCATTCGGTTGCATGAAACTTTGCCAACATATTGCTTGAACTTTCGCGACGGTTATTGACAGAACTAAACGCCTGTAAGACCCATAGTTCAGGAGATATGCCCCCAAATCAAATAGAAACTGTGCCGCCTCGAGAGACACAGATACACACGCATCTTCGAACGGTAAAATGTCTTTTCTGACGAGATTGGTAGGTTTTTTGGTCGCGGTTGTCCTCAAATTTGGCGGAACTTCAGGAACTTTTGCTTCTCTCTTGGTATTTAAATTAGTAATTATGCTACTTTGTCCTGTCTCACACGAATGTTTCAGCAAATTTGAAGTTCCACTTTTGTGTATAGTGTAAAAATATACCTTATTTACACGCAAAACAGACCACTATATCGTCGATCTTTTCCTTGCCATCAAATACGTATCCATTTTTTTTTCCAAATTGATGATTTCAATTTGTTTTCCTTCACTAATGTCAAATCACCTCTTTTCACTTTACAGGATATAGTATCCATCTTTTCTACGTTCGAACGCGGCATGTAGCACACGAATTAGAAATATCTATCCTCATTTTCAGTGTCCTATCAACGAAAGAAAGACTAGTTTTGAACAATTTCAAGAAGAAAATATGTGACAATAATGTGTTAGCTTCTAGATCAAACAAATGCAACACCCTTGTCTTAATGCACAAAAGTGAATTTTTAAACAAGGTAGATGATTTCCAGAACTCCAACAACTTCCAACAGATGCAGAAAGATCCCTCACAGATTTATAATGTTAAAGTGAAAAATGTTGTTAAACAGTGTAAAAGTATATTTTTTAATCTTACACCTATTTTCTAACCAACATGAAACCAATAGCTCCCAGACTGTATGGACTTCCTAAACTCCACAAAGAAAATTTTCCTATCTACCCTGTAGTATTCTCCTTTTCAGCACCATGTTACAAATAAGCCAAGGAACTAAATGATCTTATCAAAACTAAAATCAACTTTAAACCAAACCAAGGCATTCTGAAATAAATTGATTTAGTGAATCCCAATCCCCCTTAGTGCCAAGCTAATTTCTTTTGATGCCAGCAACTTATACACTACTATAACAGTTGGTGATTGCCTAAACATCCTCACAGACTTACTGAATAAATCAGGAGTTAATCCACTTGTTTCAGATGACATAAGGTTACCACACATACTTGCCTATCACAAAATTATTTTCATTTCAATGACAAGGTAAACAAACAGTTAGATGGTCTAGCTATGGATTCCCCCCTTAGCCCAACACTTGCAGAAATATTTATGGACAATTTTGAGAACCAGTTCTTAGAAAGCAACCCACTCTCTTCCAAGGTTGGATACTGGTTCAGATATATTGATGATGTGTTGCGCCTGTGGACAAGAACTACCATACAGCTTCAAACATTCCTTAAGCAGCTAAATTCGACTCAGAAAAGTATCTAGTTCACAATGAAGTTTAGTGGTAACTGTGTAAATTATTTAGACCTAACTATAGACATCAGTAATCATTGCCACACCTTCAAGATTTACAGGAAACCTTCCACCACAGACACTGTAATACCAGCCTACTCACAACATCAAGTTACAAACATAGAGCATTTCCTTCCATGATCCATCGTTTATTATTTATCCCTATGAGTAAAGAAATTGAATTAAATACCATTAGACGAATAGCATCAAATAAGGGCTACCCCTACCTTGATAGATTCCATAATATCCAAAAAACAGAAACAACATGTCACTTATCCTTCTTTACGCTGCTATTAACACCCCAGCATCTCAAGACTATAGTAAATGGTGAGCAATCCCATATTTAGGAAAGGTTTCTGTGAAGATGCAAAAAAATTCAAATCCAGAAGTTTCAAAACATCTTTTTATAAACACAGTACCATTGGTCACTTTCTACCCAATGGTAAAGATAACCCTCCAGCCTTGGAAAATAGTGGAATATACTACATTACTCGCAACTATGGCAAAATCTACATTGGCCAGTCAGGCAAAGCAATTTGTACATAGGCAACGAAATTCTACATTTGCAGACCACCTGCTAAAAGAAGGCCACAGCTATAATGTAACACATGAATTCCTACATCATGCACAAAGAGGAAGGAAAATTAACTTCTTTGAAATAATGGAAATTAACAAAAATATGGACACTTCCCCAAACCTGGTACTGAATGATCAGACACAAGTTCCATACTCGCCACTTCTGTCTGCAGAATTAATAATAATCCTGTGAAGACAATGTAAACTACCATGTCCTATTCACTTGTCTCATACCTCTACTACTGTTTCATTGCCATGTTGTAAAAGCCTTGTGTAATCACAACTGTTTGGCTGCTTACCCGATATAAATTTTATGCCTTAGTTTACTAGTTACTATAATTTAGCCAGTTAAAAATTTTTAACATATATTTACAGATGTTTCATTCAACTTTGTCACACGCTTCCATGTTGCAGACATTAGACCTGCTAAAGATTTTTTTTCTAGTTTAATTTAACCAGTTAAAATTTTTAACATATATTCACAACGCTTCCATATTTCCATACATTGGATCTGTTTAAGATAAGATGTTTTTGATCAAGTTTTTGAGCTAATTTCTATTATTTCAATTTATATTTCTTAGGATAATGTCATAATTTATTATATTGTCAGATATCTTATGTCAGGAACTTACACCACAACTTGAACTATAATAATTACCTCCGGTTAGTTATAAACAAAAGCACTAGTCTCCCTTGATAGTTATATCTACTAACTTAAGATCTTTGAAACTTATCTTGTAATGCTTTCCTGATGATGGCCTAACAGCCGGAAACCGGTTCGTAAACAAATAATTTTGCAGAATATCTCACAGTTATCTCGTGTGTTTCATTCATAATGTATCAAATTTTCAGTCGAGAACCGACGGGACAGTCAGTGAATACAAAGAGAAATAATGAATTAGAAAATGATGGGTTATTTTGAAATGAGAAGTCAAAAGCCTCACTTAGTTCTAGAAAGTGTGTTTACTGTAAAATAAAAAATCGCACGACGTGTTTTACGGCCCACTTTAGATTTGTAATTTTATAATTTATTGCAAACATTTTTGACCTAAATAATAATCTAAATAATAACAAAGTAATTAATAAGAGTGTCTGAAACCCTTTTAGAAAAAAAAAAAATTGGTAGTGGCGTTTTCCGAACCATCGACTTTTAGCGTCATAGTTCAACGCCTTGCCCACTACGCTACGGCTATCAAGCAAAAGGAGAGTCCTTTAATCGTATGCTACTGATGGCCGTTGTTAACTGACGCTAATATGGCATTTCTAGACACTAGATTATCATTTATCGTACGAAGAACGATGTGTTTTTGTTAATTCTTCATTGCGCCATTGCTTTGAAACGACAACGTGTAAGTTACAATAAGAAAATCATCAAATAAGCAACGCAAGATGGCGTATGCCAGAGAGAGTTCTGGGCGAGGAATGTCACGTGACATCTCCGAACGGCAGGTTATCGTTAATTCAATGGAGGGTGTCAAATCTCCGTTATTTTTGCAAATATGTCTCAAACGATACGAGATATGAAAAAAACCATAAGGGAGCTAAGTTGTAGAGAATTTTCTCCTCTACCAATTAGGTTATTCAATTTTCGTGTCAGATGAACGGTTCGTTTGCAATTACAATTATATTACAAACGGCCTTTTTTTCATATTACTACCGTATTTTTTGTCCGAAAATTTGAAAAATGGAGGTTCTGGTCTCTGGCGGCCTACAATCATGTCTGAAAAATTTGGTGCTGATCGGGTGAGGGGTTCGTCTTAAAAACAGGGAACACGTTACGGACAGACAGAGATACATCTCAAAATCGCCGTTATTTTTGCAGAAAAAATTTTGTTACGTTACGAGATTAAAAAAAAACCCTAAGAGAGCGAAGTTATTGAGAATTTTCTCCTCTACAAATTCGGTTATTCAGTTTTCGTGTCAGATGAATAGTTAAGCCGTTATTTTCATTTAACTTTTGAGCTGTCAAAAGACGATCGAAAAGGCCCACTTTTAGTGTTACTACCGTAACCTAAAGTTTGCCAAAAGGAAAAAGATAGTTATGCAAAGCCTATCTCACACTAACAATGATTGTTATTCCTAAGGAGAAGAGGCTTCCGATCAGCATCACAGTGTAGAGAAAAAGAAGTGCGCTTCCATTCTCTCTCCAGAAAAAAATTTGACCATTTAAACAAAAGGTAGGCAGAGATATACTTGATTGATGGATGCGCTGCTGACAAGCGTCACTGATAATTTATGCGAAAAAAATGTTTAATGTAATGCTATAAATCTATGCCGAAGAAGGTGAGTAATTTGACGGCTGGCGTCATGATGAAGGAAAAGAAGTGACTGGACTAGTCTTGTAGCCCATTTAGAGGTCTTTATATGAGTTTTTTTTAAGGTGTCACTGTCAACATTGTCTCCTGTGACTAGAACAACTGTCTGTCTCCTGCGGCTGTGCGGTAAGTGCCGGCTGATGTGTTTATTTGACGCCTCGGCACGGTACGGTGCGCCATACGGCCCGCGGAAGTGCATTTGGCGATAAGATAAGCCGTCGACCACTTACTGTATACCGCCAGCAGTCTCATGGAGGCGTGTCTGCATTGCAGGCTGTAGAAAGATGTGTAAAATTAGTAACAGAGGCTGCAGGAAAACTATGTGGGCAAGATAGCAGAGATGGATTCATTACGACGACTCTGCTGTCAAGATCAATAATGTCAAATTTTGGACACAAATCAGAATTCAAGCCAACTACATCTTTGACTAGTATGCAAATAAAGGTATAAAAATGTAAATAAATGTATATATTGTAAATATGAATATATAATTAGTATGACCTCCTTGGGCGGTTGATTGTTTGGGCAGGGTGTGGGTGGAACTCGAATTGCAGCCACCTCCTCGTGGTGAGTTCTGGGTCATTTAACCAAATTTGCTGGTGAAAAGGGCGAATAGCTGCAAAGTTATGATGTTATCTCTTTAAATAATCAATCACAATAAATAAAACCTAACATATTTAAAACATAGGTATAAATACGAGATATTAGCAAATTTCCGTAACATTTTGAACATTTAGAAATGTTGTCATATTTCGATAGTTAAGGGCTTTAGCGCGAACTGATTACATAAGCTAGGACTATCAAAAATATTTTTATGTTAAACTATACATGGATACGCAGCTATTGAGTCCTATTAGGACGTGATACTGAAAGATATATTTTTATATTACCTTTCAGAAATTCTATAAATTTATCGGTTTTTTTTATTTTATTTATTTATATATATTTTTTTTTTTTTTGAAACTTTAAGCCCTTTGCGCGAACTGAAGATATTGAGTTAGATTTTTTTAAATAATTTTTTTCGTTAATCAGCACACAAATGCGCAACTTTCGAGCCCTATTACAACTCGATACTCAAAAATTCACTTTTTTCGGCCCACCCTAGTCTACATGCGCTCCAGCGAGAGACTTACTTCTGGACGCAACTGTGCGTGACGCGTCTGACTTCGGGTGGATGTATGGCAGTTATTTGTTTCGTTCGCGAAATTAAAACCACAGTAGCGACCCGACGAAACTTTGCGCCGATGTGTTGCGGGGTGTATCGAATACGCCCGTCGATTGCTCTAGTGTCATTACCCGCGTCTTCTCGATGTTTATAAACCTATTGGACCAAACAGCTATGGTCATCAGTAGACCGCGGATCTTTAACCCTTAACAGGAATCGTTATTTTGACGAACAAAACTGGAATCGCGGGTCCATATGGATCCTTGATTAAAAAATCCACATAATTCCTATAAATGGTATAATTACATCTACATGGGATACTCTGCAAATCACATTTAAGTGCCTGACAGAGGGTTCAGCGAACCACCATTATACTATTTATCTCCCATTCCATTCACGAATAGCGCGCGGGAAGAAAGAACACCTGAATCTCTCTGTTCGAGGTCTGATTTCTCGTATTTTATTCTGATGATCATTCCTACCTATGTAAGTGGGAGTCAACAATATATTTTCGCATTCGGAGGAGAATGTTGGCGATTGTAGTTTCGTAAGCAGCCCACGACGCAGCGATAAGCGTCGTTGTTGAAATGATTCCCATCCCAGATCCTGTATCATTTCCGTAACGCTGTCTCCCGTGTATCGCGACAATACGAAACGAGCTGCCCTTCTTTGGACTCTTTCGATGTCCTCCGTCAAACCCACCTGATAAGGATCCCACATTGGGCAGCAATATTCCATAAACGGACGGACAAGCGTTTTGTACGCAGTTTCTTTAGTAGTTCTGTTGCATCTTTTAAGAGTTCTGCCAATAAAACGCAGTCTCTGGTTCGCCTTTCCCACGGCACTATCTACGTGTTCTTTCCAATTTAAGTCAGAAGTAATTGTAATTCCTAGGTATTTTGTGGAGTTTAAGGCCTTTACATTTGATTGATTTATCATGTAAACAAAGTTTAACGGATTAACATATGGATAACATATAACGTAGGATAGTACATCCCATCGTTAAAAATTGGCAACGATTGCAGTAACCAGCACACATGTGGAGTATTTTATGTGCTGTGTACATCAGATGCATGTGCATTTGAAAGTTTTATACAGATTTATAATTTTAATTTTACGTTTGAAAATGACAACTTGTAGTCGAAATTAGTCACATAATAAAGTATGAAGTAAAATATGCGATCTACGCGTTCTTATATGTGAAGTCTATATAACGTTTAGAGAGTGTCAAAGAGTAATTTGACACTCGTGAGTCTGCAGCTTATGATTACTGAAATCGAGATTCGTTTCTAAGTGACTACTGTATTCCAAAATGACATAATATCAGCTTTATAAATGTAAACAATGAACTTCGAGACAGTATTGTAGGAAGGGAAGAGGATGTAGATGAAGATGAAATAGGAGGTACTGTACTGAGAGAAGAATTTGACAGAGCCCTGAAAGACCTGAGTCGAAATAAGGCCCCTGGAGTAGATGATATTCCCTCAGAGCTACTGAAGTCTCTGGGAGAAGCAGCCATGACAAAATTGTTTCACCTGGTGTGTAAGATATATGAGACAGGTGAAATACCCTCAGATTTTAAGAAAAATGTTATAATCCCCATCCCTAAGAAAGCAGGTGCAGACAGGTGTGAAAACTACAGAACCATCAGTTTAATAAGTCATGGTTGCAAAATATTAACGCGAATTATATACAGAAGGATGGAAAAGCTGGTAGAAGCCGATCTCGGGGAAGATCAGTTTGGGTTCAGGAGAAATGTAGGAACACGGGAGGCAATACTCACTTTACGGCTTATCCTAGAAGATAGATTAAGAAAAGGCAAACCTACATTTCTAGCTTTTGTAGATTTGGAGAAGGCTTTTGACAATGTTGATTGGAATACACTCTTTCAAGTTCTGAAGCAAGCAGGAGTAAAATATAGGGAACGTAAGTTTATTTACAACTTGTCCAAAAACCAGACAGCGGTTGTCAGAGTTGAAGGGCATGAAAGGGATGCAGTGGTTGGAAAGGGAGTAAGACAGGGTTGTAGCCTTTCCCCAATGTTGTTCAATTTGTACATTGAGCAAGCTATAAAGGAAAGCAAGGAGAAATTTGGAGAAGGAATTAAAGTTCAGGGTGAAGAATTAAAAACATTGCGTTTTGCCGACGACATAGTAATTCTGTCAGATACAGCAAAGGACCTGGAAGAGCAATTGAACGGAATGGACAGTGTGCTGAAAGGTGCATATAAGATGAACATTAACAAGAGCAAAACTAGGGTAATGGAGTGCAGTGTAAGAAAATCAGATGATGCCGAAGGAATTAGATTGGGAAACGAAGCAATAAAGGAGGTAGATGAGTTTTGTTACTTGGGCAGTAAAATAACAAATGATGGTCGCAGTACAGATGATATAAAATGCAGAATGGCAATAGGTAGAAAAGCGTTCTTGAAAAAGAGAAATTTGTTAACATCGAATATTGATTTAAACCTAAGGAAGTCCTTTCTGAAGGCATTTGTATGGAGTGTTGCCTTGTATGGGAGTGAGACATGGACGATAAACAGTGCGGACAGGAGGAGGATTGAGGCTTTTGAAATATGGTGCTATAGAAGAATGCTAAAGATTAGGTGGGTGGATCGCGTAACTAATGAGGAGGTACTGAACAGAATTGGGGAGAAAAGGAATTTCTGGCATACCTTGACTAAAAGAAGGGATAGATTGGTAGGACACATTCTTAGACATCAAGGAATTGTGAATTTAGCGTTGGAGGGAAGTGTATGGGGAAAAAATCGCAGGGGAAGACCAAGAGATGGATACAGTAAGCAGATTCAGACAGATGTAGGTTGTCGCTCTTATGTGGAGATGAAGAGGCTTGCTCAGGATAGGGTATTGTGGAGAGCTGCATCAAACCAGTCTCCGGACTGAAGACCACAACAACAACACAAATGTAAACGAACATTAAAACGACGCTCAGTATTTGCATTGACGTAACCAGTTAAATTCTAGGTTTACCTAATGTATAAAGCAGTGTGTCCGTATGTTTGTACGTTTTGCATACAAATCTACAGTTTTGTTCCAATCTTTATGAAATTTTGTACAAGTAAGTTTCAATCCATGAGGACGGTCGCCGTAAGTGTAAGAATCACAAACGATACATAGTTCACGATATATGACGTCATAAACAATGAGATGCGCGAAAAATTGCTGCATTTAAGGACAATGATGCTCATTTTCTCCTAAACCACTGGACCGATTTCAACCAAAGTTGGTACACATCTTCCTTACGTGAGATAACAATTGCTGTCGGAGTACGAACCATATACGGCACATGGTACAGGAGATATTACCTCATATACAATAAGAGTTGCAAGAAACTGCCACTTAATCAGACGAAACGTCTTTATAAATACACTATATGAGACTTACAGTACTTAGCGACTTGCAATAATAAACTTTAAACATAATTGCAAATCTTTATTGAACTTTTTCTCGCTGACAACCATTGCAAAATGATGAAAGGAAACAAGTTTCTCGCTTGCTACCTTTCCGCTGTTCATGGACTAAAACTACGGCATTCGGTATGACGTTACAATTTATAATTTCTACACTGCAAAATGTAGCCACATGAAATTTTAAAGACATTTCACACACATATAGTTGAATGTACCTTCTCGATTGTATCGCAGTACGACGCGTAGTTCATGAGATATCAGCACATTAACAGTAACGTGGAAAACCGCCCCATCACGCACCAAGTTTTAATCTATTACTTCTTTAGTACTAATTGTATTCCCAACAGATTTTACAGACATACAGGCCTTATACAAATGAATATATACCTGAAAATGGCAGGAATAAATAAATGAATACCCGGGCAACGCTGGGTTTTCAGCCTGTATACCATATTGAAAACAGACAAGTGAGCCTACATTTTAATAAGATACAACATAAAGCCTGAAATGACAGATTTTATAACCGCATGAAAACGCCCAATTACATGTGCCGGCATAGCATATGAAGGGAAACCTTTGCTTCTTACTATACGATGTGCACATTAATTTTGAGCATCAACCATTCTTATTTGCGTGCTGCCGAGGCTAGAAGGAAAGTAAAATTTATTAATTACAGCTACTTTGATAAATACCAATATATTAAACATAAAAACGCCAGTCTTCAGCTAATGGGAAAGCAGGAAATATAAAATGTTTAATTTTTCTGCTACAGTTGCTGTCCTCGTACCATGTTCGTGGTTCTATAGCGGTATTTCTACAGAACATATTGACGATCGTACGATAAATAGGGCCATATGGCCTTACTATTACAAAACATACATTGTTTCATGGTTTAGAAACAGTGTTTCGAAACCACAAACTGTACGGTTTCACTTGTTTCGAAACCGTCAGATGTTTCAGTTTTCCCATCTCTGCTGGAGATTATGTGGCCATTTCTGTCGTATTTCATCTTAACTCCATTCCTGCAGCAGGCTACAAAACACATTGCCTAGTAGACGGGTAAACTGCTTCATGAGATCAGCGCTAAACTCTAGCCCTACCGCCATCTCTTACCAACTGGAATCAAGACTCGCAGTTTACCAGTCGTCCTGGGTCTAATCGATATAATAAAAATTCCAGGAACGTGCTAAGGCCACGTGTTGCTGTTACACTCCTGGCCATTAAAATTGCTACACGACGAAGATGGCGTGCTACAGACGCGAAATTTAACCTACAGGAGGAAGATGTTGTGATATGCAAATGATTAGCTTTTCAGAGCATTCACACAAGGTTGGCGCCGGTGGCGACTCCTACAACGTGCTGACATGAGGAAAGTTTCCAACCGATTTCTCATACACAAACAGCAGTAGACCGGCGTTGCCTGGGGAAACGTTGTTGTGATACCTCGTACAAGGAGGAGAAATGCGTGCCATCACGATTCCGACTTTGATAAAGGTCGGATTGTAGCCTATCGCGATTGCGGTTTATCGTATCGCGACATTACTCCTTGCGATCCAATGACAGCAGACTATGGAATCTGTGGGTTCAGGAGGGCAATACGGAACGCCGTGCTAGATAAAAACGGTCTCGTATCACTAGCAGTCGAGATGACAGGCATCTTATCCGCATGGCTGTAACGGATCGTGCAGCCACGTTTCGATCCCTGAGTCAACAGACAACAGACAACAACCATCTGCACGAACAGTTCGACGACGTTTGCAGCAGCATGGACTGTCAGCTCCAGACCATGCCTGCGGTTACACTTGACGCTGCATCACAGACAGGAGCGCCTGCGGTGGTGTACGCAACGACGAACTTGGATGCACGAATGGCAAAACGTCATTTTTTCGGATGAATCCAGGTTCTGTTTACAGCATCATGATGTTCGTATCCATGTTTGGCGACACATTGGAAGCGTATATTCGTCATCGCATTACTTGAGTCGGGACACGTCGGGACAGAGAGCATTACTTGAGTATCACCCGGCGTGATGGTATGGGGTGCCATTGCTTACACGTCTCGGTCACGTTCGCATCGACGACACTTTCAACAGTGGCCGTTACATTTCAGATGTATTACGACCCGTGGCTCTACCCTCCATTCGATCCCTGCGAAAGCCTACATTTCAGCAAGATAATGCATGACCGCATGTTGCAGGTCTTGTACGGGCCTTTCTGGATACGGAAAATGTCTGACTGCTGTCCTGACCAGCACATTTTTCGGATCTCTCACCAACTGAAAACGTCTGGTCAATGGTGGCCGAGCAACTGGCTCGTCACAATACGCCAGTCACTACTCTTGATGAACTGTGCCATCGTGTTGAAGCTGCATGGGCATCTGTACGTGTACACGCCATACAAGCTCTGTTTGACTCAATGCGCAGACGTATCAAGGCCATTATTACGGCCAGATGTGGTTGTTCTGGCTACTGATTTCTCAGGATCTATGCACCCAAACTGCGTGAAAATGTAATCATATTACAGTTCTAGTATGACATATTTGTCCAATGAATACCAGTCTATCTCTGCATTTGTTCTTCGTGTATCAATTGTAATGGCCAGTAGTGTAGAAAAGGCATTCGAGTTGGTTCCTGTTATAGCCCACTAACTCATAATTACGCTTTCTGTCCCGACGTGTCCCGACGTTTCCCGTACGTCCCATATTGGTTTCTGAGCTTATTTCACGCGGTGTTGCTTGTCTGTCAGCACCGACAACACTACGCAAATTCCCTGCTCTCGGTCAATTCAGGCCGTCAACGACTGAATTCTACGTGATGATAGGTAATGCCTGAAGTTTGATATTCTCAGCGTACTCTTGTCACAGTGGATCTCGAAATATTGAATTCTCTATTTACGAAATGGAATGTCTCATGTGTCTAGCTTCGACTACCATTCCGAGTTCAAAGCCTGTTAAACCAGTCTTGCAGCGATGATCACGTCAGGAAATTTTCTAGACGAATCACCGCAGTACAAACGACATCTTTGCCAACGTACCGCCATTTTGCACCTTATCTACGTTATACTACCGCCATCTGTATCCATGCACAGCGACATGTCATGAATTTCGTCGCCACAATTTAATTTGTGCTGAGGGGTTCCGCATGATTTTCATGCTGCCCACAGTACGTAACTGTCACGACTGACAGCATTGGTACAGGAACTTCGAAGCATAACGAACAGACGTTCATGATGCAGCTCATAGGCGCCGACTTCTGAAAATCTTGGGGTATGCTCAGTGACGTTTCCGGGGTGGGGGTGGGGGTGGGGGGGAAGCGGTTGCCGTCGGACTGCAGCCCCCCCTCTCCCCCGACAGGTATTTCTCGAAGGAAAAAAAAAAAAAAAAAAAAAAAAAAAAAAAAAAAAAAAAAAAAAAAAACACTCCAACTTTTACATTTTCTCAATTCCAAATATCAAGATAAGTTTAAAGTAATAATTTATTTCATTTTAGTACTATTTCATCTTTTTTGCTTCATCTGGTGTGAATTTAGGACCATTTTAATCTCTGAAAGGAGAAAAAGTACTTTTTCAATACACGGTAAAGAAATCAAATGTTCAAATGTTTGTAGAGCTTATGGGACTTAACTACGGGGTCATCAGTCCCTAAACTAGCTACAACTAAGGACGGCACAAATATCCATGCCCAAGGGGGGGATTTGAACCCCCGACCGTAAAGAAATAAACAGCCATTAATTTCAATTTCACCTTCTAGAACTACTGGGCGGGTTTTGCGACCATTTGAACCTGTTTTCCCGTTGTAGTAACTACTAAAATCCATTTTCAGTGTTTTCGTCTCTTGAGACATGCGTATCAAACAATTATATGCCTGTATTGTTAATACTGCGTTCAGTATTGCGAACATTTACATCGGATCGTCTTTCTGGCTTCATTCTTCTGCAGATTTATTTTCTATACAGTATTACCAAAATAGTTCATAGCCACTTCTGCTGTCATACCATCACACACCAACACGATTCCTTGAAGACAGTTGACTGCTAAGAGGATACATAAACGTTAAATTATTAGTATGAACATTTTCATCGTATCATACCAAACACACTTCATTTCTAGATATGTAATACAATAATTAAAGGTTGCCGCCTTCAGTTTACAATATTGACGTATCAAGCGGCATTCGCCGGCCGCGGTGGCCGAGGGGACTGAGGCGCTCCAGTCACGGTCTGCACGGTCACTACGGTCGGGGGTTCGAATCCCCCCTCGGGCATGGATATTTGTGCCGTCCTAGTTCGTGAGTAGTTCATAAGTAGTTTGGAAGCTTAGGGACTGATGACCCCGTAGTTAAGTCCCATAAACTATATATATATATATATATAAAGCGGCATTCCATTAACATTCGGACTATTTAGCAAACGGTCACATCACTCACATGCCAACGTGGATTTTAATGCCTACAAATTCAATTAAGTGTTTGTTTTAAGATAGTCTTACAAAAGCCAGCCGCCCATCAATGAGAGAGTCGATTTTAATTACAGTCAAGAAATATAACGTAAAGAAAAAATAACACCAAAGTTTACAGTGGGGTATGCCGAGCAAAATGTTGGGCTATGCTTGAGCGACCGAACACACCCGTAGTCGGCGCCTATGCTGCAGGTCATCAGGAAACCGAATATCTTTCTGCGAGTGGATCAGGCGATTCGAGATAACGAGAGAATAAAGATTGTTTGGGTGGACATCTTACGCAGCAAGCATCGAGTTTTTGATTTTGGGAAGTGAAGACGTTTTCCTGCTGCTATTTATTTATTTGGCCCAGACACGTTTCGGCCTCTTTTATTTCAGGGCATCATCAGTGGGTTGGTGTATCTAGAAATTACATTTTTGTTCTCATGTGTAGCATTAACAGGGTATAAACATAGCACACACATCAGACAATTATATCCAAAAATACGCTAAAGCTGACAAAAGAGACATACATGTACGAAAAAGCTGGAATACATCAATTACAATGCAACACCTATGATGGGAGGTATATAGGGCAAACAAGTAGTGCGTTTCCTGTCAGATATAAGTAACACATGTAACAAACTATTTCACATTTGTTTCACACCTACGAGAACACAATCATAAACCAACATCCAGAGAAGAAGGCATAAAAACAATTAGAATAAACAACAGAAAGCACCTTCTACCGTTGCAAGAATATTAAGACTTCCAAAAAACCAAAACAGGAAAGGAAAACCTGTTAAATGCTAATATTAACCAGCCGCGCTGTAGTGGCCTTGCTTCGGAGTACGTGGTTGCTCGCCGTCGGAAGCTCGAGTCCTCCCTCGGGCATGAGTGTACGTGTTGTCTGTAGTGTAAGTTAATTTAAATAGTGAAATTTTCACTCTGTGCGCTGATATAAAACTTCCTGGCAGATTAAAATTGTGTGCCGGAACAGGGATTCGAACATGGGACCTTTGCCATTCACGGTAGAGCGCTTCCTCACGAAAGGCAACGAAATGTTCAACGACGCTTAGAAGTTGTAATTCCGCGGAGAGTTTCGTTTGAAAACCGTATTGTTCTGCAGGGATCGTCCCATCAGCCACAAGGGGTTCCAAGATTCGCGTCTGTAGGACTTGCTCAAAGGTTTTACCCATGCCGCTCAGTAAACTTATTGGTCAAAAGTTGGCGTGCACTGTCAAGGTACCTTGGCGATTTTCCAGGCGGAGGGAAAATATTTTGAGATGAGACAGCCAATGTAATCTCTTTTGCATTTGTCTACCCCTTGAGTCATTAACTATTGCCACCAAGGATAACTGCGAAATATGATAGGAGCTGAAACGTTTGTGGAATAAAGGTTGCATAGGACAATGGGGCCAGAATATGACGTAGATTTTTTTGTTGCTAGGTGGAACCGCATCAGAGATATGAAAGTCAACTTTTTTTTAATGAGATGCTATAGTTTGATATTTTCTGATGGCGAGTGTTGAGAAGAATCCAATAATGGCTAACAGTAAGGTCCTTGAAGGTCACCGTAGGTCAAAAAGGTGGTATGAACGTCCATTTACAGAAGGTGTTCGAAGTGATGACGATTGGCATCAAAGCAGCGCTGCAATCTTCTTATCATGGACTGAGCGTTATTCCGTATCACTTCGGCACTTGCAGGCATGTTGTTTTGTGATGGTCTTCAGTCTGCAGGCTGGTTTGATGCAGCTCTCCACGCTACCCTGATCCTGTGCAAAAATCTACATCCTTTTGTGTTTGCTTACTGTATTCGTCTCTCCGCCTCCCTCTTCGATTTTTACCCCACACACTTTCTTCTAATGCTAAGTTGACCATTCCTTGATTCAGGGTATGCCAGAAACTCCTTTTCTCCCCAGTTCTGTCAAGCACCACCTCACTAATTACGTTAGGTATCCATCTGATCATCATCATTCGTCGATAGCACCACATTTCCAAAGCTTCTATAATCTTTTTGTCTGCACTCATTATCATCCACGTTTCACTGCCATACAATGCTACACTGCAGACAAATGCTTTCAGAAAAGACTTCCTAACATGTAAAGTAATATTGGATGTCATCAGTAACGCTTCTTCAGTAACGCTTTTCTCTCCATAGCCATTCTGCATTTCATATCTTGTTTATCTCGGCCAAGAGAAGTTATTTTACTACCCAAATAACAAAACTCAAGTACTAGTTTTATTGCCTCATTTTCTGACACTGCATTTCATTCAGTTGCTCTTCCAGGTCCTTTGCTGTCTCTGCCATGGCAATTGGAATGAAATTTTCACTCCCCAGAGTGCCGCCCGTCTTGACAAGCACTAGTCGCCATTCTAGCGCTACAGAACTGGTGGGCGGCTTCACAATGCTTACTGCTGCCTCCTTTTTGACGTTCGTTGACCTTCAAAGACGTTACTGTTACACATCATTGGACTCGTCTCGATAGCCGCCGTCAGAAAATAAGTACCAAACTATAGCATCACATAAAAAAGGACGTAGCCGAACTCTCGATCTAACCGCTAACTTGGTCGACGGAGCTCTCCCAGTGGCTGAACTACCCACAAAGATTCGCGTACTGCCAGCTAGCATTCTCTGGTTCTACAAGAAAATCTCTGCTCTTCTCTCGGATACCAAGGGCTGGCTATCCTACATAAAACTTTCTGCTACTGCTGATTCACTACAAACTCTGTTTTCATACCACCTCTGCCACACTGACACATTCGCACACATAGGAGGAAAGATGGGTGCAGTGGAGCCTAACTCACTGATTTTTATTTATAGCATTTCCGTGTCCACTGGCCTGAATTCCTAATCTCTATTGCAACAAAATATTCACCAAAATGGTCTTCTAAGCTGATCCAAAATAAAGGATTCATCCATGCTCTAGCCATTAATGAATAGAAATAAGAATAAGTAATGAAGCAATCTAACAGTACCGCTTCAGCCGGCTGCGGTGGCCGAGGGGACTGAGGCGCTCCAGTCACGGTCTGCAAAGCCACTACGGTCGGGGGTTCGATTCCCCCCTCGGACATGGATATTTGTGCCGTCCTTAGTGTAAGCTAGTCCATAAGTAGTTTGTAAGTTTAGGGACTGATGACCCCGTAGTTAAGTCCCATAAGCTCTACAAACATTTGAACATTTAGTACCGCTTCAAAAAGACGAGTTCGGCCTGTACGCTTTCGTGCTGCACGTGTCCCTTCGCATTTCCACTTGACTGTCACATCAGAAACAGAGGACCTAGGGATGTTTAGAAGTGTGAAAATCCCGCATACAGACTTCTGACACAAGTGACACCACTCATCCGACCAAGTTCTAAGTCGGCGACTCACCTCGCTCTGCTCTCTCACGATGTCTAATGAGTACTGAGGCCGCTCATATGGAGTATCTGGCAGTAGGTGGCAGCACAATGCACCTAATATGAAAACATGTGTTTCTGTGGGTGTCCGGATACTTTTCATCACATAGTGTACATGCTCCATACGAACCTGATTTCTCCCCACGATTTTCCCGAGCTCCGAAGAAACAGATTCATGGCCATCAGTGTGTTTCGGACGAAGAGGAGCACAGTTAGGTTAAAATATGGTTCTGTAGCTAACTATAAACATTTGAGCAGTGAGGAACTGTACGTCTTCTCTCACAGTACGTAGAATACGAGTACATTCACATTTCTGGAGATCATTACTGAAACAATGAGCAGTTTACTTAGTTTTTTCCCGGTGTCTTACTTAATTTGTCTGCTCCTTATAGATGAGTCGGGTCCTGGTGCTTCATTCTGCTTTAGAGATTTGAGCTGTTTTTCAACACCACTATTACTGAATGAAACTTTCACTCTGCAATGGAGTGTGTGCTGACATGAAACTTCCTGGCAGATTAAAATTGTGTGCTGGAATCGAGACTCTAAATTGGGACCTTTGCCTTTCGCGGGCAAGCGCTCTACCGATTGAGCTATCCAGACACGACTCACGATGCCGCCTCACAATTTTACTTCCGCCAGTACCTCGCCTCCTACTTTCCAAACATCGCAGGAGAGCTTCTGTGAAGTTTGGAAATTAGGAGGCGAGGTACTGGCGGAAGTAAAGTTGTGAGGCGGCATCGAGAGTCGTGAGAGTCGGTAGAGCGCTTGCCCGCGAAATGCAAAGGTCCCAGGTTCGAGTCCCGATTCCGGCACACAGTGTTGATGACGTGATTGCAAAATTGCGTGCGGATTCTCGTCAGCCCACACATGTTGATTGTGAAAATTTACAATTTACATTTAAAGAAATATACTAAAATGAGCTCTAACATGGAAATTAAGCGTTTCCGGACACATGTCCACATAACATATTTTCTTTCTTTGTGTGTGAGGAATGTTTCCTGAAAGTTTGGCCGTACCTTTTTGTAACACCCTGTATACTGTAATTACGTTACAGGAATACCCCTCGTCTACTAGAACGACAGCAACGGATAAAGGAAAACAAAATAGGCGAGGCTGGGAAACGTGTTCTGACTAGTGAAGTTGAGTTCCTGGTTACCGCCACAGTAGTAGGTAGTGGCGGAGCGTGACAGTGCGTGAGAACCGTTACCGCCCGCAGGAAGCGTTGCGGGTCCTTGGCGACTTCCTGTGCCGACAGACGCGCAGGGACCTTCTTGCGTTATCTGCCCTGCCAGGGCGCATGCGCGGCAAAACCGCAGGCGCTCTGACGCATGCCGCCGCTCACGTGCGTGGCGGGCCAGCCGCAGCGACGCGAAGGAACGGCTAGAGCTGCCGCATCCGCCATTTTCATTCCCTGAGAATGCTAAACACCACACGTAGCTTATGCGAACAGTGTTGTTTTGTTCAAGTTTAGTGAAATATTTTAGAAGTCTCCGGCATAGAGCCTTAAGCAGGGCCGGCGGATGGGGAAAATATCAAGGCCAATTCACAGTGTCCGTCACGTCACGTCACGTCACCGTCCGTCAGAACGTTCCGCAATGTATTTCTAATGGCGGCGTTCACACTGTCCGTCACGGACCGTCACGTCACGTCAACGTCACGTCAAGCTTTCTCGCGAAGAATGTATTGACGGAACGGTCGACTGCTAACACGGAAGTTAACCTATTTTCGTCACGCGAATTAAATGTTGCAGTCGACGATTACACTGTTTATATGCAAATAAGTCTTATTCGCCTTTATTTTGTTGTTATACTTCGTTTTAGGGGTAAATCTCAAATGTTTCATGACGACTTAAATGTTTTTGTCAATTGAGTGTCTCCCTAAAATCGAGGTCGGATATCTGAAACCAAAAAATGGTTAATGTTATTTAACATTGTAACAGAAAAGACTGAAGCAAACTGTTTCTTAGAATAAGATTGTAATTTGATTACGCATTTCTCATTAAATAACATTTTAAATGAAAAAGTCAGTTCTAACGAAAGACAAAAATTCAGTTGTTTACGGCGGTATTAACAATGTCAACGGGCAAATTGTAATGGATAAAGTAAACAGGCGCTATTTAAGCTCTTATAATTGTTGTTTGATGTATTCATATGTTTATTTTTTCGCTTTAATATATATGTCGATGTTTTGAAATGTTGTTTCAGTTCCCAGTAAGTTGGCCAAAAACATACACTGTAAAGTTTTATTTGGCTGTCAACAACATTTAGCGTTGTTGTTCCTTCAATTCTGGTATTAAACTATGACTTTCTACATAACAGATCGCTACTCATAACCTCACTTTCAACATCGCGTATTGAGATCGGCGAATTGACGTGACGGACACAGACGGACAGTGTGAATACAACTTGACGTGACGGTGCCGTGACGTGACGTTGACGTGACGGACAGTGTGAATTGGCCTTCACCCGGGCAAATAATCCATATGGCGCCCCCTACAACCCATTGGTATTACTGACTTTAAATTTGCTTTGCTTTTTGTCAGTTACATACACAGTTTTGGTTAACGATATACGAAACAATTATTTACACATGAGCATGCAGAATATTCTACGTCACTGGTTAGAAATTTACAGAACGATTCAAGAAACAACGATTTACATAAAATTAAGATTGATGATGCGATACAGCATTTATTTACACTTATATACATAAACAACTTTGTTAACTGCGAAAGAGAACACATATATGAACCAAAGAATATACAAATATATTTTGTAACAGCATTGTACAAAGATTTCGTAATATAAATAATACAACCAGTAATATAATTTTATATCTTTATACAATTTTAATGTTTTTAGGGACTTCCCCACCCCCACGAACCACAGACATTGCCGAGGTGGGGTGGCTTGCGTGCCTCAACGATGCAGATAGCAGTACCGTAGGTGCAACCACAGCGGAGGGGTATCTGAGGAGAGGCCAGACAAACGTGTGGTTCCTGAAGAGGGGCAGCAGCCTTTTCAGTAGTTACAGGGGCAACAGTCTGGATGATTAACTGAGCTGGCCTTGTAACATCAGCTAATGTGGCTTTGCCATGCAGTTACTGCGACCGGCTGAAAGCAAGGGGAAACTACAGCCGTTACTTTTCCCGAGGACATGCAGCTCTACTGTATGAACATATGATGATGGCATCCTCTCGGGTAAAATATTCCGGAGGTAAAATAGTCCCCCATTCGGATCTCCGGGCGGGGACTACTCAGGAGGATGTTGTCATCAGGAAAGACAATACTGGCATTCTACGGATCGGAGCGTGGAATGTTAGATACTTAATCGGGTAGGAAAATTAGAAAATTTAAAAAGGGAAATGGATAGGTTGAAGTTAGATATAGTGGGGATTAGTGAAGTTCGGTGGCAGGATGAACAGGATTTCTGGTCAGGTGAGTACAGGATAATAAATACAAAATCAGTTGGTGGTATCACAGGAGTAGGACTGATAATGAATAAGAAAATAGGAATGCGGGTAAACTACTATGAGCAGCACAGTGATCGCATTATCACTGTCAAGATAGATACGAAGCCAACACCGACAACAGTAGTACAGGTTTATATGCCAACTAGCTCTGCCGATGATGAGGAGATCGAAGAAATATATGAGGAGCTAAAGGAAATTATTCAGAAAGTTAAGGGAGAGGAAAACCTAATTGTGATGGGAGACTGGAATTCGGTAGTAGGAAAAGGAAGAGAAGAAAAAATAGTAGGTGAATATGGACTGGGCAGAAGGAATGAAAGAGGAAGTCGCCTCGTAGAATTTTGCACGGAACATGATTTAATCGTAACAAACACGTGGTTTAAGAATCACAAAAGAAGGTTGTATACATGGAAGAGACCAGGAGACACCGGAAGGTATCATATAGATTTTATAATGGTAAAACATAGATTCCGGAACCAGGTGATAAACTGTAAAACATACCCAGGGGCAGATATAGACTCTGACTATAACTTGTTAGTCATGAACTGTAGGCTGAAATTGAAAAAACTGCAGAAAGGTAGGAAAACAAGGAGATGGGACTTAGATAAATTGAAGGAACGTGAAGTTCTGGAGAAATTCAGCGGGAGATTTAGGCATCAATTGACAGAAACAGGGGGAAATAAAACAGTAGAAGAGGAATGGGTAGCATTGAGAGATGAAATAGTGAAGGCAGCAGAGGACAAAATAGGCAGAAAGGCAAGACCTACAAAAAATCCTTAGATATCACAGGAAATACTAAATTTAATTGATGAAAGGAGAAAATATAAAAATGCAGTAAATGAAACAGGCAAAATGGAGTACAGTTAACTAAGAAATGAGATTGACAGGAAGTGCAAAAAGGCTAAGCAGGAGTGACTAGAAGCCAAATGCAAATCTGTAGAAGAATGTATAACAAGGGGAAAAAATAGATACCGCCTACAGGAAAATAAAAGAAACATTTGGCGATAAGAAAAACAGCTCTATGAATATAAAAGACTCTGATGGAAAACCAGTTCTCAGCAAAGAAGGGAAAGCTGAAAGGTGGAAAGAGTACATAGACCAGCTGTACAAAGGAAATGAACTTAGAGATGATGTGTAGGATGGGAAGAGGAAGTAGATCAAGATGACATAGGAGATACTATACTGAGAGATGAATTTGACAGAGCCCTGAAAGACCTAGGTCGGAACAAGGCCCCAAGAGTAGATGACATACCCTCAGAGCTACTAAAGTCTCTGGGAGAGCCAGCCATGACAAAACTATTTGAACTGTTGTGTAGGATGTATGAGACAGGCGAAATACCCTCAGACTTTAAGAAAAATGTAATAATCCCCATCCCAAAGAAATCAGGCGCAGACAGGTGTGAAAATTACAGAACCATCAGTTTGATAAGTCATGGCTGCAAAATTTTAACACGAATTATCTACAGGAGAATGGAAAAGCTGGTAGAAGCTGACCTCAGGGAAGATCAGTTTGGATTCAGGAGGAACGTAGGAACCCGGGAGGCAATATTCACTTTACGTCTTATCTTAGAAGATAGATTAAGGAAAGGCAAACCTACATTTTTAGCTTTTGTAGATTTAGAAAAAGCTTTTGACAATGTTGACTGGAATACACTCTTTCAAATTCTGAAGTCAGCAGGGGTAAAATACAGGGAAAGGAGAGTTATTTACAACTTGTACAAAGGGCAGACCGCAGTTATTAGACTCGAAGGGCATGAAAGGGAAGCATCAGTTGGGGAGGGAGTAAGACAGGGTTGTAGCCTTTCTCCGTTGCTATTCAATTTATACATCGAGCAGGCGGTGAAGGAAAGCAAGGAAAAATTTGGAATAGGGATTAAAGTTCAGGGGGAAGAAATAAAAACATTGCGTTTTGCTGATGACATTGTAATTCTGTCAGAGACAGCAAATGACCTGGAAGAGCAGTTGAGTGGAATGGACAGTGTGTTGAAGCTATCGTATAAAATGAACATTAACAAGAGCAAAACAAAAATAATGGAATGCGGTCTTAGAAAATCAGGTGATGCCGAAGGAATTAGATTAGGTAACGAAACAATGAAGGTGGTAGATGAATTTTGTTACTTGGGTAGCAAAATAACATGCGATGATCGCAGTACAGAGGATATAAAGTGCAGAATGGCAATGGGAAGAAAAGCATTTTTGAAAAAGAGAAACTTGCTAACTTCGAATATTAATTTAAGTGTAAGGAAGTCTTTTCTGAAGACATTTGTGTGGAGTGTTGCCTTGTACGGGAGTGAAACATGGACGATAAGCAGTGCGGACAGGAAGAGGATAGAGGCTTTTGAAATGTGGTGCTACAGAAGAATGCTGAAGATTAGGTGGGTAGATCGCATAAGTCTTATCGCTTTGGTTCATGTATCAAACATCAGTGTTGGTATAAAATGTAATTATTGCTACTTATATCAATGGGGAAAGAACTTTCTTTGAGCCTGAAGTTCGCCGCCTATCTGTGAGGCCGCCACCGTACCCACCCCAGCCTGCTAAGACGCTACATGTGTAAACACCTCTTCTCTATTAAACGTAATAAAACGAAAATACGTTACGAAATGTAGGCCTACTTACGTGTACTGTGTTGTTATCTTCTGAAATATTTGTTTATTTCTTGCTGGTTTCCTCGTTCTCTGGTTCTACGTTTTCATGTCCATTATTGTCTGTTTCAGGAGTACAAAAGAATTTCTTTAATGCTGCTGCCTGCTTCACATTTTCAGCCGCTAATTGTGCTCTTCTTTTTTGTATACATTTCCAGAAGTCTTCTTTTTTCGACATGTTAATAAAGAACACGTTAACACAACTATTCTTCTACTAAGAATCGAAATTCAGGAGACAAAAGAAGAACAGGCACACCATGAAGCCTGCACTACATGTACATGACTTCTGATTTACAATTTTCTTTCACGAGACATTTGACAGTACAAACAGGGCTAATTTCTTTTTGGTTGCCGGTAACTCAATATTGTTTGTGTGTATTGTTAGAGCGACCGACATAGCTTTGTCCCAAGGAGTGCAATTGTCGGCACCGAGGCGGTTGTAATTGTAAGAGCGTGTTATTGTTGGTCAAAACTCCCAACTCTCAACAATAGCCTTTAGCTTTGTCAGCGGAGATTTTTTTTATAGACAAATTGAA
This sequence comes from Locusta migratoria, assembly GCA_026315105.1. NCBI lineage: Eukaryota > Metazoa > Arthropoda > Insecta > Orthoptera > Acrididae > Locusta > Locusta migratoria. The sequence continues at coordinate 628,788,804 of CM048745.1, read as the reverse complement.
GGGATGAAGGGATTTCCTTTATAGGAGATTTAAGAAGAAACCGGGGTTATTGTAAAGAGTGAGGCATATGTCGTGAGTTAGTAGCCAATGTTGCTACATAATTTATGAAAAAGTTAATTTTTAGTTCACTGTTTACAATAATATAAATTTAGCAAGGATTTTGGCGCCCCCCAAACTCCCCTAAAATTTGGCGCCGGTACTGGCTTTAAGGCTAGTTTACACGACGACACTAGGTTTCATGAAACTGCGCTACTGACCAGTGCGCATGCGCGGCAGACGTTCGCGCAACTCTTTGGCGAAACTAAACAGTTTCGGCACTTTCCAACTTTGGCGAAACTAATTGCGCGTGTTTTTAGGTTAGGTGACACCCAATACAGAAAAAAAGGGGGGAAAGGAAGAAATAATTCGGTTTTTGAATATATATGCGATGCATAGGTGTTTGTGCTATTTTAACGATGAAAATTTCAAGAATAAGCAGCGGCGTGTTAGTACTCTTGAAGCAATTATTCGTGAATTTTAAATATTGATGGGTCTACGATTAGTGAATTGCAAACTAAAGTACATTCAATTCCAAATACCTATACAATACCTATACGAATTTTGGATTTGGGAACACGGTGCAGGTACTGTAAAGACGAATATCTACCGTATTTGACAAGAAAAGTAATGCAATTTGTAATTTCAGTTCTGGTAACAGTGCTTCACGCATAACAGTATCTTGTTTGTTTATTGCATTACTAACTCTGTTTAAAAGGAACGTAAACTGCTCTGGTGACATACTGAGTTGATTAAAATAACTTATAAGGTCTTCGATCACAATTTCTTCAGCAAGGTCGATAAGCTACCGATCTGACGTCTTTTTTTAATCCAGTCACAAACCCAAACATGTTCCTTGTTCCTTTTATGTTTAGTCTTATACACCGACCTCACACAGAGAAGCAATAGCTAGCTACCAAAACGTTCATTCTACGGCGACTACGGCACTCACAAAACAACGAAACGAGTGTCGCAACCTAGTGTCGTCGTGTAGACTAGCCTTTAGATCGCGCTACTTTGAGCTTGCATTCCGCTCTTGTTTATATCCATATGTGGATTAGACACAAAAAACTCGCCTTTTTCTTACTTATTGCTGCTTTTCTTTGCCGTCCGAATAAAGAAAAACAGCGCAAGAAACATGTACATTTCTGTGATAAAAATCGCGTACTATGTTAAATTCTGTCGAAACTGGTCATCTAGATAAAAGTTTTAAGTGATCTTGACTTGTATTTGAATAATGACTATCAATATACGAGGTTTCTTTGCCGTCTTGCAATAAGTGTTTGTTGTCTGCTACTACAAATACACCACATCGGATTTTTTTTACTCACATTGCTGAATGTACTTCTATTACGTTATTCAGAAAGTTTCAGAATGTATTACAAACACTAAAACGAAAAATAATATTAGTGTAGATGATCTAAAGTTTGCGGTCGTAGAGGCACACGGTGTCGATGTTGGCAACAACCGTTGAATGCTATTTGCAAACCTAATCGTAAAGAATGAGGGGAATAATCCTTTGTGTTGAGCATGAAATAAATAAATAATTCTGTTTCTTGTCTATGCAACAGGTTTTTGTATGTAACAGCACCCTTGTCTTTTCAGTAATTTAATAATCCTTGTAAATTAAACATTTCGTTACCAACATTAGCGCACCACGCCGCCGCAGCCGTAAGTAAAATTTACACAGTATTCTCTGTTAGTTATGTTATCGTCTTTTATAGATAAGCGTCAATATTGGCATTTACTAATAAGATATTGAATTGCGGGTAAATTCTGTGATGCTACATCAGGTACTATTCAAATTGCATACTACAAGTTATAACGCTAAAACTTCGAAGTGCCACAAATAGCAATTAACGGTATTTGCCTGTATCTGCACAGTACGCTTCCACGGCCCTCTCATCTCAATGTTATTGTACGATACCGTCTGCGTCGGACCCTGAATCGTGTAGTTCAATACATGTTGCGTGTGAAGTTAGTTAAAAACAAAATAGCCAGCCTAGGAATCAGTATAGGACAGTGTCCCGATGATGCTGTGATTAAAACAAGTGATAGATTTCATTAATTAAGAGATTTGATTAGATGCTTTCCAGACAGTTCTATAAACAATAATTTTGTCATTGTACATTATTTCAAGAATTAGAAAGAAAAGACATCAAAAACTTTATGTAAATGAAAATAAATAGCATTGTATATATGTCAGGCTCATAAACAAGTTGTGTTGTCCAGCTAATTGTGTTTATTAATGTAACAGTCGAAATTTGAATATTGTTATTCTTTGTATATATTGACTGACGTAAGATTTGGAGTATATTTTGAGAATGGACAAGATATTTGATAGTTCAATATATGTTGGGAACATGTATGATGTACTCGTTAACTAATTAATTGACATTTAACGTTTTGGTTTGTTTTCCAACAAAAAGTAGCATTATTAAAACTTAAAAATATATGCGCCATCTAAAATTGTTGTATGTATAGTTTTCATTTTATATTGTGATTATTTTTGTGTACATGAAATGTTTTCTTTGTGTGTTTGTTAATTGTAAATTAGTATATTCAGTTGTTATGAACAATGCATAATGTAACGTCATTATTGCCGGTGTTATATATTTGCCTCACCGCCTTGCATGGGGGAGTGGGAGTTTTGGCGATCGTTATGTGCTCTGGAATCTATGTCAGTCTGTTGTCTTAAAATGGAAGTACTATCAACTATGTTCTGTTGCATTGTGTACATTACGAACTTATAATGTTTTGGTGGAGAAGCAGTTTGATTGAAAATTAAAGAAGAAGTGAAAAATTGTACCTACGAGTATTTATTTCTACCACGACGCCCCAGTTGAATAATTTTGCAGCGAACAGAACCCCCATACATCGTAATGTTGCCACGCAAAACCACAAGGGGTGCAAGCCCCCTTCATGGAAAACACGTCCACATCATGACACCACCGCCTTCAAATTTTGTTGTTGCTACTACACACGCTGGCAGATGACGTTGACCGAGCTTTCGCCATACCCACACCCTGCCATCGGATCGCCACATTGTGTACCGCGTTTCGTCATTCCACACAACGTTTTTACACCGTTCAACCAACCATTGTTTACGCTCCTTACATCAAGCCTTCTCACCTCCCGCCTGTTATAGTACCTAGAGTGAATCCTGATGCAGTTTGGGATTCCTGTTTGATGGTCTAGATCAGTGCTTCCCAACCTTTTTGAATACGCGACCCCTTCCAATTGAAAATATTTTGGCGACCCCTCACCCTCTCCCCGAAAATGTTCAAATGTTTGTAAAGCTTATGGGACTTAACTACGGGGTCATCAGTCCCTAAACTTACAAACTACTTATCAACTACTTACGAAATAGGACGGCACAAATATCCATGCCCGAGGGGGGATTCGAACTCCCGACCGTAGTGGCCGTGCAGACCGTGACTGAAGCGCCTCAGTCCCCTCGGCCACCGCGGCCGGCCGTCTCCCCGAACCAAAACACAATTAAGTGCGTAATTTCAAAGAAAAAGAATTTAATTTTATATATACATGTGGCGTCTATACCGAAAGAACAGACCTGATCCTGCAGTTGTTATTGTTTTCATATTCACAGAATATATGACTTCAACTGCGAATGGGAAAAGCTGAAAATGTGTACCCAGCTGGGATTCGAACCCGGGTCTCGTGCTTTCTAGGCGGTTAATTTTCTTCTGTTGATACGACTTTCTTGTAAAAATAACGAGAAGTTCAGTATTGTACATTATAGGTTTAAACATTTAGTCAGTTTTTCTGAATGGAACACATCCTATGATAACATGAATTCCAACAGAAAAATATATGTTGCATGTCGAGTTTTCACATTGAGGGTAAAGTTCAGAAAGGAATTATGCTCGTTGAGCAAGGTCTCATTGTACTGTCAATTTGTAAACAATCGAATTTCTCGAAATTACTTACTGTATCCTGTAAATTTAGGTATAGCCTGCTACCTGAAGACAGTTTTCAGTCCTTTCTTTTATTCGTTGTCAACACGGTGTATTTATTATAAAACAATTTATGTTCTATGCAACTGAGAATTGATGACCGACAAAAATCGCGTATTTTTAATATAAAATATATTTCACTTTTCTTTGGCCTATATTTTTCATTACGTAAAGCCTATTTTTCATGCTTGCTCCTGGCTGGCTGTTTTATGGTACACGTATATCCTCTGACGGCGACCCTCCAAACAACACTTTGCGAAGGTTCGCAACACACAGGTTGAAAAACACTGGTCTAGATAGATGCCTGCTTATTACACCGTACAGCGGTCTCTGTGCGGCGGTACGACTTCTTCTTGCGTTAGTCGGACTGAATAACAACTTTGATGTGACCGTGTAAGACTTCGTAATCCGCAACTCGTCAGCTCGTCAACAAAACAAAACAAAACCTCCTGTATTATGAAAAAAAAAAAAAAAAAAAAAAAAAAAAAAAAAAAAAAAAACCCTCAGATTCTTGCGCAGATGGAAGAAGCATGTGATGCTATAGCTTTTTTAAATTGTCACTCTTAATAAAATATTTCAAAGTTCATTCATAGTTCAAACTGTCAAAAGGAAGTTCGTCTTTTACACGCTGCTATAGTCACAGATGATATAAAGTTCCTTTATATCCTTATAGATCGATATGTTCGATCTATTAAATGAAGTATTAAAAATTAATTTAATTCTTGTTAATGGATTTTTCGCACAGAATAATGTTTCATAAATTTCATCGTTCAAACTGTAAAAGGGTTTGAAATTACTTCTTTCTCTTTTATTAATATACCATTTCTTGTAAATAAATAATATCAGAAATAATTGTCTGTGACACTCGATGACTTTTCAAGACACATAAACATTTATTGACGTCAGAGTACAGATCGTGACTCAACAACAGTTAAAACAGAACTGATATTTAAAGCATGTTGATTTTTCATGAAACTTTCTATAATAATGTCAATATCCCCGACGATAACCGCAGAGACCAGCATCTTCTTGCCTCGTGGCCGTCGACCCGCGACCTGAAGTGGCCAGATGTTTACTCCTTGATATCAGCTTCGAAGATGTTTCTCTCGTAGGTTGAATCGCCATCACAGCACATAAAATATAAGAAACATACAAAAAAAATTTAAGAATCACATAACATAAAAATATTTACATTAAAATCATTTAATAACATAAATATTAACCGATTTTTCTGCAAAAACTGAGATGATATGAGGTAGTAGCGGAGACAATAATCCGTCCTACTACATCTGTCAGTCAATAGACGACGTCAGCCAGTACGCTTTCATGCTGTACGTGTTCCTTCACGTTTCCACTTCGCTATCACTTCAGAAATAGTAGACCTGGGGATGTTTAGGAGTGTGGAATTAACGCGAACAGACTTCTGAGATAAGTGATTCCCAATCACCTGACCACGTTCCAAGTCCGTGAGTTCTAATGACTACTGTTATCGCTGATATGGAGTAGGTGACAGCAAAATGCACCTAATTTGGAAAACGTATGTTTGGGGGGGGGGGGGGCGGGGCGGTTCCGGATACTTTTGATCACTTAGTGTATCTCTGATCTTTATAGTGCATGTCTGACAATAAATACTTGGTTTTCGTTACTTCTAAACACATGTAGCACATATTCAACAGCTTTCTGGCGAGTCCTTACAGCCTTTGTCTCCACCACGTCAGTTTCAACTCGTTCACCTGATCTGATCACTCAGTTTTTCTTTGTTGAAGCTAGTCAGGCGTTGCGCATACTGTTTAGCGTCTTAACAGATTGTCTCACTGACATTGTCTGCGAAGTGAAGGGCGGGGTTAGTTTAGCACGTTAGTACCGACACTGGTTTGCTTACGATATGGAGGCCTCAGTTCACAAATAAACGACTTGTAGAGTGAGGGCGTCGAAAATCTGAGGATGACGAAGCAAGTATTCACAGCCGACTGTCGGCAGGCTGTATAAGCAGCCTGCAAGGGCGCGGCGAAGCTACATTTAGGAATGGCAACGCCCAAGTGTTCGTTTTGGATTAGCTGCCAAAAGAACACCGCCTAACGCCACTCAGTTTGGCTCGGCACATCACACACAGTCACTCACTAAGACCTGCAGTGCCACTACTTGACGGAAATTCTGACTGCTTTTCAATTCTCACCCATTTCCCACGCTACAGACACGCATTTAGCAAGAAACTGTCAAAAAAGTGTTACCATCAGTTTGTAATACCTTTATACAACATGTTACGTCGTGTTATATACAATCTTAAGTCTGAAGTCCTCAAGCACACCAATAATGCACAACTGTAATAAATTTTGCTTTTCCAGCGAGCGAGAGAGAACTGAAGTAACTATGGTGGCTCTTGAGGAATATACACCTATGGCCTTAAGTACTCTGCAGAGATGCTTTCTTTCCGGTCTCCAAGCCTGACCACATTTTATCATACCACAATAAAAAGTCAAGCGCGCTCTAAATTGTCTTGTAACCTCTATTCAACTATTTTGGGGAAATGTTTAACTTTCTTGCGTAGTCTGATGATAACTACCGAAATTTGAATATATCTTGTTATAATTATCTCATGTAGATTATGCTGTTTTCTTTAGAGGATGGATGCTTAGGGTTTAACGTCCCGTAGACAGCTTGGCCATTAGAGACGGAGCTAACGCTCGGAGTTTTTGGGTTAGGATGAGGAAGGAAATCGGCCGTGCCCTTTGAAAGGAACCATCGCGGCATATACCTGGAGTGATTTAGGGAAATCACGGAAAACCTAAATCTGGATGGCCGGAGGTGGATTTGAACCACCATCCTCCCGAATGCGATTTCTTTAGAGTATACTAGCTTAAACACGCGGCTACGCTCGCGTGTTGGTTGATTATGATTGACAAAGCTATCTTTCAGTAGTGTGCTATGAGACTGCTTTTGAAGGATAAAATGAAATACAATACCTTCTTTAGAAACAAACATTTTTAATCAACATGCAAATAAAAAAATAACGTTATGTGAAGTGCTTAATGATTTACAATAAATAATACATACATTATTCCTTATAGCCTGTGCTGCAATACCTCAACACGTATGGTGAGTGCTCGTTTATCAGGAAAGTAAGTAGTGTACATTAAATCAGACGTAAAAATGCACTCGTTTCGAAGAATCCAATCACGAAATTTAACAATAATGATTGTATTAATATCAGAGATCGATCACTTGATGTAATGCGCGAAACGTCCAAATCCATTTTTTTGTAAAGAGATGTATTAAAAGATATTTCTTTTTTACTCCTTTATTTATTTATTCTTATATTTCCTTATTAGTATGCTTATCCTTACAAAGAAAGAGCTGAAGAAATTGTAACACGCACAGACCAAAGATGTGGTCTGTGGCATCACGTTTCGCTGTATGCAACCTCCTTGCTATAAAGTCGCAAACGTCATCGCTGGCCTTCAGTCCGAATTTTTTTATAACTTTTAACCACCATATCTTCCACCCCCTTATAGCTATCGGCCTGGAACTGCTATGGTGTACAACGGGGGATTTCGGACAACAATTACACACAGACCATTCGTTTGCGTTGTGTAGTTTTCGCTGCAGAGCGAAATATTAACACACAGACACCGATAACTTTCCATCCCAGTATACTCCATCCTTTTATCATTTTAACCCTCAAGCAACAATGCAACCAACAAAACCATTTTCAAAGAGTAAACATAATTTTCAAAGAGTAATTATTGTCCCTCATTTCGCGTTATATTCTTCAGATTACTAAATCTCTATCAGATCGCTATAAAACCGTGCCTAAAACCTTCCTCAGGTATAAATTAGTAACTGTACAAATATTTAAGTCTCTGCGTCTTGTCGTTCGGACGTGATAAGCATGCACCGAACAGACATTCACATTAATATATATAGATAAATAGCCATCCGATCGCCATAAAACCATGCCTAAAGCCCTCCCCGGGTAGACGTTAGTAACTGTACAAATTTTTAACTCTTTATATCTTGTGGTTCAGACGTGATAAACATACACCGAACAGACATTCATATTTATAGATATAGATTTCAGGCAAATCTGCGCTCCTGTTTCAGTATCAAAAGTACACTTTCATCTGTACTGTGTGTCGGTTATTCAAAATACAAATATAAATATGTGTTTTCGGAATATGTGGCGTGAGTAGAAACGGCGTTCCTAGAGAAGAAGAAATTGACGAAAATAAAGAACCTGGGGAAATTCTTAACACAGGAGAGTTGCATGTTCAGCACAGTGTGTTAACACTGAAACCAGATTCACTATTTTAATGCTGTAATAAAATAGTCAAAGATACAATTTTTACACAATTTTTGATCCTACAACCACAATAGTAATAATAATAAAAAGAATTGAAATTTGACTCGGCAAAAGTTTTCAGTTACTTCGACTGATTTAATTAATTTTACACTGGCAAACGATGTCTTATTTCCTCTGTGCCTTGGAAGATCATTTTATTCACCCGTCCCTGTAGGGTGAATAAGAGTACTTCTTCTTTTTTTTAATAAAATTATGAGCTACATACAGGGTCTACAAAATTACAAGAGCAATATTAGGCACAAGACGTATAATCCCAAATAAATTTGACTTTCATATTCGCCTTTAAAATATTAGTTTCTTTCTTTTAAAGACTTTTAAAGACTAATCACCACATTTTATGGTAGTCGATATTATCGACCGTTGTTTGTAAATCTTTCATTTGTTACACATGGCGTCGGTCTCTAGGCTCTGTCTATATACGTCATACATTGCAGTATGTTAATGCGAACTTGAGCCGCAGGCTGCTGTACGTAATGGTGCATTACGTCAGCTATGCTCTTTGTCCCTACTACAATAAACTACCCACGACTACGTCCATAACGAGGCTGCTGCTGTACTGTAACACATAATGTTCCATCGCAAGCCAAGAAGTTCTAACGAATTGACGTCAGATTATCACCAGTAATCTGGTATACTGCATCGAGCCACCACACTTCAGGACACACACTCGAAGGAGTAACATGTTGCATATGTAGGCGGTCATAAGACATAGATTAATGAGTTTAGAACATTGTGAAATGACTTTATATTGAATTTTCAGTTAAGACAATGTGTGTCAAGTAGATGTTATTATGCACTTTGCTAGTTTTCTGCCTTCTTTAAATAAACTAAATGGCATCCCACATGAACTTAGCCGGCCGCGGTAGCCGAGGGGACTGAGGCGCTTCAGTCACGGTCTGCACGGTCACTACGGTCGGGGGTTCGAATCCCCCTCGGGCATGGATATTTGCGGCATCCTAGTTCTTAAGTAGTTCATAAGTAGTTTGTAAGTTTAGGGACTGATAACCCAGTAGTTGAGTCCCTTAGGCTTTACAAACATTTGAACATTTTTGAACATGAACTTAAGTTCAAATCAAACGTTTGTATGGCTTATGGGACTTAACTGCGGGGTCATCAGTCCCTAAACTTACAAACTAGCTAATCCTAAGGACGGCACAAATATCCATGCCCGAGGGGGGATTCGAACCCCCGACCGTAGTGGCCGTACAGACCGTGACTGGAGCGCCTCAGTCCCCTCGGCCACCGCGGCCGGCTATGAACTCAAGTATTATTTCGTAATTAGATCAGTTCCTGTCAATAGTTTAACAATTTCAGCCTCAATCAAGAACTCCTACCTGTGTGCTATCATCTGCATGGGGACATCTATAGACAGACGTCAGGTTAGTGAACTTTTTAGAGTTTCATTGTTAGTTCATTTTGTCCTGTTTTCCCCACAGTAAGTTATCCGTCTATGCAACTGAATTAATAAAATATTTTATTGCCATATGCATTTCGTGTTTATTTTATAATTCAAAAATACTAAGAAACGAAAATATGAAATATTCTAAAACATAATCATGTATATGTGCGCCTCGGTTGCACAGTGGTAGAGTGCCTGACTACAAATCCAAAGGTCGCGGGTTCGATCCCCGCCAGGTCCTAGGATTTTTATCTGTCACTTTCCACTTCTTTCACCTCTGGCAGTATTGCTCATGTGAAAAATACCGAGTAGCACCGTGGTTCGGAACCCACGTTAAACTGTAGGTCCCCCTATAACTGGCTGGGTAAGTCAGTTCGAAGGTCGGAGGAAGGCAACGGCATACCACCTCCAAACAGGACCATGCCTAGTAAAGCACTGTGGTGTTCAAACCAATCTTCGGATTGATGACTGCTTTACCTAATCATGTATATATTACAGGCCACTGATGATGCCTTCCAAATAAAGGCGAAATGCATATAGCATAAAATATTTTATTAATTCAGTTGCATAGACGGATAACCCACCCCCATGAACCACAGACATTGCCAAGGTGGGGTGGCTTGCGTGCCTCAACGATGCAGATAGCCGTACCGTAGGTGCAACCACAGCGGAGGGTATCTGCGGAGAGGCCAGACAAACGTGTGGTTCCTGAAGAGGGGCAGCAGCCTTTTCAGTAGTTACAGGGGCAACAGTCTGGATGATTGACTGAGCTGGCCTTGTAACATCAGCTAATGTGGCTTTTCCACACAGCTACTGCGAACGGCTGAAAGCAAGGGGAAACTACAGCCGTTACTTTTCCCGAGGACATGCAGCTCTACTGTATGAACATATGATGATGGCATCCTCTCGGGTAAAATATTCCGGAGGTAAAATAGTCCCCCATTCGGATCTCCGGGCGGGGACTACTCAGGAGGATGTTGTCATCAGGAAAGACAATACTGGCATTCTACGGATCGGAGCGTGGAATGTTAGATCCCTTAATAGGGTAGGAAAATTAGAAAATTTAAAAAGGGAAATGGATAGGTTGAAGTTAGATATAGTGGGGATTAGTGAAGTTCGGTGGCAGGATGAACAGGATTTCTGGTCAGGTGAGTACAGGATTATAAATACAAAATCAGTTGGGGGTATAACAGGAGTAGGACTGGTAATGAATAAGAAAACAGGAATGCGGGTAAACTACTATGAGCAGCACAGTGATCGCATTATCATTGTCAAGGTAGATACAAAGCCAACACCAACAACAATAGTACAGGTTTATATGCCAACTAGCTCTGCCGATGATGAGGAGATCGAAGAAATATATGATGAGCTAAAGGAAATTATTCAGACAGTCAAGGGTGAGGAAAACTTAATTGTCATGGGAGACTGGAATTCGGTAATAGGAAAAGGAAGAGAAGGAAAAATAGTAGGTGAATATGGACTGGGCAGGAGGAATGAAAGAGGAAGTCGCCTGGTAGAATTTTGCACGGAACATGATTTAATCGTAACAAACACGTGGTTTAAGAATCACAAAAGAAGGTTGTATACGTGGAAGAGACCAGGAGACACTGGAAGGTATCAGATAGATTTTATAATGGTAAGACATAGATTCCGGAACCAGGTTATAAACTGTAAGGCATACCCAGGGGCAGATATAGACTCTGACCATAACTTGTTAGTCATGAAGTGTAGGCTGAAACTGAAGAAACTACAAAAAGGTAGGAAAATAAGGAGATGGGTCCTGGATAAGTTGAAGGAAAGTGAGGTTCTGGAGAATTTCAGAGGGAGATTTAGGCAACAATTGACAGAAACAGGGGGAAATAAAACAGTAGAAGAGGAATGGGTAGCATTGAGAGATGAAATAGTGAAGGCAGCAGAGGACAAAATAGGTAGAGAGGCAAGACCTACAAAAAATCCTTGGATATCACAGGAGATACTAAATTTAATCGATGAAAGGAGAAAATATAAAAATGCAGTAAATGAAACAGGCAAAATGGAGTACAGACGACTAAAAAATGTGATTGACAGGAAGTGCAAAATGGCTAAGCAGGAGTGGCTAGAAGCCAAATGCAAATCTGTAGAAGAATGTATAAGAAGGGGAAAATTGGATACCGCCTACAGGAAAATATAAGAGACATTTGGGGACAAGAAAAGCAAGTCTACGAATATCAAGAACTCCGATGGGAAGCCAGTTCTCAGCAAAGAAGGGAAAGCTGAAAGGTGAAAAGAGTACATAGAGCAGCTCTACAAAGGAAATGAACTTAGAGACGATGTTGTAGGAAGGGAAGAGGAAGTGGATCAAGATGAAATAGGAGATACCATACTGAGAGATGAATTTGACAGAGCCTTGAACGACCTAGGTCGGAACAAGGCCCCAGGAGTAGATGACATACCCTCAGAGCTACTAAAGTCTCTGGGAGAGCTAGCCATGACAAGACTATTTGAACTGGTATGTAGGATGTATGAGACAGGCGAAATGCCCTCAGATTTTAAGAAAAATGTAATAATCCCCATTCCAAAGAAAGCAGGCGCAGACAGGTGTGAAAATCACAGAACCATCAGTTTGATAAGTCATAGTTGCAAAATTTTAACACGAATTATCTACAGGAGAATGGAAAAGCTGGTAGAAGCTGACCTCGGGGAAGATCAGTTTGGATTCAGGAGGAACATAGGAACCCGGGAGGCAATACTCACTTTACGGCTTATCTTAGAAGATAGAACAAGGAAAGGCAAACCTACATTTTTAGCTTTTGTAGATTTGGAGAAAGCATTTGACAATGTTGATTGGAATACACTCTTTCAAATTCTGAAGTCAGCAAGGGTAAAATATAAGCAAAGGAGAGTTATTTACAACTTGTACAAAAGCCAGACCGCAGTTATTAGACTCGAAGGGCATGAAAGGGAAGCATCAGTTGGGTAAGGAGTAAGACAGGGTTGTAGCCTTTCTGCGATGTTATTCAATTAGTACATCGAGCAGGCGGTGAAAGAAAGCAAGGAAAAATTTGGTGAAGGAATTAAAGTTCAGGGGGAAGAAATAAAAACATTGCGTTTTGCTGATGACATCGTAATTCTGTCAGAGACAGCAAAGGACCTGGAAGAGCAGTTGAATGGAATGGACAGTGTGTTGAAGCTATCGTATAAAATGAACATTAACAAGAGCAAAACAAAAATAATGGAATGCAGTCTTAGAAATTCAGGCGATGCTGAAGGAATTAGATTAGGTAACGAAACAATGAAGGTGGTAGATGAGTTTTGTTACTTGGGTAGTAAAATAACATGTGATGGTCGCAGTACAGAGGATATAAAATGCAGAATGGCAATGGGAAGAAAAGCATTTTTGAAAAAGAGAAATTTGCTAACATCGAATATTAATTTAAGTGTAAGGAAGTCTTTTCTGAAGGTATTTGCGTGGAGTGTTGCCTTGTACGAGAGTGAAACATGGACGATAAGCAGTGTGGACAGGAAAAGAATAGAGGCTTTTGAAATGTGGTGCTACAGAAGAATGCTGAAGATTAGGTGGGTAGAGCGCATAACTAATGAAGAGGTACTGAACGGAATTGGTGAGAAAAGGAATGTTTGGCATATCCTGACTAAAAGAAGGGATCGCTTGGTAGGACACATTCTTAGACATCGGGGAATCGTAAAATTAGCATTGGAGGGAAGTGTGTGGGGTAAAAATCGCAGAGGGAGACCAAGAGACGCGTATAGTAAGCAGATTCAAATGGATGTGGGTTGCCGTTCTTATGAGGAGATGAAAAGGCTCACTCAGGATAGAGTAGGGTGGAGAGCTGCATCAAACCAGTCTCCGGACTGAAAACCATAACAACAGACGGATAACCTAAATATCCACACTATAATAACTTTTACAGTTTCTACTCTTCACACAATGCAGTGGAGAGTTACTACAACCCTCGCGTACCCTCTCATTGCGGTACAAACGCAAACTATTGTGCGTCATCCGTGGCAACATGGAGGAGAGAAGAAAGTGATATAGGACCGGTTTAACACCACCATATAAGCCATTTTTCCCGTTATAACACTAGATACCATCTATTCAGTAATGCTTTGTCAGAGAGACTTAGGTCTAATACGCGCTCTACTATGCAGCACAGTTACAGTATATGTTGAAAAGGGTTTCCACGTGCCTCAGCACGTGGTAGTAAGCGTCGTAGCATGTTCTCACACATCCGCATCAGTTAGGCCGCATCCACACAAAGACAGCATGAATACCCTACACCAGTATATCCACACCTGCAATGGGCTTTGCATACACGATACTTTTGAGATAGCCTTATAAGCAGAAATAGTGCCGACCGCGGTGGCCGACGGGACTGAGGCGCTCCAGTCACGGTCGGGGGTTCGAATCCCCCCCTCGGGCACGGATATTTGTGGCGTCCTTAGTATTAGCTAGTTCATAAGTAGTTTGTAAGTTTAGAGACTGATGACCCCGTAGTTAAGTCCCATAAGCTATACAAACATTGAACATTTTTTTTTTTTTTTTTTTTTTTTTTTTTTTTTTTTTTTTTTTTTGGGAGAAATATCACGGGCTTAGATCCGGTGAAAGAGCAGGCAATGCAAATGGACCTCCTCTTCCAATCCATCGACCAGTCAAGAAACGACGCGACTGTACGTAAACAGCGCAAGTGTGCTGGAGCATCATCACATCATGCTGCAGCCACATAAATATTCGAATCAACAATGGCACTTCTTCTAGTAGGGGAGGCAAAGCCACCCGCAAGAAACTTCGATAGTTCGATCTGTAAAGCAACTGAAAGGACGAATGGACCCAAACTACGGCCTGGCCCACACTGGCTGCACCGATACTGCTGTCACCATGCCATGGTGGTTCTTCATGCCATTCCACAGATGAGATTTTCAACATCTACTATGTGGCTGCATGCTGCAGCGTGTATTAAAATGCAGTTTCTGTAACTAAGTACGACTGAATAAATTGTCTCTAGCTTGGAAACCATGAATTTCCGGACTTAATTTCATTAGACCTATTTTGTTCCGTATCCTCTCATCGATCAATCTCTAGACTCTGTACAAGGTGCGAAAAATCACCCTGTGTACACGAATTTCAGTTTCGCTGATTACTGTTAGTTCAAGTGTTCGTAAAGCTGTAGTACCAAACTGCAGTGATCATCGGTCCCTCGATTTACAAACTACCTTATGCTAAGGACAACACACAACGCCCGACAGAGGACTCGAACCTCCGACGGAGAGCAACTGCGCGCTCCCAAGCAAGGTGCCTCATAGCGCACGACCATTCCTACGCGGCATTACTTTTAGTACACTGGTTTTATACCAGTAATCTGACTTTACATTTCCTATCAGTCTAACTCTGAAAACTGTACGAGTGAACGATGTGAGAAAGAAATACTGGAAACCAACCATACATAGCAAAAGCAACAAGAGCAAAATTAGCAAGGTTGCTTATATTTTGCCATAAAATGGTATAAATAGGCAATATCAAAGCTAAACAATGTAAGGAATACTGGTTCGAAACAACTACAATCTTCGTAAAAGTAGAGAATGTATTTTTTTGTTTTTGTTTTTTTGTTTTTCAATAGATTTGCACACACATTCCGACAACTGGCAGATATGCTCAGTACGCCATGTGACCACCTCTGGGATTAGCTCAGGCCTGACAACGATGGGCCTTGCTGCGAGCCGCGGTGGAGTAGCCGAGCGGTCTAAAGCGTCTCGCTGTGGAGCGCGCGGTTGCTCGCCGTGGAGGTTCGAGTCCTCCCTGGGGCATGGGTGTGTGTGTGTGTGTGTTTGTCCTTAGGTTAGTTTACCTAGGTTTAAGTAGTTTGTAAGCTACGGGCTGATGACCACGCAGTTTGGTCCGATAGATTTACAAACATTTGAACATTTTTGAAACTTGCTGCGAATGATGTCATCCTGCATAGCTTCTCTAGAGTCTTCTAGAGCAGTTCATGGATGCTTACTTGATGGAACGTGTCT
Source organism: Locusta migratoria (assembly GCA_026315105.1). Taxonomy (NCBI): domain Eukaryota; kingdom Metazoa; phylum Arthropoda; class Insecta; order Orthoptera; family Acrididae; genus Locusta; species Locusta migratoria. The sequence goes on along the minus strand of CM048745.1, from coordinate 628,773,026 downwards.
CCATAATGCAACCCAGACATACACTATGGGATTCAAATTGGGAGAGGTAGCAGGCCTTGCAGTAACTCATGCCAAGAGGCATGTGAATGAGACGGGCGGCGTTCCGAGTTTAAGGCTGCAATTGTACGTAAGATGTACTGGATTCCAAGGTTTTACCAGTGGGCGCATGCGATACAGCGGTCTGTTGCTTGACGTTCAGTGGCCTTTTTAATTAGTAGCCTGTTTGTCAGTTACTCAATTGTTAATTCATGGTTCTTTTTGTTGTTGTTGTTGTTGTGGCCTTCAGTCTCATTTGATGCAGCTCTCCACCCTACTCTGTCCTGTGCAAACCTCTTCAATGTTCAAATCTTTGTAAACCTACTGGATCAAACTGCTATGGACATCAGTCACTACACTTAGAAACTACTTCAACTAAGTTAAACTAACCTAAGAACAAAACACACACCAATGTCCCAGGGACTCGAACCGCAGATGGCGAATAATAGCGCGCTCCGCTGCGATGCTCCTTAGAACGCTCGACCAATCCATCGGGCAAGCCTATTCATTTAATATATAAAGCAGAGTGTCCGTATGTTTGTACGTGTTGCATACAAATCTACAGTTTTGTTCCAATCTTTATGAAATTTTGTAGACGTATGCTTCCATCCATGAGGACGGTCGCCGTAAGTGTAAGAATCACGTACGATACATAGTTTACGGGATATGACGTCGTAAACAATAAGATGCGCGAAAAACTGCTGCATTTAGCGACAATGCTGCTCATTTTCTCCCAAACCACTGAACCGAAATCATCCACATTTGGTGCACATATTCCTCGTGAGGTAACAATGTTGTCAGGGTAAGAACCACATACGACACATCGTTCAGAAGATACAATGTCATAAACAATGAAGTTATAAGAAACTGCCACATAATGCGATGAGACTTTATTCACACACAGTATGAGAATACCAGTTCTTAGCGACTTGCAACAAACTTTAAACATAATTTCAAACCTTTATTAAACTTTTTCTCGCCGGCCGCGGTGGCCGAGGTGACTGAGGCGCTCCAGTCACGGTCAGCACGGCCACTACGGTCGGGGGTTCGAATCCCCCCTCGGGCATGGATATTTGTGCCGTCCTAGTTCGTAAGTAGTTCATAAGTAATTTGTAAGTTTAGGGACTGATGACCCCGTAGTTAAGTCCCATAAGCTTAACAAACATTTGAAACTTTTTCTCGCTGACAAACACAGCAAAATGATGAAAGGAAAAAAGTTTCTCGCTTACTATTTTTTCACTGTTTCTGGAGTAAAACTACGACATTCGGTATGACGTTGCAATTTATAATTTCTACACCACAAATTGTAGCCGTAGGATATTTTACAGACTGTGTAAACACATACAGTTGAATGAATCCTCTAAATTGTATCACAGTACGACACGTAGTTCATAAGATATGAGCACATAAACAGTAAAGTTCCGCTGTTCATGGACTAAAACTACGGCATTCGGTATGACGTAACAATTTTTAATTTCTACACTACACATTGGAGCCACACGAAATTTTACAGACAGTATACACTCATGTAGTTGAGTGTACCTTCTAAATTGTATCACAGTACGACACGTAGTTCATGAGATGTGAGCACATAAACAGTAACGTTTATGGAAAACCGCCCCATCATGCACCAAGTTTTAATCTATTACTTCTTCACTCCTAATTCTATTTCCAAGAGATTTTACAGATATACAACGCTTATACAAATGAATATATGTCTGAAAAATGTCAGGAATAAATAAATAGCCGCGGTGGAGTAGCCGAGCGGTCTAAAGCATCTCGCTGCGGAGCGCGCGGCTGCTCGCCGTGGAGGTTGGAGTCCTCCATGGGGCATGGGTATGTGTGTTTGTCCATAGGTTAGTTTCCCTTAGTTTAAGTAGTTTGTAAGCTACGGACTGATGACCACGCAGTTTGGTCCGATAGATTTATAGACATTTGAACATTTGAACACAAATAAATAAATACCCGGGCAACGCCGGGTTTTCAGCTAGTCTCTGAATAGGAACGGCACCTACATCCATTTGAATCTGCTTACTGTATTCGTCTCACGGTCTCCTTCCGCGATTTTTACCCCACACGCTTCCCTCCAACGCAAAATTGACGATTCCATGGCATTTCAGAATGTGTCCCGCCAATCAATACCCTCTCTTAGTCAATAAGTTAGAAACTTCTTTTCTCCTCATTTCTGTTCAGCACCTCATTAATCACGCAATCTACCCATCTAATCTTAATCATTCGTCTGTACCACCACATTTAAAAAAACTTCTGTAATCTTTTTGTCTGAACTCCTTATCGCCCACATTTCAGCCCCTTACAATGTTACACTCCAGACAAATACCTTCGTTATACAGGTAAGTACGAATAACTTAAAATCCATCTAATATGTGAACTTTAGAATTTTAGATGAGTGATCGAGAACGGCCCGATGATTGCTATTTATGGTAATATGACCAGAGCTGACTGCTATTTATGGTAATATGTTCAAATACCAAACCCCATGAACCACAGACATTGCCAACGTGGGGTGGCTTGCGTGCCTCAACGATGCAGATAGCCGTACCATAGATGCAACTACAGTGGAGCGGTATCTGTGGAGAGGTCAGACAAACGTGTGGTTTCTTAAGAGGGGCAGCAGCCTTTTCAATAGTTACAGGGGCAACAGTCTGGATGACTGACTGAGCTGTCCTGACATCAACTAACATGGCTTTGCCATGCACATACTGCGATCGGCTGAAAGCAAGGGGAAACTTTTACCGAAGACATGCAGCTATACTGTATAAACATAATATGATGATGGCATCCTCTCGGGTAAAATATTCCGGAGGTAAAATAGTCCCCCATCCGGAGCTCCGGGAGGGGACTGCTCAGGAGGATGTCGTCATCAAGAAAAACAAAATAGGCATTCTACGGATCGGAGCGTGGAATGTTCTAACCCTTAATCGCATAGGTAAGTTAGAAAATTTGAAAAGAGAAATGGATAGATTAGAGTTCGATATGGTAGGGGTTAGTAAAGTTCGGTGGCAGGATGAATACGATTTCTGGTCAGGTGAGTACAGGGGTATAAATACAAAATCAATTGGTGGTGTCACAGGAGTAGGTCTGATAAGAAAAGAGGAATGCGGATAAGTTACTATGACCAGCATAGTGAACGCATTATAGTAGCAAAGATAGCCACAAAACCAACACCGACCACAGTAGTGCAAGTTTATATGCCGACTAACAAGGCCGATGATGAGGATATCGAAGAAATGTATGAGGAGATAAAAGAAATCATTCAGAAAGTTAAGGGAGACGAGAAGTTGATTGTGAAGGGGGACTGGAACTGGGTATTAGGAAAGGTAAGAGAAGGAAATGTAGTTGTTGAGTATGGACTGGGAAAAATGAATGAAAGAGGAGATGGCTTGGTAGAATTTTGCACATAGCACAATTTAATGACCACCAACACCTGATTTAATCATCATGAAAGAAGGCTGTATACGTGGAAGAAACCTGGAGACACTGGAAAGTACTAGATTGACTTTATAATGATAAGGAATAGATTTAGAAATCAGGTTTTAAACTGTAAGACACATCCAGGGGCAGAAATAGACTCTGACCAAAACTTATTGGTTATGAACTGCAGATTAAAACTTACGAGACTGCAGAAAGGCAGAAAAGTTAGGAGATGGAACCTGGACAAATTGAAGGAACCAGAGGTGGTTGAGAGTTTCAGAAGGAGCATTAGGCAAGGGTTGGCTGAAACGGGGGAAATTAATACAGTATAAGGAGAATGGGTAGCTCTGAGAGATAGGGTAGTGAAGGCCGCAGAGGATCATATAGGTAGAAGGACAAGGCTTAATAGAAATCCCTGGATAACAAGATATACTTAATTGATGAGAGGAGAAAATATAAAATTTCAGGACGTCAAGCAGGCAAAAGGGAGTACAAACGTCTGAAAAATGAGATTGACAGGAAGTGCAGACTGGCTAAGCAGGAGTGGCTAGAGAACAAATCTATAACTAGAAGAAAGATAGATACTGCCTATAGAAAAAAGATATATTTGGAGACAAGAAAAGCAACTTTATGCATTTTAAGAACTCAGACGGAAAACCAGTACTAAGTAAAGAGGGGGGTAGCTGGACTGTGGAAGGAATATATAGAGGGTCTATACAAAGGAAATAAACTTGAAGGCAATATTCTAGAACTGGAAGACGAAGTGGAGGAAAATGAGATAGGAGATATGATATTGCGAGAAGAATTTGACAGAGCGCTGAAGCTTTTGAGTCGAAACAAGGCCCCTGGAGTAGATGATATTCCGTCTGAACTGCTGATATCGTTAGTAGAGCCAGTCATGATAAAATTGTACCACCTGGTATGCAACATGTATGAGACAGAGGAAACACCCTCCGACTTCAAGAAGAATATTGTAATTCCAATTTCAAAGAAAGCAAGTGCAGACAAATGTGAAAATTACAGAACTATCAGTTTAATAAGTCATGGTTGCAAAATACTAACACGAATTATTTACAGACGAATGGAAAAATTCGTGGAATCCGACCTCGGGGAAGATCAGTTTGGATTTAGGAGAAATGTAGGAAACGGGAGGCAATCCTCACTTTACGACGTATCTTACTAAGGAAAGGCAAACCTACGATTTCAGCATTTGTAGATTTGGAGAAAGCTTTTGACAATGTCGGCCGGAATACACTCTTTCAAATAAGTGGCGCCACTTATCATCGTACTTCTTATTCTACTGAATATTAATCTGTTAAGCGACTGATTTATTATTCACCTGCTCCTCTCTTTACGTTTTTCTTTACAACTACATCGAGTATTACTGTTTTTCCCATAGCTCTCTTTTTTCCTTATTTATTTTTACTCTTTCACTATGAGGCTCATTCATAGATACTTTGTTAGCAGCTGATTGTTATTCGTTGCATAATCTCTGCACTTAGCGTTCATTTTCCTGCTATAATGTACATTTATTAAGCAACAAAACTAAAATGTAAGTGTTAATTTTATCCCATTATATGAACATATCTTTTATTACACTCTATTTGGTTCATAACTGCTTCAAATTTCTGTAACAGACTTTTGCACGTTTTATAGCATTTAATGTATACCAATGCACTTGTGTGCTTGTATAGAGACCTGAACAGTTGCTGAAATGGATAAAATACTTCAATTACAATATTTCACCACTTTTGACAATTTCCAACGAAAAGCAATAAACAATATGGTGAGATGTGCCTTCTACTGCAATTACTGACATCGGTGCATTTAATTGCTTGTTGGCAAGTACTTACTGTACTCTAACTTCTTAAATTCTTTATTTAACCATGGTGCAAATAGTCGATTGCGTCTTGCGTTTCTGTGCTTCGCCCGCATAGAGTTGTTCCCGTGTCGTCCTTCGACTTAAATAATTAATTAGTAATTAAACTTCTTCACTCGATTAATTTTCCCTGCCAATTCCTTTTGGTCGGATAGTGAGGTGGCGACTGTAAAACTAATTCTTTGTCTAAATGTATTCATTTTGTACTGTTTGAGCGATATTTCGTTGAGTTTATTTTTTCGACCATTTCACTGTGAGACGTTATAAACAAGGCAGGGATATCAGGCTTTAACGCTCTGTCGACAGCGTGGTCATTAGAGGCGGAGCTCGCCTTCCTATTGTTTGGGTAAGGATTGAGAAGGCAAGTGTCTGCAGCCTTACAAAGGAACCATCTCGGCATTTGCCTGGAGTGATTTAGGAAAATCTAAATTTAGATGGCCGAAGGTGAATTTGAATCACCGCCCTGCTAAATGCGAGTTGAATGTGTTACCGCTGTGACACCTCGCTTGGTGTGAGACGTTACAGTGCAGCAAAGGTTTGGTCATACCCTCCACTAAATTTATAGACTTATTTCTTCGGAACTGATGTCTTTCCCATATGGAGTTCTATCAAATAAAAAAACTAAAAAAAGAAAACTATCTAATTATGCTGTTCTTTAACTGAACTGAAATTTATTGTATTAAATTCTGACATTCTTTTTACTACAATATAGATTGGATAAGTCAAAGAACAGAGTTTAATAAAATATATTTAAAGCTTTCTGTTATCGAAAACTATTACGTAATATTCTGACGAAACTTTGCACTGGAAAATTAAATAAAACAGATCTTTATAGTTTGCAATGGCTGCTCTCAGTCTGAAAATTATATTAATCATGAGTAATAAATACATTATCAGTTCTTCGACTGTTGCATACCCAAGAGAAGTTGAACGCCACAATATAACAAACTTCTAATATTTCCCCACAAACATTAAGTAACTACAGAAACTTACTGGCAGATTAAAATTGTGTGCCGGAACCGGAGCTCGAACCGGCATTTTTTTTTTTTTTTTTTTTTTTTTTTTTTCGTACTTGGTCGTTCATTGATCATCTGGCTCAGCTTTTTTGTTGCAGAGGACATTCAGCCCACTGACCGGGCGCGCTGAGCCACGGCTCCCGGCATTCCGAAGCTATCCCGACACGACTCACGATGCCGCCTCACAATTTTACTTCCGCCACTACCTCGCCTCCTCCTTTCCAAACTTCACAGAAGCTATCCTGCGAAACATGCAAGATTAGCACTCCTGCAGAGTGAAAAGTTTCATTCTGGAAACATCCCTTAGGCTGTGGCTAAGCCATGTCTCCACCATATCCTTTCTTCCAGGAGTGCTAGTCTTGCATGGTTCGTAGGAGAGCTTCTGTGAAGTTTGGGAAGGAGGAGGCGAGGTACTGGCGGAAGTAAAGTTGTGAGGTGGCATCGTGAGTCGTGTCGGGATAGCTCAGTCGGTAGAGCGCTTGCCCGCGAAAGGAAAAGGTCCGAGGTTCGAGCCCCGGTTCCGGCACACAATTTTAATCTGCCAGGAAGTTTCTTATCAGCGCACACTCCGCTGCAGATTGAAAATTTTCATTCTGTAAGTAATTAAAGAATTTAAAGTCACTCGTACTTCAGCATCTGTCAGTTTGGTCCTTGGATCTACTTACATACGGTATATCGTATTGAAAGCAATGTTAATTAAACCAAACTCCATCCTGGTCCGTAGTCAACGCTGAAAATTAAATGATTAATATCCTATTCCTTTGGAACTCCCGTCCCCGAACTATTAAATAATAATCAGTTTCAACTGGCCGTGAAATGGCGGCTGGCGTCTGCAGTTCAGCTCTCTGTTAGAGATGCTACTGCTGGAGCTGAACTTCTAAAACATGGTTAAAATATCCGGTTGGGGTACTGTTCTAATATGAAGAACACGATTCATAATCAATACTTCTATTCGAAAAGACAAATTGAGTCGTACATGAATGTAACAGACCCGAAAACTGTAATTATTGGAAAAAAACTAAAGACGATTCCAGAAATTTACTTTCCATCAGTTAAGACCGAGAGAAGATTACGCAGTGCCTTTCATATTATTAAACAAAGGGCTATCATTTATTATAATGTTGTAAGTTCTTAGTTGTAATTATAAGAGTACTATGATCAGTAATCTCTGACATCACTGTTCGTAACACTCGTATTAGATTAGATTAAATTAGATTAGTTTTTCGTTCCGTAGATCCATGTTGAGGAGATCCTCGTGGATGTGGAACATGTCAAGAAACAAAATTTACGACCTGAATAATAGATAATACTAATAATATAAATACAGATACATACATTTTAAGGTTTTTTTTTTGTTTTTTTTTTTTTAGCTGATAATATAATAATATAGTATGAATACCGATACATGCATCATTTGGTACTATTTAGAAATTCACTAATGGAGTAGAAGGAGTTGGCCACTAGAAAGTCTTTTAGGCTCCTCTTAAACTGATCTTTATTTCTAGCTAAATTTTTTGTACTTGATGGTAAATTATTGAAAATGTGTGTTCATGAGTAGTGAACCCCTTTTTGAACTAAAGTAAGCGCTTTTAAGTCCTTGCGTAGATCATTTTTGTTTCTAGTATTGTATGTATTAACTGAGCTGTTTGTTGGGAAAAGGGATATATTATTTATGACAAATTTCATTAAGGATAAATATACTCAGAGGCAGTAGTTAATATACCCAGTTCTTTGAATAGGCTTCTACAGGACGTCCGTGAATTTACTCCACAAATAATACGTATTACACGCTTTTGGACTCTGAAGACTTTTGACTGACTTGAAGAGTTACACCAAAATATTATACCATATGACATTATGGAATGAAAGTAAGCAAAATATGCAATATTCAATAAGGCGTCTGTATTGATATTTCACCAGTGGACGTTCGTTACATCCATTTAAAATGTAGCGGCATGAAGTGCACGGATTAATTAATAGTTCTAATCATCCGATGCCTTTACGGGTAGAAGCTATAACTTGGTCATGTAGTAGTAATCCGTATGGTGCATCGCGGGCGATACTTTACAACAGACTTCGACACAGTTTGAGTGACCACCATTAAATTTGTCAAATATATGTAGTGTTTCAAATACAGGGGAGGGAGGAGATGAACGAATAGAGTTGACAGGTGAAGACTGGGAGAGGTGGTGACAGAAATGGAAACGAATGTGTGTATGAAGGAGGAAGGAGTAGGAGGAAGAAGAGGCGGCGGAAGAGGAGGCGGAGGAACAGGAGAGGGAAAGATGGTCAGAGGTGTGAGAGAGGAGGAGATGTACGGTGAGAGGAGGGGGAGTACAAGGGCTAACTGAACACAGGAATAAAACTTCCGACCAACGCTGATTGTTCAAATAGCTAATACAGGCTTCAGAGGGCGAAGAAGAATTAGACGTAGAGAGGGGAAAGTGATAGGCAGTTGCGTAGCATTGCCACATTCGCTAGTTTTATACAATGGCCGCAAATGTTAACAGAACCGTCGTTTGCGTGTTTCTCCACAGGGAAGCGTTATAGGTCGCCTACTCTTGTGTTTATAAACGATTTAGGAACCAATCTGAATAGTTCCCTTAGATTGTTCGCGGATGATGCTGCCGTTTATCGGTTAGTGAAGTCAACATATGATCAAAAGCAACTACAAAGAGATTTAGACAAAATTTCTACTTGGTGCGAAAATCGGCAACTGACACTAAATAAAAAAAAGTGTGAAGTAATACACATGACCACTAAAGGAAATCCGCTGAACTTCAATTACGCGATAAATCAGTCAAACCTTAAGGTCGTCAATTCTACCAAATACCTAGGAGTTACAATTACGAACAACTTAGACTGGAGAGAACACATAGAAAATATTGTGGAGAAGGCGAACCAAAAAGTACGTTTCATTGGCTGAGCGCTTCGAAGATGCACCAGCTCCACCAAAGAGACTGCCTACATCACACTTGTGCGTCCTCTCCTGGAGTACTGTTGCCCCTTGTGGGACCCTCACCAGGTGGGACTGACGGAAGACATTGAGAAGGTTCAGAGAAGGACAGCTCGTTTTGTTTTATTACGTTACGGGGGGGGGGGGGAGGGGGAGCGTCACGGAAATGTTGCACGAATTGGGGTGGAAATCATTAAAAGAAAGACGTTATTCATTGCGGCGGGATCTGTTTGCGAAGTTTCAATCACCGACTTTTACTTCTGAATGTGAAAATATTTTGCTAGCACCCACCTACTTAGGGAGACATGACCATCCCAATAAAATAAGAGAAATTAGATTAGGTGTTCTTTCTTCCCGCACGTTATTGGAGAATGGAACGTTAATAAACCCTCTGCCAGGCACTTAAATGTGATTTGCAGAGTATCTATGTAGATGTAGATATTCCGAGTTTCTACTATATGCAATTTCACAACCAGTTCGAGAGTCTATCTTTTTGTTCCTACAACATTAATCCGTAAGGGAGTATTACCTGTTGAGTATATAGTCCCTGTAACAATACGTTACAAGAGCGCAGATCTAGATGTAGACGTAGAGTATTATACGTGTGTAATCATAGTTGCTGCAGTTGACGCTGTTGTAACAGGTCTATTTGAGACACGGCTGCTTTTATCTGCCGCGGATCTGTCAGACTATCTGGCACGGGAAAACAACGGGCACTTACTAGGTCGTGGTACTTCCCGTTTCCAATGAGGATCGCTGACGATATTAACGGCCATATTGTTCGATGTTTTCTCGGTAGTCTGAATAGTCGTGATGAAAGTGTTATTGTGCAATCGTAATTTTCCCTGTGGAACGTTCAGTATTCTGCCTGATGGTCTCTGATAATCTGAGCTCGCGTAATTCCGTAACAACAGTGCCTGTTATTGTGGAATATAATAAAGATTAGAGGCTTTGTTCCCCATCGTGCTTGCTTCTCGAACAGAGAGGCGGCTTCAAACCTGCATAAAAATGTTCAAATGTTAAGCTTAAGGGGCTTAACTGCAGCGTCATCAGTCCCTAAACTTACAAACGAATTATGAAGTACCTTATACTAAAAGACAATACAAACATAAATGCCCGAGGGGGATTCGAACTCCCCACGGGTAACGATCTCGCGCATCTGAACATAGCGCCTCAATGCGCTTGGCCGCTCCGCCGCGGCAAACCTACATATGTTCCGCGGTCGAGTTAATTACCGTTGTTCTGGTATACTAATCACTGAGAATAAAGTTTTCATTTTCGACTAACTGTTATCGTCGTCTACTCTTACATATTAATGGCAAGTGAAGTACAGTACATCCAATAACATCGCCTGTTCAGGCAAGCATTTTTAATTTGCTTATTATTTTTCTTTTCTTTTCGGTTTTTCCCTCCTTAATTCCTAGAACAGCCTATATACTTCCTGTTGGTTCAATCTCCATATCAAATTTCACTTAAATCTGTTGGGCATTTTAGTCGATAAAACGTTGCAGATACCCTTACTTTCCTATTTAACAACACTAGTTAAACATACAACGATTCTCTGTGGTACAGTCTAATATTAAACGATGTCTAAAATAAATAAAAGAATTCTACCGAACATAGAATCACCGAGATGTGCTTTGCGTTGCTGTGACCATTTTGATTGAGAGGCAATAAAAAAATGTTTTTTCTCAGAAAATCGTTATGCCCTGTAATGAAAGTGGATTGACTAAAATATATCTTTGTCCTCATGAAGATACAGATCAGACGGTTTGCGAACTCTGGAGCATTCTAACTGCCCTCCAAAACAGCAGTTCTACCTCCGTCTCACCCCCTCCCCCTCACTCATTGCTCTGTGTCTGGCCATGTAACCCTTCCATCTAATGTGGAACGTAAGAAAATTGTGCAGAATGAAATAATTACATAATGAAACGTCGCAAATAGGCTACTAAGACGACAGCTGAGCAAAAAACACAGACGTGATGATAAAAAGTCAAAAGCCATAAAACTCTCCCACTTTGCTACCTCTAAGCCAGAGAATACAATACTTTTCTATACATAGTCTTTTGAAGCACAATTAAAAAAATAGAAATTGCTTGAAATTGTGTTTAAAGCTTGTTGGAAGTCACTAAGACTTCTCATTATCAAACACTGGATGAATGTAGTGTACTTTGAGCTCCATTTTAGACAAAAGCTAATGTTTCTCTCGTATCAGTGTTTATGACGTCATATCTCCTCAACTTTGTTTCGCATCATGATAGAATTCTGCACGTAGATTCGATGACATTCGTGTATAATGGTTGAAAAACATAAACAAGTAATAAATTTAAGGCTCACTCCTGATGCCGACGTTTTACTGCACGGCAATGTAAGCAAAGTAAAATTTTTAACACGTCTAATATGTCATATCCCCAGGACCATGTGTCATACAGTAATATAATTCTGCAAGTGTATATAGTATTATAAGGAGATACTATTTACAAAGTTCATTACAAATAAAGTTAGTAGTTAAAATTAATAAATTAAAACTTCGTGGCAGATGCTGACTTTTGACTGCATTGACAGCGAAAATGTTATCCTCCCATCATTTTCTGGAGGGTGTAAGCGAGGGAAAGTCTCTTAGAAGTCGGCGGAAATTGTTGTGAAGTTTGTTGAAAGTAGCTAAGTGTTTTGACCTTCGAGTAATGGACGATCATAATTGGCATATTTGGGCACCGTCAGCTTAAAGACAAAGAGACAGTTTGTAATTTTAATACTTGTATTATTAGTAAAGTAAAAGAAGAAGAACACAGTAACTAATTACACCTTTTTCTTTATTGTTTTATATATTAATTCTATAATTCTATGTGTCATATCACCCCCAAAATTAAATTGTAATGCTTTTCTTATCGTGTTCAACTTTAGAAGAAATGTAGCTCTTAATGAAAAGAATATGAGAGCATTTAAAATGTTTTAAATCGAGCAATCTACATCTACATCTACATGGGATACTCTGCAAATCACATTTAAGTGCCGTTATACTATTTTATCTCCCATTCCATTCTCGAATAGCGCGCGGGAAGAATGAACACCTGAATCTCTCCGTTCGGGCTCTGATTTCTCGTATTTTATTCTGATGATCATTTCTACCTATGTAAGTGGGAGTCAACAATATATTTTCGCAATCGGAGGAGAATACTGGCGATTGTAGTTTCGTAAGCAGCCCACACCGCAGCGATAAGCGTCGTTGTTGTAATGATTCCCATCCCAGATCCTGTATCATTTCCGTAACGCTTTCTCCCGTGTATCGCGACAATACGAAACGAGCTGCCCTTCTTTGGACTCTTTCGATGTCCTCCGCCAAACCCAGCTGATAAGGATCCCACACTGGGCAGCAATACTCCATAAAAGGACGGACAAGCGTAGTGTACGCAGTTTCTTTATTAGTTCTGTTGCATCTTTTAAGGGTTCTGCCAATAAAACGCAGTCTCTGGTTCGCCTTTCCCACGAAACTATCTACGTGTTCTTTCCAAGTTAAGTCAGAAGTAATTGTAATTCCTAGGTATTTTGTGGAGTTTACGGCCTTTACATGTGATTGATTTATCATGTAATTCGTTCGTCCTGAAAGCGTTTAGAATGATGACGCACAACAGTCGAGTGAACTTTCAATAATACCGATGCTTTCGTATTAGAGATGTGTGTACTAGAAATCTGTAGCGGTGCCGGCACTTCGTTGAATTGTAATGAATACAGTGCCGCTATCGCTTGTCACTCTGTTACGTGCATTGACGCGGAACTTTTTTCTTACACACGCTACTGCGAGTCTGAAGTCCAAGAGCATCTTTTTTGTAATCTGCGGTTGCTCAATGACTCACCGGCCAAGAGCATGTCGCCATGGCCGTCACAAAGTCCGCATCTCTGCACAGCTGTGTGGAAGCCGCGGAAACTGCACGTCACCGTGACTTTCCGGAAGTCCGGTAGACGGGAACAGCCGCCGATCACAGAAAAACCTGAACCCAGTTGCGTGCTCTTTCAATATACAGCCATTGCCAATGCACTCGTCTGAATCTCACGGGATCAAGTTCCAGTTTTTATAAAGGAAAGGAGACACTTGTTTGGTGTTATCTACTGAAATAATAATAATAATAATAAAAAAATACAAAACATCGTATTATCTAGACCAAATTAACACTACACAATTAAAACATTAGGGCCGTTTTCCGATGTGTATCATAACCGTCTTCAGGTGGCTACCATTGTATATATAATTATGGAATAATATTTTTTTAATCAGGGTGTTGAACACTTTTTACTTCTTGTCCGTTGCATAAAGCTTTCTCTTGTTTTACAGTTCAATGATGGAAATTAGATTCAATTTTTACAGATGTAAGTGCCCCACTTTTTTACTAGATTTTCTCAAGTCTATGGGGTATTACATGACTCTTTCTTGATGATACCTTTAATATCTACTCCGTCCGGATTGATTCCCATTGAGAAGTTCCATCATGAGCTTCACTGTATGCCATTTAGCGTTACCGGAAGTGCACCACGTGGAGGCGGCATACATTACACCCCTTACATCCTTAAGAGATTAGCTGTAAAAACGTGGGGCAGCTCTCTTGCAGTTATAAACTCTACCTATAAAATTTATATAAAACCCAGTATCCTATATGGATGTGAAGTATTACTCCCAGCGAATGCATCTAAATTGGACGTTCTTCAAACTCAAGCTCTACGATTACAGGAGCAGTAAAAAACATCACCAATTTTTCTCTTCAAGCAGCGACTGGCATTCTACCTCTAAAATCAGAAATTATGAGACTGGCACTACTCCAATATGAAAAATTAACCAGATTACCCAATGACACATATTGGAACAGCTATCAACATCATGCTAATCGCCTGAAACACAGAAAGGCTTTATGCAATGTATTGGTGTAAGACAAGACCCCTGTCCACCAATCAGTAAAGAAGACTTCGATGCCCCAGTCAGTCCACTTAAACTATGCCCAGTCATATTCAGACTTCAACTGAATGAAAAGGTTGTTAAGACAGAAAGGAATAAAGAACTTCCTAAAAATATAGCTTAGAAATAATAAATGGTAACTACACACAAACAGAATGGCTTTATGTATATACAGGTGGCTCCTTGACTGAAGCAAATGGTACGTTGGTGCTGGAGTCTACAGTGAAATATTTTGTTTTTACACAGCTTCACGACAGTATTACTCCCATTTTGATGGAGAGTTGGAGGCAATAAACCTGGCACTAAAACAATTTCTGTCCGTATCCAAAGGTCACAAAAAGATTGTTATATTTTGTGATTCAACTTCTGCAATACTGGCAATTGCACCCTTCCACACACCTCCAAGTGCCTGCATAAATGAAATAAAAGCCTCTATTGCCTCAATCACCAAAGCTGGAACTGAAATAGTTTTTCAATGGATACCAGCACATACAGGTATACATGGCAATGAAATTGCAGACTTTCTAGCCAAAAAAGGAACCAAGATTTCTCAAACAAAATCCCCAAAATTATCATACATCTCCATTAAAAGACTCATCAACAACAGTTTCAAGAAAAAACTTTATGACCACTAGACAACACAAGGGCAAGGAAAAACATGGCTTCTACTGTTAGAAGAGAAGAACGCACTTCCCAAACACCCACGAAGGGAAACTGTGGCAGCATTTCGAAGAATTACTGGCCACGACTGCCTTGCGGAACACCTGCACAGGATTGGAATCTTACCCTCACCGAAGTGTGTTATATGTGAAAGAGAAGACACCATTATGAATTGGGAGCATCTCAGAAACTGTGAAAGACTGCAATATTGTGTCAGATGGTCAATTGTATTGGGAAGTTAGAAGACTTATGACTATGTATCAAATGTCTGAGCATTAAATAAATAAACAAATATCTACTCTGTCCCAAACATGTTGCTTTTTAATAAGAATTCACGTCTTTGCATGATGTTTACAATCATTTCAGGCCAACGTAAAATCAGCTCACATTTACGATTTGAACGAATTGAAACTAGTTGTTATACACAACCGAAACCAGTCACACGTTTAAAACGTCTTCATGTAAAACACTCGCAAATATTTCTTTATTGTGGTAGATCTAGTTTTCGAACACTGTTTGACCATTATCAATGTTTAAAATGAAGATTAAAAGGTACAAAAGTTTTGAATTTTCGGGTTGAAAATTAAGTTTCCGTGAACTTAATCTTCAACATGAAGATTCAGAACTGTTGTACGTTTTAATATATATTTTAAGCAGTGATAGTGGTCACATGGTGACAGAAATCTGTATCTGGCACAATAAAGAAATATTAGCGACTGAAACAGTCGCGGACACTACGATTCAACATGGAATCAAACTTGAGTAGCTTTCTCGTATATACGTTTTTTAAATTTCAATAAACATCAGTATGCTGTTTGAATTTTTACGCAATAAATATCGCTTGGGCTCTCTGGAATTATATTGGATCGATACAGCTTTTAAGCACGAACAATGCATATTTGAGTCATTCTGCAGACGTTAAAGGTCTTTGCCTTTGTGCAAACACAATGTACTGTTTCCCCTCTGCATGACATAAAAGATACCCATTCATAATGCAGCTGTCATGTCACAATATATTGTGCTGTCCAAGAAAATATCAAAATGAATATGATATCGAATGGTCAACATCTTCTCGACAGTGTGAACACATAAGCTATGGTGGAAGATAGACCTGAGTCACGATGAATATCTGTCCCGTGAGGCCCACGACCGGGACCCGCGACACACTTATGACGTCACACTAATTACCTTGCCCGTTATACAGCGTCTATAATTGTCTCTTAAATCGAACATAATTGATGACAGTCAGTGGAAAATATATCTCTTGGAATCAATAGCGTGCAACGTTGTTGTTGTTATGGTCTTCAGCCCGCAGACTGGTTTGATGCAGCTCTCCACGCTACCCTGTCCTGTGTAAGCCTCTTCATCTGAGAATAAGAACGGCGACCAACATTCTTTTGAATCTGCTTATTGTATTCGTCCCTCGGTTTCCCTATGCGATTTTGTGCCCCACACACTTCCTTCTAATCCTAAGCTGACAATTCCTTGTTGTCTAAATCTTCAAATGTTTGTAAATCTATCGGACCAAACTGCATGGTCATCAGTCCGTAGCTTACAGACTACTTAAACTAAGGTAAGCTGTCTTACAGACAACACACGCACCCATGCCTCAGGGAGGACTCGAACCTCCAACCCTGATGTCTCACAACGTGTCCCACCAACCTATCCCTTCTCTTAGAATATGCCAGAAACTCCTTTTCTCACCAATTCTGTTAAACAATTTATTAGTTACGTAAGCTATCTAATCTTCATCATGCGTCTGTAGCACCACACTTCAAAAGCTTCTATCATATTTTTGTCTGAACTATTTGTCGTCCACATTTCACTTCTATCAATGCTACACTCCAGACAAATGCTTTCAGAAAGGACTCCCTAAAATTTAAACTAATATTGGATGTCGCCGGCCGCCGTGGCCGAGGGGACTGAGGCGCTCCAGTCACGGTCTGCACGGCTACTACGGTCGGGGGTTCGAATCCCCCCTCGGGCATGGATATTTGTGCTGTCCTTAGTGTTAGCTAGTTCATAAGTAGTTTGTAAGCTTAGGGACTGATGACCTCGTAGTTAAGTCCCATAAGTTCTACAAACATTTGAACTTTTTTTTTTTAATATTGGATGTCAACAAATTTCGCTTTTTCAGAAACGCTTTTCCTCCCATAGCCATTCTGCACTTCATAATTTCTTTACTTCGTCCATCAGAAGTTATTTTTCTACCTAAATAACAAAACTTATCTACTACTTTTATTGTCTCGCTACCTAATCTAATTCTGACACTACAAATCATTACTCTTGTTTTACTCTTGTTATTGTTCATCTTATACCTTCCTTTCAAGTCACTGTCCATTCCGTTTAATTGCTCTTCCAGGTCCTTTGCTGTCACTGACAGAATTACTATGTCATCAGCAAAACGCAATGTTTTTATTTCTTCACGCTGAACTTTAATTCCTTCTATAAATTTCTCCTTGCATTCCTTCACAGCTTGCTCAATGTACAGATTGAACAACATTGGGGAAAGGATACAACCCTGACTCACTACCTTCCCAACCAATGCGACCCTTTGATGCCCTTCAATTCTAATGACTGCTGCCTGGTTTTTGTTCAAGTTGAATATAACTCATCGATCCCTATATTTTACCCCTGCTGACTTCAGAATTTGAAAGAGAGTATTCCAGTCAACATTGCCAAAAGCTTTCTCCAAATCTACCGTGCTAAAAACGTGGGTTTCCTTTCGTTAACCTATCTTCTAAGGTAAGTCCTAATGTATTACCTCTCGTGTTCCTACATTTCTCCTACATCCAAACTGATCTTCCTCAAGTCGGATTCCACAAGTTTGTCCATTCGTCTGTAAATAATTCGTATTAGTATTTTGCAACTATGACTCATTAAACTGATAGTTCTGTAATTTTCACATTTGTCTGCACTTACTTTCTTAGTAATTAGAATTAGTATAATATTCTTGAAGTCGCAGGGTATTTCCCCTGTCTCACACATCTTGCAATGTAGGATGGAATAAAAGGTCGTCAATTTTTGTGACTTTCATCACATTAACTAATTTTTAGATTTGAAAGCTGTAGTTCAGGTAAAAACAATATAATAAGCTATTTTATAAGAGATAAATACATTTCTTTATGGCCCATCAAGATTACCCTATTTTACTAATTTCAGTAACGCCATCTTGTAAGTGAAGAGAAAGTGCTTACGTATGCTCATTACTTGCAGCAAAACTCCAACAGCATTAATTTTAAGAAAACGAAATATTGAAATATTTCGACCGTTTCGGGGGGGTCGAAATAAATTCAGCGACAATGTTGAAAATTTGTGCTGGACCGGGATTTGAACCCGAAAAGAACAGACACCATAACAGCAATTTTAAGAATTTATGTAGCTAAGCAAGCAGATTGGGTGTCTCGGCGGCACTATGTTCAGGCCTCGACATAAATTGATAAATACAATACGTTTAGTATGGTTAAGTGTATATCATGTGAATTAACTAAGTGTTATGTCTGCCTTCCGGGCCAATGGAAATCAGCGGATACATGAGTTAGGTTTGAAGTACCAAGTGCAATTTCGCAGGGAAAGAGCTTGGCCGAGAACTGAAACACTATGAGACATTAATGCACAAATAATGAACTTCCCGATCACTGTTTTGAGCGTATGACAGTCGACTACGCTTTATTGGTAGTATCGTTCAAGTGTTTGGGATGCCCATCAGATCATTTAAAGCAGGACGTAGAGGCAGTTCAGAGGCGGGCGGCGAGATTTGTAACTGGTAGAGTCGATCAATGTGCGAGTGTTACCGAAATTCTTCGGGAACTCAACTCGGAGTCGCTGGAGGAGAGGCGACGTACTTTTTGAGAAGCGCTGTTGAAAAAGTGTGGAGGGCCGAAATTTGAGGTATAGAACGTTCCTACTGACGCCAACCTACATTTCACGTAAAGACCACAAGGATACGACTAGTGAGGCTCGTAGGGACGCATAAAGTACACTCTTGCCCATTAAAATTGCTACACCACGAAGATGACGTGCTACAGAAGCGAAATTTAACCGACAGGAAGAATATGCTGTGATATGCAAATGATTAGCTTTTCAGAGCATCCACACAAGGTAGGCACTGGTGGCGACACATACAACGTGCTGACACGAGGAAAGTTTCCATCCGATTTGTCATACACAAACAGCAGTTGACCGGCGTTGCCTGGGGAAAGGTTGTTGTGATGGCTCGTGTAAGGAGGAAAAATACGTACCATCACGTTTCCGACTTTGATAAAGGTCGGATTGTAGCCTATCGCGATTGCTTTTTATCGTATTGCGACATTGCTGCTCGCGTTGGTCTCGATCCAATGACTGTTAGCAGAATATGGAATCGGTGGGTTCAGGAGGGCAATACGGAACGCCCTGCTGGATCCCAACGGCCTCGTATCACTAGCAGTCGAGATGACAGGCATCTTATACGCATGGCTATAACGGATCGTGCAGCCAGGTCTCGATCTCTGAGCAATCACTGAGTCAATAGATGGGGACGTTTGCAAGACAACAACCATCTGCACGAACAGTTCGACGACGTTTGCAGCAGCATGGACTATCAGCTCGGAGAGCATGGCTGTGGTTACCCTTGACGCTGCATCACAGACAGGAGCGGCTGCGATGGTGTACGCAACGACGAAGATGGGTGCACGAATGGCAAAATATCTTTTTTCGGATGAATCCAGGTTCTGCTTATAGCATCATGATGGTCGCATCCGTGTTTGGCGACATCGCGGTGAACGTACATTGGAAGCGTGTATTCGTCATCGCCATACTGGCGTATCACCTGGCATGATGGTATGGGGTGCCGTTGGTTACACGTCTCGATCACCTCTTGTTCGCATCGACGGCACTTTGAACAGTGGCCGTTACATTTCAGATGTGTTACGACCCGTGGCTCTACCCTTCATTCGATCTTTATGAAACACTACATTTCAGCCGAATAATGCACGACCGCATGTTGCAGGTCCTGTACGTGCCTTTCTGGATATGGAAAATGTCCGACTGCTGCCCTGACCAGCACATTCTCCAGATCTGTCACCAACTGAAAACATCTGGTCAGTGGTGGTCGAGCAACTGTCTCGTCACAATACGCCAGTGTGAACTCTGGTATCGTGTTGAAGCTGCAAGGGCATCTGTACCCGTACACGCCATCCAAGTTGTGTTTCACTCAATTCTCAAGCCTATCAATGCCGTTATTACGGCCAGAGGTGGGTGTTCTGGGTACTGACTTCTCAGGATCTATGCACCCAAATCACATGAAAATGTAATCAGATGTCAGTTCTAGTATAATATATTTGTCCAATGAATACCCGTTTATCATCTGCATTTCTTCTTGGTGCAGCAATTTTAATGCCCAGTAGTGTATTCGTTTTCCCTCGTTCTATATGGGAGTGGAAGAGGAAAGAAAGTAGCCAGTAGTGGTACTGAGTACCCTACGCCACGCACCTTGGGTGGGTTGCGGAGTATGTATTTAGATGTAGAAACACAAGTCGACGTATCTGGGCGGCGATAACAGCCCCTACTAACGCTGTCGTTGACTGTCGTATCCAGCCCGGTGACATATTGTAAGGTAACCCTTAAGGTAAGCCTTACATTATAACGAGGAACGAGCTTCATTTTGAACATATTATTCGTTTGAACCTGTTTATAGTGAATATGTAGTAATTAACTTCCTATGTGACTTAATTAATTATCGTGATGCACAATGTATGTACGTAACTTAACTGTGAACATTTTCTGTCATTTATTTGTTATCTGTATTGTAATTGTTTATGTATATATTATTTTATTTTATTTGTACTTTGTAGTTTTCTATATGTGATTACTTGGTATGTTTAATTTGTTAATGTAAAATATTTCTCTGTGAACAGTTATCGATATGGCTCCACAGGTCAGAGACTTTATCGTATAGCAGCGCTCGCCTGTGGGAGAGCAGGCAAGCAGCAGTATCTGCCGCCCCGTGACGTAGATCAGTGCGCAAACAATATAAGTAATATAGTTAAAACAATGTGGAAGTTCTAATTTGTTATAAGTGCAACGATATGAAAGTTTATGTGAAACCAGTGAACACAAGTGAAGTAAGAATTGATTTTAATGAAACATTTATTCGTTCGTTCTGCTGAGGCAGAAATTCGTTACGTGTTCGGTAACCGTCACAGACGTCCGAAACGCGGTAGCGTCACCGCGGACGCTAACGGTAGCGGTTAATTACGCGATTCGCGAAGCATCAAGGCGAACCGCTAGCAAGCTGGCAAAGGAGGAGCCACCATCAAAATGAGGTCTGTATGAATTTATGTACCATTTATATGACTGCAGAGTACCACGTCGCTGAACTGATAAATAAGTTAAGTTAAATGCTATGGATTGTAATTCACAGTGAATGCATGTTTAAGTTTTGTTTAAATACAGGAACATTAGACAGTACTTTTGCTATCTTATTTGAACAGCTAATTAAACCCACATGATTAGTATGACAATCCTCAATAATGCATGAATAATATTACTACACAATTTTACAATCAAGTGAGTGTCATTAATTATCAAAGACTGTGATTATCTCTCAGTTGAGACAATTTTGCTAAAATTGATGGTAGAAGATAACAGACAGTTGAATTAATGAATAATTGTTCTATTTCGTGTTGCACTGAGTTCAACAATAATAGTCACCGCCACATCTATCCTATAAAGAACCAAACTCGTACAATTGCCGTATGCATAGCAACTTTCGTAATATGCAGGCTAAGTATAAATACGAAATTCGTCAAATTCGGCACATTATGTTAGATTTCCATGTATTTATATCTTTTAAAAATATCTTTTCTCTTACATGTTTGTCCGTCCAACATTGCTCGCAAGAAACTTGTATGAACAGATAAACCTAGAAGTTTACTCGACATTTCAATACAAATTTATTTACTTCGCAAAATTTTGCATTCTCGTATGGAAATGCATTTTTCCTTCCAATGCGGTGTACCCATGATTCGCGCCTTTTCGCATCTCTTTCGCCCTGTGGAATGCGTAAAACTTGCTACCTCGGGCTGTCTTAGTATAACAATTCAATACCAAAACTGCGGCATTTTTCACCATATAAAAATGGAATATGCTATGTTAAGCTCTTTATGTAATACATAATGAGTCTACACATTTCCATCACCTCTAAAATCTAGAATAACAGCTAGTTAAGTGAAATATGCCATTTACGCTGATGGATTGCTTAGGCCTAAAATGGCGGACGTGTCCTACCCGCACTCAACTGACAAATAGCAGCCGGCGGTTGTCGGCTAGCCACACATAAAAGGTTGGCGCTACTCTCTCAATACAGGGCTCTACTGATATCTTGCATGGGGCGCCACCTCGGAGGGGCGGCTGGCGCTGACCTCCAGTACGCGGAGAGTACTGCAACAAGTCTCGATCGGCGACTCGTCGCTTCGAGTACACTCCCCCCCCCCCCCCTATTACGTCTTTAATAATAGTTACAGCCAATACAAAATTCAATAACACAACACATCTAGCGCCACGTGAGTAGCCGAGCGCCACGTTGCGGATCACGCGGCCTTCCGCGTCAGTGGTTCGAATCCTCCCTCGGGCATGGATGTGTGTGTTGTCCTTAGGTTAGTTAGATTAAGTACTTTGTAAGCTACGGGCTAATAACCACGCAGCAGAGTCCGATAGATTTACAAACTTGAGTTTATTTATATTACAAGAGGCGATTCAATTGTGATATGTTCACAAATATTAAAGCCAAGATCGCTGATGATTGATTTTATTTTGGACGACCGGTTTCTCTGGTCTCTGCCAGCATCGTCTGGTCCAAAAACTTTTTACAAGACCGTCATCTGTTAAGAAAGGGAAGACGGGAATTGAAAACATACATATCATTACAATAAAACGAAAAGAAATATCAATTACATTCATAAGAGCAAAATCGCCCATACTTACAGAAAAGACATACCTTGTAAAGTCAATCAGTTACTACATAACATAATTTAGAGTGCATAGGTGCACTACGTCATTATAATAAAATGAACTTATCACTGTCACTCACACTGATGACATAGTGCACCTATGCACTCTAAATTATGTTATGTAGCAACTGATTGACTTTACAAGGTATGCCTTTTTTCTATGTATGGGCGATTTTGCCCTTATGAATGTCATTGATATTTCCTCTCTTTTCATTGTAATGATATGTGTGTTTTAAATTTCCGTCGATCCTTTTTTAACGGCCTTGTAAAAAGTTTTTTGGAGGAGATGATGTGGCAGAGACCAGCGAAACTGGTCGTCCAAAATAAAATCAATCATCAGCGATCTTGGCTTTAATATTTTGGAGCAGATTTACAAACATTTGAACTTTTGTCACATCTAGTACAATTTTCGACCTTCCAGGAACGAGGAAGTAACCACAAGGAAAGATAGGCTGCCTCAAAACGTCCGCAATTGATAACTGATACAATGGCTGTACTGTAACGAAATGTTTGGTGGACACAAAAACTGTCTCAGTTTACCGGGATACCCAAGTAAGAACCTAGGCCGATGTACAATAGGCATCTAGAAAATCGTGGCAACATTTTTAGACAAATTAAGTCTATCAATGTGATGGTGCAGCTGTTGTCTCTTCCGTGCTTGCAGTATTAGAATTGTGGTTGATTCCGCCTTATGCAAGACACTTTTGGTTTTGTTTAAATACCCAGACTAGTGCCATCTTCCGTGGGTTTCTGTTGTTTATTTTCTAAAATAACATGTTACATATTTGGTTATACAATCGTTTGCACAAGTTGTTTGGTTTGACAATTTTGTTAGATGTTTTAGGCCT
Source organism: Locusta migratoria (assembly GCA_026315105.1). Classification (NCBI taxonomy): domain Eukaryota; kingdom Metazoa; phylum Arthropoda; class Insecta; order Orthoptera; family Acrididae; genus Locusta; species Locusta migratoria. Next base: position 628,749,266 of record CM048745.1, on the reverse strand, counting down.
AATTTATTCAAGGTACTTACATTGTGTCGTTCGCAGGATATGTCTGTGTATTGATTGTGGATGACGAATTTTGACAACCTGTCATCTGCAACAACAAGACGTTTTTGTTTACGAAAACTGACTGATTTATTGTAGGCCTATATTAGCATGGAAGTTATATTGAAATTATTTCTATGTGGCTGATTTGGCTTACTTACATTTGAGCTGTGGTGTTGCTGCTTGTTTGTTTGTGGCGGGTTCTTATGTTTTTTAGTCTTCAGTGCGATTTTTGCTGTGAAACAGCACTGTTTACATTGCCATTTTTCTTGTTGTGGTGGCTGTATGGTGTTGCATTTGTTTGTGTGGCGTGTCTGCCAACAACACTGACAAGTACAACCAATCAGGAATCTATCAGCTTACTTGCAATAACTGTCAATCTGTGTATGTGGGTCAAACATACAGAAATTTCAAAACAAGATACACTGAACACCTCCGAGCACTAAAAAATAGCAGCTGTCACTCAACATTCGCTGAACATTTAATAAAACAGAATCACACCCCAACAAACATATAAACAGACCTACAAATCCTCAAAACCAGCAACAGTTTATTCCAAAAACTAACAATAGAAGAAAATTATCACATCCAAAAAGCAATAGCCCGAGGTAAGAAAGTACTAAATGAATACATATCACTATGCAATAAAACACTCTTTTAGACCATAAAAGAAGTTTACAAATAAATCCCACCACCATATCACAGCTGAACTCCCCCCCCCCCCCCACACACACACACACAGGCCTACAATATTCTCTCTATCTCTCCCTATTTCTCTCTCTCTCTCTCTCTCTGTTTAACACACACACACACACACACACACACACACACACACACACACACACACACACACACAACAACAACAACAACAACAACAACAACAAAAACATACACAAATACTTTTGTGTCTCGTCCGCCGGTTGTCGGAGATGTCGGTGGCCGAGTAGAAAGAGACCAACGCAGGAATAAAGGATGCACGCGTGTGCAGGTACGGAGGTGACCAGCCAGTGGGACAGCAGAAACTAGAAACACTAGAGTAAATTAGAACGAGATATATATTTCATAGAGACTTAGTAATACTTAACTTTTACATAGTTCTTGACTGCAGAATGCTGATACATAGTTTAGATAGAAGCCTGCCTAATGATGATTTCTAGTGCCTATCCGATAGCCAAGTCTTCACTGGTGCCTATCTGATTCCCAAGTGTTAACTGGTTCCTATCTCAGTCCCAAGTGAACGATGCAGTCCAGTGGTGGCCACGAGCGGAGTTGTAGCAGAGGGTGCTCATGGCTGACGTCTTAAGAACGCCGCGCCGTGCGTGCATGGCGGCGCGCGGCGTAAGTACGTGGCGCGCACTTCATACTTGTGCGACACCACAAATACACACCCACAAAACAATGTCAGTATCTAAACTATTCAAAAATCGCGCTCCACATCACAGACACGTCACACAAACAAATGCAACACCATACAGCCACCACAACAAGAAAAACGGCGATGTAAACAGTGCCATTTCACAGCAAAAATCGCACTGAAGACCAAAAAACATAAGAACACGTCACAAACAAACGAGCAGCAACACCACAGCTCAAATGTAAGTAAGCCAAAACAGCCACATAGAAATAATTTTAATATAACTTCCACGCTAATGTAGGCCTACAATAAATCAGTTTTCGTAAACAAAAGCGTCTTGTTGTTGCAGATGACAATCGTCATTCCACAATCAATGCACAGACATATCCTGCGAATGACACAATGTAAGTACCTTGAATAAATTAGGCCTAAAACATCTAACAAAATTGTCAAACCAAACAACTTGTGAAAACGATTATATAACCAAATATGTAACATGTTATTATAGAAAATAAACAACAGAAACCCACGGAAAATGGCACAATAAGTGCCGAAACTAGTTTGGGTATTTAAACAAAACCAAAAGTGTCTTGCATAAGGCGGAATCAACCACAATTCTAAGTCTATCAACTTAATCTACAGGCTTTTGTTTACTTCCCAACATTCCATTTCGTTGCACATACTTTTTACCATCGTACTACAAGCTTAAAAATTCCCTTACGGTAGAAATCCGTTCCAGCTGCCCGAAGACCCTGACGCAGCGCTTTCTATTTCTGTATATCCTCCAGCGTCTCGTAGTGTTGGCCTCCCAGGCGTTCCTTCACAGAATAGAAAAGATGGTAATCGGAAGGTGCTAAGACGAACCGTAGGGGCGATGTGCATCAGTGTCACACCCAAATGTCCTGTTCTTCTCCACAGCGCACAGGAGTCTTTAGGGCGGGCTTCGTCAAATTGCAGAACGATCTTTTTTCCATGACGTGCTCTGCGGTGCTTCCTAAGAGTCTGGATATAGCGAGCAGCATTTATGGTTTGCCGAGGTTCAAGGTGTTCAACCACAATGTAACCCTGCACATCCCAGAAGAAACTGCCCATAACTTTCCCAACCGATGGCATTGTTTTTGTTTTTTTCTTTGATTACGATTTCATATGGTGCCATTCCATACTGTGGTGTTTTGTTTCAGTCTCAGAATGATAAAATAAGCTTCCGTCATCACTCACAATATTCGTCAAAAAATCATAACCTTTGTTTTAAATCTCTGAAGAAGGTTACTAGAGATAGTTATTCTCGGCAGTTTGTGACCTTGGGTCAACAAACGTAGGGCCCAAGAGCACATACTACTCGGTATCCTGAGTTGTGAATCATTTCTTCCAATGCACTGCGTTCTACTGCCAGTTTTGTAGCGATTTCATGCACAGTGACACGCCTGTCGCCTCGAATGAGTTCATCAACTCTTCCCTTATTGCGATCCGTGGAGGCAGTGTGTGGATGACTGGTTCGAGATTCATCGTGGATGTTCGTGTTTCCATCTTTGAAATGTTTAACTCGTCTCCTAACATTCAGGCATCTCAATGAGTATGTTGAAATCGGAGGTTGCAGCAGATTGTTCCTCTTTATCAAGGACTTCAGCAACAGCACATTGTCGAAACGAAACATAGATGTCCGCCATTTTGGAAATACTTCCTGTTGTCACGTGATACGTTCGACGATTATCATTCCGTATTCTTGGACTTTCAATTTTAACAATGAGATTTCCCTCATATGACAAAATCGTTTACTAATGACGTTTCATTATTATTCTTTACATTATTGTAGGTCTTTTACTAGTGTGCATTGCAGATTTTAGTCAAATAAAGTTTTTCGGAAAAATAAAGTAAATAAATATGAAGGGCGTGTCATATTCTCCGGCTACAAAAATTTGTAAAACTGTTATGATTCTAATTTTGAATCGTTAATAGCCGTTGTTACTTGACGTACCAATTATTTTATTTGTTCTGAAATCGTAACTTGACCTTGGATTGACAGCGACATAGAAAAGCATGGAACAAATATCACATTTGATTAAATGATTGGACCGTCATTTGACTGTAAGGTTTATTATTTATTATCATAATCCGGATTTCGGCTTTTAGGCCATTTTCAAGTGAACAAATAGTCCATTTACTTGGTATATGTAGATGACCGAAATGTCATTTTTTTTCGATATAGGTTTGCATATATGTTAAGATGGAAGTTGTCATTAAGTAAAATGTCACAGTGATATAACTTATACATACTGAACTAACTGTTATATCCGCCTTCCAGACCAGTGGAAGTCAGAGGACACAAGCGTTGGTTTTGAAGTACCAAGTGCAATCTCGCAAGGAAAGAGCGTGGCCTTGAACTGGAACACTCTGAGACATCAATGCACTGTTTTGAGCATATAAGGCACAGTCGTCGGGAGGCAAATGGTCGACTGCGCGTTATGGGGATAATTTTGGGAAGGTGTGATTCGTCTGTAAAGAAATAGGTTTCAATAAGTATAATTTATGTCACAGTGACATTTTACTTAATGACAACTCCATCTTAATATACATGCAAACCTATACGAAAAAGTGACATTTCGGTCATCTACATACACCGAGAAAATGCACTATTTGTTCGCTTGATAATGGCCTAAAAGCCGAAATCCGGATTGTGGTAATAAATAATACAACCTTACAGTCAAATGGCGGTTCAATCATTTAATCAGTCCTGTATGACTATGGCTCAACATAACAAAATTCTTTAAATTTTGTGTTTTTGAGAGTTCATAGTGCCATATTTCAGCGCTTTCAAATTAAAGCAGTTATATAACTAAACAAAAATACATTTCTCCATTTCGTTGAAACCCCACACAGACCATGTTTAGGGTACAAGAGGGTGTCCGTTAACCATACGTAGAAGGTTGGGAGGCATTCTATAGAAACGTTTTGGAACAGATAGATATGAATTAGCGAAATCGAAATCTTGAAACATTTTGAAAGTTCCGAGTGGTTGAAATAAATTCAAATTGAAAATTTGTTCTGGACCGGGCTTGAACTCGGATTTCCCGCTTTGGGAAAGCGGCATCTTAATCGCTTAGGCTATCCAGGTACGCTTCTCTTCCAACCCAAATTCTCAACTTCTAGCCTCTTGCCCATTGATTCCACTTGCACGCAGCCTATACTGGATTCCCGCAAGGGATAGAGTGTCTGAATGAGTCCACATTGAAATTGTCATTGCCTGTTGTGGACATAATTACAATTATTGATATGCGACTGTTCTTCTCGGGCAACTCCGAAAGAACAGACACCATTGGTTGACAGTAACGGCCGTAAATATACGAAATCGAAATATTGAAACATTTCGACCGTTTCATTGTGACGTCAACGATCTATACGTGCTGTACATTTTATTGATTACATGTGAACATTAGGACCATGAAAAGGAAAGAGGGTTTAAGCGTAATCATAATCAATAACTGTCATTATGCCCACAACAGGCAATGACAATTTCAATAAGGACGCATTCAAACGCTCGATTCCTTGCGGGAATCTACTGTAGGCTGCGTGCAAGAGCAATCCATGGCCGTGTTGTCTCGGGGTAAAAAGCGCTCGACTGCACACCGAAAGGTCGCAGGTTCGAAACCCGGTCGGACTTTTTCAGTCAGCGTTTTAACCCATTCTTCACCTCTCAACAATGTGGGGAGTCACCAGAACGACACGGGGTTCGGATTCCACGTTAAGCTACAAATCCCCTTTCGGCGGTTGGTTAGCTGGAAATGAAATGAGCGTATGGCTTTCTTGGCTGGGAGATCCCTTGCGGGATTGTTCTGCCGCCGTAGTGTAAGTCTTTTTAGCCGCGTGGGCGACTTACATGCAAATGATGATGAGAATTAGTACAACACACAACATCCAGTCCCCTGCCAGGAATCGAACCCGGGCCCCCTGCGTGATAGTCAGCGACGCTGCCACTGAGCGACGGAGGCGGACGGTTAACTGGAGTAGGCTTGGGACAAGCAAGACGCCGAAGTGGCGTCCAATTGAAAGACTTGCTCCAGGCCACTGAGCCAGACGAAATTTATTTATTTATTGGGTTGGAAGGGAAGCGTACCTGGATAGCCTAATTGGTTAAGGCGACTGCTGGCCCGAAGCGAGAAATCCAGGTTCGAATCCGGTTAGCACAAATTTTCAACTTTGTCGTTGAATTTATTTAACACCACCCCTAGTTCCAGAAAAATAAATAAGTAAATAAATACGGTCGATATATTTCTGTGTTCGATTTCGTATATTTACGGCCCTACTGTCAATTAATGGTGTCTGTTCTGTCGGACATACCAATAATTATAAATTAACATTGCTTGATAAGCTCTGTGAGGTGTTTTTAGGACTCCAGATTGTTGGCAAAGAGAGAGGCGGGCTCATCGGGCAGCTTCTAGGCAGCGAGAGCGGGCGATGAATTTTAAACAGCCATTCTGCCGCTGGGCGCGTCCCAGCCTCGCCTTGGATATTACGACATCGCGCTTTACGCCAGTCACTTCGAGACATCGGTTATCCTTACTTTTTACTGGCGTTCTTGCCGATAGCGGTGAAAAATCAACTGCTTCAATCACAGTACATAACAGTTTGACAAAACAGGTTTCTGCAACTACCCTTTTCCCTTTGCCTTTCCCCAACAAAATCGCAATAATTAAACGAACGCTGTAAGACGGCCGCGGTGGCCGAGGAGACTGATGCGCTGCAGTCACGGTCTGCACGGCCACTACGGTCGGGGGTTCGAATCCCCCCTCGGGCATGGATATTTGTGCCGTCCTTAGAAGTAGTTTGTAAGTTTAGGGACTGATGATCCCGTAGTTAAGTCCCATAAGCTTAACAAACCTTTGAACATTTGAACGCTGTAAAGGTAGCTTGATATTACGGTTTTATTCCACAGAATGAAAGGACAGGCTTTCATCATAACATACAAATTATTTCCATCTTACTAAAGAAATTACGCTAAAACGCTCTTTCCTTTTCATGGTCCTAATGTTCACATGTAATCAATACAATGTACAGCACGTATAGATCGTTGACGTCACAATGAACTTTTGAACTGAAATGTACTACATTTTGAACTGAATAATGTTAGAAACTAAAGAAAGTTGAATAAAAATTCGTTATTTTCCACAGGCCATCTGTAAATTCCATACTGATGTTCACACCTAAACATGAAACCAAACTGTAATTACGCCAACTGAAGATTAATTTAATGTTATGGCCGCTGTTGCAGTTGATCCACACGTTACAGAGCAATCGCACGAGGAGTAGGCCTGAGCCAGGCAAGTGTCCTATGCATTCTCCATCACCATCGTTTCCATCAGTGTAAGATCTCGCTACATCAAGGGCTGCGTCGAAACGATATGAGAATCGTGTTAACTTCTGTGCATGCACATTACGACGCGACACTCCAGATGCATCATGTATCTTCTTAAGTGATTAAGCCACAGTTATCAATCACGGCCAGGTAAACCCAGTGGCGGCTCGTACAAAATTTGGCCAGTGTGCTACAATATTGCCGTGAGAGACCATGCTCACCAACTGCCGGCGTGGCGCAGGTGATAGCGTCACGGACTGCGGCGCAGAAGGTCGCCGGTTCAATCCCGCCCACCGGCAAAAATTTATTTCTTTCATGTTAACAATTTCAGAAGGTTCTCCAGCTTTCTTATGTTCACTGGTAAATTCTACTTGTTTCTTATGTTAAGTGTTCTTCTAATTTCTGGTAAATTCTGTCTGTGTATAAATAGCAGAGCACTCTGCCTGAGAGGCAGTCAGTGCTGCGTGTATGTTGAGTTCGTAATAAACGTGCTTTCAGTATAAGTGCTGTGTTCAGTTGCCTTCGAAGTCAAGCCTGTTTCCCTTTCAACGCGACATTGTTTGGTGGAGGCGCTGGGTACACTGTGCAACAGCAACGTAAAAGCCGTCGCTTACACGGACTGGAAACGGAATACAAGGGATACACCGAGTACGTCCTTCCAAGAGTCCGTATCAGAAGAACCATGGACATGAAAGCAGCGGTAAACCAGATGCACATCAGACACCCATCGGTGTTCTCTGGAGACACTAGACAGGACCCCAACAAATGGCAAAAAAAGGTTCGACCGAGTTGCCAAGTACAACAGGTGGGATCATACGATGTGCTTGGCCAACGTTTATTTCTACCTGGACGGAACAGCCCAGCAATGGTTCGAAAACAACGAAGACAATTTGAATGACTGGGAGACGTTCCAGGAGGAAATTAAGAAGACGTTTGGAGACCGCCAGCGTCAAATTCCGCTCGGCGGAAGAACAACTGAAGAACCGGGCCCAACGACGTGGTGAGCCGACACAATCGAACATACAGAGTGTTTTGGCCCTGTGTAACGTAGTCAATCCGAACATGACTGAGGCGGACAAAATCACGCACCTGATGAAGGGAATTGCAGAAGATATGTACCAAACTCTTCTGATAAAAGACGTCGCTACGACAGAAGAGTTCATCACGTGGTGCCAGCGTATTGAAGAGATGCAACAAAGGAGGGTTGGACGCAAGAAGTATGACAGACTCTCAAATGTAGTCCCTATGGCCATTGTGGAAGACCAGCATGACTTCGCTTCTCTCATACGACAAATTGTGAGAGAAGAATTACAACAGTGCATGGCAGCCGGGACTATTAGACCGAGCGAGCATCAGATTATGGCCATGGATGTGAGCCCTGTAAGTCACGAGGGAGCCGACGCAGCTGAGGACGAGGTATTTCAAACATTAGCTCCTGTCTGCCCTGTCAATCACACCCGACGTGAAGAATGGCGTCGCCCTGCTATGACTTACACTGCAGCCGCCAAACGGCAGCCCATGAAACGGCCGACGCGACCACAGCCAGCTCCCCCAGTAACTATGACTCCCCTCAGAAGAACAGACGTCTGGAGGACAGAAGACAACACACCACTGTGATTCCACTGTGGACGCCCTGGACATGTCGTACGCTACTGCAGAGAGAGGAGGCGAGTATTCGATGATTATTTTGCCGCAAGACGTCAGCCGTCGGAGCAGTTCTATCCAAGGCAGTCACCTGCTGATGAGTTCAGTCGACCTATGGGAAGAAGACCATCGCCGCACCCTAGACGAGGTCGCTCCCCGACGCGCCGCAGTCGTTCACCGTCGCCGTACAGAGGTACCAGCCGCTCCCCTAGCCGCCGCGCCCAGGAAAACTACGGTGAGGCCGCCGCAGATGAAAATCCTCCATGGACGACAGTGGTTAAGATGTCGGGAAATCTCATCGACGTCATAATCGACGGCCAACATGTCCGGGCACTTGTTGATTCAGGATAATTATCGGATAATTACCACCGCACACTAAAGAAGACAATGTTCTGTGATACGGGGGCAACTGTGCTGAAGGTCGCGAATGGAAAGTACGTCCATCCAGCTGGAACTTGTGTCGCAAGAATGACCGACAACAACAGGATGCAGCCGTTTGAATTTGTCGTGTTAACAGAATGTAGTCATAATGTCATCCTCGGATGGGACCTCCTCCAGGCATCCCAAGCTATCATTGACTGTGGAAGATCTGAGCTGCAAATTGAAGAAGTTGTTCCGCCAGATACACGTAATACAGAATTTTCTGGGAAGTTATTCGTCGTTAACAATGTGACGATACCGCCGTTGACAATGAGACGAGTTGCAGTCACAAACACAGATGACTTGTTAAACTGTGAACTTCTTGTTGATAGTAAAAAGTTTATCAGGCTCACAAAAGAAATTTACATACCAGCGGCTATCATAAGCATTACCGGTGGTCAAGGAGAGATCTGGATCACAAATTGTCACGAGCAGTCACAACTTATCCCAAAGGGAATGTGTATCGGGACAGCTGAACCAATCCAGGTCGGTGAGCTCAACGTCATCAATGAAGACCCATGCCCTGCTGTTAGTACAGACAACACGCTGGAGGAAACAAACGTGGAACTGCCAATAGGGCCTGGACTGACCAAAGAACAACGCCAGCGGGTGTTAGGTATACTACGCCAATTTTCGGGTGCATTCACACCTCAGCAGGGGAAAAGTCAGACGAAACGGCCCACGATAAAGCACCGTATCAATAGTGGGGATCATCCGCCAATTAGCTAGCGTTCGTATAGTGTGTCGCCAGCTGAAAGACGGATAATTCGGGAGTAAGTGGAGAAGATGATGCGAGATGACATTATTCAACTTTCGGAGAGTCCTTGGTCGTCTCCGGTGGTCCTCATAAAGAAGAAGGATGGCACGTGGCGATTCTGTGTCGACTATTGGCGGCTGAATAGAATCACAAACAGACTACCCATTGCCGCGCATTGACGACACCTTAGGCTGCTTGAAAGGAGCTACATACTTCTCAACTATGGACATGCAGACAGGTTACTGGCAAATCGAGGTTGACGAAGCTGACAGGGAGAAGACGGCTTTTATTACACCTGACGGCCTCTATGAATTTAAAGTAATGCCATTTGGATTATGTAATGCTCCAACCACATTCTAACGCATGATGGACAACTTGCTTCGACACCTAAGTGGACGACGTGTCTCTGCTATTTAGATGACATTGTCGTTTTCTCGAAAACATTTGAAGAACATCTGAGTCGCCTGTCAATTGTGTTGAAGTGTGTTCAGGCTGCAGGTCTCCGCCTCAATCCAAAGAAGTACCTCTTTGTCGCCAAAGAGATGAAAATCCTGGGGCACCTAGTGAACGGAGATGGTGTCCGTCCTGATCCAGATAAAGTAAGGGCAGTCACAGAATTTCCAACTCCTCAGCACATTCGTGATGTGAGAAGTTTTCTCGGGCTGTGCTCATACTACCGACGTTTCATAGAAGGATTTTGTAACAAGGCACGTCCATTACAAGAACTTCTGCAGGGAGGCGCCAAATTTTACTGGGATGAGACAAAAGAAAGAGCTTGCCGGGCACTTAAGGAGGCTCTAACTTCCGCACCAGTGCTAGCCTTGTACGACTAGAATGCAGAAACGGAACTTCACACAGACGCCAATGGTTATGGGATTGGTGCAGTGCTTGTACAAGTTCAGGAAGATGCTGAAAAAGTGATAGCCTATGCGTCAAGAGTACTCTCAAAGTCCGAGACAAACTACTCTACAACTGAAAAAGAATGTCTCGCGGTTATCTGGGCTATCAACAAGTTCCGGCCGTATTTATTCGGCAAACCATTCACCGTCGTGACAGACCACCATTCTTTGTGTTGGCAGACTAGCTTGAAGTATCCATCAGTTCGACTAGCAAGAAGGGCACTAAAACTCCAAGAGTACGATGTCACAGTGGTATTCAAGGACGGGCGCAAACACAAGGATGCCGACTCCCTTTCGAGGAATCCATTAGTGGAACACAACAGCATTAATGAAATGTCAGCTCTCTCCGAATTAGATGACGTTACAGCTGAACAGAGGGAAGATCCAGCACTATTAAAAACAATAGAGGCCTTGGAGAAAGGAGAACCGACCAATGGAGAGTTCCGACTTATAAACGGAACATTGTATAAGAGTAACTACGATCCACTGGGCCCCAAATGGCTACTCATTGTTCCAGCTCATCTCCAGACAGCTATTCTCAAATATTTCCACGATGCTTCAATATCCGATCATCTGGGATCCGTGAAGACCCTAGACAGAATCAGACGCAGGTATTACTGGAAAGGTCTCTACCGATCTGTCAAGCACTATGTGAGTCACTGTAAAGAGTGCCAGCGACGGAAGCATGTGCCGCAATTACCTCCAGGACATCTCGTACCGATTCCGCCGGCAGCAGCTCCATTCCACCGAGTTGGGATCGATCTTTTAGGGAGGTTCCCGAAGTCGACAACCGGTAACCGTTGGATAATAGTCTGCACTGACTACCTCACACGCTACGCTGTCACCAAACCTATGCCGACTGCAGAAGCTCCAGAGATCGCAAAATTCCTTGTAGAAGACATTATTTTGAAGCATGGAGACCACGTGTCATGATATCTGATCGTGGAAAACTATTCCAGTCAAAACTAGTATCAGAGGTAATGTCACGGTGCGACATTGTCCACAGAATAACATCCTCAGACAAATGGTCTTACGGGACGTTTTAACAAAACGTTAGCCGACATGCTGTCGATGTACGTCGATGTTGAGCAGAAGAATTGGGATACAATTCTGCCAGTCGTGACATTTGATTACAACACTGCAAGACAAGACACCACAGGCTTCACTCTGTTTTTCCTGCTCCGTGGCCGTGAAGCTGAGACGACAATGGATACGCTGTTCCCGTTCCAACTGGACGATACTCAGGATGACTATGTTAAACAGCTCATCACCCGGGTCGAAGAAGCAAGACAGCTGGCTCGCATACGGACACTGGACGCCCAGGAGAAGGACCGTCAGTGGTATAACGACAAGCACTGACCTGTTGTGTACAGCCCAGGAGATCTGGTATGGATTTGTACCCTGTACGGAAGGTTGGACTGTCAGAAAAATTATTGAAGCGATACTTTGGTCCGTATCGTGTCATACGCTGACTGTCAGACGTCACATACGAAGTTGAGGATTATGACCCGTCGTCGAAACGTCAAAAACGAAGAGACATTGTTCACGTCCTGCGCATGAAGCCTTACTACGATCCTGAAGAGCAGGTAGACGACAATGGCTTGTTGTTCAAGGACTTTAAGGACGGTAATGCCCCTGATGAAGCCACGACAGGAACGTCTGTCGTTGATAATCGCAGAGAAGGGAAGGATTCTCTTGAAGTGTCATACAGAAGACCCATGACACGGTCAAGATCCAGGGCATTGCAGCTGGCTCCACAGGGATTATAACAGCGGGGAGCAATGCCGCGAGAGAGCACGAACGCCGACTGCCGGCGTGGCGCAGGGGATAGCGTTACGGACTGCGGTGCAGAAGGTCGCGGGTTCAATCCCGCCCACCGGCAAAAATTCATTTCTTTCAAGTTAACAATTCCAGAAGGTCCTACAGCTTTCCTATGTTCACTTGTAAATTCTACTTGTTCCTTATGTTAACTGTTCTTCTAATTTCTGGTAAATTCTGTCTGTGTATAAATAGCAGAGCATTCTGCCTGAGAGGCAGTCAGTGCTGCGTGTATGTTGAGTTCGTAATAAATGTGCTTTCAGTGTAAGTGCTGTGCTTAGTTTCCTTCGAAGTCAAGCCTGTTTCCATTTCAACGGAGACAAAATATACTAAAATAAAAAAGCGTGACTGACAATGGAAATAACGGAGCTTAGCAATATCCACACCAGATCTGCGTTCTACACAAGTGACCAATGAAACTGCTTGGCTGAAAAGGGCAGTTTCACTCGCATGTTGGCTATACATGTTTGAGATTGAAATTTTATTTACATAAATTAAAATTTGGACTCAGAGATGTCTGAATACGAGTCTCACACAAGTAGGTTAGAGAGACAACGCGCAAGACGCCTGAGCCAGCGCGCTATTTGACTCCGTATGCCGCAATATTCGTCATATACTATTCTTCCGCAACAGTTACACGCAGCGCGAAGAGAAATATTGATCTGGTGCTGCAATCGGTCTCAGCACACACGAGTCGCCAGGCCTGACGTAACGTCTGCGCATGCGCACTAGCGAACAGACGACTGCGGCGCCTCTCTGCGCACGAACCAGCGCGGCTGAATCCCACTTCAGCACACGGAGCTGGTTTCCTCTGCAGCTATTGCGGCGGGAGCGCTCCAAAATGCGTTTTCATACTTATTACTAGCATTGTAATATGTATTGGAAGGGAATTGGCATAATTTTATTGTGATACCTGGATCGCATTCCAAGAGAAAGGATGTAATTTTACAGCGATTTCTCGCTTGATTTCGAAGTGAAATGGCATAATTTTGGTAACCGTCGAAACATGCATTATTGGTCGGTTGGCTTCGTTAGGTGGGACGTCAGCGTCCATGAAAAGTAAATGTGTGTCGTGGGATAGTTGAGCATCAGTTTACATGCCCACAAGCATAAGTATCGCAGTCACCTAACAGACCATCTAGAACGGGTGCTAGAAGACGTTCTCTGGTAGACTAGGAGGAACCTGTGGTACCAACAGGTTGGCTGTCCAGCCCATAGTGCATGAATTACTTCAGCATGTCTTCATGAATTGTTTTCAGATCGTTGGATTTTACGCACAGGACCTGTAGATTTGGCCGGTCCGTTCCCCGGATTTGACTTCTGTAGAACCCCCATGAACCACAGACATTGCCGAGGTGGCGTGGCTTGCGTGCCTCAACGATACAGATAGCCGTACCATAGGTGCAACCACAACGGAGGGGTATCTGTGGAGAGGCCAGACAAACGTGTGGTTCCTGAAGAGGGGCAGCAGCCTTTTCAGTAGTTACAGGGGCAACAGTCTGGATGATTGACTGAGCTGGCCTTGTAACATCAGCTAATGTGGCTTTGCCACACAGCTACTGCGAACGGCTGAAAGCAAGGGGAAACTACAGCCGTTACTTTTCCCGAGGACATGCACTCTACTGTATGAAAATATGATGATGGCATCTTCTCGGGTAAAATATTCCGGAGGTAAAATAGTCCCCCATTCGGATCTCCGGGCGGGGACTACTCAGGAGGATGTTATCATCAGGAAAGACAATAGTGGCATTCTACGGATCGGAGAGTGGAATGTTAGATCCCTTAATCGGGTAGGAAAATTAGAAAATTTAAAAAGGGAAATGGATAGGTTGAAGTTAGATATAGTGGGGATTAGTGAAGTTCGGTGGCAGGATGAACAGGATTTCTGGTCAGGTGAGTACAGGATTATAAATACAAAATCAGTTGGGGGTATCACAGGAGTAGGACTAATAATGAATAAGAAAATAGGAATGCGGGTAAACTATTATGAGCAGTACAGTGATCGCATTATCATTGTCAAGATAGATATGAAGCCAACACCGAAAACAGTAGTACAGGTTTATATGCCAACTAGCTCTGCCGATGATGAGGAGATGGAAGAAATATATGAGGAGCTAAAGGAAATTATTCAGACAGTTAAGGGAGAGGAAAACTTAATTGTAATGGGAGACTGGAATTCGGTAGTAGGAAAAGGAAGAGAAGGAAAAATAGTAGGTGAATATGGACTGGGGAGGAGGAATAAAAGAGGAAGTCGCCTGGTAGAATTTTGCACGGAACATGATTTAATCGTAACAAACACGTGGTTTAAGAATCACAAAAGAAGGTTGTATACGTGGAAGAGACCAGGAGACACCGGAAGATATCAGATAGATTTTATAATGGTAAGACATGATAAACTGTAAGACATACCCAGGGGCAGATATAGACTCTGACCATAACTTGTTAGTCATGAACGGTAGGCTGAAACTGAAAAAACTGCAGAAAGGTAGGAAAATAAGGAGATGGGACCTAGATAAATTGAAGGAACGGGAAGTTCTGGAGAATTTCAGAGGGAGATTTAGGCAACAATTGACAGAAACAGGGGGAAATAAAACAGTAGAAGAGGAATGGATAGCATTGAGAGATGAAATAGTGAAGGCAGCAGAGGACAAAATAGGTAGAAAGGCAAGACCTACAAAAAATCCTTGGATAACACAGGAAATACTAAATTTAATTGATGAAAGGAGAAAATATAAAAATGCAGTAAATGAAACAGGCAAAATGGAGTTCAGACGACTAAGAAATGAGATTGATAGGAAGTGCAAAATGGCTAAGCAGGAGTGGCTAGAAGCCAAATGCAAATCTGTAGAAGAATGTATAAGAAGGGGAAAAGTAGATACCGCCTACAGGAAAATCAAAGAGACATTTGGGGACAAGAAAAGCAATTCTACGAATATCAAGAACTCAGATGGGAAACCAGTTCTCAGCAAAGAAGGGAAGGCTGAAAGGTGGAAAGAGTACATAGAGCAGCTCTACAAAGGAAATGAACTTAGAGACGATGTTGTAGGAAGGGAAGAGGAAGTAGATCAAGATGAAATAGGAGATACTATACTGAGAGATGAATTTGACAGAGTCCTGAAAGACCTAGGTCGGAACAAGGCCCCAGGAGTAGATGACATACCCTCAGAGCTACTAAAGTCTCTGGGTGAGCCAGCCATGACAAGAATATTTGAACTGGTGTGTAGGATGTATGAGACAGGCGAAATACCCACAGACTTTAAGAAAAATGTAATAATCCCCATTCCAAAGAAATCAGGTGCAGACAGGTGTGAAAATTACAGAACCATCAGTTTGATAAGTCATGGTTGCAAAATTTTAACGCGAATTATCTACAGGAGAATGGAAAACCTGGTAGAAGCTGACCTAGGGGAAGATCAGTTTGGATTCAGGAGGAATGTAGGAACCCGGTAGGCAATACTTACTTTACGTCTTATCTTAGAAGATAGATTAAGGAAAGGCAAACCTACATTTTTAGCTTTTGTATATTTGGAGAAAGCGTTTGACAATGTTGACTGGAATACACTCTTTCAAATTCTGAAGTCAGCAGGGGTAAAATACAGGGAAAGGAGAGTTATTTACAACTTGTACAAAAGCCAGACCGCAGTTATTAGACTCGAAGGGCATGAAAGGGAAGCATCAGTTGGGAAGGGAGTAAGACAGGGTTGTAGCCTTTCTCCGATGTTATTCAATGTGTACATTGAGCAGGCGGTGAAGGAAAGCAAGGAAATTTTTGGAATAGGGATTAAAGTTCAGGGGGAAGAAATAAAAACATTGCGTTTTGCTGATGACATTGTAATTCAGTCAGAGACAGCGAACGACCTGGAAGAGCAGTTGAATGGAATGGACAGTGTGTTGAAGAGAGCGTACAAAATGAACATAAACAAGAGCAAAACAAAAATAATGGAATGCGGTCTTAGAAAATCAGGCGATGCTGAAGGAATTAGATTAGGCAACGAAACAATGAAGGTGGTAGATGAGTTTTGTTACTTGGGTAGTAAAATAACATGCGATGGTCGCAGTATAGAGGATGTAAAATTCAGAATGGCAATGGGAAGAAAAGCATTTTTGAAAAAGAGAAATTTGCTAACATCGAATATTAATTTAAGGGTAAGGAAGTCTTTTCTGAAGGCATTTGTGTGGAGTGTTGCCCGGTACGGGAGTGAAACATGGACGATAAGCAGTGCGGACAGGAAGAGAATAGAGGCTTTTGAAATGTGGTGTTACAGAAGAATGCTGAAGATTAGGTGGGTAGATCACATAACTAATGAAGAGGTACTGAACAGAATTGGTGAGAAAAGGAATTTTTGGCACACCCTAACTAAAAGAAGGGATCGCTTGGTAGGACACATTCTTAGACAACGAGGAATCGTAAATTTAGCATTGGAGGGAAGTGTGTGGGGTAAAAATCGCAGAGGGAGGGCAAGAGACGCGTATAGTAAGCAGATTCAAGTGGATGTGGGTTGCCGTTCTTATGAGGAGATGAAAAGGCTTGCTCAGGATAGAGTAGGGTGGAGAGCTGCATCAAACCAGTCTCCGGACTGAAGACCATAACAACAACAGAATTTTTTCTGTGGGGAAAGCTGAAAGACGTTCTGTACAAAGAAATATCAACTAGACCCGATGCTATGCAATCACGTATTACAGCAGCCTGCTCTCACATCTCCGCAAGAATGTTAACACTTGTGCAGCAGTCTTCCCATGATAGAAAGAGTGTATTGCCGCTGCCGGTGGTTAAAAATAAATAAATAAATATATAAAGTTTGTAGAGCTTATGGGATTTAACTACGGGGTCATCAATCAGTCCCTAAACTTACAAAATACTTATGAACTCGCTAATACTAATGATGGCATAAATATCCATGCCCAAGGGGGGATTCGAATCCCCGGCCGTAGTTGCCGTGCAGACTGTGACTGGGGCGCCGCATTACGCTCGGCCACCGCGGCCGGCTGCCGATGGTCATTTTGAACACAAAAGTGTGATGGTCAGTTGTCTCGTTACTGGTCAGAATACACATCAGTAGTGTAGGCACTCTTGTTGTTCTTTAATGTGTGCTACTATAAGCATTGTACAAGTGTTGATGTGGAAAGTTTTCGCAACTAGAGTCGTGCAACAAACTCCACTAACATTATAATTTGCTCTACTTTTAGTTTTAGTATCAGTAGGCACTGTTCCATTTAAAGAAGTGTATGTTTGCAAAAAAAAAAAAAAAAAAAAAAAAAAAAAAAAAAAAAAAAAAAAAAAAAAAAAAAAAAACTTTCTATATATTATTAAAAATCTGTTTATTGGCTAACAATACGACCACCTGACTACCACCAGTCCCTCATGTGAAATCATCTTTCCATTTCCTCAATATTTGCGGTGCAAGTTTTAGTACAGATATAAACGGATATGAACTGCGTTACAGCTAAGGACGTAAAGAGCCAAAACTCCAAAAGGGAAGGTACGAGTCAGACGCGATATGTGGCACATGTGTAGAACAATTTGGAGGTACGTATGTCTGGAGGCTTATCGGCTTGTAATTTAGTGTGGAAAAACGAAGAAAACACACAAGATTTCAGATACAAAGCTGTAATTGGTTCGAATCCAACTGGAAGCAGGTCTAATAAATAACCGCAATGTACAGCCTAACACTTAGATGAAATGTGAAATAGTTACCTTACTGTCCTTCGAAATAGTCGCCTGCCGTATCTATGCACTGCTGAGCTCTGCCATATAGAGGGTGTTACAAAAAGGTGCGGCCAAACTTTCAGGAAACATTCCTCACAAACAAAGAAAGAAAATATATGTGGACATGTGTCCGGAAACGCTTAATTTCCATGTTAGAGCTCATTTTAATACGGATGAGACTTCATTCCAACGTGATCAAATTATAAAATTTTCACAATCAACATGTGTGGGCTGACGAGAATCCGCACGCAATTGTGCAATCACGTCATCAACATAGATTTTCTGTTAACGTTTGGGCAGGAATTGTTGGTGATGTCTTGATTGGGCCTCATGTTCTTCCACCTACGCTCACTGGAGCACGTTATCATGATTTCAAACGAGATTCTCCACCTGTGCTGCTATAACATGTGCCTTTACAAATACGACACAACATGTGGTTCATGCACGATGGAGCTCCTGCACATTTCAGTCGACGTGTTCGTACCGTTCTCAACAACAGATTCGGTGACCGATGGATTGGTAGAGGTGGACCAATTCCATGGCCTCCATGCTCTCCCTACCTTGACCCTCTTGACTTTCATTTATGGGGGCATTTGAAAGCTCTTGTCTACGCAACCCCTGTACCAAATGTAGAGACTCTTCGTGCTCGTATTGTAGACGGTTGTGATACAATACGCCATTTTCCAGGGCTGCATCAGCGCATCAGGGATTCCATGCGACGGAAGGTGGATGCATGTATCCTCGCTAACGGAGGACATTTTGAACATTTCCTGTAACAAAGGTTGAAGTCACGCTGGTACGTTCTGTTGCTGTGTGTTTCCATTCCATTATTAATGTTATTTGAAGAGAAGTAATAAAATGAGCTCTAACACGGAAATTAAGCTTTTACGGACACATATCCACATAACATATTTTCTTTCTTTGTGATCACTACGCGAAATGTAAGTAGGCGGCAGGAAGATCGTACTACACTCAGCTTCAAATTCCGGCTCTCTAAATTCCCTCAACAGAAATTCAGGAAAAGAACGTCGTCTTTCTTCCAGCGATCCCCAATTGAGTTGTCAGAGCTTTTCCGTGACAATCGCGCATTGTTCGAACCTCCCAATAACAAACCTAGCTGCTCGCCTCTGAACTGCTTCCATGTCTCCTTTCAACTGATCTGCTACGGGTCCCAAACACTTGAGCAATACTCAAGACGTGGTGGTACAAGCGTTTTATACGCGGTCTCCTTCATAGATGAAGTGCATCTTCCCAAAATTCGGCTGTCCGCCTTACTTACAACTGTCCTTACATGTTCGTTCCATTTCATATTGCTCTGCAATGTTACGCCTAGATATTTGAACGACGCGACAGCATCAAGAAGCTCACTACTAATGCTGTATTCGAACAGTATGGGATTGTTTTTCCTACTCATGCGCATCACCTTACATTTTTCTACATTGAGAGCGAGCTGCCATTCTTCGCACCAACTAGAAATTTTGTCTAAGTCATCTTGTATGCTATTACAGTCAGTTAAAGACGACACCCTCCCATACACCACAGCATCATCAGCAAACAGCCGCAAATTACAACTTACTCTACCCATCAGATCATTTATATACATAGAAAATAATAGCGGTCCTATCACACTCCCCTGGGGCACGCCTGACGATACACTCGTCTCTGATGAACACTCGCTTTCGAGAACAACGTACTGCATTCTATTACTTAGGAACTCTTCTAGCCAGTCACAAATCTGTGAACCTATTCCATAAGCTCATATCCTCGTTAGCAGTCTGCAGCGTGCACCACGTCAAACGCCTTTTTGAAGTCGATAAAAACACAATCCGCATGTTGCCCTTCATCCATGGCTCGCAACATGTCATGTGAGTAAAGGGCAAGCTGAGTTTCACATGAACGATGTTTCCTAAACCCGTGTTGCTTCAGAGAAAGAAGCTTTTCCGTCCCAAGGAAATTTACTGTATTCGAACTGACGAACTGAGAATATTCTCCAAAATTCTAGAGGAAACTGATGTCAACGATATTCGCCTGTAATTTTGTGGGACAGTTCTCTTTCCTTTCTTATAAACGGGAGCCACCTGTGCTTTTTCCCAATCACTAGGAACTTTGCGCTGAATTAAAGATTCGCGATAAATGTAAGCTAAGTAGGGGGCCAACACCGCAGAATACTCTTTGTAAAACTGAACTGGTTTTCCATCCGGACCAACAGACTTTTTCGTATTTAGCTCTCCCTGCTGCTTCTCTACACCGGAAATACCTATTACTATGTCCTCTATTTTGGAATTAGTACGCTGATCAAATGATGGTACATTTGTGCGATCCTCCTCCGTGAAAGATTTCGTAAAGGTTAAATTTAGAACTTCAGCTTTCCTGTTGCTTTCTTCTATTACTGCTTCGGAATGATCAACGAGTGACTTGATAGTCGGCTTTGACCCACTTAACTGATGTCCGAGGGTATGATTACATTTCGGTAGTTTTCGTGAAACGGTACAGATAATCGAATAGCAAGATTAGAAAAGAAAAAAAAGACGCGATATTGATGTAAGAAGGATAGAACTGGAGTGAATTTACCTTAAAAAGCCAATGTTTACAGTAAAGATGTAATAGATTGAAACTTGGTTCGTGATGAGGTGGTTTTCCATGAACGTTACTGTTTATGTACTCATATCTCATGAACTACGTGTCGGAATGTGATGCAACTACATTCAACTATATGTTTGTATACTGGCCGTAAAATTTCTTTTCGCTACAATTTGTAGTGTTCAAATTATAAATTGTAACGTCATACCGAGAGCCGTAGTTTTACTCCATAAACAGCGGAAAAGTAGTAAGCGACAAACTTTTTTCCTTTCATCATTTTACTATGGTCGCCAGCGAGAAAAAGTTTATTAAAGGTTTGAAATTATGTTTAAAGGTTGTTGCAAGTCGCTAAGTACTGTCATTCTCATACAGTGAAATTCGAAAGTCTCGCCACATTATATGGCATTTTTTGCGATTCCTATTGGTTATGACGCAATATCTTAACCGTGCAGCAATTGTTATCTCACGGTAAGGAACATGTGTACCAAATTTGGTTGAAATCGGTTCAGTGGTTTAGGAGAAAATGAGCAGCATTGTCGCAAAATGCAGCACTTTCTCGTGCATCTCATTGTTTATGACGTCATATCTCGTGAACTATATATCGTATGTGATTCTTACACTTACGCCGACCCTCCTTGTGGACTGAAGCTCACGTGTACAAAATTTCATAAAGATTGGAACAAAACTGTAAATTTGTATGCAACATATACACACTGCTTTATATATTAGATACATGGGGTCAAAAGTTAATGACGTTCCTGTAATTAACGTTTTTGTGTTTTGATGCTGTAGCTTGGATACTCGTAAACATCAGACTTTTCGAGCGGCGTCGCTTGTCGAGCAAGCCACCTGCGTTAGAACAAATGGTTCCCAATACTGAAGAATACTGGAGGAGACTGAGAAGATTAAGGAGTTTTAATTGCATATGTATACACAGTGAAATTCAAGTCTTATTCAATAAAAGCATCGTTTGATAAAAATGAGAGTCAGAAAGCGGTCCAGGGCTTCGACAGTCAAACCGTGGATCCAGGTTCGAACCTACATCATAGCATTTTTTTTTTTTTTTTTTTTATTTTTACATTTTTAATGTATTTGATAATATTCTCATATTTCAAATACATTTTATTGCCTTGTTTTGAAGTAGAGCAAAATCAAAATGTTCAAATGTTTGTATAGCTTATGGGACTTAACTACGGGGTCATCAGTCACTAAACTTACCAACTACTTATGAACTAACTAATACTAAGGATGGCACAAATATCCATGCCCGAGAGGGGATTCGAACCCCCGACCGTAGTGGCAGTGCAGACCGTGACTGGAGCGCCTCAGTCCCTTCGGCCACCGCGTGCGGCTGAAGTAGAGCATCACGAAGTATGATTAACGTTCAATCTGTTTACAGCTGTGTAAAAACATTAACATAATAAATTAAATTAAATTAAATTAAAGAACTTGTGAAGTATATATTATGTAATTCTAATTACTGGCCGTCGATTCGTCAGCGTTCTCACAGTCAGTAGGGTGAAACTTATCATCAAAACATCCAAAAGACAAATATTTTTCACACCATGTGTAACAGACGAACGTCATAATGCCACATTCACATGTTGTCCGAGATATCGTTTGATGAAAACATAGCTGATTTATATTGCTGAAGACTGGTCTATCAGATATTAATGTCGATGCATACCAAGGTTGTAAAAGCATATCTTGGAAGACAGGCGCAGACAACTGTTTATGGAACAAGGCATGAATTTTAATAGCCTCTGCTCTATCATTAATTTCTCTGCTCTCTTGTAACGTGGCGTCATTATGAAGTCTTGAGATAAAATTCTTAACCTTCCAAAACAAGTAAACGTCACAAGATTGGCAAACAAAGGGGCATTTCGGTGGTATCACTTTAACAGCCAGTGTAGATCGGTTGAGCACCCTCATCGACAAAAGCCCTGTCGCAGCGCGTCGTGTCGGTTCGGCCACACCATGAATCCAGTATCAAGCAAAATACATTTTACTGCACATAAGATGTGAGAAATATTTGTGTTTTATGATAAATTTTAGCCTACTAGCTGTGAGAACGCTGACGATCAGAAGGCTGGTAATTAGAATCATGTAATAATATACTTCAGAAGTTTCTCTATTTCATTTATTACTTTTTTTTACTCTGTGTATCACAAATAACACAGCTGTAAACAGATAATACACTTAGTTCAATGTTACTCACACTTCCCGATGTTCTACTTCAAAATACGACAAGAAAAGATATTACAAAGATAGTACTATCAAATATCAAATACATGGGGAAAAAAAGAAAAAAAGAAAAATCAGCCGGCCGCGGTGGCCGAGGGGACTGAGGCGCTCCAGTCACGGTCTGCACGGACACTACGGTCGGGGTTTTGAATCCCCCCTTGGGCATGGATATTTGTGCCGTCCTTAGTGTTAGCTAGTTCATAAGAAGTTTGTAAGTTTAGGGACTGATGACCCCGTAGTTAAGTCCCATAGACTATACAAACATTTGAACATTTTTTTGAACAGAAAAATTGGAATTACATGTGTCATGTGAGACAAGCTATACAAACATTTGAATTTGAAAAAAATCAGTCAAAAAATCCCGCGATGTAGGTTCGAACCTGAATCCAATGTTTGAAAGTCCAAGCCCTGGACCGCTATTCTCTCTCTCTCTCTCTCTCTCTCTTTTTTTTTTTTTTTTTTTTTTTTTTTTTTTTTTGGTGTCTGATCCGTTGCGGATGTTTGTTCGTGGTTCACCGTTGCGTCCTGGGCTCAGTTGTTTTTATCTGACAAGGAAAGGACATGGGCTCGAACAAACATATATGTATGAACGTTTTCTTACAGGATCTCTACGTACACCTCAATGTGCTGGTGGGTGTCGTTTTTCATCTACATCTACATAGATACTCTGCAAATCACATTTAAGCGCCTGGCAGAGGGTTCATTAACCACTTTCATAACTTTTCTCTACCGTTCCATTCTCTAATAGCGCCGGGAAGAAAGAACACCTAAATCGTTCCGTTTTCGATCTGATTTCTCTTATATTATTGGGATGGTCTTGTCTCCCTAAGTAGGTGGGTGCAAGCAAAATATTTTCACATTCAGAAGCAAAATTCGGTGATTGAAATTTCGCAAACAGATCACGCCGCAATGAATAACGTCTTTCTTTTAATGATTTCCACCCCAATTCGTGCAACATTTCCGTGACGCTCCCCCCCCCCCCCCCCTGCATCTTCGAAGCGTTCTGCCAATGAAACGTAACCTTTGATTCGCCTTCCCCACAATATTTTCTATGTGTTCTCTCCAGTCAAAGTTGTTCGTAATTGTAACTCCTAGGTATTTGGTAGAATTTACGATCTTAAGGTTTGACTGATTTATCGCGTAATTGAAGTTCAGCGGATTTCTTTTAGTGGTCATGTGTATTACTTCACACTTTTCTTTATTTAGTGTCAATTGCCAATTTTCGCACCAAATAGAAATTTTGTCTAAATCGCTTTGCAGTTGCTTTTGATCCTCTGTTGCCTTCACTAACCGATAAACGACAGCATCATCCGCGAACAGTCTAAGGGGCCTATTCATATTGTCTCCTAAATCATTTATAAACACGAGGAAGAG
Source organism: Locusta migratoria (assembly GCA_026315105.1). Classification (NCBI taxonomy): domain Eukaryota; kingdom Metazoa; phylum Arthropoda; class Insecta; order Orthoptera; family Acrididae; genus Locusta; species Locusta migratoria. Next base: position 628,725,083 of record CM048745.1, on the reverse strand, counting down.
TAGGGAACCTATAACTCTTCCCTGTGGAACGCCAGATATCACTTCTGTTTTGCTCGATGACTTACCGTCAATTACAACGAACTGTGTCCTTTCTGATAGGAAATCCTGAATCCAATCGCACAATTGGGAAGATATTCCTAAGCACGCAATTTCATTAGAAGCCGCTTCTGGGGTACAGTATCAAAAGCCTTCCGGAAATCCAGAAATATGGAATCGATTTGAGATCCCTTGTCGATGGCACTTAACACTTCATGTGAATAAAGGGCAAGCTGTGTTTCGCAAGAGCGATACTTTCTGAATCCGTGTTGACTATTGGTTAATAGGTCGTTCTCTTCGAGGTAGTTCATAATATTCGAACAAAGTATATGTTCCAAAATCCTACTGCAAATCGACGTCAATGAGATAGGCCTGTAATTTTGGGGATCACTCCTATTGCCTTTCTTGAATATTGGAGTAACTTGGGCAACTTTCCAGTCTTTGGGTACAGATCTTTAGCTGAGTGATCGGTTGTAAATTATAGCTAAGTACGGAGCTATTGCATCAGCATACTCTGAGAGGAATTTAGTTGGTATACAATCTGGCCCGGAAGATTTGTTTTTGTTTAGTGACTTAAGTTGTTTTACTACTCCAGGAACATCTACTTCTAAGTTTCCCATGCTGGCAGCTGTTCTTGGATTGAATACTGGAGTGTTCACTTCGTCTTCTTTGGTGAACGATTTTCGGAAAGCTGTGTTAAGTAATTCTGCCTTTGCAGTACTGTCGTCGGTAGTATTACCATTGCTATCGCGTAGTGAAGGTATTGTTTGTGTTTTGCCGCTAGTGTACTTCACATATGACCAGAATTTTTTTGGATTTTCTGCAAGATTACGAGACATAATTTCGCTGTGGTAACTGCTATAGGCTTCTCGCATTAAAGTACGTGCTAGGTTGCGAGTTTCAGTAAAAGATTTCCAGTCTTGTAGATTCTGTGTCTTTTTAAATTTTGCATGCGTTTTTCTTTGTTTCTGCAACAGTGCTCTGACCTGTTTTGTGTACCACGGGGGTCAACCCCTCTTTTATTAATTTATTTGGTATAAATCTCTCGATTGCTACTGATATTATGTCTTTGAAAGAAAGCCACAACTGATCTACACTCGCATTTTTAGTTTTGAAAGACTGGAGACTATCACTCAGGAAAGCGTGAAGCGATTTTTATCTGCTTTATTGAATAGATATATTTTTCGTTTATTTTTGGTGCATTTGGGATTTTCGACATTTAGTCTCGCTACTACAACTCAATGTTCGCTAATCCCTGTATTTGTTTTGACGCTCCTTACTATCTCCGGATTATTTGTTGCTAGGAGATCAAGGGTATTTTCGCAACCACTTACTATTCTAGTGGGTTCATGAACTAACTGTTCGAAGTAGTTTTCAGAAAAAGCATTCAGAACTAGTTCGGACGATGTTTTATATTTGCCGCCGTTTTTGAATACGTAATTAAGCCAACATATAGAGGGTAAATTAAAGTCGCCACCGATTATAACAGTATGTTTCGGATACCTATTTGAAATATGATTCAAGCTTACTTTGAACATTTCTGCAACCGCATCGTGTGAGTCAGGGGGCCGATAAAATGATCCAATTATTAATTTATTCCGGTTGTCAGGTATAACCTCTACCCAGACCAACTCACAGGAAGTATCTGCCTCAATTTCGCTGCAGGATAAACCGTTTGTAACAGCAATAAACACGCCACCCCCCCTTTTTTATTTATTCTATCCTTTCTGAAGACCATTTGGCCCTTTGAAAAAATTTCGGCCGAATTTATCTCAGGCGTCAGCCAGCTTTCAGAACCTATAACGATTTGTGCCTCAGTACTCTCTATCAGCGCTTGGAGCTCTGGAACTTTCCCAATGCAGCTACGACAATTTACAACTGTTATACCAATGGTTTCTAGATCTGCTTTCTTCCTGTGGCTGAACTGCCCCCTTTAAGACTGAAACCCATTTTGTGTATTCCCGAGACCCTCCAACCTAAAAAACCTCCCAGTCCTCGCTACACAGCCCCCGCTACCAGTGTAGCCGCTTCCTGAGTATAGTGGACTCCTGACCTATTTAACGGAACCCGAAAACCCACCACCCTTTGGCGTAAGTCGAGGAATCTGCAGCCCACACGGTCGCAGAACCGTCTGAGCCTCTGATTCAGACCCTCCACTCGGCTCTGAACCAAAGGTCCGCAGTTAGTCCTGTCGACAATGCTGCAGATGGTGAGCTCCGCTTTCATCTTGCAAGCAAGACTGGCAGTCTTTACCACTTCTGATAGCCGCTCAAAACCAGAGAGGATCTCTTCCGATCCAAAGCGGCACACATCATTGGTCCCGACATGAGCCACCACCTGCAGCTGGCTGCACCCTGTGCTCTTCATGGCATCCGGACGGACCCGTTCCACATCTGGAATGACTCCCCCCGGTATGCACACGGAGTGCACATTGGAATTCTTCCCCTCCCTAGTAGCCATTTTCCTAAGGGGCTCCATTACCCGCCTAACGTTGGAGCTACCAACTACCAACAAATCCACCCTCTGTGAGTGCCCGGATCTTGAAGGCAAAGGGGCGAGTACAGGACAAGCGACACCATCTGCGTCAGGAACATCCCCTGCCACAGACAGTGCCTCGAATCTGTTGGCAAGACTAATCGGGGAGGCCACCACTTCGGTCCCCCGGGAAGTCTTACGCCGCCTGACACGCGCTGAGGAGACCTCCCAATCCACCACAGCCGCAGGCCGATCGGAGGGCACAACAGACGCACAGGGCGTCTGCTGCACCCCCGCGAGCGGCCCACAACAGCGGCGCCCACCCACCGCAGTCTCAAGCGTTGCCAGCGAAGCCAACGCCGCCTGAAGCTGCGAGCGAAGAGTCACCAACACTGCCTCCATCCGTTCGCAGCAGTCACAGTTCCTAGCCATTCTATAAACCTATGTTTCTTCCAAGTAAGTACGTCTGAGGACACAGAAGTTTGATAAACAGTGAGCTTTGAAAAATATAAACCTAACGCTGAACTGTTTATTTACGCGAGCTAATAAATAAAAAAAATCAACAACTGAACTGACAACTAAACGCGATTCTTAATAAATAAACACGCGAGCACACTAAAGTATAAAGAGTTGCAAAAGAAAGCACACACGAAATGAAAATAAGTCACTTCTATTAAGAAGCCGGCTACCGTACAATGTGGAGCTGCTGCTGGTCACGTGTGCACTGGTCGCCGGTAACTTAGCTACTGAGTTTCTGCAAAACTCTGCAATCATGCACTGTTGATGTATTTGTAGACGCCATACGTAATGCAGATATCTTAACTATAACTTATGTAATAATATTCGTACATGTTCTCTAGCGTATTGTCATCAAAAACCTCCTTCTCGGAAGACTGTTGGTATTCACTGCCACTGCTTCCATCGCCTCTTCCCGCACTTACCGAAGCACTACCGCTTGCAATGTTCGTCATTATCATCCCTATTATCATCATTATGTGTTAGTGTTACAGTATCTAACTTATGCTCATATTTCTGTACCATAACAGATACGAGAAAGCATGCGAGTGATTCATCTTCTACACTAATACCATATTTTCGAAGAAGGGTTCTTCGTAACTTCATCTCAACCAATCGCAATACATTAGCAGGCTTCATTACCAATCGCCGCCCCAACTGACTCTTCACCACACAAATAACGTCACAAAACGCAACTTCGGAGGCACACACTGCACCGTCCTACTGACGAACCGGCCGGCCGCGGTGGCCGAGGGGACTAAGGCGCTCCAGTCACGGTCTGCACGGCCACTACGGTCGGGGATCAAATCCCCCCTCGGGCATGGATATTTGTGCCGTCCTAGTTCGTAAGTAGTTCATAAGTTGTTTGTAAGTTTAGGGACTGATGACCCCGTAGTTAAGTCCCATAGACTATACAAACATTTGAACATTTTACTGACGAACCGACAGGTCAAAGTGCAATGTGGTAAGGCATACGCAGAGGCCTCTAACGGACGACTGCAGAGTTTTGCAGATGTGGGAGTATCACTAGTGCAATAAGGGATCTTTACATTATCTCTCATATGATTTTGGTGTATATGTGTTTGTTCGAGCCCAAGTACTCTCCTTGTGAGAGAAGATTCAGCCGTGTCATCACCGCGCCAGCTCCACCAGAGACGGCGCTCGGAAAATCGCTCATGTTTACCATGAAAACACAAAAACGTTAATTACTCGAACGTCATTAACTTTTGACCCCCTATATATTAGTAAAAAAATGATCATCTTCAGTCGATCTTTCGATGAAAACACGATTTTCCATCATCGAGTTTGACCTCAATTTTATCAAAATTATCTGTCTAGCAAAAAGCCGAAACACCTATCTCTTCAGATTCGATATTGAACGTCAACACAAAATTTGATCGAAATCGATGACTTATAAGTGAGATTCTCTCCTTGTCAGTGGCTTTACTTCGTTCAGCAAAAGGGGAATCTTATTATGAATAAAAATCAGTGACCGGATTCGACCCTTGAGTAGATCATCATCAGACAGTTTGTCTTATGTCGGTGCCGAGACGATAAGCGGGCATGAGACGAACGTTCAAATGTTGAAATGTTTGTAAATCTATCAGAGCAAACTGCGTGGTCATCAGTCCGTTGCTTACAAAATACTTAAACCTAGGTAAACTAACCTAAGGACAAACACACACACCCATGCCCCAGGGAGGACTCGAACCTCCACGGCGAACACGAACGTTCTGATGATGATTAATCAAGGTTCGAAGCCGGTCACCGTTCCAAATAAATCATAATAAAATTTTATCATCTACATCTACATAGATACTCTGCAAATCACATTTAAGTGCCTGGCAGAGGGTTATTTAACCACTTTCATAACTTTTCTCTACCGTTCCAAACTCTAATAGCACGCGGGAAGAAAGAACACCTAAATCGTTCCGTTTTCGATCTGTTTACTCTTATTTTATTGGGATGGTCATGTCTCCCCTAGGTGGGTGCTAGCAAAATATTTTCACATTCATAAGTAAAAGTCGATGATTGAAACTTCGCAAACAGATCACGCCGCAATGAATAACGTCTTTCTTTTAATGATTTCCATTTCAATTCGTGCAACATTTCCGTGACGCTTCCCCCCCCCCCCCCGTAACGTGATAGAACAAAACGAGCTGCCCTTCTCTGAACCTTCTCAATGTCTTCTGTCAGTCCCACCTGGTGAGGGTCCCACAAGGGGCAACAGTACTCCAGGAGAGGACGCACAAGTGTGATGTAGGCAGTCTCTTGGTGGAGCTGGTGCATCTTCGAAGCGTCCTGCCAATGTAACGTAACCTTTGATTGGCCTTCCCCACAATATTTTCTATGTGTTCTCTCCAGTCAAAGTTGTTCGTAATTGTAACTCCTAGATATTTGGTAGAATTTAGGACCTTAATGTTTGACTGATTTATCGCATAATTGAAGTTCAGCGGATTTCTTTTAGTGGTCATGTGTATTACTTCACACTTTTCTTTATTTATTGTCAATTGCCAATTTTCGCAACATGTAGAAATTTTGTCTAAATCGTTTTGCAGTTGCTTTTGATCCTCTGTTGACTTCACTAACCGATTAAAAAAAAAAAAAAATAAAATAAAATAAAATAAAAAATGTTCAAATGTTTGTAGAGTCTATGGGACTTAACTACGGGGTCATCAGTCCCTATACTTACAAACTACTTATGAACTACTTACAACTAAGGAGAGCACAAATATCCATGCCCGAGGGGGATTCGAACCCCCGACCGTAATGGCCGTGCAGCCCGTGACTGGAGCGCCTCAGTCCTCTCGGCCACCGCGGCCGGCAACCGATAAACGACAGCATCATCCGCGAACAGTCAATTCGCTTGTTTTTATTTTTATTTTATTAATTCTTTTTCTTGTAAACGGAGAAATGTTTTCCAAACTGAGAAGGGATACGTTTCTGAGCTGGCCGTATTTTCATGTTTGATCTGTGCCCAGTTCTTGACGGGACGTCCACTTCGCCATCTTACCACAGCTGATGATCGTATTGCATTTTTTTGGCCGGGAGATCCTGCGTAGGATTATTTGGCCGTCTGGTGCAATTATTTCGACGCCAGTTCGGCGACTTGCATGTCGATGATGCCGATTAAAATTATGATGTGTACAACACACAACAACCAGTCCGCTGCCGGGAATCGAACCCGAGCCCCCTACGTGGTAGTCAGTGAAGTTGTCGTCTGAGCTACGTGGCGGACAGCTTTCGACAAAATACGAAGCGTTTTGGATGTGGAGCTCCTCTTGAGAGCAGTGACAGTGGCATATGCCAAGTTGACACAGCGGCGGCGGCAGGCACTGTGCCGAGGTGGTGGCCGTGGTATTTCTGACCGCGCTGGGCGTGCCATTGCGTAACCGGAGGCCAAGTGCAACTTCTAAATGCGGGCCCACGGCTGCCCAGCGCCGACACATGTCAACACGCCTGGCTACACAAGCGGCTCTACAACTCCCACATGGACCACCAACAGTTCACAGAGAAAACCTCCATTTGTGTGACCCACGATATACGTATCTATTCTACAATTTCGTAGGGTATTTTTTGTTCGACTATGCAAGTACGCCGCGCGAGAATAGCTCGTCGTCTAAGGCATTGTGGCATCATGCTATGAACGGGGCGGCCTCTCCCGCCGGAGGTCCGAGTCCTCCTTCGAGTGAGTGAGTGTGTGTGTGTGTGTGTGTATATATATATATATATATATATATATATATATATATATATATATATATATATAGGGTGTTTCACTAAGTGTGTTTGCCTCTGTAACTTATAAAATAATAGGTGACGGGAAATTTTAATGCGGTACGTCAACACAAGAAATGTTACACTATCTGCGGAGCTATGAACATAGTTTATTGTATCATTTTCCAAAGAGTTACACCACAAAGATATAATTTCTTAAATGGAACAACAGTTTTTTTCTATCGTGCTTTGGATTTGTTGAAACCAGCTGCGTCCAAATCAGTTTAAACTACATTCCTATCACTGTTAGTTTGGGAGCTACAACTCTTCGCTGAGCCACGGCCCACTGTCTCATGACCTCCAGCCAGTCAGCTACGCTGTCGTAGCCTCCGCCCCCTAAACTTCGAAGGGTCATAGCTCCGCAGAAAGTGTAGCATTTCTTGTGTTGACCTACCGCATTAAAATTTCCCGTCACCTATTATTTTATAAGTTACAGAGGCAAACACAGTGAAACACCCTGTGGGTGTGTGTGTGTGTGTTTTGTTCTTAGTGTTATTTTGTTTAAATAGTTTGTAATTGTAGCGACTGATGACCATAGCAGTTTGGCCCAACAGCTTTACAATCATTTGAACATTTTGAACATATGCGACTACAATAAGATGCTATCTTTTTTCACCAGGCGTGTTTCGTTTCATTTAATGTAAAACATCATCAGTGGTGTGCGGTGGTATATATACGAGGCGCGTCCAGAAAGTAAGTTTCGTTTCAATTTACCTCCGCTGCAGCACTGCGATTACAGTTCCGCACATGCGCTGTAGACGATGTGTATCAAGGAGAAGAACGTGCGCCATTTGGAGATCGCTGTCAGTTACGTACGCTTTGTTGTGCTTGTTTGAAATGTCGGCGTTGATTGAAAATCCCGCCGCCTGTGAAATCAGGTCGGTGATTCGGTTTCTGAATGCGAGGAAAGTGAAACCCAGTGAAATTTATCGGCAAATTTGCGATGTTTACGGACCAAATGCGATGAGTGATTCGATGGTAAGAAGATGGGTCCGACAGTTCAATGGCGGGCGTAGTGATGTGCACGATGAAGAAGTGGGCGTCCACCTTTGATTACAGAAGAACTGGTTCACGCGATTGATGACAAGATCCAGGACATCTCAAGTCTTTCCTTGGCGGTCATCACTTGACCAATGACGACGAGCTGAAAGAAACTGTTTGCAACTGGTTGAAGACACAGGCGGCAGATTTCTATGAAGAAGGTATACAAAACCTGGTGACACGCTATGACAAATGCCTGCAAAATTTCGGCAGTTATGTGGAAAAGTAGTTTAAGAGTTGTAGCATTTGATGCAATAAAAATTTCTTTTGTATCTGTGTACAATTTCATTTTATTACTAAACGGAACTTACTTTCTGGACGCGCCTCGTATATTTTCGTTTTATATTTCCGTCTCATATCATCAAGCGCCGAAGTGTTGAACAGTTCACAGCTTTCTTTTCTTTTCTTTCTTTTTTTCACTTGCATCTGTGTTTTTCATTCTAGCTAGCACTTTAGTGTAGCACTATGCATCTTTTTCGCTCTTTTCATAAGTAGTGCACCACTATCCGATGTATTCGTATATACTTTTCTGTGTCTGTGCCTGCTTCGTCTTTTTTTAGTATGTTTCCGAGATTATTTTCTCTTTCTTAACTTTTTGTTTTAAAAACAACACTAATAATAAAAAATAATAAAAATAAAATGGAAAAGAAAGAAAGAAAAAATGCAGTCCTGGCAACACTCCAGAAAACAGCTGTTACAGACGCAGACACAGATAACTAAACAAATAGATTTGATGGTGCTGCATTAATTACTAAAAAAGCGAAAAGATGTTAACTGCTACAGTGAAGTACAAGCTAGAAAGAGAAACATGGCTACAGAGAGAAAAAATGCCATGAATTGTGCGACACGTCGGCCCTTCATAATGCGAAGCGAAAATCTAACATGAAATATCCGTAAAGAGCAATCAACAGTTAACAAAAGAAAAAAAAATTAATGAACTGTTTTACGATCTATGAAAACGAATGAAATTGTAAATAAACACATATATGATGTCGTTGCAGACTGATGATTGTGTTTCATATTCGATAAAACGAACCACGCGGTCTGAGACGCCACTCACGGATTGCGCGGCTGCTCCCGCCAGAGGTTGGAGTCCTCCCTCAGGCGTGGAAGTGTATCTGTCGTATTTAGCATAAGTGTGATAGTCTAGCCTAGGGACCGATGACCTCAGCAGTTTGGTCCCTTGGGTTTGCAAACATTTGAACGTTTTGAAAATCTACGATGAAATTTTCGACGTAAATAATCTAAATTTTACAAATGAATAAATAAAAATTAATGAAATGTTTTAGAGCTATGAAAACAAATAAAAATTTCATAGGTATAATTTCAGAGCACCGGTGATCTTTTATATTCAATAAAACGAAACGCATCTGGTGAAGAAAGATCGAATCTTATTGTACTTGCATACACGGACGAAACATACCCTTCATAATAATTTCAAAGGGAATTTAAACTATTGGAATGTGGAGTTACAGACGGATGTTGAAAATTAAACTGTCTCAGCATTGAGGAGGCTACTGAATAGGAGAGAAAAGAAAAATTGTGACATACCTTGTATAAAACAAGGGATCATTAGATGGACTAAATATTAAAAAAATCAGCAGTTTAGTATTGGAAAGAAGTGTGGAGCAAAAACCATAGATGGAGGTCAACAATTTAGTAAGCAGGTTCAAAAAAAGTGTGCAGTTTGCAGCAGTTACTCAGAAATGAAGATACTTGCACAACATTGTGTAGAGTAGAGATCCTCATCAAATCAGTCTTTGGAGTGAAGAGCACAACAACAAAACGGTATGTAGAAGATGCAGAATATGCTGAATGCATTTAGTAAGCAAGTGAAGGCCTGTCAGATTAAATAATCAATAAATAAGGTAAAATAAATATCTCGTACTGAATTCGGTGGCCACATTTACAGTTATCCCGCAGACGGCTGGCTTGTGGTCCTCTGATAAAGAATTTATTTTCTATGATCTTTTATTTTCGTTAGTGTCGGTTTTTTACATTAATTGTTATAGTCGCTGAGCAAAACATGAGTGTTTTTAGAATGAAACTTTCACTCTGCAGCGTAATGTGCGCTGATACGAAACTTCCTGGCAGATTTAAATTGTGTGCCGGAACCGGGACTCGAACCTGGGACCTATGTTTGGAAAGTAGGAGGCGAGGTACTGGCGGAAGTAAAGTTGTGAGGCGGCATCGTGAGTCGTGTCGGGATAGCACAGTCGGTAGTGCTCTTGCCCGAGAAAGGCAAAGGTCCCAGGTTCGAGTGCCAGTTCCGGCACACAATTTTAATTTGCCAGGAAGTTTCATGAATTTTGTTAATTGTATTTATTTACTTTTTTCCTTATTACCCAAACATGTTTCGCTACACTTGTAGCATCGTCAGTAAGTCTTTCATTCCTTTGAATTAAACAACACTAAACATTTTAGTTCGTATATGCATAGGTTATTTTTAAGACACCATCAGATGTAGTTCGTAAGTAAAGAAATACACACACACACACACACACACACACATGCACGTGCTTTTCGGATAACATTAAATGGTACTAATCCTAACCATGAAAGAGGAAGAAAAAAAAAAAAAAGCTCAAATATTTCTTAGTAAAAAAAAAAAAGTTGTTTTAATCAAGAAAGTCCACTGTAGTAAAAAAGAAATATTTGTTGAGGCAACAGAGGTGACAAGAGCTCCAAAATCAACATGATTATTATATGCCCTGTGATAGCTTTTCGTGGTTGTATAAAGCCATGTCAGCAAGAACATTTTTATTGTGTTTGGCCGGCGTCAACGCACGACGACGCTGCATGTTACACAAATCACTTGCACAACCGTGACTCAGAAGGTCTGCCATACAACAGCAGCTGGCACAGGGGAAGAGTACTGCGTGAACAACACACCTGTGTCCCACTATCCCACCACATTGCTAAGTCTGAGTAGACATCACTGATGGCCCTCACAGGTACGAAGTGACTAAAATTAGTATAATAAAAATACAAAACATTGTAATATTTCAAGTTTGTTTTAAAGAGTTGAATATAAACATTTATGCACGAAATAGTTAATTTTTATAATCATGTATTTATAAGAGTTGCGATTTTTGAAAACGAAGATACCGATACACTATGGTATCATGGAGCTTGATTAGACGAGATGTGTCCACAAAGTTAGCTCCGTTTGGTTATATAAAACGAATGTTTACAGATACATTAAAAATTTCTATTGTACAAAAATCTACAACTGTTAAACTACTACTTTTCTACGTAGTTTCCGAAATTTTGTAGGCACTCGTCATAGCGAGGCACAAGTTTTTGTTTGCCTTCTGCACAGCAGGTTGCCGCCTGTGTATTCAGTTATGTGGTAACATGTTCTTTCGGCTCGTCATCATCGTTGAAGTGTTGACCATCAAGGAGAGATGTTAGGTGTAAGAAGAGATGAAAGTCGCTAGGAGCAAGGTCCGGACTGTACGATCAACCAGTGAAATTCCCGTAAGAGTTGTTTGGTCACATTCGCCGTGTGAGGTCGTGCATTGTTGTGGAAAAAACCACCTTTTGACAGTAATCCTCGGCGCTTGTTCTGTATTGTGCGGCGCAATTTCTTAATGGTCTCCCAGTAACCATGTGCCTTGTTTGTTTTGGCCTCGTGGTAATAAATCAATCAGTAAAATGCCTTTTCTGTCCCAAAAAACGGTGAACCTGACTTTTAGAGGTGTCAAGATTCGCTTAGGCTGAACCTTCGTTGGGGATGAAGAGTGCTTCCATTTCACTGATAACCGATTTCTTTCAGTGTTGTCGTACGATACCCAAGTTTCATACCCCGTGACTATCCGAGAAAGAAAACCATCGTCGTCTTCACTGTAGCGTGTCAAAAATTAAAGTGCACTGTTCATCCGCTGTTTTTTGTGTTGTTCAGTAAGAATTTTGGGTACCCAACGTGAGCAAAGTTTTCAAAATTTCAGTTTTTCAGTAGCGAATTCATGAATTAGTGATCGTGATATTTGCGGAACTTCCATAACAAGGCACCAAGTGTAAACTTCCGATTGTGTTTGATCTTCTCTTTAATTGTGTGAACCAGTTCATTTGTAACCAAAGATGGGGGTCCACTTCGTTCTTCATTGTGCACTTGATCACATCCTCCATTGAACAGTCTCACCCATCTTCTAACCATTGAATCACTCATAGTATTTCGTAAACCTCACAGATTTGGCGATGAGTTTCCTTTGGTTTTACTTTCTTTGTATTTTACATTCCCTCAGAGCTACTGAAGTCTCTGGGAGAACCAGCCATGACAAAATTCCAGAATGAAACTTCACTCTGCAGCGGAGTGTGCGCTGATATGAAACTTCCTGGCAGATTAAAATTGTGTGCCGGAACCGGGACTCGAACCTGGGTTCGAGTCCCGGTTCCGGCATACAATTTTAATCTGCCAGGAAGTTTCATGACAAAATTGTTTCACCTGGTGTGTAAGATGTAAGAGGCAGGTGAAGTACCGTCAGACTTCAAGAAAAATGTTATTATCCCCATTCCAAAGAAAGCAGGTGCAGACAGGTGTGAAAACTACAGAACCATCAGTTTAATAAGTCATGATTGCAAAATATTAACACGAATTATTTACAGAAGGATGGAAAAGCTGGTAGAAGTCGACCTCGGGGTAGATCAGTTTGAGTTCAGGAGAAAATTACGAACACGGGAGGCAATACTCACTTTACGGCTTATCCTAGAAGATAGATTAAGAAAAGGCAAACCTACATTTCTAGCTTTTGTAGATTTGGAGAAGGCTTTTGACAATGTTGATTGGAATAAATTCTTTCAAGTTCTGAAGCAAGCAGGAGTAAAATATAGGGAGCGTAAGGTTATTTACAACTTGTACAAAAACCAGACAGCGGTTGTCAGAGTTGAAGGGCATGAAAGGGATGCAGTGGTTGGAAAGGGAGTAAGACAGGGTTGTAGCCTTTCCCCTATGTTGTTCAATTTGTACACTGAGCAAGCTATAAAGGAAAGCAAGGAGAAATTTGGAGAAGGAATTAAAGTTCAGGGTGAAGAATTAAAAACATTGCGTTTTGCCGACGACATAGTAATTCTGTCAGGTACAGCAAAGGACCTGGAAGAGCAATTGAACGGAATGGACAGTGTGCTGAAAGGTGCATATACGATGAACATTAACAAGAGTAAAACTAGGGTAATGGAGTGCAGTATAAGAAAATCAGGTGATGCTGAAGGAATTAGATTAGGTAACGAAGCAATAAAGGAGGTAGAGCAGTTTTGTTACTTGTGCAGTAAAATAACAAATGATGGTCGCACTACAGAGGATATAAAATGCAGAATGGCAATGGGTAGAAAAGGGTTTTTGAAAAAGAGAAATTTGTTAACATCGAATATTGATTTAAGCCTAAGGAAGTCCTTTCTGAGGGCATTTGTATGGAGTGTTGCCTTGTATGGGAGTGAGACATGGACGATAAACAGTGCAGACAGGAAGAGGATTGAGGCTTTTGAAATATGGTGTTACAGAAGAATGCTGAAGATTAGGTGGGTGGATCGCGTAACTAATGAGGAGGTACTGAACAGAATTGGGGAGAAAAGGAATTTCTGGCATACCTTGACTAAAAGAAGGGATAGATTGGTGGGACACATTCTTAGACATCAAGGAATTGTGAATTTAGCATTAGAGGGAAGTGTGTGGGGTAAAAATCGCAGAGGAAGACCAAGAAATGGATACAGTAAGCAGATTCAGACGGATGTAGGTTGCCGTTCTTATGAGGAGATGAAGAGGCTTGCTCAGGATAGGGTATTGTGGATAGCTGCATCAAACCAGTCTCCGGACTGAAGACCACAACAACAACAACAACAACAACGTATTTAGAAAACGTATCACAGATCTGGTTTCATACGCGGCGGCATTTTCAGTTATGGCTGACATCATGAAGAAGCACTACAAAGCTCACGTCGGCAGCAGCGATCTGAAAATGGCGTACATGTCATTCTCTTGAGTCAGAGTAACTGCCTCGCATGCTCGGAACTGCGATCTTAGCGCTGCCGCGGATAGAAATAGAAACGGAACTTACTTTATTATGGTCGACCTACTTATTACAAACACTAACAAGCATGTGAATACGGTGGCTAGAGTACCGTGAGAGTTACGTTAAATGTTTAGTAGCCAACAAAACTCAGATGTCCATTCAGGATTAGCACAAATTAGCTACAGTGAAAGCACGCCTAGTTTTGACTTGCCAGTGGGACGCCAAGAGCCTGAGTATGATACCGGAATACTCGTGACTCTTTTTACCAATCAAAGCAACGCTGATCGGGAAGCGTAAACACAGATGGCGGTAAAGTCCTCATTTATGAGGATAACATTTTGTAGCCCTGATCTGCACTCGACGAAAATTGTATTACTGCATATTTTTGCTTCAATTCCAATTGCTAAACAGCCATCTTTCATACAAAATCTAGTAGCTCCTACAATATGACAGAAAAACATATTGGCTGATTTTGTTTTGTTTTGTTGCATCTAGTACACACATAAAAGTTTGGTAACAGGCCTATAAACTTCTGAATTTTCACGTGATTTTGAATTCATGTTTTACAATCACAATATAAAACACATAATAAACTGTAAACCTTCCACATAATTGAAAGGTTTGTGGACGAGAACTTTACCAGGATGAAAATTTCAGTCTGCAGCAGAGTGTGCGCTGATGTGAAACTTCTTGGCAGATTCAAACTGTGCTGGACTGGGATTCGAACCTAGAACGTTGCCTTGAAAGACGACCGTCTGTCGTCTTCCATATATTTTTTATAGAAATTGTAATTTATTTGTTGTCACTAGATTACCATTTTGTTAAATTAGAACCCCACTCTTTTCAAGGGATGAGGAATAGCATTATTATTTCATGTTTTAAAATATTAGTTTCTGAAATGTTAGTTAATATTGCTATGATTTTGTTATTTTAATAATTTATTATTGTCCATGTGAGAATGTCTACTTGTTTTACTTTTAAGTGGATGTGCGAGACTCTAATGGCTGTCTGAATGTGGGTAGTGATAGCTCGCTTTGCATGGTTCTCTCTGGCTCAGAGTTGATAGTTAGTCGTTACCAACCCCTGCTGCTGATGCGACCAAAGAGGTTTCTACATCCTTTGGTTACAAGCCAGTCGGCAAGCCTTCTCCATAGCGAATCTCGAGATCTTCTCTCTCCACCACCGCTGTTTTCTTGGATTTCCCAGTTTCTGGTAGCTTTCCCACCTCCTGGCCACTCGGTGGTAACTTTGTGCTGTGATCGTGGTGGGGTAAGGTTGGTTCTGCTCTTGTGCCCACCGAGATGGTAGCGATTCGTTGTCTAGCATGTTTAACGTAGACTCTTGAACTTAGATAAATTTTTTGGAATATTCCTTCCGATCGTGCACAGATATGTGCTCTAGTTTTCCAATCCAGTGATTTCTAACAGACAAACGCGGTCTATGTGTTACTAGTAGCAGTTTGAGAGCAGCCTGGTATATTTAAACCTTTTGTGATTATGTGGCGGAGTACGAACTTTGTGTAAATTCTTTCTAGCTTTGTGGGGCCCGATTTCTAACAGACGATATGTACATTTATGTAGAGTGCATGTAAAATCTTTCTTATCGTTTCCTTCCGTGAATGATATGTGTTCCACGTGGTTGGTTCTTAGAACAAAGCCTTCAGCTTCCACTATTGTTTGTTCCATGCCCATGAGGCAAGCAACTATGCGTGTATCCTTCTGATTTCCACTAATATTTCGCGATCTTCTCTCCCCACCTATTTTAATTCTGCTATTTCTTCTCTGAACTTGTAGTATGCACTCAGTCTTTGTCAGTAATTCTCTCCGAGCCTTGTACAACCTCCTTCAATGGCTTGCTTATGAAATTCTATGTATTTCTATGGGTTGCATGCCGTAGGTTTTATTTTTATTTTTCCGAATTTGTAATTATTTCACTCTTCCCGGTTATGAGACTGCACCTCTTCTGTCTCTGTGAACGCTCCCAATCGCGCTGCATTGCAGCAGCTTCGTTATGAAATTCTACGAAGTTCTAGGGGTTCATGTCGTAGTTAATTTTCTTTATTTTTCGGAAGTTGAATTTATACATTTTTATCGGTTTTCGGAACCACGTGGGTCCGAACTCCGACTTCACGGGTTTGCAGCTAGTCACCTGAATTCACGCCACTTATCATAAAACCAGTGCCTAGATAGTTTACTCTCAGATTGCAACTTAAGAGTCCGCCGTGATTTTGTGTAATGAATCCAATTATTAGCCACTTCACCTTCAGTGGAGTGCGATCATGTAACGTAGCCTTGAGTCGCCGTTAGCGTGTTTGCTCGCTGTCTAATCTAAATGCAACTTAACTCTGCTATACTCACGCACCATCTCAAATCAGGCACGACGGACCAGAGCCGTCTTCGCTGTTTTATTGTGTATCGTGTTGTGTCGTTCCTCCGGGTTTACTGAATTTCGCCTACGATAGCGGCGCCTGCTTCTGCCTAGTTTCAGCACGTTGATTTTGGTGAGTTTCGCTGTTGCTTTGCGTGTGTGTGAGCGAGTGAAGCCGGCCGCGGTGGCCGAGGGGACTGAGGCGCTCCAGTCACGGTCTGCACGGCTACTAGGGTCGGGGGTTCGAATACCCCCCTCGGGCATGGATATTTGTGCCGTCCTAGTTCGTAAGTAGTTCATAAGTAGTTTGTAAATTTAGGGACTGATGACCCCGTAGTTAAGTCCCATAAGCTATACAAACATTTGAACATTTGAGCGATTGAGTGTTGTTTGTGAATCCTCCCCCCCCCCCCCCCCCCCCAGTAGCGTTAAGTTCTGTCTAATTTATGTTAAATTCAATGCTGGGCATCGTCAGTAATAGTTACTGTAAAGCTGATGCGTTTTTATTGTATTAACAAAATTGGTTTCCCATTTTGCTTGCGTTCTACCTGAATAAACAAGTTATGTTCAGTATTATTTTGACTTGGCTATAAATTGTAATTTTCGAGCACCTTCTCCTTTTGCTGTTTTTCACCAGTGCTGAGAACAAGCTCAGATGCCATTTTTTATGTTTAAGTTGCGTTGCGCCATGTTTTCTTAGCCACCTTTATGTAGTAACTTTAATTGTGGTGGTTTGTTTATTAATGTCTGTGTATAATTTCGTGTCGGCTGCTACGTATATTGGCCACTGTGTCGTTAACTTCTTGTTATTAGAGTAATTTTAACCAAGTCAGTTCTCAATTTGGGCCAGGGATCAAGGTGTTGCAGCAGGAAGTAGCCAGTAGATCACACGGATCTTTTGCTAATTTTACTGCTAAAATTAAGCTTTTTTATATCAGTAAATTCTTATCTGGATACCTCCTTCCAGAATTAAGCTTTTATTCCGTACAGTGGCCTACTTTTAGCCTTTTGTGTGCAAGTGCTCTACCGACTGTTTTTTTTATATTATCAAGCTGAAAATTTCATTTGAATTATCATCTACTCTTTCTTTGCCGATCTTCTCATCGTATCTTTGCCCACTCCTTCTCTTCTGCCTACTCCTTCTTCGGCACTTCTCTCATCATCTCCCCCTCCCATTCTCATATAGTGTATGAATATTGTCTCCTTCTATGATGAAATATTTCTTCCTCCTCATATTGTTTATGATGTCATATCTTCTGAACTATGCTCGACAGTGGATTCTACCTGCACCACATGTGCTGCACACATTTCCTCTATTACATGTCTCCTGTTCCCACCTCTCTTTTGTCCATCTCCTCCTCTATCAACATAATCCTGTCCCCTCTCCACCTTCCCCCTTCCTCTATGCTTCGCCCATCTGCACATTCTAATTCTATACACTTTTACTGTGCATCTGATCTTCCCCATCTCATGCTCTCTTAATCTATGACCATCACAATCTCACCCCCTGCTGTCAACCTCCCCCGTCTCTCTGTCCAATTCTCCTAACCCCTCCCTCCCCCCACTCTGCATCTCTTCTGCCAGTCTCCTCCTCTCCCATGTCTTCTGCCAACACCGCCTCTTCTCTCTGCCCATCTGTTCCTCATATGTCTTTTCCTACCCACTCTTACGTTTGTCCATCTCCCTCCTCCCTGTACCATCTCTTCCTCCCATTTATATCTGACTGTCTCTTCATCTATGTCTGTACATCATTTCTTTGCATCAATTTCCTACTGTTTCTTATCCATCTTCTCGTCGCTCCTATCTTTCATGCCCCCTCTCCCTCCAGTTCTTTCTCTCCCCCTCCCCCTCCCCCTCCCGTCCTGTGACCATCCTCTCCTTCACCCCTATCTCTTAGATCCCTTTGGCACTTTCGTAACTGTAACATGTAGACAACCTGGAAAGCGGGGTAGAATGGCGAGTACTCTAAGGTGCCTTGCTGTGTAGCGTGTAGTTGCTCCCCGTCAGAGGTTCGAGTCCTCCTTCGAATGTGGTTGTGTGTATTGTCCTTAAGGTAGTTTAAGTAGTTTGTAAGCCTAGAGACTGATAAATTCATTAGTTAAGTCCCATAGATTTACAAACATTTTAATTTTTTTTTTTTTTTTTTTTTTTTTTGGAAAGTAGGTTGATAAAGCAGGCTGATATTATTCCAACACAAAACACTGGTTCTGCAGCGCAGCCTACATGGCAGGGGCTGGAAAAAAACAACCTTATTAGTTACGTCCCATAGATTCACAAATATTTAAATTTTATTTCCATCCAGATTTAGGTTTTCCTTGATTTTCCTAAATCACTCCAGGCAAATGCCGGGATGGTTCCTTTCAAAGGGCACGGCCGATTTCCTTCCCCGTCCTTACCCAAAACTCCGAGCGTTAGCTCCGTCTCTAATGACCAAGCTGTCGACGAGACGTTAAACCCTAAGCTTCCTTCCTTCCTTCCTTCGTGTTCCAAGCAGTATGTGTACCAAATTTGGTTTAAATCGCTCCAGTAATTTCGGAGGAGAGTTGAACATAGATACATATATACATACATGCAGCCATTTTTACAATATACTAGCTGGAAACCCGGTGTTGCCCGAGTACTTATTTACTCTAGTCTTAGCCATCTCTCCTTTCCTTTACTCTCTCTGTGCACCCTCATTTTCCTTCTCTCTCTCTCTCTCTCTGTCTCTGCCCTTCCCCCTTCTCTCTCTCTCTCTCTCTCTCTAAGTTTCCTGCTCCTCCTCCCTCTATTCATCTTCTTTCACGTGTCTCCTCACCTATCCTCCCTCTGTCCCTCTATCTTCTTTCTGTCCGTCTCCTCCTCCACCTACTCCTCTCTCTCCCATATATGAAAACATACATATATGCACCAAGTTAAATGGTGGCTGGGCAGATGGTGTCCAAGTCGATAGGTACCCTCCGCCATGATAAATTCACTGGCTTCCAGATCATAAAAATCTTCTTCATGAAAATATACACTTATGTAGCAAACTTTCACGATGACCAATCAAACAAATTGAATGTTTGTTGTACCGTATTCTCCGCCATTCACCTAAGGAGCCTTACGAAAGGTAGTCCATGTATTAATTCGCGGTGTAAGCTATCCTCATTTCACATTTCATTAAATTCCGTCCTCCCGTTTCAGTGTGAAGACTAACAAACGCGTTAACCCACTGTAACACTCCGCCATACACCGTACAGTGACGTCTTAGAGGTAGCTCATGTGTTAATTCGGGGTATAAGCGATTTGTTTTCCAGATTTCATTCAAATCCGTCCAGCTGTTTCAGAAACAAACGTATTAATTCAGTGTAAGGTACTCTTCGCCACGCACTTACGAAAGACGTATTAACCCATTACCTGCCAAAACTTGTTTCGTTAATTTTTTCAGCATTCTTTTACATTTATATCATTCCTTGGGTGACAAATGAAAGAAAAAGTTGTTTGAATAAATTTCAGTATACTAGAACAAAAATTACAGACGTCTAATTTTTGAGACATTTTTGTCAATATCTCCTTTATCTGCATAGAAAAGAATAAACACTAGTTTTAAGTCATTAGCTTCATATTTACTCACTTCCTCCTTACGCAGTTCTGCTAGAGTTCCTCAAATGTACGTCCCTGCGGTGTTTTCATGCTCTTGGAATCGTTGTAAGGTCCCTTGTTGTTGTTGTGGTCTTCAGTCCGGAGACTGGTTGGATGCAGCTCTCCACAATACCGCGTCCTGAGCAAGACTCTTAATCTCCACATAAGAATGGCAACCTACATCTGTCTGAATCTACTTACTGTATCCATCTCTTGGTCTTCCTCTGCGGTTTTTACCCTACACACTTCCCTCCAACGCTAAATTTACAATTAGTTGATGTCTAAGAATGTGTCCTACCAATCTGTCCCTTCTTTTAGTCAAGGTATGCCAGAAATTTCTTTTCTCCCCAATTCTGTACCTCCTCATTAGTTACGCGATCCACCCACCTAATCTTCAGCATTCTTCTGTAGCACCACATTTCAAAAGCCTCTATCCTCTTTCTCTCCACACTGTTTATCG
This sequence comes from Locusta migratoria, assembly GCA_026315105.1. NCBI lineage: Eukaryota > Metazoa > Arthropoda > Insecta > Orthoptera > Acrididae > Locusta > Locusta migratoria. The sequence continues at coordinate 628,704,800 of CM048745.1, read as the reverse complement.
TCCATGTTTCACTCCCATACAGGGCAACACTCCATACAAATGCCTTCAGAAAGGACTTCCTTACGCTTAAATCAATATTCGCTGTTCACAAATTTCTCCTTTTCAAGAACGCCTTTCTACCCATTGCCATTCTGCATTTTATATCCTCTGTAGTGCGACCATCATTTGTTATTTTACTGCACAAGTAACAAAACTGCTCTACCTCCTTTATTGCTTCGTTACCTAATCTAATTCCTTCAGCATCACCTGATTTTCTTACACTGCACTCCATTACCCTAGTTTTACTCTTGTTAATGTTCATCGTATATGCACCTTTCAGCACACTGTCCATTCCGTTCAATTGCTCTTCCAGGTCCTTTGCTGTACCTGACAGAATTACTATGTCGTCGGCAAAACGCAATGTTTTTAATTCTTCACCCTGAACTTTAATTCCTTCTCCAAATTTCTCCTTGCTTTCCTTTATAGCTTGCTCAATGTACAAATTGAACAACATTGGGGAAAGGCTACAACTCTGTCTTACTCCCTTTCCAACCACTGCATCTCTTTCATGCCCTTCAACTCTCACAACCGTGTCTGGTTTTTGTACAAGTTGTAAATAACCTTACGCTCCCTATATTTTACTCCTGCTTGCTTCAGAACTTGAAAGAGTTTATTCCAATCAACATTGTCAAAAGCCTTCTCCAAATCTACAAAAGCTAGAAATGTAGGTTTGCCTTTTCTTAATCTATCTTCTAGGATAAGCCGTAAAGTGAGTATTGCCTCCTGTGTTCCTACATTTCTCCTGAACCCAAACTGATCTTCCCCGAGGTCGGCTTCTACCAGCTTTTCCATCCTTCTGTATATAATTCGTGTTAATATTTTGCAACCATGAATTATTAAACTGATGGTTCTGTAGTTTTCACACATGTCTGCACCTGCTTTCTTTGGAAGTGAGGTTCCTATGGTCCCGCAATAGTTTTCTGTGATAATTAATTTTGTGAACTGGCCACAGACGTATATTGTAAGTGGTGCAGTAATCTTTGGAAGTTCGATAGTAGAGTACGCGCTCTGGCTGCGAGAGAGCAGTCAGTAGGCAGTCAGGTGCGAGCTGTGTTGGGAGAGAGTTGCCGGCGGTTGCCTCTTGGAGGACGCTGTTGGAGAGGGCAGTTGTTCAGTACATGTTGCAGCACGCCAGTATTGTAGTGCATTATGTTAATTTAATTTTCTGTAATATTTCTCTACTTCATATATTTTTATAATACATAATTTATATTCAATTTGCGTTTTGCGTCCTCATTTGGTAGTTAGCTTCCCCTTTATTTCATTATCTTCTTTTATGATTAATGTTGAACTTAATCATTACCCGCATATCATTTTCTGAAAATTTTTAATACTGAAATACTGCATGACACGAACTGCTTGCTGTTTCCTGTTTCCAGTTTTGTAATAAGAAGATACGAGGTAAGTCAATCTTTATGATTACCTTACATCTTCTGGTCTGGAGGCGATCAATTCGTTTTATAGTTTCCAAATGATAAGCCAAGATCGCAAACTAACAATTTATTAAGTGACGACCGGTTTCGGTGCACTGTGTCACCATCATCTGGTCATATATATATATATATATATATATATATATATATATATATATATATATATATATATATATATATATAATCTGATCATCTTGTTAAAAAATTGGATATAAAATACGAAGTGCAACATTGCACTTTGTCACTATATAAAAAAACAAAAAATAAAAAAATACTTTAGTTAAAAACATGTTTTTGAGTGACTAAGTGCAATGTTGCACTTGTTATTTTATAACCAATTTTTTAACAATATGACCAGATTATTATTTATATATATATATCACCAGATGATGGTGACACACTGCACCGAAACCGGTTGTCACTTAATAAATTGGTAGTTTGCGATCTTGGCTTATCATTTTGAAACTATAAGTCAATTTTTATTTATCTGTGTCACATTCAGATTGTTTCCCCCCTTTCATTATTCCAGTTAATCAGTTTGGGAGTACTTTCGACAGGGCCATAAATTTTAATGTTTGTGTTTTCCCCATTTCCCGGGCGTGTCCGTTGCGCATATTAATGTTTTCTAAGGCTTACCTCAGTGGTCGCCACATTCTTCGGTTTTTAAAATTCCAATTTTGCACGTACGTACTGCTGATCAATTTCCATTAAAGTAATATATTCGGGATACCTTGCAAATTTACTTATTTACTTTATTCGGTATACCTTCCATCGTAAAATGTGGATGAGGGAAAATCTCATATAATATAAACAAACGCATATAGTAATTTTTGTATATAAGACGTTTATACCCTAATAAGGCACATTAATAAAATACTGATAATGTAATTTGCTATTTTCCACACATAAAATAACGACATTGCATTTACACCGCGATATCTTAGAAATACTGATTTTAAATGGATGTCCGTATACTCATAAACACACCCAAACCACAAAATAACAATTCATTGTTATACAGCAGCCACTAGCAAACAAACAGTGTCGCTAAGAGAAAGTACAGAAAACAGGCAAATTATGTTATTTCGTAAACTTAGCTAATTGAAGAAAAAATATTTATTTCGTATTTCAAGGATTTCATAGGATTTTTATCTGTCACTTTCCACTTCTTTCACCTCTGGCAGTATTGCTCATGTGAAAATTATCGAGTAGCACCGTGGTTCGGAACCCACGTTAAACTGTAGGTCCCCTTATAACTGGCTGGGTAAGTCAGTTCGAAGGTCGGAGGAGTGCAACGACATACGACCTCCAAACAGGGCCATGCCTAGTAAAGCACTGTGGTGTTCAAACCAATCTTCGGATTGTTGACTGCTTTACCTTTTTTTATGCAAATCAAATCATCCTACAGCTACCGCCGGCCGCAGTGGTCGAGCGGTCTGCGGCTCGCCAGTCACGTTCTACGATCGGGGGTTCGAATCCCCCCCTCTCGGGCATGGATATTCGTGCTGCATTAATATTGCCTAGTTAATATGTAGTTTGTAGGTTTAGGGAATGATGACCCCGTAGCTAAGTCCCATAAGCTCTGCAAACACTTGAACATTTGATCCTTCAGGTATCACAATCAAAGTTAAAAGTTACACTGCTGATGGAGAATTAAATATTTGCGTCCCAAAAACGGGACAATCGCCAGTAATGGGTTCATGCAGGGAATCTAACTCCATTCCAAATTCCATTTAAATCTGTCCATCCCTTTCAGCATGAAGGAGTAGTAAACCTATTAACTCAGTATAAGGCACCCTCCGCCACGCACCATGTGGTGGATTACGAAAGGTAGCCCAAATATAATTGCAGGGTATAAGCTACCTCTGTTCCAATTTCCTTCATATCCGTCCAGTCATTTCAGCATGAATGCGTAAGAAACGAATTAACTAATTGTAAATCCCCCTCCACCATGCAACATACGAAGTTAATTTTAGTATTCCTCTAACTTTCCCGCGGAAGCAAGCACTGAGCACAGAAAGTTCTATCGTAGTCGGATGTACGATATGGCCGTGCTTATAACACGACGATAAAGACAAACAAGCAAACATTATATTTTATATATTAGATATACATTATTTTATTTTATTTGCCGGCCGCGGTGGTCGCGGGGACTGAGGAGCTGCAGTCACGGTCTACACGGCCTCTACGGACGGGGGTTCGAATCCCCCCCTCGGGCATGGGTATTTGTGCCGTCCTTAGTCTTAGCTAGTTCATAAGTAGTTTGTAAGCTTAGTGACTGATGACCCCGTAGTTAAGTCCCATAAGTTCTACAAACATTTGAACATTTTTTTGATTTTCTTCAGGTAGTTCGGTTCCAGGTTGTCCGTTGAGTTGTCTAATAACAGAGGGCGTCGAACCGTCTGACCGAGCGCGTTCAGCTAGCACGCCGACTGCCTGCGCCCCCTATGCAGCGTCAGGGCCCGACCTCACAACTTTAGTTCCGCCTGCACCTCGTGTCCTACCTTCCCAACTTCACAGAAGTTTTCCTGCGAACGTTGCAGGACTAGCATTGCCAATCCTATTCTGACACACAGTTTTAATCTGCCAGCTAGTTTCGCACCAGTGGACACTCCGATGTAGAGTGAAATTTTCACTCTGGAAACATCCCCCAAGGCATAGCTTGTGGCTAACATGGAGAGGACACCTACTCGTCATCGCCGAATTTGTCCAAATTTATGGTACATGTAGGGCGTGGTGAGACGCGAAAGTGACCCAAGTGGCCAAGCGTTTAGGAATTAAAAGGAAGTTTGATACAGATCTATCACCATATACATCTTATCAACTGTCCCTGTGAGGGCGCGTTTAGGAAGCGGTGTTTGGTTCAGCGGTGCCGGGCGCCGTGGCTCAGCGCGTCCGGTCAGAGAGCTGAATGTCCTCTGTCATAAAAAAAGCTGAACGAAATGATCAACGAACGACCAAGTACGAACAATGTGGAAACGACTGCAAGTCATAGATCTACCTAAGGTAGAAGGTCGCCGGTTCAGCTCCACCCGGCGGCAAATTTTTTTCTGCTCCTTGGCAATCGTACACCTACATATTGTTCCCGTAGGGATCGTGAGGACAAGGTTAGATTAATTACAGAACGCACGGAGGCATTTAAACAATGGGAAAAAAGCATAATACCTGGTACAGTGGGACGTACCGTCTGCCATGAACTGCACAGAGTGGTTTGCAGAGTAATGATGTAGACTGACGTCACAATTAACCGCAACATCATATAGGTCCTCTATTAATTTATATAAGCAAAATAATAATAATAATAATAATTAAAAAAATAAAATTAAAAAAAAAGACGATGGATGAAATTTGGGACTAGAAACTAGAAACATTTAAAAAGGGAATGTAGTTAAAGCGTACTAGGAGACGTCCTGTATGTAAATCGATACTTGCATTCTTTTGCAATTGATCAGTAACATGTACTGGGGTGATATTCAGCCGGCCGCGGTGGCCGAGGGGACTGAGGCGCTCCAGTCACGGTCTGCACGGCCGCTACGGTCGGGGGTTCGAATCCCCACTCGGGCATGGATATTTGTGCAGTCCTTAGGATTAGCTAGTTCATAAGTACTTTGTAAGTTTAGGGACTGATGACCCCGTAGTTAAGTCCCGTAAGCTATACAAACATTTGAACTTTTTTTTTTTTTTTTTTTTTTTTTTTTTTTTTTTTTTTTTTTGTGATATTCATCGAAGAAAAAGGGAAGCAATAATTCTGACTGTATCTTGCGCACGTTATGAACGCCAGCCTTTCGCAGTTACATGGTTTTTTGAATGTCTGCATAGAAAAACAAACTTGACTGATATTCTGAAAACAGCTTCTTTCATCGCACTGTACATCAGCGAACCACGCGTAACGCAACATGTCGCTGAATACTTACGAGGACAGCTGGTGATGTATAATGGAATGTAATGAAAGCTTCTCGGGAAGTGATTTCTTGCCGGCCGCGGTGGCCGAGGTGACTGAGGCGCTCCAGTCACGGTCAGCACGGCCACTACGGTCGGGGGTTCGAATCCCCCTCGGGCATGGATGTTTGTGCCGTCCTAGTTCGTAAGTAGTTCATAAGTAGTTTGTAAGTTTAGGGACTGATGACCCCGTAGTTAAGTCCCATAAAAAAAAAAGTGATTTCTTCTTATTTCACGATTAGGTAAATGCAGTTTTGAATTTTTTAATTAATTTTTTTAGCTGACGATAGAAATATACATCGCATGGTTGTGCTAGTGGCGTACATTTGGGAGGGGGGGGGGGGGAATACTTTGATACTGCATGTTGGCAATCATGACCTCCCATACACATATAAATACAAAAAATACATGTATTTGCCGCCGGGCGGAATTGAACCCGCGAACATTTCAATAAAAATCCGACCTCTTACCGCTGAGCCAAACTCCGCTTCCTAAACAAACTCTCTCAGGGGCAGTTGATAAGGTGCATATGGTGATAGATCCGTATCAATATTCCTTTTATTTTCTAAATGCTTAGCCATCTGGAGTTCCCACTTGAAGCACTTTCACCTCTCACCACGCCCTACAATTTGGCCGAATTAGGCTATGATGAATAGGCGTCCTCTCCTTGTAAGCCATGTCTCCACAATATTCTTTCTTCCACGACTGCTAGTCCTGCAAGGTTGGCAGGAAAATTACTGTGAAGTTTGAAAGGTGGAAGGCGAGGTAATGTTTAAACCAGAGCTGTGAGGACGAGATGGCAGGCGTGCATAGATAGCTCAGTCGGTAGAACGCTTGCCCGCGAAAGGTCAAAGTTCACCACAAAAACTGGAGGGGTGTTTCAGAGACCTTTTCTATTTGCCTGTTTTACGCTACTTGTCTGATGATCAAGGTATACCAGGTATGTCACGACTATCCTTACCTCGCGAAGTGACTAAGGTCCCACTGTTTTCCGGTTTACTACGAATTAGTCTGGTCCTGCCTGTAACTATCGTATGACGTAAATTGTTCCAACTGTAGCTCGTTAATCCCGGAGTCAAATGCTCGCTGCCGTGCATTTATAGTTCAAACAAGCCGCGTGTCTTATCCGTTTCATCATCGTCTCATTCATTCATTGCAGTTCGTTAAAAGCACGTTGCCCGATCTGATACTTGTGTTGTTTGGCTTCACAAACCTTCACCCAGAGATAATGTGTCAATTGTAAAAGGGCAGAGGGTCCAACTTAATGTTTTCTGCCTGAACGTAGATACGTTACATGAACAACAGCAGTCGAAAATCCTGTCACAGTTTCCTTCTAACACAGTTACATAGACAGTACACTACAAACTATATTAGTAATCATGTATCCATACGATTTTCCCCAAGGATTTCAACTGTCAATGTTTTATTGCTCGAATACACTCCTTGGCCATTAAAATTGCTACTCCACAAAGATGACGTGCTACAGACGCGAAATTTAACCGACAGGAAGAAGATGCTGAGATATACAAATAATTAGCTTTTCAGAGCATTCACACAAGGTTGGCGCCGGTGGCGACACCTACAACATGCTGACATGAGGAAAGTTTCCAACCGATTTCTCATACACAAACAGCAGTTGACCGGCGTTGCCTGGTGAAAAGTTGTTGTGATGCCTCGTGTGAGGAGGAGAAATGCCTACCATCACGTTTCCGACTTTGGTAAAGGTTGGATTTAGCCTATCGCGATTGCGGTTTATCGTATCGCGACATTGCTGCTCGTGTTGGTCGCGGTCCAATAACTGTTAGCAGAATATGGAATCGGTGGGTTCAGGAGGGCAATACGGAACGCCCTGTTGGATCCCAACGGCCTCGTATCACTAGCAGTCGAGATGACAGCCATCTTATACGCATGGCTATAACGGATCGTGCAGCCACGTCTCGATCCCTGAGTCAACAGATGGGGACGTTTGCAAGGCAACAATCATCTTCACGAACAGTTCGACGACGTTTGCAGCAGCATGGACTATCAGCTCGGAGAACATGGCTGTGGTTACCCTTGACGCTGCATCACAGACAGGAGCGGCTGCGATGGTGTACGCAACGACGAAGATGGGTGCACGAATGGCAAAACGTCATTTTTTCGGTTGAATGCAGGTTCTGTTTACAGCATCATGATGGTCGCATCTGTGTTTGGCGACACCGTGGTGAATGCACTCTGGCACCGTGTATTCGTTATCGCCATACTGGGGTATCACCCAGCGTGATGGTATGGGGTGCCATTGGTTACACGTCTCGGTCAACTCTTGTTCGCATCGACGGCACTTTGAACAGTGGCCGTTACATTTCAGATATTAATTGATAAACAGTGCTATTAGGACGCTGTGTAAAATTACAGAGCCACAGATGGTGAGGTGGTCATGCGTTTATTGACGCGTTTCAATAAAAATCATCTTCAGAATCGTGGAAGCGGGTTTACATAATAAAATTGTATGGCGTCGAGGCCCTGCTGCAGTAATGTTCGACTAAATGCCCGGGCGTATCAAGGCCGTTACGGCCAGAGGTGGTTGTTCTGGGTACTGATTTCTCAGGATCTATGCACCCAAATTGCGTGAAAATAAAATTACTTGTCAGTTATATTTTTCCAATGAGTACCCGTTTATCATCTGCATTTCTTCTTGGTATAGCAGTTTTAATGCCCAGTAATGTATTTGCATTGACGTCTTTCTGTATATTAAAACCAGGAACATTCATATCAAATACAGAGCTTATGAAGAGCGACTAGTGAGCTATGTAAACACGAAACTCAACTCAGTGCAAGCGGAAAGTGTGGTGGTGTTGGGTGAGGGTTTAGCCATTTTAGGTGGTCGCTACGGCTGCATACCCTGGGATTGACGGACTGCGGCCAGTCCCTCAGTATTACTTCCCTCGTCGCTGACATTGCTATGTAATTTTGAACAGACTTCAGCTTACGTCATGTCAACCGAGAAATACTCAGCCATTTCGGCAGTTAAGTCGGATCTTTACAGATATTATTGGTGTTTAATATATCACATAGAAGAAACTTAATTACACTTGTCAAAATAATTAGGGGATCAGTTGAGATATATAGGCTCTGTTGTCGTTGGCAGAATGAACTAAAATGGTTGGATGTCTTTCTGTGAATTCTACGGAGTGCAGAGAAGAACATTACGGCAACCGAGATAGTGGTAAAATGCAGTGCTCAATAAATTCCAATTAGATTTTTTTTTTTTTTTTTTTTTTCATTTTCATGACTGCAAACACAACTGCTCGAATTTCGACTACAGGCAATAGCAGTATAAACAATTAGTGTTTCAATTTTATAGCCCTGATATATTAACCGATGGCTCTGTAATTTTCACACCTGTTTGCACCGGCTATCTTTGGAAATTGAACTATTACACACTTCTTGACGTCTGAGGGCGTTTCGTCTGTCTCGTTTATCCTGCACACTTGGCTCAATAGTTCTGTCATGGCTGTCTCTTCCAGATCACTAGCTCTGAGGAATATCCAGGTGCCATGTCTCGTCTTTCAGAGCTCTGCCATATTCTTCTCGTAGTATCGGATCTCCTACCTCATTTTACCTCTTCAGTTTTTACAATATTGCCTTGAAGGTCATTTCCAAAAATGTTCGAATGTTTGTAGAGCTTATGGCACTCAACTACGGGGTCATTAGTCCCTAAACCTACAAACTACTTATGAACTAGCTAATACTAAGGACGGCACAATTATCCATGCCGCGGGAGGGGGATTCGAATCCCCGACCGTAGTGGTCGTGCAGAGCGTGACTGGCGCGCCACAGACCGCTCGATCATCGCGGCCGGTTAACGTCATTTTCCTTGTACAGCCCCTCTATGATTTCGCTCCACCTTTCAAATTTCTTTTCTTTTCTCAGTATTGGTTTCCCATTTGAAGTGTTGATATTCATATAGATACTTTTCTTTTCTCCAAACGTCTCTTTTATATTCCTGTAGGCGGTACGCATCTTTTCCCTAGTTATTCATTCTTCTATAGAACTGCATTTGTCCTATAGCCACTCCTGCTTAGCCATTTTGCTTTTCTAGTCGTCAGTACTACATTTTACTTACTTCATTTACCGCATTTTTATATTTTCTCTTTTCATCGATTACATTCGGAATCTCCTATGATATTCAAGGCTCTTTGTAGGTCTTGTCTCTCTTCCTATTTGATCCTCTGAGGTCTTCACTATTTCACCTCTCTTGTCTTCCTTTCCGTCAATCGTTACCTAAGCTCCCTCTGAAACTCTTCAGAATTCAAGTTCCTTCCATTTATCTAAATCTCATCACCTTATTTTCCTGCCTTTCTGCAGTTGAAACAGCACCACCTCTTGTTGATTGGTTGAATCTGCAACAATAATTATCTCTTTAACTACAGAGAATTAGTTTATTGTAACAGCCATCTAGTCAACCAAAAACTTCAGGTGGCTAACAATAAAAATTAACTTATCTTCGTATTGGCCGACGGACATTGCGTTGACGCCGTATTCAGCAATAACACTAAATGGTAAAATATGTTTGTAGAATTCTTGTCGAAAATAATTAGTACTTGATGAAACTTTTATGGAAACGATTTTATTTCCATCTTAGTGAAACATTTCAAACACAGACATCTATTACAATACGCCTGCAAATAAAATCCAGCAGTGGATTACAGAGCTGCTCACCCCTTCAGGCCAAGTACAAAGTCAGCTAATATGGCCTCTCTCCAAACATTGCCAGCCATGCCACTGTAGTCATGAAACAATGGCATTATCCAGTTTTTACACACATGCTAAACTAACATTTGGAATAAATCTATTGTTTTTAGTTTTTATACACAACTAGCTTAAACCCGCAGCTCCGCTCGCGTCTTGGTCGATTATGATACATAAGCTATCTTTCAGCAGTGTGCTATGAGACTGGTTTTGAAGGATGATACGAAATACAATACCTTTTTTAGAAACAAACATTTTAATCAACATTATCAGGAACGTAAGTAGGGTAGATCAAATCACACGTAAAAATGCAGTCCTTTCGAAGAATCCAATCACTAAATTGAACAATAATGAGTGTAATAATACCGCAGATCGATCACCTGATGTAATGCGCGAAACGTCAAATCGATTTTTAAAGAGACGTATTAAAAGAAATTTCTTTTTTTACTGTTTTATTAATTTATTCTTACGTTTCCTTATTCGTATGCTTATCCTTACAGAGAAAGAGCAGAATACATTGTAGCACGCATAGACCAAAGATATGGTTTGTGGCATCACGTTTCGCTGTATGTAACCTCTTTGCTATAGTCGCAAACGTCATCGCTGGCCTTCAGTCCGAATTTTTTTATAATTTGACGACTTTCAAACACCATATCTTCCACTCCCTTATAGCTATCGGAATGGAACTGCTATGGTGTACAACGGGAGACTTAAGACAACAATTACACACAGATCATTCATTTGCGTTCTGTAGTTTTCGCTGCAAAGCGAAATATTAACACACACACACACACACACACACACACACACACACACACACACACACACACACACACGTAGAATTTTATATACACCCAATATACTTCACCCTTTTATCATTATCAACCCTCAAGCAACAGTGCAACCAATAAAACCATTTTCAAAGAGTAAATTAATTTTCAAAGAGTAATTATTGTTCCTTATTTCGCGTTATATTCTTCAAATTACTAAATATCTATCAGATCGCTATAAAACAGTACCTAAAACCGTCCTCAGATATAAATTAGTAACTGTACAAATATCTAAGTCTCTGCGTCTTGTCATTCGGACGTGATAAGCGTATACCGAACAGACATTTACATTAATATATATAGATAAATAGCTATCCGATCGCCATAAAACCGTGCCTAAAGCCTTCCTCGGGTAGACATTACTAACTGTACAAATTTTTAGCTCTTTATGTCTTGTGGTTCAGACGTGATAAACGTTCACCGAACAGACATTCACATTTATAGATAAATAGCTATCCGATCGCCAAAAACCGTGCCTAAAGCCTTCCCCGAGTAGACATTAGTAACTGTACAAATTTTTAGCTCTTTATGTCTTGTGGTTCAGACGTGATAAACGTTCACCGAACAGACATTCACATATATAGATATAGATAAATAGCTATACTATCGCCAAAAAACCGTGCCTAAAGCCTTCCCCGGGTAGACATTAGTAACTGTACAAATTTTTAGCGCTTTATGTCGTGTGGTTTAGACGTGATAAACGTACACCGAACAGACATTCACTTTTATAGATATAGATAATTAATTTTTGTGACCACATGGATGCACATGGTTACAGTAATTTCATTTAAACTAGTACAAATAACAAACATGAACCTGACTTTATAAATTTACATATTAAACTTAATCTGTTTATCAACTGTGTTTATAGTTTTTACGTCAGTAGGCCTTTGGTTTGTAATTAGTGTTTCAGTGTACTGCTATTTACACTCACAATTTAAATGTGTTTCAATTCGTGGTTTGATTTTTTTATAAATACGGATTTGTTTAGTGTTTCTGACAGATTCTTGAAATAACATTAAATAGTACGTACTATTTGATTTAGGATACAACTTGAACTGCCCTAATTTATTTTAAAACAAGGTAAATATTCAATAATGTTGTGCAATAGTTACAACGTCTAATGTTGTTAAATATATATTAGTAAAGGAATTTATGGAAACAGCATATTCCGTAACTACGCATAATGTATTCTTAGTGGTCGTGATTGCTATTTACGAAATTATCAACACAATATTATGCAACGAGACGGCAAACGTTAACACGTTCTTTAGATAAACATACTATCACGTAAATGTGGTTGAACAATAGTATTTTAAACAGAATGCGATAATAGTACAAATTACACGTCTGTTGGTAAACGTTTACTTAAGGTTCCTAAATGGTTGCATCTGTAATGGTGGCAGTAAATTGTAATGTAAGGAATGTGCAACATTTAAGAAACATTACAAGGTCTACAGTATTTTTATTATTATTATTTACGCCAATTGTCAATAAATTTGGTTGTAAGACAACCGGTTGTGATTATTGACTTAAATAATGAAATTTATTTACAAATTCTTCACTCAGTTTGGGTGAGTTTTAGGTTTCCGTTACCGTCCAATACTTTTACGTGGCAACGTTACAAGGACTGTCGCTCAATCGCTGAATTTCTAATAATTACGAGACTAGTAATGCGTAAACAATGGTGAAAAGTGAAACAGGAGGAGGTGGTGGACGAGGAGGCGGCAAAGGAGGGGGAGGAGGCGGAGGGGACAGACGAAGGCCTAAAGAAGAGTTAAGGATGGAGAAGTCATAGAGATAGCTAGACAGTGGCAGAGAAAGAGGAGGGAGGAGGGACGGCTACATGGAGTAAATGAATACTGGAATAAATAAATACCTGAGCAACGGTGGGCTTTCAGCTACCTAATATACGAAGAAACCTAAGAGGCAAAAGAGAAAGGTAAGAAAAGCCATAGATGTGGCAGGAGTGAGGGGCAAAAAGTCTCCAACACCTTGAGAGGTTGCAGTACCCAACAAAACAAGACAGTAAGTCCAATAAATCTTGGTTCGGAGTTATGCACACTTGTCGTGAATGTCGGCCTCTGTATTATACAAGGTAAACATTTAAAAACAAATGCCATAAATTACTGCATGGACAGGTCGTTGCATATGTGAACCGTCAACAGGTTTCGCCACTGTCGCCTACATGTCTCTCTGCGTCGAAGTACTCCACTGTAAACATCAGTCGTATCATCGGGTTAAGCACACGCGGTTGTGTAGTGGCTTACTATAGTGTATTTTCAGTCTCCTTATTGTGCAGTACATTCACTGTAACGCGTAATTGCCGTTATTGCGATGATTGTACTGTCCTGTACTTACAGGACCTTTTCTTTTCTTGTCCACATTTTAGCAATGGAAGCATTCTACTCAACATGTGAGATGATTTTCTGTTACGGGTTAGCAAACAGACGTAGCCTGCGCTACCGTGTCTTGTAGGCGAAAAAAATTCCAAATCGCAGAGTACCATTCAGTAAGGTATAGGGGTTGTTCAACGTCTTCAGAACAGGTTCTCTAGAAATATTCCTTCAAACCGTCTTGATTGCAAATTTTTTATCAGTTAATGACGCGTTTCGCCCTTTAGCAGGGCATCTTCAGATTATCTGCGTGACAGAATTTACATAAAATTACAAGGCGGAATTACAAACGGTTATAATGGTACATGGGCTTATTTTGTGTTAAGAAGACAGTATAAATCGTAAACAAAGCTTACAATGCGCTCTCCGTGGTGTGACACCGTAAGTTGTTATTGCGGTGTTTCTATTTTTCTGGAATGTTTTTTGGATTTCCTTGTGGCCCTACAAATTTTCGGGTAACAACCAATTACAGTTGGAACATACTCGGTAAAGATGTGAGAAACATAAAACCGATTTTTTAGATTACCTTAATAGAAGCGGTGGGGGCACTTGAAGCAGTGGTGATACAAGATAAGCCCATGTTTACAATTGCGCTCACGGGCGGTGGGCGGGCGTGGTGTGCTCCTCCGCCGACTTGTACAGACTAAGGGAATGTGGGTAGGGAGTGACATAGGAAGCTGATGTATAAGACGCGACGGATGAAATCTAGCTGTCTGAATACAAATTTAACGAAAGGGAGGTTATTAAGCAGGACAGAAATTTATAATTTATGTTGGTATTTGTAAATGAGAGGAATTTTATTTGAACAGAGACATCATAGTATTTAGGAATGTTTGATCTTTGCATGCCAACTGATCGTTTAGGAGGTGTGGATGTCCAAAGTAAGCGCGCTTCGCTATCTCAATCTCTTCCGGTAAATTTAGCTTACGCCCCTTCTGCGCTATATGTAAGATTTGCATGTTGTCAATAGTAGGTTGTTGATGATCGGATGCTTTAGTGTGTTCCGCAAAAGGGGAATGTTTTTTGAGTTGGCCTTTTTTTGTAAGAAGGTGCTCAGCAAAACGTACTTTAAAGGTCCGGCCTGTCTGTCCTATATATTCAGCTGGGCATTCGGGACATTGTAGTTTGTAGTCTCCTGAGGAAAGGTACCTGTCCTTATTGGTTTGTTCGTTGTGTGGGAGAATTTGCTGTATGCTCAAAGGGCTACTAAATACGACTTGTACATTTGTGCCACGAAAGAGTTTAGCCAGGTCATAAGAAAAATATCCCATGAAATGAATGGGGATACGTTTAACTTCATCGTCAGGTGTTACCGAGTGAAGCTGTGGTACATCTTTAGAACGTTTTGTACATTTTGCGAACCAAGGACGGGTTGTAACCATTCATTTCGGCGATGTATTCCAGATTATTTATTTCTTTATTGACGGAAGTTTCAGAAAGGGAAATCTCAAAAATTCTATTAATCATTGATTTAAAAAAGCTCATTTTGTATTGCCATGGATGGCATGAATATGCATGTATGACTGAGTCGCTTGTGGTCGGTTTCCTATAGTTCTCTAGAACCCAGAACGGTGAACTGTCTAAAGCCTCGGTCAGTCCAAATACCGCAGAGGAAGGAGCATGTGCTAAATTTCCTGGAGGAAAGCCCGGCGATTAGCTGCAGCGAAAAGCGTGAGTCATTCTCTTGTCTGGGTGTATTAGACGAAGTTACTATATCCGTATCATGTTCATCGTGTCCAGGCGCTAGGGCCAGAAGACCATCTTAGCAGATTGCGGGTCTGTCAATTGGCTCTTGCAGAAATGTGCTGTAGATCCGCAGTTTTTGTCGAAGATTTTATTTTATGACGAGGCTGGTTACATAGGAGATGGCGTTGTGAGCTCTCGTAATCATCATAATCCTCATGGCGTTGTAAACTTTCATTATCAGGATAATCCTCATGAACTCCCAGAAAGAGGACAGCAAGATCGATCGCCATCAAGGCAGGCATTTTTGGTGATAAGATAAAAGGGCCATACTGCGAGCCCCAAAGTAAAGAAATCTTCCACACAGATTAAATGGAACTCACTGTCATTAATTTCTTGTTAACGTCTTACCTGCCTTGTTGATGGATGTGTCAGCAAGGACTAGAAATTTCACTTATGCGTAAGGAAGCTTAGGGTTTGACGTCCCGTCGACAGCTTGGTTTTTTTCGTAAGGATAGGGAAGGAAATAGGCCGTGCCCTTTGAAAGTAACCATCCCGATATTTGCCTGGAGTGATTTACAGAAATCACGGGAAACCTAAATCAGGATGGCCGGAGGTTGATTTGAACCACCGTCCTCCCGAATTCGAGTCCAGTGCGTTACCACTGCGCCACCTCGCTCGGTATGCATAATGCCGCACCAACACATTTCCTTCGCAATGTGCTTGAACACTTGACGCTGACATTTCAGGACCGGACCTCAACCCCCTAGATTTTTGATTATGGGGGCACTTGAAGCAGTGGTCTACGCCACCCCAATCAACGATGTCCACACGCTGTAGGACTGCATCTTCAGTGCACGCCAGAATTTACAACAAGAACCGGGTATATCTCAAAGACTGCGAGATTCGTTACGCAGAAGAGCAAGGGACGCACTGCCGTGGTCGAACGTCACATTGAGCACCTCCAATGAATATAGGTCAGTTTGAACGATCCTAAGAATAAGTGTACATAACTCAGAAAGTATGAGTCAGAGGACCCAGGTTAAATGGACTTTTTTTTCCTGTTTTGATGGGTTCTACCACCTCCCAAAGTATTGGGCACTTTTTTCGAACCCTACAACCTTCCGGATTCGCACAATCAGGGGAAACTGTGGTGTAAGTTCTCTAGCATTTTTCAGGACTCCACGACTTTGAAAGTACGCAATGCATACGTATTTAGGATTAACACACTCACAAAAAAAAAAAAAAAAAAAAAAAAAAAAAAAAAAAAAAAAAAAAAAAAGAGAGAGAGAGAGAGAAGAAGGAAAATAACTGTATGCACATTTCGCATTCGTGTCGCACTCTTTTTTTTTTACTGTGATGGTGAAGTTAAGAAGTATTTCGCATACATAATTCCTAATCAAATTCAGCTAACGTGATCGCCATCGATATATATATATATATATATATATATATATATATATATATATATATAAGTTTGTGTGTGTGTGTATTTAAAAAAATTATAATAACTTACCTATTGATGCTAATGACTTCATATTTCAGTGTCAAGCTAAAAACGATTGAGGCACAAATACGAAATATGTACACAGTTCATTTTTTTTTTTAATATAAATTGAAATACACAATTTTGTGTTTGTTCTACAGTTTTGTTTACTTTGCGAATCGATTTTCGGTTTCTTAGGCCGTCATCAGACATTTACTGAAGTTTACTCAAAGAAATTGCGTTGTTAACAAACCATAAGAGATGTTACATGTTCTTTGATACAGCAGATACAATGTAAATAAATATTTAAATGAAAATTTTGTGAAATAATAGTATAGAAAAAAGGAAACATTGATAGTACACATTGGAAACATTGTAAACATTACAATTTCTTGACAAAAATGACAGCAGAGAATAAAATAAAATTAAACAAGACTCTAAAGATTGAAGGGTTGTTCCAAATACAAGGTAACACAAGGAATAAACAAGAAATATTAGAAACCTGGGACACTATTATAATTAAATAAACAAATAGACAAAAATAGGGGAGGTGGTATAGGAGGATATAGGTCACGTGCAATGGAGAATTGTGAAGGTCAACAAATCGATGGTATACCACTTGAACTGAAAAACGGTGAAAATAAACATATTCAATTATAGATATCATAATTAAATAAAGAATTCATGTAAGGACAGAATACAGAATAATTTGGAATATTAGTACTAACAAAGAAAGACACAATGTGATACATTGGAAAAGCTAGACTGATATTAACACAGGAAGTAGATAAACAGTGGCTGTACTAAATTCAAATTACATTTACAACTTCATATCATTTTTTTATTATTTTGCTCGTGGGACTGTTGGTCCTAAATATGTATCCGTTGCTTAGCTTCAGAGTCGTGGAGTCCTGTAAAACTGCTAGAGAACTTACACCACAGTTTCCTCTGATTGTGCCAAGCCGGAGGCGATCTTCCGCAAACCACGTCATCTCGCTTGCAACATACGCAAGTTTATTCCTACACTACGCTCGCAGCGACCACGTCGTCCTCTGAGTAACTGAATCAGGCGGAACACTGCATAACAAAATGATTACGACTCGCCTTGCGCAAGCCGACACCAGTTACCCAGCCAGTGTGTGGAACGGCTTCATCACCAGAGTGGCCTTCGGTGCAAAACCCTGAAGCTGTTTAGCATCAGACGAAAGGCATATCTTTACTCTGTCTCTTACTGAATGACGACGTAGCTTTTTTGTTAGTACTGTTGCATGTTGTGACACTGAAGCATCAGTATACAAGCGATATACCTGACTTGCTGCAACTATTGTAAGGCGTCACTCGTTCTAACAGTTCAAACACATGGTCTACTATCTAATCAAAAATATCCGGACACCTAGCTGAAAATGACTTACAAGTTAGTGGCGCATTACATCGGTAATGCTGGAATTCATATGGTGTTTGACTCACCCTTATCCTTGATGACAGCTTCCACTCTCGCAGGCATTCGTTCAATCAGGGGCTGGAAGACTTCTTCGGGAATGACAGCCCATTAATTCACGGAGTGCTGCACTGAAGAGAGGTATCGATGAAGTTCTATGAGGTCTGATACGAAGTGTAAAAGCTGTGTGTGTGTTGTGGATGTTGAACCTATCGTTAAATCAGACAACAAATTGTTCATTAACACAGCAATTTGGTTTAATTATGGCCCTGATATTGATGTATATACTATTAAATAAGAAACAGTGCATTAAACTGATTATGTGCGCAACGGATATTTTAAACACAAAACAACTGTGGCAAGTCACCATTTTAAACAGACACTGACTATACTCAAAATTTTGACTGCGAGAAAGATATTAAAAAACCACAAACCACTTTCTTAATGTTTGACTGTGAGAAGTTTATGCAGATCAGTTTCTGATTATTGAAATTTAGTATCATAGTCAATTAACTATCATTTACTATGGCACCAATAACGAAATCTGTTCAACAATATTATCAAAATCAATACTGCACTTTAAATCCATTAATAACTAATTATCAAATGAAGGAAGTAAGTTAATCTTGTAACTACGTAAATGAAACAGGAAAGAAAGGTCAACTTTGTTACTTATTATTAATAATCAGCATTACATTACCTACATAATACAACTTCTTCCTAATGACATCAAATGCAATTACCTTCATTCCAGCGGTGTTACAATACAATATATATATATATATATATATATATATATATATATATATATATATATATATATATATATATATATATATATATTCCAAATACAATCAAATCGACTTGCTGGCTCAGCAGCCTCTGCTCTACATCGGAGCCATACACACAACTCAACCGCTCTCTAAGCGAGCTGAACCACAATTGCTTCTCTCTCTCAGCGCGAGCTACAATGCTATGCAATACATGATCTTTGCCAAAGATGAAACTTCACAGAGTTAAGTACACATATCGATACACACAGTAGAAGCGATATTATACATTTTCTTGCAAGCAAGTTACTCGACACAAAACAGGAGGTACAATATTAGACATTTTCTTACAAAAATATTTTTATGGACACGTTTCAAGTGTTCTATAAAATTCATGTCAGGCCAGTCCATTACAGGGATGCTATTGTCGTGTAACCACTCCGCCACAGGCCGTGCATTATGAACAGGTGCTTGATCGTGTTGAAAGATGCAATCGCCATATCCGAATTGCTCTTCAGCAATGGGAAGCAATGGTGCTTAAATCATTAATGTAGGCCTGTGCTGTGATAGTGCCACGCAAAACACGGCCACACCATAACACCATCGCCTCCGAATTTTACTGCTGGCACTACACAAGCTGGCGGATGACGTTCACCGGGCATTCGCTTTACGCACTCCATCGGATCTGCGAGACATAGTTACTGTCCAAGTGACAATGACTAAATGAAATTAAATTTACAAAACTGCATGCTCTGGTATCAACATATCCCGCCTATCCATGTCAGCCCTGCGGTGAAATGAGTCTATTACCCGAGTATTAAACGGGATACAAGGCAGAACGGAGAGGATCACATAACGCACAAGCGTCAAAATTAAAATCAAAATGTTTACTGAGACCAGTCATATTCATTCTCGAAACTAAGGACGTACTGTCACTGCTTGTGCTAGTTTTCCTTGGTGAACACCGTTACTTCTTTTTCACACTGGAAAGAGATGCAGTAAGACGTAAAACGACCTTAATTGTACGATACTAATCTCATTGCCACTCCACAGCATAGTTTTTATAATATATCATTCATTTTCTATTGCAAACAATGTAACTTTTTCTTAATTTCTAAATATATTTTTATTTTATATTCCATAGGGCCCGCATCGTGGTAAAAATTAGCAAGTGATTTAATAATAATAATAATAAACCAAAATGCTGCTATCTAATAATATTTATTTGAACACGATGGTCCCGTTTCGGCTTACATTGCCATTTTCAAGCCGGGATTCGAACCAGGGTCTCCTGTTATCTAGGCAGTTGCGCTGACCCCTACACCACTGGGGACACAGCGATCACCGTATCTGCAAGGACTATTTAAGCACGCCTTCCGTCAGACACAAATTTACACCCTAAGACCGGAGCAATTCGGATTTAGGAATCACCACTCCACAACACAACAACTCCTCCGCGTAGTTGAACACATAAAAGACGGCTACAACAAAAACAAAGCCACTGGGGCGGTGTTCCTGGACATCGAGAAAGCTTTCGATCGTCTCTGGCACAACGGCCTTATACGCAAACTTAACGACGCCGCGTTTCCCGACGGACTCGTGCATCTCATACTCTCATATCTCACCAACAGAAGCTTCAACACTGACGTGCAGGGCAAACAGTCTACACGACATGGTATCCAAGCCGGAGTACCCCAAGGCAGCATCCTGGGGCCCCTCTTGTTTAACCTCTATATTAACGATTTTAAAATCCACACATAACACGATGACTGCAATCTACGCAGATGACACCGCCATCATGGCGCAAGATTGGAAGCCATCAAACATTAATTCACGCCTACAGACAGCACTCAGAACTGCCGAACCTTGGTTGGAGAAATGGCGTGTTAAAGTCAACGTCGACAAGTGTGAGGCAGTTCTGTTCACACGCAGACCAAAACACCTGCGGCAAACACCAATACTGTACACCAATTACTCTACATATACGCCCAATACGTTTCCGTGAGAAAGTCAAATACCTCGGTGTCTGGCTGGACCGGAAACGCACATGGGGAGACCACATACAACACATGACCAACCGAGCAAACGCGAGGCTCAAACAACTCTACCCGATACTCAACACGGAAAGCAAAACTGAATAGCCGGGTGTCGAGGAACCTCTACGTGACACATATTAGACCTCTAATGACGTACGGTGCTCCGTGCTGGGCATACGCGGCGCCAACACGGCTGCGCCGCCTGCAGCTCATACAGAACAAGGTACTACGCATCATCAGCAACGCTCCACGATACACACGCACCGTGGATCTTCACAATGAATATCGCCTAGAGCGTCTCAAGGTGGTATTCAAGAAACTCGCCACGCGACTGTACAAGAACTCGAGACACTCGAACAACCCCTTCATCCTACGCTTGCGGAACTACGACCACAACCATAGGTGGGAACATAAACGCCCCAAAACACTTCTCCTCAGAGACTAACCACCTACGGTCGTAGGGAACACCAACTCGCAAACCCCTGCAGAACAGCAAACTGACTGGCAATGCCAGCTGAGCCCACAGCCGACCTGCAGGCAAAGCAGGGAAACCATGCTCAGCGCACTAAACACAAACAAACCTAAACAGTCCCACACACTTAGCCAGTTCTATGACCGAACTGCCTAACGACCACGACAAACTTGGCTATGTTACAGGTATTCTGCCACAGCCGATGTTCACGGGTATTCTGCCAGGAGACTTCACAGGAGCTCAGCTGCAGCAGAACCTCGCATCAAACGGACTGATTCTTTATGACGAACCTAGCAAAGTTAACGATACTGATATATACCCTCTACTAACATTACCAAACCTTGCATGATCTGTCGCAGATAGCATACCGCTACTGCCCATCAAACCTACCCCACTGTCGCAGAGGTTTTTTTTTCCCCTTGGCTCTTGCCTTGGCACTTTTTTTCCTCTGCCCTTACATACTTTTACCCTTCGTATACCTTTCGACCAATACATCTCCAGATGCACCGAATTAATGTATGATCGTGCCCACACGTACGGATAACATCGCGGTTCCCACATCCCGTGATCCACCTTAGCAAACTAACCAAATACGGAGGTGACAGTAGAACTTTTGTGATGGTCACCACGTTGGTGTGGGCGTGGAGGGGCCCCATCCTTAGACACAAATTTCCAGCTTTACCCTGCAATTGAAGTCATATATTCTGTAAATATGAAAACAATAACAATTGCAGGATCAAGAAGTGACGTCTGTTATTTCGGAACAGGCAATGATCCTTTCGTTAGTGGGGAGGGGTGGGCAAGTTTGAAGCTCGTACTCTTACGGGAATTAGTACATAGTGACTACGAGTTTGAGTACTGTGGGCAGGTTAAAGCTAGAAATTTGTGTCTGACGGGAGGCGTGCTTACGTATTCCTTGCAGGTGCGGTGATCACTGTGTCCCCACTGGTGTAGGGGTCAGCGCAACTGCCTAGAAAGCAGGAGACCCGGATTCGAATCCCGGCTGGGTACACATTTTCGGCTTTGCCCATTCGCAGTTGATGTCATATATTATGAAAGGAGAACCTGTCTGCACGCAAGTGATGGTCTTTTGTGTATACGATGTACGCCTGGGAGGCGCTGTTTCCCCCTGGCCTTCAGGTCTGGGGGTACGATAAGCTACAACTGTCTTTCTTCTTTGTTTTTCTTGGCGGGAGCGTTGACAGCGTTCGGTACGTGCAGAACGTTGTAAGACCCGTTCTTCAGCCATTCTTCTAACAGGAAGGAGACGTGCTGTTTCAACAGGATAATGCTCGTCCACAATCTGGGCGTGAAACTCAACGTGTTCTGTAACTTCCATGTACTGCACGAAATGCGGACTTTTCTCCAGTGGAGCAAGTGTCGGATATGTTGGGACAACTGGCATGTGCGACTCGGCCACCCATAACTCTTGAAGATCTACGCGAACAGGTCAAGCAGGCTTGGAATAATCAAGATAGTGTTCGACATCTGTAAGATGGAATGCCTAGCAATATCAGCGCCTTCATTGTCGCCCGTGGAGGCTACGCCACGTACTAATACGGGTGTTTCAGCATGGATCGATATCTGTTTAAGGCGGCCAACCGTCCCGGATTCTGCGGGACAGTCCTGCAATTGGGCTCGTTGTCCCGCATTGGGACAATTACTGAAAATGTCCTGCAAAATGGCAAAACCGTCCTACATTTCAGTAATTTTAAAATTGTTGATCTAAAAGCACAAGCCGAAACTATTTGTGGACGGCATGCTGTGTCATAATGTTTCAAAGTCAACTTCACGATGCATCAGATATGAATAACGACAGTCTTCTTACATTAAATGCAAAAGAAGAAAAAAAAGGTACACATCATCTGACTATTTCAAAATTACAAATTCACCAGCAGTGGAAGTTGTTTTAAGCTGGTACTGCTATTGTTTTGCACACGAATTTGCATTGTTCACCATGTTTTAATTAGTGAAATGAATTTTTATCAGTTCAACGTGACAAGTAATTGCTATATTACCTCTGGATATGAAATTTAGTGCAATATACGAAGCAACAGACTCGCGTGAGTACGGAATCGGTGCATATTTCCTGTTCGTTTTCTTGTAATACTTCATAGCAGCCATGTTGTAATTAGTCAAGAAATAGAATATGAACATCTTTCGCTGGCAAGATATCTGTAGTTCAGCATCCAGGTAGTTGAGGTTGTTGTAGCGTAAAATTAGCGCCACACACCAGACGTAAGAGAACGATCATGACTTTTTTTTTTTTTTTTTTTTTTTTTTTTTAATTCAGTTTTTGGCACATTTTCTGTGCCTTATTAAGTACGTTTCAATAAGTGTAATGGAATATATTTCGGTGCTCAGTGTCACAAACATGAAGTAATATTATCACAGTCTGTATAAACGTATTTAAAATCTGACATGTAAATACAAGATCAGCATTCATCTTAGTTCCTTCAGGAATAAAAAAGCGGTGAAACTCTGAATAACGAAAGTGAGTGAGTGACTTTTGCATGTAGTAAGGCACAACTTGGGTGGGGGTAAAAAATTAGTACTTTTGGCCAGTCTGGGGGAGGGCTTTATAAAACAATTTACAATACGTGAAACAAAAGATATTTAATTTCAATATTAAATGGCAAAACCATATTTATTAGGTAATAAACTAGGAATCGAAATATTTCGGCTGTGTTGGGAGAGGGGGGACGGTTGGTCGCAGTTTGTAGGGGGCGGGTGAGTTTTTATATCATTCATTTTCTACAGCAAACAATGTCGATTTTGATAAATATATATTTTGTCATTTGTTATGGAATTTATGTTTCTAGTTATGTTGACAGAGACATTAGGACAGACTCTGAATGCAAGTTTTCAGCCGTAAAATTGTCGTTTTCTATACGATGGAAATCTTATTTCTTACAGTGATATACTCACTTGTTATTTTGTTTCATAAGATGTAATGACAGGAAGAGTCAATGTTTATCTTGTGTCTAAAATATCCACTCCCATGAACCACAGACATTGCCGAGGTGCGGTGGCTTGCGTGCCTCAACGATACAGATAGCCGTACCGTAGGTGCAACCACAGCGGAGGGGTATCTGTGGAGAGGCCAGACAAACGTGTGGTTCCTGAAGAGGGGCAGCAGCCTTTTCAGTAGTTACAGGGGCAACAGTAACTACTGTCTGGTCTTGTAACATCAGCTAATGTGGCTTTGCCACACAGCTACTGCGAACGGCTGAAAGCAAGGGGAAACTACAGCCGTTACCTTTCCCGAGGACATGCAGCTCTACAGTATGAACATATGATGATGGCATCCTCTCGGGTAAAATATTCCGGAGGTAAAATAGCCCCCCATTCGGATCTCCGGGCGGGGACTACTCAGGAGGATGTGATCATCAGGAAAGACAATACTGGCATTCTACGGGTCGGAGCGTAGAATGTTAGATCCCTTAATCGAGTAGGAAAATTAGAAAATTTAAAAAGGGAAATGGATAGGTTGAAGTTAGATATAGTGGGGATTAGTGAAGTTCGGTGGCAGGATGAACAGGATTTCTGGTCAGGTGAGTACAGGATTATAAATACAAAATCAATTGGGGGTATCACAGGAGTAGGATTGATAATGAATAAGAAAATAGGAATGCGGGTAAACTACTATGACCAGCACAGTGATCGCATTATCCTTGTCAAGATAGATACGAAGCCAACACCGACAACAGTAGTACAGGTTTATATGCCAACTAGCTCTGCCGATGATGAGGAAATCCAAGAAATATATGAGGAGCTAAAGGAAAGTATTCAGACAATTAAGGGAGAGGAAAACTTAATTGTTATGGGAGACTGGAATTCGGTAGTAGGACAAGGAAGGGAAGGGAAGATAGTAGGTGAATATGGTCTGGGCAAAAGGAATGAAAGAGGAAGCCGCCTGGTAGAATTTTGCACAGAACATAATTTAGTTATAACAAACACCTGGTTCAAGAATCACAAAAGAAGGTTGTATACGTGGAAGAGACTAGGAGACACCGGAAGATACCAGATAGATTTTATAATGGTAAGACATAGATTTTGGAACCAGGTTCTACAGTGTAAGACATACCCAGGGGCAGATATGAACTCTGACCATAACTTTTTGGTTATGAACTGTAGGCTGAAACTAAAGAAACTACAAAAAGGTAGGAAAATAAGTAGATGGGACCTGGATAAATTGAAGGAACCTGAGGTTCTTAAGAATTTCAGAGGGAGCTTTAGGCAACAATTGACAGAAACAGGGGAAAATAAAACAGTAGATGAGGAATGGGTAAAATTGAATGATGAAATACTGAAGGTAGCAGAGGACAAAATAGGTAGGAAGGAAAGACCTACAAACAATCCTTGGATATCACAGGAGATACTAAATTTAATCGATGACAGGAGAAAATATAAAAATGCAGTAAATGAAACAGGCAAAATGGAGTACAGACGACTAAGAAATGAGATTGACAGGAAGTGCAAAATGGCTAAGCAGGAGTGGCTGGAAGGCAAATGCAAGGATGTAGAAGAATGTATAACTAGGGGAAAAATAGATACAGCCTACAGGAAAATAAAAGAAACATTTGGAGATAAGAAAAACAGCTCTATGAATATCAAGGACACGGATGGAAAACCAGTTCTCAGCAAAGAAGGGAAAGCTGAAAGGTGGAAAGAGTATATAGAAGGGCTCTACAAAGGAAATGAACTTCGAGACAATATTGTAGGAAGGGAAGAGGATGTAGATGAAGATGAAATAGGAGATACTGTACTGAGAGAAGAATTTGACAGAGCCCTGAAAGACCTAAGTCGAAACAAGGCCCCTGGAGTACATGATATTCCCTCAGAGCTACTGAAGTCTCTGGGAGAACCAGCCATGACAAAATTATTTCACCTGGTGTGTAAGATGTCTGAGACATGTGAAACACCCTCAGACTTTAAGATAAATGTTATAATCCCCATCCCTAAGAAAGCAGGTGCAGACAGGTGTGAAAAATACAGAACCATCAGTTTAATAAGTCATGGTTGCAAAATATTAACGCGAATTATATACAGAAGGATGGAAAAGCTGGTAGAAGCCGACCTCGGGGAAGATCAGTTTGGGTTCAGGAGAAATGTAGGAACACGGGAGGCAATACTCACTTTACGGCTTATCCTAGAAGATAGATTAAGAAAAGGCAAACGTACATTTCTAGCTTTTGTAGATTTGGAGAAGGCTTTTGACAATGTTGATTGGAATAAACTCTTTCAAGTTCTGAAGCAAGCAGGAGTGAAATATAGGGAGCGTAAGGTTATTTACAACTTGTACAAAAACCAGACAGCGGTTGTCAGAATTGAAGGGCATGAAAGGGATGCAGTGGTTGGGAAGGGAGTGAGACAGGGTTGTAGTCTTTCTCCATTGTTGTTCAATTTGTACATTGAGCAAGCTATAAAGGAAAGCAAGGAGAAATTTGGTGAAGAAATTAAAGTTCAGGGGAAGAATTAAAAACATTGCGTTTTGCCGACGACATAGTAATTCTGTCAGATACAGCAAAGGACCTGGAAGAGCAATTGAACGGAATGGACAGTGTGCTGAAAGGTGCATATAAGATGAACATTAACAAGAGCAAAACTAGGGTAATGGAGTGCAGTGTAAGAAAATCAGGTGATGCTGAAGGAATTAGATTGGGAAACGAAGCAATAAAGGAGGTAGATGAGTTTTGTTACTTGGGCAGTAAAATAACAAAAGATGGTCGCAGTACAGAGGATATAAAATGCAGAATGGCAATGGGTAGAAAAGCGTTCTTGAAAAAGAGAAATTTGTTAACATCGAATATTGATTTATACCTAAGGAAGTCCTTTCTGAAGGCATTTGTATGGAGTGTTGCCTTGTATGGGAGTGAGACATGGACGATAAACAGTGCGGACAGGAAGAGGATTGAGGCTTTTGAAATATGGTGCTACAGAAGAATGCTGAGGATTAGGTGGGTGGATCGCGTAACTAATGAGGAGGTACTGAACAGAATTGGGGAGAAAAGGAATTTCTGGCATACCTTGACTAAAAGGAGGGATAGATTGGTAGGACACATTCTTAGACATCAAGGAATTGTGAACTTAGCGTTGGAGGGAAAAAATCGCAGGGGAAGACCAAGAGATGGATACAGTAAGCAGATTCAGACAGATGTAGGTTGTCGCTCTTATGTGGAGATGAAGAGGCTTGCTCAGGATAGGGTATTGTGGAGAGCTGCATCAAACCAGTCTCCGGACTGAAGACCACAACAACAACAAAATGCAATAAACACATCCCGTCGCTTTCAACTCTTTTGCGGTCTTGCTGCAAGCATAGGTTTAGTTATGCAAAAAAAAAAAAAAAAAAAAAAAAAAAAAATCAACTAGAAGACAACACCAGCAAGAGAAATGTTCGTGTCTATAGATTCTGACACATCCATGTGTAAGCAGTGCCACCAAGCTGTCACAGTACGGACGATCGGTTACAGATCAAGAGATTTTGGATGTTCTATTCAATGATTCGTGCTCTGAAGGAGAATCCAGTGACGATTCTCAAGATGGCAGAGATATTGCTGGTAATTACGACATATTTACTGTAATATAGACTTTGTGATATTTGCGTGTAGTACAGTTTATCGAGTTGTACATATATCTTATTTATTTACAGAAGAAGAGCTTCATGACAATACTAAAATTGAAAGTAGCCTGTTAAATTATTTAATTAAGATCTCGGGCAGTTGAGATCTTCAAATGCAAGTTAAAACGCTCACTGCTGCTCTAAAATACTTCGCGAGTGATCACAGTACTTGCGCAATGGAAATTTATCCAACTGCTCACTCCTTAAGGGAGCAGCCAACGCTTTAACAAACACAAATAACCCACATAAAAACGAATAGATAATTAAACATAGGACGGAGAGCATGAAATTATAAAACAGACGTTCGATACTTTAAATCATTATCTATTCAGTAAAATAAACAAGCAAATAAATGTGGGGAGACCATATTAAGCACAATAAACCACACACCTTATACAAAAGTGAAATTAAATCATAAAGTTACTGCCCATAATAAAATTGTTTCTGCCCTTTATGAATATAGAGGTAACGTGGAAGGAAGCTTGCAAATACACAGTGGATAGGGAAAGCACATTCATTCACTCACAAACACGCGCATAATGCTTGCGACACATTACTCATGCGGCAACTCTTGTTAGCAGTGGCGAAACAAAGCGTCAGCGGCGTATTGACAAGATGGCGGGTGTCTTGAAGCACTATCACAAACACACTATGCACCAAACGAACTCATGCTTAGGGAGGCAGTGGCATACTATTCTTAAGTACCACGTGGCGTTCGACCAAGGTGAATTACATAGAATTTAAAAAAGAAATTAATTACATAGAATTTACAAAAGAAATTAATTTAGAATGAACAAGTAAAGCACACGTGAGAATTCATATAGAAGAAAGCTAGTAACAGTAAAAGCATGGCCGAAGGCCAAAGTAATGACCATTACAAAAGCACGTGCTGCAATCGGTCATACCCAGATAGGAAAAATGGAATCAAACCAGAATATCTGAGAAAAATTTAGCATACTTGTGGATACAGACACGATGTGGAAATGTTAGTTAAAAAATAGCAAGTCTTTATATAAAGACTGAAGTCCACACACCTGAATTCTAACTTGGGAAAACTCAACACAAAACCATCACTGGAATGAAAATGCAAATACTAAATTTACACTTAATTACTCGAGTTCTGTATATTAAGAAACACTTCGCCCTGCATAGCGAAAGAATTACCCAAGAAAACTATCACTGATAAACCAAGACTGCCTGATCACAAAGAAAGCAAAGTCCTTCCCCTCAGCATGACTCCACAATGTACTCACCTCGGCCGTCAGAGCAAGAGTGAAGCCTTAGGGCCGCGCCAAAAACCTTTCCCACCACACACCAGATGTAGGGCGCGCTAAAACATATACAGACCGCGTTCAGAGCACAGTGTCCACCAACCCACCCTACCCGAGGAAGATCCTCTTCTAGAGCTCCAGAGACGTCTCTTTTGTCACGCTTTCGTCCAAGATTAGGTTGGCACCACACTAAGAACACGGCCATCTCGTCATCTTGCCAAGTAAGCTTGTCTCTGGGCACCCAGCAGACGCCAGCACAGACGACAAACGAAGCCATACGTTCTTAATTAAAGTAAACGAGTCCTAAAGCGCGACGCGGCGACTGTAAGCCATTGCGCGGCAGTCAGTCAATATTAAAAGCAACCTTCCACGTTCATACGAACACACAAGTTCAATCACACGGGAGGAAACACATATAAACATGGGGCATTGGTTATTAATAAAAGTAATAAAATAATTGACATACAAGTAAATAATATTAATGGTGCAGAAACACTTTAGAGTCATGAATAACTCAAAATAGAACACGACATATTTCAACATGATGTCTAAACAGGAAACGCGTCAAGTACATTGCGAATTTCGGAATGGTAATTACTTATATTGGCCTAATGTAATTTAGTTGTGTAATGTAATATTTGTAAATAAACACCTTTCAATTTGTTTTTCTAAAACATCAACAAGTGCCATTTTCTTTCTGCCTAAGTGTCTACAATAAATCCTACCGTAAACGTTTTTTAATTTCCTTGTTTCAGCTACAAACTTGTGATAATAGTGTAAATATAAGTGAAGTTGGTAACCATAATGTGTTACTTCAGTGATAAAGCAGAAAAACTGCAACGATTTATCTGTAACCGTTCCTAAATTATGATATTTTGAAAAAAGATTAAAAAAAGCGAGTCTGGCCTGCTATAATGTCATACTAAGTCCCAGACCTTAAAGTGTTAATAGAAATAATCCCAGTCTGTAGATATTTGATGCTTTTGCATACTGTTCGTACTGGACTTGTTTGCTATAGTTTCGACCTTCTAATGCATGCTTGAAATAATATAGATATTGTGTGTTACTGAATGTACACATCTATAAATCAACGGACATATCCAAACAGCTATACCCTTGTGTATCTGTTTCCCGCGTTAAGTGACAGTTCGGATTGCACAACGAAGAGCAGTTAATTTCCTGTGACTTATAACGTCTCCTTAGTTCTGTCGT
Organism: Locusta migratoria; assembly: GCA_026315105.1. Taxonomy (NCBI): domain Eukaryota; kingdom Metazoa; phylum Arthropoda; class Insecta; order Orthoptera; family Acrididae; genus Locusta; species Locusta migratoria. The sequence goes on along the minus strand of CM048745.1, from coordinate 628,674,442 downwards.
TATATGTACACTCTCGTATCTCCTACGCCCGCCATTTAACACTCGGATAATGTTAAAATATGGTGGCAGCTGTAAGCACATGTTTTGACTTCTCCTTTGTGAAATATTTTTATGTCGGTTTCTTGTAGACCGCATGTGAAAATGGCCTGTAATACCGGGATTAACGAAACAAGCGAGCTTTAATAAAGTCTACACATTTCATTCCATTTCATAATGGTGGCTGGTTTAGCAACATTGGTGAATGAAACATATTAAATAAAGTAAATACTTGCTGCTAAAAACCGGTGAAAATCTTTAGAAACGTTTAAATTGTCCTTTAATATGATAATTGGTCCGTGGGAAACGACACGAAGGAAATCAACAGCCGCATTTTCTGCATGAACTGTCGATACCTAAGCTGTTAGAAATCGTGAGGAGTAGTAGGTTACGACATTAACTTTTATTAAGGAAGACTTCGCCAGACGAACGGGCTCTCACCATTTCATGTTCATTTCAGTAGTCACAGAGATGTACGCGACGGCCCAAACATCATCTTAATGGATATGAAACTGATTTTAGCGATTCACATAAATTTGGACGATGACAAATGCATTATATACCTATTTCTTAGATTAACTTCAGACTCCTTCTAAATCTCAACATTAATTTCATCTGATCATCACCTAGTATGCAATATATTCACCTATGCCTGTACAGAGCGTCGAGTGATCGATCGCGCCATTGTAACAGAGGTAACCACAAGAATGTGTATTTTAATGAGCGGGGAGTGACGTATGTGGCTGTGTAAACCGCAGACAACAGATAGGATGTCACCGTCGTATTGATTTTCACTGCGGCACTAAGACGCTGAAAAACTTGCTTGCATTGAACTAACCTCGCAGATACTGCGGTCTGCCCTTTCGCAATTACAGTTTGAAATTCCGAAGTAACATGCTGCAGAAATGAAAATCAATCAACTGACACCCTAAGTCTACCCGCTAATTATGTGGAAACCTGTTACAAGTGATGTAAAAACTATGTATACGAGATGTGTTCAAAACATTCAGGAACGTTCTCCCAAAAAAATTTTCTACGCTTACCTTTCACTACACCTCTTAATGGATCGCGCGAATTTTCTTGTATCGCGTCTGTCGATGAACATCTTGGCCTTGAAAGGGATTTTCCAATTTGGAAATGAGTGGGGCAAGGTCGTTCTCATTTGAGCTATCCAAAAGTTTTTCACAGTTTACGAGGCAGTGGTCTTTCGGGTCTTCAGTCATCATGAGTCGTTCAAATGTTTGTATTGTCAGTCTATGGGACTTAACTACTGAAGTTATCAATCCCTAGACTTCACCAGACGATCGATATCGTCCACTAAGAGAGACCCATCTCCTATGGCAATAGCGCAGGGCATAAAAAAATGGTAGAAGCATCTTGTCTGTATTGCTCTGAACAGTCAAAGCGCCATTTTGAACGACATAGAGGTTCATACGTGCGTCAACGCCAACTCCTCCCCACACCATTCGCCCACTACCACGACATGGTGATGTTTCCTGCACATGAGCAGGATTGTTCCGAGTTCCACCTTCTCTCCGGATGAATGAACGACTATTGAGTGATTGAAAAGAAAATCTTGACTCATCTGTGAATAGAACCCCTCGCCATTCGTTACGACACCAATCCTGATGTTCCTTCGCGCAGACGCTATATTGGCCTTAATAGGGGCCAATATATATACAGGGTGTCTCACCTAACGCTGCCACCTCAAATATCTCTGGAACGACAAAAGATATTCAAAAACGGTTTTCACCAACATGAACGTACGGCAACGGCCTAAGAAACTAAATACTATGCAAAATTTTAAAACGTTTACAAATACTGTTTTCAATACAAAGTTGTGTTTTTTTATGCACGCCCTATTTTTTCGTATGCAATCAATAGCATAAAAAATCACATAAACAATGGCGTTTATTGCATCGCAATACGCCAATTACATCCCGAGATATTGCGACGCGAAGTTGACGCTTGAAATAAATTAAGCGCACAGCTAGCGCACGTCCTGAGACTCAAGCGTGAACCTCACGCTGCCGGTAATCGTGATCTGAATGACGTACTACGTCAATGGAGTGTTAATGTATGATGTGGTATTGTATGACAACACATCATTGACCCATTTCATTGATGGCACTCTTAAAGGGGGATAGTTTAGTCCCTTCTTGAGCTGTACCTTACTTGAACTGATCCACCTATTATAATGTGTCAAATAATGCGGTATCAGAACGATGGATGTCCTGCGCATAATGTTTATTGTTGCGAAATGAAAACTAGAGATACAATTAGCGGTAACAGACGTGATTTCACGTTTCTAAACCTCAATGTTCTGCAATATATAGCTTGTAATGGATAGCAACGGCGTCACAGTTTCTGACGTAATGTATGGCATGTAGTACTGTTCTCAGAGCAGGGGTTGCCTGCACTGGCGCCTCTATCCTGCTTTAAACAAACCAATATCACCACGGTACGCTCTACCTTCAGTGTACAGGTGTCTCCTAATCCGCTCTGCTGAATTCTCAAACTGTAACGTAATTCACATACGTTGCCACATTAAAACCTATTTTCGTGTGGCTTGTTACATTTGCCTTCATCTAGTCGATATGCCGACCTTCAGTAATGAAGAAAAACTAGATATTATTTTAATTTATGGCGAATGTCACAGAAATGCAACCGCAGCTGTGGCACTGTATGCTGAACGCTACCCAGATAGGCGATGTCCGTCACGTCGAACCACTGGCAACATCTGCAAGACACTCACGGAAACAGAAAGCTGGACTCCCACAACACGTCGACGTACAACGCCAGCGACTGGCAATGGAAACGAAATTGCTGTTCTGGCTGCTGTAGCGCACAATCCTCAGGTGGGTGTACGACAGATTGCACGAGACGTAGGAATAAGACACAGTAGTGTGTGAAGAATCTTGCATCGGCATCGGTTTCATCCGTTCCATATCTCACTGCACCAAGAACTGTACGGGAATGACTTTGCATCCCGCATTACATTCTGTGATTTTGCACTTCAGCATTTGCAAGGTAATCCAGTATTCCTAAGCAATACTTTTTTTACGGACGAGACCTCATTTACAAATCATGGGAATGTGAATCTGCGGAACATGCACTACTGGTCCTTGCAAAATCCCCACTGGATTCGCCAAGTTGCTCATCAACAACAGTGGAGTGTCAATGTTTGGCGCGGCATCATTTCTGACTGTATTGTAGGTCTCTATTTTTACCGTGGGACATTAAATGAACAGCGATATGCATCTTTTCTTCAACACATACTACCGCTCCTCATGGAGGATCTAGTATTGGAAACTCAACTATCAATGTGGTTCCGACATGATGGATGTCCAGCACACACTGCAAAAGTTGCCAGAGACGTTCTAGATGCGACGTCTCCGAATGGGTCGATTGGGCGGGGAGGTACTGTGCGATGGCCAGCACGGTCCCCTGACTTGACGCCATTAGACTTCTATCTCTGGGGCGCAGCGAGAGACAGAGTGTATCAAGAACCCCCAACGACAGTAGAGGATACGCAACATCGTATTACTGCGGCCTGTATGGCAATATCTGTAGAAACTCTACAATCTGTGCAACACACTCTCGTTAAACGTCTCCAAACGTGTATTGATGCAAACGGACGGCACTTCGAACATATGTTGACGTAACACAAATGTTCAAATGTTTGTAAATCCTTCGGACCAAACTACGTGGTCATCAGTCCGTAGCTTACAAACTGCTTAAACTAAGGGAAACTAACCTAAGGACAACACACACACACCCATGCCCCAGGGAAGACTGGAACCTCCGACGGCGAGCAACCGCGCGCTCCGCAGCGATGCGCCTTAGACCGCTCGGCTACTCCACCGCGGCGACGTAACACAGTTTCAATGGTCAAGATGTGGGTGTATTTTCTATGCTGGATGTAATGCAAAACAATACAGTTTCTGTGGGTGACAGGGCACTAGTAAATGCGTTTAGAACAGTGAAACCATGTGTGTTATCTCTAACTGTAGCTCTACTTTTAATGTCGTTACAATAAACAAACATTTCCAATGTGAAAAACGTAACTTTGCGTCGGAAGTGTTTCTTGTTCATTTTTGTGGATTGTTCTTACCTTCCCATTGTATGAGCCCCTGACATAGGCAGCGTGAGGTTCACGCTTGAGTCTCAGGACGTGCGCTTAATTTATTTCAAGCGTCAACTTCGCGTCGCAATTTCTCGGGATGTAATTGGCGTATTGCGATGCAATAAGCGCCATTGTTTGTGTGAATTTTATGCTATTGATTACATACGAAAAAATAGGGCGTGTCCATTAAAAAAACACAAGTTTCTGTTGAAAATAGCATTTGTAAACGTTTTAAAATTTCGCATAGTATTTAGTTTCTTAGGTCCTTGCAGTACGTTTATGCTGGTGCAAACCGTTTTTGAATATCTTTTGTCGTTCCAGAGATATTTGAGGTGACAGCGTTAGGTGAGACACCCTAGGTCTTATGAACATATGTCATTTCAAAGCAAATCAAAGTAAGTGCGTAAATTAATGATCTCTCGATAACAGGGCGTGGCTCGATAACACAGTGGTAGAGTGCCAGACTATGAATGTAAAGGTTGCGGTTTTCATTCCCGCCACGCCCTGTGATTTTTATCTGTCACTTTCCACTTCTTTCGCATCTGGCAGTGTTGCTGATGTGAAAATTATCGAGTAGCACCGTGGTTCGGAATTCATATTAAACTGTTGGTCCCTCTATAACTAGCTCGGTAAGTCAGTTCGGAATTCGGAGGAAGGCAACGGCAGAACACCTCCAAGCAGGAACCTCCATAGTAAAGCACTATGGTGTTCAAATAAATCATCGGATTGTTGACTGCTTCATCTTTTACTGAAAACAGCTCATTACAGGTAATATTTGTTGTTATAAAACGACTGGAAGCTTCTTATATGTAGTTCAAGAGTTTTCGTGTGATGAAAATTTGCCATTTTAAGGAAACAGAGCATTTAAGATCCGTCTAAACGAATTGTTCTTTATTTGATTTGTTGTAATTACGTATCGATAAGCGACGTATCAGCGAGTAGAATATTCAACACCCACATGTTATACAGGGTGTTTCACTAAGTGTGTTTGCCTCTGTAACTTATAAAATAATAGGTGACGGAAAATTGTAATGCGGTAGGTCAACACAATAAATGTTACACTTTCTGCGGAGCTATGAACATAGTTTATTGTATCATTTTCCAAAGAGTTACACCACAAAGATATAATTTTTTTAATGGAACAATACTTTTTTCTATCTTGTATTGGATTCGTTTAAACCAGCTGCGTCCAAATCAATTTAAACTACATTCCTAAGGAATGTAGTTTAAATTGATTAGGACGCAGCTGGTTTCAACGAATCCAATGCACGATAGAAAAAACTATTGTTCCATTTAAAAAATTATATCTTTGTCCTGTAACTCTTTGGAAAATAAACTATGTTCATAGCTCCGCAGGAAGTGTAACATTTCTTGTGTTGACCTACCGCATTAAAATTTCCTTCCGCCTATTATTTTATAAGTTACAGAGGCAAACACACTTAGTGAAACACCCTGTATGTTGGAGACTCGTATTCTGTACGACTGATGTAGCGCAATCAGTAGAGTTGCCCATTTTAATGATGCCAAGTGACGCTAGTTCAAGTCTCGCCGTGAGTAAATATTTTTTCTTCATATTCGGGTTTTCTGATAGAGTTACAGACCTTCCTATTAATTTGATAGAAGTATTCCGTATAATATTCTATGCTAAATAAATATAAGTGCACATCCTATGAGGAGTGAGTTTCTTCGATTGGTTTTATGAACAGGATAGTTCGCACCTTACTTGGAGTAAAAATTTCATTTTATTGTTTCATTTCTTGTATTTTACACGTTCTAAAGATTCTAATGTTACATCACATAGCCGTCCATGAAACTTTTGTAAGTCGCTGCCCTTATGGACGAAACATGCAGTTTTGCAAATAGTCATATGTTCACAGATATTGAAGTCGTTACTTTGTCGCCCTATGTCACTGACCGAATAGAATGACTATCACGCACACAAGAGCGGAAATGTGCGTTTTAATGGAGCTACAGCAGAAATTTCGCTACTTTCATTTGGCAAATAGTGTGATTCCAAAAGCGGATGCAGTCCCAACTGTCGCTGGAGCGCAATGCGATTGCATGTAGCATGGATGAGGCACACGTCTCGTATGCACAAGTCGCGCCGTGTCCGAGCGTTCAGCAGCACGGTGGACTCGGCACGTTGGCCGCACACGTTCAGACACACGCTCCGTGTGCCGACGGCTTTAGGCCCAATTCATGCGGTGGGCAACGTCACGTCAAATTCAAGTTGGGTCACGTGACATCAAAATATTCTCCCATGCTTTCAAGCGGCGTCGTTCACAAGGTGAGGAACGTCAATTTACCTGCCGGCTAGCATGCTTCGAAAGAATAGTTTGACGTTGACGGTGAAGATCACGTGACCGATCAATTGCTTCCGATTGGTTGTTGCGGATTTGTTTAGTTTGTGGGTGCTATCATGGCTGCTTTTCATTGATAGCTGTATTCTTCGTATTTAAAATATATTTCGTTACTGAGCTTTGGTTTATACCTGGATTAGGAAATGGACGATTAAATATTATTTGAACTTGTTCAGCTCCATGATATATTAGTAGCAAAAATATTTCAGTCTGTGTTATTATCGTAGAAACACTTTTATGCAAGAAATAGTAGATATAGGCCTACGTATCATCATTACTTACTGTTGTCTAACGTATTTGCGATATGTTAAACCAGGACGCCGACTTCTGAAAATCAGTGTGGGTGCTCGTGGTTTCATTTTGCATTATCTCTTCGGTTACAATGTTCAAAGAATGGGTCAACCAGTGAACGTACAGATCTCATGGCTCAATTTTTCTTTCGCCTGTAGCCTAGAAAAAGGACCGGTGACATTTTTAGTAATAACTTTGTATGGCTTGATACCTGGAGAAAAAAGAGAGAGAACATCCACTGCAACTGTTAACACTACTTCAGCAGTGGAAGATCCAATGTTATTGAAACAAACAAAATGATTCATTTATTTGAAAATTATCAACACTGGTACGTTCAGGAAATTTTAACTACATTTTAAAGAACTCAGCTAACTGAAGAATGTTAAAATTTCGTTACTCATTTCCCTCTAAGACAGACAAAACTCTTACATGAACGCTTTGATATGGTCGTGTACCTACTGGATGATCAAAACGTCAGTATAAATTTGAAAACTTAATAAATCACGGAATAATGTACGTAAAGAGGTAAAAATTGAAACACATGCTTGGAATGACATTAGGTTTTATTAGACCAAAAGAAAAAGTTCAAAAAATTTCCGACAGATGGCGCTTCATCTGATCAGGAAAGTAATAATTAGCATAACAAATTAAGACAAAGCAAAGATGATGTTCTTTACAGGAAATGCTCAAAACGTTTACCATCATTCCTCAACAATAGCTGTAGTCGAGGAATAATGTTGTGAACAGTTCTGTAAAGCATGTCCGGAGTTATAGTGAGGCATTGACGTTGGATGTTGTCTTTCAGCATCTCTAGAGATGTCGGTCGATCACGATACACTTGCGACCCCAGGTAACCCCAAAGCCAATAATCGCACGGACTGAGGTCTGGAGACCTGGGAGGCCAAGCATGACGAAAGTGGCGGCTGAGCACACGATCGTCGCCAAACGATGCGCGCAAGATATCTTCCACGAGTCTAGCAATATGGGGTGGAGCGCATTCCTGCATAAAAATCGTACGTTCCAGGAGGTGTTTATCAGCCAGGCTGGGGATGATGCCATCCTGTAACATATCGGCAAACGTATCACCCGTCACGGTAGCAGTTACAAAATCAGAATCACGCAGTTCCTCGAGAAAAAAGACCCGATAACGGCAGATGCGGTAAATCCAACCCATACCGTGACTTTCTCGTCGTGCAATGGAGTTTCCAAGACAGTTCTAGGATTTTCGGTAGCCCAAATTCTGCACTTGTGGGCGTTGACAGACCCTCGGAGCGTGAAATGAGCTTCGTCGGTCCACAACACGTTACTTAACCAATCGTCATCTTCCGCCGTCTTTTGGAACGCCCACACTGCAAATGCCCTCCGCTTCACTAAATCGGCAGGTAATAGTTCATGATGCCGATGGATTTTGTAAGGATAGCATCGGAGGGTACGCCTAAGTGCCAACCAAACAGTAGTGTATGGGATGCCGGTGCGACTGCACGATCGCTGACTACCCCGTGCATAGACGAACCCGCTACAGTCTCCATTTCTTCCTGAACCGTGTCAGCAGCATTACGCATTGTGCTTGGTCGGCCACTACGGGGTCTATCGTCTAAACAACCCGTGACTTCGAACTTCGAAATCATTCTCGCCACAGCTGCATTTGTCAACGGACCTTTACCCGTTCGAATCCCCTTCCTATGGCGATAGGATCGTAACGCTGAACTAGGACATTCCCCATTTTCATAATACAGCTTCACTAAAAGCGCCTTTTCAGGTAAACTTTACATGCTGCCACTACTGGTGCATATGATTCTCTCTCTCATTACAGCTCCTTTTATACACGATTTTCATGCGCAGTAACTGACGTTTTGCTGTCCAGTTCCGTCTGTCGGACATTTTTTGAATTTTTTTTTTTTTTATTTTTTATTTTTTTTTTATTTATTTTTTTTTTTTTTAATAAAACCCCATGACATTCCAAGCATACCTCTCTATCTACATTATTCTGTGATTTGTTAAGATTTCTCTTTGCCCTGAAATTATTAATTTTAGTTGTTAAGGTACATAGTTATCTAAGTTAAGAACGCTAGTTTTTTGTCCAGTTTTAATCTTTATTGACTCATATCTCTTTCATTTCGAGAATGACATAAAAATGTTCACATTTTTGTGAAGCTTAAGGGACTTAACTACGGGGTCATCAGTCCCTAACCTTACAAACTATTTATGAACTACCTTACACTAAAGACGACACAAACATCCATGCCCGAGGGGGGATTCGAACCCGCGAACGTAGTGGCCGTGCAGACGTGACTGGAGCGCCTCAGTCCCCTCGGCCACCGCGGCCGGCTGTGCTGTATCTTCCCAAGCTATGTTCGCATTTCTTTCAGGAACCCTGTGAAGTGGTGCTTATTTATATCGTGACAGATCAGAAAACTCACACGTTTGACGTATTTTATTACTGCTGATAGTTGCATGCACTGCTTCAGTAGACAATGGCGCTTCGAGAATGGAGCAATGAATAGTCAAAACGTCTTTTTCGAATTCACATGAGTGCACTTCATATCTGCGGCATTATTACGTCCGGCTACTAGCTTTCTGCGTGCTTCGCCCTGCACCTGTCCGTGGTGTTTTTCGCGAAATGTGTAATGACGCTGTGTGAGTATCTTGTTTGCTTAGCAGAATTAAATGTTTCGACTTACAAGACAATGTCGATGACCATCCTGAATTAATAGAATGGAGCTTCTACAACTAACCACGGCTGTCAGTGAACTCATTTTGTTGCATCAGTTACGACTAGACGCGTCCAGGGAACTGAGGAGTTGCCCCCTCCCCACACACATCAAACGGGATCCCAGCTGCTATAGTGAGTGTTCCGAGGAGCACTGTTGGAACAGTCTGTCTGGTAGATCGTTCTTGCGAGACAGTGATGTTAAAATATGTACAATTGACAGCTTTGAATTTCCCCCATTTTTACTTTTTTAATGCCACATTATTTTCCACCCTCATTTTGTGTAAGTGTTGAGCACCCCTAAAAATTTTGTGAGAGATGCACGAGCACCGGAGCACCCACGGAGTTGGCGTCCCTGTGTTAAACAATGTTTACAGCTATTTATAAAAACGACCCTAGTTAGGACCTTAAACTTACAAGTGACTAATCGCCTATGTTTACATATTTTTGATAGTGTATAGTTTTGTATGGTGTGCGATATATATATATATATATATATATATATATATATATATATATATATATATATATATATGCGTGTCTCATATTTGTGTCTGCTTGCTTTATCCTCCCACTTGCCAGAGACAATTAACTGAAAAACTGTCTCGTATTCGAAGGTTTTTGTGAAATGTAGTCTATAGACGGTGTGAAATTCGCTTTTCATACATTTGCTTCAAACGAATGTTCTTAGACCCTATAGTTTTGCTTGCCTTACGCTAATTTCTGCTCTATTTTCTGGTCATCTAAGGCAACAGCAGTTGTAATTAATGCTTCAATACTAAATCCAATGTTTGCCGTTCTCTTTTGTGAACTAATACCACCACTATTGCGTGTTTCGAACAAGTAAGCGCAAATGGTGCTTTACTTTTGACCTCTCTTGACGTCCCGTCCAGTGGAAATCAACTTGGATTTTTGGCGGTGTGTGACGTCACTGACGTCGACGTTACGTTGCCCATTGTGTGAATCCAGCCTTGCCGACCGCGGTAGCCGAGCGATCTGCGGCGCACCAGTCACGGTCTGCACGGCCACTACGGTCGGGGTTTCGAATCCCCCTCGGGCATGGACATTTGGGCCGTCTTTAGTATTAGCTAGTTCATAAGTGGTTTGTAAGTTTAGGGCCTGATGACCCCATAGTTAAGTCCCATAAGCTCTATAAACATAAAAAGGTAAAGCAGTCAACAATCCGAAGATTGGTTTGAACAACACAGTGCTTTACTGTTTGGAGGTGGTATGGCGTTGCCTTCCTCCGACCTTCGAACTGACTTACCCATCCAGTGACAGGGGGACCTACAGTTTAAAGTGGGTTCCGAACCATGGCGCTACTCGGTATTTTTCACATGAGCAATACTGCCAGAGGGGAAAGAAGTGGAAAGTGACAGATAAAAATACTAGGACCTGCCAGGGATCGAACCCGCTACCTCTGGGTTTGTAGTCTGGCACTCTACCACCTTGCAACCGACGCGCACTGTCAGCATTTTTTTGCATCCAGCCTAACCACCTTCATTCAAAACAAAACCAGCTTGACGCGCCGCTTTACTTTTGACTCGCCGTTCCTCTGCGTTTTCACCTTTAGGCTATGGTCACCATGGAGGTGGTGGTCACAGTGACTCCGTTATCGGATTTTACCGACGACCGATATCGGCGGAAAATAGCCGATCCTTTAAAATCAGTACTCCACTATGGCACGGTCGTAGTGTAGCCGACCTCATCGCCAGAATGTAGAGGCTTCGGACGACAGTCGGTGGAATTCAAATCAGTTTGTTTTCACCGGTCAAATCGACCGACGCTCTCACACAGTATATGTGGACTGTGAGAAACTGATGTGTTTAGTGAAAGAAAGAAAGAGATAGTGCCTGCGCGTTCTGACGGCTTCAATTACCTTATCCGTAACAAATAACAAAAATAGCGTTGTTGTTGTTGTTGTGGTCTTCAGTCCGCAGACTGGTTTGCTGCAGCTCTGCACACTACCCTGTCCTGTGCAAGTCTCTTCATCTGAGAATATGTTCGACAACCTACATCCTTTTGAATCTGCTTACTATATTCGTTCCTCGGTTCTCCCTCTACGATTTATACCCCACACGTTTCCTTCTAATGCTAAGTTGACAATTCCTTGGTGTCTCAGAATGTGTCCAACCAATCTATCCCTTCTCTTAGGATATGCCAGAAACTCCTTTTCCTCGATTCGGTTAAGCACCTCCTCATTAGTCACGTAATCTACCCATCTAATTTTCATCATTCGTCTGTAGCACCACATTTCAAAAGTTTCTATCATCTTTTTATCAGAACTCCTTATCGTGCACGTTTCACTGCCATACAATGCTACACTCCAGACAAATGTTTTCAGAAAGGACTTCCTGACATTTAAATTAATATTGGATGTTAACAAGTTTCGCTTCTTTAGAAACGCTTTTCTTCCCATAGCCATTCTGCATTTTATATCTTCTTTACTGCGCCCACCGGAAGTTATCTTGCTACCCAAATAACAAAATTCATCTACTACTTTTATTGTCTCATTACCTAATCTAATTCCTTCAGCATCGCCTGGTTTTCTGACATTACATTCCATTACCCTCGTTTTACTCTTGTTAATGTTCATCTTATACCTTCCTTTCAAGTCACTGTCCATTTCGTTTAATTGCTCTTCCAGGTCCTTTGCTGTCACTGACAGAATTACTATGTCATCCGCAAAACGCAATGTTTTTATTTCTTCACGCTGAACTTTAATTCCTTCTATAAATTTCTCCTTCCATTCCTTCACTGCTTGCTCAATGTACATATTGAACAACATTGGGGAAAGCTACAACCCTGTCTTACTCCGTTCCCAACCTATGCGTCCCTTTCTTGCCCTTGGACTCTAATAACCGCTGTCTGGTTTTTGTATAGGTTGAATATAACTCTTCGCTCCCTATATTTTACCCCTCCTACCTTCAGAATTTCGAAGAGTGTATTCCAGTCGACATTGTCAAAAGCTTTCTCCAAATCGACAAACGCTAATAACGTAGGTTTCCCTTTACTTAGCCTATCTTCTAAGAGAAGTCGTAATGTGAATATTGCCTCCCGTGTTCCTACATTTCTCAAACATCCAAACTGATCTTCCCCGAGGTTGGATTTTTCGGAATCTATGATCTGATATTGCAGTATTGGAAAACCCAAGTTGGTTAAATCCTTTATCAGGAATTATAGGCCCCGACAGCCCACCTCCTGGATACGCCATTGCAAGGCGGTGATTCTAGTCTATGAATTGGTCTGCAAATGTGTACGTATGTTTCCGCTTTTGATTTCCGTGTTCAAAATTGTCCCTCTCATGGCTGCGCCACTGTATCAGATGCAGTGTGACCACGCCGTCGGCCGATGTATTCAGTCAAAAACGGGCGACGCCATCTGACGACAGCTCGTCGGTACCACTGTGAACACAGCCGTAGATTGCGCAAGTAATTTCTATTTCTGAAATTTTTGAAATGAAACTTCCTGGCAGATTAAAACTGTGTGCCGGAATCGGTACTCGAACTTGGGACCTTTGCCTTTCGCGGACCAAGCGCACTACCGACTGTGCTATCCCGACTGGACTCACGATGCCGCCTCACAACTTTACTTCCGCCAGTACCTGGCCTCCTACTTTCCAAGGCAAAGGTCCCAGGTTCGAGTCCCGGTTCCGGCACACAATTTTAATCTGCCAGGAAGTTCCATATCAGCGCACAATCCGCTGCAGAGTGAAAGTTTCATTCTGGAAGTTTTGAAATGTTTATCGGTGGCGCAGTGTTATAACGATACTAATGCCGCTGCTGGATATCAGCTGCGACGGCAGCCCACGACGGAGAGGGTTGTCTGCCTGCCGTCTGGCGACCACCTGATCGGCGCGGCTGGTAGCGCGCCAGCAGCCGTGACGTCACGCGCCGGTCGATAGCCGCCGCGTGTGCCTGTGCCTGCGCCTGTGTGAGTGTCCCTGCCGGGAGCAACGCGGCCGCGGCTTGTGCCGGCACTGTGCCTGCCCGCTCCACACTCCAGTCTGTGCGCGGCTGCCGGGCGGAGAGGACGCCTACCGCGCTGCTAGTGCCCAGCAAGTACGTGGCGTGTGCTCGCGACCGCGCTCTCTCAACAACTGTGTGTGTACCGCCGAAGAGGAATCCAAAAGGTAAGGCGAGCGCCAAAGGCGTGCCATTCCTTAAACTGAATTACCTCAGCCTCCGGTTGACGTATACGGTACCGTATCGTTCGCGAAGCCTGCTCTCGATACTGGTTTTAGTAGTTCAGTTATTCATTCGCCCAACTATCGTTTTCAGTGATATTACAATTTATAAACTTAATAAGTGTCAGATCACAGCCGCATCAATACAACTGTTTTCTGGCATCCGGCAGGACTGTTGGTCGGAGGTTCGAGTCCTCTGCTCCTCTCTCGGGCATGGGTGCAGTATAGGTTATAACTCTAGAGACAGATGACCACTGCAGTTTGGTCCCAAAGGTTTTTAAACAAAACATTTTGCTATTTGTCGTTCATAGCCCTTGAAAGAAACGTACCGGCATTTGCCTGAAGTGATTCAGGAAAACCGAAACCAGGTCAGCTGGTTAGAGCACGAGGCGTCAGTCCGAATCTGAGGCCCAAATGCACAATCTCTAGTCGGTGTACCGAAATCTGTTCTTATGCTTGTACATACTTGGAAGTTAAACGGACTCATTAGAACACATCGGCACTATTAGATTCCTGTCGTCTAGTCGTGCAGAGCAACAACTGCTTTGCTCACAATCGGATTAATTCGTTGCACGAGGCTTGCGGTCAGTAGCTTAATGAGAGATGCCCGCATATGACTGACACTGTCGAACGTTAAGTGCAAATCCTGTGCCCATGAAGCAACATGAATCGGTCTTTACGCGTCCACTTAAGTCTTCATTGTTATTCGAATACGTTTACAACCGCAATGAATTTGTAATCTTTCTTTTTCTATAAATATTCGTGATTATCTAGCAACCTTTACGATTTTAAAGTGACCTATAGCACAAGGGACCATGTCCACACATTTGTATTGTCACGCATCCATTTAGTGGTGTAATGGTGGCTTAGAGTAAGGTATATTGAGTCACCGACTCATATGAAGACGGGGATATATATATATATATCGATCGTGCAACTATAAATCGATTACACGAGCATTGACAGCGAGATGACAAAATACGAATGTTTACATACATATTATTTTGACAAGTGGTAATGTAAAGCTGTGTTGACGTGAATTTTTTTATAACAATCTTGACACATTCATAGGAAATAGTTCAATGTTACTGACGAATTTCAATGTAAATATCATTGCTTCAAATGTCACTTACTATATTTGAATCTGTGGTAGTACATATCTACGTTACATGTTCGCAGAAATTGGAATGTTTCTGATTATATACATTTTAATGTAATGTGGAATATGCGTCAGGTATCCATGCAGTATGTTTCTCAGATGTGCGAGGACAAAAGATCAACATGTTTGTGTAAATAAATGACAATTATAGATACGACTTTCATCGCCTAAAAATCGCTGCAGAATATCATCAGTGACGCACTGGAAGGCACCCAGATACCTGTCCAGCTCCATGATATCAGTGGAGTTAAAATTCCTGAAGATGGTCCAAAACAGGACCGAAACTAGTTGAGTAAAATAAAATCATTGCATTCTTTGACTGATATATACATCTTCAGAAAAGTGCTTATAAAACTATTCACTAAATGCGTGTGTTTTCCTTTGCGTAGCTTTGGCCAGGACGTATTTTAAATCATAATAAATAAAAATATATAAAAAACTTCACGGTCACTCAAGACCATAGAAACCATTAGCATACGTTCCCCTGACTACGAACAAAACATACCTCACAATTCTCGCGCGAATAGCCGCGTAATCGATTTGAAGTTTCACGTTCGATATGTATTAATTCAGGCCTAGCTACTTCGATCCACTATCTACTTCTCTGACCATTTCCTCCTTGTGCCCCTCTCTCCGTTCATCCCCTCCCCTCTGCCTTTCTCGTAATGTGCATCTCTTCTCCCTTTTGTCTCTTGTTCCCACCCATTCTCCGTTTCCTTAAGTATTGTGTGTACCAAGTTTGAATTCTATCCAGGGCTTAGGCCGGTATTACACTGTCAAATTATTGGACATAAAATTGGACAAAGAAATATTGGACGTAGTGTGCGGGAACATCGTTCAATTTTTCATCCAATCTAGGGCCTCGGCCTAGATTTGATCAAAGAAAATCGCTCGTCTTCTGTTTTCTGCAGTGAGAAATGTGACCGCTTGGAGCGCTAGTAGTATACAGCTTCCTTGCCACTACAGCTGTTTTATTTGGAGGTTAAATATCTGACATTACTTGGACATAACGTTCGTATTCGTAAACATGGCTAGTACTGGAATGTTTGTGTGGTGTTTTCTAGCAACAACAAAATTTTAAAAAATCAGATGGGGCGTTGTATAACAGGTGACAAGGCCAATTCACACTGTCCGTCACGTCAATTCGCGTAGTCCAATACCCTGCGGCAAAAGTGAGGTTGAGTTACAATCCGTGATGTAAAAAAGTCATTATATACTATCGGAATTGAAGAAGCAATACCCCTAAATCTTAATACGGCCGAAGCAGATTTTAGAATGTATGATTTTGGTAACGTGGTGTGCTAAGTTCTGGGAAATGAAACAACTTTCAAAACATCGACATCTGTTTGCAAGCGAATTTGTACATACAAATGCGTCAGCCAATTTTTGTAAGGAAATAAATAGAGCCTATTTACTTTATCAGCAATGTTCCCCCTCCTTACAATGTTAATAACGTCATAAACAATTTAGATCATCCTCTTTGTAAGTGCTCACATTTTCCATTTAAAACGTTATTTAATGAAACTTGCTTTATCAACTTAACAATCTTATTCGTATATACTGTTTGAGTCAGCCTTTTTGTTATTCTATTGCAAACTGTGAAGGATGTAGAGCGACAAAACAATTAGCAGTGAACGGCCTGGCTGTTCTGCCGACGGCATAAAAAATGAAAATCCTCCCGGTCCCGTAACAAATTTTATTTATCTCGCTCTGACACCCACGGTTTCATCCAAGTGCGTTTCCTTTTCTTTTTTCCCTCCTCTTCTAAATGCAGACACAACGCAACTGTAGTATAAACAATAGCTGAGCATTACACCATTTTGTAGCAAATTTGACAAAATATTGGATGATAGTGTAATACCCTCTTTTGCGTTTCATCCAATTTTTTGTCAAAAAATATGACCAATATTTCATCCAATTTTTTCGTCCAATTCTTTGTCCAATAATTTGATAGTGTAATACCGGCCTTATAAGAAGTTGAACATGCGCGTATATTACACACGAATGGCTTGTTCTCGGAAGGTTTACGCCTGGCTTTACTGCTCCAGATAGATGCAAAATGCATCTCTTCCGGTGGGACGCCGTACGACTTTGTTACCATCTGAAAAATGTGCTTATTTCATGAGGAAAGTTTTACTCTGAAAAGTTATCTACAAAGCCCGTACTAAACAATGTGGTTAATAACATACTCAAGGCGAAACGAGAAGAAATGCAGTCGTTAGTTTGTCCTTGCTATGACAACGCTGCATTCTCTTCCAGTTGCGACTAGTGATATGAGTAACCTTCCAATGATTCATTTATTCTGAGTGCAAGATTCTACCTAATTTGCTTGTAGTTTAGTGTGTGTATACGTGTTCATAGTGGGAGTTTTTAATTTATACTGTTTTTCTACTTTTTATTTATTTAACTAAAGGCGCGTTGATTTCATCGTCCGTTCTTGAGTGGGGATGGAGAGTTTAAAACAGAGCTTTGAAGGAATTAGTCATCCACAGCTACTTACTTGTGCAAGCGAGCATTTTGTACTTGTTTTGCTTTTACAGGAAAGAAACTTTGCATACTAAAACCATTTACTACTTAAAAAAAGTTTGTGTTGCTATAGAATGTTTCATTAACACCAAGACGAAACACTGCCAGAAATCGCATTGAGTTTACCATTGGATTTGTACAAAATATTTGAGAATGTAGTTCCTATTTTATACACAGGTTCCCGTCGCCTGTTCCAAAATTCTTGCTCAGCAGAGCAACGGCGTATATTAACTTTAGTTTCATATTACATATAATATATTGGGTCGCAAATGTTTAGTTTTTCATTACTATTGCTGGTCGCACTATAAAAAAGATTGGGAACCACCGGTCTATGGAATTCAGCTATGTGAACTGACGGCAACTTTTGCTTCGCGCAGCACCACACTTGATCTACCTACAGTATCAAGCAAGCGTTCCTTTTATAAAATTTTTTGCGGAAACGGAATAAAATCAGCCTTTCCTGTCTTGTGAAGCGGTTCATTTGTCATCTTCCGCTGGGAAGATAATGCATTCAGCTGGCGCAAGTTTTTTGTTGAAACTCCAGCGATTATGTTCCTGTCTGTGAAGTGTAACGAAACTAACCCTCGCAGACGGCGCCGAGACTCTGAGAGAACTGCTCTGCAACCTGGAAAAACCGGTTTTGCATGGAGAAATGCACACCCGCATCTGGTAGCCGTAGTTCCCAGTGCAGTAGTGTAGACAGTCTTATTTCAGAACTACGTTTTGGTGAACTGAAGTCCGGGATACGACATGTCGGTTTTGACGAATGACATCATGTGAGCTAAAGACGATAGCTTTTTACAAGCATAGCTTCGGTTGCACAGTGGTAGTGCCAGACTACAAATCCAAAGGTCCCGGGTTCAATCCCCGCCAGGTCCTAGGATTTTTGTCACTTTCCACTTCTTTCACCTCTGGCAGTATTGTTCATGTGAAAAATACCGAGTAGCACCGTGGTTCGGAACCCACGTTAAACTGTAGGTCCCCCTATAACTGGCTGGGTAAGTCAGTTCGAAGGTCGGAGGAAGGCAACGGCATACCAGCTCCAAAGAGGACCAGGCCTAGTAAAGCACTGTCGTGTTCAAACCAATCTTGGGATTATTGACTGCTTTACCTTCCCTTAACACAGATTATAGATTAAGATTGTATGTTTAAAAAGTGATCTGTAGCTACTCTCTGATACTTAGGTATACTTTAACAGAGGGGTGTTTTTTTTTCCACAAGTGAGCACCAAAGGCCCTAATTTATGGGCTGATAACAGTGATCGATGGTTCATTATGTTGTGTTAATCTGAAATTTACGACGATAATCACATTATTATCTACAATACGTGAGTGTTAAGATATTATCCCGTATGTTTATATTCGTTGATAGTGTTTGTTTTGCTAGTTTTCACTTTATTTCCGATCTGTTGCGTAAGTAGTTACATGCTAAGATTATATTAAGTGTATGCAGTGTAGTTGCCGCTACTTTGAAGAAGACATACATCAGTTCAACATAAGACACTCGGGAGTCAGGTTGTATACGCTCCGGGAGGCTCGGGAAAACCCAACACTTTTTTATTCGGGGAATTTTCCCGTATTTTAAGTATCAGATTTTTTGTTATTGACTGGCAAGAACTTCAGTTCGCTCGTGGAGAATACTACTGCAGCAATAAAAAGAAAACGAGATAATACGCCAAAATAAAGCTTTTACTCCATTCTAAACTTTTAACACTTTAGGGATAGGCCACTTAAAAAGATTTCGGGGTCACATGACCAGCCATTTGTCACAATTACAAACATTACGATACATTTATGTTCGCTATAACTTAAAGGATAACACTCGCTAAAAAATACCAAGCTTCAATGTTAGTGTATCACATTTAGTTCTTTAGTTGATACATACAAATTAAACAATAACAAACTATTTTTCAAGAAAGAAATAGTAATTGAGGACACCACTAGTAAATAATTATGCAATTTGGTCGTGCTTTTACTGTGTTGGTAGTTTCGTGTCTACCATAGTAAAAAATCATGACATATTCGTACGAAACGACCTGCTTCTAAATTACATCTGCGTAATCACGAGAAAGCTGAAGTATACGTGAGTTGCACTTACGAAACAGATGTAGTGAAAAACGTTCTCACTGGCAGTTTACACCCTAACTCGTGATTGGCCATGCATACTATGCAACAGTTATCACGTCGTTCCAAAAATAACTCAGAATAGCTGTTGACACATTTTAGTATTGAAGACGTTTTCTATATTAGTGTCTTGAGCAACGTGCGCCATTTTTAATTCATTTCTTTTCTGTCTTACACGATGCTGCAGCCACCTTTTACCAGTGAATAAGTGGATGAGTTACTCCCGCTCTAGAGCAAGCTAGTATTTTGACAATTTAGCACTTTATTCCGTAGGCCTTCAGATACAATTTAGGACGCGATTCATCAACACTTCGAATACGCCTCATTTCAGTCGTAGCCAACAGCAAATGTTTGAATTGATTTGTGCTTTTTCGTTAAATCACGGGACCCGTTAAAATTTTACTGGTAATTTGGAAGAAGCGTTGCATGTCCTAGTTGCGGACTATTATCAAACACGCGAGCGTGGCAATGTCATCGTTGCCTGTTCACTCGCACAACTCTTAGGTTCCTGCTTAACCACATCCTTTAAAATTACATATTCGTAAAAATTCTTGAAGTACTTTTGTCAATCAGAATAGATATCTACAGTCTAGCTTGTCAAAAGTACTTTGCGTACTACACAACTCGGCGGCGGCACGGGTGAAATGACATCCTGTAAATGACCCGGCCTAAAACATCAAACGATGGATCTGAAGAATGGAAATTATCACTGTGATAGCGCACAGTCCGCTGCAGAGTGAAAAAGTTTCATTCTGGAAACATCCCTTAGGCTGTGGATAAGCCATGTCTCCACCATATCCTTTCTTCCAGGAGTGCTAGTCTTGCAAGTTTCGCAGGAGAACTTCTGTGAAGTTTGGAAAGTAGGACGAGAGGTACTGGCGGAAGTAAAGTTGTGAGGCGACATTGTGAGTCGTGTCGGGATAGCACAGTCGCGGTAGTGTGCTTGCCCGCGAAAGGCAAAGGTCCCAGGTTCGAATCCCGGTTCCGGCACACAATTTTAATCTGCGAGGAAGTTTCAACGAATACTGTCTTCATATACTTCTCAAGAATAGATGTAGCCCTGGTACTTGTGTTTATAGATAATTAGTCTTGCTTAAGTAAGTTGAGACGGCATCGTGAGACGTGTGGGGATAGCTCATTCGGTAGAGCGCATGCCCGCGAAACGCAAAGGTCCCAGGTTCGAGTCCCGGTTCCGGCACACGATGGGTCTGAAGTTTGAATACTGGGACACGGAATATATATATATTCAAAACGTGACTGGTTGAAATTTAGTTTCTACCAAGTATTTAAGTGTTTAATAGTTAAAATGGCTTTAAATCTCCACGAACAATGTTAACGTAATGCAGAGTCGACCTTTTCGAATCAGATACATTTACTGGAAAGTCGTTCTGAATATATTTGCTGAGAATACAGAAGAAGGAATCTAGTTTTAAAATTGGCGAACCCAATTTTCTTTGGAAAGAGATGCTAGCCTGAAGCAGAACTAAACGGAAAAATGAGTGTTGTAAATGGTTGCAACGTCCAAAGGGCGCTGAAGTTCTTGGAGGACATACCGCTGACTGGTGTGTTTCGCCGGGCGGCGTGAGTGTAGATCGAGCCGTCTGTTTCCGCGAACGCAGCTGTCGGCAGAACGGCTTGCGAGGCGGCGCGGCGGCCGGCCGTGACCGCGTGGCCGGGGCGGAAGAGAGAGAAGAGATAGCGGAGGAGAGGGAAGGAGGGGAGAGGAGAGGGAAGGAGGGGCGAACAAAGGAGCGACGGCGGCAGCGGCGCGTGCCGGCACCGCCGTCTGCGGTCTCGACATGCGCCAGCCAAACTGTTTCCCTCTGCAGTGTGTTTTGTAGAAATTAGATTCACTCCCGTATATTCAAAACAGGGTGTCTCTTTCCACTGCGTGAACGGTTCGGCGCGGCGGCGCAAGCATTTGCGAGCAGCGTCTAACAGGCGCGCGCGTTGTCAGCTGCCTCCATGCGCTGTGTTCTCGCTGCACGTGGTATGCGCTGCGAACTGCGCATGCGCGGAAGCGCTGTGGGCGGCGTGCTAGTGTTAAGTACTTTCATAGACTGTGTTTTCAGAAGGGATTAAAAGTTCAGGGGGAAGAATTAAAAACATTGCGTTTTACCGACGACATCGTAATTCTGTCAGATATAGCAATGGACCTGGAAGAGCAGCTGAAGGGAATGGACAATGTGCTGAAAGGTGCATATAAGATGAACATTAACAAGAGCAAAACTAGGGTAATGGAGTGCAGTGTAAGAAAATCGGGTGATGCTGAAGGAATTAGATTAGGTAACGAAGCAATAAAGGAGGTAGATGAGTTTTGTTACTTGGGCAGTAAAATAACAAATGATGATCGCAGTACAGAGGATATAAAATGCAGAATGGCAATGGGTAGAAAAGCGTTCTTGAAAAAGAGAAATGTGTTAACCTCGAATATTGATTTAAACCTAAGGAAGTCCTTTCTGAAGGCGTTTGTATGGAGTGTTGCCTTGTATGGGAGAGAAACATGGACGATAAACAGCGCAGACGGGAAGAGGATAGAGGCGTTTGAAATGTGGTGCTACAGAAGAATGCTGAAGATTAGCTGGGTGGATCGCTACGCTAAATTCACAATTCCTTGATGTCTAAGAATGTGTCCTACCACAGAGTAACATATTTGTCTGTGGTCCTACCAATCTATCCCTTCTTTTAGTCAAGGTATGCCAGAAATTATTCTCCCCAATTCTGTTCACTACCTCAGTTAAGTCAATCAGTGAAAACAGTGATTCGTCAGGTTTATTTCGTCATTTAGTAGTTGTGTGTTTGTGAGGTTCATTAGTCTTGGGTAAAATTGGAGTGTCTTGGTTGATAACTATCATTTTTGACACACACACACACACACACACACACACACACACACCTCAACACACGTTCAATGAAATTGTTGAATTTCAAATAAACTGAGAAAGTTGGCAACACTACAAAACAAACTACAGTGGACACAGTATGGCAGCAGATGATAGTGGAACCAGAAAGATGCGAAGTTTTTCAGAAAACAGTGGAACATTTCTACCTGGTTGCCGGAAAGACACTGATATCGAGTAGCAAGTGCTGTAACTACACCATTTTATAGCAATCAACGAACTGTTTTGAACCAAACGAATAGTTTTGTACATATATAAAAAACCTAAACTTTGTGTGAGCAGAAACATGGACATATTTCAGGACACCCACTGACAAAGGCGAAACGTGTATGGGTGTATTATAGAAATAAAAACCTTCATTTGCAGTAGCAAAAGGCGTTTCTTTATAAACAGTACAATGAAAATACATAGTCTTCCGCTGCTGCTCAAATGGCCACTACAAGCAACGCATTAAATTTCATAGACGTTTTCGCATTTTCAAGAGCATTGTATTTCTTGAAGTGTTTTGTCACATGAGAAAATGTAACGTAAAAAGTTATTTGAATGGGGCCTGTTAATTCCTGCAAGTAACCTCACTTTGCGACATTGAACATAACTTGTCCATTATTATCAGTGATACTTCTGTAACTGTTTTACGGAAGTAAAATGAACTCGCATTCAGGCACAAAATTGTTTTATTGTACACAATGGAATTAGAGCCCTGAGGGCTAATCAGGTGCAGCCAATTATTCCCCCCCCCCCCCCCCCCCACATATTTAAAGGCCTGGGCCTTTTGAGATCAAAACATGGGTTGTAACAATGTGGAAAACTTTTAATCAGGTTCTTATAATTAAAGTAATTTAACAATTGACGTAACTTATTAAAAAGTGGTGCAGAGATAAGTGTAGTGCAGTATAATTGAGTCCTGGAGAACATCATCAATACAAACACTTCAAATCTAGAAGTACATTATGGAATAACAACTCAGACTTACAGCTATGAAGAGGTTCCACTTCTATATTACTAAGATTCTCTATTCAAATCAAGGTGTTTAATTTTACATACCGGTACATAATTGGTATTTTATAAGAGGTTTGTAGAAACATTAATTATGCTTCTAGATTGGCAATTGTTTTGTAATTCTAATTTCAGGTAAAGCGAAAGTAACGGTATTTCAGGGTATACAAAGACTAAGATTTAAATTGTTTCGAATAATGAAATGTTGGAAAAATTAACAATTTTAAATGCTTAGAATATGAGATCGACCAAAAATTAAATTTATTTGGGCCTACTGAAGTATGGTAAAAAGCCTTGGCGCCAAATAGCTCAGAAAACTTTCTAAGGAGAATGGAAAATGTGTGCGTGTAAAGTTCGCATCAGAAATTAGGATACAAGGAAACATTTA
Organism: Locusta migratoria; assembly: GCA_026315105.1. Lineage (NCBI taxonomy): Eukaryota > Metazoa > Arthropoda > Insecta > Orthoptera > Acrididae > Locusta > Locusta migratoria. The sequence goes on along the minus strand of CM048745.1, from coordinate 628,650,641 downwards.
GAAATATTTAACACGAATAATAAAGCCCCCCTCCCCAGGGGCTCACGGTTTTTTCGTGAGTACGTGTGGCGAGCACGGGGCCCCGAGCTAATGCAGTCTTCCTTCTTTACTTCCCTGACTGCATTTCCTTTTTCGCTCCCCTCATTTCCTATCCTCTCGCCTTCCCCTCCCCACCGGGGCACTAATAACCTTAGTAGTGAAGTCCCCCTATCCCAACCCAATAATAAAGGAAAACGAGAAAATGAAAGGAACATGTAGATTTTTTAGATGTTTGTTTTCGTGACACATTGTTAAAGTTGCTTTCTTAAGATTTCTTCCATAAAAGATACATCTACATGGATGCTCTGCAAGTAACATTGAAGTGCATGGCAGAGGGTTCATCGAATCATTTTTATGATGTGTCTATAGTTCCATTCTCTAATAGCTCGTAGTAAAAAGGAACACAGAAATCTTTGTTTTCGATCTGATTTTTCTTATGATGATGATCATGTCTGTGCAGCTGAGTGCTAAGAATACATATTAGCATTCTGAAGAGAAAGTTGGTGAAAAATTTCGCACGTAGATCTCGCCGCAATAATGCCTTTCTTTTGAAACTTCCTGGCAGATTAAAACTGTGTGCCGGAACCGGGACTCGAATCTGGGACCTTTGCCCGCGAAAGGCAAAGGTCCCTAGTTAGAGTCCCGGTTCCGGCACACAGTTTTAATCTGCCAGGAAGTTTCATATCAGCGCACACTCCGCTGCAGAGTGAAAGTTTCGTTATGCCTTTCTTTTAATGATTTCCACCCCAACTCGTGCATAATTTCCGTGACTTTCTCGCCTATATCGCGATAAAACAAAAGGACATCTGAAAGCAAAATCTGTTTAAATTTTACAAAGAATAGCATACACTGGGAATAAGAACGTAAATTTATGATAAAAACTTTTCAGTAGTGAATATTCAATTATTTGACGAGACAAATAGACGGTATTCGATATCATAGGCATGGGAGTATAAGACTTGGGATGGTCGAATTACTATTAAAATACACGGTAAGAAGCTTTTTTCCTCCAAAATCACACTGTGATGGCAAAACTGAGACCCTACTTAAAGATGTTTTTCGATCAACCGGTTGTTGACATGTATTTCCATAGAAAAATAATTTTTCATGTTATTTTGCATTTACATTACCGCTCAGAATGGGTAAAATAAGTGCTATTTTCTAGACATGCTACCGAATGAAAATGTCTGTCGTGTAGCTTATCGTGAAACCGGTGATCCTGCCTGCATGCCATCGTATTCAGGGGGGCAAGTACCCAATGAGCTTTCGTTTACGAATGTGAAAAAGGGCCTTGTATTTTCTGAGCTGATATACCCGGAAAATTTCCAGAGAAGGAACTGCAAAATATCGATAGGACTTAAAATAGTGTAAAATATAACAATTACGTCAATATTTTTAAGTCCAATGTATGGGCGAAACATTTAGGGGATAAAAACTTGGGGGCGTTCCTGATAACGTTCCATCAGTTCTGTTATCTCGTTACACCAATATGTTTCTATAGTCATTCTTTAACAGTGGGTACCTAGCAGACATACCTGCGCCGTAACTCCCAAGGAGTTCTTCGATCTCGATTACTCTGTAGCACGTTTTTTATTTTTATTTTTTTTATTCGGCGTTCATGGTGCAAATTAGCGGTTTGTTTTGAATATTTCTTGTATGGTGACCAGACAGTGAAGTGTAATTCACACATCATAGGTTACTCTCTACACCTCCCAGAGATTCTCTCCCTCCTGCTGAACATAGCAAAAATATTAGCTGCTAATGATGACTCACTGCCATAATTGTGAACGTAACATTTGAGTAATACTCCATGGAGGGCAGAAAGTATATTCGCTTATCTCGAGTTGTCGACTGTGTAAAACGGGTTTATAGATCCATAAATCGTTTTTGTCCTGCAGGTACCTAGCAACGGAGTATACAGAGACTCCCTCGAAAAACTGTGGCTATAGTTGGTATAAAATGGCTGCTAACGTTTTATCTGTGGTTAAAGAATTTCCGTATTATGGAATTTTGCCGTTTCGAGGCAACAGCCCACAGAAGATCCTTCGAAATAGTGTTCTTTTTACGAGTTGTTAAAATTTCATGTCGGTAAACAATGTATCTTAGTAGTGTTTTCAGCAGCTAGTAAGAAGTTACATGAGGACCAACATACTGGCTAACAGGAATCATTATTTCGACACGCAGAAATTGTCTGCGGCCAATGTTAACTAGCTAGCTGTCAGCCAATGAGATGCTGCGTATTTCTTAACCGGAGATTCGGGCGATACGCGCCCTCACGTACTAACAAAAACTTCTTGTTTAACCTGTACCTAACCTAACTTTAAGTTTAAAAAAATTATCTGTAGCATAGCCTTCAGAAGGTTAGGTATAGGAACTAAAGTTTTGTTAGTACGTGAGGGTGCGTAGCGCCCGAATCTCCGATTAAGAAACACGCAGCATCTCATTGGCTGACAGCTAGCGAGTTTTCATTGGCTGAAGACATTCTGCGTGTCGAAATAAGGAGTCGTCTGGCTGACTGGTGTTACGCAGGTAGTAGTTTTATGGGCTACGAAACAATCTGTTGGATGGCACCACTTAGAGTTTCGACGAATTTAAATGTTTTTTTACCCATTTTCGCTTTTTCCGAAAGGTTCAAAGACTTTCTTATTAATTTAATAGAAGTTTGCTGTATAATATTCTATATAAATAAGAGTGCGTGAGTTTGTTCGAATGGTTTTATAAACAAGACAGTTTGCACCTTGGAGTAAAATATGCACCGTATAAAGTCTTGTATTCTACACGTTCTGAAAGATTGTACTACTAATAAGTGATAGAAATTTAAGTTTTACTAAAAAGACTGGTGCAGTAGTTAGTCTGTCTTGTGTGAAGGCCAATTCTAATTTTACATCGCACTTTTATAAGTCGCAACGCTTCTTGATTGAACATGCAGTGTCTCAAGTTCATAGATATTGAGGTTATGACTTACATTAGTTTTGTCACACAGACAAGATACACACAACAGCGGAAATGTGCGGTTTGATAGAAGTAAAGCAGGAATTTCACATTGGTCCTTTAGTAAAGTGTGATTTCAAAACATGGTGCTGCGATCTGTCGCTGGAGCGCGCTGTGATCGCGCATGGCACATTGGGGCACACAACTCGTATGTATGCATAAGTCGCACCGTTTCTGATCGTTGAACTGCATGGTGAACTCGGCACCTTGATCGCACACGTTCAGATGCACGCTCCGTGTGCCAACGGCTTAACCCGTAACAGGTCGGATCTACTACATTTGTCAAGCACCGAGCATAGGAGGTAGCCGGGGCAGTTGGCACTTGTTGTACCTTTTGACTTCCCCACTCGGTGTCCATTTTGCAAGCCCTTCCTCCGATCGGCGTCCGTTTTTGGCACCTCCTTCCCTCTCCCCCCTTCCCCCGGCCCCTCCCCCCCCCCCTCGCGGGCACGTAACCTTGTTAGGCGAACATCTGGCGCCCCTCTGAAAGTTCCGCCTGGTACATACTCCCCTATTTGACCTCCTGTAGATACGGGACTGAACCGGTGCACGCACAAACGTGCATCACGTTTTTAGAAAGTGTTTGGATCGCTGCGGGCAAGTACCAAGAACGGTTGAGAATCTAAGTGGGAGCGATAATATCGTTCTCACTGCGATATATATCGAAGTAGTGCCTCGCGGGGGCGAAATTGATATTATTTTGCACGGAGACAAGGGAATGTAGAACATTATATATTTATTTCTCGTGGCATTGTGCTAATTCGTTATCAGTTAAGACTGCATGTGTAGAAATTTTTCATTATCGGAAATCCATTTTACAACGGAGTGATTGTGTTGGGATGTCGACGTGTAGTTATCTTTCGTGGTGTATGCGCTACCGTCAACGAAGACGACATTGCCGACTAAGGTATATGACAGTAGAAATCTATTACTAATTCTTAGTCTTCGCCAATGGTAAATTCGTTCCGTTCGTCTTTTGTCGAAAATGTTCTCCATACCGCGATAGTCACTCGTTCGATAAATATCACGCGCAGTGAGAACGATGTTTCGCTCCCGCTTTCATTTCCAAGGGCTCCCTGAAATCACGCACGTATCTCGCCGACATTTAAGACTTTTCTGCCTCAATTGACTAGTCGAGACAAGTGGGTCTAATACAGCGTTGTCTGTTGACTTTATTATTATTATTATTTTATACGTTAACACCAGAATTGCGCATATTGAAATCCGTTTGCTGTGCATTTTCGCACTTGAAACTTAAAAGTGGGCTATGACACAGACCATAGTTCGACTCGCAAACGATGGCGGGTCACGCATGACTATGAAAAGGATTTTTGCCGCCACAGTTGAAGTACTTAAGTGCTCTAAGTTTTGAGAAACCTTATAGCCGGCAAATAACGTGCCTCGCTTGCTAGGTAGAACCTGCTGCAGCGACGAACACTTGTCACGAATAGAAAAAAAAAAATCCATCAAAAACTCCCTAAAGTAAAGTTCCATTTCGGCAATGCCTACGTCGCCTAAGACAGTATTAGCAGATTGGTCAGAACAATACTGGAAGCTTATTAGCTGGCGGAGAAAGCGTGACGTAGATGACCAGACCGTGCCCAAACTCGCCAGCCGTCATTTCTGGTTCCAACTATACCTTTTTACAGAAAAAAATCTATACTTGTAAACAAAAATAGGAACTAGGAATAACTTTTTATTGATAGAAAAAATATAGTTTCCTCAAGAATCGTGTTGCCAGTTCTCCACACTGCTGAAATGATAGAATAGAAAATGCCTTTCAAAATTTTAAAGACATACACCTGCACTCACATCAACCAGCGCCTTTTTGTCGTATGTATCTTATTTTCTTGCAAAGTGGCGATTAATATCGCAAATTATTTTTCTCGTAAATTGTTCATCACTGCTGGACTATTTTTTATTAAAGATTTTTCTGATTATTTCCCTATCTATGGATAATATAAGCTCATTCTCTGTAGAATTTGCATGGTTTTGTGTGTGAACTTTACATGAGAACTCTAGAGGGAGAAAAATACCAGGTAACGAAGAAAAAGCAAACAGCATAATGAAGATTAAGAAGACACTAAATCACAGAATTAATTTCTGTAACGGGAAAGTGCTGAGCCAAAAGAGGTTAACCTACAGTCCCGCGTTTCTGCGCTTGTGCAGAGTGCAACATACTTTGAAACAGAGCTGCACGCTCAGCACAATGCGATCATTGACCCCCCTCTCTCTCTCTCTCTCTCTCTCTCTCTCTCTCTCTCTCTCTCTCTCTCTCTCTCTCTCTCTCTCTCTCTCTCTCTCTCTCTCTAGAGCTGCTCGTGTATACTCAGGCTTTAAAGGCGTTGCACACTTAGAGTAGTCGATATTTACCAGAAACTTTCTTGTGAAACGGGCTCAAGGCCTAAAGTAAACGAAGAACTAACGAACCATCCTAGATACTCGGCGCAATACCTTAGGTATAAACAACGTAATTTCATGCCAAGCACGACTGAAATAAAGATTAAAGTCCCGTCCACATCGTGGTCATTAGACGGCAGGCAGGACTAACAAGGCCTGATAACGTAGTCTTTCCACCACGTGTTTTGGAATTCCACGTGCATAGAACTGACGTCAGAAGTGAAGCAATGTGACATTATCTATAACCGTGATTTATCTCAGTTTTACATAACACGCCAATGTAAATTTGTAGCTATACAACAGAGAGCTCTCTAAGGTAAAAAGTTATTTTTTGAAACTGTAAGGAGGAAACCACCTGGGAGATTAAAACTGTGTAGATGACCAGGATTTGGGATCTTCGCCCTTGGCGGGCAAGCTCTCTACCAGCTGAGCTACACTGGCACGCCTCATCGCCCGTCCTTAGTTTCTTCCGCCAGTACCTCGCCTCTACATTTCAGACTTGGCAGAAATTCTGCAGCGAACCTTGCACGACAAGCACTCCTGGAAGACAAAGGTCCTGGGTTCGAATCCCATCACAGCACACTCCGCTGTAGACTGATAATATAATTCTGTAAGAAAGAATTTCGTAGGTTGTGGAAACAGTCTATCCCACGTATGCTTCCTTTAAGGATAAGACTGCCGCGCGGAGTCGCTGCGTGGTATAAGGCTTCATGCTACGGATTGGGCGGCCGTTCCCGTCGGAGGTTAGAGTCCTCTCTCGGGCACGTGTTTGTACGCGTGCGTTTGCGACCGCGCGTGTGCATGTTCTGTCCTTACTGTGATTTAAAGTAGTTCATAGCTCTACGAACTGTGAACATATCAGTTCGGTCCAATGGGTTTACAAATATTTGAACATTTGATAAGAAGGTTGCATCATATCGATACGTGCAGCTCATAACAATGTGCAGGCTCTGCCGTTGTGAATGGAAAAAGGGTTACCTATTGCAGTATTTTTCAATCTTTGCTCCATCTCCAATGACGACTCAGTCGATCGGAACGTGAAACCCTATTCTTCCTTCCTATTCCGAAAATAAACGATTTTTTTTATTTGTTTTGTTTAAGAATTTACAAGAAAACAGTACGCCAACATAAAGAAAATAAAGTTGCCTCTGAGTGTATTCTTGGTGTAAGGAAAAAAAAGTGGAAGGGGGATCGCCAGAATACGTATTTTAGAAGTAAGAATCCTGCAATAATTGTACAGTTGATTTATTCTCGACCAGTTTCGGTACTATCATCAACAGTATTATACACTGTACATTAATTGGTCCCAAAATACATTCTCGACAAATGTGGCAAGTTTAAAATTAAAACATATGTTTTGTAGATCCTCTAATCAAACATAAATCGAGGCAACAACCTGCAAGTAATAATTACAATTATGGACCGGGGGGGGGGGGGAGAGGAGGAGGATAGCTCGACGTCCTGGCCCATATCTGTAATCTATTAGTTTATGGTTGAGGTAAAAAAGGTAGCGTAAAGTAGTCTACAATCCGAAGATTGAACACCACATTGCTTTACTAGGCATGGTCCTGTTTGGAGGAAGTGTGCCGTTGCCTTCCTCAGACCTTCGAACTGACTTACCCAGCCAGTTATAGGAGGACCTACAGTTTAACGTGGGTTCCGAACCACGGTACCACTCGGTATTTTTCACTTGAGCAAAACTGCCAGAGGTGAAAGAAGTGGAAAGTGACATAAAATCCTAGGACCTGGCGGGGATCGAACCCGCGACCTTTGGATTTGTAGTATGGCACTCTACCACTGTGCAACCGAGGCGCACAGTATCTTAATATTTTATGACAAGGCATTTTTCTAAGAGTATCCACAAAATGTCCTTCTGCATTTTATACTTCGTGAGGCCATGTTTGGTGAAAATATATTTTTGGGTCAATATATTTATAGTGTAAATGTTCCTCTTGATGATAGTATCGAAACCGGTCGACAATAAATAAACTGTACAACTATTGTGAGAATTTTAGTTTTCCGAAATAATTAACGGCTGTGGATACCGTTTACGACTACTATGTAGAAAATTTTTACTCGGAAGTGTGTTGCTTGTTAGAAGAGGTTTAAAGCCCCGTTCACATTGAAGCGAACACATGCGAACGAGCAGCAGCGAACGTGCATTCGCTCTGGTGTAAACGCTATGCACGCGCTGTTCGGTCACGCTCGGCTCGCATTCGCAAGTGCTCGCTTGCGATCCGCTGGGTGTCGGTTTCAGGGCGTACCATCAAAGGAAGTTCGCGTCCTCTCCACTTCAGCGGTAGCGTATGCAACAAACTGCGTATTGCGGCAGTGTGCTGCTTTCTGTTCCGTTCGCTTCGGTGTAAACGCTTATTTGCAGGTACAAGCCAATGCGCGCGCAGGCGAATTCCCGACGAATGCGCATTCGCCTGTGTTCGCTTCGGTGGAAACGGGGCTTAATAACACTGATCTACAATGCTGGACAGGGGGACCCTTTGCGTCATATGGAGGCTTCAGAGAGCGTTTACAGGCTCCCTCGGTACCTACCGACCGCCATGTCATCCTTTTCCAATTCAGTGGCTGAATGCGGTGAGAAGGGCTTCAGGTCAGCACAAGTGTTTGTGGCGGCCGTTGTCGGTTTCCGTGACGTGTAGCCGCTGCTTCTCAGTTGGCGCCATGAGGTTGAGCGCATTGCGGTCCGGTCCTCCCACGGAGGGAAACTCCCTGGCGTACCGGGAATCGAAACCGGATCCTCGGCACGGCAGCCCGCTGCTCCCAGGCGGACTGGTTTGCAGCCGTTATTAGCGCCGGTGGGTACACGCCGCCCGTCAGCTGTTCACCCCAACAGCCGGTCACAAACCTGTTGCGCCTCCACGTGAGCTCGGCTGCCGTACTGGCAGCGATTAGTTGACGGCGGCATTGGCTTTCAAATTACAAGGGGAGGGGGTACAGCTCCTAAAATCCCGGGCTAAATCGTCCGCCATTTTTTCCCCAACATGGTTGGAATCGCTCTGCGCTAACAGTATAGAGGCGCATGCCCCTCCTTCTTACACAAACAGATTTCACAAAAACTGTTTGGTAGAAAGATTTAACTTTTCCGCTACTTAAATCTGTCAGCATTGTGACGAAATGCTCGGCATTTCGTTAATAGTCATAGTTAATAAGATATTGGCTTCGAAATAAGAGATGTAACACTACATCGCAATCACAGCAAAAACTAGCCATTTTCATCCTGATTCAATTCTAATAGTTTGTAAAAGGCAGAATTTTTTTTATGTATTTGTCAAAATTTCAGTAACAGTCAATATATCTTTGAAGTATCGAAGCAGTACAGTCTCGGAGTAACCGCGTCTAAACACCGTAAATCAGAGTAATCTTTAGTCGCAATAGTAGTATAAATAGTTCAGCAGTATAGCTAGTCGCTCTTTTCTTTCTCCCAACGTTAACAGCTCTCAGAATTTGTTGGTTTACTATGAATTTATTTGAAAGGCTTAATTAAATCGAACTTATACGCGAGTGCGTAAATAATATCTGTGGACTTTAATTCGGGGTAGGCTATGGACTTAGAAAAATTCTGCTTCCCGATGGGAACGTAATAGTAAAGAAAATGTCAATCATCGCTTAAAAAGGTTTTCTTCATTGACAAACATTACAACAAATAACTTTAACTTGTTCAAAAGAAAAATTTTTTTTTTTTTTTTTTACAATTGACTTTGCCAAGAATACCAAACTGCGATTTTGTGAAATGAACTATAGAAAACTGCTTATTTCAAATATGTTGTGTGACTTTGACAGTGTTTTGTAAATATGTGCTTAAGGTGACATATAGGAGAAATGTTAATTTAAAATTTTGTGTCGACCACATCAATAGTAGTTAGCACCTGACCTTCACCTTAATAATTGAACTTTTAAAAATTACATCTTCGAATTATCTGTGAATCAAAGTGACTAAAAAAACTTAAAATCAATATATGCCTTTTATAGGTAAAGACTAGTGAATGTTTGTGACGTGCTTCGTTAAATGGAACTGGCGGGAAAGAAAAGATTAAATTAGAAAAAGAATTAATTACAGAGTCCATGTTCATCAGTTAAATCCATAAACTGTGTTAGGCTACGGAAAGTTAAACCAGTGGCATCCGTAACTGAATATATGAAATATTATCAGGTGTACCAACTTAAATAACGAACGTATGCCTCAAATAAAAAATTTACATGCCTACTGAATCTGTATGTGAAGACGACGAAAGCTTGCACTACCGCTGACGTCACTTCTATCATACCGAAGCACTACAACAAACAAAACAAAAATTTCCACCACCAACCAAAATCCTATACATATTATAAATGCGAAAGTTTGTATGTTTGTTACCGCATCACGCTAAAACTGCAACATTGATTTAGATGAAATTTCATATAGAGATTTCTTATGTCTTGGATTAGGACATAGGCTACTTTTCAAAGTGATTACAAGTTAATTATTTGAAATATATCCATAGAAATACGTAACGGTTGTAAGAAGCTTCTAATACATCAGGTGTGCTATGCAGTCTGGGTCATGTCTAGCCGCTAGAGTTAACGCGTCATGTCATAAACATGTTATTTTGGGCAATGGTTCGTGTCCTGCTATAGTGCCAATTTTTTTCTTTGTTGTTATCTTTTTTCTTTCGAATATGCAAAAAGATTCTGTGATACTACCAAAACGGCTTAACTGACATATAATTAAATACACAAGAAATCTGAATGTTGGCGTTTATGCCACATTCATTTTCATTTGTTGTAACAAATGAAGTATGTATATAAATAGAATTTAAATCAAATATGCTCTAAGTACCATGGCAAGAAAAAAACATTGACTTTTGTGTAGAATGGGATCTAGATACCAAGTCCTATTTTGTGTACAAAGCGCGAACTGCCACGTATAAATAGCGTACGTAAACTGCAACGAAAGTAGTAGCAAATGCACTCAACAGATGGCAGGCAGTATAACACTCATGTCAATATTTCTCAGGATGTATAATTATTCAATTGTGACATCTCCATTACTATAAACAAGAGTCAAGTACAAACATTAAAAGTGGCAGGTATTCATCTGGCCACCCCATGTTTCTCGCACGTACAGCTCTACGTAGGCTGCTCCCGTGTCTCGAGAGCTAGAAATCTCTACGTATACTCTGAGAACAAGAAGTCTCGAAAAGTCGTTTACAGGGACGTATTGCAATAGATTTCTGGCTCTTTATCCGTTTCAAGACAATTATATATTCCGTGCTAACAATGTCGCGAACAGTCATGTAGTTATTTATGCCCTTTCTTGACACTTTAATGTCTGAATATTGAACCGCGGGTAACACCGCGGGGAGCAGCTAGTATCAAATAAAAGGACGTCAAGAGACTGCGCTACATTAGGAAAAGTTTGCAGTAAAAAATAGAGGCTGCTATGATATTCCGTTTGGTGCTTGTTGCACCATATGTTGCTGCGGATGAAATTTTCCTAATGGATTGAAATTTATTTTCGACTTAGGAGGTCTTTACCTTTCATCCATACCGCTAAACTTCATTTAGCGCACTCATTTCATATGGCGATAAGGCCAGAGAATACTTGAAAATGACAGATAGCAAGGATCTCTTCACTAACAAATTGATTTGTTCTCATTTCGTCATATAATAAAGCACTCTGTATTGAGATATTTAGAATATCCTTTTCATATAACTGAAAAATTGAAATTGCATATTACATAGACACAGCACTTTTGTAGTGTGCAACTATTAAATTTAATTGGTTGAAAGAAGTCAGTACCAGCATCTTAAAGTATGGATGTTATGCAGTAACAACATGTGCCTAATTATTAGCTCATATTTAACTGACATCTCAAGTTATACGTCACTCAGACTTTGTTTGGAGAGAATGAAAATTTGATGTATTTTGAACATTTCATTCACTTAATGGATTCACCTAACTTCAACACAAAAAAAAGTTCCCATGTCGAAAATTCCGTAACGTCGTCAGAAAGTACATGGTCGTAAACTATCAGTATATGCTGTTTATAAATTATTGCCATAAATAAAACTACAATGAAAATGCAGTAACGAACACATTGATGAAAGTTTCACGTTGATAAAGTGAGTAGTTTGCGAGTGTGAGCGAGTTGAATGAAGCGCGAGGTAACGCGTGACCTTCGTCCGGAACGAGGTAACTCCTACAGCGTGGGGAAAAAATGGCGGATAGTTCAGGTCGGGTTTATAGGAGCCTTAGGAGGGGGGTTAGTTAAAGAGAGATGACGTGACACACACTTAAACGCGCCAAAACTGCCTTCTGTATGGGATGGCGTCAATGAAAAACACACCATTTAAAAGACGAACCAAATGCACAATTTTAAACATAGGTAATGATATTCTTTAGCACGCTTTAGACAAAATTAAAGCGTTTCTGTTATGTTCCTTGGATTTTATATAACTTTAAGAAACAGTTAAAAAATAAGTGTATAAAGTACCATTCTCTCAAAGTGTTAAAATATTTTTACAGAATTTTGTTTCAGTTCTTGGCACGTACAAAGTAATTTTTCCAAAGTGATCAAACTGCAGGGATTTATCGAAGAGATGATACGGAACAAAAATGAACTTACGTCCGGAAATGCATGGTTTCCATGCTACACATTTATTCAGAGTTTGTGGAAGTTCCTGCGGTCTATGTTTTGGTCGAAACCTAGAAATATGATCGCTGTTCCACCAGTCAATAATGTCCAAATTAGGGGCTGCTACATGATAGTGCTTCAGTTCACTTCTGCATCTACATATATACTCCGAAAGGTGCGCGGCGGAAGGTGTACTGTACCACCGCTAGGCACTCCCTTTCCTGTTCCACTTCCAAATAGAACGAGGAAGAAAAGTGTATATATATATATATATATATATATATATATATATATATATATATATATATATATATATACCTCTGTACGAGCCCTAATTTCTCATGTCTTTGTGATCGTTACGGGAATTCTAGGCGGTAGCAAATTGTTCTGCAGTCAGCTTCAAATTCCGCCGCGGTGGAGTAGCCGAGCGGTCTAAAGCGTTTCGCTGCGGTGCGCGCGGTTGCTCGCCGTGGAGGTTCGAGTCCTCCCTGGGGCATGGGTGTGTGTGGTGACCTTAGGTTAGTTTACTTAGGTGTAAGTAGTTTGTAAGCTACGGACTGATGACCACGCAGTTTGGTCCGATAGATTTACAAACAAACAGCTTCAAATTCCAAAGCCTCTTAATTTCCTCAACAGAATTTCTCGAAAAGAATGTAGTCTTTCCTCCAGCGATTCCCATTTGAGTTCCCGGAGCATTTCCGTGACACGCATTGGTCAAACCTACCAGTAACGAACCTTGCTGCCCGCTTCTGAACTGCTTCAATGTCTTCCTTGAAATTCATCGGCTGCGGGTCCCAAACACTTCAGCAAAACTCAAGACGTGGTCGTACAAGCGTTTTATACGCGGTCTCCTTTACAGATGAAATACATCTTCCCAAAGTTCCTCCAATAAACCGAAGTCGGCTGTCCGCCTTACAACTGTCCTTACATGTTCGTTCCATTTCATATCGCTCTGCAGTGCAATTTCTGATAATGGAGCCTATTCCAGATGTGGAGATACTGGAGAAGCGTATTCATGCAGCATTATATCCACTGCGATTTTAGCGCTGGTTTGTCAAAGGCAGCTTGAATACGCATGCACATGCACGCGGAAACCGTTTTCAACACATACTGGAACTGTGGCTGCATTATAGGCTACAGCGCATATTAGACAGCAGTCGGTTAGAACAGGAGGTTAGAATCTCTGGAGATGCCCTGATACCGAGAAAAAAAAAGGTAAAGCAGTCAACAATCCGAAGATTGGTTTGAACACCACAGTGCTTTACTAGGCATGGTCCTGTTTGGAGGTGGTATGCCGTTACCTTCCTCCGACATTCGAACTGACTTACCCAGCCAGTTATAGGGGGACCTACAGTTTAACGTGGGTTACGAACCACGGTGCTACTCGGTATTTTTCACATGAGCAGTACTGCCAGAGGTGAAATAAGTGGAAAGTGACAGATCAAAATCATAGGAACTGGCGGGGATCGAACCCGCGACCTTTGGATTTGTAGTCTGGCACTCTACCACTGTGCAACCGAGGCGCACTACCGAATATGTATAACCAGCAAAATGTGCATTCCGGCATTTGTTTGTGCCCAAATGATTTGTCGTAGTGCAAGTTTATAGTAGGTCTAGTCGTTGAAAGACACGTTATATCTAAGTATATGTGACTGTCAATTTAGTGAGTTTACGTAGAGAGAGTAATATTCACACCGGATTTTAAGCGGGAAGTCTTTGTTTGGGCGCAAAAGCATGCACCCTCTGGCTTCAACCAATGTCTGTACTCGTTACAGGTAATGCCACCGCCCTTTATTCTAACCTCCATGGCTGTAACAAAGGAAGTTTGAATAAATGGTTTCTGGCATTTCCGGGCATACGTTCATTATTCTTTGTTCCGTATCATCTCCTCGATCAATCCCTTGAGTTCGTACACGGCGAAAAAATCTCCACGTGGATTACCTTTTTTAATGTGTCGAACAGGATGATTTTAATTATAATCTTAGTTTTTTCTGTTGGCATAATACTTTTTAATTCTTTCAGATCGTGCCTTTCTCTTCTCACCCGGAATCATCCTTCACAATCTGTTAAATTTTTATTGGCAGTGTCCTGATGTATCTTGAGCGCTTCTATCTCACCTTTGAAGTTTACCATTGTTATCTGTAATTTCATCATATCCATCTGGATCTCTGGACATAACTGAAGCCTGCAATACACCCCGTCGGCTTTGACCAATGCCGTAATATCTAACAAGATACTCTACGTAGATATACCAAGTAGCAAAACAAACACTATTAACGAATATAAACATACGGGATAATATCGCAATTCCTTTTAACTATATAAAAGTTTAAGCTTAAGGGACTTAACAGTGGGGTCATCAGTCCCTAAACTTATGAACTACCTTATACTAAAGACAACGCAAGCATCCATGCCCGAAGAGGGGATTCGAACCCCCGACCGTAGCGGCCGTGCAGACTGGCAATACTTACGTATTGTAGATAATAATATATTCATAGAATATATGACTTCAACTGCTATTGGGCAAAGCTGAAAATGTGTACCCAGCCGGGATTCGAACCCGGGTCTCCTGCTTTCTAGGCAGTTGCGCTGACCCCTACACCACTGGGGATACAGTGATCACCGCACCTGCAAGGACTACCCATGCACGCCTCCCGTCAGATACAAATTCCCAGCTTCGCCCTGCCCATAGTACTCAAACTCGTAGTTTAACTAATTCCCGTAAGAGTAAGGGCTTCAAACTTGCCCACCCCTCCCCACTAACGATAGGATCATTGCCTGTCACCGGCATATTATTTATATACATGTGGCGTCTGTTCGGAAAGAACAGACGTCACATTCTGATCCTGCAGCTGTTATTATTTAATATTCATAGAATATATGACTTCAACTGCTATTGGGCAAAGCTGAAAATGTGTACCCAGCCGGGATTCGAACCCGGGTCTCCTGCTTTCTAGGCAGTTGCGCTGACCCCTACACCACTGGGGACACAGTGATCACCGCACCTGCAAGGACTACCCATGCACGGGAATTAGTTAAACTACGAGTTTGAGTACTATGGGCAGGGCGAAGCTGGGAATTTGTATCTGACGGGAGGCGTGCATGGGTAGTCCTTGCAGGTGCGGTGATCACTGTGTCCCCAGTGGTGTAGGGGTCAGCGCAACTGCCTAGAAAGCAGGAGACCCGGGTTCGAATCCCGGCTGGGTACACATTTTCAGCTTTGCCCAATAGCAGTTGAAGTCATATATTCTATGAATATTAAATAATAACAGCTGCAGGATCAGAATGTGACGTCTGTTCTTTCCCAACAGACGCCACATGTATATAAATAATAAATGGTTATACTCGTAAATTACAGATCACCACAACAGAATGTACCATCGATTACAGGTCTCAGCCCAAAAAATTCTCGCCTTAGGCGCTCACTTAAAAAATCTCTTTTAATCATATCCAACTATCTGCAGATCACTTTTTAAACACCCCCCCAGGGGGCCCACAGTTCTTTTGTGGGTACGTGTGTGGCGCGCACGGGGCCCCGAGCCGGAGCAGCCTTTCTTCTGCCCCAGGCTGCTTCACTGTCCCACCCGGTTTATGCCTTCGCCCGGAGACGGGCATATTTCGTAAGCTACGGTGGTTCTTGTTGTGGTTTTTCTTCCTTCGTTCCTTCCTTTCTTACCCTTTGTTTTCGGTCTTTCTCTCCTTGTACTCTCCTAGCCTTCTTCTCCTCATTAGTCTCCGCTTCGGCGTTTGAGACACTTCTTCCTTCTTTCTCTTCATTTCCTATCCTCTTCTTCTTTCCTCCCTGTGCGTGTCTGAAGGCCGACCCACGCATTATCGTGCGTAGCAGGTGACGGGGTAACGCGTAATTCCCCGCCCCGGGTAGACAAGTAGGGCACGTACGTACCCCCTGGTAAAGGCCAGGCCCAGGGAGGGGTGATTACCCGAGCTGGTACCTTCCGAACGTGCCGATTGGTCCCTCCGTCAGTTCTCGGGAGGTGTGACCTGAGGTGTGAACAATCACCTAAGGCGGGTAAGCCCTCGGAGAGGGCCCCCACTAGGAAGGAGCGCGCCATCGGAGACGCCGGTAATCACGGGGGACACTTCCGCGATGACTTCCTTATCTTCTTTCGTGACGTTGACCCACAAACGTAAGTTAGACTCGCCTCAGCCTAAAAAGACTCTGCCTAATGTACCTAAATTTCTGGTTGTCTCTCGCACCGACGGAAAGGATTTCAATTCTGTCAATCCTTTCGTTATACAGAAAGGTGTAGATGCAATTGCTGGCCCTGTTAAAACCTGTTCACGTCAGCGCAATGGCACATTGTTGCTGGAAGTGGAAAGTGCCTTCCAAGCCCAAAAACTGATACGTACTACGTTGTTGCACACGTTTCCAGTTAAGGTAGAAGCGCACCGCACACTCAACTCGTCACGGGGGGTAGTTTTTACGAGATCCCTTGACGGGTTGTCTGATGAAGACATCCAATCGTATATGTCCGATCAGGGTGTGACAGCCGTCCACAGGGTGATGAAAAAGGTCGATAACCAATTGACACCGACTCGTACTGTGTTTTTGACGTTCGACAGAGTCGACCTCCCGTCGAAGGTCAAAGCAGGGTATGAAGTCATCTCCGTCCGACCTTATGTACCTAACCCAACGCGCTGTTTTCAGTGCCACAGGTACAACCATACCCGTGAACATTGCCCAAATGCAGCAAAGTGTGTCACTTGTGGTAGGGACGCCCATGAGGGGTATTGCCCACCTCCGTCCCCTCACTGCCTAAACTGCAACGGTGACCATGCGGCTTCCTCTCGCGACTGCCCTGTATACAAGGATGAGAAGGTAATCCAGCAAATTCGGGTTACGGAGAAGGTATCAACATCTGCCGCTCGAAAGTTGTTGGCGAGTCGAAAGCCCACTGTCCTCCCAGCGGGTACATACAGTAAGGTACTCACCTCAACTCGACCTACCAAGGATTCCAGTACCCAGACATATGACTTGACTTTCGCTGACACAGTTGTGCGATCCGCCAGCCCGAAGATTGCCCGTTCCACGTCCCCGCTTCCTCCTCCTGCTTCTAGGGTACAGTCTTCGCCAAACTCTAGTAAACCGCAAGCACCTAAACAAGATGCCCGGACCTTGAAAAAGGAACCCGTCCGTGAGGATTTTCTGCGTTCTCAGGCTTCCCAACCGTCAAATGCCTCTTCCCGCCGTCACTCTTCCAGAAGAGCTGACAAGAAAAAGAGTTCCTCTCCTTCCCCGCCGAGGCGTGACCCATCTGTCGCGCCGTCCAACAGTTGCCGGCCTCGGCCGTCTTCTGTTTCACCGGGACGCTCCGTTTGCCGGGCGCCCGGCCCTTTACCGACGGTGGAAACTGCCCCTCCTGATCAACTCATGGAGGTGGCAGGCGCGTCGGTCGAACCAATGGAACATGACCCTTTGCCCCCAGACAGCGATAGCAGTGCTCCCTCGAAATCCGGTCCTCAGCGGCCGTCGAGGTGACCCCGCTCGCTACTTGGTTTTTATCCTTATTTCTTCTCTCATTTTTATCATGGCGCTCCTTCAATGGAACATTCGCGGCATTCGTTCTAATCGGGAGGAGTTGAAACTACTCCTTCGATTGCACTGCCCGCTTCTAGTCTGCCTCCAGGAAACTAAGTTGCGTCCACGTGATCGTGCAGACTTTCCACACTACACCTCTGTGCGGTTCGACCTGCCACCCGTGGAAGGTGTCCCAGCCCATGGAGGGGTTCTGATGCTCCTTCGAGACGACGTCTATTTCCATCCCATTTCCTTGCACACTCACCTACAGGCAGTTGCCGTCCGCATCACCTTATCCACATTTACCTTCTCCCTCTGTAATATATATTCGCCATCGTCATCTGCCCTTACTAGGGCAGATGTGCTAAACCTTGTTGACCAGCTCCCTTCACCTTTCGTGTTGGTAGGCGACTTTAATGCCCACCACCCCCTATGGGGCTCTCCGGCACCTTGTCCGAGAGGCTCCCTTTTGGTGGACCTTCTCCACCACCTCGATCTTGTTTGCCTCAACACCGGTGCACCGACCTTCCTTTCTGACACAACACACACTTATTCCCATATAGACCTCGCAATATGCACTCCTCAGCTTGCCGGTCGGTTTGAGTGGTATGCACTTTCTGACACGTACTCGAGTGACCATTTCCCTTGTATCATCCACTTCCTACATCATTCCCCATCTCCACGTCCCACCAGTTGGAACATTTCTAAAGCCGACTGGGGGCTTTTTCTTCCATGGCTGTTTTTCACAATCAGAATTTTCCCAACTGTGACAGTCAGGTCGAATACCTCACAGAGGTTATTCTCACTGCTGCTGAACGTTCCATACCTCGTACATCCTCTTCTCCACGTCGTGTCCAGGTCCCTTGGTGGACTGCAGCCTGCCGCGACGCGCTTCGAGCCCGACGCCGTGCCTTACGCACCTTCCGCCGCCACCCAACTTTGGAGAATTGCATCAATTACAAACGTATGAGAGCGCAGTGCCGTCGTATCATAAACGACAGCAAGAAAGCTTGCTGGACAGCTTTTACTAGTTCTTTTAACCGTTTTACTCCCTCCATGGTTGTCTGGGGTGGCCTACGCCGTTTGTCCGGCATCAAGGTCCACTCCCCGATTCCTGGCCTGACCGTGGAGAACGCGGTCCTCGTGGACCCAGCTGATGTTTCAAACGCATTGGGTCGTTTTTTTGCGGAGGTTTCGAGCTCTGCCCATTACCACCCTGCCTTTCTCCCTCGCAAACAGGTAGAGGAGGCACGGCCGCCTTCTTTCCGCTCTTTTAATCGTGAAAATTATAACGTCGCCTTTACCATGCAGGAGCTAGATCGTGCTCTCGCCCTGTCTCGGTCTTCTGCTCCCGGGCCCGATTCCATTCATATTGAGATGCTGAAGAACCTCTCTCCTGCGGGCAAGTGCTTTCTTCTTAGTACCTACAATCGCATATGGACTGAAGGTCATGTTCCCACAAGTTGGCGTGAAGCCATTGTTGTCCCCATCCCCAAACCAGGGAAGGACAAACACCTTCCTTCCAGTTATCGTCCCATTTCTCTGACGAGCTGCGTCTGTAAGGTGATGGAACGCATGGTTAACGCTCGGTTGGTCTGGCTCCTCGAATCTCGCCGCCTCCTGACTAATATCCAATGCGGTTTTCGTCGACACCGCTCTGCTGCTGACCACCTCGTTACGTTGTCGACCTTCATTATGAACAACTTTCTAAAGAAGCGTCAAACAGTAGCCGTGTTCTTCGACTTGGAGAAGGCATACGATACCTGTTGGAGAGCGGGCATTCTCCGCACATTGCACACATGGGGCCTTCGGGGCCGCCTTCCTCTTTTCATTCAAGCGTTTTTGGCGGATCGCAAGTTCCGGGTACGGGTGGGCTCTGTTTTGTCAGATACCTTTTGCCAGGAGAATGGGGTACTACAGGGCTCCGTCTTGAGTGTGGCGCTCTTTGCCATTGCAATCAATCCGATCGTGGACTGCCTTTCAGCCGACGTCTCCGGATCTCTTTTTGTTGACGATTTCGCAATTTATTGTAGCGCCCAGCGGACGTGTCTCTTGGAGCGTTCTCTCCAACGCTGTCTTGACCGTCTATATTCCTGGAGCATCGCAAACGGCTTCAGATTCTCCACTGAGAAAACTGTGTGTATCAATTTTTGGAGATACAAGGAATTCCTTCCACCTTCTCTACGTCTCGGCCCTGTTGCTCTCCCTTTCGTGGAGACTACGAAATTCTTGGGACTCGCGTTGGATCGTAAACTTTGCTGGTCCACACACGTGTCCTACCTGGCTGCCCGTTGTGCCCGATCCCTTAACGTTCTTCGTGTCCTCAGTGGCACGTCATGGGGAGCGGATCGTACCGTCCTGCTTCACCTTTACCAGGCCATTGTTCAGTCGAAGCTCGACTATGGAAGCCTTGTGTACTCTTCAGCACGGCCGTCGATTCTCCGCCGTCTCAACTCTATCCACCATCGTGGATTACGTCTGGCGACCGGTGCATTTTATACCAGCCCTGTTGAAAGTCTGTATGCCGAGGCTGCTGTATTACCCTTGACCACTCGGCGTGACATACTCTTGTGTCGGTATGCATGCCGCCTACGGTCGATGCCCAACCATCCATCTTACAGATTATTTTTTGACGACTCACTCGACCGCCAATATCAGTTGTCTGCGATTGCCTTGCTTCCACCGGGAGTTCGGTTTCGCCGCCTGCTACAACGGCTCGATTTTACCCTTCCTTCCACCCTTCGGTTGAGCGAAAGCCCATTGCCACCGTGGCATCAGGCCCAGGTTCACACACACCTCGAACTTAGTTCGCTCCCCAAGGAGAGCACTCCGGATTTGGTATTCCGCTCGAGGCTTGTCGAACTCCGTTCGCGGTTCGATAATGCCGTATTTATTTACACTGATGGTTCCAAGAGCACTGCCGGTGTCGGATCTGCCTTCGTCGTCGGGGACAACCGGTTCCAATACAAGCTCCCTGACCGGTGCTCGACCTTCACGGCTGAGCTTTTCGCCCTCCACCAGGCCGTTTTGTATACCTGCCGCCACCGCCAACCTTTCTATGCCATATGTTCTGACTGCCTTAGTGCCCTGCAGAGTCTTAAGGACCCTTTCTCGAACCATCCTCTCGTGTATCGGATCCAACGCTCCCTCCAGTTGCTGGCGGATGACAGCTGTCACGTTTCTTTCCTGTGGGTCTCTGGCCATGTGGGTGTGCCCGGGAATGAGGCCGCCGACACAGCAGCCAAGGCAGCAGCTCTTTTGCCTCGCATGGCTACCTTTTGCGTCCCATCGGACGATGTTCAACGGGCTCTTCACCGGAGTATCGTGTCGCAATGGCACAGTGTGTGGCTTTCACTGTACAACAATAAATTGCGAACTGTCAAACCGATCCCGACCGCTTGGAGGACATCCTCACGCCCCTCTCGGCGGGAGGAGGTCATCCTGGCTCGGTTGCGGATCGGTCATTGCCGTTTCAGCCACCGTCACTTGCTATCCGCCGAACCTGCACCGCTATGCTCCTGCGGTGAACTGCTGACAGTGCGACATGTTTTACTGACTTGTGTTAATTTTAATCATCTCCGTGTAGCCCTTCACTTTCCGTCTACTCTGGAGGAAATTTTAGCTGATGACACACGAGCAGCTGCTCGGGTTTTGCGTTTTATGAACTTGGCCAACCTATCCAAGGATATTTAACCCTTTTAATTGTCTTTTATCTTTCGTTTTTAGCCTCTTGTTGATGTTCTGACAGTCACCATTTTTTTTGAGATCATAGCGAATCAATGTTCTTGGCTGGGCGCTAATGACCATAGAAGTTGTGCGCCCTAAAAACCACAAAAAAAAATTTAAACACAAAATCGTAACCTATATGTTCTGTATCTAAACGAACTATCGTCTTTAACTCAGACATGACCCATTTGTCAAAGCTGACGGGTCGTATCAAGGAATTTAATTGAACTGATCTGTGATCCATCTTTTTACTGCTGTACTGTTCCAGAATTCTCAATTATCCTCATGTTAATCCTATTTTCGTCCTCATCAAATGTGCTAGAAAAGAAATCCGGGTGTTTTGTTTTTCTTTTCTTTTTCCATTGCACTTGTCAGTCGTTCTACGTCTTTAGTAAACGGTTTCATTTGAAGCTTTTCTCCAAGCCCCCGCGCGTGTTCTATCCTCCTTTCTACTTTGAGTATCCATTGCTGCATTGTTGGTTGTTTAGAATAGCGTTGGACTATCATATGATATGCGCTTTTGTGACTTTGGTAATGCTTCAGTTTTGTGGTTATTGAGATGCATTTTTGGTGTGTTCTTGATAACATGCGTTTTAATCAATTCGTTTATTCTATTGTGCCATGATGGTTTCTCGTTCAGTAGTATAAGTAGAATATAAAATTCTTGCAAAATCCAAGCACTTAGCCCCCAAATCTCAGCTGACATTCGAAATTTACTCTTGACAACGATTATTGGGTTTATAGAAATGAGAATAAAATTTCATAAATAGCCTTAAAATTTACACCATTTTTCTTATATCGCTTCTTCAGAAGGTCTTGTATTTATGGTCTTCTTTCCCTTAAAGGCTCTTTTGGTTTCTTGTTTTCAGCCTTTTTTAAGATGTTTTCAGCTGCTAAATACGGTACAAGTCGTAACATTATTACAATCTGGTTTATATATTGGAACTTACATCCACATTACATCTTAGTACTGGCGCTCTTTCGCGGGCAAGCGCACTACCGACTGTGCTATCCCGACACCACTTACAATGCCGCCTCACAACTTTACTTCCGCCAGTATCTTGCCTCCTACTTTCCAAACTTCGTGTCAGGATAGCACAGTGGGTAGTGCGCTTGCCCGCGAAAGGCAAAGGTCCCAGGTTCGAGTCCCGGTCCCGGCACACAATTTTAATCTACCAGGAAGTTTCACGACACTAGTTAGTTACACACGCTTTAGGGTGGTAATATCGCGACGATTGCAAAATAACATCAGTGACACCAATGATAAGCCGGCCGCGGTGGCCGAGGGGACTGAGGCGCTCCAGTCACGGTCTGCACGGCCACTACGGTCGGGGGGTTCGAATCCCCCCTCGGGCATGGATATTTGTGCCGTCCTTAGGATTAGCTAGTTCATAAGTAGTTTGTAAGTTTAGGGACTGATGACCCCGTAGTTAAGTCCCATAGACTATACAAACATTTGAACATTTGAACCAATGATAAAACATAGGGTACTGTGAGAGAGTTCAATGGGCATTAACGGTATTGTCCAAGGACGTATAAATCTATGATATTGTCAGCATGAAGGTATAGAGGGGAGAAGACATCAGAAAATTGAAGCCTGCATCTGCCATCTTAGTTGACCCAAAACATTAGCAGACTACGGTTGCGATTGCTTTTGATTCTAATGACGTGAGCTCATTTATAACAGCTGTTCTGATGTTAAAAAGCTTATGAGTACCATCAGTCAGAAAGGCAGATTCTTAGTTTTTCTGGTCTCGAATGCGTTTTTGAACCAGTAATAACTCGTTTGGCTTATTTAAAGGGACTTTCTGTTCATGCATTTCGAAAAAAGTACGGTATGTGATGTGAAAAGGATTTAGTTCCTAGCACCGTTCTTTTATTAAAAATGACTGTTGTTATGGTTGGTAAGTGGAGTAGATATTCACAAATCATTACAGCATGCCCTGCTTCTTTCCTCATTCTACATATTTATAGGCTAGCAAAGAAAATAGTTAAGTATTTTGAAAACAACACTAAAATGTTTTTCGTATGAACTTATAGTTGAAAACATAACAAATAAGAATTACCAGTAACCAAGCAAGCCCATCTTTCGTAATTCCAGCTCCATCATCAATCAACACAGATTCATTAAAACAAAAGAATTACGAAACTTATTTACATCACACACGTCTCTTCTTCTTTATTCAAATTATATAGAACAGTAATCACATTAATGAAGCCAAATTTGTTGTAGTATTGTATCAATTGTCATTCAAGACCCGAAAGCGTTTGAAAGGGCAATGACGTTATATTTAACACGTAAGCACTGGTATTTTAAACGTCTGCCGTCTCGTCTCTATTCCTTGTACCTCCATGATTCAGTCTACTCTAGTTATTTGAATGTCGGTTTTGACTATTCTAATCCCCTTGGTTTTGACAGATAAGTATTAACCACTGATCTCTACAGATAATTGATAACCCCTCCAACGATAATGCATGTCTGTGTAATTTATGTATTGTAATGATCTATGGCATAGAAGTATACTTTAAAGTTTTCGTAATGTGTAACCACCCTTCTCTGGAGAAGCTATCAATTAGTTGTCAAAACGATACCACCGATAAAATATAAAATGACATTACCAGCAGCAATCTTGAGTGAAAATTGTATTAAACGACTAAAAATAAATTTAAGCTGCATTTAGAAGTTAATGATTCAGCAGTATAATGACAAGGCTACGTCAGCAGCACAGTGTAACATGGATGTAAGTAACAATATACACATTTATTATTAGTTATAATTTTGCAACTGTTAATGGAATGTATTTGTCCACAGATAGCTTGATAACTACTGTAGAACGGGTAATAAAAGATATCAATTTGAAAATCTGGGAAAAATTTTACGACGCTTCTCGCCGGGCTCCCCTGCTTATGTTGGCAACAGATGAACAATGAAGTGTAGAATTGCGTTAATATATTTCTCTCGCAGCAAAATTAATACCGTACCTGCTTTATGGTTGGCAGGTTCTTGTGTGAAACCTTGTCCGTTCAGAAAAAATAATTTTCGTTTTAATTGAAGCTGTCACGAAGAAAACATTTATAGGTCATCTGAGTTGCCGTCTTTACCATTGGTGCCAACATAACCCAGTTACAGGTATCTGGCCGAACCTGAACTTTTCAAAAAGTATGTCATGGGGAAAAACAGAATCTCTAAATTCACTTTTAAGGAAACGATACTATAAAACAATTATTTGCTTTAGTTGTCGAAATTGCAATTTATGATCCAGTTTTTGTGTTTTGTACTCCTTAAGTTCCCATTACTAAAGCATCGGAGAGAATAGGTTTTAAGATAGGAAGTTTGGTTAAATTGTACGACGCTTCTCACCGGGCTGCAGTGTTATGTTGGCACCAATGGTAATGTCGGCAGCTCTGATGATGTTGGCACCAATGGTAATGTCGGCAACTCAGATGACCAATAAATGTTTTTTCTTGACAACTTTAATTAAAACAGAATTTTTTTTCTGAACGGACAAGGGTACGTACAAGTACTTGTCAACCATAGAACAGGCACAGTATTAATTTTGCTGCGAGTGAAACGAGCAGCAATAACATTTACTCTGTAGCTCGTGAAAAATATTCTACACTTCATTGTTCATCTGTTGGCGACATAAGTACTGGAGCCTGGCGAGAAGCGTCGTAAAATTTTACCATTTAACTGGACTTGAATGTAGGGTTTGTTATCCTTTTGCAGAATAGAAATTTACGCTAGCCAATGTGTGTGCTTTCTCATGTCTTGCATTCATTAAATGCTGCAAGCGTAGTTTTCTACACTAGTTTGTGACGGAGGCGTTATTGATTGATAAAATAATCGAACATTTCTGTGAATCTCCGTCAATCTGCACGTTTACATGGACTCCCAAAACTGGTAATTGTGAAGAACGCTTGCACGGACGCCCGTTTCGATAAATCTCGAAAGTGCGATTACACTTCGATATATGATGCATTTTCATATGTTCCAAGCAGGCGGGAGAATCTGATTTGTTGATGTACGAAATGGTGATCATTTTAAGAGAAAGTTAGGTGAGGTACAGGTTAAACAAGAAGTTTTTAAGTATGTGAGGGCGCGTAGCGATCGAATCTCCGGTTCGGGATGGTAGAATTGCGAAGTCTGTTGCCCATGTTATTAGCATGGCGCGTATGTTGGCAAGTTAGTGTTTCTGAACCGGAGATTCGGTTTACACCTAACTTCCACTTAAAATGATCACTGTTTCGTACATCAACAAATCACATTCTCTCGCCTGCTTGGAATATATCGAAATGCACCATATATCGAAGTGTAGTCGCGTGTTCGAGATTTATCGAAAAGTACGACCATGTAAGCGTTCTACACAATTACCCCAGAACCGAATTTTGTAAACCGGTTTCCCAATTCCACTTTTGGTTTGCCATGTAAACGCGTTGCAAAATTCTGGAAGCGGTTTTCTCCTACTACAATCGATATTCATGCTCATGCAAAGGCAACCAATTTGAAACGTTCTTGGTTTGTCAGATTTTTGTCTCATATGGACATAGTGACATTTTCTGCAATGAAAGTTAATTATAAATATTAAACCGTGCGTGAATCTATGTAATTAAAGAGGAACATAGATTGTATTTACTTAGTCAAGAACTTAAGCAGTTGTTTTCAATATCCCACATTTGATTGGGATATTTTCACTTCTGGCCTTAACACGTGAACACGACAGTGGAAAAAGAAATTCGGCTTTAGTCTTCCGGAAGATGTGACGCAGGTAAATTTAGTGAGTAGCAAAATGCAAAATAAACCAGTTAGGTTGTTACTGTTTTTACGATGCGGAGTAGGGTCACAGATCTATAAAAGCAAAGAATTACATATATACATCACAGCCCTTTAGGTGCATCCTGTGCACGTTCGCTTGCAAGAAATTCGCGGAATCTTTGGTCACCGAGTTAATACTGAAGAAAACGCTGTACCCTCGTTGCCGGGTATGATCTGTACTTGCTGTAAATTTGTTAATCAGTTTCGGCGGATCTTGCCGCCATCGATAGAATTGAAGAAATAGGATAATATGTGCTTGCATCGCTAATGTGCACGAACACTAAAAATCCTAGTCTTTGGATACGTCTATTTGCGATGTTTCTATAGCTGTGGAAATCTACCCAGGAAATAATTATTGCCCAAATACAGTGAAGGCGTCTCTTATATCTGCAGGGCGTATTGCGGATTCGTCAAATATACAAAATCTGTTAATTACTCGATGCAAACTATTGCATCGCTCTCACAAGGCACAAAGCTATTTACCCACGCCAACTTGGCGTGCTATAACCAAGCCCCCATCAAATGAGAACTTGAAAGACCAAGGCAGGAAAGTACACTTTTAAAAAACAAGTTCAGAAACATACGATACACTTAAATATTATGGCCGAAGGATATACATGAGAATTCGACAGGTGATGTTAGCTAGTGACAACAAGTTAATACACAAAGAGAAACAGTGTCTTTGGAAAAGCCAGGTCTGTCTCACGGCAGTACGCACTTGGCTGTTCGGGCTTTTAGCTGCCGGAAATTTGTCTCGTGACTGTCCCATACGCAAACACAAGGCTGCAGTCAAGGTTGTTAGAATATTTGGCTGCAGTCGTGCTCCGAACGGAATTTGTTGTTGAAACTATTGAAGAATTCAAACTTCCTGGCAGATAAAAATTGTATGCCGGAACCGGGACTCGAACTGGGACCTTTGCCATTCGCGGGCAAGCAATTCAGTTAAACGTGAGCTGTGAGGTTTTCTTAGTTTATATTACATTTGCTGAGGATGCCAAAAATACTCAACGGAAACGAGTTTTATTTTTCCCCGTGATTATCTGGAACTTTTAATTCTTATAATGAAATGTGATTAACATTTCAAAATAAATGTGGCGAAATGTCCTACACTGCAGACCAGCTTACCACTAAGACTTATTTCGCATGCACATTTGTTGGCTTCGCCAATTCAAAATAGGTGTCACTGTTCAACATAACCTACACTATGGACGACTGGCAATACATTCACGATTTCAAGTGTAGGCCATGCACTGTCACATTTGGCCAAAACAGGCAATATTCTTAAATGATTTTTCATATATGCCTAAAATGGTTAAATTATTGAACTTCATGAAGTACAGCAACGTATCTTCAGATTACACAATTGGGCGTAACTGAAGACTGGGATACAATCTGTCAGCTTAGACCCATGACGTCATCAACATGTCGGAAAATCGGTATACACGATATCTTAATACTTACGTATTGTAGGCGTGATAATAAATAATCTGTAGTTATCCTTATAAATTACAGACGTTAGTAAATAATTTGCGTTAAGTATTTTGATATAAGAAACGTGATAGTTAAACACTGAAAATATCAGACTACGGTACGGTACTTCGTTTTTACACAGAAATTCCGTTGCGTGACATAATCATCCAATTTTTCGTATTTGGTTCTCAATGCACTGCAGTAAAAACATTCAAATACTATACCAAAGCTATCTACAATAATGGCAGTATTTCGGTGTTCAGTACAGTTTCGTCAAGTAAATAGATGTCACAGAATTACAGGGTAGGACGTTACTCGAATGGAGCATAATGGGTTAAAATTATATTTGATGGCGTTTTAAGGAACTGCATCTTGATAATGCAACTCCACATGATGGACACTTCCTTTTCCATTTTTTGACACACGAATGTTCTCAGATAAATTAACTTTATAGTGAGTGTAGAGGTTCTAACGTATATTGAACTCGGAACTGCATTCCTCGCAATTTTGGAACGGTTTTTGCGAATCACCAAAAGACAGCAACAACGAAATAATAGAAAAACACCAACAACGAAATGAATAAGCAGTAACGAAGTTAAAACGGAACGCTCGGTGTGGCCGAAAAGAGCAGTATGAACTATGAAATAGGAAGACATCTTGGAACAAATTGACTGGTCACGTGACAAATATCCGGCAGCTAAACGTCCGAGCAGCCAAGTACGTACTGCCGCGAGACAGACCCTTTGGAAGCCAACAGAAGACAAAGCTTCTTTGGATTAAGTGGAGCAGTTACCTCCCTTGATCTATCGATGCCTCAAATACAGTTGCACGAGCTCACGTCGAATTCCCGTGAATCCGACGTGAGCTCGCACGGTTTTATTTAATGTGGCCTCGCTGTCTAGGCCAGTCGTCAGGTATGTTTAGGTCGGAAAAAAAATTGCAGGAAGCTGAATTTTTGGTATGTTGTTAGTACATGTTATAGTAGTATTAAACCAAATTTGCAGCTTCGAAATCCTTTTGCGTAACTTTTAACAGCCAAAAAACCTCGAAATATTCGGACTTTTTTCTGGTTTTGGCTTATAACTTGTGAAGGGTGGTTTTTTGACGAAAAGTCACTCACAGCTTTATTAATTTAGATAAAATATTCTAAAATTTAAGCCCAACCGCAGCTCTGTAAGTCCAATAGTTCCCGAGATATTGGACTTCAAAAATTGACTTATTTCCCCAAAAAGTTCAAATTTTCGATTTTAGTCATCTTTCGGCTAGAACATTGGCTCTAATGATCATCCCACGGGGAATATCATACAAAACAAAGTTATAGAGCAGTTATTTAACTTTAATCTAAGTACTGAACGAAGTCCATAGGCCCAGTAGATTTCTACTTATCGTTAAAAAACTAAAACATGGAAAAATTGGTGTATAGGCCAGTCGTCAGGTATGTTTAGGTCCAAAAAAATTGCAGGAAGCTGAATTTTTGGCAGACGCTAGTCAATATCGGTGTGCGTTGTGGAGGCGGTGCAGTAGGTTTCATAGAGTTATTGAGAGATTTTGAATATCTGACACTACCACAATACACCGTGCACATACAAACGATGGATTTGTACTGTATTAAGGCAGGATTTCCAGATGTGTGTTAACATTGCAGTTTACTGTGATCGTAACTAGGATTTTTGGTGTTCAAATGTTAGTAGAGCTTATGGGACTGAACTACGGGGTCATCAGTCCCTAAACTTACAAACTACTTATGAACTAGCTAATACTAAGGACGGCACAAATATCCTTGCCCGAGGGGGATTCGAACCCCCGACCGTAGTGGCCGTGCAGACCGTGACTGACGCGCCGCAGGCCGCTCGGCCACCGCGGCCGGCTTTTGGTGGTTGTGGGCATTTGTGATGCAGCTTAACTGATGTCCTCCTTTGGTTTTTTTTAGTTTTGATGATGGAAAGATCAGTTGGAACCTATTAACGCGGTATTGGGTGGCTACCAATAAGTTTACATATAGTACTGAAGTGTTGATCCAAAAAGTTGTAGTGACAGGATGGTAACGTACTTACGACGCGATTTTATTTTGTAAACTTTGGGATTTAATTGTTCATGAGTTCTACAAATAAAAGAATAAATTGAAAATTGACCATTTCGGTCAATCCATAATAGTAATATTTCTGGTCAGTGTTGAAGCATTGACATCAGTTAAGTTTTCTGTTTTTATTTAAAAATGTATTATGCACGCTCTGTGCACTTATAACTATACAAAACACTGCTCCGAATACGACCGACACTTGCAACTTACTGACGGCATTGCATAAGTGCCTCTCACGATCAAGCACAACACCGCGTTTTTTTCTCCAAGTATGCATCTTGCGCCGTGTCTCATTTTTTGTCCAGCCTATGTTCGCTGTCCGTATCCATCTCAAAGACTGATTACACTAATAACACTGACACAGGAAACGTCTTAGGACAACATATAGCTGCCGTTCAGGTACTCATAACATTTTTATTAACTAATTCAGGTTAGAAGAATATCAGTAGAATTTCGTTGTATTTAACTCTGAATCACGATTCCCTACACAAAGTACTGCAAAGGCGGCAGAAGATACTAGTTTCATTACGTCACGCACTATACTGCTTCATTTTTTAAATGGATCATTTAGAACAAAATTTATGTGTAGCAAAGGAATTAAAGTTACAGTTTTACTTTTCAGAAGTTACGTTAAAACTGTATTAACAGTAAACTCATAACAAGAAAGAAGCAAGACAGACCACAAAACGACGTCGAGGTCCTAACAACCCTGAAATTCTGCTGCTTACTTTCCCGAGGAAAAGTGGTTTCGAAGAACGAAACGGCTTAGATACACAGAGCTGTGTGTCAAGTTTCCAAATACGGCACTGGAAATGAGACTCGTTTCGCAGCCACGTGAAACACACAGAAGATTCTGTCCAGGGGCTAAGGATTTTTCTGTAAAACAAAAGAATACTGTCAGAATGGAACACTGACTTTTTAGTGTCTTTCCGTTATCATAAATTATAACGCCGTGGGCAATGAATCTGAAAAATACGTGTCGTTCATTGATCTCTATACCACAGTCTAACCTCTATACTACGTGGATGTTTAACTTCAATTATCTGAGCGTGCCAGCCATAGTTGTTCATATTTAGTTTCTTGCCAAAGTCAGATATGGCTGCTATGGTATGCTTAAAGAAAACAGGAAGAAAACACGTTTCGATTATGCTTCCATATTATCGTACTAGATCGCGTATTGACATAAATTTTAAATAAAGAGGTAGGCAAGCAATTCTAGTCACGTAATAACTGATGGAAATAAGTATGCCAAATTTAAACATGGCGAACAACGCGAAAACGCGCGGAAAACATTCGAAGGTGCAGGCACGCTGTAGTTACATCACAACATATACAGTCGCGATACTCCTATCTTCGTTATACACTGAGACAGCAGCGCTCAAAGTGGTCGGCAAGCTACATTTCTCAATACGTTATTGGATGAGTGCGAACAGTATTGTTTATATTGATCTTATCATACTTTTTACATTAGGAAGCGAATGCAGTGTTATAAAAACAGGCAATACCGTAGAAATAGGCTTTCTAAGATCCCTTACAAGGTACGAAACGGTATTTTTCAGGCCAGTTTATTTACAATTATCTTGTAATTTACAGGCTTCTACTGCAGAATTTTATTTTCTATTAAAAATATAAAAGGCTTGGAAACACAAGAAGACCTGCCCTTTGGCAGAAAGACGTCGCTTTTGTACTCAGGAACGTTAGGTTGCTTCACTAAAATTCCAGTCGAATCAATGAATGCTGAACGTAGGAAACATAGAACGCAATAACTACAGTATTCAACGTACCTAGTCAGTATCACAGCTGTAACTGAAGGAAAAACGAAACATACATGGCAATAAAGCGGTAAAAGCTATCAAACTGTTTACCAACACACACCAATTCCACAATTATTGCTACAGATGAACCACAAACGGCAAGAATCTGCAAACATAGACATTTTAAGCTCAGGTAATTGCACTTCAGATTATGCGCGGGTAATAAAGACGAATGATGTCTAAAAACTCGTGAATCGCTAGGCTCCGTATCCAACTGATACACAGGGAAAAAAGAAAAAAAGGAATACCGTCGGTCTTAGTAAGAAGAGACCGTAATGTAAATCTATTTCTCTAAAGTTTATATTGTATTTTCAGCGGAATACGCTGCTAAGCATAAGTATTTGTTCATGACGAAGTTATTCTTTATACCACTAAATCAAATTCGGCTGTTTTTAATTTCCTGATTATGCATGTCTCGTGCAATTTTGATAATGCTTGGAACACAAAATTTACAGATACTATTTGCTTAATGACACAGGAAAGTTATTATAAACAGACACTACTCTTACGGCGGCTTACCCACCACTAGCAGCGCTAGTCTAGTTGCAACTGTAAGTTGGCAACCACTACATCAGATAGTGCCGCGACTGTATATGTTAGACTGTAGTTCTATCAGTTACCTCAATTTGAGCTCACTGGGTTCTATGCTCAGACACCAGAGTTAATTCTGTAGAGAGATCACTGGTGTCGAACCAAGGAGGTTAGAAAAAGGACGGTGGCGTTATCTATGCTGACAACAGGATTGGTTGAAGCCAGAAGGGCCATACTTTTGTGCCCAAAACAAAGATTTCTCACTTAAACCCTGTGTGAATATTGCCCTCTTTACGGAATGGATTTACATTAAGTCACAGCGGAGTATTAGTTATGACGTACATTTCAACGACTAGAACTACTATATTCACTCATTACGACGAATGTTTTGGGCACAACAAATGCCGGAATGCCCAGTTTGCTGGCTTAACTTTTTCAATATTAGGGCATCTCCAGAGATTCTGACCTGCTCGTCTTTCTAACGTCGTTTCACGTCAGTTAATCTCCGGGGAGAACAATGAAAACTCGCTGCAGAGCGATTGATTGGAAAGACGGAAGCCGCCATATAGGTAGACACAATTTACATGAATTTAAAGGTATTGATAAATCACGAACGTATTTCGAATGCCATGTATATGTAACAGATGTTAATTTCAGGCATACCGGTACTACTGAATGAAGTAAGTTTCGTGAGAAGTAAAATTTCTATTTATCAGAGTAAAACAAGGATGATACAATTGTCTAACCTTCTGAGCAAAGTAAACTTCAGATGAGGAATGCGATGGAACAGATGAATGTAATCACAATTTGAAAGAAATGTATAAGGGGAAGCAAAAATCGCTAAATTTACTCCATGCAGGCACGTTATTCCTCTGGTTCTGCCATCTCGAAAAACACAATGGCCGGCCGCGGTGGCCGAGGTGACTGAGGCGCTCCAGTCACGGTCAGCACGGCCACTACGGTCGGGGGTTCGAATCCCCCCTCGGGCATGGATATTTGTGCCGTCCTTTGTATATGGTAGTTGATAAGTAGTTTGTAAGTTTATGGACTGATGACCCCGTAGTTAAGTCCCATAAGCTTAACAAACATTTGAACATTTGAAAACACAATGTCCGACATAAGTGTCAACTCAATGCACCACTGAACAATAATTGAGTCATACAATAACGAAACTTTCAGTCGTTACACATTCAACACAGCTTGAACACAGCCGTGTGCAGGGATGCCAACCGCGTTTCGCTCCAACTCTGCATTGGAGGGAAATTACCTATGTTCAGCGATTATTTTTTTTTTTTATAAAGAGACCTAGTACTTCGCCATGTATAACATTGGAGACAGGATCGGAAATAGGAAGAAATTGTTTTAACCGTCGAATCTAGATTAGGCCTGCGTCGCCATGATGATCGGATTAGTCTGTACGCACCATGGTGAGATACTCGTGCCTTAAGAAGCGTCACACTTTTTCTGCATCAGGAATTATGGTTTGGGGTGGTATTGGTTTCTGTCCCCTTCCCCCCACGTGCTACTACTCATTGCCGGTAAGACTTTACTAGGGTAGTAGAATCAGGAGTGAGATGTGACGTCGGCACTTCTAAAGTTTCCCCTATGACCTACAGGCACCTGTCGCTATTTGCACTAGCAATGCAGAACACGTGAGGGCGTCTTTGTCTTGTATCGCATAGACGAAAGTTCTTTCGTGAAGTTTTCTCTTGCCTAATATCTTCTCAGATGTCGCAACGCAGATGGATGACTCGGGTCGTAGATCCGTTGACTTGGAGTGAGTCTGTAACTGATAATGCAATTGGTTTTTAGTAATACCAGCTACATTAATTCTGTCGTAGTAAAGTAGCAAAACACAAGCCACTACATACGTACACAACAGATTTATCATTGACAAAAGTTACCCAAGACACAGTAAAACTGAGTTAGGTAAAAATTACTTGTATAATAATTAAGTACGGTGCTCTGATTCCGGGCTTCGGCACTATCTGACCGTCGCGGTGGCCGAAACGGCAGTGGGGTAACCGCCAGAAGCGAGTGGCTTCTGTGCGAAAAAATGTTCAAATGTTTGTAAATCTATCGGACGAAATTGCATGCTCATCAGACCGTAGCTTACAAACTACTTAAACTAAGGTAAACTAACCTAAGGACAACACACACACACACACCCATGCCCCAGGGAGGACTCGAACCTCCGACGGCGAGCAACCGCGCGCTCTGCAGCGAGGTGCCTTAAACCGCTCGGCTACTCCACTGCGGGGCTTATGTGCGTACTTTTGCAATGGCTTTCGAAGGATTTCGAAAGCTCTGGGCGGCGAAACAAGTCCTCAAATGTTTGTTAAGCTTATGGGACTTAACTACAGGGTCATCAGTCCCTAAACTTACAAACTACTTATGAACTACCTTATACTATGGACGGCACAAATATCCATGCCCGAGGGTGGGGGGATTGGAACTCCCGACCGTAGTGGCCGTGCAGACCGTGACTGGAGCGCCTCAGTCCCCGCGGCCACCGCGGCCGGCGGCGAAAGAAAATAAGGCCACCTGTCCCCTTGGAAATAGATATAAAAAAAAAAATTGAAATAAAATAGGTTGCTTTCAAAATTTCTAGTCCCCCCAAGGACGAGAGGCACGGGGACATCCGCCGCCGCCGCCCCCTCCCCCCATTAGCGTGTTTCTGCACTTTTTGCGGGACATGAAGTTTTCGAGGCGCACTCACTCATTTCATTACTCTTTTGTTTATAAAATTAATAGTCCAAATGACTTCCATTCGGAATTCTATCTCCGCCTTGCAGTATTATCCATCACTATCTGGAACTCTAATTCATTTCTGGTACTATAGTGTTGTTGTTGTTGTTGTTGTTGTTGTTATGGTGGTCTATCCCTTCTTAGTCAGGATATGCCAGAAACTCCTTTTCTCCCCGATTCGGTTAAGCACCTCCTCATTAGTTACGTGATCTACCCATCTAATTTTAATCATTTGTCTGTAGCGCCACATTTCAAAAGCTTCTATCAT
The DNA here is from genome assembly GCA_026315105.1 of Locusta migratoria. Classification (NCBI taxonomy): domain Eukaryota; kingdom Metazoa; phylum Arthropoda; class Insecta; order Orthoptera; family Acrididae; genus Locusta; species Locusta migratoria. Next base: position 628,615,593 of record CM048745.1, on the reverse strand, counting down.
CTTTTTATCTGAACTTCTTATCGCCCACGTTTCACTCCCATACAATGCTACACTCCTTGCTTTCAGAAAGGAAGTCTTATCATCTGCATTCTTTCTAGTTTTTATTCTTTCTGCTTCCCATACAAGTAATTTTGCCTTCTCCAAGGCCTTGTTGGTTTCTTTACATAACTAAAATTAATTCAATAATTTATTGAAATAGGCTTTATTTAAATAATTATTGCATTACTGTAGTAGAAAGGAGAAAGTTACTAAACAGTATTGTGCTACGAGACACTGAATCATCAGCCTTACTGACGAATGTGCATTTCGTAAAAATGCATTTTTCCCCAATTTTATAAAAAATTCATCGAATGTTAGCGGTTTAGACGTACTGTAAATATGGTAGTTACACAATAATTGGAGCTGCTGTTATTCGTCGAATTCAGTATCGTCGTTAGTTAAGGATATTGAGTCATTGTGTCAATAACGGTAGGTGGCTAATGTTCCGCAAAGTGATGCAATTCTCCGGGTGGAGTAATTTCCTAATGGAGTAGGGCGACATGACATTAACACATCAGTCTCATGTTACATGGGCGGGGCGAAGCTAGTAGACCCCCTATTAAGGTACCCGGAACTTTGCGTTAAAACTAAGGCCTGAAGCCCAACAAAAACGATATCGCAGTAGCTCTTCACCAGTCGGTTCCACGTGAGTGCAGAAAATGTACCATATGGCTGCGAAAAAGTTGTTGAATTTTAATAGTGTATGACCACAGAGTTCGTCATACAGGGATATTCGCATTCGGCATGTACGGAAACCGTAATGGAAAAGGAGACGTAAATTCCAGAACAGTACCGTGAAAAATACCACGAAATTAGCTGTTTTTGAGAAAATTCTCGAAATTGGTCATATTTACGAAATATAGCTAACTTTATTGGTTCCTATAAAACGTCCCAAATTTGAGAACGGAAGTTAGCCAATATTCGGGACTGATATTTGCTGTGCGTCCATATAACTCTTCCCCTCTAGCTTCAAATTCTTATACAAACACTTAATGGCAGTCCATTTCCCGTATAATGAAATGAGACGTCAAAAGAGTAGTGAAACAGTCATTAAACACACCGATACTGGCAATAAGCATTGGATTGGCAGGAGAGACGCTGAAAATGTGGCAGAAGAAACAGAATAAAGAAACAGATTTTGGCTGTGGTGAAACACAAAAATAAAGGCAAGAGATTGTGGCGAAACAGAAGAAAAGCAGTGATAACAGCAAAAACAGCAACAGCAACACACACACACACACACACACACACACACACACACACACACACACACACACACACATACCAAAAAATCTGTCTAAAGCAGAGAATTGACTAATAGAGTAAAATTTCGAAACCACCGAAAGAAGAAAATCCTGTAACACCAAAACTGACTAAAAAAGGCAAAATTTGCGAAACAAACATCAGATTCTGCTAAAAGTAACACAAAATATGGAAAAAGTAGTGCACTAAATCTGGCACAAATGTAACAAATTGGCACGGAACTAGCACCTATATCGTCAAAGATATTGGCCATAAAATAAAAAGATTTATTAGTTTCTCCATCACTGGATGCTTGCTGTTGCCGCAACTGTGGTTCAAATTTTAATGAAACTCCAGCTCCAGTTGCATTTATTGGTGCTTTATTTAAGCTCACACTACCGGTTACGGCCTCTATGTTAGGCCATTTTCAAGTGTGACAGACCTGCATATACTGTGTAACAATAAGTTTACAAAAATTACATGGTACAAGACAGAATGTTATATATGTAAAAAGGTACTGTACAGAAGCAGCAGGAAACTTACGTTATGCCATAGAGAAAGCAACGTCAAGTAATTGCAACAATAGACTCAGAGAATTTAAAACTTTTGGCGCCCAATGGCGACATGAGAAAAATGGGCGTGTCGTATTTAACATTCCAAAACATTATAATCGGCATGTTCTGATATAAACATTACATCATTGCAAGCATGAAATTCTAAACATTAGTTGATAAAATGTAAAGGTCAATAGTAAATTATTATTATTAATGTCAGTTAGGATAAAAACGGAACATATAGCGGCCAATGAGGCTATGTGAAAAGTGGTCGTGTCGTCAATTTAAAATTTTGATTCAGGAAGTATAATAATTTAGCTTAAGGCCAATTGTATTCAATTTAGTTTACAGCTGGTTTAGGTAAACTAAATTAAATACAATTGGCCTTACGCTAAATTATTATACTTCCTGAATCAAAATTTTAAATTGACGACACGCCCACTTTTCACATAGCCTCATTGGCCACTATATGTTCCGTTTTTTCCTAACTGACATTAATAATAATTTACTATTGACCTTTACATTTTATCAACTAATGTTTAGAATTTCATGCTTGCAATGATGTAATGTTTATATCAGAACATGCCGATTATAATGTTTTGGAATGTTAAATACGACACGCCCATTTTTCTCATGTCGCCATTGGGCGCCAAAAGTTTTAAATTCTCTGAGTTCTATTGTTGTAATTACTTGACGTTGCTTTCTCTATGGCATAACGTAAGTTTCCTTCTGCTTCTGTACAGTACCTTTTTACATATATAACATTCTGTCTTGTACCATATAATTTTTGTAAACTTATTGTTACACATTATATGCAGGTCTGTCACACTTGAAAAAGGCCTAACATAGAGGCCGAAACCGATCGTGTGGGCTTAAATAAAGCACCAATAAATGTAACTGGAGCTAGAGTTTCATTAAAAAGATTTATCCCGTCTCTAGTAATGAGGAAATGCCCTCGGTTTGGTAGTATGACAAGTTTCTAATCTCACGACAACGGTTCCGTCACGTTCTTCAGCTTACTTGTGACGTTGGCTGCCGAGAGCTGTCCAAGAAAAAACGACGACTGCCTGCAAAGCTAACGGGAGGGCCCGGGACAAGAGCTTCGCTTGGCCACAGGCCATTGTGTCTTGTTGACATCTGCTGACGTGGCCAGCCGAACCGTGTCGCGTCGATGTTGTAACCCTCTCTCTGGGAATCCGTGTGACGCAAGGACAGAATCGCCTTCTCATCCTCTTTATTCTAGAGAGTGAGTATACACCTTGCCCTTTTCTATTCTGAGGATTATGACGTATCCGCTTAAAGGGAAAACCGTATTTTGCATTTCGTCAGAGATTCTTTCAAGGGATAAAATTACAAATCTGGATATTGCTGTATGTATTTTGTAGGACAGGGGCTCAATTGAGCGCCCCCACCATCCAGATTTAGGGTTTACTTAATGCCCTTAAATCTGTTAAATACCGGAATGGAATGAATGATCAAACCTCCCACCGACAGTATGGTCATTAAAGACAGAGCATACTTCTTTGTCAAGGAAGGGGAAAAGAAATCGGTCGTGTCCGATGAAATGAACCATTCCATTCCCCTAGAAATCAAGAAAAGCCTAAACCAGGATGGCTGAAGGCAGGTTTGAACTGCCGTCCTCCCGAATGAGAGTCCAGTGTGTTACTACTGCACCACCTCTGTCGGTAAATAAAATCCCGGAGTTGTTCATTTATGGAACTAAAGTCGTACTTCACCTGTAATGTCCGCCCGGCTCTAATGACGACGGGGTGTAAAAACCATTATTTTCCTTCCTTCTTTCCTTTAATGAATGCGTTGCTGACTGTGGGGACGACATTTGAGTGCCTAGTATGCGACACAATGGGGCAGGTCTTGGTGAGATAGTGACGTTTAGTACGTAATAATATTGTGTGCAAATGACTCTTTGCTTGGCGGTCCAACTGACTTTTGCAGAATGAATACGCATTCTTTCAGCACTAGTTCACAAGCGTAAAGTACGTGCTGTATGTCTACTTTACCTGTCCGGTGTTTTTTAGATCCGAGCTCTTCATACGTCTTGGTAAGTAAAACAGATCCTCCAGAAAGTCTTTTAAATACGAGATTAACAGAAGAGTTGTTTGGTCGGGTGAGATAGAACTGACCTGGGCGTGCTATGTTTCTGCACTATAAAATATAAACAATTATAAGGGATGCAAAATTAATCGAGAAAATACATTCTCGGAAACACGTCTTTTAATCCAGATCAGTTTTGGGGAGCTTACATTTAATCTGCTTTTCTATTTTAACCAGTTCTGGGAGTCATTTTTATACCAATATCTTCGTTTACAATATATTTGCACTCAAAACCAATAGATGGGCTTTTAGCGACACAGTACCGCTTGTTTGTTGGACTAAGTAGGATGCAGAATGAAACTTCCTGGCAGATTAAAATTATCTGCTGGGACCGGGACTCGATCCTGGGACCTTTGCCTTTCGCGGGTAAGCGCTCTGACTGAGCTATCCCGACACGACTCACGATGCCGCCTCACAACTTTACTTCCGCCAGTACCTCGACTCCTACTTTCCAAACTTCACAGAAGCTCTCCTACATGTTTCGCAATTGCCCGCGAAAGGCAAAGATCCCATGTTAGAGTCCCGGTCCCGGCACACAATTTTTATCTGCCAGGAAGTTTCATATCAGCGCACACTCCGCTGCAGAGTGAAAGTTTTATTCAGGATGCAGAATGTTTCAAAGACTGTCAAGTTTTTTGTAAAACCTTGACGATCACGAAAGTTTAATCTGTTCGCAGTCAACGAGATTGGTAGCATAATGTTAACCATGTAGGCAACCAAACGAAGAAGCAACGAGCTACAGATATCGCAATAAGGTCACGATTTTCATACGCAGTCATCACAACAAAGGCGTGATTCGTTGCAACAAGATGTGCTTACGAAATTTCAATCACGAGCTTTCTCCTTGGATTACGAAAATACTTTGTTGACCCCCACGCACTTAGGGGAAATGATCGTCGTAATAAAATAACAGTAAGAGGATTCGCCTTAGAGTAATTACCAATTTGTGATGCAGTTTGTGGTGGGTAGAATATTAAAATATCTGCTTTGAAGCAAAAACCTATTATACTCCTTATAAAAATCGAAGGTCTTTTTAGTGGCTACTTGTATTTATTTTGCGTCTTTGACTGTACTGCAAGAAAGATTCCCGATTTCACTGCATGCTTAAAGACATTTAGCAGAGCTCTAACGGAAAGCATTAAGTGTTGGTTTTTCCCGCGGGCTGCAAGTATGTGGCACGGTAAAGACATTATGTTAAAATGATTCCACGAACCCCTACCATGCCCGAAAGTGTCAATTGCAATATAGTCATGAAGATGTACACTGCTTGATAAAAATATGATGCAAACAGAGGAGTGATTAAATATTATCTCATTTCGGTATACATGCATACCAATGACGTGTTAGTAAATAATTAGATTTACACGGCTCTGTAAAGTGTAGGAGGCCCAGCAGAGTGCATCCGTGATGCCGCCTTCCTGTTGGAGAGTTGGTAGCAGTCAATTGCCCCACTTTGTCGCCTTTCATGCAGCAAAACTACGCCATTTAGCATGGCGTTCCAGTTAATTATTCTGATGGTGTTCACAAGACATTTTACAGACTGTATGCACATGCACCATTGAATGAACCTGCGAAATTTTATAGTACGACACACAGTTCTTGAAATACGTCATAATGAATGTTGATTACAAAAGCATCCCCCATCACGCTGAAGTTTGTCTTCGATACCAACGCTATTTTTATTTCGCAGACTTTCTTGAATATTCCACTCAATGTGCGTGGAAAGTGATATCATTATAAGACATAGTATTCAGGAACGTCAAATGTGCCGTTTGGATGTGAGCGAGTTTAAAGAAAGGATAATTTTTTAATTTCCCTACATTCTGTACGCATAGAAATTGAGAGGAGGGCGTTGCCATCAGTTCCTGTTCTAATGAAGATATGCCAGACTGGTCCGAATACAGCGGCTGTGAAAACGTGGTGCATTCACAACTAGGAGCGTTGACTGGCATTCCACGGACGAGCTGCACTCGAAGAGGATCTTCCCGCGCACGTAGAGAAGACCCTGACTAAGAGTACTTAACCCCTCCCTCCTCTCTTCCCCCTCACCCCTCTCCCCAGGGGTCTCGCAGTTCTTTCATGAGTACCTGCGTGGCGTGCACGGGGCACTGAGCTAATCCAGTCTTTCTTCCTTCGTTCTTTCTTCCCTGGACTGCATTTCCTTTTCTTTCCCCTCTTTTTTTAGTAAGTTCTGTTTGGTTATATAAAACAAACGTGTACAGATACAGAAAAACTATTTATTGTTAAAAAATTCTAAAACTGTTAAACTACTTTTCTACATAGCTGCCGAAATTTTGTAGGCACTTGTCATAGCGTGGCACAAGTTGCTGTATGCCTTCTTCATAGAAGGTTGCCGCCTGTGTATTCAGCCATGTGGTAGCATGTTCTTTCAGCTCGTCATCATCGTTGAAGTGTTGACCACCAAGAACAGATTTTAGGTGTAAGAAGAGAGGAAAGTCGCTAGGAGCGGGGTCTGGGCTGTACGAGGGATGATCAAACATGTCCCAGTGAAATTCCCGTAAGAGCTGTTTGGTCACATTCACCACATGAGGTCGGGCACTATCGTGGAAACAACCACCTTTTGATGGAAATCCTCTTCGTACACCTAAAATTAGTCCTGTCAACACTTCAACGATGACAAGCTGAAAGAACATGCTACCACATGACTGAATACACAGGCGGCAATTTTCTATGAAGAAGGCATACAGAACTTGTGCCACGTTATGACAAGTGCATACAAAATTTCGGCAGCTATGTAGAAAAGTAGTTTAACAGTTGTACATTTTTGTACAATTGTGCGCCTCGGTTGCACAGTGGTAGAGTGCCAGACTACAAATCCAAAGGTCGCGGGTTCCATCCCTGCCAGGTCCTTGGATTTTTATCTGTCACTTTTCACTTCTTTCACCTCTGGCAGTACTGCTCATGTGAAAAATACCGAGTAGCACCGGAGTAGCACCGTGGTTCGGAACCCACGTTAAACTGTAGGTCCCCCCTATAACTGGCTGGGTAAGTCAGTTCGAAGGTCGGAGGAAGGCAACGGCATACCACCTCCAAACAGGACCATGCCTAGTAAAGCACTGTGGTGTTCAAACCAATCTTCGGATTGTTGACTGCTTTACCTTTAGTTTTTCTGTATCTGTAAAAGTTTGTTTTATATAACCAAACGGAACGTACTTTCTGGACGTACCTCGTATTCAGTATTGTATGTAATGAAACGGATTATCATATTGTTATGCATAAGTTTTATTAACCTGTTTCCTTGAAAGGGAGAAGCTTTTTAATAATTATGAGTTTGGGAAACAATCATGTGGTACACAGCTTTTCCTTTTTCCAGTTTGCGTAAAGTTATACTGACAACATACTGTTAGTCGAAAGTCACCTTATTTTTTGATATCCTTTCTACAGCACTCATTGAAGCTGATTTACTGACTGAACTCGCATGTATTATGTATTTAGGAATGCCGAATGGGAGATATGTAAAGTTGTTTGTCGATTGCAAAAACGGAAATGAATACGGCAATAGAAAGCTAGCGCTCCCAAGAAAAAAATTGTAAAGAGGCTGCTTAATGAAGCCAATTTATTACTTCCTTCGGATTTTGTATCGCTATAGTCATGTCCAGGCTCCAACATTTCGTAATCTTTAATTGGCATGTCTGTTTTGTACCTGCAGAGTGTCATCCTACAAGGGGATATGCAGGACTGTGGAATTTTTTGTGGTAGCTATACAGTAGTCTCGTTAATTCGCAGTGTACTGGACCGGTATCACCTCGAACTATCGAAATTTATGCGCGAAAAAGAAGTAAATTGACCTTGAAAAGAATACATATCAGAAAATGTTTTTAAACAGTGTTTAAATAGGCATTTACATTGGCAGCCTACAGGTCTTTTAACTACTTACTTCGCGATGTAATGAAGTGCCTTTTCCGGTGAAGAGAATGTTCTGTTTTCTTTTATGACGCTCGGATTTATGCGAAACTCGTATTCCGAGACTGTAAATATCAAGTCTCCACTGCACCAAATTCAGCTTACTTCTCTAATTTGCTTTAATTTTTCAGGTATAAAATGTCACAACGAGGAGAATAAAATCCGATTTGGAACTACTTTTATTGAAGTACCGTCGATTTGTCTAAAGCTGCTAACCTCCCATTTTCTACGGACTCCTGGTTAAGCTTACACACACTCAGAAAGGCTTTAACCCTTTCTTTACCGAATTTCGACGAGGATCGAAGCAAATCATCGTTCTAAATAATTGTTTTCCGTTATCTGCTAAGTTCCTGCCATTTATTGTCAAGAACAATTACTACTGGCTTGGGAATTACAGTGAATAGCGGGAAAAAGTGTTTGCTAAATATAAGATACAGTGTAAACAACTAGAAAGACGATGTTGCTTTTAAGCAACGCGGGTAAAGAAAGGGTCAACACAGGGAGGGGATCTTGCGTAATGTGGAGAAACCAGTGATTTGTGGTTTAATGTAAATTCACGGACATTTTAACTACACAAGTTTAGGATACGCTTTCGGTTTCTGCTGAAACTAGAGCCGAATTCGGTTGCAAATTATGTTTCGGTCGGACTTCGGTAACAACCAAGGCTGCAATCTCTGGGACAGTAGTCTTCAATTATACATACACAAATTCGTTGACGTTGCTGACATGAGCCGTGTGCAGGGATGCCAATCGCATTTCACCCCTACACTTAATTCGCGGAAAATTAAGAATTCTGCGGAATTTTTTGAACAGATCTTGTACGATGTAGAATACGGACTGGAGAAGGGAAAAATACAAGCAAAGTAAGAAATAAAGACTGTTAGAGGAGAACGCCAAATATATATAAAATAAAAACGCGAGAATGAAACTGTTGTATATATAAATAAAATAAAAAACGCGAGAATGAAACTGTTGTGCGTTGATTCGCTAGGAGCACTTAGGCAGGAACGCGGAATCGTTCGCGTTCGGCCTTGTCTAGAGAACAGTGGAGGCCACGAACTCCGCCCAAATTGCGAAGGCGTCGTTACGTTGCGGAGCGAATGGCAGAAGGCAGAGGACGATACGGCGTCCCCGTCGAGCCAGCACAGCGTCTTCCTGGAAACTGCGTTGCGTAAGGCTGCATCAGCGACGCTTGTGCTGCGTGAACGCAGAGATTGCGGAACAGGGGAGCGGCCGCGAGCACTGGCATGCGGCTCAGACGCCGGGCAGCCAGGCGTCACGCGACCACTGTCTGTCCCGCCGTATGTCGCCAAGGTCGCGACGTGGACGTTCATTATTACATAAACTATGATCTTCTGGGTCAGAACTTTTTATTACCGGCACACTACCGGTTCAGTTCTGCGCTGTAGATCATCTTGAGGTCTGGCGCTATGAAGTGTAGCTTCAACAAGTTGTAAAACATCAGGGAAGTACATAACTAGCCGATAACTGCGACAATGGTCCGATTAAAATGTGCAATACGTAACGTAAAAAGTTTTTATTGTTGCATGTTTACCGGAGTGTTGTTTGTGTTATGGTCTTCAGTCCGGAGACTGGTTTGATGCAGCTCTCCACAATACCCTATCCTGAGCAAGACTCTTCATTTCCACATAAGAACGGCAACCTACATCTGTCTGAATCTGCTTACTGTCTCCATCTCTTGGTCTTCCTCTGCGATTTTTACCCCACACGCTTCCCTCCAACGCTAAAATCACAATTCCTTGATGTCTAAGAATGTGTCCTACCAATCTATCCCTTCTTTTAGTCAAGGTATGCCAGAAATTTCTTTTCTCCCCAATTCTATTCAGTACCTCATTAGTTATGCGATCCACCCACCTAATCTTCAGCATTCTTCTGTAGCACCATATTTCAAAAGCCTCAATCCTCTTCCTGTCCGCACTGTTTATCGTCCATGTTTCACTCCCATACAAGGCAACACTCCACACAAATGCCTTCAGAAAGGACTTCCTTAGGCTTAAATCAATATTCGATGTTAACAAATTTCTCTTTTTCAAGAACGCTTTTCTACCCATTGCCATTCTGCATTTTATATCCTCTGTACTGCGACCATCATTTGTTATTTTACTACCCAAGTAACAAAACTCATCTACCACCTTCATTGTTTCATTACCTAATCTAATTCCTGGTATTCATAATTTTGTGATGACGAAGTTGATAGTACTACAAATCAAATGTTTGTAAATCTATTGGACTCAACTGCGTTGTAATTAGTCCGTAGCTTACAAACTACCTAAACCATGTTAAACTAACCTAAGCACAACATACACATCCATGCCCGAGGGTGGATTCGTGCCTCCGACGCGGGAGGCCTCGCGATCCGCAATGTGGCGCTCCAGAGTGCTCGGCTAGTCCCGCTTCAAAACTGCGTCAGTTACTACATATCAAATTGAGAATTCCAGAATGAAATTTTCACTCTGCAGCGGAGTGTGCGCTGATATGAAACTTCCTGGCATATTAAAATTGTGTGCCGGAACCGGGACTCGAACCTGGGACCTTTGCCTTTCGCGATCAAGCGCTCTACCAACTGAGCTATCCCGACACGACTTACGATGCCGCCTCACAACTTTACTTCCGTCAGTACCTCACCTCCTACTTTCCAAACATCACAGAAGCTCTCCTGCGAAACATGCAAGACTAGCACCCCTGGAATAATGGATATGGTGGAGGTTAGAGTCCCGGTTCCGGCACACAATTTTAATCTGCCAGGAAGTTTCATATCAGAGCACACTCCGCTGCAGAGTGAAAATTTCATTCTGGAAATATCCCTTAGGCTGTGGCTAAGCCATGTCTCCACCATATCCTTTCTTCCAGGGGTGCTAGTCTTGCATGTTTAGCAGGAGAGCTTCTGTGAAGTTTGGAAAGTAGGAGGTGAGGTACTGGTGGAAGTAAAGTTGTGAGGCGGCATCGTGAGTCGTGTCGGGATGCTCAGTTGGTAGAGCGCTTGCTCGCGAAAGGCAAAGGTCCCAGGTTCGAGTCCCGGTTCCAGCACACAATTTTAATCAGCCAGGCAGTTTCAAATTGAGAATTATTTATTACTGTAAGACGGCGATAATCCGGCAGACCTGATACTCCGGCACTCGCCAAAGATTTTCCCCCAATTTTTAGCTCGACGTGGTTGCAGTAAAGTCGTATGCGTGCGAGAAACAACGGAACCGTTCGACGCCGCGCCTAGTCAGTAAACGTGGCCATATAAGAAACTAGATGCCTGATAGCACGCTTGCGCAAGCGTGCTAACACATACATGCGCAAATTAATCGCACCTCCGCACAGTTAAAGCATGCTTGCACAAGTGACAGTTTTTTTACATCCAAAAATGTCGTTCGAAGGCGATGCGCTGGCTGTGGCGGCATAGAGCGGATAAGAATACGAAAAACTTTTTCACATACAAATTTACTTTGTACTGATGATAGCGCCTAGTTCTTGGCATAAATATCTCAGAATGAATGAAGAAACGTATTTGAATATACTGTCGCCAGCAGTGTTGCCAGACGTAGGGAATTTTCCCTACTCGTAGGTACTTTTAAGCATTAAAATCATGTAGGGAATTTTCATCCAAAAGTCCTCAACGCGTAGGAACTTTCGTAAAATTTTACAGTCGCCGACACAGGCCTAGCGGGTAATGTTGGCAGCAGAACAGTTGTTAGCACGCGGGACTGAAGCCGACCAATTGTGGCAAAGTTTAAAGTAGCTAATGATATTTTAACGGCGTATTTGTTTTCTGTTCATAGTAAACATTATTAATTTGAAAAATCTAATTCCGACACATTAAAATTGATTCGAATTACGATGATTTCAATGTATATCGGTGAAATGGAGAGTCAGTTTGGAAATAGTGTTTGAAAATGTCAGCACAAGAAAAATTGTTTCCATGAACGAATCACGTTTTATTACCTTCACTAGACTTATTTATTTACGACAGGAAGATATACTAGTAAGTACTTGTAAATGAGAAGATGCTGACAAGAAAACGCTAAAAGATTTGCGACAGCCGACGTTATAATGAACAAAGCGCTAGACATTCGTTGTCAACATAGCATTACTCTCTGAAAATGTAATTATGTAGAGTGACGGACTTTTTTGTGCTGACTGTGAACTAAATAATTACTACTGTTCCTACTCTATGGTTGATAGTGTCTCGATGTATCCTTGTGTATTCAGTAAATCAGTTATCCTCGTGGAACAGTGCACTCGGAATTAGCGGCATATTTAGGGAAACTAATTAATGCTGTTCCTCTCTATGGTTGCCAGGTTCTTGATGTACCCTTGTCCGATCGATAAATCAGTAATCTTCTTGTTACAGAGCACTTGGAATTCGCGGCATAATCTACACTTGACTCCATCGGTAACGATCAGTCACTGGAAAAACATATCTAGCAAGTGAATCATGATGCCGAATATTTAAAGTTTTTCAAAATTGTAACATGTCACATTAATCAGCTGGTTAACGTCTGCTGGCCGGACTCCTGGATTCAGCCCCTCCCAGACCCAAATCCTGGCTACGACCCTGATGTAGGGTCATTGAGGTGGTAGGGAGAAAGTACGGAAAACGTAGGTACATTTTTGTAACTGTAGGTATTTTCTCTGTCTGCCATCTGGCAACACTGGTCGCCAGTAACGCCTTCGATCAAGAAGCAGGGTATAGTTATGAGGAAGTCTGTAACACAAAATGAGACTATCAGCAATTGGTCAAGGTGTAGTTATGAAGACCTAAAGTACGCTACCGTAATTTCACTAGACACTAGATGACACAAACCTGAAATCTGTAGCCGAGTTGTTCTAGGCGCCTTGTCAGGGACTAAGAGGCTGCTTCCGACGGAGGTTAGACTCCTCTCTCGGGCGTGTGCGCGTGTATATTTTGTCCTTAGTTTTAGTACTCTGTAAGCCTAGAGACTCATGGCACAATAGTTCCATATATGTACAAACATTTGAACATTTTTGAAACACATAATCTATATCTTATAAATTGCTGTAGGAAGTTGCAGTTTACGTTTATCAGATCTCACATTGTTATGAACGAACGCGTCGAAAACACAAGACACATTAGTCACTCAGAAATGACAAATGCATGTACAGACCTTACTGTTGGCAGACACGTCCAAGCATGCACAAGCTCGAACGCTTGCACAGATATGCGTAGTCAAAGTTAGAACATGCATCAAGCCGCTTGAACACGCCTGATGCTTGAGGAAATGTATCCTATTAACGGTTAAGCACGCTCGCGCAAGCATGCTGGTCTCGCGCTGGGTTTTGTATGTGCTTGGCTGGGTGATTGTATTCTTGCTAAGATATGCCAGTTGCAGTATCAGCTTTCTGCAAATACCCCAGATATTACGCTTGCTGTTAGACGCGTGGTTGGCAGTGCCGCTTTCCGGATCACTGGGAGGTTTTCCTCTACTTGTTACCACACGATAAGAAATGTGTACCAAATTTGGTTGAAATCGGTGCAACATTGTCGCGTGATGCAGCTGTTTTTCGCGGATGTCATTGTTTATGACGTCATATCTGCTGATCTGTGTGTTGCACGTGATTCTTACATTTACGGCGACTGTCCTCTGGGTCTCAAGGTCATGTGTGAAAAATTTCATTAAGATTGGAAGAAAACTAGATTTGTATGCAGTGTACACACACACACACACACACACACACACACACACACACACACACACACTTTATATATAAAGAAGATTCGAATACAGACATCGTTTTGGGATCTAAGATTAAACACTTAAAATATGTGAAACAGTCTTATGTTTTTAATTGAAGCTTTAGCGTGGATTCTCCCGTTAAAATGAAAAGTAGCTGTTTTAAAGATTTGAAGTTAGCATGATGGTTGTATAACTACAAAGTGATCAGACACGTTAACATTTTGGGGTTCCGTATGTCTAATATATTTATTCTGTACAAAGGAGTCTTGATATGCTTAGTGCTATAAGACGCTTTTAAGAGGTATGACGGAAGAAAATCATTATATGTTAGCAGTTTCACCGTTTTTCAGTTAGTGTATTCCTCTGATTTGTTAAGCTTCTCAATTCCCCAATGCACCCCCTGTACCCTCCTATCCCACCCTTATATTTTTGTCTATTTATTTGTTTAGTTACAATAGTGTGCCAGGTTTCTAATAAGTGTCACCTTGTGTTTTGAACAACCCTTAAAACATTATATGCTTGTTTAATTTTTTTTAAATTCACTGTCGTCATTTTGTAAGAATTTGTTTGCACTGTTACTCTATGTATGGTATTTCTTCCTTTGTTCAGTACTATTGATTTACAGATTTCAATCAAATATTTATTTAAACTGTAACTGCTCCATCAAAGAAGTTATTTACTTTTCTGCATGTAACATATCTTCTGGTTTAATGACAACACAAGTTCTTTGACTGAACTTCAGTTAATGTCTGATGGCCTAATAAGCCCAAAAATAGTCACAAAATAAACCTGTAGAACAAACACAATTTTTTTTTTTAATTTTCATAATAAAAATGTTAGACTTGATATTCTGTGTGTTCTGAAGTTTAATATTTAAATAAAATTACGATGAAATACAAATTTGTCAATTTAAATTTCATACTAAAACGGCGATAAGTCGTAAGAAATATGATGTTACGTACTTTGCTGTTCTCCTGCCTGTGCAAGATCAAAATATAAGTCTTAAAGTGCGCCTCGGTTGCACAGTGATAGTGCAGGACTGCAAATCCAAAGGTCGCGGGTTCGATCCCCGCAAGGTCCTAGGATTTTTGTCAATTTCCACTTTTCACCTTTGGCAGTATTGCTAATTGAAAAATACCCAGTAGCACCATGGTTCGGAACCCATGTTAAACTGTAGGTCCCCCTATAACTGGCTGGGTAAGTCAGTTTGAAGGTCGGAGGAAGGCAACGGCATACCACCTCCAGGACCTTGCCTAGAAAAGCACTGTTCATACCAATCTTCGGATTGTTGACTGCTTTACTTTTAAAAATAAATTTGCCCCGAAACGCATTAGTGAGCCACCTCGAAGCTTGCTCAACCGGAATGGTGTGAGCGCCAGCCAGCACGCCGGAGCGGCTGTACTGAACTGCTGGACTTGTTAGTGCGCCTCTAGCTGTGGACGGTTAGCCCGGCAGAAGCCCCGGTCTCCGGGAAAGTGTCACTCCGGGAAACTTAACTATTCGAACTCCGGTGTGCCTGCCCCGTTTCGAATCGTTCCAGCGGATAGCGACGTTGGTTGTAGGCCGATCACCCTGAGGATGGTTTTTAAGGTGGATTTCCTCCTTCCTGGGCGATTTCATACTGCTTCCTTTTTGCGCCTGTTACACTGTCAACAATTTCTGAACAAACAATTTCTACATGTTCACACACTCGTCGATTTACTCTACACGTAGACATTTAGGATACACGTCTGAGGACATGCCGAAAAGGTTTGGCGTCACCTGTGTATACCTAAACATGTTCCTCCTAGCCGTCAGGTCTTCGAACTGTTATAAAATGTAAGACAACCTTCCCTAGAACTACATCTAACCAAAGCATATCCATTTTGTTAAATGTAGGTTAGGCAATAACATTCGTACCTTCACTCAATACACAGTGGTAGGAACATATAGGGCTTTGTAGACCTTGTATGGAAGTTGTCCGATCGCAAGAAGAAAACGATTGGTCGCACATGGATTGTTGCTTTGTCAACAAGGGCTTTCATCAAGAGGAGATTCAAGGCGAATAGTCATGAATCAGCCTTGTTTAGGATGTGGAGTGTGTGCCCTGTACTGATCGCGCTAGTGCTAAAACTGTGGCAGACGACAGGATCGGCGACATCTCGCCCGAAGGCGATCCGACCGGACTGCCAGCATGATAATCGTGGGCCACCGAGAGGCAGGTGTCAAACCAGACTCAACTACTCTCTGTATTCTAGACAAGGGAGACGCGTGACTCCTGACCCAAACAAGATTCTGCGAGGTACAGGTGGCATAAGTGGGGCAACGTTCTCTTTGCATATTAATGCCGCAGGCCTGGTACCAAATGAACATCGACAAGATTTACGTAGGGAAGCTGGTAAAACTGCACGCCAGAGGACTAACCTCCCTAGGGTACAGCAAGGTGACGCATCCAGTATGTTCTCGGCTGGTATCACGTGGACTTCCAATCCCATTGTTACCAATCAAGGGCAAGCTGCAGGCTCCGCAATATGAAATCGTGCCGGTATTGCACGATTAGCCTTAATGTTCGCAACATACTAATCCGGATGACTATGCTTGACATAAATTTAAAAAAAAAATCCTTCCCAGTAGAAGACGAGGTGAATACTCTAGAATTCTTCTAGCAATACTTCATGTGAAATGATGCGACAGTGCTTTAAACACCGAATTTCTATAACGGTACATCCATGACTCCTTTTTCACGGAAAGAAAAAGCAACCCGTTCACGTAGCTGGTATTTGTACCGCGGCTGGGATTCGAAACCGGGACATCTTGTTTACTAGACAGACGCTTTAGCCCGGCCGCGCCAAAAATTTTAAGTCAACACCTCTTTCTATTCAATATCTTTGACACAATGAAACAAAGTGTGTCTCGAGAAATTGAATTATTGTGTAATAAAAGTAACCAAACTTACATGGACCTATAGTAGATCTCCAGTTGATAAATCTCTGATCAATAAATATGCTGCAATGATATTTAAAACTAAAATTTCTTTCTGTAGTGAGTCGCAAATCGACAGCTTCCTTAATTAAAACGTCACTCAATGGCGAATTAACGTATTTAAATTTGAAAAGAACGTAACTCTTAACAAAAGTCGCAATATGCATGAGTTTCATTCTCAATTTTCTAATCTACATCTACATGGATATTCAGCAAGTCACATTGAAGTGCATGGCACAGGGTTCATTGAACCACTTTATGATATTTCTCTATAGTTCGTTTTTCCTGCGATCTATTTGAGAATGGAACACCTAAATCTTTGTTTTCGATCTGATCAGACAGAATTCGCAGAATGGATGTTACTTATTCCTGAGAGCGCTCTCTTATACGTAACATTGAAAGTTGCACAACATGTTCCTGTTAAATTAAGAATGTCCCGCATTGTGATATTCATAACAAATACCTACAAGTGTTACAAACGGTAAGATTAAAAAAATGCGTAAAGGTGGTTCCAAAAATCGTATTATTGTAATTGATAGACTGGGAACTAACCACTACACTAAAGCTACAGACCATATGATCTCAAGTCTTCAATAGTTGCCGCCAAGCTACATCATTGATGTCGTTACTTCGTCTCCAGTTCAAGAAATTGGACCGAAGGTGACGTTTATTTTTAATGTAGTGTTCCCATGAAATGACTTAATGCAAGTTACAATAACAAAACTGTAAGTATTACTAGAAATGGAGATGACGTCTGTCTGCATGGGGGCATCGAGTAAATGTCGTTCTGACGTCACTTCCCAGATAATGGCTAATGGCATGACGAGTTTCACTTGATTCTTCGTATTGTTTGAACCAGTTGTTAGATGACACTCCAATTAGACATTGGCCTGAATATATATTTACTCCACTCTTGACTGGCCTGGCGCAGCAACAGTAAATCCATTTTTGTAATAATAAGTCTCTGTTGGAAATTAATACTGTTTATTAACGCGTTTCGCGCTTTTGGCGTGTCTTCAGAATACTAACGATCAGCAAGATTGCATTTCTTAGTAAAATAAACGATGTTTACCATCGATATTTACCATCGTGTATTTTACTAAGGAATGCGATCTTGCTGGCCGTTAGTATTCTGAAGACGCGCCAAAAGCGCGAAACGCGTTAATAAACAGTATTAATTTGCAACATAGACTGTTATTACAAAAATTGGCTTTTATATTAACACAAACTTTTTCCGCGAGGTAAAAGGTCTTGTGGGCGTAAAAATATTTTTCGTACATAGATGTTTAACAAATGTCACTCTGTTCCTTTAATACTGACATAGGCAGTATTTCGAAACAGTGTAGTAAATAAATGTTATCTGACGATCAAAATTGCTTTATTTTTAAAAACCTCCTGCTGCTGGAAGACGGGACACAAGTTTGGGAATAAAAGTGGATGTTTTGGACAATCAGATTTTGTTCTCATTTTCTAAATTTATCTGACACTAACACGGTACATTTTTATGAGCAGAGACCAGTGCAGAGTCTTATATTCGGTTAAGTGCCTCTGCTTCTGTTCTATAACAAATCATGAAAAGCCATTCTGAGCAAAACTGTTCGAATAATTTCTTTATTGTATATTTCGTACAAAGCTTTATCGTTTGCTTCTCAGTACTTGCAAGTGAAGATTGATGCTATCTACTTTAATTCAGCACTTTTTCGTTATCCTTCTGTCAGTTAAGTTTTTTGCGTTAACATTTCCTTATATTTTTAGCTACATTCCTACAATACGTGTTACATTTAGTGGAGCCTTCGAAAGAGGAAAAAAGTTAACTGGTTTTTCCGAAGTTCGATGTTGACATAAAGATATCTGCATGATGCGAAAATTGAAAATTGACCCTAAGCAATGAAAACTGTAAAGATACCCATATGAGTACGATAAATCAGTTAGTTTTTATAGGCCGTAAATTGAACTGAATACCTGTGAATTACAGTTACGACCAATTTAAATTGGAAGAAACACACAGAATACATTGCAGGGTAGGAGAACCAAAGGTTACGTTTCCTTGGCAGGACACACAGAAGGTGCAACAGTTATACTGAATTAACTGCCTACACTTCACTTATGCGTCCTATTTTGGAGTATTGCTGCCCATTGTGGGATCTCCACCAAGTGGGACTGACGGGCGATTTAGAGAAAGTTCAGAGAAGGACAGCTAGTTTCGTATTATCGCGATATGGGGAGAGGGGGACGAGCACGATTAGGGAGGACATCATTAAGAGAAAGGCGTTATTTGTTGCGAAGAGATTTATTTGCAAAATTCCTGTCACGAACTTTCTCTTCCGAATGCGAATATATTTTGTTAGCAGCTTTCTGTATAGGAAGACATGATCATCATGATAAAATAAGAGGAAATCAAATCGAAAACGGAAACATTCAGATGTTCCTTTTTCCATATTGCTATTAAAGAATCCAATTGTAGAGAAATATCATTAAAGCGGCGCGATGAACCTTCCGCTATGCACTTCAGTGTGATTAGCGGAGAATTTATATAGATGTAGAATGGGAGTTTCGGGTCGAGGTGTTCGTGTAAAATGGTCGTATACTGTCAAGGGCAGCAAGCAACAAGTTGCTTTACGTTATTTTCAACTCAGTGACAAAACTTGTCTTTTCTGGTTACATCTGGATAGTTCGTGAGGTGGCAGAATGCGTTCGGCTACCACCATGTGGCTTTGGGTTATAAATTTCGCGCCAGGTCCACGAAGACAAATTAGGATTCCTAAGGAGGCATGCAGACATTCCCCCTTTCATTTGCGAGTGGGACCGGGAAGTATTACAGGAGGTACAAGGTAGCCTCACCATGCTCCGCGTGTTGGCTCGAATGTATTATTTTGAAAGGAATAGGAATGTGATAGGAGCGGGCAGCGCTGTGCAGCGCGGCCCGGCGGTTGTCGAGTCGTGCATCTGGCGGTTGCAGAACAGGTTTCCTTGTGTCGGCGCGACCCCCGCTTCACGCCCGCGTGGACAGGTTGCTCCTGGCCATTGTGCGCGAACCGGGGACGGCTGGCGGCTGGCATTCCTTCTCGCGTCGCAGCTCAACGAGGGGGGCATCCTACCTGTTTGCTGCCGGGGATACAGTGCCTCTCATAAGATTTAGCACAAACATTTCTTGATTTCCAGAAGGCTTTTGACACCGTATCTGACAAACGGCTTTTAATCAAATTGCGTGGTTATGGTATGTCGTCCCAAATTTGCGACTGGATAGGGGCTTTCCTGTCAGAGAGGACACAGTTCGTAGTAATCGATGGTAAGGCATAGACTAAAACAGAGGTGATATCGGGCTTTCCACAGGGCAATGTTATTGGTCCTCTGCTGTTCCTTATTAACAAAAACGATTTAGGGGAAAATCTAAGTAGCTCTCTTAGGTTGTTTGCAGATGACGCCGTAATTTACCGTCTAGTAAAATCATCTGAAGATTAAAACCAAACGGCAGAACGATCTAAATAAGATCAATATGGTGTAAAAATTGGCAATTGACTCTAAATAATGAGAAGTGTGAAGTTGTCCACATGAGTACGAAAAGAAATCCGTTAAACTTTGTTTACAAGATAAATCAGTCAAAAGTGAAGGCCGTAACTCCACAAAATACCTGGGAATTACTATTACTTCAGACTTAAACTGGAAAGAACACGTAGATAATGTCGTGGGGAAGGTGAACCAGAGACTGCGTTTAACTAGTAGAACCCTTAAAAGATGCAACAGAACTACTAAAGAAATTGCATACACTACTCTTGTCCGTCCTTTTTTGGATTATTGCTGCCCAACGTGGGATCCTTATCAGGTGGGCTTGACGGAGAACGTGGAAAGAGTCCAAAGAAGGGCAGCTGGTTTCGTATTTTCACGATACAGGGGAGAAAGCGTTAAGGAAATGATACAGGATCTGGGATGGGAATCATTACAACAACGGCGTGGGCTACTTACGAAACTCCAATCGCCAACATTCTCCTCCGAATGCGAAAATATATTGACGACTCCCACTTACATAGGTAGAAATGATCATCAGAATAAAATACGAGAAATCAGAGCCCGAACGGAGAGATTCAGTTGTTCATTCTTCCCGCGCGCTATTCGAGAATGGAATGGGAGATAAATAGTATAATGGGGGTTCGATGAACCCTCTGCCAAGCACTTAAATGTGATTTGCAGAGTATCCCATGTAAATGTAGATGTACAGAATGTCAGAGTATGAAATAATTTATGATCGTTAATACGAAAATAAATATGTACGTTTGCAAGTTGTACATTTAATTATGGGCGATGAAACGTGCAATCACGTATGTTTGCTTCTTTACAACAGATAAAGAGCCATTTATTACTGCGAGTTATGAAAATCTGCACTTCCCAAGTTTTGGGACAAATGTTGGCATCAGTGTTAGTGTGTGCAACTTCTCTAACATTTTTTTCCCTTCATGTAATGCCAGTCATTACTTGTCGAGAGCTCACAGGAACAAGTGATTTTGTATTCAGTGGCGCGTAGAGCTAAAAATAGCACTTTTGAACAGGCATTTAGTAATATTCCACTACGAAAAGGGAAGAACGTGTCGAGAAATAGCAGCGGTAGTGAATATGAAGAACAGTACTGTAGGAAACATCGTCCGACGATATAAATACGAAGACAGGCTGGAAAATCTGTCATAGACAGGTCGTCGAAGGCTATTTGTGAGGCGAGAATAAAGGGCAATAGTTCAAAAGCTACACAAATTGCCATTGAGGCTACTTATGAACTACTTACGAACTAGGACGGCACAAATATCCATGCCCGAGGGGGGGATTCGAACCCCCGACCGTAGTGGCCGTGCAGACCGTGACTGGAGCGCCTTAGTCCCCTCGGCCACCGCGGCCGGCGGGGGAAGGCCAGTTGTAGCACAGTCAGACGAGTACTGTACAGAGAAAATTACCATTGGAGAACTGCAAAAAGTCCTGCTAATAGGAAGAAGAGGCTGCTATTCGCAAGGGAACACAAATACGAACATGGAATGGTGGAATCAAGTAATTTTTTCGGATGAATCATAATTCAACATATCAGGACCAGATAGACGAATAACGGCATGGCGGCAACCCAGCCTATATTGTACGGTTGTGGCTCATGTACAACTGTCCAAAAGTGTCAATACCCCCTACTCAGTCTGGACACGAACCCCATAGAGAATTTATTGAATGAGTTCGAAAAAATAATCGAAAAGTCCCCATGCAGTCCAAACAAGACGTCAGGAGACGACTGCAAAGAGAATGGGCAAATCTAAGTATTGCGTACTTACAGAAGTTTGTACAAAGTGTGTCAAAACAGTTAACAAGTGTTACAAAGTCGCGGTAGAAGTACAAAGTAGTAATTCCTCATTACTTACTAGGTAAAAACTTTAGCAAAGGCAAATTTATGTTATACATAAATACCAAATTATTTGTATTTTTATAGTCCTTAAATGAAGTAAAATTATATTTATTGCTCTTTGGATATCATTCTGTCTGTTGCAATAAGAAACATAATGTTTCAATGTTATTCCTTAAGTAAATACAAACCTGTTTTGTTTGGCCCAAAACTTATGAAAGTCACTGTACTTTGTGAACTAGGTACTACTGATTTGATGTTAAACAGTCGGTTTTACGTACGAAGTCTGCTCGCGAGCGACCGTTTTGGGTAGAATTGTGCTTCCGGGCATGACTAGCAGACGATGCTCTGTGCGTCATCTCTCTTTGTAGCTGACGATCTTAAGGAAAAGAAACATGAATGAGATGCCTTCTTGTTTCTGAACCCAGTGACCAAACAACTGGAGTTGGCCTTGAGTTGACAGCCCGAAGTCTTCCAATTTCTACCAGTTGAAAAATAAAGTAGTTCATTAACAATTGTGGTGTTCATACACTGAGGGAGTTAGATTTTGGGGAAACTCATAACAGGCTTGTTTCGACTCGGGGATTACATACCAGGTGATCGTAAAGTCAGTATAAATTTGAAAACTTAATCACGGAATAATGTAGTTAGAGGTAAAAATTGACACACATGCTTCAAACGACAGGGGGTTTTATTAGGAAGAAGGAAAAAAATGACGCGTGAAAGATCTCTTGCGCGCGCCGTTTGGTGATGATCGTGGGTTCAGCCGCCACTTTCGTCATGCTTGGCCTCCCAGGCCCCCAGACCTTAGTCCGTGCTATTATAGGCTTTGGGGTTACCTGAAGTCGCTAGTGTATCGTGATCCACAGACATCTCTAGGATTGCTGAGACAACATCCGACACCAATGCCGCACCATAGCTCCGGACATGGTTTACAGTGCTGTTCACAACATGATTCCTCGACTACAGCTATTGTTGAGGAATGATGAACATTTTGAGCATTTCCTGTAAAGAACATAAACTTTGCTTTGTCTTAATTTATGCTAATTAGTGCTTTTCTGATCATATGAAGCACCATCTGTCACATTTTTTTGGTTCTAATAAACCCCATGTCATTCCAAGCATGTGTATCTACATTATTCCGTGATTAAGTTTTCAAATTTATACTGACATTTTCATCACCCGGTATCTAAGCAGAGGTTTACATGCCACACTAGGAACTACTGGACCGCCCCTAGCGTAGAAAGCCCTGACCGTACCTATTACGCCAGTCTTCAGGTACTGCAGTGCTGCCATTTGGAGCGCTAGCGTAGCTTCTGTGACTGTTCGTGTTTGACTGTGTAGAACAGAGTAGTTCTTATATCCCAAGCAAAAATTTCTTTCCCTCTAATGAAAGCCGCTGAAGCGCGTAGAAAAGTTAATCTTCAGCATCGGTTTAATAGCGCACGCAGAAGCCAGCGCCGACGCTGGTAACTATGTGGAGTTTTGGTGCGATTGCTTCGCGTACGGATGCAGTTTTCATGTCGGTCGAGGCAGCGAGCGTTGCCCGCAGACTGCCTCACGGATCTGTCCAGAGTCCAGAGTTTCCTGGACGGCGCAGAAGCAAGTCTGCTGCAAGTCACGATTCACAGACCTGCCGCGCAGACGTCCTACGCCGCGTCAGTGGGAACTGCCGCCTGGTATGCACTTGCGCACCTTATCTTCATGCTATTCGAAAATGTTCAAATGTTTGTAAGGCTTAAGGGAATTAACTGCGGGGTCATCTGTCCCTAAACTAACAAACTACTTATGAACTACCTTATGCTAAAGACGACACAAATATTCATGCCGGAGGGGGGATTCGAACCCCCGACGCCGGACTGCCTTGCGCACCTCAACACGGCGCTCCAGCACGCGTGGCTAATCCGCCGCGGCCACGCTATTCGCTATCACTGCTAGACTTTTCCTCTTCCTCTTCCCTTTAGGCACAAAAAAAGTTTATCAACGCGTGTGCGTTTACAGCAATGATTATGCCCATATAATCTCTACTTGCTACAATGACAACAGCCACTCAGTTTGAAGGGTATCAGGTTCACGAGGAACTAGATACTTCGCCAGCTTAGTTTTTGTGTATATGCAAATTATACTTCCAGTAACACATATATGCTCTTAGTTTTTTTTCTTCGTTTTCGACCCATTTCAAATTAGTTCGTAAACTACTCCTAGCTTTTGAAATGTTCTGACAAGCTACATAAACTGACCGTTGATCATTTTGTCGAATCCTATCACAATCCCACTGCGTTACCATTCGTTACCCCAAGTGGAATTTTTAAATCGTCCTTTTTCTTCCCACATTTATCCTACAAGTAGCTGAAAATGGACATAAAGCGACAGACATAACTAAGAACTGAAGTCCACCTGAGCAACAAAGAATTTAAAGAAATTAAACTTGTTTCTGAAAATGCGCGTCATCTAATGACACCTAAAATACCAAACAGGGTTTCCCCAATATACAGGGTGTCCCAGCTATCTTGTCCACAATAACAATAACATCTATTTGAAAGCGACTTTCACCGTTATCAATGTACGGCTGGGGTCCATGAATGTACATATTTGGAAACATTCTAAAACGAAACCAAATATGTTTTTAACACAAACTAGTTTTTTTAAATGGACACCCTATATTTTTTCTTCAGCAATCCATAGCATGACAAATCACATTAACAATGGCGTTGATTGCATCGCAATATTCCAATTACATTCCGAGATATTGCGACGCAATCAACGCCATTGTTTGTGATTTGTAATGCTATGGATTGCTGAAGAAAATATATAGGGTGTCCATTTAAAAAAACTAGTTTGTGTTAAAAACATATTTGGTTTCGTTTTAGAATGTTTCCAAATATGTACATTCATGGACCCCAGCCGTACATTGATACCAGTGAAAGTCGTTTTCCAATAGCTGTTATTGTTCCAGAGACATTTTGTGTGGACAAGATAGCTGGGACACCCTGTATATAATTTTTTTTCCCCCCCAAGTAACTCCCGTAACCCTTCTCCACCCCAACCCTAGTCCCAACAAACACACACACACACACACACACACACACACACACACACACACACAGTCTTTATTGCAAATAATATAATAATAATAATAATAATAATAATAATAATGCTTGTTGTTCTTCACGGGTTTGCGGCTGGATTATGTTGATCTGCTGATACGATATTTCGGCGGTCCACCTGGCCGCCATCTTCAGGTATGACTGGTGCACCTGGAAAATCTACGGAATTACAATAATAATACTTTATTTCTGACAGTATTTCAACACGGACAATGAAGCCCTAAATTAGTTTAATTTTCCTTTCCATTTAGTCGTACCGAAGCTTTAAGTTAAAGTAGAATCTTCAGAACCTATAATTAAAATACGCTTAACAACCGGTATAATTATGTGACGTAAAGAAACTTGTCAGTGGGTAAGACGGTAGATACTGCGTGATTACTGTGCAAAATGAAAGTGAAAAAGATTGTCGCGTGCGCGCGCGCGCGCGCGTGTGTGTGTGTGTGTGTGTGTGTGTGCGTGTGTGTGTGTGTGTGTGTGTGTGTGCGCGCGCGCACAAGCTTCAACAAGCAGAAGTGAACTGTAGTAATTAAACGAAATTAAGTTTTCCACAGAGCAGTTCCAGAATGTAAAATGCTGGCAATGCATCCATTGTACTCACTGAAGCTTTAAAAACGCATCACGCGAAGAATATAAACGAAAGTCCTAAATGGATTTCGAACAATAAAAATGCATTTAATAGGTGATGGTTGCTGCATGTACAGTATTAAATAATAAGCTTCACAGCCACAAATCTCAACATTCAATGAAATTGAAACAGTATTGTTGTAATGAAATTATTCTTCAACGAGCCACTGTGATCACGCATCTCGTACAGCAAAATACTTCTGGACGAAATTTTGTCGGTTTTACTAGGGCACACCTTGCAAGGAATGTATGACAACTACTGCAAGGCCGTCATCCATTACTAATTCTAGGAATTTACCTAGCAGTATTTCAAGATATAGTCACCTTAGTAATTAGATATCGTATTCCTGTTAAGCTAGCAGCGCCTCTGAAGTATGCATGTTTCCTTTCCTGCTTGATAACGAATCGACAAACTGGAACAGTGCACCAGATTTTGTCGCACCGATAAATTACACGTGACTGCGTTTGCAGAAGCAGTGCACTGCCTTGGAACCCTTTCAACAAATCGAAGTGATCATTTCGCCTATCCTACTACAATATTTCCTTCATTTTCGACCCATTTCAAATTGGTTCATAAAATTACTCCTAACTATTTAAACGTTGTGACAAGCTAGAGAAATGAACCGTTGATCATGTGGTCGAATCCTATCACGGTCCCACTGCGTTGCCATTCATTATCCCCAGTGGAAGTATTAAATCATCATTTTTCTTCCCACATTCAGCAAAAACATTTTTCTGCAAAAACAGCATCACCAGTGAACGATTCAGAATGTAGCTGACCGTGTCTCTGAATCATTTGTGCTGAGTAAGAAGAGTTGGCGACTCTGTTCATAGGGAGAAAGGGGAAGGGAGAGTACGACGACGACACATCCGGTATTTGTTTTCTTATCAGTAGAGGAAAACTGTTCTTGTACTGTTTCAAAGTGCAGTGGCCGAAATGAATTTCTAGCGCGAAATTTATTCACAAAAGTAAATGTATCTCAGCTCAACTGTATTTGGTAAAATAAGTACACCACTACAAAATGGTTAAACGCGAAAGTTTGTGCCGGACGGGATCGAACCCGGGTTCCTAGATTTGTGCGAGCGGTCGCCTTACCATTAGGGTATTAGATCACTACTCCAGAACTGACGCAAACTTCCGTTGGCCACGTTCACTACATATACGTAAGTCATGTAATACAGACTTGATAACACGCAGACTGATGTTACAAACAGACTAGCGAAGAATCTGTTACAAAGCTGTTTCCGCTTTCATGATCATCCGCTGTTACGTAAACTCGAACTTACGCAACAAACCGGACCTTGCACAGCGCACGACTCCAAGAAAATTACCGCGTGTGCTTAGAAATTGTCGTCTCATTGTAAGAATTTGAAGGTTGCGTCTTAATGTACTCGTGTAATTTAACTACTGTTTTTTCTTTGTTCTTGCAGGAACCAAGCCACAGTGAATCCAGTCGACATTCCTGGTGACAGATTTGGGACATACGGCAGTGGTAAGTAGTCACTGATGAATGTATGCTATTGTACGCAGGGGTGGGATTGGGGTATTTCATTTGGAAGTGGTCATTTCGTAGGCCAATGCTTTATAATGTAATATACTTTTAAATAAACACCACCGCAGTTGCATATCGTGCAAGTGTATCACAGCACAACGGGTTTCGTACTTATTGAACGCCTTCAGGTGGTGGAAAGTTTAAAAAGTCTTCGTTACTGGTTTTTAAAATGTATGACGACAAAATGTTTTGGATTACGGCATTGGCATAGCTCTTCAGCTTTGTGCAAAGTTGGAATTTCCCCCTTGTTACATTTCGACATCAAATACGGCTGGAGATGCTGAAGAATCACATCGCATACTTCTATGGGGAGAGGTCAGATTCTTGACTGACACACAAGAGGACCACCCGTTGGATAGTAACATCTGACTGTTCATCCCTGAACTTTTTTGATTTAGTATCCAATGTTGTTACTGAGTGTCGAGGTAAGCGTATACTTCTGTGGTAGAGGCTGTTGCAGGGGAGACAGCTATGACTGAATTTGTCCTCTAATCTCCCAGTCCTGAGTTACGCATCACACCGTATGTGGTACACCAAAGATCCCAGTGATCTGTGATGCACAGATTCATCCC
Source organism: Locusta migratoria (assembly GCA_026315105.1). NCBI lineage: Eukaryota > Metazoa > Arthropoda > Insecta > Orthoptera > Acrididae > Locusta > Locusta migratoria. The sequence continues at coordinate 628,587,832 of CM048745.1, read as the reverse complement.
CCCCCCCTCTCTCTCTCTCTCTCTCTCTCTCTCTCTCTCTCTCTCTCTCTCTCTCTCTCTCTCTCTCTCTCTCTCTCTCTCTCTCTCTCTCTCTCTCTCTCTCGCGCGCGCGCGCGCGCGCGCGCGCGCGCGCGCGCGCGCGCGCGCGCGCACATATTCACGTTCGCACCCCCCCCCCCCCCAAAAAAAAAAAAAGCGTACATCAAGAACCGAAGAAGTAAAACTCTGTAAATAAAGTTCGCTATACCAAAGGCAATGTTACCATCATACATACTTTTGGAGAATGTAAAATTAGATATATAACAATTGTATAGAGATAGAAAGAAGGAAAAAAAAGGAAAATAGATCAGATGGTAACAATGCTAAAATCTACAGCATAGCTATCGTGGTTATGGAGTGTTTGTTGTTGTTCTTTTTAAAACAAATTAAAGAAGTCTCTCTAAATATGAGGTCGTTATGAGAAGTGCTAAGACACAACACCCAGGGGCTGACGGTTCTTTCGTGAATACGTGCGTGGAGAACACGGGCTTTCATCCTTCTTTCCTCCGTGTACTAAATTTCCTTTCCCTTCTCCATCGCGGGACCAATAACCTAGGCAGGTAGATCTCCCTCTCCTAAACCACCAATCAACCAACGATGTCACATGATTTTCCGATTTCTAGAAATGCTGTGTATTTTTCACACGTTTCTTCTTTGTTTTTAGATCTTTTTCAGCTGTTTCAGGTATACAGTTTGAGTAGGATAATTGACAGCCTTCTGGAACTTTAAAAATTAGTTTACTGAAGACCATACGCGTTTAGCTTTTATTTTCAAAGCTTCTTCATTGGCAACGGTGACAATTTTTAAAGAAATTTGTATGGTTTTATTGTAGTCGATCATCAGCAGTTCTCATGCTTTGGCTTTATACTATTCTAAGTCTAACTATTAAGATTACTAATGTTTCCTATGTCCTCCAGTCTTTAAAGTATAGAACATCACAGCCTTAGACATTGCTGTATTGAATTATTGCTTTAGTATAGAAGAGCAATTGAATGGAATTGACAGTGTCTTGAAAGGAAGATGTAAGATGAACATTAACAAGCGTAAAACGAAGGTAATGAAATTCATTGTCAGAAAATCAGGCGATGCTGAAGGAATTAGATTAGGTAATGGGGCAATAAAAGTAGTTGACAAATTTTATTTGGGCAGCAAGATTACTTCTGATGGCCGAAGTAAAGAAGATATAAAATGCAGAATGGCTATGGGAAGAAAGAAGTTTCTAAAGAAGCGAAACTTGTTAACATCCAATATTAATTTAAATGTAATGAAGTCCTTTCTGAAAGCATTTGTCTGGAGGGTAGCAATGTATGGGAGTGAAACGTGGACGATAGGGAGTTCAGATAAAAAGATGATCGAAGCTTTCGAAATTTGGTGCTACAGACGAATGATGAAAATTAGATAGGTAGATAAAGTAACTAATGAGGTGCTTAACCGAAACGGGAGAAAAGGAGTTTCTGGCATACCCTGACTAAGAGAAGGGATAGATTTGTTGGACACATTCTGAGGCATCAAGGAATTGTCAACTTAGCATTAGAAGGAAGCGTAGAGGGAGACCGAGGGACGAATACAGTAAGCAGATTCAAAAGGATGTAGGTTGCCGTACATATTCTCAAATGAAGAGGCTTGCACAGGACAGGATAGCGTGGAGAGCTGCATCAAACCAGTCTGCGGACTGAAGACCACAACAACAACGACAACATGCTATTTTTATTCATTGATTCTTGAGGATATTTCCAATTATGTGTATCAGTTTATTTCCATATGTATTAGTTTTTGTCGAGTTTGTGTGCTTCCTCCTTTAATAATGTTGTTGTTAGTTAGTTATTGGTGAGTGTTAAGAGTCCCTGCTTTTGTGTGGTGTTTAGTTTTCATTTTTATGTTCTTCTAGATTTGTTATTCAGGTTTGTAACTAAGTCTCTGCAGCGCACATCTGAGAGCTGAATCCTTTCGGGCCTTTGGGTGGTAAGAAGAGGGATGTAATATTGTCTGAATCAGTACTTTTCCTGTATGTAAGTCCGTGACATATTCCAAATGCTCCCCTTCAGCCACGCTGCTTTTGATCTTGAAACCAGCATAGGGCTCTTGAGGTGTCCACCTATAGTGCCGTGGTGTCAGTTTTTGTAAAGTATTCGTGCGTGGGAGAATGAGGTGTCGGCTTTGTGGGAAACTGCGGGCTTGAAGGCACGCGGGACACAAAACGAGCAGAGCAGAGGCCCGCAAAAAGCCAGTCGAGGCGAGGTCACGCGGACTGGCTGCCGGGATCTGCTCTCTGCTAGCACACTCCAGCCCGCCACACCACTCAGGCATAGGCGCCTCTCCACCATGTGGATCGGATTCCACGCTACACTGTACATCACATACGCAGTAGCAATGGCGGTTATTGCTGAAACAACCGGTTTTCGGTTATACCGGTTATTTTCATCTCCAGTTTAACAGCACTGTAAAAATTGCTCAAGATAACTGCTTTTTTAAATAACAGGTTTTCGGTTTTTTATTGCTATTATTTCCAGTAGAGTTCGACCGTAACATATTTTACGGCCGAAACAGAGACCGTAATCGAATTTTCGGTTCTTCTAGTTTCGGCCGAAACCGAAACTTACGAAATTTAGTTAAAATTTAGGTAAATTACGTTATACGACAAATCACTAGTCTTTCCATATTTTGCAAGATCCCCTGCCAATACTACGTCTTCTTGAGTGTGTGTAATCCTAGTCAGGAGGCCGTAGAAGACGATATACGAAGCATACAGATTTACTGGCCTAGTATTTCCATCCGGCAGTTGCGAATATTGAGCCAATCACTCCGTAAATTGGACTTGTGAGCCAGCGCATATGAATTTCTTGTCACACACACACACACACACACACACACACACACACACACACTATATATATATATATATATATATATATATATATATATATATATATATATGAACTTCAGTCAGTGCTGCAGAAGTTTTTCTTCCGACTAACAGTAAGATTGTTGTCAGTGTAAATTTACGCAAATTGAACTAGGAAACCTGTGTACCACCTGATCAAATAACGTTCAAATGGGTGAGAGTTCTTATGAGACCTAACTGCTTAGGTCATCGGTCCCTAGACGTAAAAAGTACTTATTCTAACTTTAACTTACGCTAAGGAAACATACACACCCATGACCGAGGCAGGAGGGAGGACTCGAACCTCCGACTGGACCAGCCACGCAGTCCGTAACATGGAGTCTCAGACCGCACGGCTATCTCGCGAGGCACCACTTGATCAATGTTACCTAAACCCATGTTGGTTATTAAAAAAGCCCCTCGCTTTCAAGGAATCACATTAATAAAACTTGTTAGCATAACAATATAATACATTAAAAGTTATTATTCCAAGCTTACATAATAGGTATATGAATCGAATTGAACTTATCTTCCAAGAAACATTTTGGATGCTTTCTCCTTAAATGACACAGCATTTTCGTAGTACCTCCACCCGTTTTCAGCTTTTTAAAGCAAATGGAGCATTGTACCTCACTGCTACCGTACTTCGCGAAGTACTTAGACACTCGGGATGGTGCCATTTAAGACACAGCAAATGTCTGGCGACGATAGCAGGAAACTGCCTCATGACCAGACGGACGCAAGTCTTTGTACACTGCCGGTGAACGCGCGTCGTCTAATAGGCCACACCATGCGGCAACAGGTGCATCGGTGCCTCAGTAGCTGCACCAGTTCTTACGTTCATATGCCACGCGTTTGTTGCGCGTTTCTGACTGCCGGGATTGTTCTTAAATTATCACAGATTGCTTTTTTTTAGTTACGGCGATGACCTAATATTTCACAGCTGTGGAAATTTTAGGAATAGCCCTAAATATTAGGGTCTACTAGTTTAGATTTTTAAAAATTACTTACAAAAAACAAATTTTGAATCACTGCTACGGGAAATAATCGTACTGGTTTATTTACCCGGTTCTTGGCAATAACTAAAAAATACCGGGTACAACCGGCACCAAATAAATACCAAAAAAAAACAGGTTATTCAAAACTAAAATACCGGTATCGGTTTTAACTGGTCGGTTTTCCCATCCCTAATACGCAGTGGATGGTAGGTAGGCGACATGCAAGTCGCCGAATTATGGTCCATTTGAAAGACTTGTGCCATGTCACTGATTCACATGAATTTATTATTGTTGCATAGGTACGAACGTGACTGAACTCGAGTGGTAATCTATATCTAAGGTAAGGTAAAGCAGTCAACAATCCGAAGATTGGTTTGAACACTACAGTGCTTTACTAGGCATGGTCCTGTTTGGAGGTGGTATGCCGTTGCCTTCCTCCGACCTTCGAACTGACTTACCCAGCCAGTTATAGGGGGACCTACAGTTTAACGTGGGTTCCGAACCACGGTGCTACTCGGTATTTTTCACATGAGCAATACTGCCAGAAGTGAAAGGAGTGGAAAGTGATCCCCTGGTGGGGATCGAACCCGCGACCTTTGGATTTGTAGTCTGGCACTCTACCACTGTGCAACCGAGGCGCACAATCTATAGCTATAAATGTGAATATCTGTTCGGTGTACGTTTATCACGTCTGAACCACAAGACATAGAGCTAAAAATTTGTACAGTTACTAATACCTACCCGTGGAAGGCTTTAGGCACGGTTTTAAAATGTTTGTAAATCTTATGGGACTTAACTACGGGGTCATCAGTCCCTAAACTTACAAACTACTTATGAACTACTTACGAACTAGGACGGCACAAATATCCATGCCCGAGGGGGGATTCGAACCCCCGACCGTAGTGGCCGTGCAGACCGTGACTGGAGCGCCTCAGTCCCCTCGGCCACCGCGGCCGGCGCACGGTTTTATGGCGATCGGATAGCTCATATATATATGTCCGGGCATGGATATTTGTGCCGTCCTTAGGATTAGCTAGTTCATAAGTAGTTTGTAAGTCAAGTCCCTTAAGCTTAACAAACATTTGAACATTTTTTGTCTGTTCGGTGTACGCTTATCACGTCTGAACGACAAGACGCAGAGACTTAAAATATTTATATATTTACTAATTTGTAACTGAGGAAGGTTTTAGGCACGGTTTTATAGTGATCTGATAGATATTTAGTAATTTGAAGAATATAACACGAAATGCGGAACAATAATTACTCTTTGAAAATGGCTTTATTGGTTGCATTGTTGCTTGAGGGTTGATAATGACAAAAGGGTGGAGTATATTGGGATGGAAAGTTATCGGTGTGTTTTAATATTTCGCTCTGCAGCGAAAATTACAGAACGCAAACGAATTGTCTGTGTGTAATTGTTGTCAGAAGTCTCCCGTTGTACACCATAGCAGTTCCATGCCGACAGCTATAAGGGGGGTGGGGGTGGAATATATGGTGGTTGAAAGTCGTCAGATTATAAAAAAAAAATTGGAAGTGAAGGCCAGCGATGACGTTTGCGACTCTATAGCAAGGAGGTTACATACAGCGAAACGTGATGCCACAGACCATATCTTTGGTTTATGCGTGCTACAATGTCTTCAGCTCTTTCTCTGCAAGGATAAGCATACGAATAAGGAAATATAAGAATGAATAAATAAATAAATAAAACAGTTAAATTCTTTTAACACATCTCTTTAAAAAAAAAAATAATAGATTTGACGTTTCGCGCATTACATCAAGTGATCGGTTTGTGATATTATTACAATCATTATTGTTGAATTTCGTGATTGGATTCTTCGAAATGAGTGCATTTTTAAGTGTGATTTGATCTACCAACATGCGTATGGAGCCGCGGGTTTAAGCTAGCATTAAATAACAGGTATTACCCCCCATGAACCACAGACTTTATCGAAGTGGGATGGCTTGCATGCCTCAACGATACAGATAGCCATACAATAGGTGCGACCACAGCGGACGGATATCGGTGGGAGGCCAAAAAACGTGTGTTTTCTGAAGAGGGGTAGCAGCTCTTTCAGTAGTTGCAGGGGGGATCAAGTCTGGATGGTTAGCTGAGCTGGCCTTGAAACATCAGCTAATGTGGCTTTGTCATACAGTTACTGCGAACGGCTGACAGAAAGGGGAAACTACAGCCGTTACTTTTCCTGAGGACGTACCGCTATGTTGTATGAATATATATATCTCCTCGGGTAAAATATTTCAGAGGTAAAATAGTCCCGCATTCGGATCTCCGGACGGGGACTACTCAGGAGGATGTCATCAGGAAAGACAAAACTGGCATTGTAAGGGTTGCAGCGTGGAATGTTATATCCCTTAATCGGGTAGGGATGTTAGAAAATGGATATATTGAAGTTATAGTAGGGATTACTGAAGTTCGGTGGAAAGACGAACAGGATTTCTGGTAAGGCGACTACAGGATTATAAATACAAAGTCAGTTGCGAGTATACAGGAGTAGATCCAATATGAATAAGAAAATAGGAATGCACTTAAAATACTACGAATTAGGGTCCATATACATTACTAATTGGCATTCTTAAAAAATTTCCATCTCAGAGTCAGAAATTCAGTCCTGCACCATCGCCACCATTCAGAGTAAGCACTCGGAGTTTCTGCGTGTAGTACCCACCGACACACACCTAATTCTGCTCAACAAAATTAGGCCAATAAGTGTCAACATCCAACTTTTCAATAAATCACACTTCAGACTACCCGAAACAATTTGAGGTATTTGGAAACAACGTTTCTCCATCATAAAATTTATATAAGCCTATTTTCATATATCACCTATATATATTTTTTTTAATGGTAGATAAAAACATGAGCGTATATTATTCAAATTTTGCGTTGAAATTTTAACACGTTTCCTTAGATTCCGGACGTATTCGTTCAGTATTAATTACGTTGAATCATATTTCGTAGCACATAGCAACCAATAAAACCATTTTAAATTATATGGTAAAGTTGAAAATACAAAGAGTAAATAGTATTTCACAGAGTAATTATTGTTACGTAATTCACGTTAATAAGAGCTCATACACAGAATAAAGCCCGCTAAAAAGATGCCTTTAACTATTATTATTATATTTTTGCGTCAGTGAATTGAGTCTTGGAGAAAAAATTGATGCAACTAACAATCTTGATTTATTAATGACGATTGAAATGACAGATGACATATCTCGTTCAAAACAAGAGGAATGGCACTGTCTGGTTATAATTCGTGCGGTGCTTCATAGAAGCTAATTTACAACAGACAACTAAGATTTTATTCCGATCTTAGTAAAATTTGACCTTAAAAATCATTTCCTACCGTAAGATTTCGAATTCTGCATGATGAAGGGTACCTTTCTCGAGGCTTAGACACTCTTTGACCGATCACCGTAAAATTTGTAGATACGTGTAGTTTTTCATATACATGGGAGGAAGGAGATTGGCAGGTACGAATCCTCTTTAGTGTGTGTGTGTGTGTGTGTGTGTGTGTGTGTGTGTGTGTGTAAGTTAGCTTAATTAGTTCGTAAGTCTAGCGACTAATGATCGTAGCAATTAGATCAAATAGGTTTAGGAACATTTGAAAACGGGGGAAGGCAATGACGGGGGGATGGTTGTGTGGATGTAGAAGGGGAGGAGGCAGAGGTGAATTGGGAGAATGATGAAATAAATGAATATAAAAAAGGGAGGGAGGACATAGACGCAGGTAGAGGAGGGGATGGGAGCTTCGGACAAGGACTGGGGTGGAGGTGGTCGAGAGAGAGAGAGAGAGAGAGAGAGAGAGAGAGAGAGAGAGAGAGAGAGAGAGAGAGAGAGAGAGGTGGAGGTGGAGATTAGAGTTTACATCCAATTCCCAAACACACTAGCAATTGCGAAGCACTGAAGGGTTCGCTAGGTTAAAATAACTGTAGCTTTGGTGTCCGACGAAAAGCGCGTACGGATGGCCAAATAGGATAAGGCGACCGCAGGCCCGAAGCCGGAAATCCGGGTTGTAATCCCAGTCCAACATAGATTTTGAACTGTTGCATTGAATTCAGTACCCGCAACAGCTGTTTGAATATTTCTAGTTCGTTTTTATATAATTATAAGCTTCCTTGCGGTGTGGAATGCTGGTGGTAACAATGTCACCACAAGGTTCCGTTCTTAGTGTTCCTTTATTCTTAATCGCCATAAACGGTCTTGCTGCGGCTGCTGGGTCATCGGTTTCTACTTCGTTGTATGCCGATGACTTCTGCATATATTACAGCTCCTCCAGCATCGGCGTAGCTGAACGGCGGTTGCAGATCGCAATTCGAAAGGCACAGTCGTGGGCGTTTGCCCACGGTTTTAAATTTTCTGCATCCAAAACTCGTGTGATGCACTTCTGTCGACGTCGGGCAGTACACCCGGAACCCGAACTTTACTTAGCTGGCGACCTGCTAAAAGTCGAAGAGACACACAGATTCTTAGGTATGTTGTTTAATGACCGTCTAACCTGGGTGCCGCATCTACGCCAGTTAAAACAAAAGTGCTGGCGCCACCTCAACATCCTGCGCTGTCTTAGCCACACGGTTTGGGGAGCCTCGCGCCCAACGCTCTTACAACTCTACAAGGCCCTCATTCAGTCGCGCCTAGACTATGGCTGCATAGTCTACGATTCGGCTGCGCCGTCAGCGCTGCAGGCAATAGACCCAATTTTGCACTGTGGTGTTCGTTTGGCGACAGGGGCTTTTCGCACAAGCCCAGTGACAAGCCTCCTAGTCGAAGCTGGAGTCCTCCCGCTGCGGTTCCGCGGGCAACACCTGCTGGCTTCGTATGTTGCCCATGTTCAGGCCTCGCCCCTCCATCCAAACCGCCGACTCATTTTTCCAGACGCTGCGGTCCTTATTCCTCCACGACGGCCTAGGTCGGGTTACCCGATCTCGGTCCGTGCTCGTTCCCTTCTTTCGTCCCTCGCATCCTCTCCACTCCCTACCATGTTTCACTATTCCTTTCGAAACCCTCCTTGGTCTATTCCTCGATTGCAGCTCCGTCTGGATCTGTCCTGTACGTCAAAGGACTCGGTTTCCGCTACACATCTCCGCCGCGAGTTTCTACAACTCCTAGACTCGTTCCATGCCGCAAAACCCGTCTACACAGATGGTTCCATAGTAGACGGCCGTGCTGGGTATGCGTTTCTTCATGACGACCATGTGGAACAGCATTCTCTGCCGGGTGAGAGTACCATTTTCTCTGCCGAACTGGTCGCCATTCTAAGGGCTCTGCAACACCTCAAAGCGTGCCCCAGGGGGTCATTTGTCATCTGTTCTGACTCCCTGAGTGGCTTACAAGCGATCGACCAGTGTTTTTCTCGTCAGCCATTGGTACGGTCGCTCCACGATACTGTTCACTCTCTAAGCCGATCTGGCCGTTCTGTGGTCTTTGTGTGGACCCCGGGCCATGTCGGCATCCAAGGGAATGAACAAGTAGATCGCTTAGCCAAGCAGGCCACTATGGAACCACCGCTTGATATTGGCGTCATGGAACCTGATATGAAATTGGTGTTGCACCGGAAGGTGCGCGAGGCTTGGAGCACCGAGTGGTCTATGGCGAATGCGCCAAACAAGCTTCGGGCAGTGAAGCCGTCCACAGCCCTGTGGAAGTCTTCACTGCGTCCGATCCGCCGAGAGGTGGTTGTCCTCTGCCGCCTCCGTATTGGGCACACGTGGTTGACCCATGGGTATCTCCTACGCCGTGAGTCCCCGCCCGTGTGTCGATGTGGTGTCGTAATGACAGTGGCCCATCTTTTGATGGACTGTCCGATTTTAGCCAATCTGCGGCATTCTTTTAATCTTCCAGACGCACTACCCTTAGTTTTAGGTGACGACGCCTCTATGGCTAACAAAGTTTTACGTTTTATCCGCGCTGCTGGTTTTTATGACTCGATCTAACGATAGGTGCTGTGGCCTGACATCTTAGGCCACCACCAACCCAGCTTTTTAACTTTTCACGTCCTTAGGTGTTCTTAGTGTGTGCAGTATGGCTGGCTCATCCTGTTTTTTCTTTGTGATCAGCCAGCCAAGGTACTCTGCTATCCAGTTTTATTCGTGACTTTCTTTTACTAATTGTGTGTGTCTTCGTTTTGTATTGTCAGTGGCTTGTCTATTGTTCACCTGCCCTTTTGTGCGGTGTCATTTTCAGGGCATTGTTTTATCTTTATTGACAGTTGACTCTCAGCTAGGAACAGGGGACTGATAACCTAGCTGTTTAGTCCCCTTAAAACAACCAACAACAACAACAACAACGACGTCACCATAGACGCTCACCGCCTCGTATGGTTAAAGGTGCTCTGAACTACCCCCCCTCCCCCAATGAAGCAATAGATAAAATAATGTAGGGCAGCCTCATCATCTAATTCTGTCGAGTAGGTTTTCTGGCATCTAACAATTTCGGTTGGGTAGTATTGAAAGATTAGAAAGTTATTTCTCCAAGATGATAAAGAATTCATTCCGCGTAAACCTCTTCACTCTACGTGTAAAGTAAGGCTGTTAGTCGAAAGATTGAGTCGGAATTATGCCTCTTTCGGAACAGATAAGTAAATGGCAGTTCGAACTCTATTCTCCGCATGCGCTTGATGGTTGTTGGCAATAGCTGTGCGATGTGATACGGAGTACGTTCACACCTTGCTCGTCAAGGTCCGCTACTGAATCCGCTTTTCAGAATCGTAATAACCATTTTCCTTAGGTGTCGAATTCCTTTGCTAGGTTTTAATGTTCTTCTGCGTCAGCTTGCGCTCAAACGTACGTACACACACACACACACACACACACACCACACCACACCACACCACACCACACAATGGAAGGCAATCAATAGTGACTTTACCGCCCACAATTGTTCCCAATTGACTGTTGACTGGTAGCCGCTAATGCAAGTGGGAAAGTGATATGACACAAAGGAAATGGCGTGACTAAACTAACCTGTAATTGCCTGTCGTATACGATACGCCTGCAGTCCCTTATTTTCTGGAAATTACGTGCATTTCGTCACACACACACACACACACACACACACACACACACACACACACACACACACACGAGATAATCTTTGCTACTTAACGTGAAAGACAGCACGGGAATAGCCGCGCGGTATGAAGCACTGTCACGAATCGCGCGGCCGCTCCCATCGGAGGTCTAGTCTCCTCCCTAGGGTATTGTGTGTGTGTGTGTGTGTGTGTGTGTGTGTGTGTGTGTGTGTGTAGCATAAACAGACTCCGCTAAAGGGTGGCACTATGTCCTACCTCGGCTGTAATGCGTCGGACTGAAACTAACCCAGTAATGAAAGTTCCTGGCAGATTAAAATTGTGTGCCGGAACCGGGACTCGAACCTGGGACCTTTGCCTTTCGCGGGCAAGCGCACTACCGACTGTGCTATCCCGACGCGACTCACGATGCCGCCTCACAACTTTACTTCTGCCAGTACCTCGCCTCCTACTTCCCAAACCTCATATCAGTTTCATATCAGCGCACACTCCGCTGCAGAGTGAAGTTTCATTCTATCCCAGTAATGGTTGTTTAGAATTGAATATCAAGTAACTGTTTTTGATTTTGCTCCTCGATATATATACTCTGAACTGTGGTACACATATCTAAAGACTTTCACATGGCTCTACTGCTATATTCTTTTGTTATTTAAGGTAGGTTTGTGATTGTTCACCTAGGTATAAATATATAGTAGGAAAATACCTGTCCCCAAATAAATGAAAAATTAATAATCATGAATAAAATAATAATCGCCATTCATGATTACTGGTATTGGTTTCGTTATTTCCTAACGCGACCCCCAAATAAATGGACTTTTGCCGTAATTGAATTTATTTGGAAAGGTCTTCCAAAAACACTGAAAAGTAAAAGAAATCGTAAAAATATGAATGCCAATAGTCTTTTTTCCGTCCACTATTGCAAATATTTCAGACAAAAATACAAATATAAATAATCAACTAAATACAATTAAATGAATAAAAATACTAGATTTTACCTGTGGCTTTGCTCGCGTTGATGTTCTAGCAGTCCAAAGTACAATAATTTTGCAAAAAAAGTTTGCAATTTTCCGGTTTTAATATAAACGGTGCTTATAATGACGATAAATACTGTCCTTTATGGAGATGAAAATGAATATTGTTAAATACGGAAAGTAAGTTTGTTCAAAGGAGGTTAAAATTATAGCGCTTCTACGCAAACCTTAGCTGTTGATTGAAACCAGTCCGCCATCTTGCGGAACCAAAGAAATATTTGAAGCTTAAAGCAGTGTGTGGTTTTTGCTCTGTTAACTTTCATATGTTTAAATGACTGTCATTTCTCGGTACATATTTCATATAGTATACTTTGTGGACAAATACAGACGTTCCAGATAGCTGAAATGTGATTTATTAACGCAAAATCTCATTCCATAAGTATGACATTTTGGGATAATAACAGAAAGCTTTACAGGAACTGTTATTGTCAGCTATAGTAGTTCACTGGAAATGCAGATCAAGATTTTTCCAATAATGACAGAACAAGCTGCACCATTTTCGTAAGTTCCGTTTGAAGAGAAGATTTTTATGTTGAACACATACGAAAATTCCTTCAACAGGTTCCACGTAATTATTTATACTAAAATACTGTAGCACCAAGGAAGATAAAAGATGAACAATAACAAACGTAAAACGAAGGTAATGGAAAGCAATGTCAGAAAATCAGGCGATGCTGAAGGAATTAGATAAGGTAATGAGACAATAAAAGTAGATGAGTTTTGTTATTTGGGTAGTAAGATAACTTCTGATGGCCGATGTAAAGAAGATATAAAATGCAGAATGGCTATGGGGAGAAAAGCATTTTTAAAAGCGAAACTTAACATCCAATATTAATTTAAATGTTAAGGAGTCCTTTCTGAAAGCATTTCTCTGGAGTGTGGCATTGTATGGGAGTGAAACGTGGACGATACGTAGTTCAGCTTTTGGAATGTGGTGTTACAGACGAATGATAAAAATTAGATGGGTAGATCGTATGACTAATGAGGTGCTTAATCGAATCGTGGAGAAAAGGAGTTTCTGGAATATCCTGACTAAGAGAAGGGATAGATTGGTTGGACACATTCTGAGACCTCAAGGAATTGTCAAATTAGTATTAGAAGGAAGCGTGTGGGGTAAAAATCGTAGAGGGAGACCGAGATTCTAATATAGCAAGCAAATTCAAAAGGATGTAGGTTGCCGAACGTATTCTCAGATGAGGAGACTTGCACAGGACAGGGTAGCGTGGAGAGCTGCATCAAACCATAAAAACTGTACGCGTGTTTTGTAATGTTGAACCTTTCGTTAAATCAGACAATAAATTGTTCATTAAGTCAGCTATTTGGTTTAATTATGGCCCTGATATTAATGTACAAGAAACAGTGCATTAAATTGATTTTGTGCGCAACGGATCTTTTAAGTAAACAACTGTGACATGTAACCTTTTGAAACAGACACTGACTATACTCAAAAATTTTGACTGCGAGAAAGATATAAGAAAAACCACAAATCACTTTCTTAATGCTTGACTGTGAGAATTAATGTCGATCAGTTATTATTGAAATCCAAATCAACTATTATCTTACTATCGCACCAATAATGAAATATGTTCAATAATGTTATTCAAATCAACACTCCACTAAATCAAGTAATTATCAAATGAAGGAAGTGGGTTAATTTTCTAACTACGTAAATGAAATATGAAACAGGGTTAAGTTACTTATTATTGATAAACAGCATTACATTACCTACATAATACAACTTCTGACTTGCTGGCAAAGCAGCCTCTGCTCTACATCGGAGCCATACACACAACCCAACCGCTCTCTAAGCGAGCTGAACCACTAGTCTTACTCTCTGTGTCTCTGCACGAGCTACAATGCTATGCAATACATGATCTTTGCCAGAGATGAAACTTTACACATATCGATACATACAGTAGAAGCGATATTATACATTTTCTTGCAAGCAAGTTACTCGATACAAAACAGGAGGCACAATATTAGACATTTTCTTATAAAAATAATTTTTTATGGACACGTTTCATCACCCCCCTCCTACCTATTAAAATTTTGTAGGGTGGGTGATGCCAATGGCATTGCCTAGCCAGCAAAATTACTGAATTTCAAGTCCAAAAATCCATTAATGACATCCAAAATATAACAAGATCAAAACAACAGATGGAGTACATAGAAAATTTAAAAAAAATGTGACAGTCATAAATACATGCCATTTTACAGAACAGTACCATCAAAAGTCATGCATGGAGAGGTACAGGGTGTGACAGGCATAAGCAAATGTCAAAATTTACAGAACATCAGCAATAAGTGGAATATATGACAATTATACATAATGGTAAACATAAGTATATATATAGAATTTCAGAAAACATAGTTTGACAAATGATATAGTGGAGAAAATGAGATAGCTAGAAGTAATACACAAATGGAAAAAAATATACAATAATAAACATGAACATATACAAAGTTTTACAAAAGATATTTTAACTAATGTCATCATTCTTTAAGGAAAATGTGGTAATTACAAGTAATACACACAGTAGTGTAAGTTCCATGGGTTTACATTTTGTACAAGAGATCAGTATTTTGGGAACATAAAATGAACATTTGTATCTTGTGCACAATGTAGTCTATGTAAATTTTTAGTGCACTTAGTATAAGATAAAGTGTCAGTTTTGTATTCTGTGATGCATTTAAAATGCTATACTTTCATGGATGCTAGAACATACATGTAAAATTTTTGACTACATAGGCTTCTGATCATGTACAAAATAATGTTACTGCTTCAGCACAATAGGATTTCAATATAACGTTTGTCAATCGAATAGGCACAATGACATTTCAGACTAAGTATATGTATCTATCAAGAGCACAATTTTATTTTGGTCACTGACTGTGAAAGAACCATGAAATATACCTAAACACTGGTAATGAACCTGTGGACAACGTTTGCAATGGGAGGCACTGAATAGTATATGCACACGAATAGCACATTAGCTCCTAACATTCATTTTAGGTCTGCACACGAACACAAAACACTGTAAGATTACACCACACTGTAGGCGGGCTGGCTGGTTGCATTGAAGTGGAAGTCATGGGGAAAAGGTTCTGATGTATTCCTCCATGCAATTCGACAACCAAGTGTGCTCCAACCAACAGAGCTATTAGCAGACTGCATCAGCATAGCCAAAATTAGAGCAAACTGGTGGTGGGTGGCCAAGGCTGCAATGGACAGTACTGTGTGGCCAAACATCATCCAACAAACATCTTCATTAAAAGGCCCAAAATCAGTGGTGTATAGTAACTCGTCCATTGTTCTGTGTGCATTCTGGAATCTCGTGTGCGAAATCGCCACTTCCCATGCGTGTCCAAAGTACATGAAATAAAGCATTTTACACACAAATTAGTAACATAGTCATGATATTTCAGTTTAGACTGAAAGAAAAGTCATTGATTAGAACATATCTACAGAAATATTTTCCCACAAATTCAAGTGGTACAAATGGGGTCATGGTATTAAACCATATTTTTACCTTACAAGTAGTGTCTTGAAGACGGATACATTTGAATACTAATGAGTAATTTAATTCTTATTTTAGAGTATCTACAACATTAGTGTCATTTCATATAAGCACAAGGCTTTACATACTATGTACATATTGCTTTACAAACACATAATCGTATGAAATACATTGAGGGTGCTTGTCATCAATTTGGCATGATATAACTTAAATTGACATTCCAATTACCATTAGTTCATATCTCTTTAAATTAATATATATCACTATGATGGTGATTACATTACCACAAATTATAACACTTAAATTACATAAGTTGCCATGGCCAGGCTTTTGTCTCAACTGAGCTACATATTTCATTGCCTTAAGGTATAACACATCAGGGTAGTTTCGTGAGAATATCAAAAGAGGTTCAAGTCAACAGGTCATGTCTGTGTCTGTCTGGGTCAACAGTAGGGTCAAACAAAACAATTAGTGCAAATTTTGGCACAGTACTAGATGTACATCACAGTAAATCATCCAATAACATAAACACAGACGTAATATTCGTTAGGCATAGCTGCAGATTTTCATCAACAAGATCATCAATAAAATTTGGAAGATAGTAGTAAGCAAAAGCAAAATATTTCTGTGCATTATCTTTCTAGACTTAACTAGGCGCAGTTTATGGCATAGCTGCAAGTTTGCAAGATAGATGGCTGTGTGGAACGTATAAGCATAACCATACATTGTCATTGAGCTTCATTATAAAATTAATTAGCATAGTGGTAGGGCTTAGGTATATAATTAGTGAGCATAGCGGTAAGCTTTGATTACAAGAGCAATACGCATAGCTGCAAGCATAATTAGAAATATTCATTACACATAATTACAAATAATTACAGATCATCAGAAGGATATGAATCTCACCAATCACACATGCCATTGAAGGCACAATGCATCAATATACAAAATGGTGCACATAAGCACAAAGAGAAAACACAAAAGGGCAGTGCGAGTAAGCACATAAGAAAAGAACAGAACATAGTATCATTAGCAACATAGCGATTCTCCTCATAATTGCTTCATAATCATTGTATAATCTCGTCCACATAATTACATTTATCAAACATCTTTGACTGTTACCAATACCTTCCTTACCATCATTTATCCATAAACAATAATGCATTTTAAAGACCACCATGACATATTGTGTATTGCCTTACTCATCATCCTCCATAATGTTCTTGGCTTACCAAATGCTCATGTCAACTCAAAATCTTCTTCACTTGCTCAGAACTTCGTAAGTTATGCAATTAGTAACACAGAAGAAAAATCTGATATTTTCTGAAACATAGGAACTTGATTAGATTACACAATCAAAAATTTCCATTAATTTTATTTGTCTTGCACAGCCACAGAGTTCGTTATATGCAAATTGCAAGATAATCAAAGTTTCGTATGACAATATCCCAGCGTAGCACAGAGCATAAGTATTCAGAGTTAGAGAAAAGTAACAGTGAGAAAAAGAGGTAGATAGAGCGCACTAAGGAAAAGCGGAAGAATAGTGACACTCAGCTCGAGAACGGGGCACCAATCGCCACTTGGTGTGTCCAAAACAGATTAATGGACTCTCTACCCCAGCAAAATTACTGAATTTCAATGCTTTGCTCTTGTCTTTCTGGGGTATGCGATCTGCTTTGGGCCCGATTTGTGTCTTCGTGTCGTGGAAGGCGATCACGAGAATTATCGCGTGTGCCCTCCCGACTACGCTTCTCAGCGTTATTGTTGTGATTTTCAGTCTCGCGATCACTATCAGTATTGCGTCTATCACGCCAATTAGTATCATTCGAAGTATTGCTGTTATGATAGTATTTATTGTAGCGTCCTCCGCGGCCAAAACCACCACCTCGGTTGTGGCCACGAAAACTTCCACGGTTAATGTCACGATCATGAAACTCACCGTTCTCATTGTCGCGACTTTGTTTGTAAGATTCATTAGTGAAAGAGTTATTTTTTGGTTTATCGTCGTGCTCTGAATAACGTTTAGTACGCGGCGGGCTTTGTTGCGACCGGCGATCATATCTGTTTGTTTCAAAATATCGACTGCGCGAGGAATTTTCCTCGTCTTCTTCTTCTTCTTCTAAGTCTTGTAAGAGATTTCTAAAGGCTTCAATATCATTCTTGCATCGTGCCGCAATGGCAATTTGACGCAAGTGTAGAGGCAATTTGTTCAAACAAATTCTGATTAATTCCGCGGGGCAGTAAGGTGCCGATAAAAATTGATTTTTGTATACTAAGTTTTGGAAATATTCCACAGGGCTCGAGAAATTTGATCGCTCAAAAGTTTTGAAAGTCGCAATACTGTTTTTAACGCGGTCTTGTGCCGCTTCCGACCAGTATGCGGATAGAAATGAGCGTCGGAAGTGATTCTCGCTATAGCACTCTTGTGCAATAGCTCTCATTCTGGTGGCTGGCTCGCCTTCCAGATAACCACATATAAATTCTAATCTGTGCTCAAGTGGCCAATTCGGGGGAAGACAATAATCGAATTGCTGCAACCACTCTTTAGGGTGCAAGTCATTCGGAGAGTTTTTAAATGTCTTGAATTTACGTACAGTCAGGAAATGCTTGTAGTCAAACGCTTTCTTTCGCCCGTGCGGCGTAAGTGAGCGTAAACTACGCACTGCGTCTTCATTGTTGTTACTATGAGGTACACTTCGTTCACGTACCAAGCGACCTACTTGGCTCGAATCATCATTGTCATTTTCGTTCAAATTTTCTTCCACATCTTCGTATGGATTTCCACAAGTGTGGTCAAATTTCCTCTCTATTCGCGCCACGCGATCATCTAATTTTCTGACCTCAGCCTTGTATTGCTGATTAATGGTCATTTGATCTTGTTTGAAACGGTCAAGGGCGAGATATTCATTAGTTTCATTAAACGGGGTAGGATGCGTTACATCAGAACTTTTGTCACTGTTATCACTGATTTGGGTAATTTTAACAGTAATATCCTCAAACTGTTTATTTATTTTATTGATCTGTTCCGTCGTGACTGACTGGAAGTTCTGCAACTTTTCAACAACTAGATTACTCTGTTGCTTCAATTGAGCGAGTTCAGTAGTTTCCATATTTTCGACTCGTGACGCAAGGCTTTCCACTACCGGGTTGATCTCGTCGCGAATATCTTGTCTTATTTGCTGAGATTCACGTTTGAAAGTATTGAGCAGTTGTTCCCTGAACCGATTGTTGTCCTCGTTTATCTTATTAAAACTACTTTGAATACTCACAAACCTCGAATCGCACGTTTGTTCAATTTTCTCAAGTTTTTCATTTAATTTCTGAGATTGTTCCTCAAGTTTTTCATTTAATTTCTGAAATTGTAATTGACTATTCTCAAGTTTTTCATTTAATTTCTGAGATTGTAATTGACTATTCTCAAGTTTTTCATTTAATTTCTGAGATTGTTTCTCAAGTTTTTCATTTAATTTCTGAGATTCCTGAGATAGTAATTGACTATTCTCATTTAATTTAGAGAGCTGTGACAATAAAATTTGCATGAAATCATTTGGTAATACGTTTTCCATAGCCGTCGCACAAGTATTTTTTGTAGCAGAGCTAGGCGGAACCGATGCATTATTTTCCGCAACCACATTACAAGAATCGGAATTCTGTATTGTCAAATCCTGTACTTTGTCATTATCCATATTGTCTGTTCCCGAACTAATCTGTTCCGCGTTTTCAGACACGGTATTTACTGTCGTATTTGTATCAGTGCAGTGAGAAGACTCTTGTAAAAATTCAGTTTCTCTCCTTGCTTCATTCAAGGTCTCATTTTCGGAAGCAGTTTTAGTATCAGCGCGGACTCTCCTATTCTTCGACATTGTTAACAGAATTTTGCAGTAAAGTGACCAATAATATTTATTTTCACCTACTGCTAATTTTTTTTTTAAATTACACACAGTAATTATGAGAGAACAATAGGTTGAATCGGGCTAGTGCAACATACAATCACAATCGAGATTACGCAAACCGTTAATTATCACACGAGTTCCGCGGTACTAGAACTTTCATCACAACAAACATCAGGCAATATAAAAGAGAGGCTTGTTCAGTAGTAATGCAATTATTTGTATATTCAATTCATCTACTATAAACAATACTACACAATCTCAAGAATGGTAAGTAACAGACTACAGAAACAATTACTATGCTACTGTTGCTACAACAGAGGATGGTGCTACAAAAATTAAATTAAGAGCCAAAAGGTAAGTTGGTTGGTGGAAAAGACAAACTAACTGAAATAAGACTACGTATCTAACTACGTCACGATCCTGTTTGTGAACTATCCTGGCAGAAAGGGCGCCAGATAAAAACTGTACGCGTGTTTTGTAATGTTGAACCTTTCGTTAAATCAGACAATAAATTGTTCATTAACTCAGCTATTTGGTTTAATTATGGCCCTGATATTAATGTACAAGAAACAGTGCATTAAATTGATTTTGTGCGCAACGGATCTTTTAAGTAAACAACTGTGACATGTAACCTTTTGAAACAGACACTGACTATACTCAAAAATTTTGACTGCGAGAAAGATATAAGAAAAACCACAAATCACTTTCTTAATGCTTGACTGTGAGAATTAATGTCGATCAGTTATTATTGAAATCCAAATCAACTATTATCTTACTATCGCACCAATAATGAAATATGTTCAATAATGTTATTCAAATCAACACTCCACTAAATCAAGTAATTATCAAATGAAGGAAGTGGGTTAATTTTCTAACTACGTAAATGAAATATGAAACAGAGTTAAGTTACTTATTATTGATAAACAGCATTACATTACCTACATAATACAACTTCTGACTTGCTGGCAAAGCAGCCTCTGCTCTACATCGGAGCCATACACACAACCCAACCGCTCTCTAAGCGAGCTGAACCACTAGTCTTACTCTCTGTGTCTCTGCACGAGCTACAATGCTATGCAATACATGATCTTTGCCAGAGATGAAACTTTACACATATCGATACATACAGTAGAAGCGATATTATACATTTTCTTGCAAGCAAGTTACTCGATACAAAACAGGAGGCACAATATTAGACATTTTCTTATAAAAATAATTTTTTATGGACACGTTTCAACCAGTCTGCGGACTGAAGATCACAACTACTGTAGCACCTAGTCTTAAAAACTTTAAAGGAACCTATATCTCGTAAAAGTGGAAATTAGAAGTTACCGACGAAAAAAAAAAAAAAAAAAAAAAAAAAGCACTGAAAAAAGTAGCAGTTATTTAGCAATACATTTTTCTTTGTGAAATAACACACGATTTTCTTGTTCTGCTTGCACATCTACACCTTTCTTTCCTTTGAGACAAAATACCACTTTCAACTCATTCAATAAATACACGCTCGTCACGACAAATGTTATTGGCTCCGCAATATGGCTACAATGGCTTCACCTGTGTGACGTTGAGGGCATCTCCCCCTATTTTGTCCTCGGTTTGTTACATCGTGACTATATCGCTGACTGAAAAAGCTATGTTATACATCGTACAATTATGCAGGGTTCAAATGTTTCGAAATGTGTTCGGCGGTTTGCAGACGTTTGACGTCTTTTGTAAGCATGAAACTATTCACTTATATTTAATACATTTTTAAATTTTTACTGGAAATCAGCTTGCGGCTTATTTTCGCTTCGTGCGCCTTAGAGGTTTGCGAATCATTTTCACAGGGAAAGACCTGGGGACGCGGTGTGTGTGGGCCGTGGAGGCGAGTCCGGGGAAATACCTCATTTAGTTTTCGCAAAAATCACTGGCTGTGTAAAAAATCAGGTTCTCTAAACTGTGATGGGGACGAGCTAGCGAAGGGAGAACGGTATCGGGCGGCCGGTGAGTGGGGGTTTTTGTCGGCCAGAACGTTGTTGCAGTCTGCGGGCAGAGGAAGCGCTTCTTACCTACCCATGGAGGAGCATTGTCTGCTCGAAGGCGTCTCCAGTCCCTCCTGGAAAAGCCGACGCAGGCAGCGGGTGTTTGGCGCCGAGGCTGATTGTGGACAGACGCAGTGTGTCCTGTGAAGTTGGCACCCCTTTTTTTGGAAAATATGCATTTTCAGAGATCTAGACAGATATGTAATAGTTCTGGAATTCTCTGTGCAAAATTTAAATAGTTCTGCAAAATATCGCCGAAAAAATACGAAAAATTACCACAAATTTTAGTTTTTTCAAAATAATTATTTGCCTATTAGTACAAACATAGTTCTGATCGCATTTCTATATAGGTCTCAAAGAGTTCTACAGGAAATCCTAATAGCAATTTTCTGTGCAGATTATACTTTGAGATAATTACAATAATGGAGTATCCATTTACATGCTACTGTGGAATTTGCACCAGTTTTTTTATTTTTAAGTAGAATTTTTTACAGAGTTCTAGGAAGATGTGCAATTGTTCTTGTTTACGATAAGCAGGAATTACTCAGACGTAAAAACAACAAATTGAATGTGCAGCGGATAGAATATCTGTCAAGACCTAAGAAAAAATGTGTTTTTCTCAAATAAGGGGCACAAATACACGACTTATCAGATATTCAGATTTGTGATCATAATTTTTTTTTCGGGCAATTACGTAGTATTCTCACAAACTCTAGAACTATATTATATGTACACAGAACCCCCCCCCCCCCCCCAATGTTTGTCTCGAAAAAATGGTGCCGATTTCACAGTAACGTGAAAATGAATTCCACATTACTGAATTTATCTCAAAGTATAATCCGCGCAGAAAAATGTCATTCGGATTTCCTGTAGAACTCTTTGAGAGCTATTTAGAACTGTGATCAGAACTATGTTTGTACTAATAGGCAAATAATTATTTTGAAAAAAATTAATTTTGTGGTAATTTTTCGTATTTTTTCGGCGTCATTTTGCAGAACTATTTAAATTTTGTACAGAGAACTCCAGAACTATTGCATATGTCTAGTACTCTGAAAAAATGTACATTTTCCAAAAAAAAAAGGGGGGTGCCATCTTCACAGGACTGACGCAGAGTTATTCCGTGTATGCTACTTTCTATAGCTCTCAAAACTTCCCAAAATTTTCTGCTGCCTGGAATGCGGCGCCGTTCTAGCGAGCTGCTAAGTTATTGGTGTCGGTGTCTGAAGTGGTTAGGTGAAACGAGAGGTGGGTCACTCACCTTGCGTGGGAACGCTGCAAGTTTTGGCGCGCTCTTGCGAAAATGCGGGAGTGACGGTGATAGGGTAGTTCCAGGGCCTTCAGGACACATTTAGCAATGGATAGTGCGGGGGCACTCTGTGATTGGCCGGAGCCTGCTTGCTTCGCGTAGATTGGCGTGTTTAGTTTCATGTAGGCGTGGTTACGTTGTTTTGGAGGCAGCGGTGCTTGGGAGTCCTGTGAAGTTGGCACCCCTTTTTTGGAAAATGTACATTTTTTCAGAGTTCTAGACAGCTACACAATAGTTCTGGAGTTCTCTGTGCAAAATTTAAATAGTTCTGCAAAATTTCGCCGAAAAAATACGAAAATTTACCGCATAATTTAGTTTTTTCAAAATAATTTTTTGCCTAATTGTACATAGTTCTGATCACAGTTCTAAATAGCTCTAAAAGAGTTCTACAGGAAATCCTAATGACATTTTTCTGTGCAGATTATACTTCATGAGATAATTGCAATAATGGGGAATCCATTTACACGCTACTGTGAAGTTGGCACCCCTTTTCTCAAAAATGTGCATTTTTTCAGAGTTCTAGGCAGATATGCAATAGTTCTGGAGTTCTCTGTACAAAATTTAAATAGTTCTCAGAATTTCGCCGAAAAAATAGTAAAAATTACCACACTTTAGTTTTTTTAAAATAATTATTTGCCTATTAGCACAAACATAGATCTGATCACAGTTCTAAATAGCTCTCAGAGAGTTCTACAGGAAATCTTAATAGCATTTTTCTGTGCAGATTATACTTTATAAGATAATTACAATAATGGAGTATCCATTTACATGCTACTGTGGAATTTGCACCAGTTTTTTTAATTATACTTTTTTCCAGAGTTCTAGGGACATATGCAATAATTCTTGTTTACAATAAGCAGTAATCACTCAGGCGTAAAAACAACAAACTGAATGTGCAGCGGATATCTGTAAAGACCTAAGAAAAATGTATATTTCTCGAATAAGGGGCACAAATAAGACAGCTTATCAGATATTCTAAATTGTGAACATAATTTTTTTTCGGGCAGTTACATAGAAATATTCACATGAACTCTAGAATTATAGTATATGTACACAGAACCCCAAAAACCAATGTGTGTTTCTCGAAAAAAAAATGGTGCCAATTTACAGTAACGTGTAAATGAATTCCACATTACTGCATTTATCTGATAAAGTATAATCTGCACAGAAAAATGTTATTAGGATTTCCTCTCTTTGAGAGCTATTTAGAACTGTGATTAGAACTATGTTTGTGCTAATAGGCAAATAATTATTTAAAAAAAAACTAAAAAAACTCAAGTTTGTGATAATTTTTACTATTTTTTCGGCGAAATTCTGCAGAACTATTTAAATTTTGTACAGAGAACTCCAGAACTATTGCATATCTGTCTAGAACTCTAAAAAAAATTTACATTTTTGAAAAAAGGGGTGCCAACTTCACACGACTCTGGCGCAATTTTGTGTAGTTTATGTCTCTCATTTACGCAATTAGCTCATGAACTATTATCTGGGCAAAAAAATATCATTAGGATTTTCTGCAGAAGCCTTTGAGAGCTATTTAGAACTGTGATCAGAACTATGTTTACGCTTATAGGCAAATAATTATTTGGAAAAAACTAAAATTTGTTATAATTTTTTGTAATTTTTTCGCGAATTAGTGCAGAACTATTTAAATTTTGTACAGGGAACTCCAGAACTATTGCATATCTGTCTAGAACTCTGAAAAAAATTTACATTTTTGTAAAAAGGGGTGCCAACTTCACAGGACTGTGCTTGGGAGAAGGAACAGAGATTCGGTGGCTTGCTCCTGAGTGAGTAGGACGGACGTGGCGTCCTGGTTTCCGCCTTGGAAGTGGTTACCTAGAGTATTTCTCCCGAGAGATTGGGACTTACGAAACGGTGACTCATACAGTGAGACTAATATTACGACTTGCTGGAAACCTTTGGTTTCTCCAGCAATATCCTGATAGCGTTGCTCGAGCTGCACAACACTGCACTCAGGTTACGGTAACGCGCTGCCCGCTCACGCTCTGGTACCACATGGGAGTATTGAGTTTTCAGTGATAGGGATTACGTTGGTCGTGAGATTAATCTCCGCGACCTTTTCCAAGCTGGTTTTGATCATTTGTTTTTAATTGTATCTACCCGGGGTTTAACCTGACTTGCCAGTCATGTACGTAGGTTTTGTATTTCTTGAAAAACTTTAATTGTTCATTTTAATTTTTTGTTATAAAAATTGTTTTGTTCAATAAATTGTTGATTTTACATCTGAATTAGAGGTTCCGTTATAATTATAGTTCCTTTTCTCATTATTTTTGAAGGGGTTTTCATATTTGTTGAATTGAACAATTGCATTAATAGTTAAGGGAATTGTTAATCTTACCCTTTATGTATCTCTACTCTGAATATTTCCCCGTGCACAACCTAATCACCCACTCCAAAATTCTTGGCATAACCTGCCTGGCGACCTTTCATTCCACCCTTTCCACCCACATCAAACTTAATTTCATCCCTCCCCCTTTACAAGCATTGTATTTATTTTTTGAATCGGTTTTTCGTACAACATATCACCATTAAAAGTATATTGTGATAAATTTCAATTGTCAAAGAATAAAAAACTTTCCCAAGGAGTCTTCAAGCGTCTCAGAAGCTGAAGAAACGCTCTCAGCTGTCCCATATTTCGAGAAAATCGACAAATATCTTTAATTATGTACTTTCTAAAGTACGGTAGCCGATGTTCTTCAGCGTTCAAGTAACCTCCATCCCAATTTCATAAAAATGGTTAAGTGGTTTTGTCGTGAAAGTTTAACAGGCAGAGCTTCTTTCCCATTAATTTTTTAAGTTATTAGAGCTTATAAAATTTTTATTTTATATATGTCGGATATCTGCAAAAATCATAACTACAGGAAAACCTAAAGTGGGCCGTAAATCACGCTAGTGAGATTTTTTCCACCGCTTCACCTGACTAGCGCATAACACGTCTATTTCGTCATCTTCGGCCTCAAAGTTTGGAGAATAATTGTTTTCTGTTTTCTTCTTGCCTAAGTTATCTAAGAACTTGAGAAATCTGTGATAGCGATCGGTGGTCGGTCTCGTTTTAAGTGTTCTTCTAATCCGTTTTATTCGCAATAAACTACTTGCTTTAATTTCAAAAGTATTTGAAATTTCTTTAATGTCGATATCTTTGTGCGGCAGCTATTTAAACGGCTTGTGAAATCAACGTAAGCCAGGCTTAGGCGTAGACGACAGTCACTTTTCCCCAAGACAGGAAATGAAGCAAATCTGAGGCTGGATTGTAGTGTTTTTAATTTCGTGGGTCGCGATCTGAAAGGGGTCGAAAAGTCTTGGTGGGGGAGGGGGGGGCAGCAGTCAAAATAGGTAGTAGTTGCATAACCAGCAAAGTGGATGTCAGAATATTACCAGAGAAAACCAAGGGTATAATAATTTTTTTTTTTTTGTAAATTCAGAAT
This sequence comes from Locusta migratoria, assembly GCA_026315105.1. NCBI lineage: Eukaryota > Metazoa > Arthropoda > Insecta > Orthoptera > Acrididae > Locusta > Locusta migratoria. Next base: position 628,561,650 of record CM048745.1, on the reverse strand, counting down.
TGAATAATCGTGCCGCTCAATGCAGTGCGCGCTGTTGATATGTTCGAAAACGGCGCTTGCCACTAAACGATTCTTCAGGGGCCTATATCTCGGGTTCTATTGCTAATGAGTCAAGGGATAGTTCTGGATAGTCTTTCACCTACTGATCATTTGTATACGTATTAGAATGGCAACACTGTATCTGCCCTACAGTACAGAGTAAAAATTGTAAACATTATACAGTTTAAGCCCATCCAAATTGAGCTAATTGGTTGGTATTTGCATATTACGTTTGGTCTATGGCGGGCTTGATACGGATTACGAAAGTAAGATTTATTCATGGGCGGTTCCTGATAAAATCAAGAACCACGATACTACTGTAAAAAATTGACTTTACAACGGTCGAGCGGTGTGAGTCGCTATGTCAGAAATTGCGTGCACAAAAAAATCAACCTATAATGTAATATACCTTTCAGATAACAGTTGTTACAGTTCTGGGGAAGGGTCGCCAGAATATATTTGCTGGGAAGGGGGTTGCGTATTCAAAAAGGTTTAGGAACACTGCTTCAGCTTGGTGTCTTCTCGGTTTTGACTTGGAGCCATTCCGCTTGCGGGCTGTACGAAGCGGGTGAAAGCTTGACAGCAAACCCCGCTGCTGATCTGCAGTGAACTGCGCCATGGTGGCGTTGATGGTAAATGTGATAAGGGCGGCCGCTAACCTTGGCCGCTTCGTCTGTTCTCACGATCCCTGGGAAAGACCTGCCTAGGGGGTCCTGGGAGTGAAGGAGATTTGAAAGCCAAGGCTGACTGGCTGCTGTCCTGTGAGAAATTATGCGGTTCCTGATATTGTTCGGCGCCGCACGTAACATCCGGGGTTGCAGTATGAATGGAATGGGCGTGGTATCCTGAACCATAGCCCGTTACTACGTTCTCAGCGAGCTATGGTGTAACTCTCGTTCACTGCAAATTTCTTTCCTTAGTGTGCTGATTGGCCTCGCCTAAGCATTTTATGTATTGTTGCTGCTTCCTAAAATTTTACTCCTCTAAGCAAAACACTGAACAATTCTATGTATGTTCTTAGAAATGGCTTGGTAGGTCGTTCGAGCGTTTATGATGCCTTAAACTTGTTTCGTGTATAAGGCTATTGGAGAATACTTTTTGTTTCATTATTCGTTTGAAATGAGTGGCCACAAGGTCAGAAGTTGAGACATGATTATGTGGGCCAAGACTGCCGTAGGCAAACATAACGTCATGTGTCACTCTTGCATGAGAGATTAAAAACAAAAGAAAGATAAGAAAAAGACCTAGTACACAAATAAGGAAAATAGCAACAACTGTACTTATCTGTTTAGAACTCTGTATTCTTTGCGCTGACCAGGAAACTTTTACTTTCCTTATTACATAACTTCACCCGGAAGGATTACTCGGGTCGTGAAGTAAGCGCCTGTGCCTGCCGAAGCAAGCGCGGGCGGACAACAGTGTCAGGCCCGGCGCACACTTGACGCAGAAGAGGCAGAGCAGAGGCAGAGGCAGAGGCGAGGCGCAGGGCCTCTGCTGGTCAGCGCACACTTGACGCAGCAGAGGCAGAGCAGAGGCAGAGGCGAGGCGCAGGGCCTCTGCTGGTCAGCGCACACTTGACGCAGCGCAGGCAGAGGCGGCGCAGCCTGCAACAGCACGTGCTGCCTGTCCACTGCAAACCTCTCCATGCAATCAGATTTAATTCCTGGATCTCCTTCAAAACTCACTTAATTTAATTGTGTGTGTGTGTGTGTGTGTGTGTGTGTGTGTGTGTGTGTATTCTGATAGAGTATAAGAGCGGTGAAAAGTCTGTTGAGCAACAAGCAAAAGTGACGAATACATGCTGAATTTCTCTGGTCCATGGAATATTTAAGCTCTTGAGCTTTTCCGACTAAACAGACGACAGTTCAAAGAGAGTCACATGCTGAGTAAGGAGGACTTAACAGAGAAGAAAAACAGTGTGACACGTCATATCCGCTAAAGAAAAATTAGGGATATGTTTTAGGAATTTAATTAAAGTCAGATTTATTTTTCTTTCATTTCTTTTATAATTAAGTGAAACAAGTGTCACAGCAAATTCAATAATTGAAAGAACCTTTATACAACTGTCATACTTAATCATGATTGTGGCGCAGTATATACGATCAGAAACACTTTTCTTCTCGGTGACACCTGGTATGCTTTTCATATGTCTTAAATTGAAAGATATATCGAAATGAAAAATTTTGCAAATCATAGTTTCCTAGTTTAACTGCATTTGCACGCAAAGTGATTCCTTACTTAGATCTTTATTCGTAGCTCTTCCATGCTCCTCAGTACTAAGACACTGACGTTTGCTTTTTGTTCTTCTATGACGGCAGCTGTGCATGTACATGCATTTTATTACATTGCATTCCTATTTTTTCTCTGTCATCATTTATAATGATAACTACCTTCATCAGCCATTATATTTGTTAGTAATTGATGAAGCTAATGCTAATACTTTTGCAAATGTTGAATTTCTGAAAGTAGTATAGAATTCAGGTTGAGAAATACTGACGAGATACGTTCCTAGCATCATCTATGGTTTAGCAGTGAGCTGAAGCTCCACGAAGGGGTGGACATTTTGTTTCAAGAAATTGAAGGAGGTCCCTGACAGAAAAAAAAAAATTTCGTTGCACGTCCATTGTGGTTTCGCCGAACTTATTATTCAGTAGTAACGGGAATTTTAGCTTATATAGTGCTTTCATGCTTGCCACAAAGTTTACTGAAACCAGAGACTATAGACCGTAAAAATACACAATCAGCATCTTCGGTTTATGAATCTCGGTGCCTTTCTATTTCAGTAAGTTGTTCGTTTCCAGCTTTGGGTCTGTATCGGCAGCATACGAAGAAGGGAGACACGAGGCAGCTCCGCACTCGGCACAGCCGTGCGTGTGGCGCGTAGCTGCCGACCGCGGCGCGTCAAACGTGTATCTCACGTATTTTCTCGAGAATCGAAAGAGATATAGCTCTCATTCCACCGTTGAAAACAATTTCGATATGTTAGCTACATTTCGTTCGCAGTAATGTATGATGTAAAACGCAGCAAACGCAAACTAGCCAGCGACTACTTTCTCCACTGCAAACTCTTCAAAATATGCGCGGCGTTGTACTTTAGTTTTTACTGTAACAATAACTATGTACAATAACGAAAAGAAAACCTCCCCAACGTCATGCGGTGGCTTTTACCTATATGATACAGAAAAATTATTTTTTTCTAGTGAGTAGTTTCTGCAAAATCGATTGTGGAAGCTGCGTTAGCGCAAAACACGCACAAATCGGAAAATAGTATTTTTAATTTTTTTACGCAGAAAGTAAAAGTGTTACAAAGAAACTAAGTACAGAGAAGGATGAAGCTTATATTCGTCTACATAAAACAATTTTTTTCGAAGCATATCCGATGACTTGAAATTTCACTTTGCGACAGAGGTGGAACAGAGGCGCAGGAAAACTGTGCGCCTCGGACAACCGGACAGAGGCGTGACCGAGGAAACGCCTGCCCTCCGCCTCGGCTGCGTTAAGTGTGCGCTGCCCCATTAGAAAGCGTGCGTTACAGACGGACGGAGGCCTCGCCTCTGCCTCTCCTCTGCCTCTGCTGCGTCAAGTGTGCGCCGGGCCTTAGCCCAATCGGTCGTGGCAACTGAATCGCTGCGGTAGCTCACCATCAGTGTAGCTAGGAGGTCGCCAGCGTCTTGAAATCGACCGGTCGGGTGCGCATCAGTTGCAGGGCTGGCAGGGCTGGCAGTCCAGTGGTGGCAGCTTGTTGACGCACATTGACGGCTGTAGACAACTTCTCAAAGCAGATAAGTCATAACGCATACATCTTGTAGTAAATGAGTAGTACTTATACGGGCGTGAGACGTCTGTGTTGTCAAGACAGCGATTTCTGTTGTGTAACCCACTACATAACCCCCTGTCGCGGAAGAATGTCAGTGCACACAAAAGTATCTCCACATGTTGCTATGCTATCAACACTCTGGTCTCTACTGGACTGAGAGACAATCGTCCCAGATGTAGCCGCACCTTTCCGTCCTCAATCTGACCCGTTTCAAATGGTCTTTGGGATTAACAGCGATAGCGTCTATATTTTATTCAGCCATGCTAAGACACTAATCAATCGGAACATCATGGCGGGCATAACCCATAGCCGGTATGTTCACCTTCGGTACCGATATCAGCTGTGACGTACCTCCGCTTGGAGGCAGTGAGGCTTTGTTAGGTCATTGGAGACAGTAAGCACCACATCCATTACCCCCCTCCCCCAGACACACATAATCCCTAATTCGCGTAAATTCGAGGGAGAGGGGCGATGAGGTCAGCTGCTGTGGGGGGTTGGTTTCCTGCTGTGGGGCAGAACCCTATGACCTGAGCTACACCAACGGATGGTGCAACTATTTTAATTGTTAGTGCTTACATGTACTAGCAAAACTTCAAAGACGACTTTCTCGAGTATTTTTGAGAGTTGCGTCGAATGGCTTTGGCTAATTGTTGTTGAAGTTTTGAACTTAACGCACCATAAATATAAAGAAATTCTAAAATCCGATACCCATGTGGTCTCCTTGTTAGACGTAAAGGATTTGGCTTCAGAAAATGTTTGTATAGCTTATGGGCCTTAACTACGGGGTCATCAGTCCCTAAACTTACAAACTACTTATGAACTTGCTAACACTATGGACGGCACAAATATCCAAGCCCGAGGGGGATTCGAACTCCCGACCGTAGTGGCCGTGCAGACCATGACTGGAGCGCCTCAGTCCCCTCGGCCACCGCGGCCGGCTTGGTTTCAGAGCAGTGGCGAATATAGCATATAGTTTCGGGGGAGGAGGGAGGCGCAAGAGTATAAACATTTTGTGACATCGTATCTCAAACAACTCGATCATATAGGAAATTGAATTATGGGTTAGCGAATAGCAAAATAAGTGTATTTGATTCACAGGTGATTCTCTTTTCCAGTAAACATGTCAACTCGACTCCTAAACTGGCAGTATAAAGGCGGCCGTTATTGTGAGGCGATAGTACAAAGCCGGCGCGTGACTTGTTGACTCTTGCTTCACTTTGTTGTCGGCGTTAAGGAGTATGTGGGCAGTGGGAAGAAAGAGCGTACAGAGCTCGTTAGTGTAGGGAGATTACGAGGTGATAACTGCCGTTGTTCAGGTAAAAGTAGTCGCGAGACAGGTTGGTAGTTGTGGTGCAGTGACCTCTGGTCAGTAACAAAGGTGTTCATTAAGAACATGATGTCTAGACTGCACAATGAACTGAATGTCAGACATACAGTAGGGGAGAAAATAGCAGAGATGTTTTTGATGGCGTAACAGTTTATTACATACCTCGTATCTGGGGAGGGGGAAGAAGGTGGATGAGTTCTAACGCCTCGTCGATGACGAACTTCAGTAGGGACTGGCCCAAAGCTTCGCAGAGTAACTACTCAAATTCGTAGATTTATGAGAATAATGGAAAACCAGATGTAAATGGCTGTACGAGAATTTGATAAAAGCGTGCACGAATGTGATAAGTCGGATACCGCATCTGATCGGAGAGTTGTTGACAATGCCATGGTTACGAAGCCATACGAATTCGCGAACAATTTGATTAAACTCTTGCGATTTGGAACGGCGACATTCAGAGTAACCCTTGCTATGTGTGGTGACTGTCTTTTTCCTAAGCCTTGCTATTGGTGGAAATAGTTCATGAAAGTATGTTAATTACAATAAACAAATAAACTCACAAATGATTCACAACGGAAAACATATGGACAAAGCTCCACTTTTTCCTCTCCATACAAATAGCCTTTAAAGGGATTTATTCAGATTAGTTTAAAGATCTCCTGTTTCATCTCGTAAAAGCCCATTAAAGTCAATCTGCACAGTTCAGTACAAAACGAAATAAAACAATTTGAAAAAAAAATGCCTTACGGCCTAAAGAAGATTACGAACGACGAATGTCATAATGTTTACAAAGAACCTGGTGACCAGGTACCCAATGTGGTGACCAGGTATCCAATGTGTGTGAATTCTATTTAGTGGAACAAGAAAAATTTCTAGCAGCAGTAAAAAAAGAGTGGGTAAGATAATAGTGGAATCAGTACTATGGATTTTAAATGTTTATCTCAAAAGAAGACTAGTAGCTGTGGAAATGGATTATTTACGTAGGGTGCCAGAATATCTAGATGCGAAAAAATTAGTGATGAATTAAGAGACTTGGAGATAAAACAGTGATAGATAGAATTGATAGAAAATAAAGTGATACGGGCATATGTTGAAATTGTCAGATCACGGTTGCCAAAGAAAACCTAAGAATGGAAAACACCAAGCAGACGCAAACGTGACGGACCACGACGTTCTTGAACGGACCATATTAATAACGGAACGTTGCGGCATACACACGGAAGATGCGCTGGATAAAGAGGCTTGGCGGAAGGTAACATGAGTACAATATTTTATTAGAATTAATACAAAGACTAATTTCTGTAGCAATAATAATAGCAATAGCAATAATAATAATGCCACGCGGGAGTAGCCGAGCGGTCTGGAGCGCCACGTTGTGGATCGAATCCTCCCTCGGGCATGGATGTTTGTGTTGTCTTTGGTATAAGTCAGTTCATAGTTCGTAAGTTTAGGTACTGATGACCCATCAGTTAAGTCCCATAACCTCTCCAACTATTTGAACACTTAGGATAATAGTGTCGATTTATTGTACCTTAATTGTTTCATGGTGACTTTGACTCATAGGTCCAAAGATATTTACCTACAACTATTATTAAAACAAACGTCCATTCTACAAAAATATCATCGTCTTTCCAAAGTTGCAGCGAGCGAGGTGTCGCAGTGGCAACACACTGGACTCGCATTCGGGAGGACGGTGGTTTAAATCCACCCCCGGCCATCCAGAGTTAGCATTTTTGTGAGTTCGTTAAATCACAACAGGCAAATGCCGGGATGGTTCCTTTGAAAGGGCACGACCGATTTTCTTCCACATTCTAATCGAAACAAAAATCGAGCTAGTGGTCGGTCTCCAATGACCACGCTGTCGGCGGGACGTTAAAACCTAAGGCTCCTACTCCCCCCCTCCAAACCTACGGAGATGATGATTTTCAGTTGATCACAAACTGTTTAAAGTGAAGTCGAACACAAATGGCAACGTGATAGTGAAGTCATATATGCAGGAGTTAATTGAGGGGATGGGAAATTTGGAATTCTAGCTAGAGGGATTTGAAGGGGGAAGGGCAGAGAGCATCTCGTGCATTGTTGAAAACATATGTTTTGTGACTATCTGCCATACTAGAAATGTCTCACGTGCTAGGACAAAAATTCACGAAATCACACGTTAACCTTCTAATGCCTTTATTACAGATACGTAAGTGGAAATTTACAGTGAGAAATTGGCTCACAAACGCATTTTCCTCCAATCCCCACTGTTACATCCTGTTGCTCGGTTTTGTAGGCTAATTACTTGGTTTTATTGGTGATTATATCAGTTTGAACTCGACCATTTTGTTTGAGGGAAGCCAAGGCTCTTAAGGTATGTTAATAATGTTGATTTTGTAAATGTAAAGCAACCGCGAACTTTCATAATGTACTCATATTACAACAGGAAAATATCTAGAGGGGGTATGTTAACCGGTTCTGTATCATTTTCTTTCCTCCTCCATTTTGTCATGGATGATGCACAACAGATTGCGTTGTTCAGCAATGACAGTGTACGCGAGGGTTGTAGTTAAGTCCCGTTACACTGTGTGAAGAGTAGAAATTCTTATAGTTCACCAACATGACATCTTCTATTCGCAGATGATAGCACAAAGGGCGAAGTTCTTGAAGTGAGGCTGAAATTATTAAACTATTGGCAGGAACTCGTCTAATTACGGAATAATACTGAAGTTCTTGGGATGCCAGCTAATTTATTTAAAGAATGCAGAAAACTAGCCAACAGCATATAACACTTGCCACACATTGTCTTAACTGGAAGTTAAATATTTTATTATTTTGCATTGTTCTAAAATGTCTCATGACCGCCTACGTAAGCGAGAACTACGTGTTGCTCCTAAGAGTGAGTGTTCAAGACAGAAGTGTGGCGGCTCGATGCAAGGCTGCCTTCGCTCCGCAATTTGGCGCGCAAACATGGCAGGCCGCGCATCGTCCGTCTTATATTGTTTTATTAGTTTTGCAATAGTTAATATACGTTGTCTAGTCAGGCCGGAGCTTGGCTTTGAGAGGTTTTCTAACTTGAGATTGACATGGAATAAATAATTAATTTATAAAGTATTAATAAAAATATGAACGCGTTTTGGCTCGTGACCGCCAATCCTACGGCCAGTTGCCGTTCAGTGCCTACCGCTCGGGGACTTCAAAATGTTTCAGCTTATGGGACTGAACTACGGGGTCATCAGTCCCTAAACTTACAAACTACTTATGAACTACCTACAACTAAGGACGGCACAAATATCCATGCCCGAGGGGGGATTCGAACCCCCGACCGTAGTGACCGTGCAGACCGTGACTGGAGCGCTCCAGCCACGGTCAGCACGGCCACTACGGTCGGGGGTTCGAATCCCCCCTCGGGCATGGATATTTGTGCCGTCTTTAGTAGAAGGTAGTTTATAAGTAGTTTGTAAGTTTAGGGACTGATGACCCCGTAGTTAAGTCCCATAGACTTTACAAACATTTGAACATTTGACTGGAGCGCCTCAGTCCCCTCGGCCACCGCGGCCGGCTCGGGTCTTCCCTAGAATTCGGGGAGACTTGCCAGTGCTCTTTCCCATGAGAACCCGACCTATTGTACCACCTGTCGTGGTTCTCATCAGCTTCTACCATCTGTCGTCTATTGGTTCTAACTTGCTGTAGTGAAGCAATTCTAAAATTTTAATATGATGGCTGTAAGCCTGAAATATTATAATGTGAAAGATTAATGTGCGTGTTTATGTCTGTTACAATGCTAAATGTTGCTCTAGTGTGTTGCTATTAGCAATAACACATGAAAGATACATATGTGTAACATCGAGTAAAATAGGTTATGTTAGGTAGCGTGAATGAATACATTTCAGGGGCTATCGTTATATATTTTTATTCTGTCTCTTAAAATTCCAGTTATCAGAGGTTGAGGTAATAGATATTCTATTTATCCTAGACAGTGACATGTCTGAAAAAACTGGAATTACAAGATAACGAAGAAGACGAAAATTATACGCTGGAAAACTCGTAGGAGTATTGTAAGTGAAAACCGTGTGAATCCTGAAGTGGATGTAATTGCCACTGATATTACATACGAAACTGTGGAAATTTCAGAAGTTAGTCTTTTGAACTATAAATGTTTGTTTCCTGTACTAGGATATCGATCATATCTATTACATGATGTTGGAAGTATTCCAGTGGAGTTGATAAAACACGTGCCAATTGTTCAGGAATTTCCACAAATAGTTGGATGTTTGGAGTAAAGTTCTGTGCTTTCATAATAATCTGCTAGGTTCTTTTATGCTTTAACAAAGACAAAAACTGCTCCAGAAGATTCCACACATGAACTCAATGAGACAGATGTTTTATCTGACAGTGTACAATATATTTTCTCTAAAATGTTTTATTATTATTATTATTATTGAATATGTAACATGTCATAAAAGAGCCTGAATGTCGTAACTAACTTTTGTCACATTTATACTTTCACTTACCTAAAGTAAACATAATTATAAATTATTAATTTTTTTAAACCTTATTCATAAGGTAGAGGTTACAGATATGAAAGTAGCCAGAATGATTGCAGGTACTAATAGATGGGAACGATGGCAGGAGGGTGTCAATAATGAGGAAATCAAAGAAAAACTGGGAATGAACATCATAGATGAAGCAGTTAGAGCGAACAGACTGAGATGGTGGGGTGAAGTTACACGCATGGGAGAAGCAAGGTTACTTAAGAGACTCGTAAGCTCGGCAGCGGAGGGTAAGAGGAGTCGAGCTAGACCAAGAAGAAAGTACTTAGATTCGGTGCAGAATGGTTTTGAAGTAAACGGCATAACAGCAGACGAGGCATCAATGTTAGCATTGAATAGGGGATCATATAGGAATTTTATTAGAGGTACTTTGCTCCAGACTGAACGCTGAAAGGCATGATGATGATGATGAAAAACATATTTAGGCATTCAAGGGTTAAAAAATCACTGATCAAGAAATATGCCGCCTTATAACGTGTTGCTCGGGCAACTGAGCACCCTGCAAATTTTACAACCAACAATTGTTATAATTAAGCTGAAAGGTAATAGATAATTTAATCAACGAGAAGGAAATATCAGTATGTCTGTATTTGGTTACGAGCCGCGGCGGAGCGGCCGAGAGCATTGAGGCGCTATGCTACGATGCGCGAGGCCGTTCCTTGTCGGGTGTTAGAATCCCCCCTCGGGCATGGATGTTTGTGCCGTCTTTAGTAGTAGTTAATTCGCAAGTAGTTTGTAAGTTTAGGGACTGATCACCCCGTAGTAAAGTCCCATAAGCTCTACAAACATTTTGAACATTTATTTCGTTACGAGCGTAATTATAATTGATTGCCATTAATCGCAATGTGTATCAGATGATAGTTCCGTTTTGTCAGGAAGAAAGTGATTTAAACATTTGCACTCACGGATTGAGTGCAGGGGGAGAACCGCGTCGGTTGCGCAGTATCGCTTCTCGCAATAAACGTTCTCACCATTCCGTGCAGTGCGGCCACTTCCGCCTTATCTTTAGTGTCCTCTGCATTGTGTTTCAGCCTTGCGGGCTTGGTTATTGCACACAAATTCTGCTGTCTGGTAGCTGCAGCGATAGCGCGCCAGACGGCGAGTAACGAGAAATCGCTGAGGCCGCATTGTGTGGTCACTGATAGCCGACCGACGAATTTCATACCTCACCGCCCTGACACAATATCTGTTTCTTGAAGCGTGTATCCAGGAGAGTAGGACTAAATTCATGCTACCGTGCTTCTGGCACGAATGAGCAATGGCATTTGCGTGTTCGTTATTTGCTGGATTTATAGCACAACCCGCCTCATTCACCAGTCACTACTAAAGATGTGGCAGGCTGATTTCCCGTTACAAATTAAAAAATAAAGTAATGATCGAACTCAGTCAGCTAAATAGAGCTCTATGGTAGAAGAGATTTCTTGCTAAAACATGGTGGATGAAGGGTAAGACCCTGATGCAGAGGTTCTTGTCTGTAATTCCAGTATACAGTTCTCTAGTATCTTCTAGATGTATCGGGAAATAATTTTCCAGAACTTTTTGTTAGTATATACGCAAAGACATCCTGCCGGGGTCAGTTCATCCTCTGCTCTTGTACGTCTGTCAAAAGTGGCTTAATAAATTAGCTTGTTCCTTAATCAATTATCTGTGTCCTGCGACACCGCTACGCGACAATATTAGTAGAAGCTCAGTAGATAATTTCTATTGACAACGCTTAAGGTGTCTGGTCTTCAGACACCGAAGAAGAGTGTTTTTTTTTTTTTTTTTATTTTAATTCCATTTAATAAAATGTCTGCCATTGTGATAAACCACAAAGTGAGAGGCATTATATTGTCAGAGAACTACAGTTAAATGTAATAGTATTTTTCTATACGGTGTAGTTAGAGAAGTTGTAAGAAAATTGCCTGTTGGAGGTCGTCAAATAATCTCAAAATTTAGAATGCGTAATAGTATACTCTAGTAATAATAATTTCGTTATTGAATGTTGTAGCAAATCACAACTAATGGGTCGCAACAACACTTTCGCAGTGAAAGTTAAAAATTTTGAATAAAAAAAGATATTAATTAACTTGAAACAATCACTGTGGTAATTAAGCTTGGCCCTATCTGACTTAGCATTGACTACAGCCTCCAACTAGCACCTCTTACGATTCACGAACAGCACAACTTCACTAATAAATGTGTCAGAATTCATGTAGTGGTGATGGCGTGTTCGTGTTATAATCAAAATTGTGATAGCAGATAGACTCTGATTGCAATGATAATAGCCCAATACAGTGAAACTCCGTGGTGCAATGAGCTTCACAAATACTACAGTCAAAGTTCTCAATAATTTTGATATTATTGTTTAAAGCATTCAAGTTCCTTATAAAACTTTACGTAAACTATTTTTTTTAATTGGTTCCAGGGCCTGGGTAGCGTACGCGTCTAACTGGCTGAGCAGAGTTTGGCATTTTACATATTTCATAAAAAATTACTTCAGTCAAGTCTGGTAAAAATACTATAATATTTTGAATACTGTTAGCCTGGTTACTTTCTATATAAATGAAACCAACTTTACTTTACTTGCAAACTCTTGCACTTTAATTACTAGTCTCTGTGGTTGTAACACGTTTAGCAATTCTTTAACTCGTCTAGCAATTTCTTTAGGACTGATCGTAATTACTTTGAAAATGATTGAACTTGTTAGTCAATGTACAGGCTTGCATAATCAACATAATCTAATAATGGTGATAATGGGGTGACTACAACTACTTACAAAATTAAGACTGGTTTCAAAATAAGTCATGTATAATTGAACCAAAGTTCTGATTGGGTTGACACTACATTTACATGCATACAAAATAAAATGTTACAAAAGTACTCATCTGCTTTCGTCGTCTTCGTTGTGAAGTCCAAACAAGACAGATATGATTACAATAGGTACTCACTCGGTGACAATAGACTCGATACCAAACAATTACTTTTCTTGCACACATGAAAAAACATTACTCTGATCACTTTCGAATATAAATAAACTTATTTCGCACTTCGTTCAATACATTAAACAGTACGCCTCTCAGGCTTATTGTAATTGCATAAAACTCGCGCCACACTGCGCCTACCGTGCATCTGCACCATCAACAAAACATTTGTGTGTTTACTATAGCGAGTCCGCTCCGCGACTGCTTCAGCAGCGTGACACTCACAGCTACTACGTATGTACCAAAGACAGTCTTTACAACAGGTTCAACATTTTCTCTGACGCATTGCTAACTTACAGCATAAGAAGCGACAGATGTACTCTTACAAAGTGTAATGTTAAAATAGACAGAGCGGAAGCAAATGAAGGGATTCATATTCACGCAATGTATGATATTAACTGAGAATGGGAGGACTTGAAAATGTGTACCTAGCCGAGCCTCGAACCCAGGTCTCCTACTTTCTAGTTAGTTGCGCTGTCGTTTACACCACTGAGGACATTGCGATCACCAAACCTGCACAGAATAACTCACGCACGCCTCCCTACTCAAACTCATTGTTACTGTAAACTAATTCCCGCAAGAGTAAGTGCCTAAGAGTGCCTCCGCACTGAAGAAAGGATCATTGCCTGCCATCGGCATTTCTGTAAGTTATATAATATAAATTAAATAAAGGGACTTGTCACATACTGCTGCTGTCAGATACAGTTCTTAGTGATTAGAAGAAAGTAAAGTTTCAGGTTTATGAAGGAACACGCTGACTAGAATTGGATACAGAACAACGGACAATTTGCATGTAGTAAATTAAGATGGAGTCTAACTTCGCTGATGTCTACTAGACCGCTGCTCTCAATACTTGTGAGGCTTCTGCTCTACAGTGAGCTCGGGCCGGTTTTATTGCTGGAAAGCCTTTACACATTCTCCGTACCGTTCCGATTTACTCCGTTGTGATTTCCATGCTTTTGAAGCCCAGAATAAGACATTCGTGGCCGTAAATTTTTGGTCGAAGAGGTGAACGCCTAGATACAACCGTGGTTCCGTAAATAATTATAAATAATTACAACCAGTCATCTAAGAAGGCACTGTCCGTTTTGTCTAACAGCAGGAGAAGTGTGTTCGAGGATCGATTGAAGAGCGAACTGCAGACCTTTAGATTCATAATCTGACACTTGACCGCTGAGCTACTTGCCTGTCACTATAAAATCGTGGTGAAATGTTTGGGCAGTGCAACAAGTGCGTGCAGGATGGTTGAAGGAAGACGAGATGGGCAGGTCACACCTGCCAGATCATCCCCTAGACCAGAGGTCGGCAAGTAATCTTAGATGGGACCCGGATAATTTTCAAAATTTTTATCGAGGTGCGGAAGTAAAAGCTCATGTTCCTTATTAATTTTTATTTTCACTCACAAAGTAATATGAAATACAACAAACAGAATATGTGTGTTCAAAAGTCCAGAAATGTTATATCCTTTAATTTTTTATTTTAATTTTCACTCTCAAACTAATATGAAACACAGCAGATGTAACATAATGTATTTAAAAAGTCCAGAAAATTTCATATTATTTGCTAGTTATTTATTTTTATTTTCACTCACAAAAAGTATGAAATAAAATGGATAGTCAATCTTTCATTCAAAAGTCTAGAAACTGTTCACTAAAAAAGTATGAAATATAATGAAATGTGCGTATATTTGTTTAGAAAATACAATGGGAAACATTGCATTTGCGGTCTTGAGGAGGTTCTTGAAGTTAGGTTCATATGCGGAATAGTCTCTTCAAAGTGGGTTGCCGTTAGTCCTGAGCGATAATATTCTCAAAGAAAATCATTTTTTGGAAACCGCATTCGTACAAGACATACTGAGCCAACTCAAGGATTTATGGTGTGAGATGCTGTTGGCTACAACTATAAATGACAGTTGGTGCGTGTCGGAGCACTGTGTCCAGTATGAATTACATGAATGACATACTGCGACCCATAGTCATACACTTTGTGCACGACAAATTTTTCAGGAAGACAATGCACGGCTACATGTTGCTGCGCCAATACGTGCCTTCTTGGTTTCACAGGATGTCAGCCTTTTGGCTTGGTTCGCCATATCAAAGATTTACGGCATTCGTGCCTCATAAGAGTAGATGCCATCACGCATGGAATAGTGATTACGGAACTGGTCACATGCTGAACTGTGATGACTGAAACGCGACCTATTTCTTCAGAACATACTAATGAATTTGTCCAGTGAATAATGAACTTCCTAACTCTTATTTCAAGGTGTTCTGTTTATTATTTTTTCTGAATATGAATGTAACTCGTTTTGTGGAGTCCTTTTTTAATTGATCTGGTGGTTTGGTGGTTAGCTAACCACTCAAAGTACCTAACCAGCGGTTTGTGGTGACTTAGACGAAGTCGTGTCAGCACGATACAGCATGTGCATAGAGAGTACTGTAACATCTAACGCAGTGTCACGACATTGTAATAATGAATGGATCGATTGTTGTCTGCACACTCGCTATCGATGTCGAAGATAAATCCATTAAGTTTGGCTTTTTGTTAGACTGGCTGACAGCAATGACACGAACTCCGTTGTGATGGGCTTTGTCGTCGTCCTCTGCCCGCTGTCAGCGATCCCGAACTATCTGCTTTACAGTTAACTGCATCGTCAGGAGTTACGCCCTAAGTAAACCCTATTTACACACAGTGAGTAAATGAATCGTTTCTCTCTCTCTCTCTCTGTCTGTCTGTCTGTCTGTGTGTGTGTGTGTGTGTGTGTGTGTGTGTGTGTGTGTGTGTGTTTGGATGCGTAACTTTCTGCTTAGCACGCTGACGTCACAACATCTGTGACCCCTTGCGTGTTGACGGATTGCACACGACGCAACGGCTCTTGTTTCCACTGCTGACAACTGTGCCCGTGGAAGAAAATTTACGTATCTCCTTTTCATTATTTTGCAGCGTAACACTGGTAAGAAGTGAATGGGTCGAACAGGAGAGGTCGAAGGGGCAGGCGAACAAATCTCCGGCATCGGGGGCAGTGTTCGGCGACAGATCAGTCGGCGGGGAACCAGAATAGCAGGCTGGAGTTACGTAGTTGCAAGGATCTTGTTCATCTTAGACTCAGTCGCGAATTTAAAGTATCAGGCGCGAAGCAAGGATAACGACACTGTCTCCGTGAAGGGACTTCGCTTTAGCTAGGAAAGTTAATTGTAACTTGTTATTGGAATAAGGTAAACTGTACCTTCAAAGTGCTTATTATCCTAGTTTGACCTACACCCACCTCAGGGAATTACCGTCAGGCAATGAAGTCTCTCTCTGATTTCGATCTTCAAACACAAATACTCGTATTACGAACCCCTATCGATTAATCCCTTACAAAATATACGCTCGGGACGCGACACGCTATGTGAAAGGAACCGTTCCTGAAATGGTTAACTGACTTTCTCCGAGTTTAGACCTGAGTTAAATGGAACGCCGTTGGGAGGATTTACATCACTTCACTGCTTTAAGGGTCTCTATGTATCCTGCTTTCTCTAAGATGTAAGGCACATGACACTGCGTAAGACAATGTGAAGTGATGCAAACGAACGACATTAGCATTCTGAACCATATTTATGTACGGTTTTGTAAAGCGATTGTTTCTCTCGGTTGCTCAAGAGCGTTCTCGGCGTTTTGGATCAAGAGAAACATACTTTTTTCAAAATTGTTTTCCTAATTCTCGCACACCAGATTAAGTGTGTAGCCCCCACATATACATTAATATATAGCCTAGAAGTAAAACGCTTGTTAAACATTCGTCATGTAGACGTGTTCACTTATTTTGTACACAGTAGTAGTCTACAGCTTTGCGGTTTTCCTGGAGGGTTTAAGGCGGTTGGTTGGCAGAATTGTATTCCCGGCGTAGTTGCCGAAAGGACATGATTTGGTAACAAAATACTACTGTCAGATTTGCGTTGTTCTTAGACTGTGTAGTTAGCTACCACTCTGGCGAAGCCTCAAACTTGATGACAAGACTTCTAAACGAGTAACATTTCGGTGGTTGTTTTACCTCTCGGCTCAGAAGACCCGCAGTAATTGTATAACTTCAATACGAAATTGCGTGGTGCCATTATTTCTCTCTCTCTCTCTCTCTCTCTCTCTCTCTCTCTCTCTCTCTCTCTCTCTTCCTCATGTTCTTCCAATCAAAGATGGAGATGACTGTTACGTATATACCTTCGTATTGTTACAAACTCTATCTCCTTACGAAATTATAGTTACGGACAGCAACTGTCTTACGGTTTATCAACGCTGGCTCCCTAAATTTACCCAAGGGCACTTCACAGGAAGAACGTGGCTCTGACTATACACATCTATTTTCTGTGGTCTGTCTGCAGGGGTGCCGTGTAGACTATCTTGGTCGGTTGCCGTTTTAGTAGCACTTGAGACGAGTTAGTCTATCGTCTGGCTGACTTGACGAAACACTCAAGCTGCCCTTAAGAATAGGATTTACGTGAGTTCCTGGCGGCCTCTTCAGTTCCAAGACACGCAACGTCTTCCTAAAATATCTCCCAGTAAATCGAAGTCTTGTTTGTTCGCTGCCGCTTCATCCTATTGTGGCTTGCGAGCATTATCTAACTTGTAACCCAATTCAGGCTGTCATAACAAGGTGCCAGTAGTTTATGAACGCGTGTTTTACGGTGTTACATTGTTTTGTGTTGTATTTTCAGCAGGTTTTGAAGTGTAGAAACGAAGATATGAAGTTAGTTGGACTAAACTGAGTTCAGGAGGGCCATGGCGATATACGTTCAGTATTAAACTTTACCGCAGGCCTAGATTTTAATGATGATTGTTTCGAAATGTGTTAATAAATGAACAGTCCATTCCGCACCTGTAGCGTTTATATTTCTACAGCGTCCTTAACAGTACTGTTTAATAATTGAAACTCATAAAGGACGCATACCTCATGAGGGAATGTCACGTCTGGGATGGAATGGATGGCACAATCGGACGCCTGGAAGCTACACCATGCAAACGTTCCAGCCATTACGATTTAATCGTAATTGTTTAAAATAACGAATTTACGATTGGAGTGGTTCGAATTAAGATTTTCAGGTTTAAATAACAAATCGGTGTCATTTGTTTTCCATAGTCAAGTCAGTTCCTTTAGAGTTCGTTCGTGCGATGTTATCGACAAAAAGAAACTGGTTATGAGCAACACCTTCTACCATGTTCTTGTGGAAATCACCAGCACTGACAATAACTTCCACGAACTCGAAACCTGTGTAAAACGACATATGGGATGAATCCACAAAGGCGAGGTATTGTGGACTCTAGCAGCAGACAATGATAATGCGGCATGTCACTTGACTCGCTGCTATGTTCCTACAGGAAAAATCGTTAATCCGTGTTAACAAGATGAAGTTGTATTGCTTTTGTTTCTTATTGCATCGTATCTACTGATACAGCGAATTCGTATGTGTGATGCGCTGTGCTGGAGTGCGTATTGAACATTTCTTATTTGTAAAATAGTTCTACGAGAAAATAACCAATAAATGTTATCTCGTTTCAGAATTTCGACCAACCCTTAGCACTTGAAATGTTAATTACTGGTACAACAAATTAAAACGAGTTCTTAAAGTATGCCATCAGTTTACATTTACTGTAAAGCAGTTGTAATGCAAAGAAAGCTACCACGTTGTGCAATTAAAGTTTGAAGAGCTCCATTGTCACTTCAGGCGCTCTCTCTCTCTCTCTCTCTCTCTCTCTCTCTCTCTCTCTCTCTCTCTCTCTCTCTCTTTCTGGAATTTTTACAGAAGTTAAAAAAAAATAAAATAAAAAAGGATTTCTTTACGCCTAGTAAGGTGCTGAAAGAAGAGGACCTAGATGGAGACATCAAAATTTGACCAATTTTAAAACTTTCTTAATCTGCACTCGCACCGAAATAAGGTCGTCCACAAAGTAAATTCCTTTTCTGTTTCTATCCGCGGCAGCGCTACGATCGCAGTTCCGAGCATGCGCGTTAGTTCTGACTTAAGCAGATGAAATTTACGTCATTTTCAGACTGCTGCTGCCGATGTGTGCTTTGTAGTGCTTCTTTATAATGTCAGCCGTAATTGACAATGCCGCTGCGTGTTAAGCCATATCTGTGATTCGTTTTTTAAAGGAAAATAACGTTAAGACAAAGGAAATTCATCGGCAAAACGCTATGAGTGATTACTGTCAAAAGGTTGTTTCTTTCCACGATAATGCCAGACCTCACACGGCAAATGTGACCATACAACTCTTACGGGAATTTCACTGGGACATGTTTGATCATCCTCCGTACAGCCCGGACCCCGCTCCTAGCGGCTTTCATCTCTTCTTACACCTAAAATGTGTTCTTGGCGGTCAACACTTCAACGATGATGACGAGCTGAAAGAACATGTTACCACATGGTTGAATACACATGCGGCAACTTTCTATGAATAAGGCATACAAAAACTTGACCCACGCTATGACAAGTCCCTCCAAAATTTCGGAAGCTATCTAGAAAACTAGTTTAACAGTTGAAGATCTTTGCACAATAAATATTTTTTCTGTATCTGTACACGTTTGTTTTATACTTACTTTGTAGACACACCTCGTATGTTGACCTGCACTCTTAACTATGTTATGATTTTTGCGTTATCTTAGAGCAGATTACTTTATATTAATCTGAAAATCACAAAATCTAACTTGCTTGGTACTGAGAAAGAAACTAATTAGGACACACACACACACACACACACACACACACACACACACACACACACACACACACACAATTTCTACTGTACTCATCAGAATGATGTAGTAATATGCTGGCCTTATCTCATATGCAAAGTTACAGAAACCGTGTTCACGATTTTGATCATTCCTTATTCCTATTTTCTCCCCCCCCCCCTCCCTACTTCCGGTTATACATACATGTTTGTCGCATTACTATATGCCATGTTCAAAAGCTGGAACCTCTGCACCATGTACTAGTGTTGACGTTTGAGTATGGATCAACATATGGTACCTCAATACAGCTTGAGCTATTGAGGTGTAAATGCGTCAATTTCATGTAGACCATATGCTTGGTTTCAACAAACACATTAATTGGAAACTTCTGAGAGGGTATACAAATTTTTTTCGGCAGTAATATACGTATATAAAGTTGCTGCAGGGCCCGCCTTAACCATCCAGGCGCCCCAGGCGAGTCCCTCACTTGACGCCTTTATTATACAGGGTGTTACAAAAAGGTACGGCCAAACTTTCAGGAAACTTTCCTCACACACAAAGAAAGAAAATATGCTATGTAGACATGAGTCCGGAAACGCTTAATTTCCATGTTAGAGCTCATTTTATTACTTCTCTTCAAATCTCGTTAATCATAGAATGGAAACACACAGCAACAGAACGTACCAGCGTGACTTCAAACACTTTGTTACAGGAAATGTTCAAAATGTCCTCCGTTAGCCGAGGATACATGCATCCACCCTCCGTCGCATGGAATCCCTGATGCGCTGATGCAGCCCTGGAGAATGGCGTATTGTATCACAGCCGTCCACAATACGAACACGAAGAGTCTCTACATTTGGTACCGGGATTGCGTAGACAAGAGCTTTCAAATGCCCCCATAAATGAGTCAAGAGGGTTGAGGTCAGGATAGCGTGGAGGCCGTGGAATTGGTCCGCCTCTACCAATTCATCGATCACCGAATCTGTTGTTGAGAAGCGTACGAACACGTTGACTGAAATGTGCAGGAGCTCCATCGTGCATGAAGCACATGTTGTCGTACTTGTAAAGGCACATGATCTAGCAGCACAGGTAGAGTATCCCGTATGAATGATAACGTGCTCCAGTGAGCGTAGGTGGAAGAACATGATAAATACTAAAATGAGCTCTAACATGGAAATTAAGCGTTTCCGGACGCATGTCCACATAACATATTTTCTTTCTTTGTGTGTGAGGAATGTTTCCTGAAAGTTTGGCCGTACCTTTTTGTAACATCCTGTATAAACAGCGAACCTGCAAGTGCTTTGCAACATTTATTTGAATGTTTTCTAATGTTCAAATGTTTGTATAGTCTATGGGACTTAAGTACGGGGTTATCAGTCCCTAAACTTACAAACTACTTATGAACTAACTAAGGCTAAGGACGGCACAAATATCCATGCCCGAGGGGGGATTCGAACCCCCGACCGTAGTGGCCGTGCAGACCGTGACTGGAGCGCCTCAGTCCCCGCGGCCACCGCGGCCGGCGAATGTTTTCTAGAAATCGTTTTAAACGGTTAATTACGTCATCTTATAACATGATTTTAATCGTGAATTTGAGGATGTTATAACAAAGAAACTAAAGAACGGAAATGACTAGAGTTATATTTCCGGTCCGGCAGAAATTTTCATGTGTTACAGGACTGTCCATCTCTAGAAGGGCAACAGAAGTTGGAAAATTCAGAAATTTGCTAAAGTTTGCGATCGCTTTATGCGTTTATTTCTGTGCAGGTGATTTTGTTGTTTTAGTTCACTGTTAATAATCACGCACTGAAGCTGGAAACGTTTAAAGTTTTGTTATGTACAGATTAGTGAGCTGATGTTTACATTTGCAAAGCAGGTATTCACGGTATGACACGCAAACGATTTGTATCTAACCTCTTTTTTCCAATGTGTTTGCTGTAGGTGCAAATTTCATGTTGGACTCCAGTTTTAATATTTACACTAGTGATACAGTACTTAAATATAAAGTGTGTTCCATTTGTGTTATGGCTAAACGCGCAAGTTGTTTCTCCGTCACCGGGGCCGCGTAGGCCGTTCGAATGGGTGTCGTATCTCCCTGCCAATAACGCACTACACGCCTTTTCCGTCAGTGTCGTTTAGTCAGTCCTGTGAAGTTGGCACCCCTTTTTGGGAAAATGTACATTTTTTCAGAGTTCTAGACAAATATGCAATAGTTCTGGAGTTCTCTGTACAAAATTTAAATAGTTGTACAGACTTTCGCCGAAAAAATAGTAAAAATTACCACAAACTTTAGTTTTTCAAAATAATTATTTGCCTAAATATTGTTGAAACGAGATAGAATGGCTGGCCAGTACTTACTATTGTGCTGTACCGCCGACAGTAACACAAATTGAAAAAAAAAAAAAAAAAAACAGAAAAAAAGGGGACAAAGGGACAAGCTTTCGGAACAGAGTTCCTTCGCCAGGTGGGAGAGAAGGGAAGAATAAAGGATGGGAACAGAAGGGAAGGTGGTTCACGACCTAGGTCATGAAGGTGGTGTTCCCGAAACACCACCTTCATGACCTAGGTCGTGAACCACCTTCCCTTCTGTTCGGGAACACCACCTTCATGACCTAGGTCGTGAACCGCTACAGGAAATCCTAATAGCATTTTTCTGTGCAGATTATACTTTGAGATAATTACAATAATGGAGTATCCATTTACGTGCTACTGCGGAATTTGCACACGTTTTTTTTTTTTTTTTTTTTTTTTTTTTTTTTTTTTTTTTTTTTTTCTCTTCAAAAAATTACTTTTTCCCAGAGTTCTAGGGAGATATGCAATAGTTGTTGTTTACGATAAGCAGTAATTACTCAGATGTAAAAACAACAAATTGAATGTGCAGCGGATAGAAATCTGTCAAGACCTAAGAAAAATGTGTATTTCTCGAATAAGGGACACAAATAACAGCTTATCAGATATTCAAAATTGTGAACATAATATTTTTTTTCGGGCAATTACATAGTATTCACATGAACTCTAGAACAATAGTATATGTACACAGAAAAAAAAGTGTATTTCTCAGAAAAAAATGGTGCCAATTTCGCAGTAACGTGAAAATGAATTCCACATCTACATCTATATAGATACTCTGCAAATCACATTTAAGTGCCTGGCAGAGGGTTCATTAACCACTTTCATAACTTTTCTCTGCCGTTCCATTCTCTAATAGCGCGCGGGAAGAAAAAACACCTAAATCGTTCCGTTTTCGATCTGATTTCTCTTATTTTATTGGGATGATCATGTCTCCCTAAGTAGGTGGGTGCTAGCAAAATATTTTCACATTCATAAGTAAAAGTCGGTGATTGAAACTTCGCAAACAGATCACGCCGCAATGAATAACGTCTTTCTATTAATGATTTCCACCCCAATTCGTGCAACATTTCCGTGACGCTTTCCCCCCGTAACGTGATAAAACAAAACGAACTGCCCTTCTCTGAACCTTCTCAATATCTTCCGTCAGTCCCACCTGGTGAGGGTCCCACAAGGGGCAACAGTACTCCAGGAGAGGACGCACAAGTGTGATGTAGGCAGTCTCTTTGGTGGAGCTGGTGCATCTTTGAAGAGTTCTGCCAATGAAACGTAACCTTTGATTCGCCTTCCCCACAATATTTTCTGTGTGTTCTCTCCAGTCAAAGTTGTTCGTAATTGTAACTCCTAGGTATTTGGTAGAATTTACGACCTTAAGGTTTGACTGATTTATCGCGTAATTAAAGTTCAGTGGATTTCTTTTAGTGGTCATGTGTATTACTTCACACTTTTCTTTATTTAGTGTCAATTGCCAATTTTCGCACCAAGTAGAAATTTTGTCTAAATCGCTTTGCAGTTGCTTTTGATCCTCTGTTGACTTCACTAACCGATAAACGACAGCATCATCCGCGAACAGTCTAAGGGAGCTATTCAGATTATCTCCTAAATCGTTTATAAACACGAGGAAGAGTAGAGGACCTATAACGCTTCCCTGTGGAACGCCAGATATCACTTCTGTTTTACTCGATGACTTACCATCAATTATCCTTTCTGATAGGAAATCGTGAATCCAATCGCACAATTGGGAAGATATTCCATAAGCACGCAATTTCATTAGAAGCCGCTTGTGGGGTACAGTATCAAAAGCCTTCCGGAAATCCAGAAATATGGAATCGATTTGAGATCCCTTGTCGATGGCACTTAACACTTCATGTGAATAAAGGGCAAGCTGTGTTTCGCAAAAGCGATACTTTCTGAATCCGTGTTGACTATTTGTTAATAGGTCGTTCTCTTCGAGGTAGTTCATAATATTCGAACAAAGTATATGTTCCAAAATCCTACTGCAAATCGACATCAATGAGATAGGCCTGTAATTTTGGGGATCACTCCTATTGCCTTTCTTGAATATTGGAATAACTTGGGCAACTTTACAGTCTTTGGGTACAGATCTTTCGCTGAGTGATCGGTTGTAAATTATAGCTAAGTACGGAGGAATTGCATCAGCATACTCTGATAGGAATCTAGTTGGTATACAATCTGGCCCGGAAGATTTGGTTTTGTTTAGTGACTTAAGTTGTTTTACTACTCCAGGAACATCTACTTCTAAGTTTCGCATGCTGACATATTTCTTGGATTGAATACTGGAGTGTTCACTTCGTCTTCTTTGGTGAACGAATTTCGGAAAGCTGTGTTTAGTAATTCTGCCTTAGCAGTACTGTCGTCGGTACTATTACCGTTCCTATCGCGTAGTGAAGGTATTGTTTGTGTTTTGCCGCTAGTGTACTTCACATATGACCATAATTTCTTTGGATTTTCTGCAAGATTACGAGACAGGATTTCGTTGTGGTAACTACTATAGGCTTCTCGCATTGATGTCCGCGCTAGGTTGCGAGTTTCAGTAAAAGATTGCCAGTCTTGCGGATTCTGTGTCTCTTTAAATTTTGCATGCGTTTTTCTTTGTTTCTGCAACAGTGAGCTGACCTGTTTTGTGTACCATGGGGGGTCGGGCCCCTCTTTTATTAATTTATTTGGTATAAATCTCTCGATTGCTACTGATATTATGTCTTTGAAAGTAAGCCACAACTGATCTACACTCGCATTTTTAGTTTTGAAAGACTGGAGATTATCATACAGGAAAGCGTGAAGCGAATTTTTATCTGCTTTATTGAATAGATATATTTTTCGTTTATTTTTTTGTTTGGGAATTTCGACATTTAGTCTCGCTACTACAACTAGATGTTCGCTAATACCTGTATTTGTTTTGATGCTCTTTACTCTCTCCGGATTATTTGTTGCTAGGAGATTAAGGGTATTTTCGCAACCCTATTCTAGTGGGTTCACGGACTAACTGTTCGAAGTAGTTTTCAGAAAAAGCATTCAGAACTAGTTCGGACGGTGTTTTATATTTGCCGCCAGTTTTGAATACGTAATTATGCCAACATATCGAGTGTAAATTCTCATTTATGTCATAAAGTATAATCTGGACAGAAAAATGTCATTAGGATTTCCTGCAGAACTCTTTGAGAGCTATTTAGAACTGCGATCAGAACTATGTTTGTGCTAATAGGCAAATAATTTTGAAAAAAAACTAAAAAAAAAACTAAAGTTTGTGGTAATTTTCACTACTTCTTCGCGAATTTGTGCAGAACTATTTAAATTTTGTACAGATATCCAGAACTATTGCATATCTGTCTAGAACTCTAAAAATGTACATTTTCCATAAAAGGGGTGCCAACTTCACAGGACTCGTTTAATCAATGAAACGACGGATGTTAAATGAGACTGATAACTATTTTAGTTTTGAAAAGTTGGTGACTGTGTACTGTAATACTGATATGTTTTAGAACCGGTGTTTATTTTTATAGTCATGTGTTGGCGTACGCAGCGCCCCTGGATTTCGGCGCCATGGGCGACCGCCGGGCCGCCCCAGCCTAAAGCCAGCGCTGAGTTGCTGGATGCTCTGGTAACTGCAGTGAAATACTGCCGACCATCGAGTTGACCTCTGCAACAATGAAGCCACAGCCAACGGACTGTGTTAAGGACAGGTTTATGAGCGGCATCCCTGCCAGCAACAACCGCGAATATACTCAGATGCCCCGTGAGAAAAGAGCAGATGTCCGCGTGACATGCAGCCAGGCGACTTGGAAAGCTGCGCCGTGTGTTGGTAGGCATGTATGCATCCCGCGGCTATCTTTGGCGGCGGCTGGTGGGTGTCGGCTGGCAGCCGTGGGCTGTGACGCATGCGGAGTGTCAGCTGGCCTTGTGCTGCACTTGCCGTCTCGCAGATCGCAGCAGGAAGGGAATAGACAACCAGCTGATTCCACTACCGCTCCCAGGCGGTCGGCCTAGTGGGCCTTGACTTTGAAAACACAGGCTACAGGGTTTGAGCTGCTTCGCCTGCAAAGGCTGGGGAAGAAGGTGCCTTTCCGCTGGCTGCGAGGGCACATTGCTATTGTGGTGAAAAAAAGGCAGATATAGAGGTCAAGGAGACTGTGACGTTACAACAACGTACAACACCCATTTTGACAGCAAAGCGCCTAGTTTGACATCGGAGAGCTTCGAAAGTTGCGACGAGTCAACAGGCAATCAGTTGCTGCGAGGAGGTAAGCCTCGCCCAGTTTCTCCATCGGCGGGTGGAAAGAACGCTGCCGAAAAACAGCATTGTCTTTACTTTGATACTACGCTGACACTAGTAGAGTTACAGATTAGCACGTAGAAGCAAACGAAAGAGGAGAACAGCGGTACTCACGATGATATGTTGACATTTATATATCAAAAGTTATTCAGAAAACTAATATTTATTCACTTGGAAAAATCTAGAGGCTAAACTAAATGAACTACAGTAACAAGCGAGGGTTCAAATGAAAGGTCTCATCAAGACACAAAGTTTGGTATAACCATACCATCTACAAATTATATACTGCGCATGATGATGCACTTTTAAGGAGAAACAATGATTTGTTAATAACAATAAATACAAGACATACACTAACAGCGAGGCAGTGAGAAGTTGCAGGTGTCGTAAACATACAATATGACCTGTTTAGAATATATTGTTGTTTAATAAGTTGTCTTTGTGTAAACTAAATTATTTTTTGTCGACTGTAATTTGTTTAAATTTATGAGCACAGGTAATTCTGAACAGTGCATTTGAAAGAGGACTGGAAAACCTACCTGACAGTACACTTTTTCTAAGTGATAACTTAAATATTCATTGTGCAACGGCCGAGAGATTATTTATTGGTCATGCTGAAAATAATAATTTAAGATTTTGGGGGTATTATTAATGTTAGAAATTGAAGTACACATTCACCTTAGAATTGTAGCGCGCATCTAAGGACGGCATCATATCAAAACTTCAATCGTTATTCAAAAAGGTTTGTACACTACTGCGAGAATGACTAAAAGTCGTTAGGTAGGTATTACTGAAATGACGTCCCAAATCGTATATAAGTGGATGCCGGGACAACACCGTCTAGTTAGGAGGCGTCATAACAAGTCCCTGTCACGCCACACTGTATGGCAAGACATAATCATGGAATGGGCAATAAATAATTTGAGTAAAACCGAAAACCTCTTGTCAGTTATTTAGTAGAGGCCGCCCTAGTTTAAATTTCCCGACTTTTGAAACTGAAAGTTTAGTTTTGAAAATAAATGTGTACGTGTACGGACAGCAACGATCCTAAGGTAGCAGGAATAAGTTGTCCCCTAAGACAAAGTTAGATGATTGTAATTAGATTCCATATTGTGCCAGCCCACCACAGACTTATAATGAAATAAAAGGTTTCAGCTTGGTAGGCGATGTGAGATGTTTTATTAAAATTCACAACATATCGATTTCGTCCCTATGGTGGAACATCATCAGTGCGTGCTGTTAAAAACACAGTACCTTAGTCAGACATAAAATCAAGATAAAATTACATACACAAAGACTGTTACAATTATATAATGGAATTACATACCAGAATTGCAAGTCACGATGACCTATGTGCTCTGCTTAAAACATTTTTTCGTCATATCATAAAATCCATTTAAAAGGTCTTGCTGGTACAAGTCACAAGTATAAAATGAGGTAGTTGCTTACGTATACCTACGCAGCTTAGCCTGTAGACAGCGGGTGCGTGGCGCCCTCTTTGTTTAAAAATAGATTGCATTGTAACATTTTTTACAAAGTTAAATCATATTAAACGCGTAAGAAGGCAAAAATGGTGATTCCAGGTGAATTAGTTTGACAAATAACATACACTGATTAAGCAATATATCATAAAAATATAAAATTGAAATTACCATTTATCAGCGCCCTCAGGTGAGTAGGTATTAAAACATATCCTAAAAAATCAAAATTTGTCTACTTCAACTGCTAAAATTTAACATACATTGTGCCACGTACAAAATTCTGCGTGTGCGTGAGTGAGAGAGAGTAGTGTTTCAGAATAATACTATATTAGCCGTCTTTGTTTACTTACTACTTTTTACTTGAATGAAGGGTCCGTAGCGTTACAAGACGCGTTCTGGTTTTCTGCCAATAGTGTGTACCTGCAAACGGTCATGATGCGGCGGCGGGGAGATGAAGGTGACAAGTAATGAGCTACTGTAAGTCCACGATGCTTGCAGCCACACCTGAATGAGATCGGACGTTAGCCGCCGGCAAACGGGCCATTCATGTGAACTTGAACGTTCAGCGGGCCCACTCCATCCTGCTACCTAACGCTCAAAAATGGCACGACTTTGCATACTTAATGTGCTACACGCTATAGCAGCGCGCTTCAGCAGCAGTTGGCGGCTAAATCAGGTTCTGAAACATCACTGTTAAGAATGAAATTCCTTCTTCAGCACTATTAAAAGGCACATTTCCACCTTTGTGCATACGTTAGTCATTTTGTTCTCTTTGCGGTAGCCACTAGTACATCTTTAATATGTATGAACATAAGGCTTAAAAGTTGCATGTGCAATCAATAAGGGCAGAGACTTATAAAAAATTTTTACGACAAAGAGTGGGTTGCAATAGACCTTCACTTAAGACGAACGTCATTGCATGGGTGTCATTTTTAGTAAAACTGTCATTCTTCTTCGTTAGCTGTAACTATTCAGTAATAGAATCTTCAAAACATGTTCAGTTCAAGGTTTCAAACAATATTTCACTGCAGTTACGATGCAAGCTGTCCTGTACAAAAAGCCAATCGAACAAACTCAGCCGGCCGCGGTGGCCGAGGAGACTGAGGCGCTCCAGTCACGGTCTGCACGGCCACTACGGTCGGGGGTTCGAATCCCCCCTCGGGCATGGATATTTGTGCCGTCTTTAGTATAAGGTAGTTGATAAGTAGTTTGTAAGTTTAGGGACTGATAACCCCGTCGTTAAGTCCCATAAACTTAACAAACAATTGAACAATTGAATTGAACAAACTCACTCCTCCGAGGAAGCGCAACTTACATTTACATAACATAGGATATTTAACAGTATACTTCTCTGAAATTGATTGTCTTGGAACGGATCATAAAGAACAAACGTTACTCCCCCCCCCCTCTCACAGGATCCTCGACGTTGAAAACTCAGCTTATACACCTCTGCATCGCCACATAAAACATACCAATAGTTTACAAAGTTTGGAATATTTCCAGGTAGCAAGCTGGATTAACTGGTTTGAGGTGTTTGTGTCTACGTTTCAATCTGCAGCCAAAACTAAACATCACAAACGAATAATGTTTGTATCTGGTAGTAGGTATTAGTCTCCCAATGTGCACTATGGTGGTAGAGGGTTGATAACGATAAGGGGGTGGAAGATATGGCAGTTGAAAGTTACCGACTTATATAAAATTCTACGTGTGGGTGTCAATATTTTGCTCTTTAGCAAAAACTCTGTGTTCTAGTACAAAGTCTTCCGTTGTACACATTAGCAGTTCCGTGTGGTTAGCTATAAGATGGTGGAAGATAGTGGTTGAAAGTCGTCAGCTTAAAAAAGTCGGACTGAAGAGCAGCTATGACTTTTGACACTATAATAGCAAATAAGTTATATACAGCGAAACGTGATGCACATTCTTAAGTTGTTTTTCTGCAACAAGAGTACGAATGAAGAAAAATAAGTGCATATTACAGTTTGAAAAGTAAAATTACCAAGAAAGATGCCAAAGCGTAAGAAAGAACTTTCACTTTCTCGATTCGTTTCTAAAAGACTGAAAACGGCGCTGAAAAGTGTATTTCTTTAAGATAGAAACTTAAAATTTGTAGACGTAATTTTTCTAACACTGTAGGCATCAGTGATTTTTCGATATTCCCATCGCTAAGGGGGTGAAACTGAACAGAATTGGGGAGAAAAGAAATTTCTGGCCTACCTTGACTAAAAGAAGGGATAGATTGGTAGGACACATTCTTAGACATCAAGGAATTGTGAATTGAGCATTGGAGGGAAGTGCGTGGGGTAAAAATCGCAGAGGAAGACCAAGAGATGGATACAGTAAGCAGATTCAGACAGATGTAGGTTGCCGTTCTTATGTGGAGATGAAGAGGCTTGCTCAGGATAGGGTATTGTGGAGAGCTGCATCAAACCAGTCTCCGGACTGAAGACCACAACAACAACAACAAAGGGGGTGAAATAGTAGCAACGTATTTTCAAAAAACCGTTAATTCCCCTAAGTCAATTCTGAAACAACAAATACAAAACTTCTGATTTTTTATTTTTGATTGGAATTTTAAAAACACGTGTTTCGATATTTTTGGAAAATCGACCAATAAATTGGTGAAATAATGGAAAATCTTTTGAGGGTGCTACTAAGACTGTTTTGAAGCTAGAAATGCGAAATTTGAATTTGAAACCATGGTTAGAATTTTCAAAAAGTGTTTCGGGATGTTTAGAATTCTGCCATCAATGGTGCAATAGGGGGTGGCAAGTTGTATCAAAAAACTTGATTAGGAAAGCATTTTAAAGCTAAATCTATGAAACTTTATATTTAGAAGTAGAAACAACCAATGATGTCCATCCAGTCTACGCGTGCGAAGCAGTGGGAAATAAGCTAGTATTAATATGAGACTAAAGCTATGAGTACAAAATACACCGAATACGTGCTTCTATTGATGGTCAGTATGACATCTCCATTACTGTACCGAAATGAGCTCAGGGGCGGGATAGCCTGCGTGTTACGATGACAACCCTCGGATTTTCTTTTTTTTTTGGGGGGGGGGGGCGGGTTTGGGAGGTAAATCATAGATCAACATTGCCATTAAACGAAAACCTTTAGGTTGCTTAAGAGTCCTCATGTCTCTAATATTTGCGCTGAGAGTGGCCATACAGTACCTTAAATAATTTGCTACGATAAGTGGTTTCAAAACTTATGACCCAGTGGAATTCAACCTCAAAAATATCAAAGTTGTTAAATTCCATGTGAGAGAGGAATGTATGTCCAAATATGCGATTATCGGTTTTTTAACGTATGTCTTCACGCTAATCAGTTATTTGTTGCGTCAATACGACATATGTCTATCTCTTCTCCTTGCTCAAATAAACAGCTGTGTATCTACTAGTTTGAGACAAGTAGACGTACTGGCACTTAAGTTCTTCTGTTTCGAGTCAGGTCACCTGTATTTTCGTATCAGCAGAACGTATGGGCACTTACGTTCTTCTAACAGCTTACTTCATGAAGTGTATTTGGAAATACACTTTTATCCAGCAGATACCAGTATCTGCTTGATTTGCATAGTATAAGTTTGCTGCATTTGTGCGCTATTTTCCTATGTGCTTAAAAAGAAGTATATGTTGTCTAGCAGCAAATAACAAAGCTTGCGACGCCAAGTAGAAAAGTTGCATCACTGCCGCATTATTCATCTGTTATCAATTCTTTAAATACGTACGACGTTACAAGCCATTGTATTTTCCGAGCAAAAATTAGTAAGTGGAGGAACGCTAAACAATGGGTGCTCTTTGAAAGCATTGTCAGCGCAGTCATATTGCTTTTATTGTCACATTTGTGTCGTGCAGTATCCAGTGGGAGGAGGTTGATTTTAATGTGCGCTCTCTCGTGGATAAAAAGTGACTTTACGGGGAAGAACAATGGTGAGCTAGTGACGCAAAATTACCGCAACGAAAGAAATTAAACATCAAGGTAAGACAACTTTCTATTATTATTATTATTATTACCACAATGTAGTCATCCGCGCAGTGACAGATCGTTAGTTTGATTGATTTAGCTCAAATTCATTGTTTATATAGTCTAGAAATTGCAGGCCGGCCGCGGTGGCTGAGGGGACTGAGGCGCTAGTCACGGTCTGCACGGCCACTACGGTCGGGGGTTCGAATCCCCCTCGGGCATGGATATTTGTGTCGTCCTTAGTCATAGTTAGTTCATAAGTAGTTTGTAAGTTTAGGGACTGATGACCCCGTAGTTAAGTCCCTTAAGCAGTACAAACATTTGAAAACATTTGAGAAATTGCAGAAGCAGAAGAAAATAGTGAAACCTCGTCTGCGGTATAACAATTTCTGTATGGAAAGACTGTCAGAGTTAAGTGAAGAGTGTAATAAAATCAAAGTGCTTAGTTCGGGTTCATCAAATGACTACATACCCGAAAGCAACACGAATTCATCACCATCTCATAGGCCACAGAAAAGGAGAGCTACAGTTCAATAAGAAATGCAACAATCTTTAGAAAACGCCAGTAACTAAAATAATCCACAACGGGTCTTGTTCAATACTTCGAATACTTATTTCTCAGTTACGAATTAGTTGAGTGTTAAAGGGATACATCAAAAACAAAATACGTATACTAAGACGATCGTTTCAATATGGTTGTGTATATGCATTTCCTTATGCTACTAAATGCTACTAAAATATGTGCATTTCAGTAGCTAGGGTTAAGTTTGTCTTTGTGTGGACTGGTAGATCGCACGTCATAAGTTTCAAAATACAGTGCGACTGTGTAAGATTCATTGTTAATCCATGTGGTAAAGGCACACTGACGTAATAAAATTTTGTCCTTTCTGGACAGTGCCACAAAGGGGACTAATTACGTAAATTCTCATTCATCGACAAATCGGCTACTCAGTCCTGATTCTTCAATTTGTGTGGGCAAAGGTTTTGTGATACTAATGAACAAGCAAGAGGAAGAAGTAAACCCGTTACTGTTGATTCTTATGATAAAGAACCTGGCCAATCTGACAGAGGAAATGACATCGGCAAGTAAAGTAAAACGAGAAAAACAAGTAAGAAAACAGACAAGTGGAAAAAGAACATAAGGAAAGGCGTACACATTAGGTACTAATAAAGAAGTGCCAGCCAGAACATTTAAGTACAAGGATTGTTTAAAGTGCCCGAGAAAATGTAGCGAGAACATCAGCGAGACTGAAGCGAAACAAATGTTCGAAGGATTCTGGATAACGCTAAAGAAAAGCAGCGACGGTATTTAGCTCCACTTCAGGAAGTGGCTAAAGCAAAGTCACGTTCTGCAGGTGTGCACTCTCGAAGAAATGTGAAAAAGTAGTACTTTCTCCGGAAAGATGGTTGTGAAATTAGTGTGTCTAGGATTTTTCCTTAGCACTTTTAATGTATCGGAAACATTTATGCGATACATGCAGAAGAGACTGCAGCAACATGATTCTGACTGCTGACAGGAGGGGTCGTCATGTCCAGGTACAGAGAGATCCGACGAGGCAAGAGGCAGTCACGGACCATATAAAATAGTTTCCTACCGTTCCATCGCATTACTGCCAACAGATAACTCACAGTTCTTACAGGGAGATTTGAATGTACAAATGAGTCGCCTAGATGCAAAACTGTCCATGTCCTTCATAACAAGTTTTGAGAAAAAGTTGAATTGTTTTCACTGGGTAAATACACATTGCCATACACTTTGTCGTATACATAAGTATGGATTAGAACAAAACCATTTGGGCTACTGAAGGAAAAAAATCAGGAACTCAATGAATGTAAAGAGATAAGTAAAATAAAATTTGACTTTGACAGTTTTGCATCTGACTTTGCAGATGGCCACATTTGCATGCAACTGAAATGGACATAATCAGTTTTGAACCTGACTAGTTGTACATGAGGAGACAATATGGAGTGAACATAAAATTGTGTATTCAGTTTTAATTTCTTTTAATATTTCTGAACGTATGGTGTAACAACTGACAAACTGCAATCCACTTAATACATCATATCTGGAACAATGTCTTATATTCTCCTGCTAGGCATTCTGATTCAACTGATGCCCCTGACTCGCTGGAACCTAGTAATGTCTTGTACCACGATAGGGATTAAAATTCGCTCCAGGACTCGCCATAGTGTTTCTCGAGGAGTTTTGAAATATACTCCATTTTCTTTTAATTAATAGGAACAACCGTGTTCGTAATGCAGCTCGAGTTTCTGTCCTAAGTGTTTCCTACGTTTGCATACGGACACTGGTAGGTTGATTACAAAATTATTAGGCTCCCCTTGGACTTTTATAGCATTCCGAGAATCACGGATGATCACTCGCTTTACTTTCGTAATCTGGAAGGGAAATGATGCTGCGGGTTTAGTAATGGTTTGAATGGCTCCTTTCCAGTCAACAACCGTTCTCTTCCTAGAATTTGAAGGGTCCCATACCAGGATGGTATCGTATTCAGATGGCTGAACTATCACTTCTCGTTTCCGCAGTTGCCTGTTGATGAGTTCCAAAACTCTATCAGGAGGCATTAATGAATGTCCAGTTACTGGATAAATAACTTCTATTTTATTTACTCCTGGCGCATGTTTGTACATCCAGTAACACAGCATTGAGATAACTATTGTGTTCTCATTTTGCCCAGGGCATCCAGCGGCAATTAATCTCAGTTTGTACGTTGCTCATGTCTGTATGGCACAAACGTTGGTAAAGAGCTGAACATTTTCCTTTGACCCCTTCTTACTTTCATGTTAAAGACAAGTGTACATAAAGACATTAGTGCTTCTTTGATTTAGAGGAACCTACTACAATGGCAAAATTGTATAGGTATAATTGCCTGCTGTAATACACTCTGATCAGGTATTTTTGGCAATGGTAAATTATTTTGGCATTCAAAGGACATTGTCAGAAGGTTGTCTTGCTTGTCCTTCAGCAGTGAATAGAAACTGTTTGCTTTAATGTTATGAACTCCCTTTCGACCCATAAGTTGAGGTTTCTTAACGTCACACTTTTCAGTTTTGATCTGCTCCAAAGGTCTGAGGCACATGGAACAAACATCTGTTTTTGGAGAACCAAATCCAATGTCAAATTTTGTATTCAACGTGTTCCAAACAAATTCTCCTAGACTCGCTTTTCAAGAGTAACCACGGAATTGTATTATCGCCACAGCTTTTCTCCCTGCAGTAATGTGACTCAGTTGGAACATACCTTTTTATATGAGCAATTACTTCCTGTCGTTTGGGCTCGTTCTTCAACGTCTGGCGATCTCTTCTCTCCTTAACATCTCCAATCTTGAGGTGATGGCGTGCCATGTTTTGCACTCTTGCTTTTGAAACACCAAGAATGTTCGAAAATGTTTCACGACATACTTTCACTTTCAGTGACCCATCTGGTACTTTCTTTCGCACGAAATAAGAGATTCTGTCCTCCGTTGATTTCTTTCTCCCCTACAACGAGATCTCAAAGGTGTCTTGATATTCATGTATTTAAGAAGGAAATTATCTTGGTAAATTTTATCACACTTTGCATAATAGCGGGTACGAAAAGACTTAATATCCGTCATTGTTAGGCTAGTACAGTCCCATCCGACTCGATGAACACATTTTGGATACTCAGGAAGTCCTTTTGATCGATATCTGAAAACACACACATAAACAAAAACTTATTCATAGGTCAATGTTAGGTCACGTCAATAAGTCAACACACGTATTTATTACTTTCACACAAATACGATTAATAGGGTATACATTTTCTTAACACCCTTAAATGTTGTTCTAATGTTCATATTTCCACCATTTACTGCATGATGTAAAGACAAAATACATAAATCTTCAATTTTGCCATATTTCATTTCCACTGGTCTTCACCGCGTACCTGCTTTCTAAAACGGTTAATTGCCTTTGTCATGCCTTGATTGTTCCATAATTTATAATTTATTTTGATGAAAAATGTGTGTAACTTTCAAAATAAATAGCTGTAAGATACCACACAACTACAATGTTTACATGCCTGTGGTAGCCATCCTGCATTAGTCACATGGCTCCAGTCTTCAGTGCGATTTGTCAAAAGGGACAAGGCAAGTTTTGCACCCAAATTAGTGATGGACATCGACAGTTTTGAATCTAACCACACTATTCGTGAGCTGTTTTCCATAGGACATGGAGAGCTTTGAGCATAAATAGCATTTCAAGCATGTGTAAAATGTCATGCTCTACAATCCAGAGTTGCCAACTAATTTTTTTAAAGTGGACATGGATAGTTCTGCATCTAAGCGACTCAAATAGTGCACGAACTGAATTTGAAACGTTGCAATTAGAGATAGGTTACTGCTGGAAAAATATTGGCTTTTTCAGATAAATATTCAATACAGAGTTTAACTTAGGCTTTCATGTAGAAAGAAAATATGTATGCGACCACTGCTATTGTTTCCAAGATCTATCTGAAGAAAATCAAGAGGTGGAGAAAGACCAGCACTCAGAACACCTACAGAGAAACTAAAGAGCAGGCCGAAGCAGGAGAATGTAATTTACTGGAGCTTGACCTAGAATCTGTGAGATACTACCCACACACAGCACCTAAAGTCATTTTTTTTTTTTTTACAAAAGACTGACTCTATAGAACCTCACAGTGTACAACACTGTTACCAGGACAGAATCGAAACGTCAACATGAGTACCATGTTTCTTCATGGTGTACAAACATTGAACATTCCTGTGACAGCAATGCTTCTTTGAGCCTGGCCACTCTTTTTTGGAGTGTAATTCAGTCCATGCCCGTATAGAGGGCTGCAAAAAAAAAAGTTAATATCTATGCTCCTTCAGAGGGGTATATGATTTGAGACTGCTACAAAACAAAAACTGCATGAACTCGTTGAAATGGAGCAGAAGGACTTCTTGGATTTTGGTCCTGTGCAGAAGGGAAAATTGAATAACGCAACTGACAGAGAAGAAAATCCAGTACAATGGCACAAAGTGACACAAATTCAGTACCGCAAAAGTGATGTTAATCACGTCTTTTTCAAACATTTCCATCATGACCAATTCAAAAGATTGCCGGTTTCTAGAAAATCCAGAAATTCCGATACTATCTTCAAGTTAGTACTGAAATACCATGGCACTGACACTTCAGGAAGAGAAGGTAGAAGACCTCCTGAACATGTGCCACACAGAGATTATCAAGGAGATGTATCACGCAGTTCACAAGAGTCTACTGGAAGCCAAAGCTGGAGGTTCAGACTGTGGTCCCAATGATTGTGATGAAGTTAGCTAGAAAGTGATCATTCATTGCTGACACTGGTACGAAATTCCACTAACTTGATTTTATTTCAACTGCACCCTATCTGTTTCATATGGGCAAATTAACTTCTTATCTTTTGGTAAACCTAGTGCATATCTGCAAAGTGTAAAACCTCTGTGTAGACTAATTCATATAGAGTCATAATGTCGTATCTCGTTAGACTACATTAAAAAATTAAAAATGGTAAGCCAATAATGAGAATTTTTATAGAAATATTACCATATGATAGATTTTTGTGTATTCATGTGTAGTTCAGATTGATTTTTTTTTTTTTTTTTTTTCGCGCGGTGGAGTAGCCGAGCGGTCTAAAACGTCTCGCTGCGGAACGCGCGGTTGCTCGCCGTGGAGGTTAGTCCTCCCTGGGGCATGGGGGTGTGTGTGTGTTTGTTCTTAGGTTAGTTTACCTAGGTTTAAGTAGTTTGTAAGCTACGGACTGATGACCACGCAGTTTGGTCCGATAGATTTACAAACATTTGAACTTTTTTTCAGAAATTTTTCAATAAAGTTTGTTTTACGTCACTGAAAAACGAAATATACGTCTTAAAATTTGGTTCTTCGCCTCTCCTGTGAAGTAGCTAAAATGGAGTTACTTTCCTCTGGTCCCCAGACAAAGTTCGTAGTTTACATAACTGTAATGGTATCGCAGCTGTAAATTTGGTCAGTGAAAGATTAATTTATCGTAAGTAAGACTTGTCGGGTATGTGGAATACAGGGTCGCCGGCGTATTTGCGTGGTGCAGGTCGGAGCGCAAGCGGCGAGTTGCTTCAGGCGGAGAGCGGAGTGACTCCCGAAACGAGGCCACGGACAGCTCCCCATCCGTGGCGGGTCGCGCTATCTTTGGCTCGGCTTCCTCGCTGTACTTGCCTCATCGAACATTCACGGGCAATATCTCTAATTAAAAATAAAAGCTTCTACGTTTAATTTTTATGAATCATCTTGTTGGACTATGTTCAACGTCTCTTCGGAGACGTAATCACAAGAGCAACTTTCCCTAGTGAAGGAAAGAAAGATCACGGTAGCCCACGATTCACTACTTCCACAGCGATTAAACTGATACCTTCAGTGCGGGTATAGGGCAGATCGAGTAGAAGACTAAATTACACCTCTTTGGTTGGCAGTAGAAGTAAACTTGCCAGAGCTGAATCCTTCTGGTCTATCGCGGAACTAATTCTTGTGGTCGTCGTCCGTGTTGAGTCGTTTAATGTGTGAAAAAGTGGTTTTTGACGCCTTCGATCCTATTTCAGAGTATATATTTTACTCAATTGAGAACTCCTATAAGCTCTCTTTTTAAATAATCAAATTAATCTAATCTTTAGTTATTTAGATCTGATTACGTGTGTGTCCTAATTGTTTCTCAACAGCATATGAAGGGTACGCGTTAAAAAGAAAGGGGCTTATAGATAAAAAAATCAGAAGCAATTGAAGTGTGTCATCTAGAAGGGGCTCATCGACATCCCATAAAAAACCCACAACTACTTGTGTGCAATGAGCCCGATTTTTATCTGGGAAAAATCGATGGGCCCCTTCTTTCCCTGTATGGGATTTTTTCTTTTGTCATTTTCTGCGTAAGGAACTCTTTTTCTCAGAATAAGAACAGTCCTTATTAAAGTGCACACTGACGGCGACATGTGATAGAGGGATCAGCATTTTGGAAAATGCTTTAAGCTGAAATTGCTAGTCATATTTTTTAACTGGGATAATGACATGATGCAAAGAAAATATTTCAACGTGACACTCCCCAAGACTGTATAACAGCAAATGGAAAGGATATTAAACCGTAAAGGATATTTCATCTTGCTTACAAGAACTCAGATTATACCAGTCCTTGGAGATGCCGTAACCAAAATAGTTAAATCCTAGTTCACATGACACTAGCTTTTATCTGATGTGCAGTTGTTGGTAGAGGCGCGGTGAATGATGGGAACCGAAGGCAGCCAATCAGAAGTGGAGAGAGAGAGAGAGAGAGAGAGAGAGAGAGAGAGAGAGAGAGAGAGAGAGAGAGAGTGTGTGTGTCTTTAAATTCTTTTGTAAAAACTCTTGTCCATGTAAATGTTTTTAGTCGAAGTTCGTGACAATGTTATTAATTAGTGGTACTGCAAATCTACGTTGACATGAATATTTTTTATACCAGAATCTTGACACATTCATAGAAAATAGCTTTTTTCCTTTTTTTACGAATTTCAATGTAATTGTCATTGTTCCAACTGTCACTGATGTGAATTGAAGCTGTGGCCGTACGTCTCTACGTCACAACATATTCGGAAATGGTTAAGTTTTCGTAGAAAAAATGTTGAATGTTTCTGAAGATGGGCATTGTCATTTGGAGTAAGTCTTAGATATCCATACAGTATGCGGGTCTATAACTAAAAAGACTGAAGGCAAAACACCAACAGTTTTATTTGTATAAAGAAATAAAAATTGATACGACTGTCGCCGCATAAGTTGCTGCAGAACAGGTTCAGAAAAGCGTTAGACATGCTGCTGACAAACAGACACGAACTTCTCGACTCGCCGTAGATCAGGGCATCAGCGATCGTAAGGGCATTACAGCATCAATGAAT
The DNA here is from genome assembly GCA_026315105.1 of Locusta migratoria. Lineage (NCBI taxonomy): Eukaryota > Metazoa > Arthropoda > Insecta > Orthoptera > Acrididae > Locusta > Locusta migratoria. The sequence goes on along the minus strand of CM048745.1, from coordinate 628,522,275 downwards.
ACAGCTGTAAATAGAATATCAAGAGACAGGAAGATCTTATTTAGCAAAATCGAAAAGTGTCAGTTTCGTCTCACACTGGTAATACGGTGGACGAAGCTAAAAGGCACAGCCCAATACGCGCTAGTTACGAAACTAGGGAGACCAACTCTCCCGTATTTCCCGGGATCCTCCCGAATTTGAATATTTTTTCATAATCTCCCAGCTCCCGTATTTTCAGAATCAGTGGCCGGTTTTCCCCCGTGTTTAACTATTTTCTCCTTTTCTTTTTTTTCGTATGTACAAATATACTTCTCAAGCATTTAATTTTTGCACGCACTCTCAGAATTTGTTGAAACGTTAAGACAGTAAAGAACACTAATTCTATATAGACTTTTGTCCATCCGTTATCTTAGAAATGGTCGGCCGACGCTTGGCCGTTAGATACGACTGTTTCTGTGCCGGTGCTTATTATGAATCGTTGTTAAAGATTTTATGTTGGGCACAGGGGACGAAGCTAAAACGTCACCATAAAAAGTATATGTGTACGTATCTTACGAAGTGGGAAGCTTTATATTCCTGGATTGGACCAACACTGTCAAACGCTTATATAGCAAAGTGCTCAATCAGATAATATTAATTTTCAGAACTTTGGTAAACTGGTATGTTGTGCTCGATCAGGAAGTAATGCTCACACTGAGTCTTTTCTCTTATGAAAAATTAATGGACAGCTGTAAGGAATAGAATTAGCACAAACCTAATCACATCTGAATAGCAAGTTGCCATGAATTATCCTTATTTATTCAGTAAATTCTTTGAGTTTGCTAAAGAAAAACTACTGACTGAGGCCAAATCTCTTGCAAAATATGTACAAGTATTTGTGATGTGTAAATAGTTACCTTTTACAAATATTGCTTTGATTTTTCGTGAAATTTCGCCGTGCTCTTAATTACGTTAGTTTTTGTCACGGATCCTCCCGTATTTTCGTTTGAAAAAGTTCGTTACCCTATGCGAAACTGTTACAAAAGCAAAGAGAATGTCACTCAAAAATTGATTGATGGTATGTTAGTGGCGTTCAACTACTTAGAGAGGAAGGTTTCGAGTACCGATTGACAGGAAATCCTAAGAAATTTTGGTCCCTCGTCAAATCGGTAAACGGTTCGAAACCAGGTATATTCACTCTGTGAACACAATGATGTAACAGAGGATGACACACAAATGTCCGAAATACTAAAGGTCTTTTTCCCAAAGCTGTTTCACAAAGGAAGATTACACTACAGTTTCTCCTTTAAACCATCAGACTAACAGTAAAATAGCGGAAATTGAAATAAGTGTCAGAGGAATAGAAAAGCAAATGAAATCACTCCATAGGAAAGAGGCCGCTGCAGCAGATAAGACCAATTCTTTTTTACACGAAGTATGCAAAAGAACTTTCACATTCCAGCAGCAGTGTACTGAAGGTCTGTAGAGGAGCGAAGCGTCCCTAAGGATTAGAAAAAAAAGCGCAGGTCATTCTCTTTTACGAGGACCGTCGAGTAGATGTGCAAAATTATAGCTCTATATCTCTGACATCGGTCAGTTGCAGAATTTTGAAACGCAATTGATGTTCCAATATTAGGCCATTTCTGGAGACCGGAAATCTCCTTTGTAGAAGTGTGCGCGTCGGTTGCACAGTGGTAGAGTGCCAGACTACGAATCTGAAGGTCGCGGGTTCGATCCCCGCGAGGTCCTAGGATTTTTATCTGTCACTTTCCACTTCTTTTACCTCTGGCGTATCGCTCGTGTGAAAAATACCAAGTAGCACCGTGGTTCGGAACCCACATTAAACTGTAGGTCCCCCCTATAACTGGCTTGGTAAGTCAGGTCGGAGGAAGGCAACGGCATACCACCTCCAAACAGGACCATGCCTAGTAAAGCACTGTGGTGTTCAAACCGATCTTCGGATTGTTGACTGCTTTACCTTTTTTTTAGAAATTAATATGGTTTCCGAAAGCAACGATCATGTGAAGTCTATCTCGAGCTATTCATCCACGATATCCAGACTGAAATATACAGGAGCCCAGGTAGACGCCGTTCGATAGCTGTCCGCAGAGACCAACTGTGTCTGGAGAGAGACGTTTCTAGCTAACAGAACGTAGCGTATTCTCAACAGAGAGAAGTCTGCAGGCGTTGAAGTGATCTCAGGGTTGACACAGAGACCGTTGCTTTTCACAATGTGTATAAATGACTTCGTACGTGACATTGGAAGGGATTGTCAATAGAGCCTCAACATAAACAAGTGTAAAGTTCTGCGTTTACATAGGAAGAATGATCCGGTATTGTACAACTAAGGAATAGGACGAACAATGGAAGCGGTTGAAATTTCCTGGCAGATTAAAATTGCGTGCCGGAACCGGGCTCGAACCTGGGACCTTCGCCTTTCGCGGGCAAGCGCTCTACCACTGAGCTATCCCGACGCGACTCAACGGTGCCGCCCCACAACTTCAATTCTGCCAGTACCTCGCCTCCTAGCGGTTATTTCCATAAAATATCTGGGAGTAGACATAAGGGGTGATATGAAATGGAACGACCATATAAAAAAAAAATCATCGTGCGTAAGGCCAGACTGAGATACATTGGAAGAATCCTCAGGAAGTTTTGTGTGTCTAAAAAGGAAGCAGGTTACAAAACGCTCTTTCTGCTGACGCTTGAGTAATGCTCATCGATGTGGGATCCGTTGCGAGGTAGGATTAATAGCAGATAGAATATCCAACGGAGAGCAGCACGCTTCGTTAAGGACTCGTTTAGTAAGCTGGAAAGCGTCATGGAGATAACTAGATAACTCCAGTGGCAAACGCTGCAAGAGAGGCTTTCTGTATCGCGGTACAGGCTTACGTCAAAGTTCCGAGAGCGTATGTTTCATGAAGGGTCAACTAGTATATTGCTTCCTCATATATCTCGCGAAGCGACCACAAGGTTAGAGAGATTATAGTCGGACCGAAATACGATGATCCCTGGCTCCGCCTACTGTGCTGATAGACCGCCCAACTCGGAAAAACGGATTGCAACCATGTTGCCAAATAGTTCTCTGCTGGGCAGTATGGTATAGCTAACAGTCGCTGTTGTCTGACAACTGGCAAAAGTGCACAGCGTAGCCAGATGCGCGCATGCGCAGAGCAACGTTCGCGTTTCTTCCTCCCAGGGTCTGCTGCCGCATCCGGCGCTCAAAGCCGATTGGCTTAAGCACCAGGGATCATCGTATTTCGGCTCGACTATAGGGCCCACACGAAAGCATATGATCTTTTTTCCCCGAATCGTATGCGACTGGAATAGGAGGAAGTGGCGATGGTGCGCAAAGTACCCGCCGCCACACAGCGTGAGGTGGCTTGCGGAGTATTATGTAGATGTACATTCACCACAAATTTTTCTGACAAAGGTCTAACACGGTTAATTCTGTTGCCACTTACCTCTCTTTACCATTCTCCCTCTGTATCCTCCGTCTCTAATGACAACGATGTAGACTTCCTTTCTCCACAACCTTTCTAGATCCTTCCTAACCCTATCTCAGCCTGAAGTGCGACAATTTTCACCTACTTTTCCCCCTATCTTCCTATCTCTACAACCTAAAATACAGGACCACTGATGAGTCGGCTGGTACTGTCACTGAATGGGTGTGGCAGTTCTTTTTAAGTAATCGAAATTGTGCGTAATTCATTCGTAAATAATATGGATTTCTTAAAATTTTAAATACTTTGCAGTCAGAGCTACTGTACATAAAGGAAGAGAAAAAATAGTCACACCCATATAGTGACTGGCTCTCTACGTACTTTTCCGAAGAAGTACACCGAGAACCATTCACTGCGCCGCTACTAACATCTGTACGTCAACGTAAAGCTAGTGTCACGTAACTAGAATTTAAGGAAATAAATAAAAATTAAAAAAACAAGAGAGCCTAGACAAGAAAACGTCACTCACTGCTTAATCAGTTTTCAATCTTCAACATGGGATCTGGTAATCCGAACGAATATTGGTGGTGGTGGTGGTGGTGGTGGTGATGTTGTTACTCGTAATATTTTTGATGGCAGCGTTGGGAATATGCCTTGTTTGTGAATATATTTGTACAAAAACTATAGTACGGATGTATATATTGTGGAAAATGGGTACATGCACTGTTATTTTTATAGTGCAAAAAACAATATGATGAAATTTGACAGATAAAAATTGAGCCAGGCTGGGATGCAAACCTAGGGCTTTTGCCTTTCTCGGGAAGGCGCTCTACCGACTGAGATATCCTGACACACCTCACGATGCGTCCTCATATGTTTGGAGACATGGCTGTGTTTGATTGAAACAAAGGGTGTTACTGTTACCAGTCACTTAGTTTATTGTATCCACAACGCGTTTCAAGCGTTTAAACCCCCATCAGGTGTAATGACATTAACCAGAGTACATATAGGTTATGTTGACGTTTTGCACTGTCTAAAAGAGAAAATACAAAACACTAGACCAGAATGTAACTTTTACAACCGTTCAAATAGAGTTAAATGTAAACAATTTAAATATACCTTCAGTGACCATAGGTCCCTTGCCACTGGAGGTATCTTTTGTTTACATTTAACTTTATTTGAACAGTTGTAAAAGTTACATTCTGATGTAGTGTTTTGTATTTTGTCTTGTAGACAGTGCAACAGGTCAACCTAACGTATATATACTCTGCTTAATGTCATTCCACCTGATGATGGGGGTTTAAACCCTTGAAACGCGTTGTGGATACAATAAACTGACTGGTAACAGTAACACCCTGTGTTTCAATCAATTTCAAACAGTCACGGTAAAGCCTTACCAAAATGTTTCCATTTAAAGTAGACATGGCCGTGGCTTCTAAGAGTGCTGGTCCTGAAAGATTGGCACGAGAACTTCTGTGAAGTTATTCGCAGGCATAATGCCTCACTGTCATGCCGTAAATCGTCTCATTCAATCGTGGATACCAACTACTAAGCATCTCATAAGGAGAAAGCAAGACGAAATGTCGCAGAGTATGCTTGTATACATTTTCTTGTTATTCAGGGAAAAGTGTAAGAAACCACACCTACTTCAAACTATTCTATGACATCAAGGAAATATATAACTTTCTTCAAACGTCCTAATCGTTCATATGAAACATGCTTCCCATGCAATGCTAGGTGTACTGAGTACGTAATTTTGAAATGGCATAATCGGCTTGTCTGGACGACGACAAAATCATAACACAGAAGCAAGAGTATGAGCCTGAGAAATCCAAAAAGTGATTTGAAATAATGTAAACATGTACATAAGCCAAGAGTCATACCATCAAAATCATCGTTTTGTATTTTAATTCATTATTTTTCTTATTAGTAATGTAAAATTCAGACGTTAGTACAATCGTCTGCATCTTTCATTCTGATCCTTCAGTGACATGTTTGTCATAAATGTATAGTTTCGTAAGGGTTACCCTAACCCCTTCAGTTATGAATTAATTTAAAAATTGAATAAAACACATTCTGGCACTTTCATGTCTATTGTATATTTGAGCAAAATTAAAAATTTTCATACTCGGTTTCCAAAATAAAAAAGACAAATTGGACACCTGGTCTGGACAAGGACGTAGGCGAAAGGGGGGGGGGGTCTTGGGGGTCCGGACCCCCCCCCCCTATCACCTAAACTATAAAATACTACTCAAACTTATGCTAAAAACAAACACACACACACACACACACACACACACACACACACACACACACACACACACACACACACACACGCGCGCGCGCGCGCTCAATGGTGGACTCGAACCTCCAAAGGGACTAAATGAAATACGACACCACCTAGCTACCGTGTAATGAAGCTGAATGATATTGTTATCAGTCATACGCCGAAAAAGGGATACGCACTATCGACAGTCAACAAAGCCTCTATAGATTTTAATTACCGATATATCGATAACAGCATCGGCTATTGCCAAGTCGTCCTTTAGCCGTTGTCCATTGTTGGCCTTGCTCCATTACTGCTATGTTAAGCACTACAGTGGAATGCTACCGCTGCCGTTTATTTCTTTTGTGCTGTTAAGTATCCAATTATGAGTAAGTTCATAACAAGAAAAAAGAGAAACGGACTTTCATTTGTCCGCTAGCGTTATGGTGAATTAAAGTACGTACTAATATAATAGCTTATTTACCCATTTAAGCAGTGGAGTCGTTATTTGGAGTGGCAATATTTCAGTATGTGTAATACTTTTTAAAGTTAAGTTTTAGAGTAATATTTTATCTAGAGGATGGATACGTTGTAACGCAAACAAGAGTAAAAGAACCAATAATCTTGGAAATAAAATTAGACTTACGCTTCCTAAATCAATATGCAAGGTATTTATACTGATGCAAAAATTAATGCAGATTTTGCGAAACAAAAAAGCTACAGTCGTGGCTGACAGGCAGCGAGCTTGGTGACATGCAACCGTGTCGTTGCCAGTGTTAAAAAAAACTTCATTCTGATAATCTGACTTCGTTTGGAATAACAACTGAAAATTCTGCTGGCGTATATTGAAACGATTTTTAAGAAATGTTTTCGTCAATTTTATATTTAAAATATTGCAGTCATAATAAGAAGGTCTTACAAACGCAAACTATTTGCATAAAATATAAAAAATGTTAGCCTAAGTTCGTTTTTAGAATAAATGGAATACAAGAGCATTTGTAAATTTATCTTTAACCATTCGGAACCCCCCCCCCCCCCTCTCCTCCTTTGACAATAGCCTGGCTACGTCACTGATCGGGAAGGCAGTTAAGTACGTGAAATAAGTCAGCAATTAAATACGTCACTCCTTATTTATTGTGTAACTTTTACAGCAAAGTGGAATTTGTGCAAAATTCATAAATTAATGTATAAAATAAATCAATTACTGTTATCTCTGACGCACTCTGCAATGCGTCCGCCATGTTACTGTTTTTCATTGTAGAATGCCATTGTGGTGACATATGGCATTAACAAGCACGAAATTAAAAGAGAGATGTCCAGTAAACAGGTCACTGGATCTCGAAGTAAAGCGACATCACATAGTATTCTAAAATTAATAAAAAGTCTGTCAGATATATTGGACACCAGGTCTGAAAAAGTTAATGCACGCAATTTCAAAGTAAGAATAAACGTTTTTTGTAAAATCTTTGAAAATATTTAAGCTAATATATATTAATTTGTTCATGTATTATTTCATTCATACTAACATGCAAATGAGAGCCTGTGTTTAAGAAATTGCTCAAACAGACAATTATAAATTCGACCGTGTTGACTGCTTATGTCGGCAATTGTAGCAGTCGCTGATAAGACTCAGCTTCCGTTGTTTCTAACACTACACTGTCATTTGCACTTCATTGCAAATAAGTCATCGAGTAAAATAGAAGTGATATCTGGCGTTCCACAGGGAAGCGTTATAGGTCCCCTACTCTTCCTCGTGTTTATAAACGATTTAGGAGACAATCTGAATAACTCCCTTAGACTGTTCGCGGATGATACTGTCGTTTATCGGTTAGTGAAGTCAATTGAGGATCAAAACCAACTGCAAAGAGATGACACTAAATAAAGAAAAGTGTGAAGTAATACACATGACCACTAAAAGAAATCAGCTGAACTTTAATTACACGATAAATCAGTCAGACCTTAAGGTCGTAGATTCTACCAAATACCTAGGAGTTATAATTACGAACAACTTTTTGACTGGAGAGAACACACAGAAAATATTGTGGGGAAGACGAACCAAAGGTTACGTTTCATCGGCAGAACGCTTCAATGATGCACCAACTCCACCAAAGAGACCTACTACATCACACGTGTGCGTCCTCTCCTGGAGTACTGTTGCCCATTGTGGGACCCTCACCTGGTGGGATGGACGGAAGATATTGAGAAGGTTCAGAGAAGGGCAGCTCGTTTTATCACGTTACGGGGGGGGGGGGGGGGGGGGGAAAGCGTCACGGAAATGTTGCACGAATTGGGGTGGAAATCATTAAAAGAAAGAAGTTATTCATTGCGGCGTGGTCTCTTTGCGAAGTTTGGATCACGGACTTTTAGTTCTGAATGTGAAAATATTTTGCTAGCACCCACCTACTTAGGGAGAGAAATCAGATCGAAAACGGAACGATTTAGGTGTTCTTTCTTCCCGCGCGCTATTAGAGAATGGAACGGCAGAGAAATGTTATGAAAGTGGTTAATGAACCCTCTGCCAGGCACTTAAATGTGATTTGCAGAGTATCGGTGTAGATGTAGATAAAGGACTTCATCCCCCTACCCTGTATGTTTGACCTCTTGCGGTAATCGGTTGAAGCTGCGAACCGCCATCCTTTTTATGCCATCTGTTAGGACTCCTTTAGTGCCTTGCAGAGTCTTAAGGACCCTTTCTCGACCCATCCTCTCGTGTATCGAATCCAACGCTCCCTCCAGTCGCTAGCAGATAACAGCTGTCACTTTTCTGTGGGTCCCTGGCCACGTGGGTGTGCCCGGAAATGAGACCGCCGACATAGCAGCCAAGGCAGCAGCTCTTTGCCTCGCATGGCTACTTTTTGCGTCCCATCAGACGATGTTCAACGGGCTCTTCGCCGGAGTATTGTGTCGTCCTGGCACAGTGCGTGGTTCTCACTCCACGACAATAAATTGAGAACTGTAAAACCGATCCCGACCGCTTGGAGGACCACCTCACGCCCCTCTCGGCGGGAGGAGGTCATCCTGGCCCGGTTGCGGATCGGTCACTGCCGTTTCAGCCACCGTCACTTGCTATCCGCCGACCCTGCACCGCTGTGCTCCTGCAGTGAACTGCTGACAGTGTGACATGTTTTACTGTCTTGTGTTAATTTTAATCATCTCCGTGTAGCCCTTCACTTTCCGTCTACTCTGGAGGAACTTATAGCTGGTGACACACGAACAGCTGCTCGAGTTTTGCGTTTTATCAACATGGCCAATTTATCAAAGGATATTTAACCTTTTGTTTTTTCTTTCGTTTTTAGCCTTCTCTTTATACTCTATCTGGTAGTTATCAATTTTTTCGAGATCTAGCGAATCTCTGTTCCATCTGGGCGCTAATGACCTGAGAAGTTGTGCGCCCTAAAACCACAAAAAAAGCTGCGAGCAGTGAAAAAACTGACGGCAGAAGGCTTTTAAATAATCTAAGAGGCGCTGTTGGAAGCACTAGTCTGATATTTGAAAAACGTGAATAAGAATTGGGGAATTTACATGGAAAATTGCGGAAGTTAAGATTTATCAGCACGAAAGACAAGTATGGCGTCTCTACTGGTGCTGAACCTAGTGATGATATCACAGCAAGCAGCAAACAGTTTGGAGTCTTATTTGGTGTCCAGATTTGGTGTCGATGCACACAGTGATTATGTGGGTTTGTGGTTAGCCAGCGCCATTCTAAGTGCTTGTTAGCGGCTGCCTTGTTTGCACCAGCACTGCTCGGGTAGTGGCGGTGGCCTTCAGCCATTCCTGGCGCCACTTCATTCAGCACGGCCGCCGACGTAGCCTTATACAGCTTGCAGTCGCAGGGGAAACAAAGGGTGCACAAAACGGTTTCGCAGAATCTGTCAACGCTACTCCAGCGGTAAGATGATACTTGTACCTGTCGTCTCTCAACATTTGTTCCTCACGCGACATGAGTGGCGCATTTAACTACTGACTGAAAACCCGGCGTTGTACGGGTACTTGTTGATTCCAATCCTCTACTTCTCCACACACTCCGTCCATATTCCCCTTCCCCTTATACCCAGCCTCTCCTCCCCCGTCTGTGAAATATTACATAAACCTACCAGCTTTGTTAGTGAGCCTGCCGCGGTGGCCGAGAGAACTGAGGCGCTCCAGTCACGGTCTGCACGGCCACTACGGTCGGGGGTTCGAATCCCCCCCTCGGGCATGGATATTTGTGCCGTCCTAGTTTGTAAGTAGTTCATAAGTAGTCAGAATGAAATTTTCACTCTCAGCGGAGTGTGCGCTGATATGAAACTTCCTGGCAGATTAAAATTGTGTGCCGCAACCGGGACTCGAACCTGGGACCTTTGCCTTTCACGGGCAAGCGCACTACCGACTGTGCTATCCCGACACGACTCAGGAGTGCTAGCCTTGCATGGTTCGCAGGAGAGCTTCTGTGAAGTTTGGAAAGTAGGAGGCGAGGTACTGCCGGAAGTAGAGTTGTGAGGCGGCATCGTGAGTCGTGTCGGGATAGCACAGTCGGCAGTGCGCTTGTCCGCGAAAGGCAAAGGTCCCAGGTTCGAGTCCCGGTTCCGGCACACAATTTTAATCTGCCAGGAAGTTTCAGTTCATAAGTAGTTTGTAAGTTTAGGGACTAATGACCCCGTAGTTAAGTCCCATAGACTATACAAACATTTGAACAATTGTTAGTGATAGGTGAAAGAGTAGCTGTCTACTGTAAGGAACTCTTCGCCAGGCACCGTACGAAATTTACATATGTAGTCAGTGTCCTTCCTCTCCTTTTGAAGATCAAAAGGGCAAAATTTCATAAATACTGGAATAAAATTGTATACATGTGTGAACTAAACAGGCACTCAGTGATCTCAAATACGTAACTTATTACCTGATATGTAGTGTATCTGAGTTGTTATGCGCGTATTTCCTGAACATGTGACTTTTGTTTCACCCTTATACGGCAAGGTCAGTTATACAATAAGATGGTGTAGCAATGGCCAGTCATCAGGCAACTTAGTTTTACGCGAGCTCAATTCGCAGGAATTCAAAACACTTCTGTTTGTTTCACAAAGTGGTGAACATCAATAATTTTGCAGTTTGTGGTAGTTTTTTTACTGAAGAATACCATAATCTAAGCGGCGTACAAAAACGCGAGAATTAGGAAAACATAGTGATAAGGAATTTTTTCTTGCTCCTAGTGGTATTGCTAGCTCAACGGTTACATAAACTGGCAGTGGCGCTTGTTAATGCGCCTAGGAAGTAAAAAGCGTCAACCAATATTGGGAAAGTGAAAAAGAGGATCGTAACAAAATCGCGATAACCTGTTAATATCGCAGATTATTCAAATGATTGCATGATGATTTTGTCAGACTAGCGAACATGCCAGTGCTTCACAATGCTTAATATGCATAGGAACTGGATGTACCGGGTGATCAAAAAGTCAGTATAAATTTGAAAACTTAAGAAATCACGGAATAATGTGGATAGAGAGGTAAAAATTGACACACATGCTGGGAACGACATGGAGTTTTATTAGAACCAAAAACAAAAACAAAGTACAAAAAATGTCTGACAGATGGCGCTGGACAGCAAAACGTCAGTGAGAGATACGCCGAATATGTTACAGAATCGCATCATCCCCAGCCTGGCTGGTAAAAACACCTCCTGGAACGTAGGATTTTTGGCAGGATGGCGCTCCACCCCATATTGCTAGACGCGTGAAAGATCTCTTGCGCGCGTCGTTTGGTGATAATCGTGTGCTCAGCCGCCACTTTCGTCATGCTTGGCCTCCCAGGTCCCCCAGACCTCAGTCCGCGCGGTTATTGGCTTTGGGGTTACCCGAGGTCGCAGTTGTATCGTGATAGACCGACGTCTCTAGGGATGCTGAAAGACAACAACCGACGCCAATGCCTCACCATCACTCCGGATGTGCTTTACAGTGGTGTTTACAACATTGTTCCTCGACTACAGCTATTGTTGAGGAATGATGGACATACTGATCATTTTCTGTAAAGAACATCATTTTTGTTTCGTCTTAATTTGTTAGTCTAATTATTGCTTTTTTGTTCTAATAAAACCTGATGTCATTCGAAGCATGTGTCAATTTTTACCCCTCTGTCTACAATATTCCATTATTTATTAAGTTTTCAAATTTATTCTTTTTGATCACCCGTTACATCCTACACGCCTTCCCTTATTCTCTTTACTATCTCTTACCTACCTCTTCGTCCTCTTAGACTTCTCCGTGTATTATGTAATTGAAAACCCAGCGTTGCTCAGTTATTCATTTATTCCAATACTCAATCCATGTATTCCATCCCTCTCTACCTACCTACCTCTCCCGCCTCCTACTCTTCCAGCCTCTATCCACAGATCCACATCTGCCAAATTTCATGGAGCTCTGTCAAACGATGCCAAAGTCTGGAGTAAGGTACCCTCCGACATGCAGTGTACGAAATATTATGTACAAGGTCGGTCTGAAAAGTTCGTGAATGGTCTCAGGAAGTATAGGAAACAAGAGTTAACAACAAAAATACCTTTACTGGCCTTCAAAGTAATCACCATTGGCTACAGTACACTGCTAACATGGATTGTACAGCTATTGTAAACTGTTAGCAAATTCTTCTTATGGACTCGCTCGAAGCACTGAGGTCACGTGTTGAATTTCCGCAACCCCCTCATCACACACACACACACACACACACACACACACACACACACTCTTACTCATTGCTTTAACAACATACACTTGCACTAACATCCCAGGGGCCACCATTTTGCCTAATTTGAAACAATCTTTGATGTTAAGGCATTGCTCCATTTTGTGCTCCATGTAGCAAGGCAAATTTCTCACTTGAGGCGTCAATTACTTTTAAACTTTTCGTGTCAAAACATCTTGTTACTTTATGAAATATTAAAGACTGTAAATATGCACGATGCCAGAAATATAACTGGCTCATATAGTAAGTATTTAACAATAATGAATCTACACGTGTCTTCCTTAACAATTTTGGATCCATTTATCTAGAGTATTTTTGTGATCTCTATGCTGTCAAGCTTAAAATTTCGATATTACTGTGGATCTTTAATTACAAGCTCTGCAGCGATATCTTTGCAAGCTCAAAAATCTTCCGTCTAGCTAATACACTCTCTTATCGAATGTGGGCGCGGTCGTTCATGTTTTTATTTACCATAAAGAGCAGCTGAAGCGGGCACTATGCCATCACAACTCTTCCTTGGCGCACAAAACTGAGACTGAAAATTCTCGCAGAGAACGATTTCTCAGCTCACAGATACTCTCACCTTGCTGTGTGTGAACGCTTTAGACAGCTGCCCTCGCAAGACACCGATACTTGCAGAAAGTAATCGCAAATAATTTTCTGATAGTCTCAGCAAAATATCACACCTCGTCGAAACTAATCTGAAAGTACTGCCCCAGGGAGCAAAAGAAACAGGTATCCATGACGGTAGGAAAGTATCCTCTTCCAAGCATTTCTCAGTGGTTTCGAGGGTGTAGATGGAGATGGTGATAGTGATACTATTTTCAAAATACCTTGTTATGAGTTATTGTGAAGAAAGAGATCAGAGCAGAATCCACGGCTGTGGTGTGTGTGTGTGTGTGTGTGTGTGTGTGTGTGTGTGTGTGTAGTGCATCAGTTGGCGGAAGGGGCGTTGGCGGCGGCGTCTATTGATTGGTACGTACCGTCTGGGCGGCGCCATGTTTACAGCCATCCTGTGTGACTGGGGCGAGGTCAGCCCAGCCTGCAACAGGTCGCCCAGCTTCTAAAGTCCAAGCATTTTCAACGCAGTAGATATATTTCAAAAGCATGAGTTAGCAATGCCAATGAATTCAAAATGGAAACGAGATAGTTGGAAAAGAAACTAAGTAAAGTGTTTATTCCAAAACCAATCTCCAGGACGATTACTGTAATACACTGAGGTGAAAAGACATGGGGTAGCTCCTATTATGTCGGATCTCCTCCTCCTTTCGAAGTACCACGGATTCAACAAGTCGTTGAATGTTCCCTGTACCATTATTCAGCCCTACTGTCTCTATACCAGACCGTAATTGCCAAAGAAGGTGCCGGTGCAGGATTTTGTTCACGAACGGACTTCTCGAGTATTTCCCATTAACATTCATCGGGCGTTACGGGTGGCCAATTCATTCGCTAGAACTGTCCAAAAGTTTCTTAATGTGTGAACTGTTGGGACGCATGAGACGGGCGGTCGTTATTTGGAAAACAGTCCATGAATGGCTGGCTACAGATGCTATCAAAGTAGCTGAACATAACCGTCGCCAGTCAATAATAGGTTCAGTTGGACCGACAACCCAGTCAATTCCGGACAGGAAAAGGCCACATCGTCATGGAACAACCACTACCAGCTTGCACATTTCCTTTTAGGCATCTCAATAGCATCGTGGAGTTTGCGCCACACTCGAACTGTACCATCAGCTTGTACCAACTGTAATCGACACACATCTAAGCCACGGTTTTTCTGTCTTTGTGCGTCCAACTGATAGGGTCACAAGCCAGGAAGGGCGCTATATGGAATGTCGTGCTGTTAGCAAACGCACTCGAATCATTCGTCTTCTGCCATAGCCCATTTACCGCAAATCGCGCTGTTCTGTCGAAACGGATACGTCCGTCGTACGTCCCACATAGATTACTGTGGTTGTTTCCCCCCAGAGTTAGATCAGAGATTTAAGGGTTATGGTATGAAGAACAGCATTTTCAAAACGAAAGTAATGTCTGTGGGGAAGCAGACTTAGACAGTTTGGTTGCCAAATAAAAGGATTAAGGTTGGATCAAGTGAACAATTTAAAGTAGTTACGAAATATTTTCTCACACGATGTTAAAGTGGTGAAATAACTGGTATCAAGGGGAAGCAAAGCTAATGCATTGAATGCTCAGAATGCCCAGTTACGATCTACTCCCTTCTGCAATAAGGAAGTAATTCCCAAGACTATGTTAGCATCCCCCAGGGGGCTCGCGGTTTTTTCTTCCTTCGTGAGTACGTGCATGGCGAGCACGGGGTCCCGAGCTAATGCAGTCTTTCTTCCTTCTTTCCCGGCCTCCTCTCCTGTCCTCTCCTCGCCGATGGACTGATGACCCAGGCTGTTTGGTCCCCCCGTCCCAAGCCAACCAACTAACCGTGGTTGTTTGACGCAGTGTTGATTGTCTGCCGCCACTGAAAATTACGTCACTGCTCCCCTCCCCCTTTAGATAAATTTTCGTTACCAAGTTCTACAAAATGTCTTACCTTGGCTGGTTTGCGCTTGCTCGAGCTTAGGCGTCGGCCTAAGCAAGTTTCACACTTATCTTCCAAGCTTAAAGAAGAGTAATTTGTTTTCTAAAAGATACCGAACGTTGTTCATTTTTCTTTGATAATAAACACCAAGAACTTATGAATATGCACAAGAGCACTAAAACGCGGTAAGCAACTGATCACACTGTTAAGTGACTGTTACGATGAAGACAAGCTACCTTCGGGTCACGTAACACTGTAAGTAGCACTACTTACGCATGCGCAAAGGTTGCTCTCCACCACATCTTTACAAACAGTTAAATATTTTTTTTTACAACAAAGAGTATAAATTTCATTTACCATAAAAATGTCCAAATTATAATAATAATACTAAAGTCATTGTTGTTCCTCTTATCTGTTAAAAAGATTGGGTTTAAAAATTGCTTGCAGTCGATCTCAAACTTAATACCTTCGACACCGGGTCTCTACTTGGCCGTAGATGTAACCATGGTTCCGTAAGCAGCTGCAATCGTGTAGTCATGGAGGCATTGACCGCCTTGTATTGTAGTCGGGTAAATGTACTACTGTAGCAGTTACAGCGATTAGTTTAGAAACAATAAACAGTTTACTTACTTCCTTTCCATTCACCTTGTTTTCACTTTACTGCCCCATACGTTACTTGAAAGTAACTGCCAATTACTTTCATGGAATTTATTGTATTATCTGTTAATTCTATTAGTAGCGTTACGTCTACAGAGCTGACACATTTCTGCAGTTGTGTTTCTATTTGTGCCGGAAATGTTTTTAAAAAGACGATTGCAACATTTTCTCGTTTCTAGTCATTGAACTAGATGGCTTTTGGATGGCACCGTGTCGAAAAATAAATAAAATTGGAATAGTCTGCAGTTTCTCATGCCACACAATCAGAATGCAGTATAACATGCCAGTGCATTAAGAATGACTACAATATGTTCGACAAGACTACTCCTCCCCCCCCTCTCTCTCTCTCTCTCTCTCTCTCTCTCTCTCTCTCTCTCTCTCTCTCTCTCTCTCTCTCTCTGATTTACTTAAAGAGAGAGTAATATATACATGAAACGTGGCATACAGCGGTCGAAATTGATTCTGGACGAAAGACTTGTTTTCTCTGGTAACACAGTAGTCTCAGCAGATTCCAGAGGACATAACGACTAAAAGTTAAAAATTACAAATAATGCTAAAGCAATTTGAATAAATAAAATAGACGCAGAAGGGCAAGTATTAAGTTACAAAATCGTGGGAAAATGTGGAAAAAGAAATACGTATCACGAAGTGGTGTTGATGGAATGCGTTGCAACAACTGTAGCCAAATGATTTAAATGGCGAGAGACAATTAGGGTTAGATAAACGAATCGTCGGTTTTAGTGCCTGACATTAGATTCTAAACAGAAAATGACTGTGCATATATTTATGATTTGTGTATTTTAGTTAGTCACAGTTCCAAATTTAGTAGTTTAATATGATTACTTTGTCTTGCTAGTCGATTAATAAATTTGTGATTGTGACGGTCAAAATAAAATACGAAAGTCAGAAATATTGTCGTTGCTCATCCCGTTAATCCGTCGTCGTAAAGGAGTGTCATATGTATAAATATTATCAATTTCATGAATAGTATGTTTCTTTGGACACGTCCGAACGCCACAACTTATCTTAACAGTTCCTTATGGAACTCGTGATAAATATTTAAGCATGACATTCGTTATGATGCCGTGTTGTAATTTTTACGCTTTCTTCTTTGGCATCATTAATTTCTCACATACTTCCCTTTGCATTTTTAAATATTGGGCTTTCGCAATTAAAACTGGGCATATGGTACCAAAACGGTAGCAAGAGTCATTATTAAAGCTATCGTGGAAAAGTGTCGTTATCAAGCATGGAATTTGTATTAGCATCTGATTAATATGCTATCATAAATGATTGTTTAGCTTACAGATTGTCTTCGTAATTGTTGGAGCCTCTAGTAATACTTAAATTCGTGCTGTACAACTATATTATAAGCAAAGCACATCACACATCTACAGTTTTCGGGACTGTCTACACACACTAAACAATTTTCTGTAATTACCCCCTCTAAGTTCCGCAGAATGGTTTTTGTTTGCTTGCCAGTTTTGAACGTTTTAGTTATCTTTCAGATAAGTTGAGTCCTACAGTATCCATGGCCACATGATTCTTCGTGGGTTGTAGTGTACTTTGGTGGTGCGCTTCAACCTACGAAAAAGAACCATGTGGTGAATGATGATATTGTAGGACTTAATTGGTTCTTTTGAAACTGGGCTAAAACTTCCGAGCCGGCCGCGGTGGTCGAGGTGACTGAGGCGCTTCAGTCACGGTCAGCACGGCCACTACGGTCGGGGGTTCGAATCCCCCCTCGGGCATGGATATTTGTGCCGTCTTTAATCTTAGCTAGTTCATAAGTAGTTAGCAAGCTTAGGGACTGTTGACCCCGTAGTTAAGTCCCATACGTTGTACAAACATTTGAAAACTTCCGAAACGAAACACAAAAATTCTTCTGCAACTTAGCCTGGTCAAATAATAAAGTTGCTGCCTGCAACATCCAGAAAGCTGGAAATAACTTTTGTATGTAGTTGTCGTCCGCTTACGATATGAAATCTGCACTCTCCCACACACACCATGGGCTGTTGTGCAACAATAAAAAAATCGGTTACATTTGGTCTAACAATTTGGTGATTAATATGCACGGTTTAGTTTTCGATGATACTGCATGTGCAGCCAAGTGCGTAAACAGAAGCAGCCCGTAGGCCAGTTTGAATCACAAGATGAAAGCTAGACATGCTCAGTTTTTTTTTCCCTGTGCTTGACCATTTGATCATACACAGGAGATGGTCTACAAACGGTCGTTAAGACATGCGTAATGGTATTATAGCTCCCTCTTCCACCTGCACGTAGTGCTTGAAACAAGGTCTCATAGCAGAATTGGTCTTTCATCACATGACGTCAGGCAGACATCTGATCGGCAGTGAGGCAGTCATGCGTGACACGTAGCTATTACCCGCTATCAGCCTCGGCGCCAGTCAGCATATTGCCCGCGGTTACTGGCGATATTGACAGAAACCCAATACCAGCAGATATTAATACGTAAATAACTTCTCTAGGTACGTGACAACTAGAAGACTGGGAGACGGTACGACGCAAGTAGCCGGTCACACTCACTCTGGCCCGACTCGAGTCTCCTGTTCTGCCGAGTTGCTTGCGGTGTGAAATAAAATTAAATTCCATTAGTTGTGCGTGAAGGAAGTGCGCACTTTATATATCTTGCCGCTTGCAGTAAAATATCTGGTGAGTCGAGCAGCGACGATAGTATTATAATGCGGTTTTATTATTACGCCAGTACATGCAAATAGATTTTAAAATATGTCTATGTGAGCTGTTACAATATTGGCAATATTTAAAACTAAAAACGTGAGGCGCATGCATTAGAAAACTGCATACACGAATAGTTCACCAAAGTCACCAACGATTTGATACTCTACAAATGATATGAACTGTTAAGTGATTTCTTAGCAATATCTACTTGATATTATCTACTCCCTGTACCCCACGGTTTTCGTTTTAAATTGTACAATTATTATCGTAGCTACTTGAAATTTGCAAGCACAAATTTTATGTCTGTATGGGGTTAGGAAATTGCATGGCATTAGAAGAAATTATTCTAGACTTTTTAGTCCGTTTTAAAAACATATTTAAATAATTATTTTCAGGATTTTGCTCTAGTGAGTGTGAAATTTTTAAATCGATTGCAAGCATTATGATGAAATTGTAACATACGTGTGGTAATTTGCTTACGTCTATGAATCAATACATATATTGCCTCTTCCTGCGTGTATCTCTTCGAAAGATTGTGAAGATAGAATATTGCTAGTTTTTAACTCCCACGGACTTACCGTCAATCATTCGTGACAGGAACAGGGAAAGAGAGAGTTAGCTCTACACACACGCACGCGCGCGCGCCCGAGGGAGGACTCGAACCTCCACGGCGAGCAACCACGCGCTCCGCAGCGAGGTACTTTGGACCGCGGCTTTGTGATGAAAGTTTTTCATTTAACAAAGCAGTAGTTTAACTCTTGGCAAATCTAATTTGTACAGTTCCCTCTCCTTGGTCTACAGTTTCTGCGTTGGCATATAAAAAAAAGTGTGCATACCAACCATTTTGTGTACGTAATGTCAGTCGCACAGCATTCATTTGATGTTATATGTTGATTTTATCTGAAGCAAGCCAATAGAAATGTTTACAGTTTAGTGAACTGGTTAATATCACACAGTTCTCTGCACTGCCAGCCCATAATTGAAGGCATGTTCTCCTTAACACAGCCACAATGCACAAAAAGTTTGTTTGGTGTTTGGAATTTTCAAGGACTTATCAGCAAGGTCATCAGGCCCCTGGACAAAAGGAGAAAAATGGACTGACAACTGGCACTCTGGAATTTGAAGTTTCAATAGAAGCAACTTTACATTGCATTGAATACTTTTTTTTAAGATACAGAGGACGTAGGTCCTGATGTAGATGTGTCTAAGTACTAATATTCTTCCCTTTTACAATAAATTTAAAATATGGAAATCGTTCTCCTTGCTTACCCTAAAATATCGGAAGTGTCCTAATTTTTTCATTCCAAAATCTGGTAACGCTCTATATTACACATACTGGAAAGTTAAGTGTATTAAACATGCGCATATTCCAATAGAACGATCTTAAAATTTCAAAGCATTCGGTCAAGAACTTTGGAGATTTAGAACATACCATTCAACATGGCTCTAGGTTATATATAGTTATAAGAAGAGACAGAACACGTAGTATGTGATGAGATGAATGTCAACGCGCAATTACTCGATATTCGAGAAAGGTTCCTTGCGACAACCGTTTCATAATATTCTCTGCACTTTCAGCTCTATTTCACTCGCTGTAATGCTGGCCTAAATTGCATGGAACAGTAAAACACCCGCTATCGAACTTTGTGAATAAATTACGTACACATACTTGACAAAGGTGACATTTTAAAACGACTTAGAATAAAGAAAATGTTAATGTCTTATTACAAAAGCTTTTATGCTGTACTACTACTACTACGTGTAAAAAATCAGACCTGTAAACAGAATGCTTTTTTCAAAATAGAGAAGTGTTATGAAACCAAAAAACTCAAGCAGAATGAAAATTAGGCATTTTAGATTATCACAAGCAATGGAAAAAGTGTAAGGCAAAAATAAGGTGATAAAACTTTGTGGAGTGGTCCTATATAGCGTCAACAGCTTTTACAGCGTGAAAATCGGAAACGTGATTTCCTTCTTTTTCCCAGCCCGGCCCGACCGGAAGTAGCCATCCCCGCGCGGCTCAATGTAAATAAATATTCCTTAAAGTCAAGAGTGGTTTTTTAAGCCCCCTCTCAACTAGGACGGTACCCACTTCAAGCTGGCCGCGGTGGCAGAGGGGACTGAGGCGCGCCAGTCACGGTCTGCACGGCCACTACGGTCGGGGGTTCGAATCCCCCCTCGGGCATGGATATTTGTGCCGTCCTTAGTGTTAGCTAGTTCATAAGTAGTCTGTAAGTTTAGGGACTGATGACCCTGTAGTTAAGTCCCATAATCTATACAAACGTTTGAATTGTACCCACTTCAACCGCCGGATATGTATCCAGGGTATGTGACCAGTTTTACATAGGTGGACGATGCTGCGACCCGTAGCCATGAGCTTCTTGCATGGCACCTCACACGCTATTTAATTTTTATTACACGATCACATGGTGCTGCGAGAACACTTGCCTGGGCGAAATAGGCCTCACTAATCCCCCACACACGAATAGAGCAACTTTCCCTGTAGGTAGAATAGCACGAGTTTGACACTTGCGGGGAGTGACACTTGCGGGGAAAGGGAATGTGTAGACTTTTGCGGGGGAACCCGGACGCTGCAGGTAGTGAACAGGGTGTTCCAGAAGTAGCGATACACCACCCCTACTCCACGCCCTCCAGCCGCTACCTGTGCCGTATTCAGGGAAAGGCCCACCGAGCGAGGTGGAGCAGTAGTAAAATAAATTACGTGTATATGTGTAGTCACAGAGTAACATCGTGTAGTCTTATGCGGCCAAACTAGACTTACACACTACTTAATCTTACTTAAAATAACTTAGGCAAAGTACAAACAAACATACCCATGTCCGAGGAAGGACTTGAACCTCCGACCGGACCGGACGCGCAATTTGACACAAATTACATGTTTGATAATATTAATGCATAGAAGTATGAAATCACGTCAAGACTACTTCCTGCAAAAATTTCGACAAAAAAAGTTGGCACTGAGTTTAGAAAAACAAAATTCTGGTATATTGTATTTTAACATTTTATCAAAAAATGAATGTTACTATAAGAGATACAGCCATTCAGATTTATGGGCACCATAACGTTTTCTCTTCCTGAGTAAATGAGCTGCTTCTTGTAGTTTCAGCACCACAGTAGCCTTTTTCTTGAATGTTCTGAATATAAATCTTCACACAAACTTCTTGAGGAGGAGAGTGATACTGATATCTGATTGTAAAGACATTTTTGACTGTACTGAACAGGAGTTCCGCGTATTCTGTAATTTATATTTATACAGTTAACAGGCAATGTAATTTATAACAAACTATTGGCTGCCAATTTCGCTTCATTTTTCCTGGAAGTCTTGCATATTGTTTTTCCCCCTGTTGGTTTATGCAAAGTTAGGAGTAAAAATTGTTCTGTATGACGGTGATATAAAATAGAATTTATCTTTAACATTTTTTCGGTGTGTGACATTCCCTTACACATTCCGTATTTAATACATTTCTTAGATGTATTTGTAATTCGAATACAGCCAAATCGTTTTGGTGTCTACGAATAAACACTTCAAGTATGTAAAATACTCATTGACTTATTGTTAACGTTTTTTAATTGAAGGTTTAAGGTTGCGTCTCCTATTAAAAAGCATAGTAGCTATTTTTAAAGAGATGGAAGTTGCATGATAGTGCGGTTAACTACATAGCGGTCAATTGCATCAACGTATCTGTGCAGGATGCCTAATATATTTATTGCTTGTGCAGGTGTCTTGATATGCTTAGTGTTCTGAATAATATGCTTTTAGGAGGTATGACTGTGGAATGTCGTCGTCTTGTAGTAGCAAAGAATGTCTTAATACCTTTTTCTTTTCAAGAGGAACACTCAACGAATTAATATGTAGTTAGAACAAGTTTCTATATTGCTCTTCAGCTTGCAAAGGGTTGTGCAATTTCACTGAGTTTAGTGTTATGTTGACAGTGTGCAAACTTGACAACAGCAGTGCTAGACTTCTTGGTGTGTCTGTACCCAGGAAATGCCACTCGCCAGCCCAAGGGCCCCGGGTTCCCCGCAAGTGTCACTCCCCACAAGTGTTCCAACCCCGGATAGCACAGACCTGTGGCTTCCTGGATAAAAGGTGCAACCGGCAGTACCTCTTTGAACCCAGCACACTTGTTTCTGCTGCTTAGTCTGTGTCTGCCCGTGAAGAGCACGTAGTGGCGAGTTTCGATTTGAAGTTTTGTTAAAATCTGTGGAGTCTGGTACTGAATATGGAGCACAGTGTAAAGACAATAATTAGCGAGAGAGGTCATATATTCCTTGCTTACAAAAGTTTCACCCTTATAGGGAGATGAAATCGACTGGCGAGCATGGCTGGAATGCTCTAAGAAAAACTGCAATGCCAAAATTTTTACAATAGGAATGATTGTTTTGTCGACGTTCCACGGAGGTCATAGTCGTGATCCATATTTAGTGCAAGACTAGAAACAAAATCAGTGTCGAATGCAAAGCTACCTGTGATACTGACGAGCGACCGGCAAGAATCATTAATAAGGGGGTGGCGGAGCAGAGCCATTTGACCAACATGTTGACTCGTCGAGATGTAACAAGCATAAGAAACAACATTGTCAGTACACGGCTTAAGTGCCATCCGAAATAGCTCAAGTCAGCACAGAAAATGATCTTGACTCAGGTTCAATAATTTTTTCAGCGGAGTCAAATCTTCGTTACTTAGTCTATGTGAAAAGGACATAGTTCTGATAGATGACACATTAGATTATGCTCCAAAATATTTCTTGCAGTTATGAACAATTCATGGGTACAGCAGTGGAATGTATGCTCCATGGTTTTCTGTGTTTTAAAAGATAAAAAGACCGCAAAGCGCGTTAGTACTCTACATTGTGTTGAACAGATCTGTACTTCGAACCAAAAATTTTGGTAGTGGATTTTGAGGCAGTAATCCACGGGGATTTTAATTTGGTGTTTCCTCAAAGTGAAATAGTTAACTGCAGGTTTCATGTGTCCCAAGTTTGCTAAGTTTACTTTCTTATATTTGTCTGCGGCGTCAGGTCCTGAAATCATACTGTTTACGACAAGACAGTTGTGGAATTTCTGCATTAACTTTGTTAAAATGCGCATTTCCGCGCTTGTGCATATGTTCTTGATCTGTACGTGATATAAGCCTACATAAGTAACAACAAAATATTTACGAACAGAAGACTTACGTCAAGAAGAGCAGCTACTTGAAAATGTTTCATAACAATCTGTGCGATATAAAATTAGAATAGGCCTTTGCATCACACAAACATTATTGCACTAGTCTCGCTTTGTAGTAACACTTAAAAGGTCATTATTTCTCGATAAAAAAGGTAAAGCAGTCTACAATCCGAAGATTGGTTTGAACACCACACTGCTTTACTAGGCATGGTCCTGTGTAGAGGTGGTATGCCATTGCCTTCCTCCGACCTTCGAACTGACTTACCCAGCCAGTTATAGGGGGACCTACAGTTTAACGTGGGTTCCGAACCACGGAGCTACTCAGTATTTTTCACATGAGCAATACTGTCAGAGGTGAAAGAAGTGGAAAGTGGCAGATAAAAATCCTAGGACCTGGTGGGGATCGAACCCGCGAACAACAGTTGTTATTCAGTAGTAGGAAGGACACTTGTAAGGCAGACAGCCGGCTTTGGTTTATTGGGAGAATTTTGGGAAGATGTACTTGACATGTAATGGAGACCACGTATAAAACGCTTGTACGACCGCGTCTTGAGTAATGCTGAAGTGTTTGGAACCCGCAGAAGATCAGTTTAAAGGAAGACATGGAAGCAGTTCAGAGGCGAGCAGCTAGGTTCGTTACTGGTCGGTTCGACCAATGCGCGAGCGTACGGAATTACTCCGGGAACTCAAATGGGGATTGCTGGAGGAAAGATGACGTTCTTCTCGAGAAATTCTGTTGAAGTTGAGAGGGCCTGAATTTGAAGCTGGGTGTAGAAAGATTTTCCTGCCACCTACTTACATTTCGAGTAAAGATCACAAAGACAAGATCAAATGTTCAAATGTTTGTAGAACTTATGGGACTTAACTACGGGGTCTAAGTCCCTAAACTTACAAACTACTTATGAACTACCTTATACTAAAGACGGCACAAACATCCATGCCCGGGGGGGGATTCGAACCCCCGACCGTAGTTGCCGTGCAGACCGTGACTGAAGCGCCTCAGTCTCCTCGGCCACCGCGGCCGGCGCTTTAGGTTACGTCTTGGCTTTGTTGTGGACATATTGAGAATGACAATGAGTTCTGTTGAGAATAGTTTTTGTTTATTGAGAAAGATGCGTTGCCTCAGTATCTTGTGTGTCAATTTCTGAATACGACGAAATAATGATATAGAGCGTCGTTATGTATATTTTACCCACCCAGTACAGACAGTGAGCTGCACAGGAAGCATTAAACTTAAAGCAACTCGGTGTCACACTGCAGTTCAGCAACAAGTAAATCTGACGCAAAATCTACATCTATACATTATTGTGCGTTAATCTCGCTAAAACTATAAATTGGGCTTGGTCAATTTTAATAATTTTGTTCGCTTTAGTAAAGGAGTGGGGGAAAAAGATCCCACCCCGCTCCATTCCCTCTTCTCTCAACCTTCTACGGTGCGCCATTTGTTATTCAGTGCCAATTTTTAACCGTTTATATTCAGCAGATGACACGGATTGGTCGTCACGCATATTGTGAAGGAAATTTGAATTTTCTTGACTCCAGTTTTTACTCAGTACTTGTCTCCCATTTGGATGAGTAGCACTTTGCAAAACAGATGGCTAAAACAGAGGTTCGTTCCAGCAGCTGCCAGATTGCTTGACGCGCATGCGCAACGCTGAATTTGTGTTCCAGCAGCGCCTTTTCCCGCTTCTGACTACTTGGAGTGTGATTGTTTGGTGTTCCAGAAGTTGCCGCAAGCAGCCAGACGCTACCCGGAAAAATAATTCTGGCGCGATCAAGCTCCCAATTTGCGCATGCGCAGAAAGGTCTGAGTTAGAGTGGGGGTAGCCATCACGTGATAAGTGTGTGTGTTTTTCGATTATTTCGAAGTCACTGCAATCTCACTTGATCAGATATTCCCCGTTTACACTTCTTCGTTATTAGGAATAAAAGTATTTTAATTATTCCTTTAAACTCACCTTCGCCTACATCCAGAAACAGTGCTAAAAGCGTTCCAGCAGTGCAAGTATCAAACAAGAGTTTTTACGTCATAATAGCTGCGCATGTGCAGTAAAACTTGTTTCTTAGCGCTTGAAAGTAGCTGTCTTGGCAGCTGCTGGAACAAACCTCAGGACAGTACCAGTCCATAGTAAGACTCTTGTCTTGCTGGGCAGCCTATACGGCAGGAGCAGAAAAAGAGATCCTTTTTTTTTCTGTCACAGCCTTGTTGGGGCTAGGTTTTGTATTATTACACTGGACATAAGACGTGCTCTTGTTTCAATGCTGCTGTAACCATTACTCCATTAAGTTTTATAAGATAATTTATTCATTTTCTGTGGACTGCCATCTCTTCTTGTCTGCCCAATTTTCTATGCACTTGAAGAAAGTCTACTTCTACATAATTACTCTGCAAATAACATTAAAGTGCTTAGCAGAGGTTTCATCGAACCGCTTTCATATTATTTCTCTACCGTTCCATTAATACCGCGCGGGGAAAAGGAACACCTAAATACTTCAGTTTTCGATCTGGTAGCTCTTATTTTATTAGGATTCTCATGTCTCCTATGTAGGTGGATGCTAACAAAATATGTCCGCATTCGGAAGAAAATGTTGGTGGAAGAAATTTCGTAGATACATCGCGCCGGAACGAATAACGCCTTGCTCTCAATGACTCCCACTCCAACTCTTGCATAATTTCCGTGACACTCTCCCCTGCAACGCTATAACGCGGAACGAGCTTATCTTCTCCGAACTTGTTCTACTGTATGTCCTCCGCCAGTTCTACCTGAAGAAGACCCACTCTGCGCAACAATACTCTAAAATGGGACAAGTGTTGTGTGAGCAGTTTCTTGCCTTCTCTAAGTGTTCTACCAATGAAAAGCAGGCTATCGTTCCCCTTCCAAACGATATTTTCAACGTTTTCTTTCCAATTTAGATTTGACTGATTTATCGTAAAAATATCTCTTACTGCTCATATGAATCACTTCAAACTTCATTATTTCGGGTCAGTTGCCAATTTTCGCGCCATGCACATATCTCATATCTAAATTGTTTTGTAGTTGCTTTTGATCTTCTGGTGATTTCACTAACCGATACACGACAGTATTATCCGTGAACAAAGAGAGCTGTTCAGATTCTCTAAAATCGTTTATAAACACAAACAGGTTGCAGGAGTTTTGCTGATTCTTCATAAAGTTATAAAATTACGAAAATTTTACAGAAAATATGCGATTTTTAATTTTTTATCAATTGTAGATTGACATGTGATATTTCCACGTAGTAAACTTAATTTATTGTTTCAGAATGCAGCTGAACTAACATAATGGACGCTGGTAGTAAACACGAGAAGCCTCCTAATCCACGAGCATCAGCAAATCCATTGTCAGCCTTAACATACTGGTAAGTAATCTTAGTTTGTTTGGTCTTGTCAATTACAAATATACGCACTTTTCTTAGACTAACATGAAAAACCACAAGATATTTTACCGTATAAACTTGGTTACCTGAACAGAGAGAGAGAGAGAGAGAGAGAGAGAGAGAGAGAGAGAGAGAGAGAGAGAGAGAGAGAGAGAGTAAGTACTGGAAAGTGCTGGTACAGATGAGGTTTATTTATGGCTGTACTATAAACTAATATGCGATGCAATATTCTGTACGCCAATTACGGGACGTATTTTGAGACGTTTTTGAAGGTCAAAGGAGTTCAAAATATCTAACTATAGCTTACATGTATGTCCTTTATTAATGTAAGGTTAAGAGCTAACTTTTTAATTACTAAATACTCATTCAACAAATTAAGTTTTTATATCAGGGTAAACTAAAGTAACAGATAAGCTTTAATTTTTGTGTTCATTGTATGCAGTAGAATTTAGGAATAATCCTCAATTTAGGGTTACCCCTAGTGTTCGAAAACGATCACCGGCTGTCACCGTTTTGTCTGCATCATTGACTTCAGGCTCTTTCAAAGCATCAGCGTTTGTCTAAAGTTTCTTTCTCTGTAATTTCTTGAGAATTCATTTATGCATCTCGCACTCATCAAAGTCTTCGTACTTGGTGATTGTTTTTACAATTTCTGCGTAGTTTTCAAATTTCTCTGAAATCACCACCATTGAAAAGTTGCTACCCTGATATCATCCCAGACTTAAACACACCAGTTAATTACATGTCTTATTTCCAGTATCCAGTACTTCATTCATACTTCTGTTTTGGATGTAATATGTTGCAAGGTGGTTTCAAAAATTGCTCTGATCCAAAGAGAGTAATTGAAAATGGTAACTTTTGGGTGCAGAAATGCTGAGCAGTATTTATCACTTTAAGCTCAACACATTTTCCAGTTAATATGATTACTATTTTACGCCGACATTTTTCAGTTTAAAATGTTTCAGCTTTAAGTAGATTCAGACTGATCACTGTAACATTTGACTAAGAGTTTGCAAGACGTACAGGATCATGTTTGGCTCTGTAAAAATATGCGGCAGATGTTGAGAAACATTCTTCATAAATCTAGGTTATCTCGCCTTCCTTCTTGCATGGGGTGACCAGGTGCAATCGTATAAAAAAAAAGAGAACAAACAGCTTCAAAAAGGACAAAGGAAGAAAAATGGGGACGCTCAAAACATAAGCTCGAATTCAGTAAATGAGTTTATTATTAACACACACAACATACGTTCCTTAAGTTATTCCTGCAGCAGTTTAGGGTTGCTTAGCACATAGTTGTAAAAAAATACCATGAAAATTCTTTTAAATTGTAATGGAACACCAACATACTTTTAACAGATACGTTGTCCAAACTATTCCTGTTCTCAGTCAACAATGTGACATTTAGTGGAAATGTTATTTTCTAATTTGCTCATGGAAAAAAAGTTTTGCAATATTACTCGTAAAAAAGTGTCCAACACTGAACTGTTTATAAATCGAAAGAACGTAGACACCATTCACCTACCACCATTCACGCGTCATTACAAACATCTTCTAGAAGTCAAGCAGCAGCCGCAGTGACGGAAATTGCACTTCAACCTACCGAATACAAATACATTAACTAAGAAACCATGAAATAAAACCACGACAGTAAAACAATTTGTCTAGTTATTTCTTATCTTTATTAGCCACTCAGACGTTAGTTACAGCTCCATACTTCTCGGAATTCATTTCTCCCTTTTCTTGAAGGCAGGATTTTTGCAAGAAAACTGAGACTATATACCTGCGTTTAGGCATTGCCATATATTTTATGAAACTAACTAGGTTACAATGAACAGAAATTTACGCAAAAAGCCACAAATACCCATCATGGAACATATAATGCCAACTACAAAGCCAAGCAAATGTGACTCGGCAACTGAAGATACGGAGGGAAAATTTTAAGTAATCGATATTTCGCACTCGCTTACGATCCTTCTTCCAAATGCAGCTTTGCCATAATGCGTTTTTACAAGGTTCGGTCTTGGGTCTTCTGCTGTTCTTAATATATGTTAATGACTTGCCATTCTACTTTCACGAAGATGCTAAGCTAGTTCTTTTTGCTGATGATAAAAGTAAAGCTATCACGCCTGACAAGACGGAATTAACTGATGAAATTGTAAATTATATATTTCAGAAAATTAAGTGGTTCTCTACAAATGAACTTTCATTAAACTTTGATAAAACCGAGTGTATACAGATTCATACAGTAAATGGCATGACACCATTAATAAATTTATACTTTGAACAGAAATCTGTAGCGAAGGTAGAATGTTCAAAATGTTTAGGTGCTCGCATTGAGGAGGGATTGATTTGGAAGAAACACATTAAAAATCTGCTGAAACGTTTAGAGTTCAGCTGCTTATGTTATCAGGATCATTGCAAAATGGGTGATATCTCGGTAAATTAGGTTACTGTGCCTATTTCCATTCACTGCTTTCGTAGGGAATCATATTCTGTTGCAATTCAACATTGAGTAAAAAAGCATTCATTGCACAAAAGCGTGTAACCAGAATAATTGCTGGAGCCCACCCAAGATCATCCTGCAGACTTTTATTTAGGATTCTAGGGATCTTCACTGTAGCTTCACAATTATACATTCACCCATGAAATTTGTTATTAACAATCCGACCCATTTCAAAATAGCAGTATGCATAGTTAAAACACATCGGGCCGCGGTGGC
Organism: Locusta migratoria; assembly: GCA_026315105.1. NCBI lineage: Eukaryota > Metazoa > Arthropoda > Insecta > Orthoptera > Acrididae > Locusta > Locusta migratoria. Next base: position 628,492,709 of record CM048745.1, on the reverse strand, counting down.
CGAGGAGACTGAGGCGCTTCAGTCACGGTCTGCACGGCCACTACGGTCGGGGGTTCGAATCCCCCCTCGGGCATGGATATTTGTGCCGTCCTAGTTCGTAAGTAGTTCATAAGTAGTTTGTAAGTTTAGGGACTGATGACCCCGTAGTTAAGTCCCATAAGCTTTACAAACATTTGAAGTTAAACCACTGAGAGATTTGGTGATATTCACTATTCAAGGTTAAATCTAACTTCGGCACAGAAAGGGGTGAATTATGCTGCCACAAAAGTCTTCGGTCACTTACAAAGGAAGCATCAAAATCTGAGAGGTAGCCAACTAGTATCTAAAAAGAAATTAAAGGAATGTATGAATGGCATCTCCTTCTACACTACAGATGAATTTTTAGATAAAACTTAAAATAAAAAAATAATAAAAATGAAAATAAAAATCCTTAAAATATTGTCATGTATAGACATTTACTAAACTAAACTTTCCACATCATTACGAAATGTCGTATGTATGTATATATATATATATATATATATATATATATATATATATATATGATCCATGGAACAATTATTGATATAATTACGAAGGCAGTATAACGTATTTAAGAAATGAGCAATAGAACGGGACTGATTGTGAATGTAATTTTATTACGCTCAACTTTGTGAAGAACGAAGACAGTGTAAAAATCCACCCGGATTCAGGACAAAGATCTGAAAAGGACACGTCCTGATTGATCCGGACGTCTGGTCATTCTGCCCTTCCATGACTGGTGTATGCGAGGACGGAGGCACAGCAGTTTCTTTGTCACAATTGTTTTACGCCAAACGTCAGTTTCCATTATTACCTGTCGTGGCGAAGGTGAGGATTTTGGAGGCTACATGTTAAACCTTCACCAGCATCGGAACTTTAAATAATGCCCCTATTGTAGCCTTGCTTGTAACTTTCAATTTTCATTCTGACAATATCATCTTGCAGTTAACATTCTAGCTTTTTCGTGCAATATAGAAGACATGTTGTGGTCTTCAGTCCGGAGACTGGTTTGATGCAGCTCTCCACAATACCCTATCCTGAGCAAACCTCTTTAACTCCACATAAGAACGGCAACCTACATCTGTCTGAATCTGCTTACTGTATCCATATCTTGGTCTTCCTCTGCGATTTTTTCCCCACACACTTCCCTCAACGCTAAATTTACAATTCCTTGATGTCTGTGTCCTACCAATCTATCCCTTCTTTTAGTCAAGATATGCCAGAATTTCCTTTCCTCCCCAATTCTGTTCAGTACCTCCTCATTAGTTACGCGATCCACCCACCTAATCTTCAGCATTCTTCTGTAGCACCATATTTCAAAAGCCTCTATCCTCTTCCTGTCTGCACTGTTTATCGTCCATGTCTCACTCCCATACAAGGCAACACTCCATACAAATGCCTTCAGAAAGGACTTCCTTACACTTAAATCAATATTCGATGTTAACAAATTTCTCTTTTTCAAGAACGCTTTTCTACCCATTGCCATTCTGCATTTTATATCCTCTGCATTGCAACCATTGTATTTTATTTTACTGCCCAAATAACAAAACTTATTTACCACCTTTATTGACTCGTTACCTAATTTAATTCCTTCAGCATCACCTGATTTTCTTAGACTGCACGCCATTACCCTAGTTTCCTCTTGTTAATGTTCATCTTATATGCACCTTTCAGCACCCTGTCCATTCCGTTCAATTGCTCTTCCAGGTCCTTTGCTGTATCTGACAGAATTACTATGTCGTCGGCAAAACGCAATGTTTTTAATTCTTCACCCTGAACTTTAATTCCTTCACCAAATTTCTCCTTGCTTTCCTTTATAACTTGCTCAATGTACAAATTGAATAACAATGGAGAAAGACTACAACCCTGTCTTACTCCCTTTCCAACCACTGCATCCCTTTCATGCCCTTCAACTCTGACAACCGCTGTCTGGTTTTTGTACAAGTTGTAAATAAACTTACGTTCCCTATATTTTACTCCTGCTTGCTTCAGAACTTGAAAGAGTTTCTTCCAATCAACATTGTCAAAAGCCTTCTCCAAATCTACAAAAGCTAGATATGTAGGTTTACCTTTTCTTAATCTATCTTCTGGGATAAGCCGTAAAGTGAGTATTGCCTCCCGCGTTCCTACATTTCTCCTGAACCCAAACTGATCCTCCCCAAGGTCGGCTTCTACCATATTTTCCTTCCTTCTGTAAATAATTCGTGTTAATATTTTGCAACCATGACTTATTAAATTGATGGTTCTGTAATTTTCACACACGTCTGCGCCTGTTTTCTTTGGAATGGGGATTATTACATTTTTCTTAAAGTGTGAGGGTACTTCGCCTATCTCATATATCTTACACACCAGGTGAAACAGTTTTGTCATGGCTGGTTCTCCCAGAGACTTCAGTAGCTCTGAGGGAATGTCATCTAATCCAGGGGCCTTGTTTCGACTTAGGTCTTTCAGTTAGAAGACATACCTTTTTCAATCAGATGAATCAGATGTTTCCATCGTTTTTCTAAGAGGATTGGATTTTTTACCCATTCAGAAATGACAGCAACACCAACTCTGTAATGAGCCGCAGTAGTTATTAATAATTTCTCGATAACAGGTTATTGAATAGCAATTGGTTCATCAGCAGAAGTAATCAGAACATGCTTCTGCTTAGTTGTCTATAACAAAATACACATGCAGGCATTGGAGCATTGTATGCAGGGTAGCTATATTACAAAGTTCATAGTTCGGGTAGTAACAGAGGTCGGTGTTCTTCTTTCCTTATGTTTCTGCAGCACACTCGCATCCCGGAATAATTTCTATGCAATACCGGTAAAATATAACGTCTGAGAATATAGTTCGGTGAATGAAGTTGGAATGGTCGATCGTTCAACAAAGGTAAGTCACAACCAGCAGCTCCGTAGCGGCCGGTGTTAACAATCACGGTAGCTAGACAATATGGTTGACAATGACAACCTGCACCCACTGTAGTTGAGCATCGTGTGTGTGTTAGATCTGTTGGGCAAAGTGGTTGTTTAGGGCGTTGGTTCTGAACTGAGAACAGGACAATGAACGAGCAACGTATCAGTTGAAAGTTTTGTTTCGAGCTTGGCAAGACACCTAAAGAAACGCATACGATGCTGGTAAGTTTCCTGGGGATGAATTGTGTGTAAACCTTAACTACTATGGACATTAACAGGAACACAATTACTGTGGAGGGGTCTCTCAGACCTGACCTTTATTCCTTATATATAAAATCTGTGGCTTGCGAAATGTACAGCTTCATGACTTCCTGTTTTCATTGCACTTCTTGCAAGTAGACTATATTGAAACGTGATTTATTTTAACAACGAGGTATTTATAAAATGGCGAGAAATGAAACTCTGCGAAATGTGTTGTGTATTTTTATTTCACGTGTTACGCAAATTACATCAAATAGTTAGCTCTCTACTCAACCACAGAATATCAGATAGTGTGTTACAGATTCGAAACATAGATGGAAAACTCCAGTTTCAGTTCCAATAAATTGTACGCAAAGTCATCTTTTTCAATGAATAGCGACCACTACAGTCTGCAAGTCAGTGAAGGGATAAACTTTGTCAGATTTCACTCCAGCAATATCAAGTAAAACGTAATTGTCCTCTATGACCGCAGAATCATATTTTAGTCTGCATACACTTCACGCTCTGAATTAATATTATGACCACTAAATATCTCAAAATCAGGGACCATATCGCTGTTATCAAATTATTTATCTGAGGATTCACCAAAGCGTTCTTAGACATCGACATCTCTCTCGCGTAAAAAAAACGTTGTATAAAAGGTTAGCTTTCGCCTCCATAAAGAAACAGCTACTTTTAGTAAAAACATGAGACGCTAACCCATGTTCAAATCAAATGTTTGTAAAGCTTATGGGACTTAACTGCGGGGTCATCAGTCCCTAAACTTACAAACTACTTATACTAAAGACAACACAAACATCCATGCCCGATGGAGGATTCGAACCTCCAACGCCGGAGGCCGCGCGATCCGCAACCTGGGACTCCAGACCGCTCGGCTACTCCCGCGCATCCTAACACTAAGGTTGGTCTGTGAGACCTCACGGGGCTAATAAATTACGAAAATAAAGAGCAACAACAATGCAAGAATGCTGGCATGTGTAGCGTGTCGGCCAATAGGAAGGTACACGGAAGACTCAATTTCTATTTGCAGGGGCGTGTGCAATATTTTGACACGAAAATTCGTAGCGGTTTGAGAGACGGTCGATAGTAGTTAAGGGTAAGAGTGGTTTGCCCGTTTTCGCAGAGGCCAGAAAAGTTTTTTAGAAGCCCCATAGTGACGAAAACATTGACGATTTTTCATGATTAATGTCTTCACTTTCTCAATTAAGTGTGCACTTGATAGCAGATGAACTATAGATTAATCTGTGCGACAAATCCTTACCCAAAAGTTAGGGAAGAGGAAAACGCTATGTTTTGTACCGCATCACTTGACTGACGGTAAGAAGCAGGCAGGTTTAAAAGCTTCACAGAATTTAGTGGAAACAGCGGATGCGACGATCCACTTCTTGAACCATGTTGTCACCGGGCATGACTCTGAAACGAAAACGGAAAACATGACTGACGTTCTCAGACATCACCTCGTCAGAAAGTGGTTAAAGCAAAATAATAATATTACGCATCAAAACGATGCTCATAAACTTTTTCGATAAGCATTATTCACGAGGAATTTCTCCATAGGGGTACGATGTTGAACGCAAGGTACGTTGAAATTTTGACCCATTTTATGCAACGTATATGTAGGATATGATCCTAGTATGCACAACAAATTTCCTTCTTTACGTCAACCATCGCCCACACACAGCCAATATTGTTAAACATTTCCTGTCTGAACTTGAACATCTATCATACTTGCCGGATCTCAATCCTGCAGACTTATTCCTTCGACTCAAACTCGCTTCGAAGAAAAGATGTTTGACTAATATATGGATCGGAGGTGTAAGACACTGTTACATTTGCTAAATTTTACAGGAGAGCGTTTGAAGTTGTTTTACTGTATTCTCCCTTGAAGATCTTGCCTATTAATAGCAACATTGTAACACAATATGTTCAGTTTACACTTCGAACATGAATTATCATGTTGCTTCGCTTGTAATAGTATTTTTTTTTATTTTATATCAGTTTTTTAGATATATAATGGGCATGGTGTTGCATACTTCTCATAAACGTGTTAGACTGTGTGGTATAATGCCCTTGGTATTTGACGAATAATATTACTCAGCCACATTAATTTCATTGCAAAAATTTATTACATGAACAGAACATTACTCACATTGTAGTACAACTCGCTGCACGAACGTAAATGTCACATTTTGCCTAAATCACATCTATGTCTTCTTTGGGATAGTCCATTATGTTTGTATTAGGTCCACATGTATGTTCTAGGTTTGTATAAAATGCATGACAAACTGAAGGGATGTACGGCAATAGTGTCATTAAATCATATTTCTTCAGCGAAATAGGTATGGGACAAATGAGTTCACTTGCAATTGCATGCACTTTGATGACAAAAATGGCCATTTCTCCATATCTATTTTCCTCTGAACAAGGGAAGGCCTTAGTCTTTTGTGGCATACAGTGATTTAAAACTTATGAAATCTCGAGGATCCATATTATGAACAATGTACTTGCTGGAAGTGTCTTACAAATTGTTGCCAGTTACAGGATGTTAAAATGCTTATATTATTAAATTTCTTTCTTTTACTCTCTATCTTATGTAAACTGTTATCCTCCATATGGGTATGGTCTTTTAGTAGAAACTTCTTTCATAGTCTTTATTTGTGGTTACTTATGCAGTTACCAGAAAAAAATTATATTCTCATTATTTTGTCCATAGCAGTTCTGTCAAAAGTATAAATATTTTTTCCACATCACTATCCGGTATGGCACTGTCTGCCCACTTAAAAATTTGCTGAGGCAATTTAGTTTCCGCCTGACCCTCCTTTTGACTCGTCACACCGTGAACTGAGGAACAATGTGAAATTTAAGGCTCAAAGTTTCCTTTTATAGAAACTACAGTAAACACTCATTTATTCGCAGTAATTGGGGATTCGAAAACCGCGGATAATCGAATTTCGCAGATAATCCGCAACTTTAGTACACACCAATGTGTCGGAGTAGTGAAAAGACAAAAATTAATTACTATGTCATAATTAAAATTAATTAGCTAAAAATTATAATAAAATTTACTTTATTCATCTATTGTGTTTTGAAAATGCTGTACTTACTGATTCAGTTTTACATTTCAGTGTACTACTTTGAAACAAAATAGTCCTGAATTGACTTCTGTCTCATTGCGGTAGCTTGTCTTTTATATGTCGCACTGCGAATTTTGCGCAAAACCAACTTGTCACAAAGAAGAGCATCTTCTTGCTCTTCAAGGTAACCCAGTAACCCATCAGCCCATTGAATTGCGGATGCGTGACTGATGACTGTTTCTGCTTTAGTTTATTCATCTACTTTTGTTACTGCTGGTATGTATTTATGAATTCGTTTTATTCCTGGTGGGCGAGCAGGACTGTTTGTGGGGGAAATAGGGTTTTCCAGATTAGGCCACCGGTAGCCGCAGGCACTCTGAGAATTTGCTACCTGGCCAGTCTTAGTAGCCCTGTGCAGTGCTGCGTGAGGTTTGGCGTAAATAAAAAAAGAGAGAAATTACGTCTGGGTCATTCAGTTCTTAGAAACATGAAGTAGTGTACTGTAATTACCAAAATCACAATCATTTACAGTACATACTGTACTGTACTGTGCTGCATTTCCTCTTCAAAGTTTGAGAAAAAATAAAAATTGGACACGGTCTGTCGATTTAAAAGTTGGGCTGTACAGACATAACAAAATTGTGATACTATCTGTAGCAAGCTCTATTGGCGTGCTACAGTGGGAAAAAGGGCAGGACTCCCGTGCTCGCTCATCAGGCCATCGACACATAATGTACACATCTTCTACAACAAATACTGTAGTGCAGCACTGTGTTCGAGCAGCCCATAAATTACTACACACGTATTGTAGCCCAAAATTCTCTGACAAGAGTGTCACTCACAGGCAAAAGGAAATTTTTCGAATTAAAAAAAATTGGGGAGGAGGCCGCGAATAATCCGCAAAGTGGTTAATCCACTCGCGGATAATCGAGAGTTTACTGTAATACTATTTGATACGAATGGGGATGGTGAACATTGTTTTTTTTATGGAGTTAGATTAGTTCCTAACTTTGCCTGAAACATATCACAAGTGTCATTATCATCTGGTTTGAAATTTTTAATGAAGATGTCTGCATAAAGCCTTTTTTACCCCTTATCTCTGGGTGAATATTGTTTTGAATACAGTCATCTATGTGTAGGTCATACATTTTTGTATGTTCAGTTGTGGTCCTAAATATTTGTTGACACATTGTTCTTTACTGTAGTGACTTTCATACTGTGGAATGAAGAACAAAACCCCCCCCCCCCACTCATTGGCAACAAACCATGCCTGGCTTCCCTACTGAATCTTCCAATCCCAGCACACACCCCTCCCAGAACCTATCACAACAGTCACCACATGCAGACACCACGCAATACCAATTCCAATTCAGTCCTTAACCTCTCATCCAAATCCCTCTCCATTCCAGAAATATCTGTCCTGTCGAAAGGCTTAACCTTCTGTCCTACACCTAAATTTAATCACACTGCCCTGGTCAAGGATATCCTCTCATTCACCCGTAACCTCAACTGGAAATACCACTTCAGCACCCAATCACAACCCCCAGGCAACAGAGCCGCTGTTGAACCCTGTCTTGAACAATTCCGACCTCCCTCCCAAAAAGATCCTCCTGCTCTTCCTCAACACCATCACTTGCAGGCATTCCAGGAATTCCTCACGTCCAGCATTGCTTCCCAATCCTTCCTGAACAACAAACCAACCACTCCTAACATCAACCCAGCTGAATCCAAAGCCATCCGAGAGCTGAAAGCGGACCGTTCCATTGTAATTCTCCCAGCGGACAAGGGTTCCACAACTGTGGTACTTAATCGAGGGGAGTATGTGGCAGAAGGGCTGCGTCAACTCGGACACCTCCACCTACAAACCTATTCCTTATGACCCCATTCCCTCAGTCCAGGCTGAACTACAGAAAATTCTTAAAACCCTAGGTCCGTTAAAAAGTCTCACCACTGCCTCCTTAGAACTTCTCTCTCCACCTGAACCTCGCACCCCTACCTTTTACCTACTCCCTAAAATCCATAAAGAGAATCATCCTGGCCGTCCCATAGTAGCAGGTTTCAAATCTCCAACAGAACGTGTCTCAGCTCTGGTAGACCAACACCTCCAACCTATAACCTGCAGGCTCCCATCCTATATCAAAGATACAAACCACTTTCTGGAACGCCTCAAATCCATCCCTATGCCCCTCCCAAGTGATAGCTTCCTTGTCACCATTGATGCTACATCCCTGTACACCAACATCCCTCACACCCATGGTCTATCAGCTCTGGAACACTATCTTTCCCAACGCCCACCTGAAAGCCTCCCAAAAACCTCATTCCTTGTCACACTTGCTAATTTCATACTCAACAATAATTACTTCACCTTTGAGGGCCACACCTACAAACAAATCAGGAGGACAGCTATGGGTACCAGGATGGCCCCTTCCTATGCCAACCTCTTCATGGGCCGCATGGAAGAGGCATTCCTTAAGACACAGAAGTTGCCTCCCCTGGTTTGGTATAGATTCATAGATGATAGCTTTGTGGTCTGGACTTATGGTGAAGAATCCCTTCTGAACTTCCTCCACGACCTTAACTCCTTCTCCAACCTTAAATTCACCTGGTCCTTCTCCAAAACACAAACCACCTTCCTTCATGTTGACCTTCACCTTGCTGAGTCTCACATCCACACCTCAGTCCATATTAAACCCACTAACAAACAACAGTACCTCCACTTTGACAGCTGCAATCCCTTCCATATTAAACGGTCCCTTCCCTACAGCCTGGGCATCCGTGAGAAACGTATCTGTTCCAGTTCCGAATCCCTCACCAACTACAACAACAATCTATCCAATGATTTCCTCTCCTGCAACTACCCTAAAGACCTCGTCCACAAACAGATCTCCCGGGCTGTCCATTTCTCTCCCTCCCACAACAATGTTCCTAACCCCAGACCACCCAGAAGCACCCCCTTAGTCACCCAGAAACAGGGGGAAATAAAACAGTGGAAGAGGAATGGGTAGCATTGAGAGACGAAATAGTGAAGGCAGCAGAGGACAAAATAGGTAGGAAGGTAAGACCTACAAAAAATCCTTGGATATCACAGGAAATACTAGATTTAATTGATGAAAGGAGAACATATAAAAATGCAGTAAATGAAACAGGCAAAATGGAGTACAGACGACTAAAAAATGAGATTGACAGGAAGTGCAAAATGGCTAAGCAGGAGTGGCTACAAGCCAAATGCAAATCTGTAGAAGAATGTATAAGAAGGGAAAAGTAGATACCGCCTACAGAAAAATAAGAGACATTTGGGGACAAGAAAAGCAACTCCACGAATATCAAGAACTCAGATGGGGAACCAGTTCTCAGCAAAGAAGGGAAAGCTGAAAGGTGGAAAAAATACATAAAACAGCTCTACAAAGGAAATGAACTTAGAGACGATGTTGTAGGAAGGGAAGAGGTAGTAGATGAAGTTGAAATAGGAGATACTATACTGAGAGATGAATTTGACAGAGCCTTGAAAGACCTAGGTCGGAACAAGGCCCCAGGAGTAGATGACATACCCGCAGAGCTACTTAAGTCTCTGGGAGAGCCAGCCATGACAAGACTATTTGAACTGGTGAGTAGGATGTATGAGACAGGCGAAATGCCCTCAGACTTTCAGAAAAATGTAATAATCCCTATTCCAAAGAAATCAGGCGCAGACAGGTATGAAAATTACAGAACCATCAGTTTGATAATTCATGGTTGCAAAATTTTAACACGAATTATCTACAGGAGAATGGAAAAGCTGGTAGAAGCTGACCTTGGGGAAGATCAGTTTGGATTCAGGAGGAACGTAGGAACCCGGGAGGCAATACTCACTTTACGTCTTATCTTAGAAGATAGATTAAGGAAAGGCAAACCTACATTTTTAGCTTTTGTAGATTTGGAGAAAGCATTTGACAATGTTGACTGGAATACACTCTTTCAAATTCTGAAGTCAGCAGGGGTAAAATATAGGGAAAGGAGAGTTATTTACAACTTGTACAAAAGCCAGACCGCAGTTATCAGACTCGAAGGGCATGAAAGGGAAGCATCTGTTGGGAAGGGAGTAAGACAGGGTTGTAGCCTTTCTCCGATGTTATTCAATTTGTACATCGTCCAGGCGGTGAAGGAAAGCAAGGAAAAATTTGGAATAGGGATTAAAGTTCAGGGGGAAGAAATAAAAACATTGCGTTTTGCTGATGACATTGTAATTCTGTCAGAGACAGCAAAGGACCTGGAAGAGCAGTTGAATGGAATGGACAGTGTGTTGAAGAGAGCGTATAAAATGAACATTAACAAGAGCAAAACAAAAATAATGGAATGCGGTCTTAGAAAATCAGGCGATGCTGAAGGAATTAGATTAGGTAACGAAACAATGAAGGTGGAAGATGAGTTTTGTTACTTGGGTAGTAAAATAACATGCGATGGTCGTAGTACAGAGGATACAAAATGCAGAGTGGCAATGGGAAGAAAAGCATTTTTGAAAAAGAGAAATTTGCTAACATCGAATATTAATTTAAGTGTAAGGAAGTCTTTTCTGAAGGCATTTGTGTGGAGTGTTGCCTTGTATGGGAGTGAAACATGGACGATAAGCAGTGCGGACAGGAAGAGAATAGAGGCTTTTGAAATGTGGTGCTACAGAAGAATGCTGAAGATTAGGTGGGTAGATCGCATAACTAATGAAGAGGTACTGAACAGAATTGGTGAGAAGAGGAATTTTTGGCATACCCTGACTAAAAGAAGGGATCGCTTGGTGGGACACATTCTTAGACATCGGGGAATCGTAAATTTAGCATTGGAGGGAAGTGTGTGGGGTAAAAATCGCAGAGGGAGACCAAGATATGCGTATAGTAAGCAGATTCAAATAGATGTGGGTTGCCGTGAAGAGATGAAAAGGCTTGCTCAGGATAGAGTAGGGTGGAGAGCTGCATCAAACCAGTCTCCGGACTGAAGACCATAACAACAACAGTCACCCAGTACCATCCTGGCCTGGAATGCCTCAACAAATTCCTCAAACAGGGCTATGACTTTCTCAAGTCATGCCCTGAGATGAAACCATCACTCCAAACTGTTCTTCCCACACCACCCAGAGTAGCCTTCCGCCGTCCTCCCAACCTCCGCAACATCCTTGTCCAACCTTACAACATCCCAAAACCACCCTTCCGTACCTAATGGTTCCTACCCCCGCAACCGATCCCGCTGCAAAACCTGTCGAATGTATCCTCCCACTACCACATACTCCAGCCCCACCACACAAGAAAAACCTACCCGATTCAAGGCAGGGCCACAGGCGAGACAACACACGCCATATACCAGCTGACATGTGTCCACTGTTCAGCGTATTATGTTGGTATGACTACTAACACTGAAGATAGAAACTTGAAATTTGTAGAGGGTGTTGATCTTACTCTATAGGCGTCATTTAAGAAGCGATTTTTCGATATTCCGTTCGTAAGGGGGTGAAATAGGGGATGAAACTTTTTTTGAAAATACGTAGCTATTTAGGAATTTTGAAGCTAGAACTACAAAATTTCGGATTTTAATTTAGGGTTCGAATTTAAAAGACCCGTGTTTCGGCATTTTTTGAAATTCGACAAATAAGGGGGTAAAATAGGTGACGCAAAAAATTGATTTTCAAAAATATATTACTGTTACCTCAAATTTTAAGCTACAACTGCGAAACTTCGGATATGGAATCTTGGTCAGGATTAAAAATCCATGATTTTTAGTATTTTTGGAAATTCAACAAGTAAGGGGGTTAAATAGAGGATCAAAAATTATTTTTGAAAACACGTTGCTATTGATACAATTTTGAAGCTAGAGCTGCCAAAATTGATATTTGTATAGTTGATTAGACGTTAAAAATACGTGTTTCGGTATTTTTGGAAATTAGACTAATAAGGGGGCGAAATACGGAATGCAAAAATTGATTTTCAAAGATATGTTGCTGTTAACTCAAATTTCGAGCTATAACTACGAAACTTAGGATATGGACTCTTGATTAGGGTTAAAAAGACAGGTGTTTTGGTATTTTTGGAAATTCAACAACTAAGGGGGTAAAAGAGGGGATCAAAAAGTCTTTTCGAAAACACTTTGTTGTCAAGACAATTTTGAAACTATAGCTACAAAAGTTGGTATTTGTATTGTTCGTTAGAATTTAAAAAAATAAGTTTCGGTATTTTTGGATATTCAACCATCAAGGGGGTTAAATTGGAGAGGGGATGTTTTCCGAAAATCTTTTGCTAATAAGGCGATTTAGAAGCTACAACCACAAAAATTGGTGTATGTTTTCTTGGTCAGAATTAAAAAGACATGTGTTTCGGTATTTTCAGAAAATTAACCAATTAGGGGGTAAAATAGGGGATGCAGCATATTTTGAAAATACGTTGCTACTGAATCAATTTTGAACCCAGAATTACAAAAAATATTTGCGTACTTGGTTGGAAATTCCGCTGTGGACTCTTGCCCAGAATTTAAAAAATGCGTATTTCAGTGTTTGTAAAAATTCAACAACTAAGAGGGTCAAACAGAGGATCAAAATTCTTTTTGAAAATACGTTACTATTGGGACGATTTTCAGGCTAGAGCTACGGAAATAAATATTTAGCCTGTTGGCCAATTGAAAAAGAAAGTATTTAGTGAGCTTCGAAAATTGAAGTGGTCCCAATTTCTGCCTTGCGTACCGGTCAGGTGCTATGGTAAAAATGTGACACTAAAGTAACAACTTTTCGTGGAAACGCTTTTTAGGCATGTTCATGTTTAATGGTTAATTTTCAGTAATATCGATCATGATATTAGCAGTGAAAATCAAAACACCATAGGAACAAATTCGGAACAAAAGATTGTTTATGGGCGTCGTTATTTCATTTTTTATATAAAAGTAACTTTGTCGTAGTTCCCAACAAATAACACATAATTTGAAGCAATTCCCTAATTTTTAATTTCTTCGTTTTTTATAGGTATGACGAGCGACAGACGAGACGTGCATAGAGATAGCTGTAGGAGGAGATTGTTCATCACTCCCTTTCCTTCCATCCATCTTCAGAGTCCGGGGATTAGGTAGAGGGAGGGTGAAGAGGTAGATAGTGAGGAAGCAGACACAGTGGATGGGAAATAGATGGAAAGAACATAGAAAACAATAGCTTTTTACTAAAATGGTCCAGAGTCCGGAAACTGATCTGTATGTTTGTGGAGAAAATGAACGACAAAAATATAATCTATCTTATAGGTTTTAAAATAATGATTATCTGCGAAAAAATATTTTTTTTAATAATTTTAGTTTCACATAGCCACAGTAGCCCAACGAACGATATTGTTTGATTGAAGCATTCTCTTGGTGATTCTATGTTCACATGAATTATAGTATTTCCTTTTCTATTTACTTCATATGAGAGTGAGCCCAACTCTTTACAGCACTTTCACTATCACTGCTTAAGTATAAATCTTCCTGTAGTATATTTGGCATTTGTTGTTTATTTGCAACAGTTTCAACTTTACTGTCGTTTCTTTTGTTTTGTTTTAACCTTTTCTTAAATTGATTCCGTGTACTGTTATTGTCATCTGAACTGGAACTTGTTCCACTTGAAGGTTTGTAGGATTAGTTACAATTGGAGACATCCTGTTCGTCATTAATCGAATTCTCACCCACATCTTCATCATAGTGTGATAGATAGTTGGATTAGTGTTTGATTCTGAAACAAAACAGACCACATAATGGTTCCTCATCTGCTGAAATACAAATGCCTCATAAGAAAGATTATGTTTACAATCACATTATTCATTAATATAACAACTGTAGAAAACATAATAGCTTACATATTGAGGTACCTCTCTTACTGCCTTTAAGTAATGTCATAATTCTGCACCCTTGAGAGTTTGAATTCATAATTAATAACTTGTATGAAACACGCACTGTAGATAAAGCTGTCAAATCCCATCTAAAACTGATTGAACTGACCTTCGTCCACAATAGCACCACCAGAGCGTGTAGAAGTATACAACACTATGTCCAGATGGTGTTGTATACCTCTAAGGTAAAGTGGACGTGGTGTTGTTTCACTGCATTGTAACTCCAATATCCAGTGTACGACATAGTGTGGTATAGCTCTGAGTTGAGGACAAGAAACTCATATGATTGTGCCAATAATCTGATTTTGGCCAAAAATGGACATAGCATCCTATACCTCTGAACCACAGATATATGAAGTGAAAATTGAAAATTACTTTCAGGAAACAAGAGTACCATGATATTTTCTGAGGGGGTAAGCCAGACCTGCGAATATGGAAACTTTTTAATTTTTTAGAGGGCAAGTGTTGACTTTAAAGTATCCATAAAAAATGCTAGAAATGTAGTTCTGTCACTCACGTGACTTTCAGATAATTTTTATGAAAAAAAAAATTAATTAATAAATGAAAAATAATTACCTGGTTGAACTAAAGTTCATTCCTTTCTAATTTGCCCTCATGTTAGTTCACCCATTTCAGGGAATCTGGATTTACTGATAATTTGGGTCAGTTAATGTTATTTGCTTATCTGTCTGCCAAAATCAGTCATGGTTCAAATGTTGCTCCTGGCACAAATTTTCAATTGTAACTTCAGATGGATAATTTAAAATCTAAGAGATTAAGTGTTCTCATGAAATTTCAATAGTTCCTAAAATAGTTAATGGCACTATATTATAAATAATCTTTTTTTGCAGGTGGATTCTTGGCACATTCAGGAAAGGCTATAAAAGAGATCTGGAAATAGAAGATTTATTTGTTCCTCTTAAGGAGCACAGATCTGATCTCCTTGGAAATAGAATCGAAAGGTATTCAGAGGAATGAGACCCATTGTGAAGAAAATTGTGTGTCTTATTTATAGTAATGTAATTGTTTCTCTAAACTTTACAGGATATGGGAAGATGAGCTAATAAAAGCCAAACAGGCAAACAGAAATCCAAGTTTGACCCGTGTACTTTGTAGATGTTTTGGCTGGAAGATAATGGCTTATGGATTGATCCTTGCAGCTACTGAATTGTTTTTAAGGTAAAGTATTTGGAGGCTGCTATGTCATAAACAGTGCATCATACATTAAAAATTATTTGGGAGGGACAGACGAGAGGAATGTAGAGCTATGGTAAAAGAATCACTCGCAAATAATATTGGGTACTGTACGTAGTTTTAATAAAACATATGAATAAATAACATAAAGCACAATAAGGAATTAACATGTCACTGTGTGTGTGTGTGTGTGTGTGTGTGTGTGTGTGTGTGTGTGTGTGTGTGTGTGTGTGTGTACATGCTGAGATAGCTGATATGTCCAAAAGGAAGATGAAGATCTTTGCATCTGTGGAATACTTCTTGAATCAGTTTCCAAGTGTGTTGTCTTTACTTAAAAATACAATGGAAACACCTATTCAACATGTATCTTTAAGGCTTATCAACCTTCACGAACTTCACTGGACATGTTGGTTATACCTCAGTGCCTCAGCAACACTACCTTGGGCATGAGCTACTCTATTCTGATGCTGCTGTACAAAGCATTGGCCAATCCTTTTAGAGTTCAGGACTCCTGTCTATGGCTCAGTGTCACACTTGATGTTAAACATACCAGACCTAATCCACCATTGTGGGATGTGGCCTGGCCCCTTGAGCATTCCATAATAGAGACAGGGGTTCCAGTGTTTTGTTCCAGCAACAGCTGATAGCATATGTACTATGCATCTGTTGCTCCGTGGAGCACCCCAGCACTTTTTCTAGATAGGGAGCTCTACCTCCCTCCCACAACAGCAGCCTAGTGTTAGGATTGCAAACTGCATCTGGTTTGTCTTCCCCAAACTCTAGCTTTTCCAGAGGTTCCAACTATTATGATTCAATCTTAATTTAAAAAAAAAAGTTTTAAAATACAAGTTTGATTGGAGTGCTTTGAATTCTGAGTAGATTCTTATAGATATATGGCATATATAAATAAATATTAATCTGGAAGTAACAAAATCTAAGGTGTTCAATTCTGAGGAAGAAAATAATTAGCTATTAAGTTTTACCCCCACCCACACACTTTCTACTGTACTCATCTGAATGATGTAGGAATATGCTGCAACCTTATAGAAACTGTTTTCACAATTTTCATGATTCCTTATTGTTATTCCCCTTAGATGCCTTCTAATCGCCCCTCCCCATTTTAGAATGCATTACTATTTGCCATATTCAAAAGTTATAACCTCTGCTTTTCCTCTTTAGTCAGGGCCAGCTTGTGTACACCTCCACGGTGTATTCCATGGCCACAGCTCTGTCATGATCTATCGCAAGGTGCGAAAGGTAAAGTTCCCTATTCGACGGTCCCTTGTAGCCAGCAGTCAGTTCCATGGATTCATGAATGCCATTGAGCCTTGCAACATCTTTAGCACCTTCCATCCCTAGCTGGTCTTTAAACACCTTGGCTTTAAAGCCCATTACAAAATCAAATGGGCTAAGCAAGTGCGCTTGGAGCATTTTCTCTCTTCCTTGAGCTCTTCTGTTCCTTTGTCATGTTTGGGCTATGCTCTACTCCATTGTAGGTTTCCAGCAACTGTCTTAAATTGGCAGGCTTTACCTACTGGCTGGCATCTGCACACACACATCCATTCTTGAAGAATATCTTGTGACTCATTTTGGAATGGCATCAGCAATGACTTCAAACATGGTGGCATTTCTTCTCAAGAAATGGCATGCTGAAATCTCCAACTTGTGTTTAACCTCTCATACAGAGGGACTTTAAAATGAACCTTTACCGATTGGGATCTAGTTCTGGCCCTTTCCTCTTCCATTGTTTAAACACTTGGCCCCAATTCCATCCATAGCCTCTTGCCTGAACACCTCAATCCTGAATAACGACAATGTCTCCTCCAAGGGTTCAACCATATTCAGCTCCAAGGGGTTTTCCCCTATCAGAGGGAGGACAGCATTATGGTTCATGTCCTTAATCTTTATAAGGATCCATCATCCCTTGACATTTACCAGCCAATTACCCTGACCAATGTACCCCATAAATTGCTTAAGAGGTTAGTTGCCTACAGATTATGCTTGGTTCTCAAATCGTGGGGACTTATTGCTTTATCAGTGTGGGTTGCAGGAGGGACGATCTACAACTAAGGGAAAACAGAAATTAGACAGGCTTTCTCTAAATGTCTACTTCATGTTGCAGTCTTCTTCAATGTATGTCAAGATTGTGACACCGCTTGACGTCATCACACTTTACCTTTCCTCCATGACTGGGGTCTATGGGTCTCCCTACCAATTTTTTTAGTCAGTTTTTATTCTGCTGCTAATTGTGTGTTAAGAGGTGGCACTTCATTCAGCCCCCCCCCCCTCCACATGGAGCCACGATAATGGCATCCCACAGGGTTCAGTGTTAAGTGTTACTCTTCTTAATTGCCATCAATGGGATGGTAACCCCTGTTGGACTACTGGTCACTCCTGCAGTGTATGTTGACGATTTGTGCAGTAGCCTTTGATGAATACCAGTTCAGAGGTGCCTTATGGCAGCCTTCCACATGTGTTCTTTTCCATGGTTACAGCTCCCTCTTCCAAAATGAGGGTTATGCATTTTTGTCATTGTACCACAGTTCACCCTGATCCAGAACTCTACTTGGGTACTTAGCACCTGGAAGTGAAACATTTCTTGGGCCTCCTTTTTGATAAGAAGCTGACTCGGCTGCAATGCATTCATCACCTGAGACTAGCTGCCTGAGGAATCTTAAAGCTTGCCCACTCATCTTGGGGTGCAGATCATGCCAATCTCCTTTATAGCTTTCAGACTCAGATTTTGTCCTGAATGGATTATGGGTGCAAAAGTTTTGCCTTGGCAGCTCCTTCTGCCCTGAAACTGATAGACCCAGTTCACCATTTTGGTGTGTGCTTGGCTACAGGTGACTTCTGGACCAGCCATGTCAACAGGCTCCTTGCAGAAGTGGAAATCTTCCCTCTTCAGATTAGGTGGCATCAGCTCTAGGTGTCCTACACTCCATTGCCATTAGACAGTTCCTCACTATCCCATATATCGTATTCTTTTTGCATGCAATGGATATCTACCTCCTGATACCGGCTCTAGAGTGGAATTATTTGTCAAATTGCAGCTCGCAGGGACTTCCATCTCCCTTCCTTGGACTGTGCCCCTCAGTCCCCCTCATCTTCCCACTCGCACCCTACTTGGATGGTGTCCAGGCCTTGAATTTGGACAGATCTCTTCCAAGATCCAAAATCTTCAGTTGCCCCCTTAAGCTTTCAGCATTTTTTACACCCAGTACTCAGGGTTTCAGGGTGCTACCATCTTCTACAGTGATGGCTTGAAAACTGTTGGTTATAGGGATATAATTTTACATCTACCATAAGTTTAGAATGCCATTCTTTGCTGGGAATATGTTGCCTGTTTACAGCAGGACTGAAGGCCATTAGCAGACTGCTGTGGACAGATTTTTTTAAATCTGTACTGACTCGATGAGCAAACTGCAGGCCAATGACTGATACTACTCTTTTCATCCTTTGGTCACTTCTATCCATGATCTCCTCACTGGTTGTCATACTGCCTCTTCTGTTGCGTTTCTCTAGGGAATAAACAGGCTAACTGCCTGGCTAGAGAAGCAGTTACTCGCTGTCCATTTTCATTGACACCTCATTGGTTCGCAATGTGATGATACTGCATGCGATGGGCGGGGCTTATCCTATATAACTCACAGCATTCTCTTGCTGTTTATCAGTAGCCACACACTCATTGCATCAACACCAGCATTGAGGTATACCATTTCATTTAATTTTGCTGTTCACGCGTGTAGTTATTATTTGTTGTACCTGTTTCTGTGTATAGCATATTGTCTTCTATTTTAGATGAGTTCGCTCTGATCTCTAGGTAGATCAAAACCATTCACCTTATCATAAATAAATTGTAAAAACTTTTTGCAAACTGATATTTCCATTTTAAATCTTATACCAGTTCGCTGCTTTATTAATAGGAAACAACATTTTCAAAACTCATTAACTGTTTCCTTCCCCCTCCCCCTCCCCCCCCATGGCTCCTGCCCTACTGATATGATCTGTTGACCAGTATAGGCTCCTCACCATTCTAAATGAGGGTTGGACATTTATGGTTGTTTGCAATGCTGTGGGGATGTGCACTGCAGAATTCCATTTTTTAAATACTGGTTTTAGTCCTGCTGGTACAACTTATTTAAGTAAGTTTTAGTTTTCCCCTCTTTTACTAACAAAATATCCTTAGGTGGACCACATCCTTAATTGAAATATCTACTTCTGAATACACAATTTTGAGCTGTCAACCTTATGTTCCTTTTTCCAGTTGCTGACTCAATAGTGACAGGATATTTTAAACAACCACATTACACCATAAATATAAACACAGTGGAGGTTGGAGCCCTCTTGTATGGCAGCCGTGTATCTTTCTTCTTGCCATGCTTACTGTCTCATCTGCCTCTTGCTGTAAAGTAAACCTCACCATTGTGCTAACCTCTCTTTATGTACATCAGTCTTTGAGGGGTATCGACAGGCAAGCATCTTGTGGTGTAAACAGTCGAAGTGAATATTGTATTAACTGGCACAGGTTATGCATGACACTAACAAATTATTCAGTCAGGCAAGTGGTATATAGGTTTAAATCAAAAATAAACCTGACTTTAGCAGGCTTAAAATAAAGACAGGAGGTGGCACGCCTCATCACAATTCAGATGTCTTTCTTAATTAAAAGACAAGGCAGTCTAGATAGCAATTTCTTTTATTTCCCTTGTAAATGGTTTCGGTAATGTAAATGACCATCATCAGACCACAACTGTAATCATATATAATATATTATTAGAGGGATAAATTATTTCTGAATTGAGTGTTTAAAATAAGAATAAAATAGACCCGCAATGTTGGCCATGGTTGTTTTCAGCTGAAGCTGTCTAAAGGTTTAATATTGACTGCTGTAGAAATAGGTGCAGTCTTCCTTTGAATACTGTAAGATCCACCCTCTAATTGAAATGTTTGCAAATTGCGTAATAGTTCTATCCATTGTTGTATAACTTCCATTAGAACTTACACCTGATTTGCGAACATTTAAATTAGTGTGTGGAGCTTCCAGTATGTAAAGGATGACTGCACCTACTTCTAGAGCAGTCAACATGAAACCTTTAGGCAGCTCCAGCTAAAAACAACTGATGGCCAACATTACGGGTATATTTTATCCTTATTTTAAACACTCAATTCAGAAATAATTTATCCCTCTAATAATATATTATGTATGATTACAGTTGTGGTCTGATGATGGCCATGTAAGTGACCAAAACTGTTTACCAGGGAAATAGGAGATTGTGATCTAGCCTGCCTTGTTACATGAATTAATAATTACTTCTAAGATCACTGTTATCCATAATGTTCTCAAAAATAATAAGATGTCTGTGATAAGAATGATACTGTAAACAAAAACACCTCACTTAGGCCTATGCTTGTTTAGACACATTAGTGGCACATGCTATTGAATTGTTGTCAATGAACATAATAATACTATAGAGGGAAGCTTTAGCAACCTAAGGTTGCTTCATCAGAAAGAGCAGGGAAGGCGAGGTCCTCCACCACCACTTACTCCAGTCCTGTAACCCGGAAAGTGTACACAATTAAGAGCAGAGCCACCTGTGACTGCACCCATGTGATTTACCAGCTGACATGCCTGCACTGTGAAGCTTTCTATGTGGGAATGACCAACAACAAACTGAGCATTCGCATGGATGGACACAGACGGACGATGTTTGTTGGTAACGAGGATCACCCTGTGGCTAAGCATGCCTTGGTGCATGGCCAGCACATCTTGGCACAGTGTTAAAACATCCAGGTTATATGGATACTTCCCACTGACACCAACCTTTCAGAATTCCGGAGATGGGAACTTGCCCTTCAACATATACTCTCTTCTCGTTGCCCACCTGGTCTCAAGCTTCATTAGTTTTAAATTCCTGCCCACCATTCAACAACATCTTTGCCTCTGTTCTCTGGACAGAGCCTCTGCCTCGACTGGCATTTCTGTCCAACCGCTTTGCATTTTGCATATGTCTGCCTTGGTTTGTGTGTGTGTGTGTGTGTGTGTGTGTGTGTGTGTGTGTGTGTGTGTTTGTTTGTTTGTTTGTTTGTTTACCTATCCTTTTTCCCCCCAAGGTAAGGCTTTCCTCTCCCAGGATTGGAATGACTCCTTACCCACTCTTAAAATCCTCATCCTTTCTTTTTGCCCCCTCTCCTTTCCTGCTCTTTCTGATGAAGCAACCTTAGGTTGCAAAAGCTCTGTCTGTGTGTATGTTTATTTATTTACTTTTTTTTTTGAAAATAATAATACTGTTAGACAAAGAGAACAGAGCATCATGTGATGTTAGGGACATGCCTGTGTGGATGTTGATTCTGGTACAATGCCAGACACAGGGCTTGAGCCGTAAAGAAACTCACAACCACCTTGCATACAAATAGACCTACAAATCAATAGATGAAACATGAAATATCATTTAACCACTTATCTTCTTGTAACAAATTTAAGGTAGTCTTGGAGGAGGTAGAGGTCAGTAGGAGTATTAACAATACAACATAAGGATGTACAGTTTAATTGGTTAGAAAATCTCACATGCCTGTATTTATGGAATTAGTAAATGAAGTCAAGGCAGTCTTCATGGTTCATCGTAGGTTTTGTCTCAATGGACATACTGTAGATATGACTACACAAACCATTGAGATTTACAAAAAATAATCATAGGTATACTTACCCACCAATGGAAAAGAAAACGGAGAGAAAAGGTATTGGGGCTTACAGTAGTCCGGGTACATGTTTACATAAGTTTGTGTCAGTGAAATCTTTCTTCTTTCAACTTCAAATTCTGGCCCTTTAAATTTCATCATCAGTGTTTCCAACAAGCATGCCACCTTCCCTGCAGTGATTTCCATTTGAATTGCCAAAGCATCACTGTAATGTGCACACATGATTGAATCCAACAGTTACAAATCCATCAGCCCGTCAGTGAATTGTTTGTTTCTTCCTGTAAGGTTTAAACTAATCTAGTGGCAAAGCAAAACACTTGAGAAATACTTTAGACATGGATGAACAAGTATTTTATGTGGTCTCCTTTCCCGATGAACTACATCTTTCCAAAACTCTGCCAATAAACTGAAACCAACAATCAGCTTTCCCCATGACAGTTCTTACAGGCTTGTTCTATTTCATATTCCTCTGCAATATTACACCTAGATTTTTAATCAGAGTGTATCAAGTAACACACTACTAATGCTGTATTAAAACATTTTGTGGTTGTTACGCTACAGGCACTACAACTGTAGATGCAAACTTGCTGTTTATGAAATTATATGAATAGTTTGGAGTTTAGATTATTATTGGAATGAGAAATATTGACACGCAGCAAGCAACAGTTACATAGTATCTGTTTAAGTAGAAGTAAAAAAGTTAGTTCTGTTGCAACATACTATTTAGAGGTGTGTGTGTGTGTGTGTGTGTGTGTGTGTGTGTGTGTGTGTGTTTCGTTTTTAATAACTTGTGATGAATTTAGTTTGTGTTCCATTCTCAACCTTAATCCTGTTTCCTGTGCAGACTCCAACAACCTGTCTTCCTGGGCTATCTGATAAGATACTTCACTTCACAGGGCCAGAAGGAAGTTCTACAAGAAAAGTAAATAGTATTGATGTTTGTTTGGTTTGTACATTGACTCTTTGAGAGAATTCTAATTAATGAAATCATGTACATGACAGTGAAAGAAGAATGTAGTACTGAGAAATTGTTGAACTTCACAGGTACTAATTTACTCAGATGTAGCCACTTTAATTGCATGATGGCTGTTTTAGAGCTTAACTTTAAACACTTAGTGAAGAATGTAGATAACTAAATGTTCCACTGGTGACCTTTCCTTTTTGCAGAATTTGTTTTTTTTTAGAAATGAAAGTATTGTAATTCAAAAGTACCCTGTGTGTTGTTCACTTATTTTATTCTTCTTTTTAAAACATATCTTTAACTGGGTAGCATGAATATTAATGAGTTTGGATTCCTTGCATACAAATAACCTTATAACAAAATAGTGAGACATGATTTACTAGTGTGAAATGTTTAACTGAAATATAACTGACACCAGAAATACAATGTAGGCATTATTGTTAAAGTACTCTGCTTTAATGAGTACTATTCCACTGGTGCAAACATAATGAAGGAAACACTTAAACACTATTTTTGATAGAATTTGATTCATAGTGGCCAACAGACAAAATATATTTCACTGATGAATTATTAATACTGGAACACTTTATCAACTTCTTTTTTTAAATTGCTGAAAAAGAATTCTTCCAAATTTTGTGTAAGCGAAATTGCTCAAATGTTTTCTCTGGGAAAGTACATTATTCTTCTTCTTCTTCAGAGTTTGTTGGTGTGAATCACATAATTGAAATTCAGTGACACTCTGAGCCTTCTTCATAATGGGGAAATCATAAGATTTAAAATATTTACATCTTCTTTTCACAGGCTTACACAACCTTTGTTCTTAGGTCGACTGATACGTTTTTTCAATCCTGGAAGTGATATTACAAAAGAAGAGGCATACGGATACGCAGCTGCTGTCATTTTATGTTCAGCATTCAACATATTTGTTATTCATCCATATATGATGGCTATCCTGCACATGGGCATGAAAATAAGGGTAGCATGCTGTTCACTTATATACAGGAAGGTAAGTAAAATAAGTATAATTAGTTTTTTATGCTTTTACAGCTAAATTATTCTTATTTGGGAACCAGAATGAAAAATTGTCCTATCATATCACAAGAATCTGGTGAATCTGTTATGTTGTTGTCAGAATCAAAGATATGAGAGAGGAGAACTAACTTCTCAGCTTATCTGGGAGATTCTAAAACGTTTGGAGGAAGAAAAATAAAATAAATAATAATAATAAAAAAAACATAGTCATGCTATTTTTACAAGTAAACCTCAATATCTGAGCACAGTTGGCTATCTGGGTGGGTGGGTGGGTGGGTGGGTGGGGGAGGAGGAGGAGGAGGAGGAGGAGGAGGAGGAGGAGGAGACTCCATCTGTAACACGTATGCCTAAGTAGGGATGGATGCAATCTCACTTTGGTGACATTTATTTCAAAACAAGAGAAATGCCCTTTTATGTGATATGAGGCATACTCAAAAAGTAAGATATGGTGAACAATGTTACAGATTATAGGCGTCACTGACATTTCACACTTCCAACACCTGGGGAACACACAGCAGTGTTAGTGTGCCGTACTAGGTGCTTGTCTATCAATGAGAGCAGATCGAAATGGCTGCGACAATCATATGTTCAGTCAGTTGTGAAGTGCGTAGTGTGATTAGATTTTTGCTGGTAAAAGGATCACTGTGGGCATCCATTGTGTAAGGTCTAGTGTATGGACTGGACATATTGACAAACACGTTTGACTCTGGTATAGAGAATTTTGAAATAGCCACACAAATGTGCATGAAGAACAGCGGAGTGGCAGGCCAAGTATTCAGACCAATGACATAAATAAAAAAAAATTAATCAAAATCTTTGAACTGATCAGAGTTCTGTGATGAGCGGCCTGGCTATGGAATTCCCTGTTCGAACCTAATGTATAGGATTGTCACGGAAGTGCTTGAATATTGGAATCTTTGTGTCAGATTGGTACCAAAACTGCTCAGTTGTAAGCACAGAGAGCACCAAATGCATTATGCATGACACTTTGAGTGCTACAGACGAGAGAGAGAGAGAGAGAGAGAGAGAGAGAGAGAGAGAGAGAGAGAGACAACTTGTCTTGTTGCTTAGTTGAGGGAGATGAGATGTGGTTAGTGTTCATCAACATGGGATCAAAACTGCCCTGTTCAGAAAAATATTTATGAAAAGACACACACACACACACACACACACACACACACACACACACACACACACACACACCAAGGCAGACAAATGCAAGTCTTTCCTCTCCCGGGATTGGAATGACTCCTCACGCACTCCCTCAAAACCTGCATACTTTCCTTTCCCCTTTCCTTCCTTTCCCCTGGGGAATAAAAGTATTCTCTGATGGCCTTTATAAAACCTTCAGCACATTGAGCCAGGTACAAGGTGCATTAAAGTTATAATACCTCTGATTCCCCCTCCACAAGTCTAATCACTTGAAAACTATGAAACTTCTGTCACTTCACAACATAATATCCCTGCAGCTATAAACTTTTTTTTTTTTACAGTGAAAATAAGATTCCATGGCTGCTGTGAATGTTCCTTTAGGAGTTTGCTTTGAATACTTGAAAATTGATGATGCAATTGCAGCACTGGCACTTTGTTTCAGGATTAAAAAACCATATCCTTGTGTCTCAACTGGTGAGGAGAGACCCATTCATGCTGTTGTCATGCGTAAATATGCCTTGTGTCCAGACTTGTCGCCATTTGTGCCACCCACCTGGAGAACACTTCACATTTTCATGTCTTCTTGCAGAACTAAGTGTACAGATAGCCCAGAAATTACAACTTTGGAAGCAATGTTTCCGTAGTCCTTCAGTGATCCATCAAACAGTTTTCTCCACTTACTTGATCATACCATCAGGCCAGCTAGTGTGAGGCTGAGAGCGTTTTCTTATGCTGTCACATGACATTTGCCTTCTCTGTACCATTGCACTTGCGTACTTACATTGGAGACATACTTTATGTAACACCATCACCACATTTTTCACTCATCTGGTGATGAATTTCTATCAGTGACAAACTACACAAATGGAAGAAGAGGAAAAAAATTTATGATCCACTCTTGAACTGAGAATGTAGAACCAATAACAGTCCAACTCTTTACACTGCCCCCAACAGTACTGCCATCTCTCTCTCTCTCTCTCTCTCTCTCTCTCTCTCTCTCTCTCTCTCTCTCTCTCTCTCAAAACATCATTCAGGCAGCAACATAGTGGCAGGTCTTCCTCCCCTGTTGCTGTTGGACAAGACAAAAGAAGGAAACTGAGGAGAATTTTGTGACAGTTCATTTCTTTGTTTTGAGAGTAGCCATTGTGGTTTTGCGTTCACTTACAATGGAAGCTATTTTGCATTTGTTGCCTTTATTTCATGAAAAATCATTCTAGCCATTGTTTACAAATGAAAAGTATAGCATTCATGTTGGCATTTGGGCTGATGGAAGCAAGGCTGATAGACACAATTTTATTGCTTTTCCTAATCATGGAGTGAAGTGAGCCACAACTTTTTGTAATTTAAGATTATAGGCTTTAATTTACATTGATGTAATAGGGAGTGTTTTTTCATATTCAATACAATTAGACTTGCCAGACTGGAAGAGTAATATATCTGGAAAAAATTTTGCAGTGTTGTGACTTTGGAATGGTTGTTACAAGAAATAAATTTTATAAATGAAATTGTTACTTTATACTGTTCAAATAACCTTCCTACAGAAAGTGTTAACACTAAAGGTAGATAATTTACATTTAAAATTCTACACCCTGATTGTACTTGATGTTAAATTTTACAGAGCCAGCCAATTTGAAACCTATAATAATATTCAGAAAAGATTTAAAATTCAAACAATTTGTACAGCTGCCTGGAAAATTAATGCGGGATAAATAATGTGTATAAGTATTATAAATCTTAATATAACGTATACCCTTGTGTATATGCAAAGCCTATTCCACTACATGTGGTAAACGGCAAATAAGGAATCTGAATCAAATTATTAACTTGGCCTTTATTAATACAACACACACAATTTTGTTCGACTTTAGCTGCCACTTGACTTTAAATTCAGTGAATGGGGAAACATGAACATTTGTGCTAGTCTATGTTACCCAAGCTTCTTGCTTGCTTGCTTAGCCAGTCATGCTGACAATTGCACCATCCACCGTTGAGCTGTCCATTTGGACCCAGAGCTTTATTTGCACGACAAACTGCTTCGTGTCAAAGAGACTCGTCAATTTCTCGGCATGCTCTGAGACAGCCGGCTCACTTCGGTTCCGCCCCTTCGTCAGCTCAGGTGAAGTGCTGGCGGTACTTAAATATTTTACGATGCCTCAGCCACACTAGTTGGGGGCCACCCGTCAAAGCCTTTTGCAGATCTATAAGGCCCTCATCCAATCTTGCCTCAATTACGGGGGCTTTGTGTACAATTCAGCTCTCCCCAAGTGTTTCCCAAAACACCATTTGGTGCAATCCATGCAGGAGTCTGTTTCCAGGCTGGTTCGGTCTGGTCACTCTGTGGTCTTTGTTTGGACCCCCAGGCCACATCGACATTCTGGGAAACGAACGTTTGGATCAGCTGGCTAAGCAGGTTACTACCTCCAGTCCGTTGGTGATTGGTCTTTCGGAGAGCGATCTCCAACTGGAGTTCCATTGGAAGATAATTAACCTTTGGAATTCAGAGTGGGCTAACTCTGCTCAACCAAACAAGCTTCGTGCAGTGAAGCTATCTACGGTGACATGGAAGTCCTCACTGTGGTCATCTCGTAGGGAATCGGTTGTTCTCTGCCGCCTACGAATTGGCCACACATGGCCACCTTCTTCGGCGGGAGGACACACAGTGTGACTGTGGCGCCCTCTTGACAGTGAT
The DNA here is from genome assembly GCA_026315105.1 of Locusta migratoria. NCBI lineage: Eukaryota > Metazoa > Arthropoda > Insecta > Orthoptera > Acrididae > Locusta > Locusta migratoria. Next base: position 628,464,867 of record CM048745.1, on the reverse strand, counting down.
CCACATTCTGGTGGACTGTCCATTTTTAGTTACCTTGCGACAATCTTTTAATCTGCCAGATGGACTTTTTTATGCTAAGAGACGATGCTGCTATGGTTGAACGTGTTTTAGATTTTATTCGTGCAGCTGATTTTTATCATGTGATTTAATGGTGAGTACCTAAGCATGATATTTCAGGCACCCACCATTCAAACAGTTTTAATGTTTTCACTTTTGTTCTGTCAGTCCCATCTTTGACTGGCGGTTCTAGTGTGTGCATAATAGCTGGCTCATCCAATATTATCTTTGCGATCAGCCAGTTACAATCTTCTGTGATATTTTAGTGGTGTTGTCTGTTTTGTCAACTACTTTAGTGGTTTTCCTTTAAATGTTGTCATCTTAGCACGCATTATCACTCTGACTGTCTCGTGCATTAGACGTGGAGTACTTTTTACCGGCTCATTAAAAGATGTACTCTCTTGGCTAGGAACAGGGGACTGATAACCTAGCCATTGAGCCCCCTTTCAACAACAACCACAACAACAACAACATTGCACCATCTGCACAAAGTGGTCACATCTGCACAGACTACTCTATCAAGTCTGCTGCCAGATCCAAATTTCCAACTTATTCACACACACTACTGACGTAGTGTCCCTGCCAATTATTATTGGTACTCCTGGCATTTCACTGATTTCTGTAAGAGTTTGAGCCTGGTGCAAAGTCACAATATCGCTCAAAAGTATTTGAATGCCGTAAAAGTAAGACGATCAAAGCTTTTTATCAGATTAAAATATGAATTAGCTATATTATCCCCAGTGTCATGCTCAATATTATGCTTAACTGTTTGTTCCACATTCTTAAAACTGAAATTATTTAAAACATACCTTTGTGATGTTATGATATTTGGGTTCCAAGCACTGAATGTTGCCCATATTGTATGGTGATGGAATAATATACTCTTTCCTCACTAGATGGTGTTCATTGGAGGGGGGGAAAATCTGCAAACATGGTTACAGGTAAGAAAGGGGCATGTGTGACATACAGTATCTCTGACCTCCACATCACCCATGACCTCGTGGCCTAGGTTGTGAATAACCTTTCCCTTGTTCCCTGTCTCCTTTTCCTTCCCGTCAGTTGAAAAAGTGTCCTAATTTTTTTGTTGGTGTGTGTGTGTGTGTGTGTGTGTGTGTGTGTGTGTGTGTGTGTGTGTGTGTGTGTGTGTGTTGTCTGTCTTTACTCCTTCCAAGGCTTGCTGTTTTGTTTACTAATATAATGAAACAGCACCACCATCACAACAGCTTTTATTTCTATTATTATTATTATTATTAATAATAATAATATTATTATTATTATTTAATGCAAGCAGCCTCATTGTTGTCTCCATAAGGCTGTGGTGGACTCGGCTGTGTGAGATGCTGACCACCCAACAACAAGGCAGTATTATATTACAAACTCCCTCTGTTAAAAAATTTGATATTGTTGCTGCTATCATTATTAACTGATGATGATTGTTTCAGGCACTGAAACTGAGTAAGACTGCACTAGGTGAAACAACAGCAGGCCAGATTGTGAACCTTCTTTCAAACGATGTAAATCGTTTTGATGTTGCTGTAATATTTGTCCATTATCTATGGTTGGGACCCTTAGAAACAATAATTGTTGCATATTTTTTGTGGAATATTGTTGGAGTATCAGCACTAATAGGTGTGGCATCACTGCTTCTCTTCATACCACTACAAGGTAAAAGCTACTTGCAACTGATGAAAACAGACTTTCATAAATTTGAATACAGATGACTGATATATAAATCCTTGACCATCCATTTCTAGGGTACTTGGGGAAGAAAACATCTACCTACAGATTAAAAACAGCCATAAGAACAGATGAACGTGTCAGATTAATGAATGAAATAATTAGTGGAATTCAAGTTATAAAGATGTACACATGGGAAAAACCATTTTCTAAGCTTGTATCTCAGGCCAGGAGGTAGGTTCTCTGAATGTCCCTTCCTGTGTACTATTTCAAATTTTATTGAACAACCTCAAAAAGCAATGCTTTACAATATAATTTTTTTTCCAGGCATGAAATTAAATCCATAAGAGTCACATCATACATTCGGGGTATATTGCTTTCATTCATCATGTTTACCACAAGAATATCAATATTTGTGACTATCTTGGCTTATGTTTTGCTAGGATATGAGATAACAGCAGAAAAGGTAAGAAAAAGCACATGTCTTCTAAATATAATTCTCAAATTTTATCTCCTCTCACTCATTGATTTTTTCTTATAAAAAAAGTAGAATTTGATAATCTAGCCGAAAGGATGATCTACACCATTCAAGGTTAATTATAATTTTGGCACAGAAGGGGGTGAAATGTGCTGCCACAAAAGTCTTTGGCCGCTTACCAAGTAAAATAAAATTTCTGAAAGATAGCCAATCACCATTTAAAAACAAATTGAAAGAATTTCTGAATGACAACCCTTCAACTTAGCAGGTGAATTGTTAGATAGGAAATAGCAATTTAAAAAATTGTATGTTGTGTAACATTATATTTTACTGAACTGACATGTTCCACATCATTACAAAATCTTGTATTTGTGATCTATGGAATAAGTATTAGTCTAATCTAATCGGTAATTAACATATCAGCACTACAAAGGCCTGAGGAATGAACCAGATATGATAAGTTGGATCCACACGGTGGCAGGTCATGCACATTTAGACAATAGCATTTTGATGTTTTCAAGTGACAGTTGAAGTACGAAGATATATGTTCTTTACATTTGAAGAAACCTTACCGGCCACAAACAATGGCTCTCGCTTGCTTAGATAGATTTTGTTGCATGCCAGCACCATCGTTGATTACTTGCAACAAATAGTCTAAAATCCACTGAATAACTTGCTGTAATAAAGTTTAATTCTGAAAGTGTCTAAGACAGTTGCAGCAAAGAGTTCAGAACAATACTGAAAGCTCTTTGGCTGTCGACATTCTTAGTCCCAACTATAGAAGTTCATCAGGCTCCCAGAACTGCAGCTCGGAAAACTTGACAAATGTTTAGCTTAATAGTGTTATTGATTATTTTTGTTCAATGGGCATTTGATCACAGTCAAAGGCATAATTGTGTATGGTGTTTTGTTTTCCAATGACGGAGTCATTAGCAAAGGCTTTAGAGATGCACAAGGCAGTTTATAATTCAAATATGCTCAAAATCAAACTGTTCATATGTAACAGTGGATTTGTAACACCATCAGATTACTGCCCAAGATCATTGAGTTGAGATAATGTATCCCATGGAGCTCGTGGGAAGAACTGATACTGTTAATGTACTCGTTTTATATAGAACTAAGTCCACAATTTGATGAATTTAAATCCATAATTTGTATTGAAAATTTTTCATCTTTTGAATGTTGATGGGCTTCTTTAAATGGTAGCATAATTTAATAACTATTATGGTAACATGTAGAGAAGTTTGCTAACCACAGTCTCAGAAAAATGTCAGTTTCCTGGTCCTAAGCCATGAGTTGCTACTGCTGATTTCTGTCTTGCCCACATGAAAGTTACTGTTCTTTTTCTTAAGACAAGTGCTAATGTTCTTTTTGTTGTTACTATGGACACTTGGTGGCAAGAGCAAGGGCTTTTTTATAATCTGCATTGTTTAAATATTAGCATTTCTTTCTTATTATGGTAAACATTGTGCAAGTACCATGTGTTTATTTCAATATTTGACTGATGTATCAGTCAAAGTTTTTGCATTTGGAAGGAAGACTTCCCTTTAGTTGGTACTTTCACCTCTTTGAATGGAACATCCTTGGACCACATCCTAGCGTCCATAAAACAATTGTCAGCAATAACTCGAATACTAGTTATGAAAGCCTGCACTCTGATGATCTGTATAGACTTTTCACTGATTCAGTTCTCGTGTTAATGAAATTTTCTCGTTGTACTAGTAAGGAAAGATGAGCATAACAACTTCTTGTGTGTTTTCACAAATTATATCCTATTTATCCAAAAAATAATTGCAAATACAGATTTTGAAATAATTAGAGCTTAGGCAAATGTACAATTAATGCTTTGAAATTTTATTTTGAACGATCCAGTACTGGAATGACACTGGAAACACGTACATCATACCGATAATTACTGTTCTATTGAGGTAGATGTAATGTACACTTCCTTAATCCCAGTGCTGAATCTTTGCCTTTCTGAACTCTAAATGACATAACTGCTAAATTTTGTAACTAGTGTTGTGAAACTTTGGAAAAATGTACATCTGGTTACCATTATTATTCATTTAATCATTATTGAATGTCAAGTCTCATTACTAAAATTTAAGCTTTGATATCTAACAGTGGAAAGTTTAAAAAATTTTTAAAAAGACAAAATCCCGTTGAAGGTGATCAATGATTAATGTGTTATGAACTTGTTTTAGACAAAGTCACATTCTTTGATATAATCATGACTGTTTTAGTGTACATCAGCAATTTTTAGATGCATTTGAAGATGATCATGATGGGTAAAACTGGTTATCATCGTTTGGGAAACAGAAATTCATAAGTGTCTGTTTTGCCTCACCTATTGCGTAATGAACTGTTTTCATTATTCTTCCACATCTTAACTTTATCACATTGATGGCGTTGAACAGCAACCTCATATGTCAAAAAAATTCATCTTTACAACAGAGTGAAATAAGCATTATTATTTTACAGTTATCTTGATAGCACATTATTATCACTATAAATGATTTCATTAATAGAATATTACATGAAAACAGTGGAAAAAAAATTTTCAAGCTTACTTTATCATTTACTTGAAGATTACCACCAGATTCCACTTTCACCATACACATAATAGAAATCATCATACATATTTTGTACACACACACACACACACACACACACACACACACACACACACAGAGTTGAGTGGCATTATCAAGATGATCTATATGATGCCATTCAGCTGAAGACCCCAGAAGAGTTCAAAAATAATATATCATGGTTTTAAATGATTGGACAAGTTAACAGTAGATATCCTTGTAAGAAAACAGTTGTGTTCAAGAAGTCCTTAATTGTGGTTGGGGGAAAAATGGAATGGTAAGTGATGTAATATAGCAATTATTGATCCTCATCTTTGAACTGATTGGATATTTTCAGTTTTGTCAATTTCTCAAATTATGATGAATTTATTGTGGAACTGTACCCAGTGGAATTAAGACATTTTATGTTACAGGTTTTTGTTATGACATCATACTACAATATACTGAGACAGACAATGACAGTTTTCTTTCCACAAGGGATCTCCCAAGTGGCTGAAGGCATGGTGTCAATAAAAAGATTACAGGTAATGTTAGAGAGAGAGAGAGAGAGAGAGAGAGAGAGAGAGAGAGAGAGAGAGAGAGAGAGAGAGAGAGAGAGAGCAATATTCTAAACTTTAATACTTTCACTGCTTGTATTCTTTCCTTAGGATTCAGTAAAGAAGGGGAGGTGGCAACTCTCTGTAAAGATGATCTGACACACATTTCTCTTACAGTTTTTGAGACACTTAAGACTCCTTGAAAAAGCTATTAATTCTGACTTTTGAAATTCATCACATTTATTGAAATACTTTTAATGGCTAAGTTATTCGTGAAGAGATTTAAGTTAATGACTACAATGCTTTCACGAGATGGCAATATCTTCAAATCGCTGAACCGATTCAGTGACATTTGAATCCTGCCTAATTTACACATTGTGTAATGTATAGCTTCTTCAGTCAGCAGTTTAGTCATGATGTAACAAACAGTGTTTCTTTTAATATTTATTATCTTTATTTTCATCTTAATTTATATGACAATATTTACCGTCATATGGTTTATATTTAAATTGGGAAATTGGAAAACTTTCCTTTTTCCTGATGACCCTGGTCATAACTTAGCAAAACTATTGTATTTTCGATGGTCTTTGACACTTATGCAATGACATCAATGTGAGTGAAGCTAGTACCAGTATAAAAAGTCTGTGCAATGATTGCAGCAGAGTTGCTAAATGACATGGCTGCTTTCATGGATGGTAGGATAAGTTTGTCTGGACTGTAATAGTAAGTGTTGAGTGGGGGGCATGGCAGATAGTAAAAGCCCTGATATAGGATGTGGTATTGTTCCAGTCAGAGATGATATCAGGTAATAATGTTCCTTTGTGGCTGGTAATTGTGGGAGAGGGAGGTTCTGGGCATGTGAGAATCTGTTCGGGAAATCTATTTGTACATTAGTTCTGTGGGTGGTGCGTTAATGTAAAGTTATGTGAGGCCTTCAGCTTATTGGTTAATGGAGTTCTTATCACTGCAAATACACTTTCCTCTGGAGGCCAAGCTATGTGGGAGGAATTTTATATATTTTTAATTTTTCAAAATGTTTATTGATTTGCAATGGGCCCCATTGCTGTCAAAATGCAATTACCATTGGTTGGGATTAATGTGGAGAGGTGTATATGGGGCAATCAGTGACAGGGAGGTTAACATCCCAGTATTTGCATAATCTATCAGGGAGCACAGATATTTCTGCTCCCACTTTTGCCCTGCATTCTTGCACCTCCATCTCCCCTTATGCCTGTGGGACTGTGTGAATATTTGAGTACACTCTTCCTCTGATGAAGGCTGAGCCTGAAAGCTTTTAACCGTGAGAGTGTGGTCGCCTTTTCTCTCTCTCTGCCTGTGACTTAGTGATCACCTTTACTTTGAGATGAAACCTATATTGATATTCCAACCTGGATTTTCCAATGTTGGTCTTTTCCTAGGATTCATTCACTGCAGCCACAAAGATTCAGAATTTCATTGTTGGATGCAATCCATCCTGCCTGTCATTCTTGTAAGAAAAGAGAAAATGGATTAGTTTTGTATTCTGCTGTCTGTTGGGTACAAGCTTTTTCAGAGCTAGGATGCATCTTCAATACCTCTGCTAATGCTTCTGAATAAACCATTTTTTTTGGCAGTAAATAGTATCATTTAAATATCTGCTTTAACTCTGTGGTGATAGAGTAATTTAATGTTTCTGTAGGGGTGAAGGAGCTAGACAAATAAAAAATATTGAAACAAAAGAAACTCAAGGAAGAATTAAAAATAATAATTTGAAAAGAATAGATTTCTACTCTCCACACAGACATCAGATGAGTTGCAGGTAGCCACAGTTAACTGCTTTCCAATGATTGAGCTTTCAGCCAAAAGAATCTTTCAGAAATGCACGTGTGAAAACTGTCTACAGCTTATTTCAGCACTTTTGTACTTTATATGAAAGTTCAGTGAATTATTTGTTTGCCATTGCTTTACATATACAGCCTGCATTGTTCCATGTTGTCCCTGGCCTTGCTCTGTATATGTGTGACATGGGACAGATAAATTTAAGTGTTAGAATGGCACTACAGTGTGTCAAAGTTAAAGGTGCCGGCACCTGCCATTAGACCCTCCTTCCGCCAGCAACCATGGTATTCTAAGTGCACACAATCCACAGGCAGTTCTGTGGTCTGCAGTTTTGGATATTCGGAGTTCACAAGTGATTAGCAATTGCCAGTGGAAAAGATGGAGTGAGCAGCTTCTTAGGCAGGCGTTGTCTCTTATAAATGTGATTCTCTTTATGCCTTGATTCTCTTTATGCCTTGATGGCTAATGGTGCTGTACAAAAGCTAGATTCTATCCGCAATTCATCTTCTACAGTGTCTCCAATTTTTATGGTGTAATATAGCAGAGTATATAGGCTGTAACACAGAGAGAGAGAGAGAGAGAGAGAGAGAGAGAGAGAGAGAGAGTGCCACTATTTTGTGAACAAATACCTGCACAACAGCCATTGTTGTCTACACTGCTTAGTTGTTTCTATTCCATTGTTACAGGAAATTGCATACATTGAATATAATAAAAATGTGATCAAATGTTACAAACTAAATGTACCTTTGCAATTGACTCCTCCCTCATTTGTTCAAATGAGTTAATTGGATCACTTGCACTCCCGGAAACCCTGAAACAAAGCTTTCATGACCTGTGAATTGTATTATAAAATTATATTGCATGTTAAAAATACATATCCCCAGCATCATAGCATACTTAACATCTGTTTATCATTGTCTGCTGCACTCAGATATTGGGCATGGTGCAAACCACTTCACAAGCTACATGTAGCCTTGCCATTAGGTCTTTCACTGACTCCACTAGAGTTCCATACATAACATTTTTATGATTGTTCTCACAGGAAGTAGTTCAGTGGGTTGAGCCCAGGCAAATGAAGTGGTCATGTAACTGGACCACAGTAACCAATCCAATGATCTCCAAACATCCATGTGATAAGAGTTCTAGCAGTTTCACGAAAGTGTGCTAAAGAGTGTGGGTGCTCCATCATGCTGGAACTACATACATTGACGAACTGCAAGTGGCACACCTTACCATAATTTGGGCAGCATTTCCTGTAGAAAAATTGCGTAGCTTTCACCTGCAAGTTGTTCAGGAAGTGTGAATGGGCTATAAAGTACTCTTTGATGATACCAGCCCATACATTTGTACCCACAAATGACAGTTGTGGGCATTAAACACTCACAGGTGAAAGCCACCTCGTCTGTAAACAACACATCCACAGCATAATACGGCTGTCTGGCACACTACTGCAGGTACCACTGGCCGAATTCAACACACAGAGCAAAATTCACCACCAACAGTGCCTATGTTTTCTGAATATTGTATGAATGCCTTTCCTCCTCATGCAGCAGACACCAAACCACTGAGTCGTAGCTCCTTATTGCATGCACCACAGTGTGTGTACTTGCAGATAGGTCTCCTTCAAACCTCTCTAATATGTAATCTGTAATCTGCAAAGTGTGATGTGCATATGTTTTGTGTGCAATCACTGTCTTATTGACACCCTAAAAACTAAGAGTTTCACCCATACTCGGATGGATGACCACAAATGTAGAGTGGTGTGGCAGATGCCTCTTCAAGTATTGTTTTCTATATATGTATAACAGTGCACCCACATCGCCATCTGCTTCAGGTGAAGTTCTCCATGATGCGCAAACCAGCTCATGTCAAACTTTGTAAACACCATGTTCCTACTGCTTATGTTTGTCATTCATCTCTGCCACTACTGCTGTTAGTGATCTCCATAGTGTTGATTTGACAGAACTGGCCACATTTGGTGCCATCTAATGTCCAGACTGCTGTTCGAAAGAGTGCGTGACTTTCTGGTAGTGGCTTGTTTGCGTAGAACACGGCACAAGCTGCCATGAGAGGTGGCCTAGTGGCAGGTGCCAGTACCAATAAGTTTAACACACTGTAGCACTGTTCAGTGACTTTTCTGAATACATGTTCCTACCTCATTTTGTTCTTCAAGACGTCCTCTATTACTCTTTGAAGTTTGTTGCCATCGTTTTTAAACCCTCTATATATATCTTATCATCTAAGGATGCAGTAATGCACACAGTGTTTAAATTCTTATGTGAAATTGCTTTCTTTCATTTACAGAAATTTCTTCTGTATGAGGAAACAACAGTTTATCAGCCGAAGAGGATATCTGTCAAAACTGATGAAAAGAAAGAAGATACTTTACCAGATAAAATAACACAGGTAGCAGATGGCACTGAAGGCAATGGTGTGGCTTTAGGCTGTGTTAAGTCTCAGAATGAGATGGAAGACAAGGTGGATGAAAAAATAAATTTTACTTCATCATCTAGTGGAATTATTTTGGAAAAAGCTACAGCTAAGTGGACCGCAGCTGCTAATGAAAATACATTGACAGACATAACTTTGTCATTGCATCCAGGCCAGTTGATAGCAATAATAGGTCCTGTAGGTGCTGGAAAGGTAAGTTCTCCTCCATATATTTTCTGTTATTTTGAATTTATTGATCATTGCTTGTAAATATATAGCTGCCAGTAATAATCTGCGATAGTGGTGCCCATTTCTTCAGTTTAAATTACTGGGGCTTAGTGTAATTTTGTAGTAAATGTTGGTTCCACTTGCAACAGAAAAAGTAAAAATAGGAGAACAGAAGTGTGTAAAGAGTTGATAAGGACTTGTTAAAATGTCGTGGGGGGGGGGGGGGGGAAGCGGGGGAGCACAGGGAAATAATCATCATTCAACAAGTCAATTAAAACTTCATAAAACTGAGCAGCATTAATGAACTGACTGTCTTTTTACTGAATTTGTAGAGCAAATTTGATTTTAAGATGAGCTCTCTTAAGCAAATGCATTGGAGAGGTAATTATTCTGGTTTCAGAAGGTGGTCAATTTTATTTATATTTTTTATTTTTGTTTTGTTTTGTTTTATTTTATTTATTTTTTTTTTTTTTTTGTATGATTGATGTAGAAACTGGGATTGCATTTACATATTCCATGATGAAATAAAAATTCTAGTATATGTTAAAGTTGATAAGTGTATTTACACTCAATAGATCAAACACTAAAATTGTGATCACATACTAAGTAACATATTCCTCTGGTTTCTTCTGTGTTGTTTAGGATAACAAGTAAGTGCTGAGAGGCAGAAATAACTCCTGCAGCTACCTGACATGCAGTGGGGCTAATTCATATAATTCAGCTTTAGTTAGTTACCACAAAATTGTTTTGATTAGTCCTCAGTTTTGTCTGCATCTTTTACTATGGACTGCTTTCATATACTAAGTCTAATCTTGTGCCAGCAGATAGTTCACTTCACTGATGCTTTCGATCAGTTATTCCGCAGACAGTCTCAGGCTTGTTAGTTGGGATTAGCTGTATGCCAAAGTATGTTCAATCTTCTCCTGCAGTCACCTTTACTGTGTAGCCTTGGTTTTGCAGTGAGACATTGGAAGTAACAGTTTGATTGGACAAAATTCTGTTTGCCTTTCTCACATGAGTTACTGCCAACATTGGTTGAAGAGTAATAGCCAGCTTTCTGGAAGGCATGATACATTCTGCCTCATTGCCGACTGTTCATGGTGGTACAAGCATATGGAATACATTCACAGATATGTTAGTGGCTTGGAAACTCCTTAAGTGATAGAACCCAGTGTGTTGTCCTAGACTGTGAGTGCTCTTCAGAGACAAGGATATAACCAGGAGTGCCACATGGAAATGTGATAGCCACTCTAGTGCTTTTGATGCATATAAATGATCTGATGTTAGGATGAAAAGCAAACCATGGCTGTTTGCTGCTGATCCTGTTATGTAAGTGAAGAGAATATAAAGTGATTTTAGGATACAAGATGACTTGGCCAAATTTCTAGTTGATGTGCTGGATCACAAGTAGGTTTGTAGAAAAAATGTATACCAATGCAAATAAGTACTAAACCAATCATGTAATGTTTTAATACAATATCAGTAGTGTGCTGCATGAAGCAGTATAATGCTCCAAAGCGGTATGAAATGGTGTGTGTGTGTGTGTGTGTGTGTGTGTGTGTGTGTGTGTGTGTGTGTGTGTGGAGAGAGAGAGAGAGAGAGAGAGAGAGAGAGAGAGAGAGAAAATTGTAAGGAAATCATACAGTAAATTTCATTTTCTTGAGAGAACTTTAAGAAAGGGTGGATCATCTACAAAGGAGGCCATGTGTAGAACACAAGTTAAACCCATTCTTGAGTACTGGTAAATTGTTTGGGGATCCCACCATCTGAAATAAAAGGAAGAAATTGGAGGCTCTTCCAAGTGGCTGCTAGATTTGTTACTGGTATTGGTAATACCAAAATATACTGTTCTAAACAATTAGGGGCTCAATTGTGATACTTAGGTTTTGAAGAATTATCAGCAGAACTAACTAAAGCGGTTTGACATCTTTGTCGGTTCTGTGGTGTGGCAACAACAACCTTATGGCAACCAAGATAGTGGTAATAACAGAAAGCTACTGCAGAAGGGGTTGGTGTTGACTTGTTTACTCTACCAAATGAATTAACAAGAAGCTGGGTTCAAATAGGGTAGTGAGCAGGTAATGCAATAAAACGACATGGGTTAGCCAAAGCTATGTTGTGAAGAGCCATAGGAAGTTTGGAAGTGGGACAGACACAGAGGGTGGTGGCTGCAGCTGTTAAGAGTGTCTCACAGTGTAATTTCCAGGACCTGGATGCAATTTCAGATATCAGGAACCATTAAAAGAACACAAGGCCAAGGTTTTCCAAGGGTAACATCAGTAAGAGCTGACTGTTATCTCGTGTTAACAGCCCGTCGAGACAGGAGGCTGAATGCAACCCAGCTGCAACGCTGCCTACAGGCAGCAGTTGGATGTACAATATCAACACAAACAATCTGAAATCACCTTCGGAAATATGGCCTCTACATATGGAGGCCTATGGTGCATGTCCCATTAAAACTATGACAATGTTTAGTACGCAGAAACTGGGTGGAGGAATATCAAGATTTGAGTCGTAATGAATGGTTCTGTTCACAGGTAAGATTTTGTAATCAGCCAGACAATCGTCGTTCTCTCATCTGGAGAGAACATAGAACTGCTATATGCAGGAAACTTCACCATATCATGGTGGTGGACTGAAGGTGTGGGCAGGAGTCAGTATTTGCTGACGGATGGACCCTATGTGGTTCAGAATGGGCATCACCTGCTTGGAAGTACAGATGAGATCCTTAGACCTGTCATTGTGCTTTACGCTGCTGCCATAGGAGTTGGGTTCCTTCTGGTGGATGATAATGCTTGTCCCCACAGAGCTACAATAGTAGACAACATGATTGAAGATGAGGGAACTCAATGAATTGAATGGCTAGCGTGACTACCAGACTTAAACCTGATTGAGAATGTCTGGGATGTTCTTGGCAGATGCATTACAGCCAGATCCGCACCTCCCCACAATGCTTGCAGAGCTGGATATTGCCCTCATGGAAGAATTGCCAAATATCCCTCAATAACTGATTGATACTGTCCATGCCGTGCAGGAGTGCAACTGTACTTGGCATCAGTGGTGATCTCACACCATTTTAGAGGGCAACAAAAATGACCTTTCCACTATTACGGTAGCCCCATGGTGCTTTGCTCTAAGTAAACACCATGTAAATCTCAAGTAAAGAGTTGAGGCAGCAAAATATTGTACTGTACGAAACACACATTAAATTGTAACCAACATCTGAATCAAATAAATTACCACAAGTGTATTGTGTATGTCATCTCGCTGATCCTCTGATTTGAACAGTGTCTGTACTTGCCAGCAATAAACAAAATCAGTATTTTATAAGCAAAGTTTTTCATCCTAGCATTACTTTGAGGACAAAGGAACAAAATGGAATTGGGGGGGGGGGGGGGGAGGAAAGAAGCTTATGACTGTGCATTTAGTAATGGTATCTGTGTATTCTTCTAAATTAAAATTGAAAACCTCACATTCCATTAAAATAGTAAAAATTTTATGGAAAAGTTATAAAGAATTATTGTTCATAACTTTTTTCACGTTTCTTAATGGAGTAATGTAGGCAACTCAACATAAAAATGGCTTTGTACATTAAATACTTGAAAATTATAAGGTAAACACATTGGGAATTTTATGAACTTTAATTTTAAAAACTGATAGCAATTTGACTTTCCTTTCAAATGTAGATATGCAGAAACATAGGTTGTGTAAGTGAAAAAATGCTAGTGTTATAATCTTGATTAAACTTCAAAGTTAAGTAAAAGTGTACATGTTTATTAACAGTTTATTCTCCAGAAATGTTTATTAGAAAAAGTCAAATTACTAGTACTCTTTTGGAAGTTCAAATGGAAAGGTGACAGGCTTTTCATGGAATACGAAGAAAATTTCAGCATAGAAGAGATTTCTCAACAAGGTCAATTTTTTTTAAAGTTAAACATGAACCCCTCTCTTGTAAAAAAAAAATATATATATATATATATATATATATATATATATATATATATATATATATATATATATATATATATATATATATATATATATATATATATATATATATATAAATAAATAAATAAAAATAGAAAAGAGTGACTTACCAAAAGGACCGGCTCGTCGAGAGAAACAAATAAAATTACACACAAACACACATACAAGCTTTCGCCACCACTGGCAGCTTCTTCAGGAAAAAGAGGAAAAAAGGGGAGGAAAAGGGAAGGATATGGGTTTTAAGGAAGTGGAAAAGGAGTCATTCCAATCCCAGGAGTGGAAGGACTTACCTTAGGGGAAAAAAAGGAAGGTAAACAAATACACACACACTCAAACATATCGCAACGCAAACACACCTAGACAGACATTTGTGGAAAGCAAATATATATATTAGTATGCCAACACTAGCCCTATGGCAAATCATATAAATGTCAGTAATTATGAACTGAATTTATCCTCTTTGTACAAATCTGCCTTGACTGTGGAAATAGACTGGTACACTGTGTGTTACATAAGCCATGAAATAAGGCAAGACTCGATATGTTACACTTTTCCAGGACCTAAAATTTAGATGTATCTACATTTGAGATGTACCCAGAAAGAAAGTGTTTTTCCTTTTTTATGAAGACAACATAGTTACATAAAAAGAACTATTCACAACAGGTACAGCAATGATGGAGGTATTTTTGACAGTCACCAAAAGAATTGGCACACTTCTCATATAGTGCAATCAACTTTTGCATTCCTGTGTTGTAGAAGACTGCCACGTGTAAATGGTCCCAGTGCGTGGCAGTTATCTGGTCATCTTTGGCTTGAGAATGTTGGCCGGAGGTTGAAAAAGTTTGGCTGAGATCTGTTTGATCATCCAGCATACATTCCTGATCTTGATTCCAGCGATTTCTATCTTTGCTTGCTCATCAAGCAATTCCTGTCTTCTGACCAACATTTTGACAATGATGAAGATTACTGTTACATGTTGGTTGCATTCATAAGCAGTAGACTTTTGATACAGGAATACAAAAGCTGATCCCACAATATGACAAGCATTTGAATTCTTTTGTTGACTATTGAAAAATAACATAAACATCGCTGTAACTTCTGCTAGTAATTTTGTGTAGTAATTATGTAGCCTCTGTTTTTAAAAAGGAAAATTTATCTTCTGGATGTGCCTTGTAAACACATACTCTGGAAGCCAACATATGGTGTATGACGAGTAGTTTTTACTACTACCTGTCATTTCCTTTCCTATTCTACTCTCAAAAAGTGATAGAGAAAAACAGTTACCTGTATGCCTCTAAACTCCTATTCTTTTATCATAATCTTACATGATATGTAAGATGGCAGAGGAAGACTGATTCTGCAGCCAGCCTCAGATGGCAGATCTCAAAGTTTTCTCAATATTGCACAAACATTGTCATTTCCTCCTGGGATTTCTATTTGAGTTCACAAACCATCTCCATAATAACTGGAATTGGATTACTTGTAAGTTCAGACAAATCTCTGATCATTGTTCATCCAATCATGTTACATTAAGCCAAAGACATGTTTTCTTTAGGGTTTTTGATTATTACGATATTGTTGACAATCCCATTATATATAACTTTGAATCACTGGGCTTGTTGACTATTCAGAATCTCGCTATAGTTAATGTAAATTATGATTTTAAAATTATAACTTGCACAGCTACTTTAATTTGTTAAATGGTTGTTTAATTGTCAGTAATTTGCATCTGTTACAGACTTCGTTACTGCATGTTATCCTTAGAGAGCTGGAACTCTCAAGTGGTACTCTTAAAGTCAATGGGAGTGTTTCCTATGCATCACAGGAACCTTGGATGTTTGCTGGTTCTGTGAGACAAAATATTTTGTTTGGTCAGCCATATGTCCGGGAAAGGTACAACCATGTTGTGAAAGTTTGTGCACTGAAGCGTGATTTCCAGCTGCTTCCTTATGGTGACAAGACTATAGTTGGCGAGAGAGGAGTTTCTCTCAGTGGTGGACAGAGAGCTCGTGTCAATCTTGCAAGGTAAACTTAGTTACAGATTTACAATAATAATGAAATTTCTAGAGAGAACGGTATGTACAATAAAATAAAGCAAACGCGGGCACTGATATATGGATTATAGATACACGTAACAGCAAACATTGTTCGTGTTGGCTTTTAATGTCTTGCTCTTTATCTACTAAAAATCCCCTCCCCCTCCTCCTCCCAAGGGCTCAGCATTAATTTGCAGAGTACGAGCTTGGCGAGCCCGGGGTCCCGAGCTGTGGACTGTCAAACCAGCAGTTTTCCACACCGTAAGCACAGTACGTGCTTAAACGACCATCGTTTGGTGTTTGGTGTGATGGTGGAACCTTGTACGTTTCAGAGCCCGCGGATCTTGGCTTAATCGCCCAGATCATGAGGACAGCAAAATAAAAACAACACCCTCACTCTCAAGCTGTGCTATGTGCTGAGGAGATGAATGGCTGTTGAGGTTGAACAGTTGCTAGCGAGCAACCTCTGAGGAACGTGCCGCACTTCAGTTGTATAAGGCTTACCCAGACAAGTGGGGCCCTGTGTGGGCGGACTGCTGCAGTGGAGTAGCCGAGCAGTCTAAAGCACCTCCCTGCGGAGTGCGCCGTTGCTCGCCATGGAGGTTAAAGTCCTCCCTGGGGCACGAGTGTGTTTGTTTGTCCGTAGGTTAGTTTACCTAGGTTTAAGTAGTTTATAAGCTACGGACTGATGACCATCCGATAGATTTACAGACATTTGAACATTTGGTGGGCAGACTTTTAGTTCCCTAGCTGCTCTTGGGAACAGGATGAAGTGAGCAATTAATAGCATGAGCGATCGCAGAAAGCAATCTCTAAGAGAGGAAAATTTGACTTTAACGCTGAGACATATGACCCACATGAGAGGAACATAGGGCTAAAAACAGGGATGGGCCATACTCTCCCAAATTCCTGGTCTGTTCATGAACAGATGGTAATACATTTACAGCAACTAAGCCTCTTTTCTTCATCAAACATCTCGAAGACAAGTATGGTGAAGTTTTATGTATGTTGAAAATGAGAAGTGGTCACAGAAGCAGTATCCTCTGCCCAATTGCGGCCGCCCCTAGCCTACGACAAGCTGGCTGATGTCCCGGTGAGCATCACACCACACGAGCTCCTCAATATGGTCCAAGGCATCACTAAGATCTGCTGTTACAGTCCAATGACGAGTTGCACACCCACTTAGAGCGATGAGGTGTCCACTTTGTCCGGTGTGTCCATAGGGGTCCAAAAGATCAAAGGGTAGCCACCAGTGCTTTCATCCTGGTCTTTGAAGGTGATACACTGCCTGAGAAGGTCAAGGTTATGATTCCAGTGTGACATGAAGCCTTACATTTCTCCCCCTATGAGGTGCTTCAAATGCTGGAAATTCGGCAACGTGTCCTCCCGCTGTAATTCCAGCTCTACCTGTAGTGACTGTAGGCATCCAGCACATCCGGATGCTCCATGTACACAGCCTCCCATCTGTGTGAACTGTGGCCAGCACCTTTCACCCTGTTCGCCAGGCTTTATGGAAATAAAGACCTTGGACCGAGTGACATACACAGTCATGGAAAATGTATGAACGGCTTCATCCAGTTACTGAGACTAAATCATTTGCTACAGCACTTACATCAGCACTTACATCATCACTACCCTCTGTAGGGCAACAGTAACCACTGTTCACACACAATCTGTGGCCGTAAGGGCCATCACTCTACAGCTGTCCCACTGAAGGTTGGGGACGTAACTACTTCCATTGCTCCCCCAACACCACCTGCGAGAGCACCCTCCCCCCAACCCTCCGGGACACCAATCCCCAGCAAGAGAAGCACGAGTCCTCTCTGAACCCTCTCGCTAGGAAGTGGTCCCTTGGGAATTTGCCGTCTGAGGCTTCTACTTGCTCCAAAGAGGATTGAGGCCGACAGCTGATGGATCCACAACCTGCTGGTCGAAGGGCTTCCCAATCGTCATCGGTCCCTTCAGAGTAGCCCTCCCAGCAGTCTGTCTCAGGAGCAGTGAGAAGAAATGAAGAGCCCTTTCAGTGTGCCTGGGATTTCTGTAAATGGAGTTGTTTGCATAGATCCACATGCAGTTGCCGAACACTTCGCTGAGCGCTACTCTCGGAGCTCTGCATTGTGCATTATCCACCAGTCTTTTGTGCTCTTTCAGAGGAACGAAAGAGGCTCTCCTTCTCGGCTCACCATGTGGAACTGTAAAACGCTCCATTTAGTGCATGGGAGCTCCTTAGTGCTCTTACACATTGCTGTGGAGCAGCCCCTGGGCTAAACTGCATCCACAACCAGATGGTACACCGCTTGTCAGAGGAGTCAAAATACTACTACTAGCATCTTTAATCCCATTTAGATTGATGGTATCTTCCTCTCTGTGGAGAGTGAGTATCATCATTCCAGTGCTCAAACCTGGCAAAAACCCGCACGACTTGGACAGCTACCGACCCATCGTTTCTTTGCAAGCTGCTATTACGTATGGTGGGCCGACTGCTATGCTGGCTCCTTGAGTCTCGCAATCTCCTGTCTCCATGTCAGAGTGGTTTCCACAAAGGGTGCTCAGCCTTGATGACAACCTTGTCAACCTTGAGTCTGCCATCTGGAAAGAATTTCCAAGGCACCAACATTTGGTAGCTATCTTTTTTGATTTGTCTAAAGCCTATGACACGATCTGGCGACACGACATTCTTAATACATTGCATGTCTGGGGTCTTCAGGGCTCGCTTCCCATTTTTATCAAAAAAACGTTTTAGCACTATGCACCTTCGGTGTACAGATAGGCACCTCTCGTAGTTCTTTGCATATCAAGGAGAATAGGGTTCCCCAGGGCTCTGTGTTGAGTGTTCCCTGTTTTTAGTGGCTGTTAATGGCTTAGCAGCAGCAGTAGGATCATCAGTATCTCCCTTCCTGTATGCTGATGACTGTTGCATCAATTTTAGTTCTTAAAGTATATGTGTTGCTGAATGCCACCTGCAGGGAATCATGTGCAAGGCACAGGCAGTTCACCCACATCCAGAGCTTTACCTTGAGGGCCAACTACTCAGTGTAGTGGAAACATATCGTTTCTTGGGGCTAGTGTTAGATGATCAGCTGACATGGCTTCCCCATATTGGACATCTCAAACAGAAGTGCTGGCAGCCTTAATGCTCTCTGCTGCCTTAGGAACACCACTTGGGGTGCAGACTGCAGTACGCTGCTGCAGTGCTATAAGGCACTTGTTATGTCCAGACTGGACTAAGGCCGTGTTGTCTATGGTTTGGCATCTACTTCAGCACTGCAGATGTTGGACCCAATTCTTCACTGTGGGGTTAGGGTTGCGACAGGAGCTTCTAGGACAAGCCCTGAGAACAGTCTCCTTGTGGAGGATGGTGTGCCTCCTCTGTGTATTAGGCAGCAACTGCTGGCGAATTATGCTGCTACCATCTGTGGTTTACCTAAACACCCAAACCATCGTCTCCGTTCCTATTACTGAACTCCACATTCCACAATGGCGGCAGAGATCGGGAGTGACAGCTGGTGTTTGTGTTAGGTCTCTTCTGAGTGAATTGGAGTCTGTTACTCTAGCATCTGTCTTCTAGTTGCAGGCGCGTACACCACCATGGTGTATATGTCAGCCTCACCTTCAACTGGAATTGTCACAGTACTCCAAAACTTCAGTTCACCCTGAGACCCTTTGCTGCAAATTCCTATCAATTATTGACGGATTCCGGGGATCTACAGTATATACCGATGGCTCAAAGGCAGATGGTCAGTTTTGCCTATATGCTTGCAGGAGACAATGAGTTGCACTCCCTGCTGTTGTGTATTCACTACAGAGCTGGTAACCATTCATTGTGCACTCTCCCCATATGTTCCTGCCCCCAGGTAGTCCTTCAAATTTGTAGTGACTTTCTGAGTGGTCTGTGGGTCATCGACTAGTGTTTCCCACGCAATCCCTTGGTTGTTATAATTAGGGTTCATCCATGCCATCGGACAACATGGGCACTCTGTGGAATTCCTTTGGACGTTGGGCTAGAAGGCAAATGAGCTGTCTCACAGGCTGGCAAATGAGGCCACTCATGAACCTGTCCTCAATATAGGCATCCCATCTATTGATATTCGTTCAACATTACGCTGGAGAGTTCTTGGTTTGTGGCGTACTGAATGGTGCACTCTACAAGTGCCCAACAAATTAAGGTGTATAAAGAAGACAACCATTGTTTGGAGGTCTTCTCTATGGATCCCCTCACAGGGACTCTGTTGTCTCTGCCAGCTCCGTATCGGCCATACTTGGCTTATGCACGGACACCTTCTCCATTGTGAGGATCCTTCCGAGTGTCGATGTGGTGCGCATTTGACAGTTGCCCACATCTTGCT